>LR989927.1:39694608-40944608 GCA_905146935.1 Scaeva pyrastri | reverse complement strand
TACTAACATTTTAGCAATTTGCTAAATACTTAACAATTTACTAACGACTCCAAAATTTTAAACCCTTTTTTTCGTTTTGCTAACTAGTAAATTGCTATTATTAAAAAACGGACATCCGAACATGTCCGAATAGTGACAGTTCGAATTAGCAACTGTAAACTGGACAATCCCATACAATCCAATAAGATTAAAATACACTTGAACACAGGCTTCTTCTCGTATTCCATTATCCTGATGTAGATTTCTAAAAAAAAAAGCATTTTTCTTTACAAAGACTTCAAATATTTCGAAATCTTCGTCTTCCGATAACATTTTATTGATTAAAAACAAATTTTAGTTCCCAAATTATGAAAAATACACGAATCAACACTTTGAAGTAAAATTGACAGATGTCATATGGATTTAGCAAATTGCTAAAAGTTAAAGTAGGGTTTTCGGGATTTTAACTTTTTAACAATATGTTAAGAGATAGTAAAATGTTAAAATCGTTTAAAATTAGCAAAACCATCTTTTTAACTTAGCAAATTGCTAAAAATGGGTTTAAGAATTTGCTAAATCGTTTAAAATTTTGCGCAATTGACAGAAAGCGTGGCTTGGTGGTTAGCACATAAGACTGTCAAGACAGCATGGTCTGGGTTCAATCCTTGACTGTTTTCATAGTTTTTTTGATTTCCAAATGCGCCACGGTTTTGATTTAAATAAAAACAGCTTTGGTCCCAAATCATTGCCGTTTCTGTTTGATTTAAAGTATGTATTTCTATTTGATTTTATTTCTCGGTGTATGTATTTATGGTACCAATGTATTTCTAATGAAAGTGCAATCATCAAGTTTCATAATGCAGCACTGCACTTGTAGCCCAGTGATGAAGATGAAGATGATGATAAACTTTTCTGTATAATTATTTATTTATGTGAACTACGTGATTTCTCAGCGTATTTATGGCAACAATAACTTACGATTTGCAATCTTGCAATTACGGTGACCATATTTCTTTATTTTGTAATATTTAATTTACTCGTTAAAGATTTTTCCCTTTAATGTGTAATGTGTGCTTGTAATTTAAATCAAACTTTTATAATCTTGATAATCCTGCTTTGAAACCAAAAATATAAACTCGTATTTTGTTACGTTACGTTACACGTGTGACGTTTGATTTAAGGAAACTGCTTAGTTTATTAATGTATTAAAACTAAGTCACATACTGATTTTTCTATTATTTTTACACGCAGAAAAATAATTCATTTTTGAGACATTCCATAAAACCTAAGTTGTCAAATTGATACTAGTATAACATGTTGAGATAAGGTTTAATATGACATTTCTCTACACTTTATTTGAACTTACGTCTATAAACAGTCACACTTTGAACAAGTTGAAAACAAAATCAATAGTGGTGTATACATTTTTACTAGAAAACACGCTTAGAATTTTTAAATATGGATTAAATAATAACTATGTTAGTGAAAAGGAAACTGTTATCTTCGTAACGTCACACATTTTGATAGAGACGTGACACAAACTAAAATTTCGAATTCTGCTTCAAAATAAATTGGAAATTAAGTGAAATTTCTTTCAATTTCTTTACGAGCATAACACAACTAAGAATTTGAGCTTAGTAAAGTTTTCTCCTTTAAGCTTAACAGAAACGGTAGAATTTCGAGCTATGTTTATTTTTATCTTTTAAAATGTACTCGTCTCAGAAAGAAAATACATGTTACTTTAGTGACACATTTTACATTAAATGGCAAAGGACTTAAAATAATTAAATCAATTTAGATGCAATTCTTCTCAATTCTCAATGTTAGTGTAGAACATTTTTAAGGAAAGAATTGGGATAAAGTATGCCCACTGCCACGCCCAATTTTCTCACGTTATGTTCCAAAAAATGTAGCTTCTATTAATCTAAGTTGAAAAGTCCGCATGTAAAATGAAATTTTGTATGCTTTAAAAATAATAGACTTTATCTAGTTGTGAAACCAAAATTTTAAAATTTAATTTAAATCAAACAAAGACCTACAAAAATTGGTAACAAATCTGTATACGGTCACGAAAGAATGGTAACCTCAACTTAAGCAAATACTGTTTTTTTTTATTATTATTTTGTATAGATACTTCAACTGCTCGTTTGTAGACTGTTTTCCTTTAGCGTCCTTATCTATCTTTTACTCATTTTTTTTAAACTTTATTTTTGTTGTTTTTGTTCGTTTGCTGTTGAACGAGTAAATAATAAGAAATCGTAAGTGACTGATGCTATTGTCGTTGGTTGTTGAAAGAACATTTTTCTTGTAAGATATCACAGCGGGAATGTTACACAAAATGTTTATAGAGCTCTGTGTGACGAATTTATAAATTAGAACCCACAAAAAGCGATATGAATTACTCGTAAGTCGTAAGTGGTAAAAATGAAAATAGAATTCCAAGGAAAGAATTTGCCTGTGGGAATTTTCAACCAAGAATTATTTTGTTTGATGTGAGATTTATTTTTATTTTTGTTAAATATGTACACATGTATGTATGTACATTCCTTAAGAGAAATGTTAGATTTAAAGTGAGTTCTTATTTTCATATTCCCCCAAAAAAAGATTTAATGACACAAAATGTGAATTGTCTTATGAGCTTTAAAAGTGTTTAAAGTGAAAAGTAGTTTTTTTCATTTCTAATTTACAATTTCTCTCATTTTTTTTTTTTTTTTTTTTTTTGACTTTCGATAATGTCTTGAAAATGATGTGGAATACTTTTTTCTTCAGACAATGCTTAAGGAGACATAAATGTGAAAAATGCAATGAACTTAACGTCTTTTCACTTCACAGTACATAATGGTGGCATTTTCATCTTGTAAAAAAGAAAGCACTTATTGATTTCTGAGCAGGTAATACAAAAGCCTAATAAAATTAAATTTCAAGACAATATTTGTTGTAAGTTAAAATTTGACGAAAAATTAAAAAAATAATAAACATTTTTCATTTCTTGCAAAGTGAACAAAATTGTGGAACCTGTTTTGTTCATAGTGCAATAACATCAAAATTTAAGTGTTTTCTATGTCAAAGGATTCAGAAAAACAGCAGTAAAATAGAAAAATGGAGTATTCCATAAAAAGTTCTGTGAAAACTGTTCCCATATTCATTTCACGGTAAACCTTGAGAAATTTTTTCATTGAGAAATAAGAAATGAAGTAAAGGAAAGTGAATTGTATTACTATTTTTAGAATGCAGAATAATGTCTACTCCTGCGAACTGTGCGTCATAAAAATATTCCGATTTTAATTTTAGGACCTGTGAAAAAGTGTGGATTGTATTTATTTTCTACTACTTGGTAAAATTTTACTAAAACTAATATTGTAAAATGAAAACGGAATCAGGATAGTTAACTATATGAATCAAATGAAAATCAAATTACATCTAAGTCCTAAGTGAAATGAAACGAGAAATTGTGGAACGTATGCATCTATTCCACCGTGGACAGGAGAAGCCATCGACTTCTACACTGATGGATCCAAAACAGGTGAGGGAATTGGAGGAGGCGGCGGCGTATACTTCGATAGACTGAACTTAAGTCTCTTCTTTCGTTTACCCAAACACTGTAGTGTGTTCCAGGCAGAACTTCTTGCCATCAAAGAAGCCCTATCTTGGTTCAAGGAAAACTTGATATCGGCAACTGATATACGCATCTTCTCGGATAGTCAAGCTATCATAAAATCCTTAGAATCAGTCTCCACTAATTCAAAAGTAGCCCAAAATTGTAGATCATCTCTGGTGGAGATTGCCGATCAACTCAATATTCACCTAATCTGGGTGTCGGGCCATAGAGACATTCCAGGTAATTGCAAAGCAGATGAACTTGCAAAAAATGGAACATGTTTACATATAGATACCATTGAGAAGGTGAATCACAGTTGGTGTAATTCACTCACCTATCTGGCAACTAAATTAATCTGGCCAAAGCTAAACGATCAAAGTGACTCATCTCGTCTCGATTGGTAGACGGCACATTATCTCTGTTATAGGTGTCCTTACTGGTCACTGCTTAATATAGGCAGAGATGCATTTTGACTTGGAGCTCCGGCGAACGATTTCTGTAGAAGCTGAATTAATGAGGAAGAAGAAGGGTCAGTTCCTCATCTTCTTTGCTATTGTCCTGCACTTGCACAAAAACGTTAATTACACCTCGGAGACTTCTATTACAATGATCCCAGTGATCTAATTACCACAGACCTTCACAGTCTCAATCGCTTTATTGTTAGCTCTAAATGGTTCAACGAGTAGGAGGATCCTACGATCCATGTGGTATCACAATGGACCATTGATGGTCTTAGTGTGCTAGCCTTCTTTTCAGCGGCCACCGTAACCTAACCCAACCTATGCATCTATTGTTTAATATGATCCACACAAACTTTAATGCGTACAATGTATTTATTTAATCATAATTTTCACTCTCCATTGTTAAAGCAAAAAATGCTTTTTATATAAAGACATAACTTCAATCTATTCATTTCACTTTAAAACACACAAGTGAATTCTGTGGAATGTGATGCAAATATGAAAAATATCTTTCTAGCAGGACTTTCATCCACGGACACAGGGGCGTGTCGGTTGTAGGCGGGAATGTACATACATATATGCTTACGTGATGTAAATCCTTTTTCACGCTTTTCACCCTTCTTTTATTAGAAATATTTTATAAAAACAAACAAATGGAAAAAAAATAATAACACGTCCGAATCAAATTGCAACTAACTGTAATGAAAAAAAAAACATACAAAACAAAAACCCTTTTCACATAATTCACCCTTTTTCCCCATATACATAAAATAGAATGTGGAAATGTGGAAATGTGGCCTTAAAGTTGCAAGGCATTTATAACCCGCATCCCCAGAAGAAAAAAAAAAACAAATTTTTGTGTTTCTCTCTTGATTTTTCTTTGTTTTATTTTACATTTTTTATTTTGGCGTACGCTTGTTTAAACTGAATGTTTATTTATGGACCATCAGCATCTGTAGATGACAAAATATAATGTTCCACATACATACTCGAATATGCAAAAAAAATGGGAAGAAAAAAGACATGGGACACTCTACCCATGCCCGTAGCCGACACAAAAACAACAACAAAAACAAAAATTTTAAGAATACAAAATAAATTTCACAGCCACTTCGTTCTTTATGATGTTTCTGAATTTTTATTATTTTCTTTCTTTTTATGTGTGTTTTCGTTCTCTGACGGTGTGGCCCCGTTCGTTAACAAAAAAAAAAAGAATAAAACGAAAAAAACTATCAGCAAAAAAATAAATGGGTGGAGTGGGCGTGTGTGTACGAGTGTGCAGTTACAGCATTATTATTTCAGGAAAATGAGAAACGAAAAAAAAAACTTCATCCATATATTCACAGGTAGGGGGAGTGGTTGGTGGTGTTTTATATTGGTCCATAGTTATTCAGCGGCAATTTTTTTTTTTTGTCATTGTCTCACAATTTATGTGGTCTTGTCATTTATTATTTGTTTTGCCCATGTGGTTATTACCGTTAAGGAATGTAAATAGTAAATACTCCTCTAGCATCGACACACAAACTTCAGAACTGCTTACATAAATCCAATATGAATTGAGGATGTTTACACCTGTCTGTTTGCAAGTAGGTGTAAAAAAATGCATAGTCGAAAATATTGCGGATATTCGTTTTTGGTTGGATAGTCAACAACATGTCAAAGAACAGCAGCAGTACTATAGTTGTCATGCTGTCGTTAACAAGCAGCACAGTCGAAAAAGAATGATTTATCTGTGTCAATTTATGGTCAAAGGCGGCTCTGATTTCAAAGGACTCACATTTTTTCAATATTTCATTTTCTTAAACGGCAAAGTAATTTTAGTAATTTTCAATTTTCTCGAAAACTATTAGACATAAGTTTTCAGTCTTTGATTAAGAATTAATTAGAGCAACAGATTGTAAATCAATTTTTTTTAAATTTTTTTTTGGGGAACATTTTGGTTTTAAAAGTAGTTCTTTCGAAAACTATGATTTTCTTTCACTTGATTTAAGAACTGGCTGATAGAATAGAGTATACGCTTTACTTAATTGTAAGTATTATAGTTTTTCGTTGAAAGCATTTTTATTTTAAATTGCCCCTACCGTCTAAACGGACTGAGATACACCCACCCCCTCCCATAGTAAAAAAAATCACCAAAACGGTGGAGATAGAATAGTAAAAAAGAGGCTAGGTGCGACCCACACTGATAACTTCACATTATGCTTATGTTGATTGATAACAATTTTATTAACAAAAAATTATCAGAGTTAAAAAATTTCTCGAGATTTTGTAACGGAAAAACAATATTTATCAATTTTTTTTTAGAACTTTTTGTAGTTTTTTATTTATTGTTAAAAAATGTCAATTTGTTATTTTTCAATCATTAAGAAATTGAAAAATGCATTATGTATGTTGAAAATAAAATACATTTGAAGTTGATACCATTTGTTGTTTTGAAGATATTTGAGCCGAAAAATTTTGTTTGACACTTTTCGGTAAATTTATATAGTTATAGTTTTTTTATTTTTTTTTGTAAAAAAAACTGTCATATATGTCAAAAATATACTATATATAAACAGTTGTATTATGCACCAAAATAAAATAAATTTGTAGTTAAAATAGTATAGTATATGTTAATAGTTGTTTTTGTATAAACCTAAATAAATTTGAAGTCAATATCGTTGCCAATTTTTTTAGAGATTCAAGTCAACATAATTTTTTTACAAACTTTTGGTAGAATTTTTTGTACTTTTTTATTTTTTGAAAAACTGTCAATTGATTTTTTTTCAAAATTTTACCAGACGTCAAAAACGACATTTCACATTGTAGAAAATTGTTTTGAGCATAATACTATTTTTTCTTAGTTGAATATTTGAGCGTAAAACATTTTTTTATTTTTTCAATTTAAAAAAATAAAACGGTATGTTGAACTTTTTCCAAATTTATACCAAATCTGTATCACATCACATTGCCCACAGTAAATTTATTTGAAGTTATAATAGCATCATCTGTTTCTGAGATATTCGCGACTAACCAAAATGTTCACTATTTTCTTAAATTGCTATATATGTATGTATATAGCTTCTTTTGAAGTTATAACCTGTCGAAGAAAATTTAATTGGAGTCGATTTCTCTTCTCGTTCTTGAGATACCGTGGACGAAAAATGGTATCTCGAACGTAGGTACGCACGTACGAACTTACGTACACACACATCTCTCTAGAAATGATGAATTTAGATTCTAGGAACCTTAAAACTTAAAACGTCCAGATTTGTCAAAAATTTCAATTTGACAAATCAGACAGATTGCAATAACTCCCTATGGGAAGTTAAAAATGTTAAAAAAAATTGAAAAATTGAATCGAAGTTTTAATTTCGAGCTTTGAGAATTTCATACTTTTTTGTTGGTAATAATAATAAGTTATTAGGGACAAGTTCAAATTAAATAAAAGGGACTTGAAAAGGGCTGTTCATTCATGAATGAATTGACGTCTTTCTATTGTTACGTTCTATATGAAGGGAGGAATCCTTCGTAATACATGTTATGGAAGGTGACCGCGTGACAAACATTACTTTACTCTGGAAATATGGCTTAGAACAGAACGCCCGAAGCCTGGGAATGTGTGACAGGATAACTTTAGAGACTTTTTGAATGAAACTGATTTTCTTAAAAAAAAAAACTTAATGCAACGTTCATAATTCAGTTATCAACAAAAAAAAAATACTCTTTGATATCAGATCAGCTTTTGGCAATGCAAAACATTCCAATAAAATTGATATTAGTTTGGCTGACAGTTTTGATATAAAAAAATCCATTTACAGTACTAGTTGTTACTATGATGCCCTAAAAAGTACTGTCGTCTATGTTTACCTTTTTTTGTCAGTCAGCTCTCAGTCGATAAGACTACAAAAAACTTTTTTAAAAAAAGTATAAAACAAAAAAAACGACAGATATGACACCAATCGATCACAAGATAACGTAAAACAAATTGAAATGTATTTTTCATTTTTTATTTTTTTATTACATTTATGTATATCTACGAGTATCTCTGGAAATGTTAGCTATATGTATGTACATATCTTATTTTTTGTGTTTATCTTTTACATTGTATGCATTCAAAGTTTTCACTTGTATCTATACTTACATACATATGTATGTAGGTAGATTTTCTCGTAAAAACAAATGGTTTAAACCTTTTTTGTTGTTGTTGTTGTTTAAAACCCATTGGGTTACCTATACATGTTTTGGGTTATGTCGGGATTCAGTTACATGGTTTTCAAGCTATCAAAAGTTTCAATTTTGTATTGTATTGTTTTTTTTTTTTTGTGCCTTGTTGGTGATGGAAACGATATCAATCAATAGGCTATACTCATAAAAGGAAGGTATTTTCGTTTTTATTTTAAACGAACGAGGTTATCAATATCAACATATCGATTACAAAACGATTAATTAATTTTTATTTTTTTGTTTTGGGGAAATAGAAGCGAAAGATAAATGATATACATGCAGACTTTGTCTTACAATTAGTTTAAATGGGTAGATATCTAGGTGGGTTTAACCTTACTTTTTGGGCTTTTGGCCAGTAACTCAAAAATTAGAATAATTGTGAGGTTGAAGCTATAATCTTCTTTAATACAATTGTGGTTTTATAATACAACATTCCGACAGCAAGGCTCAAGAAGCTTTAATTTGAGTTCAAATAAAATATAACCTTTGGTTTTCTTTTATAACTTTTCAAACTTCTTCCAGTTAAAAGTTGTCATCCTGAAAAGTCAACTAACACTCCCACTAATAATTATTTTCTATATTTTTTAAAGCTTCCTTCGTATTTTGTACCTTAATAAATTCTTTTAAGCCTAAAACTAAAATTTTACAATTGAAAAGAAAAATCTTATTGAGCCTTCTTTATAATTTAAGAATCAAATTCTACCCCATTTTACCCTATTTGTAGTTCAGTTTCAAAAAAATGTGTAGACTTTATGATATCTTTTGGTTTTATCCCAGTTTACTCTTTAAGTAATCAAATTAAAAACTGAGCAGCGTCCTATTTGAATTCAACAGTGTCATAAAATTCCAATACCATTCTAGTTAAAATTTCTAATAAAATTCAAGCGAAAATGACTATGGACAATATTCTAGTTTGTGTAACATTTTTCGCAAACTTTTTTCTATCAAATCTAAGAAAACTATTTTATCGATACAATTTTAAGCTTCTATAAATTTGACGTAAATGACTATTAAAGAAAACATAACATTTGACCTATTTTCCTGTTAATGGTTCTTAACCACTCTTAACAACGATAGAATGTGATCAGACCAAAATCGTTTCACATTGATTTTTTGGAACATTTCAGCAACAAATATTGGACGGACGATAGTGGCAGGGGTTTTCCAATAAAGAACATCGCAAATACATACACAGCTGTTCAAAACTGATTTTACTCAACACTCCAATTACCCTTCATTATATCATTGTAAAATCAAATTGGTATTCATGAAATCCCACGTCTCCGCCGCCTTCAATATTTATTCTGAAACTAGACTCTCCCTCTTCAAATGTCAAAAATATTAAACAAACTCTACTCTTCTCTTTCCAGACCGCCAACAACATGTACCGAATCACAACGAGCACTCTAGTGCTAGCCATCATTTTTATCAGCACAACGGTATTTGCCGAAACATGTGGCCCTAAGTTTCCCCCTGAATGCATATGCGGTGATGAAAACTATGAATCCATGATTCGTTATGTGGTCAATTGCACAAATGCCGGCCTTCAAGACACCAGCATACTAGAATTCATGCCATCCCATGTGGAAATTCTCATTTTCACTGGCAACAATATCCCCCAGCTACCGTGGAATGTATTCGGTACCATAAACGATTATAAGTCACTCACAATTGTCGACATGAGCAACAATCATATTCGAGAAATTCTGGGAAAGTCATATCACCACGTGCAGAATGTCAAACGTCTGATATTAAATCACAATAATTTGAGTATATCGAGGGACGAAGATGAGACGAACCATCATCATCCGAGAGTATTTTCGAATTTTATAAACTTAGAAGCTCTACATTTGACAGATGCCTTCGATGACAATACCTCACCACGTCTCAGCGAAGATCTGCATGACATCTTTGTAAATAGCAACCTGGCAAAGTTGCAGAAACTCCACTTGGAGCAAAATGAAATAACACACTTCAAGGATCGCAAAGTGTTCTGTGACCTTCCCAGCTTGCGTGACCTGCATTTGGGTGACAACAATCTGAAAGAGGTTAATTTTGACGTGAAATGCCTTAAGAATCTGCGATTTCTCGACTTAGAACGTAACAAATTCGAATACGTCAAAGCAAAGGATTTGAGTCTGATGGACGAACTCGAAAGGTCCGGACGCACCGTCAACCTCATAGTCGACTTCAATCTGAATCCCTTTGTGTGTGATTGCAAGATCAGCGTTCTGCACGACTGGATTCTCCAGACAGATGTGACAGTTCGAAACAAGGATAATCTAATGTGCTTCCGCAATCACTTGAAACCCGAACCAATCATGCAAATGCAATATGGGAAGTGTCCAAGTGCCAAGTTGAGGGCCTCAATGACAGGCCACACAATGACACTCATCTTTCTGCTAATAGTATTGAGCATGATCCTGATCGCCCTGGTCGCAGCATTGATATACGTCAGCAGAGACAGAATAAAATACATGATAACACCGGTATTTGACACAGTTTCGAAAAAAGTGCATTATACATCGATCAAGGACGAAGATTGTCCGGAAGTTCATGTCTGAGAATTTGTCCTATACGTATACCTACACTATATAGTATATATATTTATCAGCAAAATAATAGTTTAAATACGTATATAAAATTGTAAGGCATTCATTTTGCATAAACATAGAAAGTTAGAATAAGATTAGTTTTTCATTTTTAAAAATTTTAATGGAGTAAGAGTTTTTCGTGTTTTTTTTTTTTATTTAAATTTTTGGTTAAGTTTGTTTCTAATTTTTTTTTTGATTTGTTTGTTTGTGAAATTGAATATGGTTAAGAAATGTTAAACAAAGAAGTAAAAATTTCAAAATTATTTAGATATTAAAGGATTTACTTTAACTTATAATTTGAACAAGATAAGTGTTTCATATATGTAAGTACATAAGACATATCACTTAAATCTAATTTAAGCTATTATTTCATCTTAATTTTAAATTTAATTTAGATACAAGACAAAAGTAGCACTTGGATTACCTTCTACGGTAACAAGGTGACCTAAAAAGTAATGATTACCAATTTAACTTAGATTTTATTTGTATGATGAGCGTTAAGAAATACTTTTTTTTCTGCTACCAAAATATCAATTCCTTTTTTTTTTTTACCAACAATTTCAATTTTTCAAAACACTGAACTCCAATATTGTTGTTGATTTTTTCAAAATCTGATCTCAATGTGTCTCAGTCATTTTTTTAAATAAAATATGAAAGCACTTTTTATAAATGCATGGTTGCTTAAATCTAACGAATGCATAACTTTCATAAATGCAAATGATAAATGTCAGATTTTCATAAAATATTTTTAAAAGAATGTGCAAACAATTAAAACTCATGCAAACATTTTGTATTACTTAAAGATTGGAACTCAAAATTGGGAGTACTTATCACTAAAAGTTACATTTCAAGCATTTTGCCCTTTAAAACTCAAAGAAAGTCTTATTTAAATAAGAATTATCAAACTATGAAAGAGGAATTATGGTAAAAAGATTCCCATGCTACAATCAGGGAAGTTCTTTAAAGGTTGAAGTTTGAAATCAAATCAAACAAGTACAGTAGTATTTCTTAACGCGGTAATTTATTCTTGTATTGTTTAAATTATTTGTCAAGACCTTTTTACGAATAACAGGACGTAAGCACAACTCAATTTTTTGGAACGAAAATTGCAACAAATTATCTTTTTTTTTATTTATAAATATAAGAAACCATGTACTTAGATAAAGAGAAGAATTATATGAAAAATATTATTTAAAAAAAAAATCAACAAAAAAACATACAGCCATACTAGATTTAACATAAATAATATTTAAAATTTATTTTCATAATTTTAAAAATTATAAAAAAAGAAAAACAATCGTAAATCAAACTGTAAAATAGATATCTGTGATTTAAGTTAAAATAATTAAATAATTGTAAGATCTTTTTTTTTGTAACAACTATATTAACAATTTATTGCTTGAACTATATTTTGCATTAATTTTAAAATAAAACAAAAAACTAAAAATATTGTAATAATTTTATAAACTTAATCATTGCGTTCATTTTAAGTTTTTTTTTATATTTTTCAATAAAAAAAAAAAGATTTTTGTTAACAAATTAGAAATAAATTTCTTTTTACTTAAAGATAAGAAAAATCAAATCAACCAACCAAAGAAAAGAAATACATAAATCTTTCAGAATGCGTGGGAGGTGTTAACTGAAAACTGACGGGAATGTTTGTGAGAAATGACATTTATCACTCAACGTTTCAATTAAAAATGTTTTAAAAAGTATTTTTTAAATGGTACAATTAGAACACTGTTTTGGTGGAGAGCCAAAAGGTGACACACGTCTTTTTAATCGGGAAATTAAGATAACATAAAAATGAGCAATTTTATTGTTCCATTGAAGTGAAAGTGTGACGTATGAGTAACATTTTTGTGGTTTTTAATCTGTTTTTCTAATAGCGTCGTTGATTTTGTTTTGTGTGTGCATCGGAAATTCCACTTTATGCAACTTAATTTGTAACGGAAAGTAAGAAATGAAATCTTTTCAATTTTAACCACTAAAGCCTGACAACTCGTAAAAAAAACCACGTCGGCGGTCTTAAATAAGAAGAATAAGACTTTTACGCTCGTAAATGAGTCATATGATTATCATTTTCTAAATGAAATTCACATGTGACCTTGGTGCAATTTATATACAACAGTCCTTCAAAAATGAATTTTATATTTTACCTTAAAAAGCTCAACCGTACGGATCAGAACATGTTAGGTTTCAATATTGAATGTTTCTACTGTCAGCTTTTATTTAGGTCTATGTATTTTTAAACTAGTATATAATTATTTACTATTTTATATCTCTTTGGCTTAGACAGTTGTTGTTTTTCTAGAAAGAAAAAAAAGATTCTGCAGAAACGTCCTAACAGAATAAATTAAATAAACATTCGTTCTAAATTACTAAAAATTTCACTAATGCAAGTGAATAAAGCCTTTGAAAATTCTCTGGAGTAAAATACATATGTACATACATTATGAGTGTAATTTTTAGAAAATAGCACCTGGACACGTCGTCGTCGCGTCGTCGTTCTATGACTTTATAGGAAACGTCACAAAGAAACATTAAGACTACAATAAGAAAATGAATTGCATTTAAAACAAATATCATATAACCTACATTTATGTATGTATGTACTAGGTATCTTTATGAATATGTACATATGTATGTTTCACATATTTTCAGAACTTGCTTAAATTTGGACGGACGAACACAATTACCTATTTGTTGTTTAAAAAATTGATAACGCCTTGAAATAGCTCAATCAGATTTGCATTTCACTTTTACTGAAAATTGAAAAATATACTACATAAGACAAAATTATACCCAAAGCGACTGACAATCATTCTGCATGACTTATTAAGGCTGTAATTGATTTCGTTTGAATAATTTTTATTAAGATCGATTGAACTGTGGAATAAACTGTCAAAGAATATACATAGGTAGGTAGGTATGTGCCTATATCTACTCGTTCTTTGAGTTCTAACACAAAGGTTTCATCAAGTCCAGAAATCCTTTTCCCACTAATCTGGCGCGGAGCCATAAGCCAAACAAATTCCCTTGAAATAAGCTTCAGTTACAAATCCTTGCCAATTAGAACAATACAACTAGAATTGTTTATAATTTATTACTTTCTGCTACAATATGCCTTCCCGACCGAGCAATAAACTCAATGATCAAAAATCCAAGGAACACTTAAACTAGGTAACCTTGAAGGTAGGTAGATACATATTTTTGTTTGTACCTACTTAAGGAAATTGTAAAACCAGATAAAATGAAATTAAATCACTCACCAATTGTTCGCAGCTATGTATGAATTGTTTCTTGAAATATGCAATTACATGCATATGTACAATGTATAGGTACATGTTTCACACAATAAATTGAGTGGATATATTTTTATGAGTGAATTCTTTTTTGTTGTTAGAATTTATTTAACGGTTATTGAATTACACTTTTTACATTTTAAAACCAAAAAACTTGATGAAATTCACAAATTTAACGATACATTTATTCTTAAACGCGACAACGACAACTTTTAAAATCTAACTGTTTCATCATTGAAAATTTCATTTCGCTATTAAAAGGGATAGAGAAAATCAAATTTGTCATTGGAGGTATCAAAATGAAGCTAAAGACTTGGAGAATTTTTTTAGTGAAAAAAACATTTAATTTAACCCAGAACTTTTCTGTAAGTTAATTTTTAATTTTTCAATGATGAAATCGTTTTCAATGAACAGCTGTTTCGATTTTGATTTGGAGCAAAATCGTTCCAATAAAAGTATTCCATTCCCGTTGTATTCCCATCTGTCAGTTTTTCTTTGTATGATCATTTTTTCCATTGTGTATAAAGTTGCCAAATTTGTAATACATTGCACTGATGTATTTGTTGTTTGAGAACATTTTGCAAAATGTTAGTAAGGGAGTGGATTGGTAGGTAAGGAAAAATAAAGGCAGTAGTTCAATGTTTAATAAAATGAAATTCTAGTATGGTTTAAATTAAATTAAAATCTGTATCATTAAATACACTTCTTAAGTTGAAATAAAATGCATTTACTTAAAGTTTTTAAAGTTGCTGTCAACTTTTTACATTTAAATGCAACTTAAGTATTAATTTTTACGCTCAAAATTCTACAAAAATTTGGTAAACAATGCTTTTCAACTTGAATATCTCGAGAGCATACAATTTTATTGAGTTGGAATTGATTTTATTTGACAAATATTGAAATTTTTGAAGTTTGATAATTTTTTTAATAAAATTTGTATCAACTAGTAAAGCCAAAAATAAATCGAATAAGCAATTAAAAAAAACAAAACCACACAAATCACCAAATTTAATTTAGTTTGAAGATTAAAAGTCAACATCTGATACTTTTCGTGTGATTGGAGATATATTTCAACACACAAACTTCAATAAATAACAATTTTTAAAAAAATAATGGGAACTTTTAGTTTTCAAATGGTAACCTGAATCTTAATTTGTATGTAATTAACTAGAAAAATGACATTTTAGCATTGAAATACATTACAAATTTGATTTGTACACTAATTTAAATTTTAAAAGTAAGTTCATAAAATTTTCTAACTATCAATTTAGTTTATATTAGGTAATGTAGAATATATTTTTCATATCATATCATCAAAGAAAGTTGAAATATTTGTATTGAATTAATACGTAAACAATTAGAGAATATTTTTCTCATTGGGAATTTATTTGGAAAAAGTACTCAATTTTGCCAACTGCAAAAATGTTCTTACTCACTCCTATTTAACGATTTGCTACTTTTTGAACGTTTCTTCCCTTCCTACTCTTAATAACCCCTTGAACAGAACAAAACGACATAAATAACCATACACATGTGTTTTTATCGTCTGCCCTAAAATTTCCCCACATTTGTACCTTTTCATTCAGTTTTTGCTTTGACGTTACCTTACACATATTTATTTCTTATTTTTCAATTTTCTCCTCATTCTGTCTCTCATTCTCTACTTCGATTTATTCAGGCACGAACCATTTTTTACCGTCGAGGAGGCTCGTTAGGCGGCGCGTCGTTCGTTCCTCTTCATGATTGTACTATTCCATTATATATACAAAGATGGTGGGGAACAGACCGTGAGCCCTCTGTAGAAGCGATTCCGAACTAATATTTAAGCAAATTCAGGAATATTTAAGAGATGAGAAGAAGAGAGAATTCAGACAAAAAAAATTAATTTGATTTTCAAACGTCAACCAAAACATCTGAAATGAATATATACGAATAAAAGGAAGGTTCGAGTGAGAATAATATGTCACAAGGCGCCCAACGCTTTTTTCACCATAACACTAATATTTTTAATTCATTATTGTTTTCAGCTCAATTTAAAAATTATTTTTAATTTTTTTAGCTTGATGTGCTAAGCGTGTGTTATTAGTTTTTTTAAACTATATTTTTTGTTTATGTTTACGTTTTTTTTTTGACTTCTTATTGTGGCTGGAAACAACCGACCCTGTCGCTCTCCCTATTTCTTAAGACAGAAAATAAAATACTCCTTTCATTCGCACATTAGTTTTTTTTATATGAAGTTTGGCTCTTCTCGTTCTCTTAAACTGAGAAATTTTCGTCCAACTAGCGCCCCCAGTGGCTTCGATTCCGTACTAAAATTTTCTGTTCCATGAGAATACTATATAGTTTATATACAATGGTTTTACCCTGGTTACAAGAGGAGATCGAGGAATCGAATCGATTCACCTCGTTTTGTGGGATCGGATCGAGTAATCCTATTTCGATCCGATCCAGATATATGCGGCGCTAAATCCTGATTCAATTCTCCTTGTAAACTGGGTATTTATTTTTTGTTTTCTTTTAAATTGTGCAGTTGTAAGTAGTGTTTAAAAGAAATTTAAATAAATCTAACATTTACACGGTTGTTGCCAAATTTGTAGTCTATTGCATTGATGTATTTGTATTTTTTTGTTTTTAATTATTTTGCAAATGGTTCCAAAGGGAGTAGGTGGGTAAGTAAATAGTAGCTTTGCAGGTATGTGTTGCTATGCAACTTGATATTTAAGTTATGAGAAATCAATAGAATATTCATTTATATAAATTTTGTTGATTTTAATGAAAAAATAGCAACATCTCAACCGAAATTATAATTTTCACGTACCTATGTATATTATGAATTCACGTGTAAAATAAAGTTGTAAAGTTCAAGTGAACTAAGAAATAGTTCAAATTGTTTTCACGTGTAATGAAATAAAAATCCAGTATTGACATGAATTACATTGAAATTTGTGTGTTCAAAAGTAGTTTAATCACATTTTGACGTTTATGTATGTGAATTTGAATAAAGTTTTAAGACCTAATTTCATGTAAAATAAATTTTTTTGTTTTCAAAATTTGTTCAAACATTTAAATTTGAATTGAATTTTGTTTAAACATCTAATACCTTCTGATTGATTGAGAAGAGTATGCAACATTCCCTTATAAAGTGTTCATTAAGGATCAACTGTGGTATAAATTGAATTAGCATACCTACATATACAAGCTTTAATCTCCGGTTAAAAAGCAGATAACTCATCAAATTAGCAAATATAAAATTGATAAACCAAAGCTCAAATATTGGGTATAATATTTCGATATAAATATTCGAGCAAAATATAGAAACTATACCATTTCAGTAAGTTTCAAAAAATAAAAACTACAGTTTCGTCCAGAATTAAAAAGTGTGAATGGTGCATAACAAACTAATATCTTATTTTTTCATTTCACTCATAGAGGTCGCTTAATTTACTTCAAAGTAGAAACGTACTCCACAATCCACACTATCTGACACTTTCAAGTTCTGCTATCTGAATCCGCTTCTACTCTACTAGACTCGAACGGAACCTAAAGAAACGGTGCACCTGTGAAACAAAAATGAAAACTTTGTTTTGCTTTTGTTTTGTATTTGTTATCAACTAAGCAGGTCGGAATTTCTTATTTGTGTGCGGGAGAATTGTGTGTATATGTACGTTTAATTTGTTGGTAAACATTTTCAAAAAGTATAAATAATAAACAAAAATTTAAAAATCGCTCATAACTGTCGCCACGAATTCCAGTTAATCACCCACATAGGACTTACATAAACACCTCAGCACCTAGGTGAGTACGAAACAATTCCATTTCATTAACGACTCCTTAAATTCATCATAAACAAAATGCATGCCAAATTTTGCAATTGCATTCCTTAAGTCCCGACTCCGAGGACGAAATCCACAACAGAGATGAATGCCTTTTCGTGACCCAATAATCGAAAACAAAAATGAAGAATAACCAGAACGAACTCTGGCTGTGTGCCGAACAACAAGAAAAACTTCTTGCAAATACGCATATTCTCGGGCTCCAGCCAAACTGGTTTGAAATTCATTACTAGCTATGGATGACGACAACAACCACTAATATACCTAGGTACCTATAATAGTTACTAATCTACGCGATCACAGTTCCAATTTATCATTTCCAATTCCATTGGATAGCGTGTGCCTTGCCTACCTCACGCTTTGTCTTATGTCTTGTCTGTTTCTGTTGTTGTGTTGTGACTTGTGACGCGACGCTATCGTCGCAGTAGTCACTTCGTATTCCATCTCCTCAACTTCTTTGAAACAGCGCTATTAAATTTCCAATTCCAATTTCAGTTGCCATTCCACCTGTGGGTTCTGTTAGTTAAGTTGTTATGTAGGTCTTAATTTCATTTCAATTTTATTCAGTTTGCCAGAGGAACATAAGATTCAAGTCGACGATTATTTCCTGCGAGACACGATTGTGAGCGTGACCACGAAATTGGGAATTCGAACCTTGGACGCCCTTGGAAAGTTAATTCTTGGTCTGATCTTTCTTTTGCCTAAAAATATTTAATAAGGAATAAACGTGAGTGAGAACTTGCATCTCTCATTGCCGAATAACAAATCCAGAACATAAATATTGTAGCTAATTCCTTTCGTTTCTACCTACAAGTTATGAGAACGCTTTTTTTTCTTTATTGAAATTCACGGTGGAGCAGTTAATTGTCTTGTAGTTGTACAGTCGTTCTTTAAGTTAAACAACGAAGGCAATTTTGTTGTTGGCAATAATAAAATTATAGATTTTACAGTTCGTTCATTCTTTAGAAAAAAGAATTAAACAAACCGGTTAAGTGATTTAATGTGAGCGTTTTGGATTGTGGTTTCTTGAAATCTTTTCGATGCTGTAGTATTTATTTTTATTTAAATGAATCAAACACAATATCTTTGAAGATAACATTATCCTAAGTTATTGTTTGTTTTGTGTTCAAAACATCGACATAACTTAATGAAGAATCATGAATTTAAATTGTGAAGCTCTAGATGGCTTAAAAATGATATATTAAAAAGTTATAACATACTTTCTTTAAATATGACTTTTTGCCGACATCCTGTACTATAGAAGTACTTCACAAATAAAACTATGTCTTGAGTCGAATTACATATGTACAAGCTCTGTTGTTTTTTTAATGAATTTATAAAATCACTTTGTTCTGTTTACAAAACACAAAAAATAAATTAGTCAGTTTGTGTTTCTGAGTATTTTCTCAGGATTTGTGCCATAGAAGGTAATTATTAAATCAATCAAAAAAACATTATAATGTTTTGTCTACAAAAATGAAAAATTTGTGTAAGTTTCATGTTACGCATCTTTAGTTTTGATATTCGGCTAAGTATTTATTTTTCCAGTTGATTGGTTTTCTATTTCAATAAACACGTAGAAACCAAGGTTATCTTATGTATACATTTTAATCCGAAGCTTACCTACTTATAATTGTACCTAATTCTAAAACTAAATTAACAATTTCATCAACTATTATTATGTTCAAGAGTCAGTTTCTTTCATGGAAGAAGATTTCTGACTTCACCTGTTTGATTAATGAACTTATCTGTTCCTACCCACAGACATAGAGACACACAAAGTCTGTGAGTCACTGCATGCCTTTTTTTTGAAAATTACTACCCACACACAATATGTGTTTGTATTATCTTTTAAGTTTGTCTTGAATATTAACGGCATTCCATCGTTGATCATAGATTTTATTTGTATATTTGTAGTTTGTATTCAACAATTTGTCGCAGTTTATTCTTGTTCTTCATTTGATTTATTTTCTTTTTTGTCAGTCCTCTTTTCTCAAAATCGTGTTTACCTCACCTGAGTACTAAGCATGACTTCTACGTTCTATCACATGGGAGTGGTATACCTGCAAAGTAGTTGAAGTCGAAAAGGTTTATTTATTTATTTCAGTTAATGTTCAGCGAAGCATTGCAAAACAAAGTTCTATTTCGTTTTTGACTAAAGGGGGAGGCGTGGAGGGCAGATTGAGGTTTGTGTCTCATTTTCAAATGAAAGTCTAACGGCCTTTGAAGCGATTGTTTGTTTTTGTTTTACCTTCTCACTGGTCGAGTTTGGGTTCGTAGATAGAGGGTCATCGAAGCGTTAATGAAAACTTAAACCGGGTTTAAAGTTGGCATCGCTTGATGTATAATAATCCTTTATTTTAGATCTTGGTGCGTCATCATCACATCGATAGACAGAAGGTGTGTTATTAATTACAATAATATTGCTGAAAAGCTGTGAAAGGTGTAGTGCAATTTTTGCTTTCGTTTTCTAACAGCTTCTTGGTCTTGGTCCTGTGTTTGCTTTTTTTGTAAGAATGTTGTCAAACCGCATATATGGTTAAACAGGTTCTTTTGGCGAACTTACCTAGATACATAGTAAAAATCAAGTTTGATTTAAATCAAGATTTTAATAAAAAAGAATAACTTGACATTGCTTTATGGTCTCTCCTATGTGAAAGTATGTATGTACATATTATACTCATTCAGATGAGTGACATTCTGTTTTACATGACGATTTTGAAAGTAAATACATTTATATTGATGAATTGAATAAAAAGACTAAGAATTTTTTGATACAATATACTCATGTCATGTATCTCAATTGTAATTTAAGCTTTATAATTTAAATTTAAAATTGTTTGCCTCGACAATTTCCGATTATTTTTGTCTAATCACTGAATTTACTCTCCACAAATTTCGTAGGGTCTCTTTTTCCATTGCTCGATCGTTTGATCTCGTTATGATCTAAATTCCTTGCAACTATGTAGTGTTTTTGTATATTATTTTGAAAATGCATTCATTTATATAATCCAGAGAATGCATCAATCAAATACAAATTAATCATGCACCAATTTTCAAGGTTATTTAGAGCAGCCAGGTGATCTAGAAGATAATTTGATTAGAATTTATTTCAAGCATTATCGAATAATTTAACAAAATATGAATTTCACCCAGTAATAACTAGTATCATTCAAGTATTATTCATAAATTTGAAGTTACCAATCGGCCACCACAACACAAGTCATATAAAAAGTCTCAAATGACTTGTACGTTATTATAATCAATGTATAAAACATTTTTGAATGTGTCTCCTCGGCAGTCTACAATGTTTTTTTACTCACATCGTTGGTCAATGCAATCGGTAAAGAGTAATCAATTGAATAATAATTTATTACAGAATAATTTCTGTGTGGAGTCGAGAGTACAGAGTGTAACTACAACTTCTGTTAACTTGTTTCTTTTGAACAAGGTTATTGTGAATTATCTGAGAAATAAAACCATAAACTCGTACACAGATGTCTCTGTATTCGTATAATAGAAATCAGCTGTTTTGTTCTCAAAATATTCAATAAATGTCAAAAATTCAACTGGCTGAGGGCTGACATAACCATAAGAGAGTGTTGTTTTGTGTTGATTTTCAAAGTTAAAAAAGAATTGAATTATATTAAGTTTATAAAAGCATAAAGAAATGTCCAAATACAGCGATCTAATCAAACTCGGCACTCAATATGCTCGCCGGATGAATTATTTGTCGAATCGTATCTTTGGTGAAGTTGCCAGAACAACAAATGACAAATCAATGAAAGTTGTTCGAATGTACAGCGAAGAACCGATTCACATGCGTGATTACGTCAAGAATTGGTATCCCCGGCATGTTGAGACTCACCTTCTAATGAAGCAACTCCGCTGGTATGGTCTATTCCGAGATGAACATCAAGATTTCAAAGAGGAAATGAAGAGACTACGACGTCTTCGAGGCAAGGCACCACCAAAGAAGGGCGAAGGCAAACGTGCTTCGAAGAAGTAGACTTGTATACATGTGTAAATAAAATATTTGTTAAAAAAATAATAATTGTAGTGTTTTAATTGATTTTTTTTTGGACATAGTGTATCTAAGAATTCCAAGTTGTTAATTTGCTTCAATTTGTAAACAAATTGTTCGTTTGAAAAATTATGCTAGTGTTGTTTTGATAAAGGTAAAACATGTACATAACTATTTAGTAATCAAATATGAAATGGTCTTACAGATTTACGACCTTAAGGATTTTCTGGACGTAGACAGCAATCTCGAAATAAATAAATAAACTAAATTGAAACATTGAGACATTGAAACTTTTCCATCAATTCTAAACTGAAATTCAAATTGATCGTCAAAGCTTTTTAATGTGTTTAAATTAATCCGTTGAATTTTAAACAATTACTGAATGTTTTAGATGAGTAAAATTATTTAAGTCAATTTGTCTCTGTCTTGGCAAACTTATTCAGTTCTTGATGAGACAATGCAGTGCATTTAACGTTAAAAGTCTCATTCATAAGAAAATAATTTTACAAAGTTAACAAAAGAATGTAAGGTTAGCTTTTGTACCACAACTGTGTTATATTTGTTGTTTCAAAGACCCTGCCTTTAAGTAGTAAAGTAATAAACTTTTTTTGCAACTTGCATCTTTTATTTAGTTTTTTTTCGAGTTATTGGCATTGGAACATGACCTAATTTTTTGATGGCTAGACTTTCGGAAAAGTAACATGGTCAAATACTCAAAATCCAATTTGAAATGGTTTTATTTCGTTCGTTATCAAAATTCTAAGGAAATCTCTAAGTATTCCCTCTACCTACCAATTATAAAATTTACAATTACAACTCAAAATAATAATACCCACATGTTATTCTTGATTAATTCGTTCATAGAGACTTTCGCACTTGTCTCAATTTTGTCAGTTAAAATTCACACAACCATTTAAGAAGCCTCGCCTAAAACATACCAAGTCTCTTTTTTACTCTTTTTCAAAACTATGTATAAAAACATACACAACCACTTTATTTTCTCTTTTGATTCAATGGGAATAGACATTCTTCAGGCCTCTATCATCACTGTTGTCGTCGTAGTCATAGTTTGGCTTTTATCCACCACCACCGACCACCGAACTGACCAACAAAACATTTTCTAACGAAGCCCACAACAACCATGTTGTCGCCTCAGTGGCAGAGTGTTTCTTTTAGTTTGCTTCTTGGCTCTATCAAGTTAAGACTTATAAATCGAAAAAATAAAGAATTAACAACGTCAAGTATTCACTCGTACCTTGTCTACCTACTGATCAATCGTTATTTTTTGTTTTTGTGTCTTTTACTTTTTTTGTCTGCAATAATTGAAAATAAAAATTGCAATTCTTTTGCGCGTCATCCATTAGCCTTGTCCTCGAGTCGTGTCGCTTCGTGTCGATCGTTCTGGTTCTATAAAATTTCACTTTGGCTATGCCACTTCGTCAAAGCCATTAACCGACATTTACGCACACATACATTATAATGTAATGATTTTTATTAAATAAAAAATATATATTATAAAGTTTTTTTTTATTCTTCATTAACCAAATGTGAATTCCAGGTCACAATAGATTGCTGCCGATCGTGTGCAACATTGTGCAGACAACCGGAAGCGTTTGTGTGTTTTTTTTAATTCTCTGTGCTGAATGTGGTTACGAATCCAAAAGAATATAACGAACCATTAGAAAAACCAACAAAAACAGCAAAATGCCTCAAACGGTGTCATCAATCAACGAACAACTGACCAAACTAATCGATTGTCAAGATCTGGGTGATATTACCCCCGAGCTATGTGACTTCTCATTGGAAGAACAAAATGCTGTAAGCGAAGCACAGGGCGTTCAGCCATCAGCTGCTTCGGATTTCGTTCCGGTACTTGGCAAATCAGTGACCTACATTGTGACAGTGGTCATGATCAATGATCAAGATGAAGTTCTGATGATACAGGAGGCAAAGCAGTCGTGCGCTGGCAAATGGTATCTACCCGCTGGGAAAATGGAAACCGGAGAAACTATCAACGAGGCAGCTGTGAGAGAAGTCTTCGAAGAAACTGGACTAAAATGCGAGATGACGACATTAATTGGCGTGGAAACTGCTGGCGGATCGTGGGTTCGATTTCTACTGACCGGACGAGTATTGAGTGGAAATTTAAAGACACCCGATCAAGCCGACCAGGAATCTCTGCAAGCCAAATGGTTCGCCGATATCAGTGAACTGACCTTGCGCGCCAACGATATTCTGAATCTTATAAAAATGACAAGAAACTACAAGGCCCGTGCGCAATCCCCCGCACTATGGCATTCTGATATGATGCCGATCCAGTATGCACACCATAAGAACTACTTGCGAATTGTGGCGGTGATTCGGAAGCGTGCCACAAACACTCTCAATGTGTTGGTTAGTGAGAGAAATGTCCATCATTTGCCTACGGTGGAAATACATCCGGCCCGTAGTCTCCATTCCACCCTGAGGAAATTCATGATCGAGCTTTTCGGAGCTGAGCTCCCTCAACATCGCCCTCATGGACTTCTGACTGTGGAACATTCTCCTGCTGAATATCCTCACACAACCGATGGCTTCTGCTTGACACTTTTGGTTGTTTTCCGTCCTCCACTGGAAGATGTAGCAGTCATTGGCAAGGCCGT
Organism: Scaeva pyrastri; assembly: GCA_905146935.1. Taxonomy (NCBI): domain Eukaryota; kingdom Metazoa; phylum Arthropoda; class Insecta; order Diptera; family Syrphidae; genus Scaeva; species Scaeva pyrastri. The sequence continues at coordinate 40,919,966 of LR989927.1, read as the reverse complement.
ATGGCAAGAGATGAGCAAAGAGCTAGAAGATAAGTTCGGTCGGATGGTGGGTAGTAACCACTCTACGCTGCCACTTAACGTTATAAGATAAACTCTCAAGCTTCTTGAATATCCATAGAATTTGTGTCTCAAATTTTCAATGTTATTTGTAAATATCGACAATATGCATCTTATATCTCTGTTCCGATTAACACTCAGCAGAAAACAACTTTTTTGATATTTAGTTTCTCTTGTTCCTCGGTCACAAACGTTGCATACAAAAATTACAACTGTAACTAACTGGAGGTACCTTTGGAAATTGAAATATAAAACTAATGAATCTCTTAATATTTCTCTCTTGCTTTTTTATTGTTATTGTGGATAGAAAGGTGTATTAATCCGCAAAGTATATTCAAATGTTTTGTTTTATTTTTTTAAATAATAAAAATAATAATAATATTGAAGAAGATTTATGTACATGAACGTATTATGTAGTTTTATAGTATTTATCTTTTTTATCAATGCATTATCACCTTTGGATTCAAGTCCCAGGTGTTTAGCGCGAGTTTGATTAATTTTAATAAAATCAAAACAAATTGCTATAAATTAAATTTTGAGTTTTATTTCAATTTTCAAAGTTCGATGTATACAGAATTGAAAAGTCTAGGTACAGATTGTTCTAAAACTAAGCATTTGGTTCAATTCAAAAACATCATTGATCGTCTAAGAGAAGATCTAAATTTTAAAACTGTATTAAAGCTGGTTATTGACGGACCCAATTTTCATTAATTTACGACATTTGAAGCGATAAGCATTAACAATCTTACACTGGCTTTGTGTACGTAAAGATCATTTAAAGGTTAAATATATATACATAACTCCTTAAGTGCCAGTAAATTAGGGAAAAAAAACATTGTTAAATGGCATTTTTCCCGTAGGTATAAACATTGAAGCATTTATTTATTCTTTGAATAATTGTATCTTTGTATCAAGTTTTACAAAATTAAACATTTTTCTTTATCAATTCCCTCACTAAAAGAACTGACTTAAAGCATATTTTAATAGGTGCTATTGAGAAGTATAAAATTTTTTCTCAAAATTTACAATTTATAATTTAAAAAATAGTTTCAAAAAAATATGTTCTTGGCTTTCTTTTTTTATAATTGTTTTTGTTTTTTTTTTCTAAATCATTCTTAAGAAATTATAAATTATAAACAAAATGATGCAGCATGGCTAGTTATCGTCGATTTGTTATGTTATTTTTATTTTCTTTTTGTGTTTTTATTATTTACTCAACGACTAGGACCTTAAACTTATCTATAAGTATCTCGTTATTAAGCTCAATTTTAACTACTTAGATCCATTTGTATCTTACTTCCATATTGTATTAAAAAAATCCATAAAAGAATCGTAGATCATGAAAGTGATACCAACATCGAGACACACACGTCCGAGTCGGGGAACTGTGCCCTTATAGAATGCAAATGGGCCTTCCTTCTTCCAAATTTGTACAGCACAATCGACTGTATTCTTATACTTTGATGCTTCGAGACCCTGCATTCGGGTTTTCACTACATCCAAAGGGGTATTGCCAAATACTGATGCAGCACCAGCAATGGCACCAAATAGACCAACAATTGGCTTAGGAACTGGCTTAGTTCGATCATCACCCATATACAGATCCTTGAGACTCTCCACCACAAAGAATCGAATAGCTTGATTTGATCCTTGTTTTAGGATGGTCGGTGTTAGACCCTTGTAGACTCCAGAAAATCCTAAAAACACAATTTTATTCCGTGTGAAAGGTTGATTTATGAATGGAAGTAAGGGATTTACCTTCTTGTTTTATGATTGTTTTCACGCCATGTGCAAAACCTTTGTATTGTGGGTTGGCACTTCGTTGATCGTTTATAAACTTAACTTTAATAGTCTCCATTGGAGTCACAGCCAAAATAGCCTCACACACACCTGCCCCTAGACCACATAGTAATTTGCCAGAATTACTTAATTGACCTCTTCCATCGACCATATTGCCACGGAAATATTCAAAAGCTCCAAATCTTAAAAAAATGTATGAAATGAGATTATTAGAAAATAGGAGATTATGATGAATGTATACCTGGCAGCAGATTTGGGTATGCTTCCATATAAAAGAACACTAAGCCCACGGTAAAGGCCCAAGAAACCTCGTTCTTTAACTGTCTTTTTGACACAATCGGCAATACCGTTGTAGCGTTTGTTTCCACCTTGAAAAATAAAGAGTTAGGTATATGTAGTTAATTATATTAATTGAAGTAATTTTAAGTTTTTAAGTGGATTTGAATCTTAAGGAATTGGCACCTACTTATGTAAATGCATTTTCAAGTCAAGTATAAACATTCAAGTATTTTTCTCAAGAATTGTGAGCTTATTCATGACTTAAAGCAAATTGTCTTTTGAAAATCTGTGTTAACTTTTGAATAATAATTTTGTTTTTTTGTTTCCACTAATATGTATGTTTTGGTTACCTTTCTCATCCAATTGCAATTGCGTCTTCACATATTCTGTTGGGAATGTTATGCAGATTTCGATCCCTCCAGTAATACCACCAGCTACGATACCCTTTAAACCCTTGGTTTGTCCAGCAGGTGCTGCAGCACCTGTATTCGCCATCCATGGTCGTTGACCAAAAGGATTTACAAAATTTCTTCTGTCCATATTTTTGAACGTTTTTTTTTATGTAGCAAATTTCAATTTAAAATAAAAGAAATTTTATTTCTATGTGGGTAAATATTTTGAAAGATATGAGCTGATATAAAGTGGAATGTCTGAAAAGGAAATAATAGAACTTAATTAGGTGTGCTTATTAATTGAAAAGGTTTTTGGTTTTCAATAACAGAGATTCAAAATCTTATTTTAATTATTTTTTTTTTAATTTGTTATAATTTTATCTGAGGAAAATGACTAAGCCCAATTTTATTATCTTTTTTAATGTTTTGATTTGATGTTTGAATAGATTTGAAATGATAAATTAGCAAAGTAAATAGAATCTACATTGGTGTGTATGTACATTGTACATATGTATGTATGTATGTTATTAATAAATAATGTTCTCAAGCAAACTTGAGGGAAATTTATTACTTTTTATTTGTTTCTTAGCTTTTGTAAACGTGAGTAACTCACTAGAAGATATTTGTAATATACATATATGTATGTAAATATGTATGTATGTATAATGTAATTAGGGATAGAAATTCAAATGTTCAAGTTCAAAGCAAAACCATTTAAAGAAGCTTGAAAGTTGTATTTGAAGAGAGTCATTAAAACAGCTTCATGTTGCATTAGTGTTATAAGTTTGTTTCTTATCATAAAACTGGTTTTTGTTTTCAAAGTATGTCGATTATCGATGAAATGGTATTTATCAGACATTGACATTTATTATGGCCCTGCAATTCTTTCCGACTGATCCTGAAGATACCTACCATGAAATAGATTTTTGTTTAGGAGGTATAAAAACTTATAAAAATATATACAAGATATGCCCTGATCAAAATGTTTGAGGTCCCTGTTAGAAGTGCAGCCACTCCCAACCAAATGTTCTAAAAAAGAAGTTTTAAGTAGATAAACGTCTGGGGGTTAAGAAAATCGGGGTGAATACTATTCACACTTGTGGAATTCGAGTTCTGAAACCAATCCAGATCTGAGAGTCTTAGAAAATCTTAGATAAATAAATAATTACTGTTATTTTTCATAAAAAAGATATTAAATTTGAATTCGAATTTTACATTAAGATTAAGAGTAAGTGTTCAATTGAAATTCGGCTTGTGTCTCTAAATTCAATCCAGAGGAAAACTTTCCTTTTTTCCCGGAGAGGAACTATAATTTGACACCTATCACTCCGTGTGATAAGAGTGCATTCTCTTAATTAAGAACCAGGTTTCCAAATTCGTCTGCTAAAAATAAAAAGAATAATCGAATCTATGTTTGGGTCAATAAATGTTTACTATTTTATTTAATTTATTATTTTCATTTCTCATCTGTAAACAACTGTATTGTTTATATTGTTCTAGAGCACGCGTAATACAATAAACACATTGCGTCCCATGCATATAACTTGTACGGCATATAATGATTATATCTTTTCTCTTGACAGATGTTTTCCTCAATTTATTGTTTTAATAAATGCAATGAGATCTTATGCCCGCCTACGAATAAACTTTTATTACATCTGAGTGTGAAAATTTGCCAGTAATTAAAATTGATCTAAGCTGTTGATGATAAATGCCCGGATATGTAAATAGGAATATGGGAATTGATCTAAGGAAAGTAGAAATAAAAGCAAAATTGAGAATTTAGACCTGTGATAACCTTGAACTAACATTAAGTTAACTGATTTTTTTTTTTAATATAAAACTAGGTCAACCCTGGGTTAAGTTCAACTAAAATAAGTTCGATATATGTAACAAAAATAAATCTTGTTGAATCTCACAAATTTGTTTTCTAATTTTTTGTTCATGTTTAATATTCTAACAATTTCTGTTACTGACAATACCAACATTATTTCTATTTTGCACACAATGTTTAGTATAGAAAATAATGACTTATTTACTTATGTATGTATATACATACATGGTAAAATCGAGATGAAATTGTTTTATTTATAGTTCACTTTTCTATAACAATGCCCTGATTAAGTTAATAGAAATACATACAGTCACGTGCAAAATAATAGGGTCAACTATTTTATATTAAGTTTTAATAAGAGAACCCCACAACATTTAACATTCTTTTTTTTAATTTTAAAATTTCTTAAATTTTCCTTAATAATTTATAAAGTAATCAAGAAAATATTAAATATAAATAAAATTCGGCCTAGTATTGGCTTGAAAAATTATTTAATGAATATTTTTGCCGAAAAATTGTCACTTAAGTTTTGACATAGTATCAGGGTAAGGTTGTAAATCTTACACAAGAATAGAATTTCGAATCTTAATATTTACATAAAATAAGAAGTAAACTGTTACTAAAACATTTTTGCACTAAATTAAAAAAATTAAATAATTTGTACAAAATGCTCTCAATAATATTATGTATTATATTATTGTGCCAAGAACTAAGCCAATAAATATAAAATTGTCATAACAACAAATAAATAATTTAGGTTCCGTAGTGACTTACAACTGTAAGAGTCGTGTTAGAGATGCAGGGAAGATACAGTTTTTATACCGAAGCCGAGCGGATAATTTTCGAAAGAGCACTTTTCTTAACAAGAATAATTACTCTTGGAGGATTTGTCAATTCCTAGCAAGAGGTGGCAGGGATTGCACCCAGACCTTTGGCATGACAGTCCTACGCACTAACCATCATGACACGGGTACTACATAGAAATTATTTTATTAAAAAATAATTATAATTTGTTCTTATTCTTACTAACATCGTTATATTATAAAATTTAAATTAGTTACAGAAGAAACTAATAAAACGCGAGTCTTATTATTTTGTCCGTCACTGTAAATAGCTTCCATTGCGCTTTTAATTTTTTTAAAAGTAATTTTCATTTGCTTACGCAACAGAATTTGTGATGTTAATAGTTTATTAATTAGATCAAAAAGAATTATGTATGTATGTTAACAAAATCTAAAATTACTATTGAAGTGGAAACATTCCTATGTTAGTAATTTGTATATTTTTTTGTAAATAATTTACTGACACCCTTGAATTGGTGTTAACGACCACTTGCCACGATCCATTGAAGAATTCAAAATAATTATCAACTTCATAATCTTGTCAATTTGAAGTTTTCAACGTTTTCATTTCTGCTCAAGTAGGAAAAGGATTACTTTTTAATGCTTTGATATTGAGTTATGATTGTTTCTATTTAAGTGAGGTGCGGTGTACTTATGGGGTAGATTGTACGTGTTTAATTAGTTAAAATTAAAAGCAGATTCAAGTTATCTTAAATCTTATTTAAAAGAATGCCTGCTGGTCAGACTTTAGTCTTTGGTCTTTAGAATAAATCTTTGAGTCCGAAAAGTTAGGCGCGTTTGATTATACTTATCCTTTTTCTTCGAAGAAAGTAATAAGCGTATGCAATATGATTATTTTACAACCACTTAAGTCTTTTCTATATGAATTAGCTGCTACATCCATCACTGGGTGTTTGGTTTACTTGGGTTGGGCATAATTTGAATATCAAAAGATAAAAGTGTCCCTCAAATTTTAAAAAGATTAATATTGAACTTATTCAGAAAGTTTTTCTATTTGTAAAATTAAATTTCCTTTATAAAAAACAGCAACAAAAAAACTTGTAAAGAATCAGAAAAATTTAATATACAAAATAATATTTAATTATAAAATCCTTGATGTATGTTTCTAAGTTTTTTTTTTATGTGTTTAAGTTTTTTGAGCCAAGCTAAAGCAGTTGACAAAAAGAATTCAATTCAATTATTTTGGCCACAAATACACTTTGTATTTTTTTATAACAGGACAATGCGAAACATTATATGACCAAATAAATTTCTTAATTCATTTTTAGATGAGCATTTTATGCTGATGACTAGTTTCGATTTTTATTTCACTTCGCTTTGAGGTGTTAATTAAGGCTTAAAAATAAATTGTACCTAAATATTTCAGAAAGTATTCAAAAGTGTGTGATGAATACTGATGCGGATGAATAAAATTTGTAAAAAAAATTGAAAAATACTCTTCTCAAAGTGTTTCTCAAAAAAAAAAAAAGAATAGTCAATTCCAAAATTGACCCAAAAACTTATTTAAGTTTTTTTTTGCTTTCTTAAAAGCAAACATTATAATTTATAGCATGATACTATTATTATTTTGTATTATTACACTCAGAGAAAAAAACTATAAAATCAATAGGACTTTTGTCCTCTTAACCCAATAACGTCTACTTTAGAATATTAAAAGGATGTCTTATTGAATCAATAGGACGGCACTATAAAAAAATAAATGGAAATATAAAAAAAGACTCTGTCTAGAGCTGGGCTTGAACTCACAGTTTTTAGATTAATAGTCAATCACTTCATCCACTAAACTATTACCAACAGTAATAATTGTACCATAACTATGTTATACATTATGTAATTTAAAATATAATTATTATTTAAATAATAGTACTACAGAATTGATTAAATAATGACATACTATCAATCAATAATAATATTGTTGATATTATAAAATTAATAGGAAGGGACATTTAGAATTAATAACGAAAATACTATATATAAAATAACACAGGTCAACACACTTTTTGTTTCTGGGTTCTTGGTATGATTTTCTTGTTCCTCCTGCATTACTAATTAATTATAAAAAACTTTTACCTGAAAATGTTTGTTTTTATAGCTACCATATTGTTATTATGGACTTAAAATTAGTACCAAATTTGTATGGAACTACTACATGATATAATTTTCAAGAAATCAAAAATTTTTTTTTTGCATTTTTCAATTCTTTAGACCTTTAAAAATCACCTCCTACAATAATTTAAAGATATTCGAATTCTAACACCATAAAAAAACTAAATATGTTTTCGTGTTTCCATATAAATACAATGTAATAGAAAAACTTTAAACGCGTTTTTCTCCAAATATTTATTTATCATTGTAGCGGGTGAAAAACAAAGTTAAAAAAAAAAACAGTTATGTGTTTTTCAATACAAAGATTGAGAAAATCGCAATTTGAACACAGAAACAAACAAAAAATATTTTTTTGTTGACCTGTGTTATCTATCCTATTGAATTAATAATAATTTGAAAAAACTATTGAATAATAGTACAATAAACAAACCAAACTTTTTAGAGGAAAAACCTATTGTTTCTTGTACTATTAAATCAATAGAAGTCCCATTAATTTTTCTTTTTCTCGGTGTATTTTTTTTTTACCTCGAGTCTTAAAACACTGTATGTCTTTTTTATCAAAATAGTAATATCAAATTTCATAAATTTTGTTCAGTGCCATTTTTTTTCCATATGCTTAACGTTTATGAATTATCTCCTTGAAATGTTTTGTTTGTTTCTATGGCTTAGCGTTAAAACTATGTCAATAAATGTATACATACATATATGTGCATATTTATGAATATACGAGTATGTACAAAAATACCAGCATTTCTTTACCTCAAAATTATCACCCTTCTGTTTGAATTTGATCAGTTACAAATAAATGTACTGAAATGTCAATAAAAACATAGTTTATATTGAAGTCTAGTCTAAAGTATGTACTATGTACATAGGTACATATTAAGTAAGTTTATTCACTAATGGAGTTCATAAAATCTGCTACCGTATTAATTTATGATTAAACCAAAGCTATAATTTCAATTAAAAAATTATATGTACGTGTTGATTACATAAAAGTAAAATAATCGACACAAAACAAAAACAATTTCTCCATTTCTAAATGGTTCGATTATAATTTTGTGGCGAATGAGGTGATACGAGTATCACGAAATTTTCGTCGAATCACATCAAAGTTGTGAATGTGATTCGCAATCGCAATCTCAAAAGTCAAAACCACTTCGAACAAAGTCGTGAAACCACCAGCGTCGTAGGGTCAGAGTCACCAATAAACAGCATCTCCGACCGGCTACGACTGTCCGCCATCTAACTCCACCACACCGCACTTGCACTCGGACTTCGATGGTGCATCACCAATTTTTAATCGAATTGAATACCCGTCTGACTTTTAATTGCTTCAGCAGAATGAACTTTAATGCACCTTTACACACTTGTGACACAAAGAAAGAGGTGTTATCCGGACTTCCCCTTTCCCTACCATCACATCATTTAACACTACGTGGGTTTTTAATCAAAAATCAGTCACTATTTTGTTTATAAAGTAGAACATTTTAAGCCAACTTTTAATGAACAACAACAAAACAAAACTAGCTTACACAGAAAAAATCGAATGTTAGCGGTGCGGTGCGCCAATATATGTAATTCCAACTGTTGCGGGGGGATCGACGACGGAACGATGGGCGACACACAGCGCACAAGTGACGGAGTTCAGTCTCCAGCAGAAGTGATCATTTACTGGATACAACGGTGCTAGGCAAACGCGGGTGGACCGATGTTGAGTTGTGTCCAGCAAACAGTGCTTTCTGTGTTTAGCTTATTGGTTGTTGGTTGTTGGTTGGAGCTTGGGGCTTGGGGCTTGGGGAATCGTATAAGTGCTGGGAACTTTTTTGTTTGTAGCATGATTGCGAAAGCTCGCCAAGATCCAGAGAGCAATGAGTAACGTTTTTTAAAATTGTGTTAAAGCACAATACCACACTCACCGATAAAAAGTGTTGCTGAGCTAATAAAGACCTATGGAGCAGGTAAGGGAAAAGCAAAAGCGAGTGTTTATTTTACGATATTTTGAAATAAAATAATAATTAAGACCAATAAAGGTTTTTAAAAATACATTGTTCCTATCGTATTATCGAACTGTGATTTTTTGGTGCTTAACTTGTTCCGAAGAGGATGAGTTGATTTCGATGAAACGTTTTAAGTGCATAGACCAGAATCAAGAAAATAAAAAAATTTTATACTAAACTATTTATTCTAAAATTGTAGCAACAAAACAACGAGAAAAATTGAATCAAAAACTTATTGGTACATATTTATTTTTTAACTAATAAAGTTGCAGTTGTTTATTAGTCTATGCAGATATGTGAGGATGTACACTGTACAGTCTTAATTATAAAACCTAGTACCTACTTAAGTACATACATATGTATAATATGTAAACTTTAGAAAGTTGTTCAAGTGCAAAACTATTTTGATTACAAATTTTAACCGATTGTCTTACTTTAAAAATGGTGCCCATCAAAGTTTTTGTAAAGCATTATTTAAAAAAAAAAGTTAAGTGTTTACATTAATTCAAATTACATTGAGCGTACCCAAAAGTCCAGTAAATTGACATTTTCTAGGTATTTTAGACCAAAATTAATTATATTTTATGCAAAAGATAAAATTCTTTTATGAATAGGGAGTTGTCCAAGTAGTAAGACAAGACAAAGGCTAGTTTATGTATGATAAATGTTTAATGTTAATAAATGAGTTAAACATAATAAAAATTCTAACAAAAAATTGTATGGCCAGACAAGAATTTTAAAAAATGTGACTGCTAAAAGCATGAAATGTTAAATATGTACATATGTATTTACTTAAAGCAGAAACACCTGTTTCTAAAATGACCTATGGCAATTTTTTGCTTTTATATCCTCAGTGAATAAAATAAAATCGATTAACCTACGACACTCGACTGTTTGTTAGTAATCATTTTCTCATCTATCTACTTAGAACACCTACACACCTCACCTTTTTGCAAGGTTGTGTGAACTGTGAACTGAAAAAAAGCGATGTATGATGTATGAGCACGGTTGGCTTACGATGACAGGCCGGGTGCCTACTTCGTCCTTTCATTGATTTCAACACAGAGATTTCTTGTTTGCCAGGAAGCAAATAAAGCCACGAGGTTCGTTGCCATTGTCTACCAATGCCAATGACACAATGCCGACTGGGTTAAATAGGCTTTCACTTTTATAAAAATGTACATATAAGTACAAATGGTAGAGCCTTTGGCACCTCGACCACATTAGTTAAGGACTCTTTTTAGTGAAAATAATCAATAAAATGAATTTTCATTTTCGCTTCTACTACTACATACTATTTTAAAAGTACCTACTTATAATTGACAGGAAACCACTTTGAATTGTTGAATATTCATGAGCACTTGAAAGGCTACAATCTACAATACAAAACTCAGACTGCGTACTCACCTTTGATTTGGCACATTTAATTAATAAAATTCATTCTCAAGAACCTTTATGAAGGTATGGGTATTTTGTTTTATTTTCCAGCTGATTTAAATATTGTTGTTTAAGTTATTCGGAAACGTGAGACTTTTTATTTTGCTTTTGACTGCGACACGCACTTTGATTTCTAGTCTGATGATTCACCGACACGAAACGAAAAGTATCCTTGCAATAAACTTAAAAGAAAAACCTTTTATAGCAAAGAACAAAAGCCCTTAGCATTTGCCGGCTTTTGGACTTTTAATCAATAAATAAAATAGTAATAAAACAACTATCACGCTATCATAAACTAATTCGGGAACCGGCAAATTAACGACTAAATTAACAGGGTTTACGTTGTGTTTTTTAAACCCAAATTCTAGTGTTGTTTTTAAGTGAACTCTATGATGTGGGTCGGGATGCAAATGAGTTTTTTTTGTCTTTAAATGAGCTTTTATTACAACGCATGTGCTAAGTTATGTTTTGCCATTTTTTCTGTCTTGACAAACTTACAGTAGTGACAAAATATGCTGCTTATCTGTGTTTATATTTGAAATGTACATAATGCATGTATAGATAGGTATATGCACTTTGTTAAGTTATTCACATACATATGCATACATTTTTCTTTACAACCAGAAAGTTTTTATACGATAAACCGCTGATAGGTTAAATGTAAGAACCATGTTTTTGCAAAAATATTGCTAACAAGGATTAATTTGAAATTTAACTGTAGGTATTATTCAAAATAAAATTTTGAAATGCCCGATGAATACGATTTTTTAGACCAATCGTCATTTTCACTGATGGTTCTAGTCGGATCCGAATTGATGTGTACATATATATGTAATAAATTAATTTTATATACACATTTTCTTTGGAAGTTTTTGCGTATAATCGTTTAATTCAATTCTCACTAAGCTGCAAAAATAAGGACATTTTAAAATTTAGAGAAATATTTTTCAATTATAATAATTGATGAGTTTTGGAACTATAGTTTCTGATCACCGTCTTCGAATGTTCATGCTACATAAATATAAACTTAAGAAGAACAAGAAGGAAAACGAACTTCGTCTTTCATTTAGAGTATTTGTTTAAATTCTTTTTATTCAATTTTCATCATTCACTACACTAAACTATTTCACATAGCAAAAAATAAAAAATAAGATTTCACTTTGTCTTTTGTTTTATGTTTATGTTTTTTTCTTATGTGTGTTACATTTTCTTTTCACTATCTATAAATGCAAAATTGTAAACTTTTTTTGATTTTTTCTCTTGTTCGTTTTCATTTGTGTTTATTTAAAAACTTTAACTCATTAAATGGTGGAGTTTTATAGTATTTGTGCAATTAAACATTGATTTGTTAAAACTTTGAAAAAAAAAAACGAACGAATCTAACAAAATTGAGGAATTTTTACAAAGTATATGAATCAAAAACAAAAGTGGAAATATTTAATATAGTAAATTGCTTTTTTTAAATTGAACACATGACATTCTTCTTCTCGTTTGTTTTGTGTTAGTTTTTACTTGCCGTTTGTTTTAAATAATTTATTTAAATGGTATTTTTGTTTTTCAGTCAATTTACATTTTTTGTTTAGAAAATATTTTATATAGTAAATAATATAATAATTATTTTAATTATATAAACGAAAATAACGATCTACGTTTAGTGATGTTAGTTAGGGTGTTAACTACTGTTTTGATTGTTGTTTTAATATTTTCTTTAGTCCAGTTTCTTTAGCTGCAGTTGTTGATGATGATGTTGATGGTATCAACTATGATGGACGGTCTTTGATGATGTTTTGATAATTTAAACAGCTTTGTAGGTTCGAACACATTTAATGTCTCCAATGGTCATGGTTGCAACCAAACTATCAGGTGAGAATTCACGGATTATGGTTGTTGGCTTGTCTCCCTTTTCTTGTTGGGTAAGGGTATTGCCATCCAATGTAACAACGCTGGTCACTTTACGTCCGTCGAGAGTTTCATAATCGAAATCCTCTCCCAATGCGAAGGAGAATGATGAGGTCTTGAATGTTGAGGTGGTAGTGAAGGTGTACTTATCACCATCCTTCTTCAATTCAACGGTTGGTGAGACGCTGTTACCCATCTTGCGGTAGACCATGCCAACACCTAAAATTTAAAAAAAAAAATCTTTACATAACTGTATATTGGTAATGAGATTATTTTAACATTTAAAAATATGATACCAAATTAGTAAAAGTCATTTATTCTAAATCTTTAGATTGGATCGGAATGTTAAATTTTATTTCTTTTTTTGATCAACAGTACATGAATAGATATGAATAAATGAGTCAATTTTAATTTTTAATTTACTGATAGTGAAAATGCCTTTATAAGAATTAAATATGATTTAATCTGTACCAAGTGAATGGTGCGAGATTTAATGTCATCTTCTGTTTTGCAAATCTCTTCGCAACAATTCAATAACCTCTTATATGTACATAATGTATATACATATATACTTAAATGTAGTCCCTATGTTTTTGCATTTTGTATGCACCAAACCCTCTAAACCGCAACCACAAACTTCCTCAAGTCGAATTAGTAGTAGCATTCATTGAAATCTTCAAATTACAAAAAAAAACATAACTTTACATGTAGTGTTTTTCGCAGGCATGCATCATTAAAAAAAAGAGACCAAAGACCACATTAAAGCAGACATTGATAACATGGCTAGAGTTCAATTTTGTACAGAAAAACAATATAGGTACGGTAGAACCAGCATAATAACCCATGGGAATGAAATATGTATTTCCATTGTTTCCGTCAATTAAGTTAAAGTTAGAAAATCCATAGGTGCTAGCCACTAAGAATGTTTAGGGTTAAATGTTTAAATCCAAAAATAAATGTTACTGTAGGGAATTATTTACTTATCATCGATAACTTCTCAATTTCATACCGTTATGTCGTCTTTTGTGGCTCACTATAGCAAATAAAAAAAACAGAGCATCACATCAAATTCTAAATTGGCTTGTAACTTAAACAAGACTTTAATAATCATTTAATACACAATAAGTTTTTTAAAGAATATTGCTAAAGGCATGTTTTGAAATTTTAAGAAACTTATTTGCCACTGTGACTTATTTGATTTATCGGGGTTCGACTGTACAAAAGGGAAGCAACAATTGGTTCTTCATTCATACTAATATAGTTTTTTATTCATTTTCTTGCGTCCTATGTATCTTTAAGAGCCATTGTTTCTAGTAATAATAAAAAATAAAAAAAAATCACAAGAGGTCTAAAAGAGATGCAGTAAAGTAGCATTTTGTTCAGATCATAACCTCATCGGAAGTAGGAAGATGAAGTTTAAATTATCATTTACATGATGATTATAAACTTCCGCTTCTCCGTATACTTAAGAGTTTAATACAATGTACATTCCCAATAACTAATAAGTAAATTAAATCTGAAATTTCTTTTGTTTGGTTTATTGAAGTGATCAAGAATCAGTAGGACGTCCTGTATCCGATACGAACACATTTGACTCTAATATTAATCGATAGAAGATTTCTGATGTTAGTCTTGATAAGCAAGTTAAATAAACTTTGGGTCGTCTTATGATATTCCCTGTCATTAAAAAAAAAAGAAATAACGTTTTTTTTCCAACCAATTAACTTGTGTCACCAATATAATTGACAGAATTATCCATAAATTTCAATATATCGCTCTTGAACACTTAATTTACTGTTTTAATTAAACTAATCTAATCAAACGAAAACCCTCAATAAACTTTTATAAGAAAATGCAATAAACCGCTTTATACAAAGAAAAACACCAATTAAATTGATTATCCAAGAGCCAGTCACAGTCCAGTCATCGGATAGAAAATTCAATCAACAGTAACGCACATACTAAAATATATGCATATGTATTTTATATGCAAACATCATCGTTTATTCTATCGATTTACACACTTTGTTAGTGTTTATACTTAAGTGGACGGAATAGTGTCGTTATAGTTGAAAGAGACATGGCAACTACCTACCTACACAATAAGAAATGATATCAAGAAATATTTAGCTCACTTATCTTGAGGTGTCGGTCAGTTCATTTGAGTGGCAGACTATAAATCATATGAATGTACATACAAAACTGCCTTTAATAAATTATGACTGATTCGCTATAATAATGATACGAATTAATATTATTGTTGTTGCTTAAAATATATTATATTATCACCGCATGTGTGTCGTTATCTTTTCTTTTTAAGGGGCAAAAATAATCTTAATTTACCTTTTTTGCAGTAGTTTTTTTTTCAATTTTTGAAATATACAACGGGGGAGTGTCCGATTTAGCACTGCAAAACAACCACAGTCCGGTTCATTCAATTAGTCACATTCTATTTGAACAGGGAAAATGAATTGACTTATACAATTTAATGAAATTTCTTAATCAAACGAGAAAGATGTAGAAAAAAATCACTTCCGATATCATATTATAACCACCTACTCAGCCTATGCTCAAAAGTGATATAAATTGACTAGATCCGGGTGATGATTGTTACTGTCCTCTTCTATGAATACCATTTCTTTTGAATACTCATCGCCAAAATAATTAAATTGCTATTCATATCTTTTCTTTGTAGTTGTTGTATTTTTAATGAATTAAAATGTTTTAATAAAAGATCTGTTCTTCGTTATGTGAATGAAATACAGAGGGCGAAGGTTTCATTGGTTGATTGAATTTAATTTATGCTCAAAGAAGAAGTGAATATATGTATATGTGTAACAATAAAGAGCAGAGATTCAATTAAGTGGCATACAAATAATACAAAAAAAAAAACCAAATCAAAAAGAGAAAAGTATTATAATGTACCTAGTAACTGAAACAAATCTCAGGGCAGTCAGGTTTGACCTTAATTGGGTACTAGAAATTATTTTTCTCCCCTGGGTCAAGTGGAATAATTATTTGAACCCAAAACAATAATGACAGTTTAGTTTTGATTGGGTTATATGTAAAAATTGCATAAAATTTAATAAATTGCAGTGAGAGTATCAATCTCAATCAGATGAACTTACAACTATGAACAATGTGAAATTGAGATGCTTTTTCACACAAAAATATTTTTGGAACATAAATTTTAGGAATTCGTTTTGTGTGATTATTGCTTTGTTTACTAAAATGTTGTTTTTGGAATCAATTTCCACCGTTTGTTTTGTTTATTTCTTTTACAGAGGGAAAAATAATGATTTGTAAACCTCCATTTGATCTGAATATTGTCGTTTTCATTCCAGCTAACGAAAATTATTCGCTTAAAAAACTTATAATTAACTTTCTTTTTGTTTTTTAACTAAAAAGTTAAAAAAAAGTCAAATAAAATCAACCTATTCATACCTAAGAACCAAGATAGCTTTCTTAAACAAAACCAACAAATATCACGTATGGTTGATATAACGAATTTTATTTGTCTCAAGGTCTTTACTGCAAATACCCTATAACTAATTGACATTCATCACACATAAACTCAAATACAAGCATTGCATAAACACTATTTGTTTCAATTTTGTTATTTTCTTTACTCAGAATATTATCACGTTTCTATTTGCATGAAGTACTTTTTAGAAGGAAAAACTATAAATCCATTTTTGTTCTTAAATTGCATCTGATTAAGGTAGTGCAATTTTGATTTTCCTTTTGTTTAAAAGGTAATTTTATATTATTATATATTATTATTTTTTTTTGCATTATAGAAATTAAAACAAAAAATGCTTTTAACTTTTTCCAAAATGTTAAAACATTAACATCCGCAAAATGTTATTTCGTGAATGCAAATGGATTTATAATGTGTTTATATTTCTCTTCTTACTTTTATATTATGCTCTTGATACTATAATGTAGATTACTTTGACTGGAAATTACAAAACCTATTCGAAAATGTACCTTAAAGATTTAACAAAATATGTAAGTTTAATTCAGCTTCCGCTTTACCACTAAATTATATATTTCAATCTTTTTAGTGTGCCTCTATTAACTTCCTTGATATTATAAAGCACAGTATAAGTGCTCATTATCATATTCCTTCATCGATTTCTTCCGTTGATTAAAAAAAAAATATACATAGGTACATATGTATCTACACAGATTATTATCATTCGAGTACAATTTACTAACTCGTATTTTATTTTTAAAATAAAATTAAGTATATTTTCATGGAATTGTTACCCCAAGGTTATGCACACTCATATTTGGATGTCTGAAGACATTATAGCTTTATTATATTTTTTATTATTCAATATAATTCAATGTTTTAATAAATATTTTATGTCATCTTTCGTGACAAGTTAACAAGTGATGAAAAACAGAATATTAACTTATGTATAGCCAAAATTGAGGTTTAAAGTCTAATTGTTTATATTTAATGTCATGTGTACATATATCACTTTGTCTTGCGTGAAAATAATTTAATATACATAATACCTATGTACATTATACACTAAGAACTTGGCGTTTGGATGAATGCCAATTTAGCAAATAATTAAGAAAACAAAAATTGAACTTTGGACACCCTGAGAACATTTTTATTTCACACCGGTGATAACTTGTTTTTGGAAATTTAATTTGATATTTTAAACTTACATTATGAGGGAATTTGTCTTTCATTCTTTGTAACGAAATACATTAAGAAGATATACATACATATGTATATTTATGTCGTAACTCAATTCCTAGAATTTTTCAACCCGATTCCCATGAGAGGAGCATGCATTCTGTCATCAGTGTGAGAAATCATTTCTAATCGTTTGCCTTCCAAAACTTCATTTCTGTATTGAAAACTTGGAAGAAACGAGAAGTTTTGAGAATTTATTGATAAAGACAGGGGAAAATATGCCACTTCCGAATAATCTAAATCTCATCAAACTGTGCTCAAGTAAAAGCGTTTATATTGAACAAGGAAATTATTTTAAGACTATAAATGTCTCATAATTTTGTATACATACATTTATGTATTTATTTAGTACACAATAATTTGAGTTAATACCATATTTCATACAAACGTTCCTAATGGCGAAATTGATGCGACTAGAATAATTCTAATTACTTAGTAGAGATCTACTCTCAGGTTGATTTCTTCAGAAGTCTGATAGTGTGAACAACCTTATCTGAAAGGTGAAAAATGTTTAAACTACCTTTCTACTTGTATTATTTTAATAAAGGTAAGGTATACATATGTAGGCATATATACCCATGTTTAAGAAAAGCTTCTAAGCTTTTATCTATTGATGATGACTAAACCCGCTTCCAGTTTTTAAACTGCCGAAAAATCTAGTTTATACGTAATAATATCGTCCGACGTACATAGCCACCACTACAAACAAAAAGAGCATGTGCAATTTGCGAAAAAATACCGCATGGGCTTTGGCAATGAGCATTGACTTGGCTTGGCATGCATGCCGGTCTCCAAGCCGGCATCTGATGTTTCCTTTTATAAGAAACTTCTCCAACGAATAAATGGGCTTGGTTCCTACATCCATAGCTTGGAAAAATTCATCCAAATTCCAGAATATGAAAATATTCCTTCAACTAGATGGCTCGTGTACATTGAAAGGAATATAAAAATTAGAAGTGAGCACCGAATATATGTACACATTCACATTCATCATCACCATCTATCTATGTATGTCTATACTTTGATGGCAGTATAGTGGCACTTTTAATTTTAAATCACCCCATTACCAATTCCATCATGCATTAGGACAGCCACTCACTTAACTGTAATTCCTACAAATTAGAGGCGACGACGACGGTAGATTACTTTATAAAGTAGGGATATATAGGTATATCTCGCCGTCCCGTTTTTTTTTTTTAGATGATAAAGGAAATAGCGCCAATGAACACACATTTTAACGAATTTACACAAATTTATTCACAATAAAAGCTCAAAAAACTGAATCATTGATTTTGTCTCGCCAGATTCTTATTCACATTTTTTAAGGCTCTGCCTTCGAACAGATAAATCACATTTTATGAAAATATATTTCAGGGCACTTACCAAGTTCCTTCATGTATTCATCGAAGTTTTCGCTGTTTTCCAATTTGTATTTCTTTCCTTCCCAGACGGCCATTATTTTAGGATTTTATTTGAAATTTGATTTAAACTCGACAAAAGAAAAATAAGAATTATCGAAGAGGAACTCTCGAGCTGAACTGAAACTGACAGACAGAAAGCAAAAAGTCACACACTGGCACTGCGAACGAGGTTTGACGACGGAATGAACGTCAAACAGAGTTGGGTGGTGGATTTTATACCAGTCGGACAAAAACAGGGAAGTTATACCGTGATGGAAATGGAATATTTGTGGATGTCGATGGAGCATGATCTGGCTAGGCTCTCGCCCTACCTCTACCTCTGGGTCTGGGCTGTTGTTGGTGCGATGTAGCGGTGTAGGCTAGAAATGGTCAAAGGCAGGGGTCAGGTATGCGGGGAATCAATCATCATCCGATGAAATTTCTTTTTGGTATGATGATGATGATGACGATGAGAAAGTTCTGGCGGGGTGTTGGTTTTCGTTCCAGTTGCTGGGGGTTGTATTGAGACTCGTGAAGGGGGGCAAATCTGAGGAAGGCCTAATTGGACGTCTATGTGAATATTGTTGGTTGGATTCAAAAGCGCATATTCCATAGCTGGACTGATAAAAAATATCAATCTCATGCGAATGCAGCCCACGTTTAAAATCATAAAATAAAATATATAGCTTATGTACATTGCAATTGCAAGTGGGCAGTGTCACAGGGAGGTGTGTGTCTTAGAGAACTTTTTTGTTTTTAATTGACTTAAATTGATTGTTAGGGGTCGAATTATTATTATCATTAGGTACCTGTGTAAACTTATGTATGGCCAAATGATGATTCCCACAGAAAGTTCCTTTCCTTATTTATTTTAAAACAAATTTTTATTTTGTTTTAAATTGTAACGAGTTTTAAAATATCGCATTGAATCAAGGATCCGATGAACGTTAATTGTCAACAATAACGAATCTTGTGACTCATTCACAATAGAGTACGAGCTTACGATATTGAAAATGATACAGACTAAGGAATGCTTTTGTAATCTTATTTTACTTCATTAGATAATCAGCATAAAATAGTACATATTAGGTCCAATGACCTTGGAGGGTTGGTGCGAGATTTTTATTGGTTTAAATTACAATGCATTTTTTTTTTTTTTTTTGATTATGGAGGAAGATGATGTATTTTTTTTGTATTTATTGCTCTAGTCTAGTAAATGATGTATGTCTTGTGTGATAATAAATTTAAATCGTATTAAGTGGTGCTTGGCTTGGAGTTCTCGGGAATGCATTTATAGAAGCTTATCATTACTTTTTGTTCTGTATTACTTATTTTTTCGTTTTAAGAAAGAATTTATTGTATTGTTGGATGCAATTGTAAGATTAAATTGGTCTTGTGTTAGTTGACAATCTGTATATGGAGGTACATGGTGCAGAACAGAGGATAACAAAGGTAAGAGAAGCTGTCGGTGATAGCATAGTTCTTTAGGTAATATGCAAAAAAAAACCTTTAGAGGAAAGACAATAAATGTTATTTCATAAGTACAAAATGCCCTTTGAAATATTTGAAAGGCTTTTAATTTTTAACCTTATAACCTTAAAAGCCTGTTTATGATTATGCTATTGAAGGTGGTAGACAAATGTAATAAAATACCGTTAGGATCATTATTAAACGTTTAATGCTTAAGTAATTTTAATATCATTATCAAAATCACATTCAGTCTCACTCTCAGATTGCCCACCTTCTAAAACACATTCACAATTAACTTCTTCCACCAATTCCTGAGGGGAAGAATGACTACTTTGTACTCGCACTCCTGAAGACAATACTTCCAGTGATGAATCGAAATCACAAATTGAAGGTTCTGAATCATCAATTGGCACGGGTATAGGATGTTGAGGCAATAATGAATAAATAAATGCATCCATATTCTGCGAGATCCATAAAGGTGGTTTCACACCTAAATCAACTTTGGATGTTTCTTCAACTCCTTCACTATCCATAATTTTGTCCTCTTCTTCTTTGTGTTCTTCCCAGTTTTTAGGAGTCTTATCAAGTGTTCTTTTGCAAGTATGAAGGTTGTTGGTTTTGAATAGTGATTCAGATCTGTAGTATCCATGTAGAATGTGTTTATCATCAAAACTAAAAATTCCTGGTCCTTGGGGATAATTACAATCCCAGCAACCATGAAATATACATTTTGGATACTGAACAACACACGGACCAACTCGAATGCCATGTTTCCATGTGCCCTCAAAGTATACTCCCTGGCCCTTCCACTTGTATATTCCTACTCCATGACGTTGCCCTTTATACCAACTGCCGGAATATATATCACCATTTGCATGAGTGTAGGTTCCTTGTCCGTGCTTTTGATTCTTATGCCAATTACCTTCGTAGATAGTACCGTCTGGATAGATAAACTTGCCAAAACCACTTCTTATTCCTGCTATAACAAAAATCAGGAATAGTTTGACGGATTTTTTTGTTTTAATGACTTTCATAATAATTACCACATCTATAGCTGCCAAGATACCTTGCCCCATTTTTGAAAACATACAAACCATGTCCATGTCTAAGCCCCTTTCGATATGATCCATCATATTGGTCTCCATTCGGGAGAATAGCCCAACCTTTACCGTGACGCTCACCTAAGTAATTGCGTTCTCCCAAATATTCCTTAAGATTGTACAAAACTATTAGGCGGACCACACTTTTGTTTAAGTAAAATTTAAATACCCCGATCGGTTCTGGTTCAGACAGAGTTTCGTCCTCTAAGGCTTCATCGAAATATTCCTGTAATTCATTCATTTTTGTTGTTTTTTTTTATAATAAATATTAAGAATTTGAAATAAAGAAAACTATGAGGCTACTAAGTTTCGTTCTATAATTCTTATACATACAAACATAACATACATATGTACGTACTAGGTCTGCCATACGATTATTTCAATCTTGACTTTCCTTTGTTGTTTTATTCCCTGAATTTTAGAGATACAGTCGACATCTTTCATCCAATTTCATATAATTGAATTATTCTCAAGTCAATAACATTTTTGATTTCCTATCATTAACCTTATGAAGGCTTTTGGAATAAAAACGTCAGTGATACATACATATGTATGTATATACAAATAACAATTTATAAGCCTTTTTTTTTCTTCTTTACTCACGAACGTAATAAATTTGTCTCTTAAATACAAACTGCCGTGAAATCGGACTCAGTATTTCAAAACTGATTCCAAATTTGAAAAATAAAACAATTCATATTACTATGTAGACTACATTAAAATATATTATTTCCTCTTTTACTGAACTACATTACTCGATACTATAACTTTTGATTGATTGGCTTAATATAAGTATGTGAATTATATAATCATTGATTGAGTTTTTTGTGTGTAAAATTATTTTACTAAATTGTATATTTATATATTACGGTTATATTTGTTCATAATATTTTCTTGAGTAGATGTAGAACTTATATATTTTTTTAATAAGTATTGAATATTATATTTTACGGTATTTATGTATTATTGATATATATTTTTACTGGACAAAATTTCCATAATAATTTTTATATAAGATTATTAAATATTGAATGAGATTAAGCTAATTGTATTATGTATTTTCTTTCATGTTTAGCAAGCAGTTTATATTGTTTATAAGCTTCTTCATATAGTTTGACTTTTCAACATTGCATTTAATAATATTTTTTTTTTTATTATTTTTTTCCCAATTTTATTTGGGCTATATATTTATCGTTTATACGTTTATCTTTTCAAAATGCCGTGTTATATCAGATTTATTAAGTTTTATTTAGTTTATTAGGCCGTGTGTCAATCATACAATATACAATCTCATTATGTCCATAGAAACTAACTACTTCAGCAAATCATGTTGCATTTTTGATAGGTCAGACAGAAGCCCTCAAGGTCACGAATTCTGTTCGATAAAAAAGAGAAAAAGATTCCATCAGAAGATTCAGACCCAGAAGCCTCCTGAGTGGTCAATCAATAATACCACAAGATTCTCTATGAACAAATTATATTATTCCTATTAAGATTGTTGAGTTAGTTAAATATTTGACACACGGCCTAGCAAATTCGAATTATGGCTAAAACATACCAATATCGTTATTCTTAAAAATCGTTGTAGCTCACTTTCATTTAAACACACATCCGCGTCAAACTGATGATTGATGTTAAAAAAGTCACTTTTCAAATCTTCATTCGCCTCCGAAAACGGCCCAGGCACTTCCTTAACTTGTTTCATCAATAATAATTCAATTTCGTCAGATCCAATCGATTTTTTAGTTGCTGAGGGGTTAGTTTCTAATTGTTTTTGAAATTCAGATCGATAGTATTCATTTATCATATTGAACATTCCTTTGGAATACCAATACATAACCCCCATCAGGAGCATTCCTTGCATAAACGGTCCAACCATGTTTAATTGTTTTTTTTTTTAATTGATTGGGATTTAAATTTTAGACTTTAGATATTTTTGTAGAAATACCATTCTTCGAACATTTTATAAAGTTCCTTCATGCTTGGCCATGCCATGGTTACAATGATGACTACTGAGTTGGCCATAACAAATAATTTCATCATTTCGATCGCTAAAAAGAAAAAAAAGATAAACCTTTACATCTCAATGGAAACTATTTAAATCTAGTATAGGGATCAGGTCTATTTTAACAAATTATCACAAGTGACCAAATAATTATAGCAAACGGGGGATATTATGTTCATACTGAAAAGCTGGCTTTAAAAAGAATTGCAAATACTAAAGAAGTTATTTTTGTCTTCAAGAGGTCCTACTTAAGACAACTATACCAGTTTGGCTTAAAATAGTAGGTTTTCTTCATTCCTTTTATAATTGTATTATCGTCATAGTTTGATTACTATCCCATTTCATTTATTTTGAATTTTAAATAATTAAAATTTTATTAAACCAAAATCCCTGATTCTGTAAAACTTTTATTCAAAAAAATAATAATGAAAATAATAATACAAAATAAAATAGAAACTCACCCTCTGGCGATCGAATATATTCTCCGAAACCAGAATTCAAATCCCTATCATCGTCCTCTAAGACCAACTTATCCTTTTCTTTAATTGTTGGTTCCTTTCGGTTATTTTTTGATGTCGAAGATGATTTTGGAATATTTTTATGATGCGGTGCATTCAATGAAGACTTATTACTTCCAAACCCAGATGATGAGGATAGTTTTTTGGGCTTGGATTTCATTTCAAAAGTGTCTACATCCTAAGAGTAGAACACGTTAATTTAATTTGGATTGGATTTTTTTTTTTTCAACTGAATCAAAAGTATAAGTATAATTTTTAAAAATAAAACATACTCCAATAATAAAAATACCGGTCTGTTCAATGGCTAGAACTCAACTGTCCTGATATTATTTTAACTATTTCAATAAAATATATTTTCTTGTCTTCACTGGCAAGCATTATAACTTTTAAGGTTTCTTAGACTATAGTTTTTCCATGTATAATAGAAAATCAATCAATAAGTAGTTGGGGAAAAAAAATTAAGTTCAAAAATCGAACACCTATGTTAGGTGACAGAGAGATTATAGGTGAATACACTTGACGAACGAAAAAAGTGGTTGGAAGGAAAACAAAATACCTAAACACTAACTTGTAAGAACAAGTTTAATTATTTACATAACCTAGAGTTAATCCAGGTCAAATTAAAATGTTTGCCAAGGTCGAAATTCGCTACACAAAAATGTCATATATTTTTTAATGCTGGTCTTTCAGAACTTTTACTATCAAAAAATTCTTGCAGAAATGATTTACTTTAATCGCGCAAATATGTAGTCCTAGTTCTTGAAAAGGGAAATTTTCATGTGAATAGTCATTGTATTGGTCTTTTTTTCCAGTTTCTCAACTTGAACATTTAAAATTTGATATTTATCTTTTCTAGATTTTGAAATACAAATATGTACAGACAATTATTATCCATATTACATATATGAACTATTTAATTCATTATTAGATTAAATTAAAAAATATACTCGCCATGTATGTCACGTTTCTCTGTGAGATGAAAGGTTTTTCTTTACTCCTTCGCAACTTTTTTCTTTCATTTTCACGATTTTACCAGGATCTTTTCTGTCGCTTAGTCAACAAGTGTTCTCAATTCTGACTTTCTAAAACTAATTTCTCCAAAAACTTTTCTAAATTAATCTTATTTTCCACACTTTCCAGGATAAAAAGCACCTTGTAATCTCGTTATAGAAAATTAATCATAGTTTATTTTACATATGTATATATGTATATTTTTATATAATGCTAAAGCCTGCATGAAATTCTATAAACTAGAAATCTACTTTAAATAGAAATCGAAAATATTTATTACATACATAGTTTCTACGTGTATTTTAATTATATTTTAAGATTTTTTTTAAACGGTCTCATTATTTATTTTGATTGAAATTGAACGAATACGATCCGGATGGATCTTGTTTCATTTCGAAGTTATTGGTGGACAAGCCAAAAGGCTTCAAAATCATATTTCCCAAGTCCTTCAGCTTGCCGAGCATTTCTGCTTTGAGTTTTTCGTTGCGTTCCATTATCAGCGGAGGCAATCTCACAATAGCTTCATTAGCTTCTAAATTTCCTTTGTCCAATTCAATAACTTTATTGTAGTCTTCCATTGATTCATCCAACTTACCGGTGTCTTCGAATAGTTTCGCTCTCCTTAAAATTAAAATCGTTCATATTAATTATTTAATGAAAACCAAAGCAAAAATCACAACTGATAGCTTGCCTTAACAGCGCACGCACGTAGTCCGGATTCAGTTCCAGGGCCTTGGTGCAATCATCGATGGCCGCATTTTTGGAGTCCAGTTTTATCTTTGCCGCTGCTCGATTGGCATAAAGAACAGCTCTTTCTTTGATGTATTCGAGCGGACAGAGCTTGAGAGCATTCGTGTACATCTCCACCGACTCTGAGTATTGCTCAGACTTGAAGAGTTCATTGCTCTTCTGCTTGAGCGCATCGGCTTCTTCTTTGTTTTTGAGTTTTTGTTCGTCGGTAAGGTCCTTTTCTAGTTCTCGCAGATGCTCCTCGTCGATGAGATCATCGTGACAGTCGGAGAATATATCAGTGGTGGATTTTTTGTTTTCACTATCGATTATATCGAGATGACCCGAGTCTTTGTTGTCTTCATTGTCCTGCAACGAGAGTTCACTTTGTTTGGAAACAATTTCCTCGATAATATCTGCATTTGTTTTCGACTCGGCATCTTGAAATTCATCATCGCTGACAGCGTTGTCTTCGCAATTGGACATTATGAAGGTGGAAAGTTAAGTTTGGCGAATATTTATTTTTTGTTATTTTATTATTATTAATATAGCACTTAGTAAATGCAATAATGAGAGAAGCCAGGAAACAGGACGTGAGCGAGCGTGAGGACTTGAAGTGTTGACTCACTGTCAGATAGATTTTTTTTGTTGACGAGAAGTAATGACAAATGAGCACATTCAGCCCTGGTGTTAAGTACTTTTTTTTCAGTTACAGGAAAGTTAACATTAAGAAAATTCTTCTGTAATTGCTATGTCGGTTGCAGAAAAATGTTTGGACCTTGTGACAAGAGTGAGTGAAAAAATTCACATTCCATCATTTTTAATTGATGATGAATTCCATCCCATAACAATTCAATGGACTTTAAAAAAAAAGTTGTATTAAAGAATCAAATCGAGTTGTTGGTGAATATTTTACAAGCGATATTGTTCATCAATTATTATAGCTAGTTACCCCATTTCGATTAATTAATATCAAAGATTTTACTCACTTTTTATTGGTACACAAATATTTACCTATTTACTTGTGCAATGAACTTAATTTTTAAACTGAAATTACTATCCCAATACTACAACTTTACCCGCTCTGAACGATTTTTATACACTTTTGAACTGTCAAACAAAACAGAAGTGTGATGTGTGAATTGTCAACACGTTATGCAATGTCAGTCATCGGCGAAGGTAATTTTCGCTTTGAATTTTCATAAACTTTAATCATTTTAAATACATATTTTGTATATGTATATATTTCAGTTTTGTAATCATTAAAGGAAGCAAGTGCATTATCCAAAAGAAGACATGTTTACCAAATTATTCTACGGAATAACACCAATGGCTGCAGCAGTTGCAGTCAAATCTGCGGACTCGCCAAAGCCTGCATCCACAGAAAATGACTTGTCCCATTACAAGTGCAGGCCATCGGATTTGCCAATCTATGCTCCCTTGCATTCACTAAACAAGTAACTGCTATTCTCAATAATAAATGTATTCAAATAGAAAACTTTAATTGCAAGTTTTTCAGACCGAAGCCCATTCATCATCCACCCAAAGACTCCAAGGCTCGTGAAGCCATTGAAAGTGGAATCCGAGCTGTTCGCCTGGAAGTCACATCGGCCTATAAAGCAGTAGCCCAACAGAAGAAGAACTTTGATGACATAATTGCTACAGGCGTAGCCCATTCCCAATGTAATTATATTTTCCAGTTTTAACATGTAACTTCTGTTTGAGAAGAGAATTCCCTTCCAGCTACAATTGATTACCTCAATGAACCTGATAACACTATGCCGCGAGTCGGTGCTATAGCTATTGGTGGTGTTGCCGGTCTGATTCTAGCCATCCGAGCAGGCTTCTTCAAGAAAATTATTTACACTGGCATCGGGGCTGGTGGTATTGCTTCATTATGTTATCCCAAAGAAGCCGAGAAATTCGCCCATCAAGGACTCATTGAAACGAGGAAGGGCTATGCCATAGCATATAATTTCGTGAAAGGCATTAAGCCTGGAGATGAGATTGGAGTAGAGCCAATCAGTAATTTTCCAACTAGCGTGGCAGAGTTGAAAGACATTTTTGCCGATTTGGTTGACAGTGCTAAGGGAGCAATTTTCTCTAGCAAAAAGTAGGCAACCGCTGAGTAGATGTGGGATTGGTGCATTATAAACTGAATTCGATCGAAATCGATTATAAATAATTAATTTGATTAAAAGCCAATGCAAACAAATGAGTGTTTATGTTATTATAAAACAAAAAAGTTCCTCAATCCCACAAATAATAATTTTTACTGTCGGCCTAAAGACATTCAATAAAAAGGAAAGGTGTTAATTTATTTTAGATCAAAATAGACTTTAAAAAATACGTTTTACTGCTGTGATAAGTAAATTTTATTTATTGTTTCCTTTCGTCAAAATAAAAGCCTATTGAGTTATAGCTTAAGCTATGTATATCCAAATCCACAAAACCATAGTAATCTAATGGGTAAGATTTTCGTATGCGACAGCATGCCTCATTGGCAATAGTTACCTAGTTTACAAGGAGAATTGAATTGGAATTGAATCAGGATTCAATTCTCAATTCAATTTCGATTCGATTCCTCGATCTCCTCTTGCAACTAGGGTAAGTGTCGCAGAGTGGAGATTTACATTTTTCTTCGAGACAATGACCGACAGAAGAGTATTATTTCTATTCCATAAGGAATTAGTGGAATAAGGGAGATAACAAAAAGTTTGAATATGCAGTACAGGGAAGTATTTTCCTTTCACCCTTACAAGTATAGCTTTCAATAAGCTATTTCACTCTAGGTTGATTGCCGTACTGAGCATTTGCTCTATCAGTTGGCTTGGCAATTATTTATTATAATTTCATGAATATAAAAGTGTTGATCAATTGTCATTGCAAATATAACAAAATTTCACTTTATAAACCTTTTTTCAACCAATATAAGCACATAATGTCTAGATCATGCGAAGATAACTTACACTGTCCAAAAATTAAAAAGCGAAAAAAACTTAACTGCTTTAATGAAATTTTCAAAACAACAAACAAACACAATATCATTCCTAAAATAAAATCCTTTGAAAAAAGCTCTTTGGTGCTAGGTACTTTCAATGGGCAATCGCAATGGTAACTCTGTTGGAATGCGTTTTTTTGTTCATCTCAAACAGCGATAAAAACAAGCAAGCGATCAGCTTTATGCTTTGAGAATGCAAAATTGCAAACTGAAAGATCGAGATGGGTGTACGACATTGTGCAAGATATAAAGCACAATTCAACGGCAGCGTGCTTTGTTTTTTATGGGGAAATTTTTCTCAATCTCATCCACCACAACACTGCTCCGAAAAAACTTCTCCCATAAGGCATGTACTGCACATTCAAGTTGACCAGATTATAGAGAAAAATTGGTAGACCGAGAAAATTGGGAATGAGTTGTAGGGAGCTAAAACACATCGCTGGAAACCGCACACGATAGCGCGTAGGAGTAGCAGAGGCCCTATGTTTCGCTAGGGAATACCAACGGACTTCGTAGGTCTGAGGACCTAAGTAGTAAGCGTAGTAGAGTACAGCAGTTTATTAGTTGTTAACGCCATTTTAGCTCAAGTATATGTACAATGAATGAAAAGTAATATTAACTTAAATTCTTTTTTTTTAACTTATGAAAAGACGCTTGACATTTCTAGTGACAATAAAAAAGTGAAAAAGAAAATTTAAAAATTGGTACAAAATGTTGACTTCAAATTTATTATAACTAAGAAAAAAATCTACCAAAAACTGCTTTTCAACTATTTTTCAAATCGAAAGTATTTTGACTTCGAATTTATTTCATATGTACTCGTACATAGTATAATTGCTCACATATGGTACATTTTTGATAAATATTTCATTGATAGTTTTTTACAAAAAAAAACTTTAAAAAATCTATCAAAAAGTGTCAAATATTGTTTTTCGACTCAAATATCAACAACAAAAA
Organism: Scaeva pyrastri; assembly: GCA_905146935.1. Classification (NCBI taxonomy): domain Eukaryota; kingdom Metazoa; phylum Arthropoda; class Insecta; order Diptera; family Syrphidae; genus Scaeva; species Scaeva pyrastri. The sequence continues at coordinate 40,890,391 of LR989927.1, read as the reverse complement.
ATCTTTTGGACCCGACAAAATTCCCAACTTTGTTTTACGTAAAACCAAAAATTCTATTTCTAAATTCCTTACAACTATTTTTAATAATTGTTATTTTCCGTTGTCTTGGAAAAACGCCAAACTCGTTCCTATCTCCAAGGGAATAAGATCTAACAATTTAGCAAATTTTCGACCTATTTCAATGTTGTCAAACGTAGGCAAAACGCGGCTTTAAACGCGGTGGCTTTAAACGCGGTCACTTTCAAAACCAAATTCTGAAAAATCTGAGATCCAAGCATTGTACGGTAGCCTGTGCTTTAGATCTTTCAAAAGCATTTGATTCTGTTTGGCATGACGGGCTTCTTTACAAATTAAGTAGACTAAATTTTTCTCCTTACATATGTATGTATATGATCAAAATTATTCAAAATTTTCTTTCAAGTCGATTTATGTATATCAATTTTCTTTGAAAACGAACTTTCTTCACCGATTCAAATTTTTTCTGGTGTTCCTCAAGGTTCTATTTTAGGCCCATTCCTGTTTAATATTTATTTACATGATTTTCCTATTTATTATAATAATTCCGAGGCCATACTTTTGATACTTTACTGTTTTGCACTAAATAAGGTTAAGCAGCACCTCGATTTAGTTACTGCTTACTACAAAAAATGCGGTATGAGTATCAATTTAAGTCAATGCGAGTAAATCTGTTTTAGGAATGCCTTTGGCAGAGGACATTATTTGGCTGTAGCAAACAGTTAAAACTTTTAATTAATGACAATGAAATACTTCTCAAACAGTCCATTCAATATTTGGGAATCAACACGCACGAAAGCTTCAAAAAAAAAAAATTAATCTGCATTGGCTATCTTAAAATTTCTTACTAACTCTAAACAAGTTGATAAGAAATCTAAGCTCCTCAGTGGGGATTTTCTGGGGGAGCTCCTTATCTGCGAGGATGATAATTCATTTCTTGCTCCATTTTATAAAATAAGGTTTCCAAACACTAATAGAGGATGAAGTTCAATTGCCAGTATCTAACAAAATTCTCATAATTTTCTAATTTTTATTATTTTTGGATGAAAAACCTAAAGAATCATTTTTCGTATTAAATTACTTTGTTACATTGTTACAATTTTTAAGAATTTATTGTAATTTTTAATGTGTATGTACATACATACATAGGTATGTACTAAAATTGTTATCTATCCATGTATCTATCTATAACATATAAATAAAAATGTAATGTTTGTGCCTGACCGGTAATCTCAGAACATTGCATTCAAGTCTGTGGGTGTTTATGTGTACTTAAAACAAAAATATTAAACACCGCACTACCTTTACTGGAATATAATTCTTTGTCTAAAAATACATATATGTACATAAATAAACAAAAATGGGAAAAATCTATCTATATGGATAAAAATGAGTTTCAAAAATGTGTGTGTGGCCGCCTAACTCGCGCATTTATGTACCGATTTCATTTTGGTTTTTTGCCTTTGGAAGAGAAATATATTAGTAGATGGTTTCTATATGAAAAAAAGTTACATTCGAACAAACCATTCCTAACAAATAACAAAAATTTAAATCCATTTATAAAAACCGAATTCTGCAACATAAAGAACAAAGGTACATTGTTTCCACTAGATCTTTATTCTTAGGGCTCACGATTTTCTATTTTCATTTTTTTATCGTACTTGCTCGAATTATAGTATTAAAGCGTTTTCGAGGATGTGCAAGTATTTTTCGGAATCGACAGTTCCATATGTACATATAGTAGAGATGTCCAAATTTGTGTTTATTTATTTACTTAATTTAAATTAACTTTAAACTTAGTTTTTTTTAAACTTAAAATATTTTATTTTATTCTGAAATGTGTTTTCAATTTAAATTGTTAAGCGTTAAGTGATTTTGAGTTATAATACAAAAAAGTGAGTGTTTTCAATACACCGTTGTGTATTCTTTTTTTTTTCAAATGTAATTAGGAAAACTTTGGAACGATTTCGTTGTTAAAGAATGTGTGTGTGGCCACCTAACGCGCGTTTTTATGTATCGATTTCAAATGGTTTTGGCATTTTGTAAAGAATTGTCGGTATATAAAAAATAATATTCGTAAACAATTCTTTACAAAATGTAAATCCATTATGTTCTCGCTTGAAATATTTATGGCAGTCTAACAGTCTCATTATGCAGCGCTTAAGGATTTATGTAGGCTCTATGTAACGTTGCATTAGTTCAAATTTATAAAACATTTTTTGCTATAAATCATGGTCATTCCGTTCTTATGTCAAAAAAGTATACCAAAATGGAAAATCTATTCCATTTATAGATGGCATTACAAAATCAGCTGTATCGTCTTCTTACAATTATGTAAATAAACAAAATACAACAAAATGGATTGAAAGCGAAAAGGATTCGCATGGTAAATTGAGATTCGTCCGAAAACTTCGAGATCTACGGTAATGTGGCCTCTTATATTGTCGCTGATGAGATCCGAACGGACTATTTCAATTTTTTTCATATCTTATGAAAATTTACATTAATTTTAAATTCTCCATCGCTTAGTCCCATTAGATTAAGAATTTTTTGTATGCTTTCCTCCTTCTCAGATTAGATTTAAATCATTATAATATTAAAATGGAAGAAAATTGGAATAGCATTTTTATTCTATTTAATGTCTTAATTTCAATTATAGACAAAAATTTGAATGACATTTTGTTATTATAATTTCATATAAGGAGTTTATAAGTTTGTGTTGCGTTTATATAATGCTGTAAGAATTTAAACGGTGACAAATTAAATTTGAATGGAAAATCGAAATAGCAACAATTATATTTTTCAGTACAAACGGTTTCCTATTAGCCAGGAGAAGGTTTTTATAAAAGAAAACATTTCCAAAAAGTGGTGAAATTATTAAAATTAATGTTTTCTTGGAAAATAGAAGTGTTTTGCATGTTATTTTGGGTGGAGAAATTAGAAAGATAAAAATAATAGATGGCGTTGGGGTACGTTGAATGGCAAAATCTGATGGATGCCGTTATACGCTGACTAAGGACTGTGTTCAATTATACAGGTGTCATTTTCTATTGATCAAATGTGTTGATTTGTGTATTATTACAGTCGTATATCGCACACAACATACGCAAACGATAAAAGCAAAAAATATCTGAAACTGAATTATACAAAATTGTGCAATGGTTCACGATTGAAGGACATGACTGATGAAAACAATGTGATTATGGAGACGATTATCAATGGAAAATTCAAAGGGGAAAAGAACCTTATCCCATGGGCTACAATTATTTCAACTGATCTTCCAATTAAAGCGGAAAAATTAATATTGAAATTTGAATTCCGTCCAATTTTAAATTATTTTTACAAGGGTTACATTTTTCATCATAAATGCACACAGCGAAGCAGGTGGGAATTAGCTAGTAAAATATAATTCCTTTCAATGAATGACGTGTAACCCATCACGCACAAATCAAATTCGTGTTAAAAGCCAATGAGTTTTTTACTGTTTGTAAAAAATCTGTCAATTCGATATTTTTCAAAATCTAAATTTTAATTGACAATTGTATTACATATGTATATGTACATACATAGGTGTATATAAAATAAAATAAGTTTGAATTCAATGTTATTGCCAGATCTTGGTAATTTTTTTTGTTTTCTACTTATTTCTTTTTAGAAAAAACGGTCTATTTATTTTGTTTCCAAAAAAAACTATTTATTTTACGTAGTAAAAAATTATATTAAAGTGCATACCATTAGCCGTTCGTAGTATATTTGAGCCACCAACATTTTTTTGTTTGTTTTTCTATAAAAAACAAAATACTAGGGTTTTTGAGTTTTTTCCTAAATACAATTTGTGATGATTTTGCAAATCGGTATATCTTTATTTAAATATTTTTACTACCGCATTAATAAGAAAAAATCGTCTTTACTTGTTGGTCTTAACTTGCCTTAAATAATCTAGGTTTAAAGAAAAGCTGAACGGCTGAACGGCTGAACCATAAAACGACTTTTAACAGAAAAATCAAAAACCTTTTAGAAAATAATTTTTGTTGGGGTAAAAAGCCGTTGTTTAAAAAAATATATCACATCAAGGTTTGAAACATGTTTAAAAAAAAATCAAAATAGTTTAAAAAACGGATTAGAAATGCGGTCATGATCAAATATAAACTAATATGTAGGTACCTAAAAAGATTTTCCGAAACTCACTTAGTTTTATAGTTCTTAAACTGTATTTGTAAAATCATTATATGTAGGTACAATTTATTGTTAGAAACTACATTTATGTATATTGTGCTTTACCCAAACTCTTAAATCACTGTTATATTTTTGCAGAGGTTTTGAATTTGAATAAACTACAAAAGCCAAAGCCCTAAAAGAATAGGTACCGTTTGATATATGCCTTTAAATTACCTATTGAGCTTTATAAATTCCAAAAAAGGACACATTTTGAAGAAAAACAATGTAATATGGTCTCAAGGACATAACACTGATATGAAGGTTTAAGCTTAAAAAGAAAAACTAACCCAAGGCATTTTTTTAATCCATTCTCATTTTTTGACTTCTTAAAACATTAAAAAACTTAAACTTTTGTACTTACAACCTAAGTTCCAAGAGTTATACAATGTTTATATTCACCAAACTCTTGTAAAATATATTTTCTCTTTTAAATACAAAAAAAAAGGATGCCGTTATCTCCTATTTCTCTTGATAAAGAGGTTGATTTGTCAATAAATTCAGGAAAAGAAGCGAAAAAAATGCGAAATAAGTATAGGGACAGTCAACATTTTATTCATTTTAACAATCAATTATCTACCCTTTTTGAAAGTTAGTACCTACTTTTTATAACTTTCCTGATTTTCATGAACTTGAAAAATCCTATTCGGCATCAAATTTATGAAGTTTTGATGGACTTCTTCGTTAATCTCCAACCATGTGTCTGTAACTGCACTTTTAAGGTCTGCTACATTCCTATACTGCTTTCCAACACTGAATTCTACTGACTTCAAACTGTTCCCGAACACAACTAGTGTTATAATTGGAAGCCATATCTTTCTGGAAAATTAAATGTTCACCGACAGGAATGCCTTCAAATTCAGCAAGGCATATTTTAGCATCTCTTTGTATGTTTGGCCATTCATTTTGGGTCTTACAAACATCAATGGAATTTTACCAAGAAACCCAAAAGCACCCCAAATCACAACACAGAGTGGCGACTCAATTTAGTAGCTTTTTCGTCCCTCAAATCACGCCAATAATACCTAAAACCATCAAAGTCATCCAGATTCAATTTTTTCTCGTCACTAAAAATGACGATAATTAAATAGAGCAACAATTTCATAACCAAAAATTGAACTTATGTACATATGTATCGCAAAATATGAAAAAAGAATGCAATTTTAAGAAAAAATCCGTTCTTTGATTTCTTCATCATTCCAGAGCGCAACCGAATCCATTTTTCGAAAGTAATTCATTATTTTAATTAGTGTACTTAGGCACATCATCCGCATTTAAAGAAGACGATGGTCTGGCGTCCGAGGTGTTTAAACGACCCTTAGCCAAATCGCTATAAACTTCACCATCATTTCAAATTGTTTTTGCTTTGTATGCACATGATTCCCTGTAATGAAGTTCATTTGCTTAAATTTTGAACAAAGCTTTTATTTCCTTACTTATATTTTTTTTTATATTTTTAACAGAATTTCTGTTAGTTAAAAATATGTCCTCTCAACGCTACCATCGAATTGCAATCCGTTATCTTTCTTGGTGTAGAATCAAAATTTCCGTTTTAGTGGTACGAAAAGTCCGGATGCGGATTTGTCATTCCGAAAGTACTAGATTTCAAATCCGCATTAGAAATAGAGTACAAAATATTCGCTGATCAATTTTATTTTTACTATTCTTACGGATCCCCCAAATCAAACCCTCTCATATTAAGAGCTCATATTGGCTGGAGATACGTAACAATAAGTAAAGTACCCTCCCTTAAATTACTATACAAAATTCTCATATATGTAAACATCACAAAAAAACGTCCTTGCTTGGATTTCGAATGGAAATGGCACCAAAGACGATGGCGGGATTTTTTTTGGCAGGTAAACCGGTTATCTCCCTTACTCCACTATACTTTGTCTCCTAAAAATTGTCAGTACAGGCCTTATGGGAGAGCTTTTTCTGAAGCAGTAGCTCGCCCTATTTTCACACTATACTGACTTGAAAAAAGTCGAAACAAAATTGTTACTACCCGCCACTGAATTTCTCATTTAATCTGAAGCAACTCCCCCACGACTATTCTGCCACACATCTGAGTGTGAACTGATCACTTTATCACTGAGTATAGTCTATGGCATTTCAACCCTCATGTTATATTTATATTTATGATATGCAGTGTTGCCTTAGCAATGTAGGTAACTTGTATCGTCGTTCTTCCTATGGTTGCTGTTCACGAGCTTTTCTTTTTAAGGCTTTTAAAAAAGTTCTTAAGCAGAAAGTGTTTACTTGGTGTTGAACATTTTGCATTGCACTGTGCGGGAAATCCGTTTAAATGCAGTTATAAAAGTATAAGCTCTTTTCTGCAGAGAAAATGATTATTACCGTGTGGTCGGTTTATTGATGTGTATTTTTGTGATATTGTTTTATCTTTTATGTTATGATTGTTAATTTTATTTTTTGTTACATTAATATGTAAGAATACATGTTTATTTTCCACTTGTTATTTATTTAAAAGGGATTACGCCTACTGGGGATACCCTTCAAAAACGCGCCTTTTATGTTACCTCTTAGTGGTGTGGCAAAGATAAATATTATTTCATTATTATAAATAAAAAAAGAATTTCAATATTAAACGAAGGTAACCCTCAACAAGTTTTCTTTAAATGTTTGCCATTTCATTGTTCGCAGTAGTCAACTCTGAAAGAGCTTGAAAGAGCTTTCAAATGAAAAAGACTTATTAAAAAAGAAAATAGTGCGAATGAAAGGCAAACATCCTATCTTCCCTGTACTGACAATTTTTAGGAGACAAAGTATAGTTGCTTAGTGGCTGCTTACATTAACGAAAAAAAGAATTAATTCATGAAAGAGAAAGGGCGATTTTTAGAAAGAAGGGATAGAAAAAATAGGGCAAATTCCTGTGGGCCGATTCCAGAAAGCGCGGCGCATCGCTTTTAATGGCGGATTTGTGTTTTTCTATTCGCAAAAGCGAATCGCTTTCCAATTGGAAAGCAAAAGTTCTTTCCAACAAAATTTCATTCTTTTAGTGTGTTTTGAAAGCGATAGTTGGTGTTTTGAAAACGACAAGTGTGATATTGGCGGATTCCAACAAAATGTAAAGAAAAATAAGTTTTATTTGTTTTTAATAAATTAATTTAAAGTTTTCAATTACCTTTTGCTGTTCAATATTTCTGATTTATTTTTTTCTTTGATTAAGGAGTAAGAAACATACATATAAAACACAATTCTAATAAAAATAATTAAATACTACACACTCTTTGTGGGGAATATCCAGAGGGGAAGACCCACTTCTAAGTAATTTCCTTTGTATGTTTAAAACATTTACTTCTTGTCTTCTTTCTTCTCTCTCTGCATCTAAAAAAACACTTATGGAATCCATCTGAAACTAGTTTATTATATTTATTTATTATTAAATATTATCAAAATATACCAACATACCTTTATTGCAATACTTTTGTCAGAGAACAAATTTTTTTTTTAGTGGAAGGAAATTGCATATTTTTAGAAACAGCTGACAAATAAATGGAAAATTGGAAAAAATCATGGAAGGAGATGGGAAATATTTGACATATAAGCTGGAAAAATGTAAGGATCGCTTTCTTCCATGTTCGCTTTTGAAATTAACTTAAAGCGAAGACGGTCGAAATTGAATTTTCGCTTTCAAATCGATGCGCCGCGCTTTCTGGAATCGGCCCACTGAACGCAAAACTGGCGCAAATTATGCTAAGCAAACCGTTCCTAATGTAAACATCCCTGCTAAGCAGATTGTCCTTAAACGTAGTAGATTTTGTTTCCATGCGCAAATGCATTTGCTTTTAATATTTTTTGCTTTGCATATTTTGCGTTTAGGAATTTGCCCATGTCCGTTTTCTTCTTTCTAAAAATAATCCTCTCTCTTTCGAGAAATAACTCTTTTTTGCGTCAATGTAATCACAGCCACTTACGGAATAAAAGTAATACTCTACTCTAAGTCATTGTGAATCAGTTTATTGGTCGTAATTAACTAGCCACATATCATCGCTAATCGAATATGTTTCCGGAGTTATTCTCCGTAGGTATTTCGTTTTTCCACAACTATTTATGAAACATGTATATGTACGTTGTTCACTGGCGGCGGTGGTAGTTCGAAGTCCCAAAAAATTTGCATTTTAAATTATACGAACTTTTCATTTTATGTTTTTATTGTGTTCTTTATGTTTCTTTTTTAATCTGCGTTATGTTAAATATATTTTTATTCTGATTTTTCCAATGTTTGTTATAGTTAATAATTTGTTTTCCTTTAAAAGCTTATTATAATATTTGTATATTGAATGTTGACCTCAATTTATACATCATGATTTATATTCTAAAGAATTCAGAACCATTAAAACTTTATATTACATAGTAAATATGTATATATTTCATAAGCCTAATAATAATGTATTATTATTATTTTTATTTTGTTAACGACCTAATTCTTTTATGTATGTTACAAGTTTTATTTTTTGTTTTTTTATTATTTAAAATATTATTTAATTACTGAATATAATTCATTTTTTTTGTTTACATAATTTATAAGTTAAAAAAAAGAAAGAAAATAACCAACGAAATTGCGTAACGTTTTTTGTTTTTGTTGAAATTTTTTCTTTTTTCATTTTCTTCAAATATTTTATATTTTAATTGCTGAGCAAAGTAAAAACTTAAATCAAGTATACAAATTAATTATTTACATTGGTGTGAAAAAAGACAACTTACGTTAGAAAAAATATACTATATTTATGCATTTATCTCTGCAAGAACTTATTATGTTTTTTTTTATTATGTGTATATAAAAATTCTACCAACAAAAATGATTACAAAAACTTCTTAAACATTACATATTTTATAGAACATTTTCTTTTTTACATTTTGCTTTTATTTTACATTTATATCGATTTTTTTTTTAAAGATTTTATGAAAACCTTCTTTTAAGAAAATAATAAAAAAAAAACGTTATAAGAACTTTTTTTTTTAAAATAAAACTAAAATAAAATATAAGAAAACTTGTTTTTATTTGTTGATATTAAGAAAGCTAGGCTCTCCATTAAATTTGTTTGTATTGAATTTAGTAGTTTTTTTCTTAAAGACAGATATATTTTCATTTTGCAACAGAATGACCATGAACAAAAATCTTTCAACACTTAGCAGCAAGCGTATATTTATAAAATTTAATACAAAATAATTAATTATTGTGACAAAGTTTGGAAACTGAGAGCAATACTACTAACCAAGTATATTAATCCCGATGAACAGATCATCGATATACATAAACTTGAGTCGGGACTAGCAGAAATGTTAAGCCAAGCCGTTAATTTTGTGTTTGCGTTCTCTTAGTGCTTTTTCTGGTTTTAGTATCATTCTGGCTGTTTAGTATCATAGCCATACTCTACTTTAAGTCAGGTGCATCAAATAAACCAGAATTAAATGATTATAAGGATAACTAAAGGCTTGAACCACATGAACAGGAAATGTAAAGAAAGAACCTGAACTAAAGAAGTTAATCGCTCCTACATATTTTACAGATATGACAGCCGTTGTCAAAAGTTACTCTATCTCTATTGTGAATGGTTCGATTAAACCGGATAAGCAGAATAAGGCTAAGGACTTAATTCTCTAAACACGGTTTACTAACACAAGCTTTTTGAAATATGTATTGTCCTTATTTCTAAAAATATAAGTTTACATGTTTTTGTATTGTCGTGCAAACATTTGCACACAAACAAGCACTTCTTTGTTTTTTGTTTCTTAACAAAAATTTAATACATTATTGTTTTATTTTACATTTTATTATTTTTTACCATCGATTTATTGAGTAATTAAAATAATTAATAAATTCAAAACTAAGAAAACATAAATCATCAAGTTAAGAAGATATTAAAACAAGGTTCAATCTAGGTACATATATGTACCGTACCTTCCAATTATTTGTGGAATCAAATTGCAAGCCTATAGGTTGATCTTGAAGCTGCCATATATCCCCACAACATACTTTATGTCTGGTCTTAGGATTGAATCAAAGTAAAAAATAAACAACTTAGAACAAATATAAATTGCCAAGAACACAAAAATACATGAATCCATGATGCTGGATATTCATTCATTTTCGTTTTTCTTCTTCTTTCCATTCGGGATCGTTGGGGTCATCATCGCCCTCATTTTCCGATTCCAGCGATTCGTTATCACTGCATCCGAGCAAATTATTACGGCATATAAATGACTGCTGGAAATCCATCCCTGGCGGTAGAGGTAGTGATGAAGGAAGTGGCGGAGCTCCCATTTGATTTTTAATACTATCACCATTAACAACAACTGCACCGGGTGAATAATATTCATGGAAGTGCTTATCATCCGGGTCTTCATGTTCGTCATTTTTCTCTTCGCCTGTTATGTGCTCAATGCTCTTTTGGTTATTAAGTGTTAGGAAAGCGTTTTTGTTATTGTTTATTTTTTTTATTTGATCACAGACATTTTTTTGAGCAACTCCTGCTATTGGCGGTAACTGGGAAGTATTTGTACCAACAAAACCATTCGCAATTGTTGTTGATGCGGTTAGTGGTTTTTTTATTGGTTGTGGGCAGTCTTCTTCTGGTGGAGGATACTCATCGGGCATCATCTTTAGCATTGAATCGAAGAGATCATTTGGAATAGGAAATTTTAGGGGTTCGTAGGGCGGAACAAGCTAAAATTAAAGACAAATTCTATCGTATACAAAAGAAAAAAATAAAAGTTTATAATTTAATTAAAACTCAGCTCTGTGGAGTAAAAAAAATAGTTTTTTGTGATAATTTTTTCCTCAAACAATTGAGAACTTATCACAAAAAAGTTCTTCTGTATGACGAGAAACATATTGACTCTCGGTAAACAAAATTGATGCATGCTGTTTTTAGAGCCAAAACTAGCAAGTCCTGAGTATCTTTGAGCGCTTAATCACTGATCTTTTATATTATCTACTTTTTATCCACAAAGAGCAGGCCGGGAGTTGGCGCAAAAAAAAAAAAACTGAGCTCTTTCATGAATGTGTGCCAAAAAAGACATGGATTTAATTACAACTGTTCAGTTCAATTGTTTCTTTTCAAGTTTGCAAGAACATTTTGTAACCAATAAGCAAATAACTCATACTCGCGGAAGAAATATTTTCTTAACTCATCTTGTTTTCGAAACAGTTAGAATTACGTTAAGGCATTTTATTATCTAAGAGAAGGAATTTATAAAAAAAAGTCTTCTTAAACTCACATCTCTGGGATCAGGAGTAGAGCTCCTACGATGTTCATCTTTTTCCTTTTTAGTTGATACCGTTCTACGACGCTCTTGCTTTTTGCTTATCGAATTCAAGAGGCTCATAATCGAAGGAGTATTATCTAAGGCTGATGGATTACCTTTTAGGAAGGAAAAAACAAAAATATAAAAATCATATTTGCTAAAAAACCAAAACCTTAAAACCTACTAGAAGTTTCTCCGGTTTCAGCAATACTTTCAAGTGGAGTCAAAGGTGTTGAAGGAGCAAATGGTGATGGAATGGACTAAAATAAGAAAAACATCTAATTATACAATATTTCCTTAATTTATTAAAACCTTATTTGTACCTCTTGATCTCCTCCTACACTTGATGTATTTGGAGCTGGCGATGTCGGATCGGGTGTATTAGCTCCACTCGATTCTGCTCGACTGTCTATGCGACGATTTGCCCTTGATCTCGTGCTGTATGGAAATTTTAAGAAGGTTTGAAATTTTCGACGTTCCTCGGTGAGGGCACGTTCATGACGCAATATCATCGCTTCATCGGATATATCCTCTTCTTCGCCCTCGTCATCACCATCCAACTGACTAGGACCCCGGATGTTTTCTTTCTTTTTGCCAAATTCTTCAGATGATTTAGCTGTACTTTCTTCTGGATCGGCTACTAGGCTAGTAGATTCCACTGTTTTGATTTCCTCAGTTCTTTCAGAATTACTCCCTCCTTCCAAATTGGTTGTATTTTGATTGACATCTTCAGCGTCATAGTCTATTATTCGCCATCTAATATAATTTCATAAATGAAAAAGTAAAACAACTGTCCTTAAAGTTGAATATTTTAATGGAACTTACTTTGGCGTTGGAATTTCTTTGTACGGTAGCAGTTCAACACGTGTAGCCGCCGCCACACTATAAGGAATGACAATGTTGTCGATGTCATACGAAGTACGACTTTTTCTTTCAAGAGATCTAAAATCAGTGAACATATGTTGAGAATTTTTTTTTTCATTAATAGAATTTCCCTCACCTCTCGTACTTATGATGACTACTAGCGTGTGTTGGCGAGGATGTCCTACTGCGTCCAGCTGGCCCCATCATCAAGCCATTGGTGGATGAGTCTCCATCAAGACTGTCGCAGTGCAGAAAGTTCAATTCGTTGTTGTAGCTATGATGCTGCTGATTATTGAGATGTTGCTGATAGTTGTTTGGATTTAGAATGTTATTACTGGATAGATGGATTCCGCTGTGGTTATTATGTGTTGTTGTTGCTGCTGCTATAGATGCTGACGATATTTTTCGTATTTTATTATTTTTTGAGTTTTGGTAGTTCAATGATGAATGTGCTTGGTGATGATTGGATTGCTCGGCATTTTGGTGAAGTGACTGGTGAGATGAAAGCGTCTGATGGTTGTTGCTTGTTATTTTTCGAGGATACGCAACGTAGTCCGGTGATCGGTTCCGTTGTCGATGATGCTTCTTTAAGCTTTTTCCCACTTCTAGCGACGTCAAAGCAGCACACCACACAAAGAAACCAAATTCACATACACACATAATGCAAAGAAAAAAGAAAAAGAGAGAGAAGATGGCAAAATTGTTTTTGTTTTATGTTAATAAAATTTTTATCAGATTTTTATTGTTTACAATAATTTACTGTTGGCCACAAGTGGCGTTGTCGAATGACTTCCGCCGCCATGAGAATCCTGGTGACTTCGTTTTGTGTACTTTCTTTTGCCTGTAGTTCCGCCATGGGTAGACGAAGACGATGTATTCGCATTATGTGGCGTACTTGGTGTTATTCGTCCACTTGTGGCATTAACCGCACGTTGTTCTTCCTTTTCTGCGGCTCGTTGGGCGGCGAGGGCACCCCGGATTACTGTTTTTGCAGTACTACGCGAAACACGATTTTGCCAATCTGTATCTCGAGATATTTTCTCAAAGAAAATCGAATTTGAAATTTCTAGAAAATGGAGATATGTAAAAGCTTTGTCATCCATCACAAGTAATAAATATGAACTTACCTTCAGAAAAACTCAGAACTGGATGGAAACCAGGATCAAGAAGTGCAACTCTTTGAGACTTCGTCATGGTGTCTGGGAGATCTCGAGGTGCAGTAGGGTCAGCCCGTCCAGTGCATAAAGCACACGGATGCAGTGGCCACTGACATCCGCATTTCATTGTGCTAAAACCCAAAAAACACACACCATAAAATAGTAATCAGAAATAATAGTAAGATGTGTATTTTATTTTCTAAATATTTTTTGAGGACACAGTGAATGGCGGAAAATGAAATAAACTCAAACTCAGCCATATTACAGTTGCTTAAAGAATGGTAAATTCATGATTATTACTACTTGAAATTCATGTAAATGTGTACAATAGGCAATTCTTTGCTGTTTTGTAAGAGAAAACTTTATGAACTTGACAGACTTACCTCGGTCTTGCGGCTTTTTTTGATATCGTATGTACATTTGCCGTTTGGAAGAGCTTTCTCTTGCGATAGAAAGTACTTTGAAAGGCTCGTGTTCGGCAGGCGCCTTGAGATGATTCATTTAATCCTTCAATAGTTGCATCAAGATCCGTCTCATCGGCAGTGGTGAATCCGCCTGATGTCTTTGACGTCGTTGCACCAGGCAACGCACCACGATAGCCATTGGGACCAACTCCAGCAGTTGCTGCTGCTCCGAGATTACCAGCTTCGGATGCATCACCCAATACAACCTTGCCTTTACGTTGACGCAATTGCTGATGAAGCTCCGTGTGTTGTCGAATTTTAAACTCCAAATCGGAAATCTGAGACATCAACCATGACCATCGCGAAGCTATTGCTGCACGATCTCGCGAATATCGCCATGCAGCACGTTTTGCTCTATGCAAGTAAGATCAAACATCAAAATGAAGTAAAACATATGAAAATAGGGTTAAAAAAAATTTTAACTTACATAGGCAATGTTTCCTGTGAGATATTGTTATAGGGAACCATTTCATCGGCCGATTCACCTCCGGAACTTGATGCAGTAGCATCTGAGTCTATCGCACTCTGTACTTCACGCATTTCTGCCTGTAACCTTCCTGAGACATGAGCTATCTCTTCCGTTATCTTTTCATCGAACGTTGGAACTACAACTTCCACTGGAGGAGTAGGAACAGTAGGTTCAGTTAGTTTCCCCGTGTTGGTTTGGTGCATCTTTTTCTCTGGAGAAACTTGTTGAGCACTACTAGCTGCAGTCTCAATTTTCTTAAGAACACTTCGCATAGTCGTCGTTGTGACCGGATGATATCTCTCTTCAGCGTATGTCATTTGTTGATGATCTACATTGCTGTTTTTACGTTTTGTTATCCTTGCTGACCACTCGAACAAGCCAGAGATTTCCTCGCTGGCCTGCTTGCTCATATAACGGGCCTGCAGCTTACGCAATCGCCTCGATAGGAAATCGATCTTTCGCTGCATTGTTTGTTGGTTCTTCTCGATTTCAAGCTGGACTTCTTTGATTGGGTTTTCCTTGACGGTTGGTGGATTAACATCTTCGTAGTTCATCCCGTATTCGCTGAGAAACCCAGCCAAGTCACAGATATCAGTTCCTGCAGCATTAGGATCGAAACCTTTCAGAACTTGTAGAAGATCGTCGTCGATATCATGATCAATTTCGCTGTTGTTGTCTTTGAATTCTTTTATTTGACCACCACCACCACACAAGGTTGAAGTTGTGCTGAGAGGAGTTAACGACGACAAAGATGGCGTGTTTGCGGTGTTTGTCGGCGTCAACTGCGACGCCATATTTTGAGCTGATGGATTGCGCGGAGGCGTAGCTGATAAATGGTCGCCACTTTCCTGGCTAATGGGCATCGAGCAATCATCTGTACCGTCTAGTTGTTTTAAGCGTTCTGTTAAGGTTTTAAAAAACATATATACTTAATATGATTCTAAGCTTACAGTTTTCATTTATAACTTACCCTCGATATTATCATCCTCTGATGCCGTCACTGTTGAGTCTGTCTTGATTGGTGGAAGCTCTTGCACAGATATTATATTTACTTTTTGTGGCTTGATAACGGGTTCATCGTTCTTTGATTCAAGCTTTTCAGGAATCTGTGCTTTTGGTTCTTCATTTGTAGTCTCCTGCACTGGGATTTCATCAACTGGTTGGGGAGGACTTTTATCACTTGTTTTGATGATTGTTTCTTCCATTGGCTTTTTGGGTTCTTCGAATAAATGTTCGCCAAGTTTCGAATAGTCCTCTTTGTCCTCTTCTACTTTCGCTGTTTGTGCTTCCTGCGGCTGTTGTCCGTCTTGTTGTTGGCCGTGTTCTTCTGAAGATTTTAATTTTTGCCTTAGACAAATTTCTGCTGTTATAGCCTCCTCAATATCACTTGGGAAATCTTCGAATTCTGAAGTTATTATTTTCGCAGCGGTTTCAGCGTCTATTTGAGTTATCTTTGATTTGATTAAAGGCGAAGAATTGGCTCCTAACGCCGGGGGTTGCGATAATTTTGAGTCACACATAGGGCCCATTTGAGAAGAATTAACAGACAAAGTCTCCCCACCATTCACAACTGTTGTGGGCGTAGGTGTCTTACGAACACCAACACTTTGCTCGAATGCCAGCTGAAAAGCTCCTTTCGTCGATGCGACAGAAGGCGGTGGGACTACTGTTACAGATGCTACTGGCACTGATTTACCTTCCACAATTTTGTCCTTATCACTTCCACTTATGTTATGATTCGAATTGGTTTGTAAGTTCGAATTATCAGCTACTGACTCAATGCTGCTGTCATTATTGTTATTGTTTGTCTGAGTGTTATTATTATTGTTGTTACTGTTGTTATTATTTTGAAGTGGACTGCCTGCGGCAGTTGGTCTTGGAGAAGCCGATGCCGCCGATGAAGATAATTTATTGGTCGGGCTTAACGGCTCAGTTAGAGCTGGTGCCATTTTACCCGAAGTTGCTGCATCGGGATGCAGAAGTATAGTTGATTCCAAAAGTCCGCTTACCGATAACGAAGATGATGGCAATTCACTATTGCATGCGCTTTCTGTATGAATAGATGGTACTGGGGTTCTAGTTGTATTCCGTAAGCCCATTCATTGACTTTAAAGGCGAAATTATATCGCACCGCTTGGTTAGATGTCAACAAAATTTATTAGAATTCAAAATTTTGCTGAAATATAAAAGGAAAAAGAATATTAATTGTTTTATTTATAACTAAGCGATTCATTAAATGAGAAGATTAAAATAAATCGTGTTGCAAGCTATTTATTTGTAGGCTGTAGGCTTTTTTGTGCATAAGTACATATAAAAAGTTGTCAACTTTGGGATTACTCTCAATAGTTCAAGTCTGTGGTTAGAAGCTGATCATTACCCCCAATGTAACTGAAAAGTAGTTCAAATACTTTTGATTTATAACTTACTTTACAACTTTGCTTCCTTCTTGTCTAGCCTTCGTGAACTTGATGATGAGATAAATATTAATATACAAAGATGATTCATTCACATACCTACACTATCTGCACACAACGGAATTAAAGTATTTGCTGTTATCAAACCGTAGGAACTGACTTCTCAATTTTAATAAATACATATGTATGTATAAGTGTTCATAGGTCGCAAATATAAAAATAATACAGAACCAAATCGAAGCAAAATCATTTCACAAATACTTGGCTTTTTTATACAACCAAGAACCCCTACCTATTTTGCAACATAATTTTAGCGCATCCTCTGATAAGAGGAATATTTCCACTGTCCTTTTGAACATTGCATCATACTTTTCCGAAAAGAAAAACATCATTTTCACAATATTTTACTGTCATAATATGAGTGTTTAACACTCGGTTCAATGTACGTACATACCTAATATCTACCAACAAAAAGAGTTTACCAATTTTCCCATCCTATTGACTTACAGAAACCATGCAAATAAATTTAAAAGTATAAAAAGAAAAAATACAAAACATTGAGCGCGAAATAGTTTTTATTGTTTAATAATATAAAATAACTATGTATGTAAATGGGAAGGTATGTATGTACATATACATATATTTACCAAGAATTTGACTCTCTAAACAAAATTAAAAGTAAAGAAGGCACGACCAAGACAAAATACCGGAAAATAGTTTCAGTCTCTATAAATTGGCATTTGTTTGATGTACAACATCTTCGTCACTGGGTCAATACTTTATACAGAGATTGAAATCAACACACTCAAGGACGTCGAATAACACTGAGCGGCAACGATAATAACCCTACAAAGGGAGGCAACATGACAAACTTCTTTTTGAAATCGAATTTTTTTTTTAATTGTGATGAAATCCCCGACATTCGTTTGAAAATTAAAAAAAAAGAAAAAAACATACATATATGTACATATACATACATATATGTACATATAAACGTTTTCGTTTAATTTCTTTTTATTCAGGTTTTATCATAAGTCTCTTTATATGTTGTTTTAATGTATTTAAAACTAACAACAAATTAGTTGCCGGTAATTTTTGTATTAATACATTTTAAACGTTTAAAATCGACATCACAGTGCAAACACTCTAATCTGACTACAATGAAGACCACTTTGCATCTGTATTTTATAGCTTATGTATGTACGTTCCATGTATGTATGTATATCTTAATATCTTTAATTTTGTGTAATTCGCTTTTCTTTATACTACAGTGGGATAGAATGATGTTTAAATTGGCTTTAATTTATAGCAGCCAAATAAATACACGGAATAGAAAAAGATAAACATTATCTCTTGAACTAACTGCTTTTAAAAATTAAAATATTAACATGCGACTAGCGCTCTCCTTTCATATTCAAGAAAGCTCGAGGAGCTATGGTTTGAATTGGGTTCGAAAGAAATTTAAAATTATTTTCAAACTTGGTAAAAACGTACAAATACAAACTGCAGATACCTATTAGGTTTTTAGTGGAAAATTTACAGTTTCCTCGTGAGCTCACAAAATCAGATATGTACCTACTAAATATTATGACAGCTAGTCCAGTAGCTAATTTGTAAAGCCCTTTTCCTGTCCTTCTTTTAATTAATGTTCGAAATTCTTTAACCATCGGTTAATAAATCTAAAAATACGGAAATACAAACATTCTTTAAATCAACATTGATGTTTTTAGTTCAAGATCGCTTTAAGATCAATGTATTTTTCTGCAAGAATTTTAATTGATTCACATTTTTATGATTATAACGAAATATTGTAAAAGCACTCGCTGTGGTACATTGATGTGAATATAGCCGCTGCAATTTATCTTTCACCACTTCGTAGATTGTTAAGTATTCCCTTTTCTGTCCTTTCTTCATAAGTTAATCAATACAAAATACAATAATATAGTGAAAGACGAGTAAGCTGTTCTTAAGGGATTTTATTTTCATTCTTCAATAGTTTAAACATTCTAAAAAAAACTCATAACTCATTACAGCCGTTTAAGTGTCGCGGTAACCTGGGTAATTACATTGCCTTAAACTTAAAGTAAAACTTTAAATGCGTTTTTCTAAGAACTAGTTTTTTTTCAAAACGGGTCGGACATACATACATAGTATTTCGAGTTCCAATCTATCGATTGACTTGACATTGGGCATATATACATATGTATGTATATTCTTTTTGTAGCTGTCATTTTTCTCATTTCCGTGGCTCCTAGACTAGAAATCCCCCTAATATCAATACTAATACACGTTTCGTCCAGATACCTTTTTGCTTAATTCAATCAAATGAATGAACTGGAAAAAGAGCGCATTGCTATCCTTGCAATTACTAGCTATCCAGGCCTTACGTGCTGCCCATTATCAGTCAGCAAAGAGCTCTGATAATAGTCAAAAGGGCTACCATAGTCTCACCTCTATTGTAAAATTTTAATTTAAAACGAAGAAATAAATTTTCACACCACCGCACGCATTCGAAAATCCACTCAAATGGATACTTTTTGTTATTTGGATTAGACAACAAATCTTTATAACGGCTTTTTAATTGTTTTAAGTTTTAATCTTCAAAATTTGAATTGTACATAATATAGCCCGCCCACTGTGGCATTATTTGAGTTTTCAAAAACACGTTTTCTGTTTGCTTTTACAGAGAAATGGAACCATTTAGTTTTCTTTTCTTTTTTAATACGTAAATACGTATAGCCGGGCTTTTTTCTGTATGCTTCCAACTCCAAACATAAGACCGAATGCTGAGGTGTCTCTTCTGTTTCTGTTCCTGACTCTGCTCTGACTGCCCTGAATTGCTTTAACGAGTACAAGACACACACAGAATTAGGTATATTTGTATTTGTTGTTTCTTTTTTGTATTCTTATTTCCCACATTTAACATTATATATATGTATGTACATTTATTTTGGTTTGTCTTTCCAAAAAAAAGAATGAATGTGATATGATAAGGAATTGTAGTAGATTTGTGTAGTTTTTTCTTTTGTTTGTTAGTTCTCTTTCTCCGGTTGTGCGATTTATTTTGTTTGCTTAAAAGCAATTTTCTTTTAAAAGAAATTCGTATACACAAGGGGTGGTGGGGGTGAATAGGTGAATGAATTGATTTGGATGATTATTATTATTTGGTATTTCGCCTAACCGGTTCGTGATTTGTAAGTTAATTAGTATCAGAACGACAACAATAAAGTAGGTACCTACCAATATGAAAAAAGATTTTTATTTTGAAAGATTTTATTTTATTTAAACTTTAAACAAAAAAGCTAAGTACCTATCTACCTATAAAGGCAAATACCCACATACACAACTTTTTAAAAAAATCCCATAGATGTTCATGTTTACTTCAGGCGAATAATAGAACTGGAAATCAATATTGGTTAGTCTAATTTTTTTTAATAAAAAAAACTCATACATTTTCGAGAATGCTAGATTTTAAATATGTATGTCCATATATGTACCTGTATTAGAATAAATAAATCATTTAAGAAAGAACGTGAAATAAACAGTTACTCTTATTTTTTAAAAAGGAATAAAAAGGAAAGACAATCTAAGAACAAGATGCCTGCAATGAGTCATTGAACCGTCTACAATCGGTATTGCTCTGTAGAATACGACTTAATTATACGACTGATCAACAAACTTCATACAATGAACCTCTTGATATCGAGTTTGAGTGAAGAAACGGTTGCCATAGACCATGTTTTACAAAGATGTTCATGATAACAAGACGGGTTATAGATGTAATTACCTAAGTATACGGATAAATCCTTGTTATTATCAACCTTCAAAAACCCAAAATCGTGGCGTAGTTTTTGGAGTTAACAAATGGTTGCTCCACCTCCATTAAATAGTCAAGAAGATTCAGATGTTAAACTGAATACATTTTTGTGTGCGTTCCAATCAACCGTATTTTATTTCTTTAATTTCGAAAAAATGCAACAAGTTTATTAATTGTAAGAATTTATTTTTCCGATAGAATTAAAATTAAAATTAAAATTTTGTAATTGTTTTGTTTCCACCAATTGGGTTAAAAATAATAATAAAAAGAAAACATCTTGATAGTAACAGATTTCAATAAGGGATCGTGAAGTTAGGGATTACATCCGACATTGGAAAATTAATGGCCCTATATGTAATTAAGATACCTATCTACAACAAAAGTTGATTTTGAATTTTGTATGTATTTTTATACCTTATTATTTTAGGTACCTCTTTACGACAAAATAGCATTTGCATTTGAAATCCATTAGGACAAAACCTAACCATTTAAACTAAAAATCAAGTTTCCAATCAAAAATAAAAGAAAAACTTACCTACCTACTATAAATATATCTAAGTGAAAAGGGGCACGCATGGATATGCGAAATTCTTGCAAACAAACATAAACACGTCACCAGTGCTGAAGCACTCAATAAGCATTTTATATTTTTATCATTGTTTGTGTAATCTACTACTACCTATACAAAACAATACGTATGCTGACATTTTTTCCAGATTTTCGTGCTGTTGGCGCCAACAGCCTTGGCACATTGTTTGAGATGAAAATGGAAAAATTAAAACAAAAACATTAATAGTCTTGCGCAGAAGACAAATAAATTTGTAGTTCTGGAAAACCCGTCTGATGCGTTCAGAAAAGAAAGTAAATAACTAAAAGAAAAAGGAAATGAAAAACAAACCTTCTGGGGATCTTTACTGCAGAACAAAAGAGTAGCTATTACTTTACTTGTTCTCACTTAATCATTTCTAATACTAGCTAGAAACCTATCTTACTACATAAAAGAGGAAAATAATTATTACCTAGTATCCAATTTTTTCTCTTGTGTTAACACTTTAACTTTAAATAATTTTACTAGGCGAGAATATCCAGCGAGTATAGTAGAGTGATACTGAAGGCAATATTATACAACCCGCATGACGGCGACCAAGATAACATAAATTGATGGAAATAATAGTTTGCTGCGATTTCAATGAAGACGAACGACGAACTAATATTGTGCATTTGTAGAGTTGCCAATGATTGATTTCAAATGAGGAGCAAATCAATGGTTCCTATAAACATCAATTACAAATACCAAGAGTTTAAAAAAAAACAATGATCGTGTTTGGGTGATGGTTGTAAAAAACAGTAATATTCGGAAATCGTAAATTTCCGACTTAGATAAAATTTATCATAATAAACAATGATACAATATACCTACTTTAGGAATTTTTTTTAATGTTTAGCTGAAAGCTTCATGTCGCAGAATCATTTTGTATAATATTTTGCGATAATTTCTTTAAGAAATTCTAACTACTTTCCAATTACAATGAAATTTGCGGTCTGATTAAACTGAAAACTTACAAGTTACAAAAAAGGGATAGATGACTTTATTTTTAAATATGTACCTACAAATTCTTTACGAAAATTCTAATAATAGTGTTGGATGTTAAAAAAATTGATTTTTTTTTTTTTGACCTTTTTATAAGAGGAAAGTTTAGCAGTTTTAAACTTAAGGCAAAAGGTAACAAATACGAAGAAAACGATTTTTTTATAATCGTGGTCAAGGAGTTCTGTCTATTTTTGAAAAGAACTATATTAAAGCCCATAGCTTAAAGAAGTGAGTCGATGTTGCACTGCCTTGACTCGTTTTAAAAAATATATTGTTTTTATAACCAAAAAATGTTTAGCTTCTGAGTTGGGTATCTACATTGCGTACCCTGTAATATAAACCTATTGGAGGATCATTGCATAAATCATAATTGTTTAAGCCAACAATTGTTGTTGATACTATGTACCTTGATTTGGTAGAAAAAAGTTTCAGCCATTCATAGAAACTCTATATGTACATACTTGTAAATTCAAAAGCCTAATAAACAGCTCCTCATCAGAGAAATGAGCAAATGTCCTTTGGATACCTATTTTTACTTCAGCGTAGTTTATGAATGCATGATGCAACTAATTGGCTACACACTTCCATACCTTAACATTCATTCTATCTTTCTTTATTTTTATCCTGTAATCTGGGTATCCCATTGAAATGTAGGGACCAGTTGGGCCTATAACAGAAAACAGTCCACCACCAATTTCCACTAATTTCCTACAAACGCGTACTTATGAAGTTATAAAAAAAAAAATAAACAAACGTATAAATTCTTCGAATATGGCAACACTAACTACAGAAATCTTTTTACGCGCCATTTAAAAACCCCGAACGAACTCGAACAAGACAAATCATGTTTTCTGCCTTTTTAAACAAATTTCCTATAGTTGCAGACTATCCCAGGAAAAGCCCTACCCAACATCCACTTTTCTCACATCAAAAACCAGATAATGCAGGATTATAATTATTTTCCCTAATTTCTAAGAAAAAATTAAAAAAAAATATTTTAGAAAAATAAAACTCATCAAAGCTTCCTCTTTTTAACTTAACTCTAAATCACTGTTTCTCTTTCACACCCATAGATCAAGCAACTAAAGACAGAATGAGATGCCAAACCAATGTCGGACGAGTTCAAATTGAAAAGGAAATACAAATTTTTTTGCACTTACGTGATTCTTAAAACGCAAAATACTTACCCGAATTTGTTTTTAATTATCCAAAATGTAATCCAATTGAAACGGGGTTTATTTATCCACAAAATATTTTAATCAATTCGCAGAAAAGATAAATCCACTCAACTCGTTCCTGCTGCTTGCTACTTTTGCTTTTGCTTGCTGCACTCGCGCGACACTCTTTCTTCTTTTTTTTTTCAATTCTTCTACTTCTCGCACACTTCTTTTCTTCTTCTTGCTTCTACTACTTTTTGCTCTGACTTTTCTCTCGGGTTATTTTTTTCTTTCACACAATTTTCCAATAATAAAAAAAATTCATTACATACTTTTTCTTCACATCGCGCAAGAAAAATTTTTTTTCCAAAAATTCTATATTTTACAACAAATTAGCCATCTTCAGTAATGGAATTATACTTCGGTTTATTTTGCTTTGTTTTTTTTTTATATAATTTCACTTCGCTTAAACGGAAATGCTATTTTTGTAATTCTAAACTGCTAGACACTGGTCTGCTAGTTAGTAGTGTTGCTCTTGTTTTCGTTACAATTTTTGTTCCTTTTCGATTTTTTTTGGAGTAAATTCAGCAATTTTGTTGTAAATTATTTCACTGTTTGGCTTTGGAAACACAAAAATCAAATATTTATCGGGTTTTTAAACCGAAAACTGCATTCGAATTGGATGAAAATTTGAAAAAATTATCCGCCTCGAACAGAGAATCGACAGAAAATGCTCCGTTTTTCGATTTTTCACGCACAAAACAATGGCGGCCAACAAGATAGTAGGATTTTTTCGTAGTGGCCGCTGTACATAGAACTTGGGAACATGGCTGCTAGAGGATGGTTGGTTTATTTCTCTTCAAATGTACTGTTTACTCTCTTATTGGCTTGTATATAACCATCCCACTCGGTTATACTGTACAGGGGTAAGGCAGTTTCATTTTTTTTTTTAGTGGGAGCTATATCGAAATCGAAGTTGATTACCGAATCGAGTATCGTTTTAATGTCAGCAGACTTCCACGTTTTTCTTTGCACTGTCACTTTTTCACAACACAAAACTTGCCAAACTATTTAATTACAGTATTACTTTCATAAAGGAACACTTTTAAATTTTTCCGTATTAGTTTTGATTTATTTGAAGAGCATAACACACCACGCGCATTTAATTGAGGCGTTAATCATTCGAATTTCGAAGCTCTGATTTTCGAATAAGGTTCGTTTGATTTGCTTATTTTAGAGTTGCAAACATTTTTACCGACACCGATTCGAACCGTGTTCTTACCGACGATAGAGAACCATTTATTGCGAACGAACCAGTCGGCGAATAGACCGATTTTTTTTTAGTTTTCCCTGAAAAGAGATGAGTAGTTAGTTAATTTATAATAGTCGAATATTTTTGATTAAATATATATATATTTTATTTTAAATAATTTATACTATAAATAAACTAACAATGAAACATGGACCACAGCTTCCCTTTCTTTACTCACAGTATACCGAGGTAAGTGCGGATTAAATATCATTTTTCAAAAAATGTTAAGACTTACTAAATTACAAATTGGTTTTTATGGAAATACACATTAATAAAACTTTTTACTTTAAAACTAAAAAGTCTTATTTTTCACTGTTGAGACCTAGTGACTGCGATATCTTTCAGTAGTTATATTAATTTCTTGCAAAACGTAAATTTTTGGTATACAAAAATACTTTTTTACTATAAAAGAAAACATAGCACAATCATTATAAAAAGTTTTCGATCAGTAAATATATTTGAATGAATTCAATTAGCATTATAAACAAATTGGTTCAGTTAGTTCAATCGATTCAATGGCTTAATAGTGCTTCAGCAACTATAACTTTACGAATCGAGTGGATTAAATAAGTGGATTAAATAAGTACAGTACGGTAAGCTGCTATTAACTCACTGAGGTTGGCAGTTGCATCATTGTGGAACTTATAGTCTTTAAAAGTTATACAAATTCTTAATAATATTTATTTTAAATCAGTGAACACAAAACTTAATTATTAATTAATTATAAATTAATTTTAGAAATATGTGCATACATGTATTTCAATTGTTCTTAAAGAAATGTCTTCATTCGAAACACTTACACTTTTTTTCTTTTTTGAAAGCCAACAAGAAATGCAATGATAAATTTATTGTGTTTCAACATGTTTTGACTATGGTTATTCTACTTTTGATTCATAATTTGAAATTCTATAAAAATTGAAAATTTGTATAAAACACAATATTTTAAAAAAAATAAAGAAAGTAGTTTTTATAATTCACTAAATTGGTGTAATTACATCACTTAAAATTCAGTTGGTATATTGAGCAGAATTATACTACAGTAGATAAAATAATAAATAAGAAAAATGTAAAAATGTAAAAAGACGCTCAAGACACTGCATTAATATCTTAAAGTCTACCTACATACATTATAAATCATAATATTATTATTTATGTATGTTTTTTTAGCACTCCAAATTCGACAGAGTGAAATTTTGATTTGCTATTGCTATTCTGTGATACAGTAAAATGTATTGGGAATGAACATCTGCAACGTTCAATAGCCAATTATATATGCCTTTATATTATGTGGTGTCTTGCTTATATTCATTAAAATCAAAATATAAAAACTGTTTAGCACAGCATCTAAATATTTTTTTTGTCCAGATATAAAATATAACAAATGAAAACAGCCATTTATAGAG
Source organism: Scaeva pyrastri (assembly GCA_905146935.1). Lineage (NCBI taxonomy): Eukaryota > Metazoa > Arthropoda > Insecta > Diptera > Syrphidae > Scaeva > Scaeva pyrastri. The sequence continues at coordinate 40,864,241 of LR989927.1, read as the reverse complement.
TTGCAATGGGATTTGCAATATTAAAGTGCAAAATGTAAGATACATAAGCAAAATAATTGGACTAGACAGACCCACTCGTTTCAACGGCGACGATTGCAGTAGGTGCTTAAATATTTGTTACTACTACCATTTTTCAATAAATTTCTTAAAATACCTATTTATTCAACTATTAAAAGCCATTTAAGAGACCTTATCCGTCCACCTTTAAAAAGGATTTATATAAACATTTAGTTGATTTTTGTAAATTATATTTTGTATCATGCAATTATAAAATACCAAATCACAAATAATATAGACATATAGGTAGGGATACAAATATACATAGGTAGTGAAATCATACTTACAAATTTAATTGTCACCACAATTGTTCCAACTAAAGGATATTAAATTCCTTTGCCCAGATATAACTTGAGGTGTCTTCCATTTTGTACGGATAACTCCAGTCGATTGACATTCGCATCTTTTTTATGGTTGTTTTCATTTTGTTGATCTGAAAATGGAATGCATTTGATAACAAGAAACTCTTTATAGCACTTTAACAATATCTATGAAAGAATAATGAAAACAGAATTAAATTTGTTTAAAACTAAAAATATAATTGATAGAATGAGTATAATATGACTGTAGTATATTATATATAGCCGAATGTTTAATGGAAAAATGTAATGAAATCTCAATTGCAACACACAAAAGTTACGGATTGCTACAATCTGAAAGATACCTCTCGTAAGTCATTTAACATTTAAAGCAAATTAATTCAATAATTTTGCAATTATATCAATAACAAGAAGGCAAAGCGTATATGTATTCTGGGACCTGCATTCGTCAACACTCACCTAACTTTTGTCCCCAAATTAATTTGTGTCCTCGACCAAACTTTACATTGACAACAAAATTTCCTTGCAAAATCGCAAATTATCAATATTTTCAAATACTTGTATATATGTACAATAGTTGATTATATTATTATTTTGATCAAACAAAAAGAAAATAAGCAATTTCTTGCAAAAATAATTCAAGTTTTACAAACAGAGGAACCAATTTATGCGTCCAACTTTCCTTCAGATCTTAATACTTCTGTCAAAATAGAAGATAAAGAATCGAAAAGCAACTGACACTCAAAACTCAACGTGAGGTGTGAGGCATTTTAGTGCGCTCAGGCAGAAGTGTTGATTTCTATAATTACAATGTATCAAAAAATTGATGACAAAAATTTTTAACAAATCAATTTCCGAATTGGAAAAATATAATTTGCAAATCAGATCTATTCAGATCTACACATACATATGTATGTACATATATGTAAGATAACTCGAATTATGTAGGTAGTGTAGACCACACTTTCAACGCACCTTAGTGCGATTCTAAGAATCTCTAGGCAAGACACCCTAAACTGCAGTATGTTGCAGTATATATGTTCTTGCCGAATCTTAAATACCAATTTAACAAATAGGTACTTAAATCATAAAAGCTAAATAAGGAATGAATTCAATGAAATTTCTATCTGAAAACATCCTTCTACGGTGAGTTGACAGCAGTAGGTAGGTCTAGGTGAACGAATAGCATTTATTGCAAAATGTATTCTCGTAATAGTGAGATAATTAAAAATAATAAACATTTAAAAATTATAAATTACCTTCTAATGAGTAATGATTATGTTCAGACTTCAGATTCGCGGTATTTTAGAGGACATCTAATTTTTGTTTACTTGGGATGGCTCTTCGGACTTCCCGGACCGGAGGGAATATGAGGAATTGAGGATACAAGGTACTACTCCATAGGTCTACATCTACACCGTTGCCGTTGCAATAGCTTTTGAGAACAGATATTCACTTCACAGAGTTGTCTCAAAGAAAATTTGTATCAGAAATTTTTGATTTGAAGTGACATCTGTGGATTTTGATTAGAAAAAGCATTTCACAGAGGTTTGTGTCCATAATGTATTAAGATAATTTGGATTTGGCAGAATTCAGCAAAAATATGATATTTTGAATGTTTCATGTAAATAAGTTGTGTTTTATTTTATTCACTACTGTGTAGGTAGTGCAGCATTCAAGGGAATACAACAATCAAACTACCTAACTTCACGTATATCGCCAGCACAGCTGTTAATATTTTCGATGGCTTCTTTTTCGCCAGCAATAAAATTGTTATTACTGGTTTTACCAGCTAAAAGCTTATTTTCAAGTACAGTTTCTTGCCTCTTAATATCTTGAAAAAGTGATTCTAAAATAGCGCTTATTTATTAAATTTAAAACTTTTACCTTTGTCTATTCAAAATATAATTAAAAAGTAAAATGTATATACAAGGATGAATTTATTGATAAAAATTAGTCTGTCAAAAATATGTGTTTGACACAAAGAGGACAACGGTGTTATTAATTTATTATACTTCAAAATATTGTAATTAAATATTTTGTATAAAAAAGTTAATGTAATTGTGGAATTAAGTATTAGCAAAAACTTAAGGTTAATATTTAAGAAGTTTCATTTAGGGATCTTCCGGCTGTTCATTGTTAGATTCGATTTCCCCTTCCTTCAACCAAATTTTGGGACGAACCATCATTTTTGAACTTCTAAGTGAATAATCATGACGCCATGGATCCCAAATTCAATGAAATTTCTATCTGAAAACATCCTTCTACGGTGAGTTGACAGCAGTAGGTAGGTCTAGGTGAACGAATAGCATTTATTGCAAAATGTATTCTCGTAATAGTGAGATAATTAAAAATAATAAACATTTAAAAATTATAAATTACCTTCTAATGAGTAATGATTATGTTCAGACTTCAGATTCGCGGTATTTTAGAGGACATCTAATTTTTGTTTACTTGGGATGGCTCTTCGGACTTCCCGGACCGGAGGGAATATGAGGAATTGAGGATACAAGGTACTACTCCATAGGTCTACATCTACACCGTTGCCGTTGCAATAGCTTTTGAGAACAGATATTCACTTCACAGAGTTGTCTCAAAGAAAATTTGTATCAGAAATTTTTGATTTGAAGTGACATCTGTGGATTTTGATTAGAAAAAGCATTTCACAGAGGTTTGTGTCCATAATGTATTAAGATAATTTGGATTTGGCAGAATTCAGCAAAAATATGATATTTTGAATGTTTCATGTAAATAAGTTGTGTTTTATTTTATTCACTACTGTGTAGGTAGTGCAGCATTCAAGGGAATACAACAATCAAACTACCTAACTTCACGTATATCGCCAGCACAGCTGTTAATATTTTCGATGGCTTCTTTTTCGCCAGCAATAAAATTGTTATTACTGGTTTTACCAGCTAAAAGCTTATTTTCAAGTACAGTTTCTTGCCTCTTAATATCTTGAAAAAGTGATTCTAAAATAGCGCTTATTTATTAAATTTAAAACTTTTACCTTTGTCTATTCAAAATATAATTAAAAAGTAAAATGTATATACAAGGATGAATTTATTGATAAAAATTAGTCTGTCAAAAATATGTGTTTGACACAAAGAGGACAACGGTGTTATTAATTTATTATACTTCAAAATATTGTAATTAAATATTTTGTATAAAAAAGTTAATGTAATTGTGGAATTAAGTATTAGCAAAAACTTAAGGTTAATATTTAAGAAGTTTCATTTAGGGATCTTCCGGCTGTTCATTGTTAGATTCGATTTCCCCTTCCTTCGACCAAATTTTGGGACGAACCATCATTTTTGAACTTCTAAGTGAATAATCATGACGCCATGGATCCCAAACGATTCCAACGCTATTATGCCCCAGAGGTGTATCATGAAACACCCCATTCAAGTTAGCTTCAGCACAACTATGGAGCAAGAAATGTTATTTTTTTTAACAAATAAAAATTATTACTTTATACCCACTTATTAAACCACCAGCCACTGGCATATGCGGTGGCACAAGCACAGCATGCGTCAACAGTCTTGTCATTCCTTCTGTCATATGTGCTAAAATCTTGCTGATTGTGATAGCTCATGCCATCAGCGATTGAACCCCGATAGCCATCGACAATTAAATTGTAGTTGTTTTCTTCCGAATCTATACGGAATGTTGAGTACTCAATCCATGCCTTAACGTCATCAAAATCTTCCACTTCAATTCTAAGTTCATAGTTTTCAATATAGGACAGTTGATGGATGAACTCATTGCCTATCCAAAAGTCTTTTTCTAAACTACCAAACCCATCACGGTACTCATGCCATGAACGGTTAAAATTCTCCTGAACAGCATATGGCCCTCGGTTCTGAATGACAGTCCAAGCAGGTCCTGGTGTTGAGAACATGCAATATAGTTCGTTCATATCACGGCCAGCTTCGTTAATTTTTGGTGACGAGAATTTGTAAATGCCATCCACACGTTTCGTAAGCTCATAACAGCTAGTTTTTAATGGTTGCACGAAATCTAAAATAGAAATACTTGAAAGTTCGAAGAATTTATACAAAATGTAAAAATACCGATTTCTTCCTTAGGCTCTCCAGTTTCTCTACTATTGTTGTGGTCTATTTCTTCAACATCTTCTGTTGAATTTAGAACCCCATTTTGATGTCTCTCATCAATTTCAAATTTTTCTTCACTTCCAATACTGTCATTATCATAATCTATTTTGTGTTCTGTGGATCCAATTCCCATGGAACCATCATTTCGCTTTCCATACCTGTCAGCAAGTTTATCAACCCATTTCTGGACATCCATAACAAGTTTTTCGATTTTCTTCAATAACAAATCTGAACTTCCGGTAAACGTCGTTATTTCACTTGACATTGATTGACACAAATTTGACAGCATCTGGCTGTTTTCGATGTTCGTATCAAATAATCGAACATTGCGCTTGTCGATTTTCTCCAGTAACTCAACAGTCTCATCCAACTTCTGTGAGTTTTTCTGATCATTTACAATAATTTCTTGGAATTCTTTTTTTGGGATAATATCGATTATTTGACTTAGTTTCCTTTCAATATCTTTTAAATCGTTTTTTCCATTTGATTTCGTTCCATTACAACTTATCATTGGATGCACCAATTTTGCCATTTTCATGTCGTTATTATTATTGCTCGATTTCAAACTTTTACAGCTATCCCTTTCAATGTTTTGTACGTGTCGCAAGATATTACTAAGTCGTGTTCCAATTTCATTGCGCATCTTGCGATCACCATTTATAAGTTTTTTTATTTCACCCAGACCATTTTCGCCACTGTTTCGGAACTTGAGGTTTTCATTTTCACCATTGTAGCAACCGTCACTCAAATACACCAACTTCGAGAGAATATGATTCAAGGTGAATTCTTGAGATGTCAGTTTTTGACTGACCACTTGATTTTCATCTTGTGTGCGCTTGATCAAATCTATTTTATGCTCAATTGTTTTCATTTGATCATTCCAGGAATCGATGTGGTGGTGAAAAATAGCCCAAGTGTGTGCTTTCTCTTGGAGCTGTTTGATTGACGTGTCAACGGTGGATAGTGTTTTCACCATAGTATCGATTTTATGATCTAAGCTATTGAGGTAGTGTGATGAAAATGCAGTTTCTGCATCGTCGAAAGCAGACTGACGTTCTGTTGTTTCAGGTACATTTAAAAGAAGTGCTTTGCCGAATAGAGACCACAAAATAAGAAACCAAATCTGTCTTATCATTGTTTTTTGATCAAGGTTTTCCGAATTCTTGAACAATTTTGATTTCTTTTCTCGTTCACTTTTAAAACTATACTGAATCTCAGATTTTTCAGAGATCATTGTGTTCTGCAAGCTGAAAAGGCGAGCACGATGTGGTTTTAAGAACCCATATGTTCTTAAAACGACAGTCTCTGAACCTGAACCAACAGAAAGTTTGTATGCGACCGCTTTACTTGATTGCCAAAGTTTACCCATTAAAGTAAAAACAAAAATAAAAACTACAACCATTGAAATGATGTTTTGAAGTGAAATAAATGTTTACCTCAAATAGAATTTAGACAATCAAGGAATGAATTAATGAGGGATTTTCTAAGGTTCAAAAAGAAAGCTTGGATGAATATTAGTATTACGTTTCTTCTCCGTCTGTCAGTATTTCTGGAACTTGCATGTAGTTGATTCATAGCAAATAAATTGTATGTGTACATATGAACATATGTATGTATTTTATTTATAATTTACACATCGCTCACAGATTGATCTTTGAGAAATTCCAGCTGTGAGATATGTTCAATCCGTCAAGTATATTCAAGAAGTCTAACTACAAACAGCCGAAAAAGTCTTTAATGTTATGTCTTCTTTTTTTTCATGTCATGTGTACATTCTCAGGATTTTTCTTGTACATATTCGCACATGTGTTTCATGAAGAGTGACAAGTCCCCCAAAGTTTGTCCAATATCAGCCGGCTATGGTACCATACCATACTGGAGAAGATGTTCTATTTTTAGACCCCTATTAATTTATTGTCCCACTCTCAATTATGTTTAATGATGATGGAAGAAACTCCACATGTTCTTTTTTGGAACAATTTGTTCTCTTTTGAATTCGAACACAACAAAAATTATGTTTTTTTTCCAAAAACTTAAACCTTCTAGGAAAACCATGTGGTTATCCTTAGTTCAATATTTTTTTTTACAAAAAAACTGTTTAGTTTTGGGCAAAAGAAAAAGCTTTTCGTTTTTATTTTAAGAAATTTCTTTCAATTCAGGCTTCTTCTTGTTTTATTCAAACTGATATATTAAAAAATCTAAACGTTTCAATTAGAAATAAAATAAAGTAATACAACGTTAATACATGTTACACTTCAAGTGACACCAAGATGAAAGTTGAACATTATTTGTAGAGTACTGAGTTTTTAGTATCAGAGACTCATAACTATTGCTTTTAAAATTATGACTAAGGCTAAATCTTTATCAAGATTGGTTTCTCGAATCAAAGAAATATTTAATAAATGAATAATAAACTTTGACAGCTCTTAACAATTTAATTTAAATGCTTTCAATGGTAATTGAAGCTTCGTCGGTGTCATTGTTACAAGTTTTGTATTTTGTAACTTCTTTCTTTTTAAGTAAAAATGTATTTAAAGTAGTAGTATTGTAGTACTGTAGTACGAGTATATTAATAAAAAGTGAAATTTTTATTTACCGTGAATTTTGTAATTCAATCCAGATTTAACTCTCTATGTAAACGGATTTAAAGTGTTTCTGTGTAATTTGTGTTTGACTATATATAAAAACTCAAACCAAAAATTGAATCAACATTAAATAACGTGCCTTTAAATTAAGCAATATTACATTGCATTACACTTCGACATAGTTCTAAGTTGAAGAATAAATAAATAAAAAATTAAAATTATGAATTCCAGGAATAGATTACTAGAACGTCTCTTTGGAGTCAGAAGGAACCAACAAGCTAGAATTGGCAACCCTACTGATTTGAGGCAATTATTACATGTATCGCGAAATGAAGAAACCGGTGACCTAGATGGCTTACCGATCCCATGGACTCGAATAATCAATGATAATTTCACCCAGGATGAGAAAAATAAAAATCCCAAAACTCTCCGTCAAGCTATGACGTTATACAGCTTCATTATGGACAAAAACAATACGGCAAATGTTTTTAAGCCCACCTACACCGAACAGTCTATCGATAAAGAATCTAAAGACATCGAAATCTATATTCAACAAATGTTGAACAGCAGCTTAATAGATGATGTTACTCCAGCAATATCTCTGTCGTCAGAATATCAAATTTTAGGAACAGAATTTGAAGCATTGGAAGACTCAGATAACGCCTGTAACAGCAACATGTTCGAAGATAATAATAGCATAATTTATCGTTCGAATAATGCCCAGAAGAATAAAAACATTAACGACTGTCTTAGAGAAATCTGCAATTTGGAAAACCCAAATAACCATTACGTGACACAAAAGCGGGTTGGCCATGGGTGCTCAGGAATAGTTTTTACTGCAACCGATAAGAGGTCCGATCAACAAGTTGCTATAAAAATTATTGACACAATAAATCAGATACCATACCTCAAAAATGAAATTGAAGTTATGAAGAAATTCAACCATCCGAATCTAGTTAATTTCTTAGATGCGTACCTCCTGGAAGAAGAACTAAAATTGTGGGTTGTCATGGAATACATGGATGGTGGCGCTTTAAATGATTTTATTTCGATGATTGTGTTGAAAAAACAACAAATGGCCTATGTGTGCCGAGAAGTTCTCCAGGCTATCCATTTCCTTCATTCTAACGGAGTCATTCACAGGGACATCAAATCGGACAACATTCTGTTGGGAATGGATGGTTCGGTAAAAGTCACCGACTTTGGTTTAGCTGCAAATACCCAGGGTGATGAGCAACGACAGACCTTTGTTGGTACACCCTACTGGATGGCACCGGAGGTTGTGACACGCAAACAATACGGCAAAAAGGTTGACATTTGGGCCATCGGAATTATGCTAATTGAAATGATCGATTCAACACCACCATACATGGATAAACATCCTTTAAAAGCCTTATATTTAATTGCTACGTCTGGTGCGCCTAGTGTGAAAAACCCGGAAGCCCTTTCTCCAAATTTTAAGAGCTTCCTCGATAGATGTTTAGTGATTGAAGTTGACAAGAGAGCGACAGCTGATGAGCTTTTGAGTCATTCTTTATTACAATATTGTTGTACCGCAAAAAATTTTGGGGAGTCAGTTAAAACCGCAAGGAAGGCTATGGAAGAATTAATGTGCTAAATTCCTTTTTGCACGTTATGTGAACAAAGAAGGAACTTAAATATATTTTTGAAAACGTTTGAAAAGGTGAGTAAATGACTATTTTTTTAATTTGATTTAAATACATTTAAATTTGTCTATCATCTAATTCACCGATTTTGATCGTTTAATATCGTTTTTTTTTAAATTCATCTTCTTCACATTTTGTTTCTTCTTTTTGCCAGCCTGGAGCCTCGATGTTCACCACCAATGGTGGCATTTTCATTTCAAGAGAGACCAATCTGAAAGTTGAACATTATCTGTAGATTACTGAGTTTTTAGTATCAGCGACTCATAATTATTGCCTTTAATATTATGACTAAGGCTACATCTTTATGAAGATTAATTTTTCTCGAATCAAAGAAATATTTAATAAATGAATAATAAACTTTGACAGCTTTTAACAATTTAAAATCGCCATCTTGACATACTCGAGCGCGTCAGATTAGTGTACTGAAGGTTCAGCATGACGTCAAAAGTACAGTCACCAATAATCTGACGATTATGACGAGGGATATTGTAATTCTGACAATTAAAACAAAAATTTTGTTTTGCATGTTTGCCACAAGTGCGATAACTATAGGACAAGATTTCATAACGGATTATTATAGAACAGTTTAAAACAGTCATTTTGTATTATGGGTGGGAGGGTATATCTCCCCTCGTTTAGAAGGGAGGGGCAACTTCAATTTAAAATACTTTAAATAGAAAAGAAATTGTTAAAAAATAACGGTAATACTTGCATTTAAATAATATGCATTTTTCAAAGCCAACAGTGTATTCTATTAACCTGTTTTCAAATCAAGTGAAATGCATCCATAGTTTTCGAAAAAAAAACTACCTATAAAGTCAAAATGTGTGCAAAAAAAGTTTAAAAAATAATTTGAAGCATGATTTTTCAAACTTCTAATTATTTTTTAAATTGTTTTTTATTTTTAATTCCTTTCTCTTATTAATTTTCTTTCTAAAACTGAAAACTAATAGGGCCCATACACTACACATGCCTGCATGCGCAATACAGTAATTGCGCATGCAAACTGCGAGTGTATAGTGTTGATTGTGTGGTTGCGCATACGGCATGAGTGACTTCAAAAAATTTTATTTTTTATTGCCAATGCACTTGACATATTGTCTACTCAGCTATGAACACACAACTAAATATTGTACAATTTACATGAGTAGTGTATGATTGGAGCGTGATTGCTTAATCACTGTATTGCACATGCAGGCATTTGTAGTGTATGGGCCCTATAAATGACGGTATGTATTATAGTTTTCGAGAAAACACTATTGTGTAACTACATATTTATGAAAACGCAAAACAACAAAAATGTCATAAAAAGTAGTTATAATAATTTTCAATCTTCTTGAAGACTAAATGACAAGGTTATCTAAATTATCTTAGTCTGACGCGCTCGAATAAGTCAGGTGATCGATTTTTTGTTTTACTAATCTTACAGCGCCCCCAGATCAAACCCATTAATATTGGGAGCTCATATTCGCTGGAGATACTTTTATCAATAAGTATAAGGTACCTCGCTTATCTTAATCTGACTCGCTAGAGTAAGTCCCCAGTTTCCTTCCTGGGCTAGCCTACTATAATCAATGATAATTTCACCCAGGATGCGAAAAATAAAAATCCTAAAACTGTCCGTCAAGCTATGACGTTATACAGCTTCATTATGGACAAAAAATGTTTTTAAGCGCACCTACACCGAACGTCTATCGATGAAGAATCCTAAGACATCGAAAGCTATATTCAACAAAAATTTACCAGCAGCTTAGAAGAAGAAGTTACTTTAGAAAAATTTCTGTCGTCAGAAAATCAAATTTTAGGTATGGAATTTGGAGCTTTGAAAGACAAGGGATTTGAGGACCTGCGAAAGATTTCACAAAACTCAGATAACGCCTGTAACAGCAACATGTGCGAATAATGCCCAGAAGAATAAAAACATTAATGACAACTGCTAAGGTCTTAGAGAAATCTGCAATTTGGAGAGCCCATATACCATAACAATTACCTGAAAGAAAAGCGGGTTAGCTATGGATGCTCAGGAGTAGTTTTTACTGCAACCGATAAGAGGTCCGATCAACAAGTTGCTCTAAAAACTACATAAAGACACAATAAATCAGCTACAGTTCCAACTCTTTTATTAGTTCATAAATTTTTTTAAAATCACCTTTTTCACATTTTTTCAGCCCGGAGCCTCGATGTTCACCAATAATGGCATATTCAGATGGTGAACCTCCGGAAGGCCGATGTAGACTTATTAACTACCTATATTTTATTCTGAGATTTTCATTTCGATTTCTTCTGAAGTGTATTCAAATGCGTCTGACAACACTTTAAATACTTGTCTCCTTTAAGGCCTAGAGTTCCCGCAGGTACTCTTCACCTTGGCTCCCCCATAGTTTTGATTTATTTCTCTTCCATGTTCTGTAAATAAAAAACAAAAAACAGTAATATATTGTCCAAGGTTACAATTGGAAATACTTCTAAAATTGATTTGCGGTGAAAACGCAGTATTACCATACAAATACAACACTACGTTTTCACCGGCAATAAATCCGAGATTTAGCGAATGAGATTTAGAATTAATCTCGAAGTGTTTTCACCGGCACAATCGGATTTATTTGGGTGTATCATTAGTAAAAGAATGTATAATTTTGAATCTTCTATGATTTTTTAAATCATTATTTTACTGCAAATCAATTTTAGAAGTATTTGCAATTGTAACCTTGAAAAATTGTTCACCTATGTACGTACAACTGTGTTTCAAAACAAACAAAATTACATTTTAATGAATTCGTTGCTTACAATTAGGTGTCCGTTGCATACAAATACGTGTTTTGGTCATTCAGCGAATGGTTTCCAACTCGATTTTGAGAAGATTTATTCTAAATCTTCATTTGAGGTGATTTATATTTGTATGGTAAATCTTAAAGATTTACAGGAGATTTATGATAAATCTACCTAAATCTCGGTTTAGTGCCTGGTGGAAACGTAGTATAAATCTTCTCAAATGAAGATTAAGAAGAAATCTCTTCGAAATCTAGTTTGAAACCATTCGCTGAATGCTTTAAGTGAACTAAAACACCTATTTGTATGCAACGAACTTCTAATTGTATGCAACAAACTCATTAAAATGTCATTTGTTTGTTTGCTTTGAAACATTTGATGTATGACAAATATACCTAAATCTCGATTTAGTGCCCGGTGAAAACGTAGTCTAAAATGTCATTAGACTCGGTCTTTTTCATAGTTTCATCAAAGACAATCGAGTTATAAGGTAAGAAAAAGAAAAGTATGTTTGCACTCCTATGCGTGAAAGTAAGACAATAATTCACTGTTTCCATTTCTCAAATAAGGGAGCATAATTTCCGTTTATTTGTATTCCATAAGCAAACAAAATACTACTTCCATTTTTGAAACCCGAATTGTTTTTTAGTTATAGACGATAGGAAAATTATTTAATGAAACAATTCCAATTTTCGAACGTACTTCCACACTACATTACCATCATTTAAGAGCAAAAATAAACGAACGCAGCCATTTTTGTTTTTATTCTCCGCTTATCGTTTGCGAAAAATTTAACGAAACATCTAACTTAGACAAAGCCAGCTACAATAATGCCCACATGCCATAATCCAGCTGAACTATTCCCTCTATCGTCATCCAACATTGTCGTCGTCAAGTAATTTCTTTTTAATATTTCAAAAAATTTTAATCGCTTTGAGTAAGTTTTCCGTGGACGTTGTCTCGTCGCGCGTTTAGATTTTTTTAATTTTAGATCTGTATCGTATTAATGTGTGCATTTTAGTTTTTATCCCCACACACATATTGCATTTTTGTTCTGAAAGCCAGCATTTAATTTCAAACAAGAAAAATCCCTTAAAATTCTTTTGATAACAAAATATCAAGTGCCACTCCTATCTCAAAAAAAAAAAAAAAAAAAAACAGGAGGAATAACTTCTCTGTGTCTCCTTCCTTGTATTTTCCTTTATTCTTCTCTTTGTGAGCAAAAATTTAAAAGAAAAAAACAAAAATAAGAAGATAATTAAACCAGTTTATGTGTCGAAAGTGAAAGTTACCAATAAATTCGAAGTGTGATTTTCGAATTAATCAAAAACAAAGTTAATTTTTTTCTATAGCTAAATTGATAAAACGTAGAATTTATAAAAAGAAACCCGATGAAGTAAAAGAAAAATAATAAATCACGAGTGAGAGTGTAAAAAGATCGTCCGGCAAACGAGAACAAAGGAGAAAACAACATAACAGAGACTTGACATTTCTCAAAAGATCTCGATCGCAGAGAATTTTTGAGTGAAAATTTTGCGATGATTCACTCGCTTAATTGAATTTATTCTTGAAAAGTACGAATTGTTTTTAAGTGACTGTCGTGTTGTTGTCGCTGCAAGGAAATCCATAATTCATAATGCATTCCATCAAACGTTGGCTGAAACCCAACAAGGAGCAAATATCACAAATCGGGGCTCCGACCGACTTCCAACGTCACGTTCATGTGTCGCTGAACAAATTGACAGGTGATCTGGAGGGCTTGCCGACGCCATGGCTGCGTCTGATGAACGACCAAATCACACAGGACGAACAACAGAAAGATCCCGAAGCGGCGTATCAGGCTGTCAAGTTCTATAACTACTCGATAAAGAAGAAGGAGCAAGCCGATGTTTTTAAGCCCTTCATCACAGAACAAGCCATCCACGAGGAGTCGAAGGAAATCGAGAACTATGTGAATTTCAAGAATGCGCACAAATCGCAGGACAGCTTGGGTGATTCGCTAGAATCGTTTGAGACGAGCAGTGAAGAGAGCGGCAGTAGCAACACCAGCAGCAACGCCTCGATCTTAAATGAACAGCTCAAGACGATTACGACGCCGACTAAGAAATCTCCTGCCAAATCACCGGTCAAATGTGTGCCAATGTCTCCACCGTCCTCCCCTCCGCCTCTGCCAGCGAAGAAGAGCATGACATTACCATCGCTCAAGCCAGAGATAAAGCCAAAGCCCAGAATCACACATAGCAATAAGAAACTACAGAAGGGAGTGGAGGATTTGCGACTAATTTCTTCTGGGCTAGCCAATTCTCACATCAACACTGACACAATCATCATCAAGGCCGCCGAGGCGAATGCTAACCTTGACGATGCGCCCGTAGACGAGAGCATCCTGCGCCGGTCGAAGGAGAAACGTGAACAGAAGTGCGACGCCGAGATATATGCGGAGCTGAGGCAGATCTGCAATCTGAATAATCCGCGTGATCGATACAAGACGACCTTGGAGGTGGGCAAGGGAGCCTCAGGAGTTGTGTTCATTGCGGCCGACAACATGTCCGACCAACAGGTAGCTGTGAAGACCATTGACATGAAGAACCAGTCCTCGAAGGAATTGATTCTGACTGAGATTCGGGTCTTGAAGGATTTCAACCATCGAAATCTGGTGAACTTCCTAGATGCTTACCTTCTAGAGCCTGAGGACCAGTTGTGGGTGATTATGGAGTACATGGATGGTGGGCCTCTGACCGATGTCGTTACCGAAACTGTGATGAAGGAACGGCAGATTGCGTGCGTGTGTCGTGAGGTGTTGCATGCAATAAGCTTCCTGCATTCGAAGGGGATTATCCATCGGGATATAAAATCGGATAATGTACTGTTGGGCATGGACGGCGCTGTCAAAGTGACTGACTTTGGTTTCTGTGCCAACATTGAGGGCGATGAGAAACGGCAGACTATGGTTGGGACACCCTATTGGATGGCTCCAGAGGTGGTTACTCGCAAGAAATACGGCAAGAAAGTAGACATCTGGTCGATTGGGATTATGGCAATAGAAATGATTGAAGGCCAGCCACCATACTTGTACGAGACTCCATTGCGAGCCTTGTATTTGATTGCTGCAAATGGTCGGCCGGATGTTAAGAGCTGGGACAAACTAACACCGAATCTACAGAATTTCCTCGATCGGTGTTTACAGGTGGAAGTTGATAAAAGAGCGACGGCCGATGAGCTCTTGAGTCATCCATTTTTAGATGATTGTTGTGAATCGAGGGCTTTGGTGCCAAATATTAAAGCGGCAAAAAGGGTTTTGAGAAGGGTGTGTTAAGTGGTTAAATCGCGAGAACTATAAGTGCATTTTTTTTTAAAAAAGTTGTAGTTGATAATTTTACTTTAAAACAAAGCAAAAATAAACTAACAGATTTACATACAGGGTGCTGCTGAGTGGCAAAATATCAAACTACGTATACCAATAGAGTCATGTATATTAAAAGAGACATCAAAAGTAAATAAGTTGTCTCTTGGTGATTTTTTTCTTAACGGGTCCGTAAAGCAAATGATCAATGGTAAGTGGTTGTAAACTATTTTATGTTGTGTTCAAATTTTATTTTGTTACTATGTATTTTTAATTTTTTACCTAAGTATTCTAAACAAATACAATTATTTTCGGGAAAAATATAAATCCATTATTACTTTAATAAAGACATTGGTCTTTAATTTTTACTTAAGAAACATATTCTCTACTCCTGATAATTATAATTATTATCAGTCTGTTTCAAAAAGGCTTTACTTGCTTCTAATAATACTAGAATACCGTAAATCTTGTTGTAATCATTTTTAAGTTATTAATTTATTTTATATAGTACTTGTTGATAGAGAGCTACTTGTGCATTTTTAATTTGCATGCTTCAAATTGCAAATTGCAGCAAAAGTATTATACTATCCATATTTTGAGGACAGTTCTATTTTTCATTATTATTTTCCTACAACTGTTAAAAATTCCCCGTTGAAATACCTACCAAACAGATAAAAATCCATAGACTGAACCACCCTTCTCAATTGTAATTAAGTTTCCTTACGAGCAATTATCTATTTATATACGTATACTTTAAACCCAAAAAAAAAAACTTCCATATGTCTAATCATAAATTAAAAAAAGTATTTATGTATGAATGTATGTATGTACATACTTTCGAACATTATATTGGAAAAGCAGACAAACATCCCAGGGGGTCAATCAACTTTCTTTCTCCACGTTTGTTTTTTTTTTGTAATTTTTTGGTTCGTGGCTCCTCGTTGTCGTTGTCGTCGTCTTCGTTTTGGTAGTCGCAGTCATCATCGTCATCATAGTCGACGAGTACGTTAACCGGCACTCAATGTTACTCTTGAAATCCAAATACGCTTCTTGAGTGCATAATAATATCAAGTTAATTTCCAGCACAAGGTCAGATATTGTGTGCAGTGGAAAATCATTGCCGCATGAAATAAATATATCTTAGTCTTTAAATAGTATTTTGTATGTATATAAGTACACCCGCGCCAACAACAAATTATGATGGTCAGTCACGTTTGATTTATAAGGTCTGCTTGGTTTGGTTTGGATCATATCTTGGTTGTAACTTAAATGTGTTTGTTTACACTCGGTTTGAAAGATTTTATCTATTTGACTTTCATTTCAAAATTAAAATACTCAAGACATCTGCTACTTAAGGCTTAACATTACACTTGCACACAAAGAGAGAACTAGAACTAGACACGAAGAAAGTCACGTTCCGGTTTTTTCCTTCTATGTATGTATGCTCGTACATGTACTTGGACGGAAGCCGAAAAAGTATAGTTTGTCTATTGTATTTTATTTTTTATTTTACAGCACCGAAAATGATAAAATTAATTGAAATTACATTCTTGATTGATTTGGTGCATTATGTAGTTTAAAAAAGAAACAGCTCAACCGCCCAAGAACTTAACTTAGGTAAACTTGGGTTTTTTATTAAATGGATAAATTATAAGAATGTTTGTCAAGAATTAATGCAAGACACGTTCATTTAGTTTATGTATCGAACTCATATTTAAATTCTCATGCTTTTAAGAATCCTTTCTTTAATTTATAATATGTTTATTTAAGTGTAAAGAAGTCTGCAACGGTGTGATTAACTTTTTCTAAGCATTAATACACCTTATTTTACTTAAATATTATCATTAAATTCGTCTCTAGGAACCAAAATTCATCGAAGATTGAAGTACAAGTCTGCTTATCTTATTCAGGGTATAAATTAAATCTTCTTTTTCTATTTTTGATATTAAAAAAAAATTGTCTGGGTTAGTGAACATTTTGACAACCCAAACCAATTTTTACATACATATACTATGCAGTTTCGTTTTCTTTAAAGATAGAGAGCAATATTTCTCAATTCTACGTATATATGGATTGATTATGCATTTGCTTATGCACGTCAAATCTAACATCTTTGTTATAGAAATTTGTTTAACGAACAAGTTTTTTACACAAATACATCGTCTAATATATAATGATTCAGAATTAGGATTCACTCAGTCATATGTAGTAATCCTTGGTTGTAAAGAATGAAATTCAAGAAAATCCCTAAAATATTCTTATGGCGTACTTAATTGAATAGTAATTGTGTAGAGACACGGTATTTGGGCTGCTAGTTTGTCTGTCTGTAGAAGGAGTTTTTGTAAAGTAACTCCGTTTCGAATTGTTTACTTTTAACGAAATTGAATCAAATTCGTTCGGTGTCTTTGTTGACTTAAGGGTGGGCCCCAGATGATTCCTTCTGCCATCAATGAAAATGTTTGCAACTGAAACTGCAATGGTACCAACACCACGGTCATTGTCTTGCATGAATGTTTCCTCTTTTTTTGTGTTGCCTGTCTTGCATAAATGTTTCCTCCTTTTTGTGTTGGCTGTCTTTGAAGTAATTGTTGTCCCTAATGCAACTACGTAGGCGTGCTCAGTTTCGACTTTGCCTATCACGTGTTATTAGGTGCATTCAAGAGAATAAATTGAATTAAAACAACAACGACAACAAAAAATAAAAATGAAAAACCATGGGGATGACAAACGTAGGAAGACACGTCGGGGCATGTTACACTCGAAATTCCGTCTTTTTAACTCTGTGAGCACTTATTTAATTAAACAACGCCATCGTCATCCGCTTCGAGTTTGACTCGTCATAATTTTTGTTTTGCTAAATTCCTTATTTTTGCTCGTTATATCAATTAGCAACCACGCAAAGTGGGCACTGGATTAAAATTGGGATTGGCCATTGAGTTATGAAAGATAAAAGAAATTCCACGAGAATATAAATACAAAAATACAAAAAATAATAAAAGAAAACAAAAAACAAAAAAACTGGTAAAAAGAAAAAAGTGAAAATGCGATCCATTTCTAGCTTACAGAACCATTAGCGGCTACGGTTACTTCATCGAAAATAAAATAAAATGAAATAAATCAATGAGGGAGCAATGGCTGCAGATTCTGTTCAGCTTGATATAATGGGAAGTCCGCTGCTCCGTGCAGCCAGCGTCAGTGCGAAGAAGATCCGGAAATAGGTGGTGAATGAACGAAACCACAGAAAAAAAAAAAAAAATGTTATGGGCGATCTTAATGAAGCACACAACTTAACACAAAGCTAAGGAAATGCAATTTACAACAAAAGTGAATTTTTTTGTTTGTTTTAACTGTTTATACTTTTCTCAACAACAACAAAATGTATTAACAAAAATATGCCAGTAATTAAAGAACAGGAAAGTAAAACACAAACTAAAAACAATAGAAAGAAAAAAGAGCAAGTTTGTTTCAGTAGGCAACTACGGTTACGGTCACTACTTTCACCCAGACAAACTAGCTGACTCGGGCTACGCTCGCCGTGGTGAATATTAATTTTTACATGAATGGTGTTGTTTTTTTTTGAGATTAATGACTGATTCTAACTTTTGCAAAATTAAAAAAGTGACAAAAATAAGTGACCCCATGGCCCGGTTGGAGAATATTTCAAGGTAAAGAAGCTAACGCCCTCTGTAAATGCAAGTTCCAAACCGGTATGTTTCAAATTCTCATCATACTTAAAAATTCGAACATACACAATGTATGTATGTAAATCACGATGAATATATGCAAACCTGGTTAGATGATTTCAAATACATATTCTGTACTAGGCATTGATTTCAGTTTTTGGCCACACTGAGGGCATATGCACACTGCACAGTGTTAACATTTCAACTTTGTTTATTTACAGAATGCGTCTCGTCTTTTCTCGACTTCATTCATTCATTTGTCTGTAGGCAGGTAGGCAGCGTTGATTTTAAAATTTCAATCGTGTATGCAAATTCACAAAAGACCACCTCCTGCACTTGGGGCACCAGAGGAAGACTCAACGTTAATGAAGAATTAATGAGATCAATTTAGTAAGCTTCTCGCGTTGTAGTCTAGTCTTGAGAAATATTATTATACTAACAAAAGCAACAGAACAGCGGGATTGACAAGAGAATGGTATAATTTTCATCGCTTCCATTATATTTCTCTGTTTAAAAGATTAAATTTTCAAATAAACCGCATATTTTAGTTGTGTAATAAAAATAAAACTCGGCAAACACCAAGCACAACTTTATTTTGTTCTTGGTTTTTATCTAGACACATTTTTACATTAATATTTCAGTTGCATGTTCGACGATCAGAGTGTTGAAGCGTCTGGCGGCTGGTGCCTGGTGGTTACTTGACTTCTTTTCCATCAAGAAAGTGTCTTTGTTGGATGGCAAAGTTGGGAAGGTTAGGGGAGATATTATGTTAAGTACTTAAAAATAAATTTATATCCCTGGAACTGATATTTTTGTGTTCATCGCTAATATCATAAACCGCGATAAATCTTGGAATACAAGTACTTCTATTGATAAAATGTTTGTATTTACTATTTATATACGTGTGTGTGTGTCTTTTTTTAAATATTATTTAAAATTCCATTGGCACCGCATGCAATAATTCCAGCACTTTGTACAGAATATCTTCTCATAGTCTAGCCGAATCCCCGAAGCAAATTAAAAATAACATTTTTTTTTACATATGTACATATTTTGTAATGAGAACGAGAAATCCTTTATGGGATTCTCTGGAGAATAATTAATTCCGCACTCGGTTATATGATGTGTAATTTGGTTGTTTATATTTATTTAACTTCGGGGGTTCATTTGGTATTTGTGTTTTTGATTTCTTTTTGGATTTGTAGAAATTCAATGGTAGCTCAAAAACGGAAGTTGCAGGGATTTTTTAGGATTAAAAGTATGAAATTGATTTTTGTTTTGTTTGTTTTTTTTTTTTGGGTCAAAAGTTTTTGTACACGAAGTAAGTTTACAAAATTTCAGGTATTAAAAGTACTGAAGATTCGTTTCTGCCAAACTGTAGCATTAAGAGTTCTGGTAACAGTTTTCATTCACATTACATTGAGATTATGTAATCCGATAATTTTCTGGACGATAGCTTAAGTTAAGAGTATGCATTTAGATTGTTTATTTTTTATTTATTGTTGATTTTAATTTAATTTATTTTATAAAGGTAATAACATTTAAAGTGGCCTTTAACAACAACAAAGTTATGCAAGTTTGTGTTGAGATAACCTTTGTTAGCTTCATTGATAAAACGCATATTGCATTGGCTCTGTAAGATATACTTAGGCAAGATTAGATCCTCAGTGAAGAAATGTTCTTTAATTGTTACACATGGTGACACAATGAAGTTGTTGTTGTACTATCAAAATCCCCTTAAGGGACATTGACGGTAAGTTTCTAGTTTCTGAAAGGTCAGCTTATAATAATTAAGGCAACTGTTTTGAAAGATTGGATTGTAAGGTTAGTGAAGAATAATTTGTCAAATTGACAAAGAAACAAAAGAACTACATATTTCTTTTCTATACAAATCACAACTAATAAGTTTGGAGATTATAGCTTAAATGAAGAGTTAGAAATAATATTATTGCTCCTTGTTGTACAGATAAACTATGCTAAAAGCTTTATATTTGAACTAAGCTAGATAATGAAGAATCAGCGTTGCCGATGTGGCAATGCAATCAATGTCAATACTCAACATCAAAAAAAGATGTGTCTACTTTATCAACTCAACAGAACTGGATGCATTCATGCTAACTCATAGTATAAATACAATCATTTCATTAAAATGTAGTAGAGCGCAGATCAACAAAACCAGATTGTCATACAAAACAATTGTAAAAATAGCATTCCTTTTGTACTGCAGTCAATTAAGTCGCAGTTAATTGACTTATTATTTCGAATGTAAGTTAATACTGTGCTAGGTACTTTAACTTTATAACAATTCAGTTGACATCCAGTGCAAATATTCTAGTACTTTTTGACTGGTTACAGTATTTTAGTCATTGCAAAGTCTCCGGTACTTTAACGGTTGGGTTTATATTCAAAAAAGTCTTTTAACTGCAGTCAATTAACTTTAAGCCCTTTGACTACTATTCAGTAATTCACTAAAATTGTTCAGACTCTTACATTATTTTCAAAATATACATATGTACATTTGAAATGACTGATGAAATGAATGAAATTAGTAAGTATAATAATTTATTTGTTTAATTTATACCAAAGCTGTATTACGTCTTTTTTTGAAATACATATAATAATAATTAATAATACTCATCATGTGATGTGAAATATATATTGTTATTATTAAATAAATAAGAATAAAATGAAAGTGACCATTTGATTGTTTATTTGTAGTTAACAGTATTGAATTAAAATTTATTTTGGCTTTATGGCTTAAAGAATAACTTAATTTTGTCTTCATATGACACGAAAATGTCCCAAATGGCATGTTTTTTTTAAAGACTGTGGCAGAAAATTTGTCTTTTGGCGGCAACGCTATCCCTTGTGTTTCGTGCACATGTCCAATACTTTAAAGTAAAAGTGTAACACATTCTAATAATGGAAGTGAAAAATCGCTTTATATCGATTTTATTCAAAAAAAATGTCAAAATGCCTATTTTTTTAATGTTACATCGATTGTTTATTTTAAATTCAGATTTTACATTTCCATATTGTCAGTTTTATTAAAAGTTAAATTGTTAATTCTACTGTATGTCTACATAAAGATAAACTACACAATATTTGTTTTGCGAAACTTATAAACTTGTATGGGTCCTTCATGTGAATGTAATAATGTAGGTCAAACAAAAAAAAAAAAAAAAAACACTTTCGGCACAAATTCTAAAATGTTAACCTATACCTATTAGTTTTCATTATTCAAATTTAAGCAATAAACAATAAACCATTCAACACAATCATCAGCCGTGTAACAAATCCTATTAATTTGATTCCATTATGGGTTAAGCTTATTTCCTCTCCAATCCCCGTTTATACCATTGTCACAGATATAAAAATAATCAAATAAAATACAAAAGAACAACCGCCACACAAAGGAGAAAGTAATTCGCTGCCTTTTCTAATGACCTTGAATTCGAACTCACTTCAAACCAAAAACTACGTCAATAGTCTGAGAATGTTGAAAATGTAAATAGCTATGCCTTCATATGTATAAATTGATCAAACTGGCCAAACAAGAGGTTAAATTAAATTTTGCTAAAATTAAAAATAAATTACAAAACAAATTCCCATAAGTTATGTGTATAAATTATTTTATATACATTGAAAGCAGCACGACACACTTTGTCATTGCCCGCCCTTTTTCTGTTTGGTTGATGGCACACAAATTACTTGAATTGAGTACTTACTTCCATGGAATCCTTAAAAAAGAAATAAACGTGTGTAATGTTCTTCATATCTACATACCCACCTATTTTAATTTGAAAAGAGCTTGCATGCTATATAATTTGAATTAAATGAATCTCCTAAGTTAATGGTGACTCACGCAATCGCGTTAAGCAACAATAAAACCAACGTTAGTTCATTATATACGAGTTCGAGGATTTTTTTATTTCTTATGTTTGAAATGACAAAATTAAAAAAAAATAATACTAGGGTCTTCGGCTTTTATGCTGTAACGCATGGTCTAGTGCATTGAATAAAGCAGCCTGGTAACAACAATTAGGGTGACCAGACTTGGAATAATTGGACTTTAACAATGATTTATGATTTATGGTGTTATAGTGTTGCATTTTTTTTCTTAAAAACGTTAACTATTTTCAAATATTTCGCTCTAAATTGCAAAAAGCATAACTTTATGAAATCTTATAAATTTAGTGCTGTTGTGGAAGAGTTTTATTTACCCCTTACATTATTGGCCATTTTCTTTGATTTGTAAATTTGAAAGTGTTATGTTATTTTCTTTTGAGAGGTGTATTATGGCTTATAGATAAAGTATTTTTCAATCTGCAGTTGCTTATTTATTGACATTTTATCAATTTTTCCTTAGTGAATTAATACAAAGTATATCTTCTTTGACATACAAAACATATTTTCAAAATAAAAGAAGTTCTATACACAAGGTGCATCCTATAGATTGTGACAAAATTTCACTGCGTAAATTATTATATAATTTGCATTTGTTGTGGCATGTGGGTAGATAATTAAACCAAACATATTCATGAATACAGTCTATAGTAAGTGTCAAATGTCCTAATAAAGTATGTCTGGTCATACCAAATGCTTCAATGACATACACTGTCTTTATTATAGCAGCTTTACTAACTCAAAAATGTCAATGACAGGGTAGCAATAATTTAAAATAAGAACACAAAGAATGAACAGAAAAAAGCGAAAATAAAAAAAATAACAAAACAACCAAAACAATCCATCTAATGAAATTGCCCCGCGACACGTTGACGGCCACGTCCTGGAAAATAAGCAAACCCTCGCGACTCACTAACAACCGCGAGTCACAATATTATACGAGTATAGGCTATATGAGAAAAGCCGGTACATGGAATTTTTCTATTTAAAAAGCCACACACTACTCGTCGCCGTACAGTACAGTGTACAACATACTTGTTCGTAAACTTGGGATAGCCCCTCCATAAAGTGGCAAAACAGCAACAACAAGTTTTAATATCGCATGCAATGCAAGTCAAGTCATCAAAGTGATTAATTTGTTTAGAGAGAAAAAACAATAAAAAAAAGAAATAGAAGGCACAAAGATGGTGTAAAGTAAAACAAAAAATGGAAAAGTATAAAACCAAGAGGAGGTGGAAAATTACAGTGAAAATCATAAAATATGAACCTTATATGTATATTCTATGGAAGCTTGTGGACTCTGGAGTTTTGTGTGGAAGCTGGAACGTATTCATAATAATCTTTTACAAAAAATTGTAAACATTTGTTACATCTTTTTGGCAATGCATTTCATTTATTACAATGCAGAGCTTATAAAAATGTCCCCCTACTTTTTTCATTTAAGCGACGCATTTTTGTTAACCTTTTTTTTTTAAATTTCATTATTATTATCAAGAAATTTGACAGGGACATTTTTTTAAATAAATATATATTTTAATTGATTTCTTACTTAACTTAAAATATACCATCCAGCCACGTGCGAGTGAAGGAAAACTGCACTTTAAATTTTCTATGTTATTAAGAGCAAAAACTAAAGAGAAGCGTTCTGATATATAGGAAACATATTGCTCCCTATGACGTGTCTATGTATGTATCTGCCAATCGAATTATATTAACATATTTTAGTTAAAGCTACATTTTAACCAACATTTTTTTGTCAGCTATAAAATGTTCTTTTTAAAAACAACATCTTCAATTTAACGGAGTTTATTCAAAACGTTTTTGGTTTTTTCTTTTCTATAAAGATTGGAACTTCCCCACCTAACTGCGGGCTTGTTAAAACTCGCCTACATTCATTATAAAGTCTGCACTAGCTATAGCTTTCTTGAGTAAGCAACACTAAGAACCCCGTCTCCATCACATAATCGAGTTAATTAAAAAAAATATATTCAAAAGACGACTTTTCTTTTCCCCTTCAATTTGTTATTATTCTGTTTCTGTTTATTTTTCTTCTCTTCATTCATACATACATAGGTATAAAGTCTTTGTATACGAGTATTCTATACAGTTTCCACAGAGTAGAAGAAGACTTAAAGCAAAACATTGATGGGTTTAACTGTTTTTTGCTTCAACCCTACGACAAGTGTTTTTTTTTTTCTTATTAAAAACATTACATATAAAATAAAAATAATAAAGTTTTATTTTTACTGATTTCAGGGTCATAGAGTATTGAGGAAAGAGAATTGCATTGTTTGTCATTGTGTGTACTATACTTGGTGTGCGTTAGTGTTCATAATTAAAATGTAAATAGTCATGAGGAAAATTTAGTACAATAATAACCATAACATTATTATTTATTAACAAACTTTTAAGTAATCAATTTTATGAATGGATATTTATAGTAATTTTTAACTTTGGAGAAATTATTAATGTGAAATGAAAATATACTTTTGACTTGATGAGGTGTACAGTTTAAAAATGGCATAATTCGTGAATTCTCCAGAACATTGATTGTCTGCTGTCACTTTTGATAATGACAGATTTGAAAAGTTCCTATTATTTATTGTTTTTAAGGCTCCATGACGTATAATAAATTTTAACGCATGCAATTAGGACTTGATTGGGCAGAGTGGAAGACTACAAATGTCTTTTCGGACAGAGACGCTCAAGTGTCAATTCATCAGAGAGTGAAACTGAACTTAAATTTCCACAAGGGGCACTTAATTGCTAATATAAATGTACATGTACCATGGTTCGCTGGAGCAAGTTTATTTTTAACGCTCCTACCTGAATCACTTCAAACGACGACGTCATGTATATTTGGAAGTGGAAGAATCTAGCAATCTTTACATGACACCGGCTTTTTTTTTATCGAAAAAAGCAGTTATTTCAAGTAAACTTCGATTTCCTTTTAATTGAATTGAAAGTGATATCAAAATAAACATTTTTGAGTTTAAGAGCATAAACCTGCGCTTATTTTGATTAAAATTAATCAAGAATGCATAAAAGTCACATGCGCATAGGAACGCAGTTAGCAGGTAAAAAATTCCAATTCTGTTCGATTACCAAATACGTAACATCAACAAGTTTTTCTTGACTCTAACCTGCCCAAGTGAATTTGCTCTGTCTTTGCGCAGCGCATTTTTCGTAAACATTTGATAAATAAATCACATTCCTTTTTTTTGAACTTTTATTTATTTATCTTGTGTTTTTTGGAACGAATGTGTATGTATATTATTATTCAATCGCACGTACCTGCCATTATCGTTATAACGTAATAAAATATAATTAACATACACAATAATTGACACTATTAGAGAATAGAGGTAACATCGTCGTATATTTAGAACGGGAGTCGATGCCATCTTTAAAAAATAACAATCTATTTACGGAAGTAGCGAATTGAGGAAGAAGAAAATAAGTAAAACAACAAAACAAAACCTCAAACGTTGTCGAAAACTTGACACAGAAAACAATATTTGTTTGCTGAAACTGATTGCAAAATGTTCTCAATTGTTGCAAGTAAGTAACGCTGATTTCACAGTCTTGATGACGAGGGCGACAGCGACTCGATTGTGACAAGAACACGTTTCATCTTAATGTACCTATGTACATACAATGTACATATAAAGGGTTATCCATTTAGCGGTTTCAAAAGTAAACGTAAATAAAAAACATAAAATATTTTTGTTCATGATATTTCTTTTTTATTATACAGTTTTATGTGTGAAACACTACATCATTTAAATGACCACCACGCGAATTGTTGCAAGCATCGATTCTTTTGAGGTAATTTTCGACCACTTTTTGACACATATCAGCCATAACTTGACGAATTTTGGTTTTTAGGTGCTCAAGAGTTAAAGGTTTATCTGCATAA
This sequence comes from Scaeva pyrastri, assembly GCA_905146935.1. Classification (NCBI taxonomy): domain Eukaryota; kingdom Metazoa; phylum Arthropoda; class Insecta; order Diptera; family Syrphidae; genus Scaeva; species Scaeva pyrastri. The sequence goes on along the minus strand of LR989927.1, from coordinate 40,837,877 downwards.
ACACGGAGTTTCGCGTAGTTAGTCCCACAAAAAAAAGTTAAGCGGTGTCAAATCACGCATGATTTTAATGGCCAGTTGATATCGCCACGACGAGAAATTATACGCGGCCAGGAAATGTCTCTTGCAATAACGCGTTGTGAATGGTCAGCTGGCTTCAGTTGTTGTGTGAGCTGGACTTTATATGGATGTAGGTGTAGATCTAAATGCAAAATACGTCATAATGTGCCGTAAGACAGTCCTAATTCCTGAGAACAACGAGATATCGACACATTTGGGTCTTCTGCAACACTTTTACCTACAGAAGCGATATTTTCAGTGGTACGACCGAAACAATGATGTACAGGCCTTCCAATATCTGTAACCAATCCAGTATCTTCAAATTTCTTCACAATTTTGACAATTGCTTGCGTAGTTGGAAGATTATGTAAACCATAATCTGCTCTTAAAGCACGATAAGTGGCTGTGACAGAATCACCATTTTTGTAGTAGGTTTTATCAATTTGTATGCGTTGTGCGATAGTTAAGCGATCCATTTTCGTAAGTGTCAGACTTTCAACTGAAAAAAAAAATTGGTTTAACACCTTAGTTTGACAGATGTCGATTTCCAGCTCTATACTTTTGAAACTGCAAAATGGATAACCCTTTATTCGTAGATATATTGTCATCGCATTTGTTATTGTGTAGACCTGGGTGCAATTACCGCGATTGTTTGGAGCCGCTGGATGTATCTATTATACTCGTACCTTTGTAAAAATACATGCATATAAAGTATATATACAAGTATGTATGTAATGTACATATGTATATATGGATCCGTTGATCGTATCTTTGAATAGATAAATGTATGTACATATATATTTTCACATATTGTAGATAGGTATATTGTAGTCGATACGAGATGGTTGTAGTGTAATTAACATTGTGGCAACTGGCATAACAATAAATTGTACAATATTATTTTAAACCCTAAAGCAAACGATGGATACGATTGTACATAAGTTTATTTACTTTAATCAAGATGGTGATTATGAAGTGTATATACGTTACGTTTAACTGTTGAATCTTTTTAGGAATACAACAGTTTTAAATATAATTGGAATGCTTGAAAGAATCTAAAGCCCCCGAACCGATTGATTGAGATGAAAATTTGAAACAATTAGTAAGTCTCTGCACTGCAATATTTTGTGCCATATATTTTTGACCCAGTGATAGTTGGACTCTCAGGATATCAACCGACTGCTATGACATTTAGTAAATTTTGCCGCCCGCCATTAAAAACCCAAATTTCGCATTACATTTTTTGCGAATGGAACGTCTAACGAATCATTCGACCTCAATAATGAAAACCAGCAATCAATGCTAAACAAACAGGTTTTTTATTTTGTTTTTGAAATTCTGCATACATTTTCAAAATGTTGTTTAATGTTGGTTTCCTTTTTGAAATTTCTCCGTAGGATTTTTACACCAGAGATCTGTTTTCAATCACTGCCAGTATCCGCGTATTTCTCTAATTTATAAAATTCTCTCAAATAATTCAGTCGGATTCGGCAAATATTGTAGGTAAAAAAATGTGAGTCATTATATTTATTGATTTTTGTTTATGAATTATGAAACAACTCATTTCCTTAACTTACGCGTTATCAAAATACTATTTATAAAACAAATCTCTAGTTGTTAAATTTCTCTTTAAACGCCATATCCTCAGAAGCTATTTTTATTTTAATTACTTCAAAGAAAGTGAAAATTAACTTGAAAACATGCCACAAATATTTTATCTCTAAGGTGGGAAAGTCCTAAAATATTTCTTTGACATTTAGCAGATGATGATGTCCGGCAACATCTTTTTCACAATAACAAAACGATAGTATTAATTTGTTTTTGTTTCAGGAGATCGTTTTTTTTTTTAATTTATATAAATTTGTTTTTCCTAGGAATTCCCATGAATTTTTGGCACGCTTTACAGACAAATGAGTCAGTTTAAAAATTATGATCATTCATTGACGAATCAGCCAACCAGCCGGCTGGTGAGTTTAAACATTTTAATGTTCTGTCGTTGTTGATGGGCGAATTTATGACGTCTCCTCTTATTTTTGTTTTGGTTTTAAGAATTGAATTAAAGCTGTCATGACTAAGCGCCACCAAACACCAAAAATAATGGCGAGGGTGAATCGTAGAGCTGGTGAAAAAATATGAACACTGAACACATTTAAAACATAACAAGTGACCATCGTATGGCCAGGCAGGCCGTACGAATACAGCGAATTGTGCGCACGGTGTGGTGGTGTGGTGGCAAATTGAAACTGGCCTCCATGCCATATGATGACAGTTCGCTTAGTCAGATTCATTATTATTGATCAGTGGAACGTGAATTAAAATAATTTATCAAGCAAACACTGCGATATGTGACCGCTTTGCGCTTTGAGTTGTTGTGACTGTGAGTGCCAGTGACTCATGTACGTTATATGATTTTCAATTGAAAATGATTTTACTAAGCCCATTGAATTCGTATAAGTATGTACACTGAGCAGGTACCTATTTATGGCTTTGTTTTGTCTGGCAGTGAATAAAAAAAATTAACGAAAATTCAATTTGAACGTCAGCATATGAAACCTTTTGTGGCACCAATGTGTTAAATTGTGTGTGAAAAATAATCAGAAAAAGGACAAAAACTAACCGAAATATGGCGAATTTAAAGTGGCAATGTCAGACGATAAAAATGTATGGTTCAACTGAAGTATTAAATTTCAATTAAGTTTTAAATCCACATTGATTGTTCTTTACTTCTATTTAAAAGTCATCAGTGATCAAATCAAGGTCAAATACTTAGATTAGATTATGTTAAAGGGGAGTTGTGGTTCCCCTTAGTCAACAAGAGACAAACATTTATGGTTTCAGTTTGCAAATTTAACACCTTCACTGTCTAGTCCATGTATCAAATTTGATGCAAATAGTTTTGCTAGTACCGTGCCTTCCAGGTCCATATATCATATGTGATACATCTTTGAATTAATTTGGCTTCACTGTCCATTATTTTTAATTGATTCATACTTGTAGAGATGTTACCTAATAAAAAAATGACTAAGAACTTTATTTTCATATAAAGTCAAGGTAATGTTTTGTTCTCAAAAAAAAGTAAGAACATTTTGAAATTAAAAAAAGAATATTAACTTCCCTCGTGAAGTTATTGTGTCAGTCCAATTTGTTAATTTGATATTTTTGACAAGTATGTATGTATTTCTTTTTTTTTATTTTTTTATTAAATTTAATACAGCGTATTCGGGATGGAAACTGGGGCTCCTTCACCTAGATTTTTGTAGATGCATCTTGCATTTATCACTGCAACACGAAATATCAAAAATCGCAATCGTCGATATCATTTTGCATTTACGGTTGAGTTGAGCCAAAAAAAAAATAATTGTACAGTTTTTCTGTTTAAATAATGGCATGTGGAATTTTGTTCACATAAGATTTTTGTGACCAACCAAAATTTTCACATAATAGCTATAGTGAAAAAAAACCGCTGGCTAAATTTTATATAGTGTTCAAATGTCGATGTATCAAAATTTAAATACAAAAAATTCTCTTTTAATTCATTCATTCATGTTTTCAAATCAATTTGTAATAATTTTTGTAGATATTAGACTTATTGTCGATGTCTTGAAATGCGCCAGAGAGCACCTGGCTAAGTTAAGAGATTTTGCATCCAAGTGACATTTACTTAACGAATTTGGTGTTCATTGAACGAAAGTTCAATCAAATTCATTACCAGTTTATGTGTAGACCCGATGATGTTATTATGGTATATATGTATGTATAAAAAAATTATTAAAACGCGAGAAAATATATAAATCTATTAGAAAATTTAAATCATTCTGGACTCTTTTGATAACAAAACCAGCTGCGAATTCAAAGATAAATACATTTGTATCAAATGACTAATATACGCTTTGTTTTATTATAGCTTGTCCTTGAAGTATACATATGTATGTGGTCGTAAATGATAAGATTTCGCGGAAAATATTTGAATATTAAACTTGAATTATATTTTTGTATATACTATGTTATATGTATGCAATTCTTATCGAAAGTGTGTCAAAGAATATTTATGTTCCCTGCAATAATTGTATGATTACAAAATATTTCAATGGAATTGGCATGATTGTAGATTAATAACAAAAGTCTTGCTTGAATGGAAGGACTTATTAATTGATTTCTTCTGCAATTTGTATAAAAAATTATCATTAAATTTATTAGCAAGATTAATTAAAACTGACAAATAATGTGTAATTTTGGTTCGTAAAATGTTGACCTGTTCGATTTAGATTTCGGAAGAATTCTTTGATTCTGAATGTCAATTAAACTCAAAAAACAATTTGACAAAGTCTTGTCTTTATTGTTAATTATAGCAAAAATGAAGAAATATATAAAAATATGTATAAGTTTGTGCTGATATATAATCAAGAAGCATCCTTTCCAAAGCCATTTACAAGTATTCCGACCTTTTCTGAATCAGTATTAAAACGGGTATTCGAGAATTACGTTTATGAATGTCGAAACATAATAAATATGAAATATTATGGTAAAAAAATCTGGCTACTGACAATGTGAAACGATGTTAGTAACCCTCATAGAAGGTGTATGTTCAAATTTGTACTTTTCTTTGACATTTGTATAGAAATAAAATAAACGTCAACAAGATGCTTACGTAGGACCTACACTGACAATTTCTCATTAGTTCCTTGAATATTTTGTAAAAACTTTTAATATTATTTTTATTAAACGACCAAATGATAATATACAACGTGTGTTTGTTGTAAAATTATCGTTAATTTGAATTGTTGTACTCTGAAAAAATCTGACAGCTTCCTCGGTTGATTACATTACTTTATTGAGCATAATCTAGGCTAGAATTATTTTTGCCCGGAAGTTGTAAACATTCCCATTCCTATCCTTAAAAGAAATAACTTTCAATAAATAAAACTGGCGCCCAACGTGAGGTAGACTAATAAATTTAACAAACAAGTCAAAACAAAATCAAATTCACTTTTACATTTTCTTTTTGTCGACCCAAAAAGAACAGCTTTTGATTTGACAGACATTATAAAACACACCCTTAAACTACACAAAAACTCCCTGGCATATGTACATGTACATATATGTTGTGCTCCTTTTTTTCTGAATAAGTTTATCATATGAGTAAATATCGAATACATACATACCTATGTATGTACCTATATAAACTGCACAGATTGGATCGATATGTGACTCAGAAAACAAACCAAAGCAATTCAATTCTTTTTGACTACATAATAAAGCAGTTAAAAAAAATAACGTTAACTTCCGCTTCAACCCGCGCCAAACCCATTGTTTAAAATGGAAATTTCATTCTATCCAAATATTACAATTTGAAAAAAAAAACCCAAGCCAACATCGTAGACCGTACCGTACAGTGTATCAAATTGCAAAAAGCAAAATGAACATTTTAAATTTTTCATTCTTAGCAATGACGACAGCAAAACACATAAAATTACTACAAACAATAAAACACTAAAAAATCGAAATTTCGCTAGAGAATAAATAAATAAGATAAAAATTAAAGTCTGCTTTATTTTGTTTAACTTTTTTATAGTAATTTTTAAGTCCTTAAGGCAGACATCACAATGTGAGTATCTGACAGATCGAAAAGAGACGAAATCTATAGAAACGTCACAAAGTGCAGTCAAAATTGTTTACATAACCAACAATAATAGCACTTCCAGTATAAAGTCAACTGTCTTGACTTTTGGCAGTGGATATTTGTGTAATGTGTATATTATATATGAGTACATACATATGTACAAGTACGTATCACATTGTCGCATTTCGTTTTTTCCTTGTTTTTGAACTTTAATTGATCAAAGATGATAAATTCATTCAATAAAGTCGTCGCTTCTGCTGTCAGATTGCCATTTAAAGATGTTTATTTGAGTCCCTCTTTGGCATGTTGTCCTGGATCAATGTTTGTACTTATACATCACGTGCATTATAGACCAATTCACATTTATACGAAACTATACACCATAGCCGACGACGACGACGTCGCGACATTGCCTTTGTCGTTGTAATTATGTAGCTCAATCAGAAAACCTAGCAAGTAACTCTTTTGATTGAGAGGGAAATAAGGTATTAGCACTGCTAATAATTGTAGTACACACACTCAACATAAGTTGATTGATATCAATACATTTTTTATAATTGACTTTTTTTTAATAAACCTCAAATAAACTCGTCTAAAATGTTCGTAAACCGACCCTCTTGACATAAATAATTGCCAAAATTTATACTAAAAAGAATTATCATTTTGTGAATTTAGGTGTGAACTAAACTAAGAATATAACCTAAACCTTCCTCTTAATCTGTTGTACTATGCCAAATATTTATATGAATCTAAGTTCGGTTACATACAAAACGTGGTGCGTTCTTTGTCTATCTGAAGCCAACTTAAATTAACTTTGATAGTTCTCTGAATAACTTTATGACATCTCAAGTTCGTTTCCAAATTCAGAATTTAACTGCCAAAAAGCGACTAGGTGTAGAGCCTGAACTGTCAAACAAAAAATGTTGTTTCTTTTTTAACTCTGAAGGTTCAGAGTTTCCAATTTGTATTTCTTTTTTCATTCTAAACGTGTTATAAGCTTGTTCGGAGCACGCTCGATGAGCTCAGAATAAAATAACTGATCAGACTAAGTTGAATGCTCAACACAAGCATTTGACAAGAGTGAAATTGAAAAAAACAAATTTCAAATAATAATTAAAATTTAATGTTTTTTTGATTGCAATTAGTTTTTCAATCTCAATCTTAGTTTTGAATCTTATTTCTTACCTTTGTAAAAGAAAATGATAAAAATGATAAGCAAATAGACAAAATTGCGATAGTGATAACTAAGTGTTCAGATGTGTTTTAAAAAGAATTCTGAGCGCACGGAATCAGAACACGTTTTGTTCAGAGTATGCTCGGACTCTGTTCAGAACTCTTTTCTGAGCTAAAAAAGAAAAACGCCCTTTGAGTAACATTTACAACTCTCCTCTTTAACATATGTAAATTGAACTGTCATTTCCCCATGTTGTCGTTTTCTTTTGTTTACATATATTTTTGTTTTCTTTTTATTTAATTGAATGCGAAATTTATGTACAATTGCACATACATATATTCTTTCTTGTATTTCCATAACCTATTTTTTATTTGGGCATTTTTAAATTTATAAACAGTGACAGCGCAGATTTTTATTTTGATACGTCATCGTCAGTTAAAGTTAACTACTGTTATTATATCACATTATTTATATTGCAAAAGCTTTGAAAATAATGTTAAATCCTCATTTAGTGATGTGGAGTGTTCATGAACTACGACTACGGCAGCGGCGACGATATCTGACTTATGCACCCGTGTATATCTTTGTTCCAAAAGAGACAGCGAGTAGGAGATTGAAGGAAAAATTACTCAGGCATGCCAGAGAAAATTATACTCCGGGAAAAGGCGTTACCAGTCTCCAGTGCCATTGCCTGTCCCTTTTTTTTTTACTGCACATTTTACTATGTGGAAGTTTAGATATGTACATATACCTATACAAACTCGTAGTAAGTAACCCAAACGAAGTACATTAATGTTTTAAAAGGAAAACGTCGAAAGAAATTATTTCCACAATCATTATTATGTACGTATGTACAATGTACATACATACTACACAGAGCTTATATACATACTTTTAAATCGTACATAACATGATGCATGGCATGATGCATGCAGCAAAACTTTTCTCTCGGATGTAAATCGATATTCTATTGTTTTCTATCATTTTCATGTGATATAAAATTAAAGAGAAAAAAAATGTAATAATTCGAAGAGTCTCCGTCTTTTGTCATTGAATTGAATCTAACCACATGACCGTAATCTATTGGGATGTCGACGATGTCGTATACTCGTACCTACGACCTACGAGTACTTTTATACTTGGAACTTTTGTTACTTTACTAAATCTTTTTTTACTTTTGAAGCTCTATTGTGTGATATGTGAGTGATGTGTAAATAAATATACAGATTTATCAGCTGTGATGAATGGGAAATGGATAGAACTTGATTTGCCTCATTACTTTTATTATTATCGTTAATTGAACAAATTCTGTACTAAAGATAGTTTTAAGAAAAAAAAACATACAAAGCCTATTCTATGTGTTTGGAAAGTGAAATGAATGAAAAAATTAGATCTCATAAACAATTTTTGACATTTGTAAGCAGAGAAATGAATAATATTTCTTTCAACTGGGTTTGTCATTTCTTATCGCTTTGCTACGCACTTTGTAAATTGATTATAAACAATGATTTCATATTTGTAAATGTTAAAACTTAATTTGGAAATTTGTTTTGATTAAATTTGAACTAAATTAATCTTACTCAAATATTGAAATATTTGATTTTGACGTGAATAAACGGCATAAGAAATTTGAAGCTAAGACACGATTAGTTGCCAAAAAGTAGCCTTTAAATATAAACTGGGGGTCATTCCGTAAAATGATTATCGTCGGACGATATCGTTTCGACGATAGTCTCACTTCACGTAAAATGATAATCGTAAAAAATGATATCGTGAAAGCGATATCGTTTGCACGATAGCTAAATATGTTGGTATCGTCTGTCATTAATTTCCAATACTATTTAATCAAACTAAAATCAAAATGTTTCGTCGCAACACATAAATAAGAACATAAGTGATCTTTCTAACTAATTGTTGTAAAATAACTTAAACCATTATAGTTTTGTTCAACGCTTTCGAATTTTAGAAGAAGCATTTTTAATGATACTTCAAACAATATATATTGTATATATAAAAACTTACATTTTAAAATTATAAATGAAATTCGTCTCGGCGGCAACAAATAAAAACAAAACAGTAACAGTAACAGTAACAGTAAACACTACACATAAGTTGTTGTCATGTTTGGAAACAAGAAATTTCTTGCAAATTTTCACAATTTCCCATAGAAAAAAAAACAAGTTTGGGAAACTTGGTTACATTTTCAAGTTATCGAAAAAGCATTGTCTTTCATGGATTTCATTTGGACATTTCAGTCACAGTATAAGATTAAGAGTATCTGAAATTAACTCAACGATCTTATGTATCAGCTGATATTTTTGTTTAACTATGTGTTTTTCGTTTAAATAAATAAGAACGGAAAAACTAAGCAGTCGCAATGGTCTAATCTTGTATTCCAAAATTTGTTTTACTTATCTTTTTTTTTTTTCTTATTAAACTGAACACATATGTACATTACATAGTCAAGATGTCCTTTTATAAATTAGTTAATTAGTTATGATTTACGAATAAGATGTACATTTTAAAATTATGTAATAAATATTATATTTCTGTCAACGTGAAAAAGCATAACCAACACTTTCGTGGGTGACAGACTCTTTAATCGATTTAATGAAAATGTGTTTAAAATGATTCTTACCTTTGTTTTTCTAGTTTTGTTCCACGGATTCTATTTTATTTTGTTTTTGTCCATTGCCCTCGTAGATAGCAAACCAATTACAAAGTCAAATAATTTTCTAACCCAAATCAATATAGTATTCTTTAATATTTTTTTCTCTTATCACCACTTGTTGGACAAACAACACCAATGATAAGGCTTGTCACTGTCAACTATCGTCTGTTAGTATGTTATATATCTTCTAATTGTATTAATAGGTATTCCATTAATTCTTTGCTTTTAGAATGAAAGAAAAAAAAATTGATAAAACACGAACTACCTACATAATGTAGGTACAAACATTATCATAAAATCCATAAATATTATTCTATATGCAAGAACATAAATGTTTCAATTTTTAAGTCGTTGGAAATAAAGTTTTTAAAATGAATTTGTTTTAGGAACTCTAAAATTTGTACCTATGAATGAGTAAAGAATAAATAATGGCAGTTACATACATACAAATGTATGTACATGTACATACATGTGTGTCGAATGAGACATCCCCCTTTGTTTTGTTATCATAAAAATTAATTTTTGTGATATAAAATCATTTCAGCCATTTTTCATTTTTGTGTTCTTATCGTTATTTTTATTTTTTTGTAGAATATGAAGCAAAAAAAAATGCAATTTGTATTTTATTGGAATTTAAAACTAAAATAATCGCTAGGGGTTATAAAATAAATATTTGTTTAATCCAAATTCCATTTGATAGTGTTTTTTGTTCAAATTTTTAAAAATGTCTTTTAAATCAAATTTCATGTAAAACTTTTATTTAAGTTATTAACTTTTTTCTCTCTTTTTTTCAGATTCCTACGAAACAAATAAAATAACCGATAACTTCAATATGTAACAACTATGCATAACTACATTTAAAGAAAACAAAACCAAACCAACAAAAACAACGATTTCTACTTTTTAAATTGTTTTATAACAAAAAAAATAAATCGCAGGGAACAATCACGTCAAATCGCACAATGATTTTTTCTAAAACAAAAAAATTACTAACTCTATTAAAAAACACATCATATATATTTTTGTATAAAACAAATATTTGTACAACATACAAGAAATAACTCAATAAGGAGGTTAATTAATTTTAAAAGTGCCATTAGGTTAATTATATTTTTTTGTCTCTAGTAAAATGTTTCTTTTATCCCTCCTTTTTCTACAAAAAAAAAAAAAACACAATTTAAAAATGAGTGTGTTCTTTTCTATTTTTAATAAACTAAATATTCCACAAACAAAAAAAAAGAAAAAAGAAAACAACTTACGGAAGCTGTTAATTTATTATATTATCTTATAATGTTTTCCACAACAACTTAAAAAAGAAGAAAATACAAAAGGAAAACAATAACAAAAATTATCACAACGAATTACTATACTATTGTGTTTGAGGTCTAAAGCAGCGCAGCGAAGCGCTTCAATTTCCAGAAATTGCATCCGTATGGAGGAAAATTCATTCGTTTTTCTTCCCTCTCCACCATTCCTTTCATATTGACACACAAAATGTTTAAAAATGATATCTAATCATTGCCAGCATAAATCTTGACGAATTCGTTGTTTTTGCTTTTTCCACATGGAAAATTTAAAAATTCAAAAGTAAACCCCAATCCCAATCCCAATCAATCATTCCTTCGGTGAAGCATTCTTCGGATGCATTTACTCGTAATACATTTTTCAGTTTTCTCGCTTTCTTATAACTTCCTTCGTTTGTTTCTTCGAATACAGAATGTATGCATATTAAGAACACCCTCTTCGTAGATGAAGATTGAGTTATGGGCGGATAAACTCAAGAGGGATTATTTAACATAAACTCTCAGATTAATGCCGAAATAAAGTTACAAAAAATTCCTGACTTTTAATTGATTATTCCCTTCTTAAAATAATTCAAATAGGAAATTATTAGAAAAATAAGACAATACAAAACTTGGTTCACACAATTTGACATTAAATTTAAAGGTTACGTTACTGTGCTTTCCCTTTTTCAAAAAGAAAAATATGTATATGTATTTTCGTGTAGAAGAATTATATACCATATGTACATCCATACATACTTATATCGAGAGGTGTTGTGTTGTTCTTGACTTTTTTTTTTATTAATATTGACATTCACATATTGCAATAATAATAAATTTGAAATGTTAAACTATGAAGTTAGATGCTTTAATATTCATTTGGAACACTCAGTGAGAACTTAATTTTGTAGAGACTTTTTATTCCTTCAGATTATCAAACCTCATTTTCTTTTAAACTCAAAGTTGTACTCAAAGAATTAAAAAAATAATATCTATCATTGCAATTCCTTTTCAATTTCATAATTTAATGTATAATAAACATACATATATGTATGTACATATGTATGTATGTACATATCTTCGCCCAGTAATTCATTTTCAAAAATTCATTTTATACTTCTGCAAAGGAACATTCCTATAAACTTTTATAACTATTTTAGCAAAGCCGATCATTCCTCTTTTAAAATTGTAATTGTTTCTTCCTCCTCTGTTTTTGACCTCTGCAAAATATTAAAACTTACAGTTTGTACTCCAATATAAAGTGGAAAAATAAAGAAATACAACATTATCTATATACTGGCTGTCAATTAAACTTAAATCTATTTAATCAAATATGTATGGTTGTAATCATATTTAAATCGCTTCCATTCAGAGCTTAAAAAAACTGATATCCCTATGTATCTTAACATTTTTAAACATTATATAAAAGAATACACAATTGTAAAATATTTACCAGCAAAATGAATGATTACCCTGTAATATATTTGTCAGCATTTTTTATTTTACAAAAAAGTTACATAAAATAAAAAAAAAAACAAATAAAATACAATATTTAAACTAAACGATACAACTTACTACATATATCTTAAGCACAATATACAACGCAATTTTTTCTATTTTATACAAAGAAAGTAAAACAATTTTTCTAATGATTTTTATTATTTAAAACTTATGAAAATAAATTAAAAAAAAACTTAATATAAATAACTTAGAAAACAAAAGTAGAGAAAAAAAAGAATAGCCAAGATTATACTTTTTTGTATTTTTACACTAAAAAATATAAAAACCCATTCAATTGTACATACATAAGTATTAAACAAAAAATTGATCAAGTAAAAATCAAATTCCCATTAGTCATATACATTATACATATTAGAGTATTTTGTGTTTTTGTATTTGTTTAAAGACTTAAATTTAATAATCAGAAATAATAATCACATTAATAATAAATAATAAATAATATTTCACAAATGAAAATATTCAACTACAACTGTCTGAAAGGAAAAAAAAGAAGAAAAAGTATACATACAAACATTAAATATAAATTAATTATTTTAATTGTTCATTTTGTTTCGTTGAAAAAATAATAATTTAAAAAAAAAACTATTTACTATTTTAAGTTTTTGTTAACTTTAAGTGTTTTGTTGTCTATATTTAGGAACTACGTGTGTGTCTTAAATGTTTTTGTAATTTAGTATTTTCCCCATCTATCTAAAAAAAAATATTATTATTATTTTCTATGTAATTGTAAATTTTATTGTATTATTTTTTGCTTAAGGTTATAGTTTATATACATTCTATGGTAAACATCAAAGGAAAAAAAACATAATAATAGCATTTTATTCACCAGGCCACTGTGCATTTGAGAAATAAAAAAATATTATGTTTACCGTATTATTTTATTATAAATATTGATATTTTATTTTTTGAATCGAAATTTCTCTGAAATGAGAAATAATAAAATATACATTTTTTGTAAACGATACTTTGTATAGTTTTTTTCTCTGTTTTCACTCACAAGGAGCGAAGAGTATTTTGACAGATGACGAAAATTATCTGTCTAAATATTAATACCAGTCAAAATCATCTAACGACCGATACTATACACTTGACGGAACTTTAAAATATCAAAATCCAAAAGCATAAGATATTTACTTGCATGTTACTGCCAAAACATGATTAAAGACTAGAGCAAAATGTTTCTTCTTTTACCTTCTGAGTTGGTCCTCATCCGATCAATGGCGGATGCAGCTTTGCGTCCGGAGGATGGGGGTCACAAAAATACTAGTTCAATACAAAATAACGCACATTTTTATCTTTTCACAGCAATATATTGTTACCGGTCCGATTTGTCAAATTTAAACGTTTTAGAATCTGACAAGATACCATTTTTTCGTCGGCGTATCTTAAGAAAGAACAGAGGTATCGACTCGAATTAAGTTTTGTCCGATAATTTATAACTTCAAAAGATGCAGGAAATGCTTCATGGGCTTATTGAAGTCTTTCCTGCATCTTTTGAAGTTATAAATTGTCGGACAAAATTAAATTCGATTGCGTTTTGAGTTTCAATTTCAATTCAAACTATAGTATTCCTGTGAAAGTGTAAACTGTGCCTTTTTGAAGAATGTAATAATTGCGATTTAAAATCAAAAAGTGTTTTATTTCAAATATGTACAATTAAAAAAAACATATGTATGTATATGTAATGTATGTACAATATGTATAACATTTTTAACAAATAAAACACAAATCGCGACCTTAGGACAATAGGGTTCTAACTGCACTCAAGTCACTTTTGAGAAAACAGAGATTGAATTTTTGAATGCCCATAATTTTTACAATTTTACTGGGATCCTTACGATTTCTTGAAAGCAAGTATTTAGTACTAAATTATGTTGATCTAAATTTAAAAATATATATAACAAGTATTAATTTTGCAGTAATAAATGTTCAAAAAAAAAAATGGATAGAACCTTGTTACTCAACGTTAAGGTATTTGTTTTAGAACAATGAGGTTCTAACTACATATTTTAAGAAAATTTTGGTCAGATATAACTTTGTAAGCTTAAAGAAATACGGTTTATTTTTTAGTAAAAGAAAGACGTGTTAGTTACACTTTTAATAGCTTAAGACCGCCTAAACAGATGTGTGTTAAATTTGGCACAGAGATATTTTAAAGTCTGGAATAGCACATAGGATACTTTTTAAATTTAATGCTTAAATAGTTTAAACCATGAGAAACGTTTAAATATTTTGAAGCAACAAAGTTTTATCTACATCCTGTCGGGTAACAAAGTTCTATGCGCATTTTTACTAATTTCTCTAAGTTCACTAGGTTCTATTTAACACTTAGAACTTTGTAAACTTGGTTTTTTAGTAAATTGATGTACATATGTAGAACTTTGTTTACTGAATTTTAATAGACTTTAAAGGAAACTAAAAGAGATAGAAGAATATGGATGAAACCAATCGAAATAGCATACTCGATTTACTACGACCACCAAATGTGTAGCTCAGTTTTAGAAAAAATGTCAGTTAGAACCCTATTGTCCTAGGGTCGCGAAATGTGTCTGATTTAAAAATGTAATACTAAGTCAAAAAAGACAACAACTAGGTGATTACTCTTATCCTTTAAAATTGGATGATATAAATTTTAATAATTTTGTTTTATTCATTAATTTTTTTAGTTTTCCTGTTTCATATTATTCATATTTCATTTTATGTACGTAGGTATTTGCTTGCGAAATCGGTTAAGAAGACTAATTTAAGGTGTTAACTTAGAATTCCTTTCAATATGTGTATTATGTAGCCTTCAACGATAAACTGCACTAAATACATGTTTAGAAACCTCTCATACCTAACATCCCTGAAAAAAGTGAAGATTAACAGAAAATAAAAAGCAAAGTTTATAACGATTTTCTTTATTGCAGATGACTTTCATGTTGTTGCGTCACTTTAAACCCATATGTCTTCCTTGTATCTCCCAGCCAAACGCATCTCCTTAATCATATAAACAGCTTCTTCCTCTGTGCATTTCAAATCCTCCTTGAGGCAATCCTTTATGCATTCTTCTATACTTTTCGAAATTTTCGTACCATCGGCACACACATATAAATTAGCTTTTCCTTTCGTCAAAAGTTCTACAAATTCTGGAATATTTGCTCTTAATTGGTCCTGAACATGTTTGAATTCTGTGCAATCTGGATCGGGATCTCTAGAAAAGCTCTCGAACAAATGTTGTAGAACACCCCTTAACTGGTAGTCAAGCAGTTTGTCTCGGTGGACAGCACTGTCCTGACAAGTTGAACCAACAAAAAGCCAAGTCGAACCTAGTTCGCTTGTTTTTTGTTTCATAAGTTCATCCTTGTGCGCCAGGAATCCCAGAAATGGTGATACTCCACATCCAATCCCAATCAATATACTGTTTTCTTGGTGAAGAAAACTAAATTGATTTGATTCTCGAAAGTAAAAGCTAATTTGCTCTGTTTTGTTCGAGTTCTCGAGGAAGCTATTTACCCGATCAGTCAAGAATGACGTTGCTACACCTGGATTCTCAATTAGCGTTGAATAGACCACCTTCACTTTGCCTGGCTCTGATAAGGGACTATTGGCAATTGAGTAAGGTCTTGGTTTGAGGCGAGGAAGATGTTCAATGATGACTGATAGTGGAGGACGACAACTCGGGCAAAGTTCGAGTACGTCCAGGAAACTCCTCGTCATCTCCAGAATAACGTGATTGTAATGTTTTGTTCCTTCTTTGGATGACAATAGCATTAGGAAATTCCTTTCATTCGTGTCGGTTGTATATTCAGCCAGCGATCGAAGGAATATTTTCTTTGGAATACTCTTCAAGTCCAAACAGTCCCGAAGAATAGCTCGTGGAGATGATCGTTTTGGGACATGCTGAGGTATTTTCGGATTTTTTTTCGTCGTCTTTGACTTAATGGCAATACAACAGGCAATATCAGCTGATTCACAAGATAATAGTCTCCCAATTACTGTTTCTACATCCTTTTTAGCATTCGAAACCAAAATTCCAATCGTATCGCCAGGACCGAATTGATAGTTAATTTTGTCGCCGTAACTCAGAGTGAATTCAATAAACTTTTTTGTTCCAATTGGTCCATCGTAGAGTATACTAGCATCGTGAATTCGAGTTGAGATCACTGGAGAAGCTGAGAATGGGTAATGTAGGTCAGTGCATTTCAGCTGCATGTGTTGTGAATCATCCTAGGTGGAATTGACATAGTGAGATACGATTCTTTGCTATATAAATATGAAACCAAACCTGGAATGTGTTCTCCCCATTTTGGACATCGATGTATTCGACCGACAAAGAGGCTGGAGTGTAGATTTTTAATAAATCACCATTGTCTTCAATTAGCTTTGTGATTTCTTCTAAAGATTCTGGAATCATGATGAGGATTACTGAGGAGAAATGTCAAATTAACTCCCGAACTGTCAGTGGTTAGGAGGTGTATAGAAAGTGTCACAATATACAGATAACAATACAACAGCTCTACATGGGAAATAAGAGCTTTATTTTTTATCATAGTCCGCTGTGGATACAAACAAAATTTTGTCTTCACGTTATGTTTGTTTCTTAAATTAGATGCCAATGTGTATTCAGGGTTAGCAATAATCACCGCAGTATTAAATAATAAAGAATTGCAATTAATTTATTTCAAAAAAATTGAAGTAAGACTTGAAAAGCTTAATTTTACGTCACTAATTTATATACGCAGACTAAACACGGATTTGATAATTGGTGTGATATATGGTATATGAATTGACATTCACATTTTAATTGGAGCTAAAATTTTTTTTTTGAATGAACAGATCAATGCTAGTGTCTGCTTGTCTTTAATCCATTGGTCTCTATTTAGTAGTTATTATTAGTTATTGTAGTGAAGTCAAATTATCGAATTTTAACACGAACTCAATTTAAACTTGACCATTTGTATTGCTCCTTTTTTTTCAAAAATTCACGGTGTGCTTTGATTTGGTAGGAAAATTAAAGTAGATATGACTTAAAAATATCTTACAAATCTTACTTGTAAAACTGTTGTTTCCTTATTATATACAATTTAAGTTGTTGTCTCTATCTTCCATAACTTCATTTAATTATAAAAAATAAATAATGAAAAATAAAAAAATAGACGCCTTAAAACATTCAAATGTGAACACTGTCCAAGACCTTAAACTTAAATTTAGTCTAATCATCCCCTAACATTCAAAACAACGTCCACACTTTTATACGTTCCACAAAAAAAAAAACAGCTGCTCTGCTACCTCTTGTTTGACATTCCTCCTTTCTCAACAATTTTTTCGTATTTCCCATCATTTCAACCACTGCAAAATCAAAAAACCAAGAAAATCCACCAAAGAAACAAAATTGAAAAGAAAATTATGAGTCGAGAAAAAATCGTGCAGGTGTCTGCTACTTCTTGCTGCTGTTGCGCTGATTATTTTTATTTGTCAAAAATAACAATTCCAATAAAAGGCGATTAGAGGGACTCTAAAAGATTATTATTAAGATTAACTACACACCGCGATTGTATTGTGATTGTGAGTTTATAGAAAAGTGAATCGGTGATTTCTTTCGTTTTATGAGTGCGGGTGTCTGAGTGGAGTCCCAGTTATGTATCACATTTCTCGTTCAAAATAAAAGAAAATAATGTTTTTTATTAATTAAAACAACAAAACTCTAAGAAAGAAGTCTCAGACTGGAAGGTGTTATTTGTTGTTATCATAAACACCGTCAATATTCTAAAATCGAACATCAATTTTGCGAAAATATCCGCCTCCAACAAAAATCTCAAATTACTTCTTCTGCCTTGGCGTCATCTCCGCGGCAGTTGCACAGCGATAGCACGCACAATTCACATTCATCTACACATGCACAAACCCTTCGTCTTCCTATTCCTATTCCTATTCATTCATCTTCTTCGTCTCGTAGCCTCGTCTGTGTGCGATAAGATTGCCGAACGTAAAATCAAGTGAAAAGTTTAAATAAAATCAATTTCTGTTGTATTGAAACAATAATCCACTTATGGCAGCAGCAAGTTCACAATTTAGGTAAGTTTTATTGAAATGTTGTTTTGTTTCTTTGGGAAATGGGTTGGGCAGTATACGAGTATTATTTTCTTCTCATAGTCGCCTACCTACTGGTATCCATTTCTCATATATTTTGTCATTCTTGTGTGAATCGTTCCAAACTAAACCTCACCTCACACTGTTGAACTATTGGTATTTTCCAACTTGAAATGTTAGCAACACGCCCTTTGGTACTGGTATTGTCGTGTATCTATTGCTGGTTGCTTGATAGGAGTAGTGCTACTTAATAATCGTTTGGAATTAAATAACATTATGAGTGTAACCAGCTTAATTGTTAGTTCATTCAAGAAATGAAGTATAAAACGTGGTTGAGATGTTTGGAATTAAAAATGAAACAAGTATAGAAAAAGTGAGAACATTAAACTGGTGGATTAAAATAGGTCAAAGAAATAGATCAGTCTTGATTTACATAACTCATGCAGAATACTATGTAGGACAGCTACAGAAAACAGGATTCCTAAATGGATTCTCTAGTTCCATTGGCTGATCGAAATTCACATTCAAGTTTGCTGAAAACGTGAAGCTTCTCACACAGGATGAAAGAAGGGTTGTTTCTAATCATTGTAGCGCTTTGCAGACTGAATACCAAAATTAAATACCTATTGCTCAACTAGACACTTGCTGTTATTCAATGGTTGGCCTTTCTCGTGATCTTTCGTTGTTTAAATATTTGGTCGATATAAGATCTTTTTAGCCTTTATTTGGGACGCTTTTGGGTCTATATTTAATGTAAAGTTAGTGAAACTAATGCCTCTGTATTTTGCTTATAATAGGGGGAATATTTTAATTTCCAAGCTTTAACTGTTTTTTTTTTTTCATAAGCTAGTACTATTACTTCTATTGTTATTAATTTACAATCGTCCATCGTGAATACATTTAAATTATTTCCTTTTGAGAAGACTTAACTCTGTTGAAAGTAATGTAATGTGAAGTGTTATAATAGAAATACAATTTTATGGCCGAGAAAGCAGGCAGTTATTTTTAATTAGGGTATTATAACAGCTGCATACTACGATCCAAAAAAATGTCTTGCCTTGTTTTCAGCCAAATCAAACATCTCTTTTTTGGAGCTTATATGCATTTCTGTTTTCCTAATGATTCCATTAAACCAAAACTCTACCCAATTAAAAACAAACCCTAAACAGAACTTCAGCAATGGAAGAAAAGAGATCCAAGTTGCAATATGCAGAAAATTTTATTTATTTAAGAAACAAAAGAAAGGTTTTTGAATAGAATATACATACATGTACATACATATCTATATGTTTTTTGAATGTTAATTAATGCAGATCTATAAATTAAATGCGAAAAGTCAATACTATTGACATACATAATGTCTCAAAATCATTGTTCATATTAATATGCTGAAAACATTTAAAAGAAAATTTCATTTCTCTTACTTAAAATTTTAAAGTTGAATTAAATTTTAAAGAACAAACCTAAAATCTTGTACCGGCTTTAGCATACATGTTCAGTTATTTAAAGGTGTCCCCGAAACAGAACCAAAACCTTAAAGGTGTCACTATCAATTATAAAACCAATTTAAATTTATAAAAAATTGTTATCTCAAAATATAGGTAATTATTTTAGCAAATGGCTGGAACCATTAGAAAATCAGAAGGTTAAATTATTTGATAGCACACAAAAACAGTTTATCGAATAGAAAAAAAACAAGGTTATCGAAATTTAGAATGATATAATAATGAACATAATAAACTTACACCAAACCAAAAAGTTTTCGTTTTAACAAATGAATTGGGTGTAGGTACATTAAATGTACTTGTGTCTACAAACGTTTTTCGCCTTCTTCAACTGGTAGCCATTAAAAATTTGCCACTCAATGAAAATAATTTACTAAAAGTCACTACTACTTGAAAAAATGTATGTTTGTGAAAATTGTTCATAGCCTAACATGGTCACTGATGCTCTCCCAATTTTATTTTATTTTCACCATTTACACAGGTACATATAGTCATATAAATGGCTACTAATGAACATTTAACCAAATTGCAAACAATTATAAATGCAAACAAACCGGGGCTTTAGTAGTTCATGCAGTTGGTAGGTTGACAATTGAAGTTTAAAGTGCAATATAGCCAATTGGTATAAAATTGGGCTCAAACCGTTTTTATCCATTGTTCGGGCAAGTATGTTTAAGGTATGGTTGTGCAGTTGCAGTGTGTGTCAAGGAGCAATGTTTAAGCGATTAAGGTAAATCATGTATGACGTTCGGTGTGCAATGAATAAAAATACATAAAACAAGTGGCATACTAAATACATAGTTGGCTACTCACAACTTAACATCAAATTGGTTCTAAGAAATTAAAAATAAACATTTGTGCGTGATTTTCTTCTTCTGGCATATCTACTTGAGTAACAGTAAATAACTTAATGTTCTTAGATACAAAAGTTGGTTGAACCTTATTGTTTGTAGAATTCGTCAGAGATGAAAAACAAGGGAGGTTCAAAGTTTATTTTGATTCATTAGCTATGACACTATAACTAATTGCTTACAAAAAAAGATTTAGGTCATTTTTAACTGTCTAACTGAGCATTTAATTCTACTATGTATTAAGTGTACAAAAAATGAACATTCTAATGAATCCGTAACAGTAATAGACGAATGAAACGAGTAATTCACTTAAATAATATGAGCTTTTTTTATGTACTACATACATTATCCGTTTTGAAATAATTTTAATTGGTTTAAATTATGGAACACTTAGCAGCTACATATAACGCTATCTTATGATTTCATAATAATGTTACCTTTTTGTTATGTTATTTGATGTGATTAAACTTTGTGTGACCGAAAGCAAGGTACCAACAAATTTTTCGTTTGATAGTATTTAGTTTTTTTAGACACATAATAGTTATAATTGCAGTTTTGAGGCACATTTTAAAAGGAGAAAATTAAAATATAAATAATAGCTCGGTAAAAGATGAATTTAAGACAAGGGTCACTGCAGCCTGTTTGTTCTTCAAGTACCTTATATCCAAGTTTGTAGCTGGGATTTATTATTTTTTGTATAAAAGTAAGCCAAAAGGTAAGACTCGTGACTAGAAACACGATCTTAACTATTTCTTATAGATCTCAGCTTTGCTTTCAATATAGCAACAACAGTGTGTGGAAATTTAAATAAAAGTTATTGGAAGCACACCTTCATTTTACACAATTTCTATGTCACGAACATACATATATGTATACATACATATGTAAGTAAAGACTGCAGGTCCTAAACTTTAAATAAATGTCAAGTTTCCAAAACAACTGAGTAACAGAAACCCGAAACAAACATTTTGTTAATGAGAGTAGAAACCTGGAAACCTATCCTAGAATTGTTGTGTTTACTGCTTCAACACTGTTCTTCCAAATGGGTTATTAGTGTAAGATAAGCTCATAAGTCAAAGTGATGTGTCAAGCTAAGGAACTTTCATGACATCTGCTCATGTTAAGGCCTACCTGGCTCCAAAGGAGACCGATTGCAATTCAGCCCTATTTTAACATCTTTATTGCATGGGATGCAGTTTGTATCCATATCTCTGCGTACCATCATAACGTTGCACCTATGTACATACATTATAAATGCATGTACAAAAAAAAAATGCACATGATGAATTATACCTTATCTTCTTTTAACTACTAAACAAACACGCAACAGAGTTTCAAAGTTATTTTCAGGTTTCTTTTATGGTTTATTAATAAAATAACCTTTTTTTTCTAAAAGTGCATCAGATCTGTGTCGCAGATATTGTAAAAATTAAAATTTTACATTTCCACAAATGAGATGTACATATGCGAAATCTTAAATCTTATCTCTTTTTGCTTATAGCTTAGTTCGAACGAATAAAGATGATGTACTACTAGGTCATATTAGAGAGTGTTGCAATAGTTCGAGTAGATGTAGCTTCCTTTATGAGGTTTATTATTCCATTTTTTTCTTTTGTTGCTTTATTGTTGTTGCTTTAGGCGCTACGCTCTGCAGCATCAAAACAGTATGAAAACACTCAGCGTTATTTATAATGGTTGCAGTACAATCTGTCAACCTTCCACCCCTCACTCTGCCCTTGAAATGCATTAGATACACGACAATAGGAAAAAATGTAATTTTTTTTTTTATTACAACAATGTGTTTTTGTCTGTTCTTTAATGTTGGAAACCTACAGCCGCAGGTTTATTATTATATTATATATTATTCTATCTAGCGGGAGGTTATGTTGGACTAAAGAGGACGATACAACAGTTTTGATTAAAATGTGAATCTTTCAATATGTTCTATATCCCTTGTTTGAAAAATGTAAACCTTCATAGATATTTATTTTTAATTTAAATTAATAATTTACCTAATGTATTCTTGATTGTGGCATTTATTGAATGGAAATTTATTTCATGACATTCAAAACACACCTTCACCACGTAAATTATTCCTAGTAAACTTAAAATACATACAATTTAAAATTCCAACTGAAGCTACGCTCCGTGAAGCCCATAATCATTACAGAAGCTATAAATGCATCAGAATGTTTATTCCCTTTGCATTCAAATCAGGACAAGTAGGAAGTATGTCACCATGCCTATAGTACAACGCCCCCTGCATAGCCTTCTTACTTCTTACAGAAGAGATGGTTTTTTGTATTTGCTTCTTGAAGAGTCTACTTTGATAATTTCGAGGTCAAGACTTTTTTTTACACCTTGTTGAGTGTGCACGCTGCACACTACATATTGTGTGCCTATTCTAGCTGCTTCTGCCTTGAGTCGAAGTTTATTTTTTGTCATTCTATATTATTTCCTATGTCCCATGCTGCCTGTGTTTTTTATACATATTTTACGATCTGAATCTTTGGACTAAAGAAGAAGACATAATAGAAGCTGACATGTTTGTTGTGACGTTTTGAGTTTTATTTTTAGCATTAATCGACCCCAATAGAGTTAAACGGTTTGTTGTTTTGGTTCGTGACTAAATTCACTTTTTATTAATGTGCTTGAATTGATTGCTTAGTATAAATGTCGATGAGCAATTTAAAAATTAAAGATTTTTTTAAAAATCCGTAATCAATAAAAATGCAGTGCAGACAGCGAAGTATGAATGTACAATGTACATATGTATGTATATAGTGATGAATATTAAAGATATTAGAAGCATTTAGAACTTGAATTGCTACTACTTGCTAGCAATTAAAGGAAAGTTGTACCTAGCACTTCAACCAGACTCTAATTGTCCGACTGTTTTTTAAGTGGTTTCTAGTTTTTGATGTTCATAATATAAATCAAATTTTTGCCATCACTAAAACTTGAATTTGAAATAGAGGCCTGATGATCAGAATTTGGATGCAGTGTTGTAGCATAGCGTTTGTTTAAGCGGCTTTAAAGTGAATTCCTTGAAACAAAAAACCAAATATTAAAATATATCTTAAAGACTTTTGGACAAATTAACTTTTGTTGCCTTTTTTGAATTCTTTCATTTGCAACGGCTCAAATTCATTAAATGGACTTGAAAACAAATATGTATCAACAAATTTAAACTATAAGTAAGTAAATGACGTTAACAATTGCAGACAAAAATCACAATATCTTTGAAAATTTGTACATTTTATGTGTACTGTCATTAGTCATTAGTGACTTGTAATACTCCAGTCACAATAATTCATTTAAAAAACTTTGAGACAAACACTTAATTTTTGGAACTTTATCGTTAAATTTGTCATTGAAATATTTTCATTAATCATCTCAAGTCTATAAATAAACAAAATTTAAACATTTCTGAAAAAAGAATATATGTATTTCTCAGTTAAATTTAGTTTACTGCCTTTTTCTTTAATAACTTAAGATTTAATTGCAATTTTTCAATGATCAATAGAACCGTCCCTTCTTATCTCAAATTTAATTCAAATTTGTTTTTGTTTTCTTTAAACTTTATTGCAGTGATGTTGATGAATATGGCTTTAAACGTTCCGAAAATTTTGATTACAAAATGTATGAGAAATTTATGTCAAGTTACCTGAAAACACTTACCAAACGCCGAATAAGATGGGATGGATTAATTCAGAAAAACACCGACCTCACAAATGTCAATTCAACGCTGAAACGATTTATACGAAAGGGAATTCCAGGTAATACAAATAATTTCAATGTTTTATCCAAATTGTTGTTGTGACAAGTTGCATTATGGTGGTGCAAAAAGCCTTATTTATAATAAATTATAAGACCACATTTAAAATCATATTACTCTATGAATCTTTGAACACAATGCATATTAAAACATAGATTTCTACAAATACATACATATGTATAAAAAAATATATTTTGTTTTATCAATGACAAAAAGTATTTCAAATTGACAGGTCCGTACCGTCCTGACGTCTGGATGAAAATATCCGGAGCTAATAAACTTCAAGAGCGTTCTCCCGATCTCTATCGAAATTTGCTTAATGTGAATTACGACAAAGAAATAAGTGATTCCATAAAAATCGATCTACCTCGAACATTTCCAGACAATATATTCTTCGATACTAAAAAAGAACAACTCTACAATACGCTGATAGCGTATGCACATCATAATCGGGAGATAGGCTACTGCCAAGGACTGAATTACATTGCAGGTTTGGAAATACATTTTCTTATCATAAGTCGTTGGTCTGGATGATGGAAACCGATAAAACTCAAACTCATAAAATCATGGCAACATCATGAAAAATACGAATTGGTATTTTTGCAGGCCGACTGATTTTCGATTCATATATTATGTTCCGTATTTGACTTGACCTATAGTGACATTTTTGTTGTTGTTGTTTTTAGGTCTCTTAGTCATAATCACCAACGATGAAGAGCAATCTTTTTGGCTACTCAAACATATTGTAGAAAGTGTCGTACCTCAGTATCATACGAAAAACATGGCAAATCTTTTAAGAGATTTGGCTGTATTCAAAGAATTGGTCATTCGCAGAGTACCTGATGTGAATAGACATATCGAAAATTTGGGTAAGTTATTTTTTTTTATTTTGTTTGTTTGTACAAACTGAATTTGTATTCTCTTTTATAAGGTCTTCCTTATGCTGTGATAGCCAGCAAGTGGTTCATTTGTATATTTGCTGAAGTATTGCCTGTGGAAACAGTCCTGAGAATATGGGACTGTGTGTTTGCAGAGGGTTATAAAGTAAGTTGTATGATTTTCAAGTTGAACGAATTTCAGTTAACATGATTTCTATCATTTTCAGGTCGTATTCCGTGCTGCATTAGCACTCTTTCTTACACACAGGACGGCAATACTTGCTTGCGATGATATTGCTGCTTTGGCAAATCTTTTTCGAGAAGGAATGCTTCGTGATGAAATTGTTATGAATTGCCATGAATTTATCGAAGCAATGTTTAAATTACGTCTGCAAAGAAAAGAACTTGAAGCATTACGAAAAATATGCGTTGGACGAAATAATACGTAAACAGCAAATGACAAATTAATATTGACTCAAACTTTACTCACCAAAAAAAAAAAAAAAAAAAAAAAAAAATGCCTACGGAAACAATACGCCCTCAGAAACAAACAAAATTAAAATAACAAAGTTAAACACAAAGAGAGCAACAACAAGCGAAACACTTACACCATAAAAACTACAGAGTATGTAATCAATAATTTACAAACACTTACACAATTAAATAACAAAAATAAACATTTTAAAAAGTATTTTATAGTAGATTTTTAGGAGTAAATAATATCAGAATAAGTGTTTTAAAATTGTATTAGATTATAGCTTATAATAAATTAATGTATGTATTTAAAAAAGAAAGAACACAAGTATTTCTAGAATTTATTATTAAGTTTTTAGGAATGTAATATAAACACTTGGGGTGCAATACGTTTTTTTGCTTTTGCTGTTTTACAGATATTTATAAATATTTAAATATTCTAGAATCTCGTGGAATTAAAATCCTGGCTGTATCTGGAATTTTATTGTAATCGGAAGCTTGTCAATAAAAGCACTATCGCAAATAACGTCTTAATGGAAAATTTCATACAATTTGCCACTACGGACATTTTTGGAAAGTTTTTCTTTCTATTCGATTACGATGTAATTCATGGTATGGATTCTTTTGCCTGAGATTGTTAATATATATTCTGCCATAGTTACTTACCTGTTAGCTTCTATAAACCCAAAAACAATCGAAATTGAAACAGAATTATTTATATTTATTAAAACCTTTAAATTACTTTTTATTATTTATTAAATTATTACCATTTATTTCAAAAAATATATATATATATTTCGATTTCGATCAAATTAAAAATGGCTCACTGTTTATTAAGTTGCAAGGCAAATCGGTTAATTGAACCCCCCCCCCCCTTCCAAATTTTTACTTGTGTTGCATTTATTGCACTTTGATTGTGTGTTTTAATTTTTAAAGACTAATTATGCTCCAAGTTGGAAATGGTGAATTTTTCCCATTGACATTTTTAAACAATTACTCCATCTATTTCGTGTTTAATAAACTTTAGTGATGGTCAGTGGCGCATTTATAATGTTCTATTAAGTTGGTATCTTGTGTTGGGACAAGTTTGCTACTTATTTCCTTTTAATAATTCTTCAAGGCTTAGGCTTTTCCCTTTTACGTTCGTAAGTTTAGCAACCTCTTTAAAAGTGTTAAGTCATTCGGACTTATATGCAATCATACCAACACTATTTGGCCCACAACCCTTTGTTTTTTATGACACTCCGTGGATTGTTCTCCTATCCAGCTCAAGACAATCCTTGTAGTATGCTTGGGATCACCGTCTTGTTGAAAAATACTATTTGAGAAAATGTTACCACAATGTTATCTGTATATAGATACATTGAAAACAAATCGGAATAGAAACAACAAAATGTTCAGTTATTATTACTTTTTGCTCTTAAAATAGATTATTCAGATTAATAATTGGTAAATTGTGTATTTTTTAATGTTTATTAATTAATTTGTTATTGCGTGTATTACATAATTATGTTAAACAAAAACTAGTCGAATGTAAAAATGTTATCATTTAAGTTTAACTTATAAATAATTTTGTTTCTATATTTTAAAAGTTGATTAATTATATAACAATTAAAAAATAGATACATATATTTTTCCTTTGAACAAATTTTGTTTTTCTTAAAATATTCTCCATTGAAAAAGTGTAAAATAATTTTTTTATAAACAATAAAAACTAAAAATAAATGCCATTTGTTGTTCAGCTTACGAGTATTATATGAAAACTATATACATAAATACATTTATTAAAAATTAAACATTGATTTGGAAAGAAAAAATGCATTAATAGTTTACATATATATATGTATATTCTGTTATTGCAAACTCTTTATCTATCATGTCTCGCTCAATGTTTGTAAATCATTAGATTAGATGATTAAGTTATGTTGAATAAATTAATATAACAAAGGATTTTAGTGATGTTAAATAAGTGTATTTAAAAATAAAAAAAAAATAAAAACCAAGGAATTAAAAACGAAATAATAAACTTAAGAAAATAACAATAAATTTAAGGAAGACTTATTTTTTCATTTCACTTTCGTTTCATTCGTGTTTTTTTATTATTGCAGCACCAATTACAATAAGGTTATTTTAATTTGGTCCGCAATGTGGCCCACAAAGTGGATCAGATGAAAGTGCTAGTGAAGTTAGAAGAGTTCTTCGTCCGGGATGGACACCAAGATTTTCCCAGTTGATCCAAGACAAACGAGCAGTCAGATCTTGATTGAAAAGAGAAAGTAAATTATGAGAATTTAAAAATTTAGTATACATTTTTATAGACATATTCATCTTCACCAACATAACCTACATGATTGCTATATTGTACTAAGATGCTTAGGAAACAAATTTAATT
Organism: Scaeva pyrastri; assembly: GCA_905146935.1. Lineage (NCBI taxonomy): Eukaryota > Metazoa > Arthropoda > Insecta > Diptera > Syrphidae > Scaeva > Scaeva pyrastri. The sequence continues at coordinate 40,809,601 of LR989927.1, read as the reverse complement.
GACTTTTTTCAATCAGCCAAATAGTGACATATTTTTTTGAATTCATACTAAAAATACAGAAATTCAGTAAGCTTATTCAGGATTTGTTAAGGGCGACATCAGGATGATTTCAGTTCTTAAAAACGAATCAAATAATGTATAAAATCTTCGCATTGAAATCACCAATCAAATATGAATAATAGGATAAAATATAAAATAAAGGAAATATCGGTTTTGTTTTTAAATATGTATGTACGTAGTTTTAATGAAAAATAAGGAAACACATTCATTATTACTTTCGTATTTTTCAGTAGAAACCTGGTTCGAGAAACTAGAACTTATAATTTTAATTAAAAATAAAAATCAAACTTTAATACTAAGCAAATTGCCAATTGGCAACAGTCGCATTCCAGATTCAGATTATTTGATTGTCCTACTTGACACGATTTTCTGTGATCTTTATATAAATTGAACTATAAGCTTTGCTTAACCCACAATCAAAAATATAAAACAATGGAAAATGGTGAAATAATAAAATATGTAATTTGTAACTGTGGCAAAAATAACTAATCTGAATGCTGGATGACACTTTTGCATAAGACACGAGAGAAAACGATAATATGTAATATCTTAGCAACCAGAATTTCCAACAAAATAAGGCCCATGTTCTGCATATCACTTATTGTGAAATCACTTGGCGAATATGAATTTGGGTGTTTTACAATTCACTTTTGTGAAATTGGAACTTCGAAAATGAAAATAGGTGTTCTGCAATTCGGATTGCATATTTGTTTGTTTTTTTTTGTTAACTTTGTGGAATTTTCATTTTTTGAGTTAAGTTTCACAATTGGTTGTTTGCAAAATGTATATAAAATCAATATCAAAAACAAAAATCGTTCTTTAAATACATTCTTAAAGGAATTTCAATTGCAATACATGAAAAGATTAAGTCGCTTCGATAATTTCATAAAATGTGGGCCCTGCCAAAGCTTTGCACATACATATGTTTTTGCTGATCGTTTCTTTTTTTAATTCATAAAAATATGTATTTCATATCAATAGTGTTTTGAATCAGGAATAGGATGTTATTATCAAAAAAAAAGTAACTTTCTTATTATTAAGTGCTATTTTTTAATTCACACCTTCTTTCCTAGATAAAAGAAAATTTCGAATAACTGGGAATTTTAAAGTTTGTTTTTCTAAGTGTTTAGATGTAATTGTCTGCAATAATTACTAACATTGTATTGTAAGTGGTGAACCACGAGTACACAATTTAGTTGTGAAAATAAATTTTTTGTTAAACATAAATTATTGTGTGTTTTTTTTTTTAAGTTTTCTGAAAGTGTAATGACTAGCTTACTAATCTAGTCTTTAAATCATCAAAAGTAGTAGTTCCTGAGATTTAGAAAATTTGAAGAGTCAACTTTTCTACATCTATTAACTAGAGGGCCGGCGGGCCCGGCAAACTTCGTATCGCCCCAATTTAATGCAGAAACTCAGGCTATGGAAAAATATTGATGTTGCTTATTAATAGAATAAGCATGCCATTTTTCATACTTCCTTGATCGAGCGGCAGGATAAGCGAAGTGCACATCTTAGTTGTTAAAACCATCTGTTGGAAAAATTTAAAGAAATCTACCCTGCGCAAATCATTTTACCGGGAGAAAAAGTAGCCTATATACTATTATGTAACTGTCTCCTTGACAAATTTCAGGCAAATCGGTTCAACTTGGGCTGTTACTAACTAAAACAGATATCAATGGTTTAATTTCATCGGAGCCACTAGATGAACATATTATTAAGGCCAGATTGCGAGTAGAGTACGCAACATCACCATCATACAGTGTTACGCCCCAACGGAACTCGCCCAGACGAAGAGCAAGAAGGCTTCTACAGTCGGCTAAGTGTCGCATACAACAACAATCCGCGATCACCATGTTATGGTAGCTAGTACAGCTGCAATTCGGAGATCGAATTCAATCACCAGAATGCCCAAGTTAAACACGGACAGACTAAAGAACCCTAAAACTCGACAACAACTCAGGGACCACCTTTCGCAAAATATGAGATCAATCAGCAGCACTGGAACGGAATCCATAGAAAACCACTGGAGTGCTGTGAAAAACTCTTTCATATCAGGGGCTGAAAGAATATTCGGAACCCTGATGCTATCAGATGAGGACCAACTCAGAAAGTTGAAGGAGCATTTTGCTCAAGACATCTTCTGAGTTGTCCGATAAAACCAATTCCCGATTACGCACCGCACCCCCAGTAAGGAAGAAATATGTACCGCCATCAAAGCACTTAAGAACAAAAAAGCGGCTGGACTTGACGGCATTCCCGCAGAATTGTTACAAGCATCGCCAACAACATCCAGCGAGTTGCTGCAACCGCTCATAGAGACAGCAAGGATCTCCGAATGCTTTCCCGAAGAGTGGAAAAAGGGAATGATTGTCAGCTCCCAAAAAAAGGAGACTTGATGAATTGCGAAAACTGGAGGGGTATTTGCGTTTTGCCTGCAGTCGCCAAAATAATGACAAAGATTGTTTTAGATCGCATTAAAGAACACTTCGAAGCATCGTTCGACGCTGAACAAGCAGGCTTCCGCACTTGGTCTTCCTCCATTGATCACATCAACACCATAAGGATCAACAGTGCGTCGAATATCGATCACCACTCCACCTGCTGTTCATTGATTTCGAGAAGGCTTTCGACATACCGGAGAAGTTCATTGCTATTATCAAAGTGACTTATGATGGGTCCAAAAGTCACGTCTTACACGGAGGTAGGTTGTCTGAAGAATTTGAAGTCCAAAGCGGGTTCAGACAGGGGTGCATACTGTCACCAATTCTGTTTTTATTGTTGATAAGTAATGTACTCCGGATGGCTTTGAAAGGAAGCGGAGGAATAAGATGAACTCTGACAACTTACTTTAAACATCTTGATTACGCAGACGATGTTTGCTTGCTTTTCCACAAGATCATGGATCTCCATCAAATGGCAACAAGGGTGGAGAGAGAAGCAACAATCGTGGGGCTGAAAATCAATACGGGCAAAACAAAGATGTTCGGCCTCGGGAGCTCGCAGTCATCCGCTCCGATGAGCATTGCTCAACAGGCAGTAGAAAAAGTAAAAAGCTTCCAATATCTTGGAAGTATTGTCTCTACTGAACTGAAGGAGGAACCGAACTAGACATCGCCAGCCGCATCGGAAAAGCAAAGGCTGCGTTCGGGATGTTGTCCAATGTTTGGAGGAACAAATCTCTCAGCTTGAATACAAAGCTACGACTGTTTAAATCTAACGTCGAATCAGTTCTGCTATATGATTGCAGCACCTGGAAAATATCAACAACAATAAGAAGGAAACTTTAAAACTTCGTTAATAGGTGTCTTCGAAACATCTTAAGGGTTTTACGAGGTTTCATACGATAACCTACATAGACGAACAGGGGTGCCAGCACGTAACTTGATACAATCGAGTTTACTCGATGCAATCGAGCTGTGGTAGCACCTAATTTGTTTCAATCGAATGTTCTCGATTGTATCGTCGTAATTGGCAGCACACAATCTTGAAATCGACGTTTGAAACAAAATAAAATACTCGACAGAAAATAGTTATCGTGCAAAGCAATTTTGTTTGAAAAAAATATTCCTCGCTGGCTTGAAATGTTTGAGATTTAAATTTTGGTCAAAATTCTTGTTCCAAAGGATAAGATGTCTCTTCATTCTCAATTTCTGAATCCAAAAATTTAATTTTTAACTTTTATATACCAAAAAATTAAAAAAAAATCATTTGACACTTCAAACTCGTTTCAAGTTACGTGCTGCCGAAATATATTTGTTTCGAGTTCATATGCGATCAACAATCCTTGATTGTATCAAGTTACGTGCTGCCACCCCAGGTCAGGAACCCATAAATACCATTATACTAAGGCGCAAGTGGCAGTGGATTGGACACACGCTTACAAAAAGTAATCTGCATTGCGGGCCAGACAATGCAGTGGAACCCACTCACAACAAGAAGGAAGAAGAGTTGGTAGACAAGGAAGTACGTGGAGGAGAACAGTTGAGGAGGAATCTGCGATATTGGGAAAGAGCTGGAGGGAGCTAAAATAAATCGCTGGAAACCGAACACGATGGCGCGTAGGAGTAGTTGAGGCCCTATGTTCCGCTAGAGATCACCAACGGGCTTCGTAAGTAATATGTAAGTATATGTACATACCCGACATACGTAAGTATACAAAAAAATCGTTGTCAATGATACAAAAATCAATGAATACAAATCCAAATAAAAATTAATGTTTGCGAGAAATAGAAACTAAAGAAAATTTTGATTTGCTTTCAACAATTTTATTTAATTTGATTTTATAAATGTTCACAATTATTCGTGTCGATTTCTGCTTCCCACACATTTGTATTTACTCCAGATTCCAGTTGAGTTGGTGGAACGCATCGGCGCGCATCATGGATGAAGTTCTACTTCAAAGAATTCCATTCATTATCTGCATTGGTTTTTTTGCGATATTTTTCACCGTGTCCATTGAGCTATGTAAAATATCAGAGGCCGTACCCATTGGGTTCCCTGGCAATCCTAATCCTCGTATAGCTTCTAATGGGCTCTGTGGCTTTGCATTTACATATGCGACACTTGAAGAAATGGCAATGATTGCCACAAGAACAATGAAGGCGTAGTTGAATGAGAACATTTTTTTTTTTTATTTTTTAGTAGAAACCTCTTTCGATGAGAAACTAGGTACTTATGATTTTCATACAGATTTTGTCAAGCTTTTATACTTGGGCAATTTCAAAATTATCTACTTTCAGAAACCAAAAGCAAATGTAATAAATTTTGATAAGCCCAAAATAAAAATCTTCAAAACAATAACAAACGCAAGTGATTATATAATAAAAACTAATATTTATCTTTTACGCAGGTATGGCAAATTTAAAACATTGAAATGTTTATATTGTATATATATTTAATTATTTAATACATATTAAATACCATATATGTAATTTATGAAACGTGCGTAACGCTTAATTCCAAACTTTATTTCTGTATTTATTTATTTATCAACAATTGAGTTAAACTCTTGCTGACTACGATATTTACAAATTTTGAGTATAACACTATTTACCTATACCTATTAAAAAAAATATATAAATTTAGCATAACTTTAAAATTCTCTCTAATGCAATGGAATCAATCAAAATCATTTATAATACTAGTTATTTCTCTAAAACATCGATTTCTAGGAACAACTGGGATGAATTTCGGCTTCTAAGAGATCGACTTGGTACATACAATTTTATTAAGTTGAGCAAAAATAAGCAATTAATTTTATAGGATACTAAATCGCGTACAAAAACAATTGAAGACGTCTTGCGTGCGTCGGTTTTCAAGAGTATGCAAACCAATAAGCTGATATCTAGTATTGTAAATGGGCATAATTTCAAAATTAAAATTTAGTCTCCTTTCAACAAATAGAGTACATTTCTTTTGGACCATCTTTCTTCCTCAATAAGTTAAATAACATGGATTCCACACCACACTACAATAGTCAAGAACTGATCTGACCTATGCAACATACATAAAATGATTTTAGTGTAAACGGACCTTTTAAATCTTTTGAATTCCGAATTACAAAACCTAGCATCGAATTAGCTTTACTAAAAACAAGAGTCCAAAATAACTCCAACATTTTTTTTATCAAAAACTCTTTCAATAATAATAACTATCATCGATACAATAATAAATGACATAAATGTGAAACAAGTGAAACCAGAACTTTGGCATTTACAAATATTAAGAAACAGTTTGTTTTTATTGCAACATTTTAAACGCATTTATCATCTGCAACCAAAAGACACGACGAGGTAGAAATAAAACACTACGTAGTTCATCACTAAAGACAAGGAAAAGAATAGGGCCAAGATGATTTCCTTGAGGAACACCAGACGTACCGTTTATAAATTTGGAGATTGTTGGATCAAATTTAACATATTGAATTTCATTTTCTACATAAATATGAACTAAACCCATTAAGCATTTTTTGGGTGAAAACCTATTTCTTTCAGTTGACCTACCATATTCAAAGCCACGTTGATATGGAGAAGTTATTTCTTTTAAAATAAAATGGAATTACATATAGTTTGATATAACTTGTTTTGAGCGACTTTTGTAGATTAGAAATTTACCATAATCCAGTGATTTATTGAATATAAAACACAAAATCTTAGCACATGAAGAGGCACATTTTTTAATGAAAACCCAAAAACGCTCAATTGAATAAATGTAATTTTTATAAAGAAAATTATTTAAACAATTATTAAAACTTTTTTCAGGAGAAATATACTTAGTCTGTAAATTGGTATTGCCATCAGAGACTTTCAGCAATTTTCAAATTTTATTTTTTTTGGTAAAAACAACGAAGGGGTTAAGTGATTTATTAATTAGTAGAAAAGTATAAAGATTTTTCTTTCCAATTTGAGATAGATAGAGGGCACATCGCAGCTTAACAAATGCTTAATGTTTTTCCATCATCTAAAATACTCATAAAAAACTGTCTTTTCCTGCATGCATTTCTTTTATCGTGCATTTTTTGCGTTCACATACATCAACATGTAGAAGCTCGGTAAAATAAGCTTTCTTTGATCGATATTAATGCTTTTTGAGTTCGCACCCAACGGCTATTAATTGTGTAAAAACTTAAAATTAGTTTTAAAAAGTTAAGTTTTGTTAAAATTATCGTTATTGAATTAAGGTTGTTTATGCATGTCTAACTAGCTGTTCCCACGACTTCGTCCGCCTCAATTTATTATTATAGCAATTAAGATTAAGTTTTAAAAAATATATATTTTAAAATACTTCGTAAAGGATATTTAGGTTTTATTTTATTATGGCTGAAGAACATAAACAAAAATCTATCCCATGCAATGCGTGCCTTTTTAATACGATATCGCGCTGGCTGATTAGTGAAAGAAAAACAAAGTGCTTGGTGGCGTTCGACTGGTCAAACAATTAAGGGGTAATGGAGCATGAATACCTTGGGTCAATAGTAGCAAACTTTGACCTCTTAAGCGCAAAGCAAGTCGCAAGCAGAATTGATGGCCCCGTATGTAAGGAAGGACGATTCCGCAATCTACCTCGAATTCAGATGTGTCGTGAAAAAAATAAACTCGGTAGATTCCGTCGTCGGGCAGGTCACCTAGCTCGCATGAAAGCAGTGGAACCACCTCGGAAAGTTCTATGTAGTACATTTTATGGTAGGGACATCATGGCAGACCATTTTAACTTGGAGGGGCGGCGGCGGCGGCGGCGGCGGCGGCGCAGACCAAACCGTCCGAATCCCTTGCACAACTGAATGGCAATGGCATGTTCGTCACGATCGGGATAAATGAGAGACTCCTTTGGTCATTGGTCATTGGTTATGAATCATTATAGGAGAACAAGCTTTTACCCGCGACTTCGTCCGCATAAGTTTTTTTGTTTTCTCCCGGCTGTAAGTCCCCCTGCAACAATGTCCCACTATCGTGTTCCGGTCCTCAACTTCACATCAAAATTTGTTCAAAAGCAACCTAAGCACATAATGGATAGCTCGAATGCTTCCTTAGTAAATATAAAAAGTAAATAATGTAAATCGGTTTAAAATACTACTAACTGCCAACCACCGACTTACAGCCGGGAGAAAACAAAAAAACTTATGCGGACGAAGTCGCGGGTAAAAGCTGGTTTTATCATAAATTCCCTAAATTATGGCGCCTACCTACCCTCTAAGTTAGAAAAGTAATCAAATACTAACCTGAAGTCTTAGTAACACTCAGTTAAAAAAAAACATCAAAATCATTTCAGTAGCTATGGCGATCACGCTAGATTTCCGCGGGAATGAGGTATTTTCCCGCCGTTAAAAGTAGCCTGTGTTCGTGCCTAGGATCCTATCTTTAAATTAACCAGTCGGTTAGACGTGGAAGAGCAAAAGTCCCAACAAAAACGACTAAAAATCACTAACTCAATTTAGTTATCTGCCTACTGCCTACCCCCTAAGAACGATGGCGTGATTATTTATAGCCTATGACCATTTCTAGGTTATCATCTATCACCATACCAAATTTCAACAAAATCCGTTCAGCAGTTTAGGCGTGAAAGATTAACAGAGAGACAGACAGGAAGAGTTACTTTCTCATTTATAATATTAGTATGGATGGTCATTATTGGTCTTTGGTCATTGGTCATTATTGGTCTTTGGTCATAAATGGTCATTGGTCATTATTGGTCTTTGGTTATAAATGGTCTTTGGTCATAAATGGTCATTGGTCAATATAGGTCATTGGTCATTGGCCTGTACAGGTCATTGGTGAAAGGTCAAAGGTCAAAGGTCAGAGGTCAAAGGTCAAATGTCAGAGGTCAAAGGTCAAAGGTACAATGACCAATGACCTATTATGGCCAATGACCTGTATTGACCAGTGACCTATATTAACCAAAGACCATTTATGACCAAAGACCAATAATGACCAATGACCAATAATGACCAAAGACCATTTATGACAAAAGACCAATAATGACCAGTGACTAATATTTCGCCTATTGGTCGTAGCGTAATTTTGTATAGCTTAAAGTCTTCCACGATAAATAAACTATCCAATGCAAAAAAGAATGTTTTAATTCGATCACGTAGTTTTGGAGATCAGCGCCTTGAAACGAATAACGGAAGCCCTCAAAGATGAATAATTTTCTCCGTTTTTGCAACACTTTTCACTGGTTCTTCTCTATTATCGGTGGCAGCGTGATGTTATACCTATAGCCTATAGCCTTCCTCGACAAATGGACGATCCAACACAAAAAGAATTTTTCAATTCGAACCAGTAGTTCCTGAGATTAGCGCGTTCAAACAAACAAATTCTTCAGCTTTATATATTAGTAAAGATTAATTTTAATAATAAATAACAGCGACTTTGACAGTTTATTCGCTACTTCCCAATTGTAAAATTTTAAGAGCTTACTTGGGGTGAATGCAATTATTGTAGATTAAAAACTAAATAATAATTTCCTCCAAGTTGTCCCTTAGTATGTAACTTTTCTGACATCAGTGATATTGGAACAGAAATCAGTTTCTTAGCAGCTATTTTAGTAGCCAAGCTCGGAAATTCCAATGCACGTCTAACAACATAACGTCCTTGCACATTTAGGCCTTGAGGAATACCTTAGAAGGTGTTTAGAATTACCACCAATCTCATTAATTACTCAATTACAATTACATTAAATTTACCACTTTCCATGTCTAATTTATTATTATACATAAAATACTATAGTTAATTCCCACCCGCTTCGTTGTGTGCATTTATGAAGAAACAAATTTTATTTAAAATTGAACTTCATCTCAACCCAATTTACACCATGTGATAAACTCCATAGGGATCAGATAATTCAAATTTCAATGTAATTTATTTGAATGGAAAGCAAAACTTTTCAATTAGTTTTCCGGTTCAATAAAAAAAGACGGTTTGCAAACATATGAATGAATAACGTATAATATATCTTACCGTGCGAAAAACAGGGAATTTCGAGATTAATTTCACACACTTATGTATAAGTATGACGATTGGTCATTGCAAAAGCCAATGGAAAAGGGAATAACTGAATCCACTTTAATTCGAAGATCAGTTGGAATAATTGGAACCCGTGGGCTAAAGTCCTTTCATCCTTTGAATTTTCTATATGGTTATCGTCTCCTGAATCACATCTAACAGGTTTTATCATTGATCGTACCCCAATGCCATCTATTATTTATCTTTCTAATTTCTCAATCCGAAATACTTTTATTTTGCATACAAATTTCCCAACTTTTTCGGAATGTTTTCTTCTATAAAAAGCTTCTTCTGGCTCACTGGAAGCAGTTTGTAAAAGAAAAAAATAATTGTATTTCGATTTTCCATTCAATTTTTCTATAATTTCTCACCTAAACGGTACTTTTTTAGAAGTTTTGAGATTTGGGACCTTCAAGGTTTTTGTTGTAGATAATCACATTCTATGACCTTCAATACATTGTTTAAAAAAGAGGTACTCTTCTAAGTTTTTGGCTGCTACTCGCACTCACCCTCACTTATAACAAATAAACATACTTGTACATTTGTTTATAACAAAAGCAACAATATACCTAATACGATAATTTAGTCCATTTAACATGGACCTTTTCCGTTCTTGCTCAGTATGGCTTTTTTTTTAAAACGGTTTTTTAGGTAGAATAGCACTTTTTTATAAAAATAGAATAGAACATCAGAAAATACTTGCAAAAACCTACAAGATGATATCATTAGGTTAATTTTGAAAAAAATCTACTTGTGCCCTTTTTCCCCTGGACCCTTCATATGTACATACATATGTATCGGTCGCGTTTAATTAAAACAAAATTATTCAGTCAAACAAAAAACTATAATTTATTATTTTTGTTGTCATCGTTACCTACTATTTCAGGTGATAGGCAAACCTGCCCAAAATTTTAAGCTTTTTTCTTCATGTCACATGAACTAAAGATACCGGAAAAGCATCTAATTTTATTTTAGGTAGATAAGAATATTAAATAACCTCCTCCTACAATCTGCTGTGTAGATTGTTATTCCAAAATTTATTTTATTTGCATTTAAGATTATGAAAGTAGATAATTTTGAAATTGCCCAAGTATAAAAGCTTGAAAAAATCTGTATGAAAATCATAAGTACCTAGTTTCTCATCGAAAGAGGTTTCTACTAAAAATTAAAAAAAAAAAAATGTTCTCATTCAACTACGCCTTCATAGTTCTTGTGGCAATCATTGCCATTTCTTCAAGTGTCGCATATGTAAATGCAAAGCCACAGAGCCCATTAGAAGCTATACGAGGATTAGGATTGCCAGGGAACCCAATGGGTACGGCCTCTGATATTTTACATAGCTCAATGGACACGGTGAAAAATATCGCAAAAAAACCAATGCAGATAATGAATGGAATTCTTTGAAGTAGAACTTCATCCATGATGCGCGCCGATGCGTTCCACCAACTCAACTGGAATCTGGAGTAAATACAAATGTGTGGGAAGCAGAAATCGACACGAATAATTGTGAACATTTATAAAATCAAATTAAATAAAATTGTTTCAAGCAAATCAAAATTCTTCTTTTTTCCCTCTAATTTGCAATTTGGTTGGTGATTATTTCGATTCAAAAATGTTGAAATCGAATCTTTAAAAAATTCGTTCTCTAAGTTGTGGCATTAAAAATTTGGTTTGTTAGACATTTTGTCTACGTCAAAAGAGTCTAAAGTAAAAACAATCTTAGAAATCTTAACCGTCAAATTTTTCTATGTAAATATGTAGCTGTCATGGCAGTTTGATTAGTTCGTTATTGAAAATCTATGGTTAAATACCTGACAAAAAAATTTAAGCTAACAATATTCTGTCAGCTTAGCGTATTACTTTTCATTTCTTTTTGTAAACAACAAAAACAGTCATAATAGAATATTCACCTTTCACACACATAGGGATTTTTTTGACGTTTTCTTTATCTATTCACACAAGGAAAATTAAATGTCAGACAGTTCAGTGGTGAAGATGGCACACAATAGGTATCTCTTGAAATCTCCTATCGATCCAATTTGTGCACTCCTCCTTCTTTCAAACCCTATTCCCTGTATAAACTAAAAGTTAATGGAAATACTCTTTGCACTGTTGTAAGAGAACATACGAGTAATGCATGTAAAAATATTGTTCCCTTGGCCTTGAATCCTTAACATAAAATGACGTTAAGTTTTAATTTTTTTCTAAATTTTCTGTTCTAACAATATTTTTGAGGAAATAATGAAAAAGCCTCACCACTGGTGTTCCAATTTGCTCGATCAGCCTTAATCTCTCCTCTCAAGCACTTTTCCACATAAGTCAAAGGATCATAATCGGTTTGTAGGACTTCCCTCAGCAGCGAGATATAAGCGATAGCAAGTCGTAAAGTATCAATTTTGCTTAGACGTTTTTCATAAGGAAATGTGGGCACATGGACTCTTAGTTCATCAAAAGCTGAATTTATGCTACTGCAAATTTTTAAATTCGGCACAAAAAATAAAAAAAAAAAAATATTAGAACATAGGTCTTAATGATTATGTTTATCATTTTTTTGGCTTTTTAAATAAAACATTTCGAGAAAAAAAATTCAAATAAAAATTTCAAAATACCCAGTTGGAGCAGACCTCTGGATGCGTTTCCTTTCCCGAATGCTAGCTTGTTGTCTCTGGATCTTATATGGAGCCGAATTGTAATTTGATATATTTGCTGGATGGGTTATGGTTGATGGAGTTGGTGATTCCAGGCATTCTATGGGTTTTGAGGACATTAAGTAAAGTAAGTCTCCAATTACGCATTTTAATTTATTTATGTGTATGTATGTACCTGTGTGATGCAAATATTGGTGTTGAATTTGTCGAATGTTGGAATTTATACGAATGTTATTGGTAGTATTGCTAGGATGATGCTGACTTGCATAAACGCAGGATGGCAAATCATTGATAAGGTCATCATCAAAGTTGTGAAAGGAGAGTTGGCTGAAATGTAACGATAGTGTAGAGTTTGCAGAAATTTTGTTAATAAGTCAAATGAAGCAGACATTAATTAAATGTGTTAATAATGGAAACATGAACTTCAAAGGAAATTCATTGAACTTTAAAATTAAACCCCATGTACATTGTACAAATGTGCACCAAAATCAGTCATAAAAAAAATTAAAATGCTGACCAGGGATTTTTAAATATATGTTTTTGTTTAGCGTAATTTCTAAACAGTTCTTGTGTTTCCGCAACGCCAACGTCAATTTTCGCTCAGCAAAAGTCAACCTATGCAGACAAAACCAAAATCTTTTTTTTTTCGGAAATCAAATCTTTCTGAATTCTTTCGAACTATTGTAGACTGTGCCTGCTTCGAATGAAATAGTAACGTGCAAGTATTTCGACTTCAATTTCTGAAATCTTTAAGTATGAAACTGAAAACAGTTTTTGAGCAAAGAATTGAACATGTCAGTTATAAAATTTGCTGTCACTTGAAACAGTTTTGTCGCTTGCAGTCTTTTAACAAAGCAAAATATTGTTAATTCTTGTAAATTTTTAAATTTTTGTAAATAACTTTGTATTCAATTTATTCTTGATGTTAATCGATTTACTTTTGGTGTTAACAAAAAAATTATCAGAATTAAGAAAGTTCTTAAGTTATCTATTGTACCATTTACCATTTTGTCGAAGAATTTTTATGTTTTTGTTGTTTTGTTGTTTGAATGTAAAATAATTCACTATTTTCGACACATTCAAGTAAGAAAACATGTTTTTTTTTGGAAATTTTTTGTTTTTAATTTTTTTTACTATGTAGAACGATTAATTCGATATTTGTCAAAATTGTAAAATATGCTAATTCATTTACTATGCATAAAATAAAATGAATTTGAGGTGAATAACGTTGGTAGTTCTCGAAATATTCGAGGCAAACAAATTTTTTACCAATTTTTGTAAACAAACTGTCAGTTGAATTTTTTGAAAATATTATCAGATGTCAAAAATGGCATTTCACGTAGTAAACAATTGTTTTTAAGATAGTATTACATTACATACTACATTCATGTTTTCAAATAAGTATAAAATTTTTGAAACACGCAGACGCACACGGTTTAACAGAATCGAATTTAAATATATGAACGCTTCATCAAAACTATTAAAGTATTTTTATATTTTGCTGGTTTGATAAATGAACGCTAACGATTTCAATCCGTCAAATATTCACGAAGCCAGATAAATATAAAACAAGGTTAAGTTTTGAGTCACATTCTTGACAATTTAGTGTTTTCAAACTCCGTCGGTTAGCAGTTCAACTTATTTTTTTGATTTTTAAAAGAAATTTTCAAAAAATTTATGGATTTTGTTATATTTAAATTTTCCTTTAACTTTAAACTTAAAGAATATGCTTCAACTACAAGTGAAACTTTCCATTGTTGAAAAGAAAAGTCTTGAATATATTTAAGTTTAACTTCTGAAGCCTTTCGACAGGAGTTGTAAAATATGATTTAACAATTCCACTTCACTTTCAATCGTGCACACAAAAAGGGAAAAACTTTTGTATCAAAAGTTAATACAGAAATTTGTTTTTCTAAAAAACACTCTTTTGTCAAAATCAGTGTCAAGCTTTTGTTTTGTGTAAATAATTCCACTTCACAGTAAATACTATTTTTAAGTTTAACTAACCTAATTGGTGGCGAAGAAGACGAGTCTGGTAATTGATTTCGCGACATTTTATGAATATTATATTTTTTAACTTTGATTTTTGATTTTGTTTGGATTTTAATTCACAGAAAGAAAATATATTTTAAGCCTCTGCCGCCGCACGATACGATTCCAAAAAAAATCTGATCCGACCGCACTTCACTGTTATAAAATCCAATTTAATTTCTTCTTAAAGGATGCTATTGAGTTTTATACAGCAGGATACAATTGAATCCAATAGGAATACAAATAAGACTCCGCCTCCAATTGGATTTTTATATCCTCAATCCTGATGAATTTGGATAAGATTATAGTTGTTTTGTGTGTATACTTTCATCCCTTGTTAGGAATAAATCTGAACCATTTTCGTTTCGAAACAACACACAATTCATTTTGCAATAATTTTGAGGGGTGAAATGAATCTCGATGATATCCTAGAATGAATTTTCGTTTCTAAGGGAGGAGTTTAAGACGTAATTTTCAAGAACTGGAATCCACTTCCTCATAGCAACCGAGGAGGCCATTTTGATTTTTGTTTGTTATGAGTTTTAACTTTAAGTGGGGGTTATTAGTTCCCCAGATTTTCTGTTGTAACTTTAAGATTAAAATTTAAGGTGGAAATTCTTCAGAAATATGTTTTGGAAATACTCGTATAAGTTAAAATATCATAGTCTTTAGTCTTTAGTCTTTATAACGAATATTCACAGCTTGTATGATGGTGATAGTTCTGTCAAATTTGACAGCTTTAATAGAAAATACAGAGACAGATCTGCAGTGATAAAATAGAAACATAAATATGAATACCTATTGACTATTGGAAAGGATTGATGCACTTTATAGTCTTGTTTGCATAATGACAAAATATTTAGGAATATTTGACGAAATATGACCATTTGACATACATTACATACTTATATGTACTGTACAATGTACATTATGTAGATCAGAAAAGATTAGTTCAAAAATCGAAATGATATAGGAAATAGGATATCCCATCGCGTCTTTATTATATATATACATAGGTACTTAACTTATATTTAAGTGCACCTGTCAATATTCTTAGTGACAGCCAAAAAATAAAACACATTGCAAAACGTCATCCTTTGTGTCCGATCCCTTTTTATTAATATTATAGTTTTTTGTTTTGATTACCTACAATTCTTTTAGGATGACCCGCATTTTGAAATCTTTCACCTGTTTTTGATAACATTGTATAACTGAAGTAAAGAGCAATTTGTTTTTTGGTTTTGGTTCAGTCTGCATTTGACATTTGTGATTTGTATAAAGAATTACTAAAGTACACCAGAAAGTCACACGAACTTGCTGTTGGTTAACATAATGGATGTTGGCTTTAAATATAAGTTAGGATAAAAGAACTCTTTAAGTAAGCATATTTTTCTATTTCGTACCTATGTACATATTTCATTTAGTTTTAACAGTTTCAATATTTTGTGTTTATTGTTTTTATATTCTGCCTATTGGATGCAATTGCTCGTGAAACTGATATGGAACACCTTATTGACTTAAAAAAATGGCTAGTAATATTGATCATTCGTTATGTCGACATTCATTAAACTATAAACTACCACTGTAGGTTTTTTGTGCTTTTTATTGAACTTCAAAATGGTTACACTTGACTTGGTTGACTTTTCTGAAAATTGCATCTCTGTTGAAATACGATTTTTTGTCACTCAGGCGACGATCATCTTTTTTGCAACTGTTTTGTTTTATAACATGTTTATCTATAGTCACATGGCCCTTAGCTCTGTTCTTAAAAAAAAAAGAAAATAAATAAATAGTACACCATGGCGTATACGTCATTTTATACGTTATATTAACTTCCTATAGTGATTTATTCACCCTTATTCCGGTAGGCGTTTTATAAAAACGACAGTTGGCGTTTTTAAAGTCGTCGATTTTCCATTCCATATCCGTATTCCCGAACTAAAGTTGTGGCAAGTTATTTTCATGAAACTCCAGTAAAGATGAACGATTTGACCTTATACTTGAAAAGATGCATCCGATCTACCTGAAACTACATAAGTACATAATGTGTATGTGTACATATGTTAATACTTAATGTACATATGTAAATATAATAATTTTTCTCTTTTACAATCGTTTGTATAGATTTAAAATGTACCTACTTTCGCTTGACCGCCTTCAGTTATTACTTAAAGATCGAAGACAGTTTTCCGCAGCAACATTCCTCGTCCTCCAACGATCTTGAAACTTGTTGGTAACTCCAGGTTTTAAACTATTATATAATTTGAGCTTGGCTCAGCCTAGACTACTTTTACCAAAATTCTTGCGGGGGTGTTGAGTATTCTGGAGGGATAACAAAGCAAAACTGCAAGAAACTAAGAAAATTTTTAAAAAACAAAACAGGTTGATGTACCCTATTTTAAACTTTTTTAATGTTTGAAAACACTGCCAGTTTGATAAATCGAAAAATTTATTAAAAATAAATAATAATAGAAAGGGGGCTTTTAGTGTTGCCAGATCTGTCAATTTTTTTTTTTTTAAATAACATTTAATTTTTAAGCGACCAACTCTAAAAAAAACCGAATTATGAATCGCTGTCATCGGTTTTCCAGGGAATTGGTTATTCTCTTAATTTTGTAAGTCGTATGTCAAGTTTGTATCAACTTTTTAAAGGAGATTTAAGCGTTTTGGATTGTTACCTAGGAGAAAAGTTTGTGAAAGTTTTTAGGTTATGTGTCTGCCTGAATTTTGGGACAGTTTCATGATACTTTTAATTGCCAAAAAAGTTCCAATTAAGCTGTGATTCCTTCTTAGAAAATTTCAGATTTTTCTTGATTTCCCAAAACCCAAAAGTCAAGAACTTTTCATTTGACGTTTCACTCGGATAAAGCAGTTGGTCAGTTTGTACGCATCAGTATTAATATCTTGGGACACAACGGAAGATGTTTGTGTGCATGAACGTAGCAATTGTTAGCAACGATCAATCAATTTTGACTTAGTTGAGGAAATGACATCTAGCGGTCGATGAAGATGTCAATATTTTTGATATATAAAAGAAAGTCGTGTTATGTATAGTTAAACAATTTATAACTCAAGAACGGCTGAATCGAATTCATTGAAATTTGGCACAGTGACAGTTTTTAGGCTGATGGTTTCAACAACTTGAACTTCGGTTGTCCTGCCGCTCGATCCACTTTTTACGAAGTAAATCGCCATCGGGCTATCTAGAAACTGTGAAAAAATTGTATTTAAAATCGAATATGCAACAATAATATTTTCCAAAGCTTGAGTTTCAGCATTAAATTTGGGGCGATAGGAAGTTTGCCGGGCCCTCTAGTTTTTAATAAATTTTCCGATATATCAAACTGGCAGTTATTTCAAACATTAAAAAAGTATAAAATAGGGTATCAACCTGTTTAGTTTTTTTTTAATTTTCTTAGTTTTTGTGCACTTTTCTTTATTTTTTTTATTGACAAACCTTCTTCGAAACATTTGAAAACATTTAAAAGAAAGATGAACGAAATCGGTTTAGCCGTTATCAAGTTATAGGAGGACCAGAAGAAAAAAGGGTTAATTTTTATATATCTATCTATACTAATATATAAAGCTGAAGATTTTGTTTGTTTGAACGCGCTAATCTCAGGAACTACTGGGGCCCTACTATGTAACTTGATTCTACTTTTGATTCTATTAGAAAATCATTTGCGATTCTACTTTCAAGTGGCACTACCTATGAAATCAACAAATACAGCATAGTATTAATGCAATGGTGGTAAGTTGAAATATAAATTTCATATTATAAATGCTATATATAAAATGTTAAGTATATCAAACTTTTTTTTAACTAGATATGTGACTATACTATGGCGATAAGGGCAGTTATTGGACGATATGGAGGAGCTTCACACGATTCTCACATCTGGGGACTAAGTGCTGAAAGGGCTTTCCTCATAAGAAAATTTGAAAACGGTGATCGGTCGTCATCTTAGGTATGTCTTAAATTTAGTGAAAAAAAAAAATGAATAAAATACTACTAAAAATTTTATTTTAAGGAGACTCAGGGTATTCTTTGGAGCCTTGGATTTTGACACCATACAGAATAGCAAGCGAAGGATCTGCCGACTCAAAATTTAATGAAAAATTTTCGATTTCAAGGTCAATTATTGAGCGCGTTTTTGGTGTTTTAAAAGCAAGGTTCAGATGTCTTTTGGCGGCAAGAGAACTTCATTATACAGTCAGATTATGAATGTTTTTTGCGCTCTTCATTTAAAATATAAACTTGCGTTACCTGATTCAAATCAAGATCTGGTTTTGGAAGATGTTAGTGATCATTTCAGCTCAGATCAACATTATGTAGAAAACGAAGAATATCAATATAGCAAAAAGGATTCGAAATAATATAAGAAACGATTTATTTAATTCATAAATATTTTACTTTTATTAAATCACTTGATGATTCCCTATACAAAACACATGCACATACAATAATAATGAAATAAAATCAATAAATTATTAATTTTGAATTTATATTTACTTACATTTTGAAAAATAATACTTTCGCACAGTTCTTTTCGCAAACACATTTGATGACGGATAATTTTGTGAGGTTTTGCTACAATTTGGCGTCTACTTACGAGTTTGGTAGTTCCCCGTTTATGCGAAAGTACGTAAAAAGTACTTGGCACTACTAGAACTGTTCGATTTTCGCACATTGTAGCGTTCTATAAGAATTACAGAGTACCAAATTTGCGAATTCGCACATTTTCTTTGTAGAATCGAGTTACAAAGTTGAGCCCCTGGTTCGAATTGAAACATTCTTTTTGCATTGGATAGTTTATTTATTGAGGAAGACTTTAAGCTATACAAAATTACGCTACGACCAATAGGCGAAATATAGGTCACTGGTCATTATTGGTCTTTGGTCATAGATGGTCTTTGGTCATTATAGGTCATTGGTCATTATTGGTCTTTGGTCATAAATGGTCTTTGGTTAATATAGGTCACTGGTCAATATAGGTCATTGGTCATAATAGGTCATTGGTCATTGTACCTTTGACCTTTGACCTTTGACCTTTCACCAATGACCTGAACAGGCCAATTACCAATAACGACCAATGACCTATATTGACCAATGACCATTTATGACCAATGACCATTTATGACCAAAGACCATTTATGACCAAAGACCTATATTGACCAATGACCATTTATGACCAAAGACCAATAATGACCAAAGACCAATAATTTTCATTCTCTTATAATGATTCATAACCAATGACCAAAGGAGTCTCTCATTTATCCCGATCGTGAAGAACGCTATGCCATCGCCATTCAGTTGCACAAAGGATTCGGACGGTTTGGCCTGCGCCGCCACCGCCGCAGGTATGAATATTTTTAAAGATCTTAGAACATTTCAGAGACTTGTTGAAAAGAAGAAACATTGAATAAGAAAAAAGAAACATAAGAACAGGACAGACAGGATCAGGACTGAAGCATTCATTTAGCTTTAAAATATTATGTTACGTATACGTATACTTCGGAAACCGAAAAATTAATTGATGTACGAGTAAGATGACTGCATTTTCTTGTGTCTTTAGAAGGGATAAGAGAAGAGGTGTTCTCAGAAGAGAAATCTTCAAAGGCAGTCTTAAAATAATAATCTGATGCGATGCGAACATGTTCGAAATCGACTTAGGAAGTTGTCTAGAAGAATTTTTAAAGGTTTGAATAGGTCACACAGTCGAATTGCAATCCATGATAGACTCAAATATCCTCATCACTCTTCGATAGATTAAACCACAATCAAGCCTTATTTCTTTTATTTTTTTTACAGTTTTTAAATGCGAATCAAGTCATGGCGGGATACTATATGCATAATTTAATTAGTGCAGTGGGATGGTATCGAGAAAACAGTCAAGTACGATTTCATAAAAATTAGCTGAGTTAAGTTACATTTTTGCCACTATTATTAAACATTCCGCATCAAGTATGACGTCTTTGGAACATGATGCCATTGTGTCAGAAATAATGGCATATCTGTTATTAATTTGAAATGTCTTTCTTGGGGTTTTTGGGGGAAGTCTCTTGACTATTGTACTTTACTCTTGTATATTCTGTTTAAAGACGTACGAGAGAATAAGTTAGGATGTGCTTGAAGAAAAAAATATCTCTATTCCCACACTAATCCTAAAAATATCTAAAATAAGCCTTTAACCATAATTAATTACATAATTTACAAGCGCATTTCCTTTCCACTTCATTTAACTTCCAAACATACACATCACTGAAGATTCCCTTTACCACTAAAATGACACAATAAATTGTCATTGAAACGCGGTTGCCGCATGCAGTTGCAGTGATCTGGAATAGCAAAACAACCCACTTTATTGCCACAAATTTCATTCATCACAAACAGATCAAACTTTTGTCCTCTAGACACCTCTAGACATCTAACCCAGGTCGGTCCGTTTAGACATTCGCTGTGTACAATTGCCACCATAACCATCCATTACAAAATTACAAGGGTGTCAATTCGGCAAAATAAAAACTATGAATTAATTTATTTTCCATGAAAGCTAAACATCAAAATTAGCCACGTCAACGATGGCGATGGCGATGACAATGACAATGACGACGACGAACGATGACAATGTTCAATTCTTTTGTCTCGCACGCGACCGATCGTCGCGTCGTCGTTCGGTCGGTCGGCCGTTCACATATGGAAGCTCGAGCTCTCCAATATGTATGTACATATGTATGTCGAATAGCTCGAGGCGAGAAAATCCACTTTTATTCCATATGTTTTCGGCGGTCGGTTCGGTGATGACAATAATCAACCCTGACAACGATCGTAGATAACATTCTAAAGAAAGGGGAAGGGGGAAGAGTGGAAAACGTCGAACGGGTGGTGGATGGCGGCGCGGCGGAACTTTGATTTGACATCCTTAAGTGCAATCTTGTTACAAACCAATGTAAACAGGATTGTTAATTCGCATGAGCTCTCAGCATCTAATAAAAGTCCACTATAATTTAAAAGTCCACTTTTCCGGCAAGGAGAGGGTTGCAAGGGAATTAACAAGCGGGTATGAGTGTTCTCAATTCAAAGGGGAAGAAACACATCCTTCCGGGTTGCAGGATTAGAACCAGGGGAGTGAGTTTGTTTAAGGTGAATTGTATGTGAGAAAAAATAATATTTTCATTTTCAATTGATTTAAATACCCAAACAGATTAATGATGATAAAAAGAAAACATTTATACAGAGAATTAATTGTGGTACCTACATATGTATGTATGTTTTGATAAGGTTAGTGGATTTAAATTTAAATCTATGAATATTTGATTTAGAAAAAAAGAAAGATATCCAAAATTGCTTGGGAAGCTTTGAGCTTGCAGCTTGTGAGAAGCTTACTAATTTCAGATGATGATAGCGCTTAACCATTTTGACAGCTCGATTTTATTGATAACTTTGAAACTAAACGATTCAAAAAACTATCATTGGGTATTTTCGGAAGACGTTAGAAATTTAGAATCAGTTACATATGCATACATAACATAGTTAGTCAGGTGTTAATTATTTCAATCATGAAATCTTAGTTCACAAAACAAGTTAGTCACAATATTAAATGATGTTATTTATAACATAATCAGTAATTTTTTTGACACAAGTATACTTGACTTGATGTTGATAGTAAGTGAAGTTTCAGTTAGTGTCGAATACTGCTTTGTATTAGAAATTAACTTTTTCAATTAACTATCCAGAGAGCTTACTTTACCCGGACAGTGTGAATGTCAAATGTGACACTTATGGCGTTTTCAATTATGGCAATCTGGAAGCAGAAAAAATCATTCTGAAAGCGTTCAATTGGACAAAAGTGACAGTTCTGATTCTGAAAATGAAGAGATTTCTCTTCTGGACTTGAAATCAAAAGCAAAAACAGAATCCCTCACGTATTCAAAGATTTTAAATGTCACACTTGATAAATGTCATATTTTTTTTTAGTTAACAAATTGTGCGAACTGTGAAGTGATTACTTGAAATTAAAATTAAAATATAAAAAAAATGATAAATAATATTGAAAATATCTTTACAATTATTGTTCCTAATTTGTTAGAAACATTGTTGGAGTCGTCTTACTCATCTTCATCAAGAGTGATGACGATGCAAGTGATGCAGTTAATTTTCTCTTGCAGGAGTTTGTAGTTTTGTTGTTTGTAGTTGACATATGTCACACTTTACCAATACAGTAACTGTAACACCAAACTTCACATTTTTCAGAATTCAGAAAAACTATTCAATTGGTATTCTGCTTCTGCTTCGAATTCCAATTACGTATTGCCAATTAAAAACGACATTATAATAAGAGAATATCGGAATAGTTTGATGATTTTGACATTTCTTGAAGCACCTATTTTGATTCATTTCTTTTCGAAAATGAACTTGATGATATAATTGAGTATATAAATGAGTATTTCTTTCAACCAAGAGTGTTTCTTGTAAGAGAGCGAGTTTATACAGATTCAATTACAGGTAAAGTGACAGCTGTCATTTTAGTTTGATTAAGTTAAGTCTTTTGGATATAAAATCAATGCTATCGTTTTAATTTCCAATTCGTGTTCAGTGATGTCTTTGAATGACAGTATTGGATTTCAGTTGAATTTTTAAAATGAATCTTTGTATGTATATCTATGGACAAATCAAGGCAACCAATTGCGTAACAATTTTAAGGTTATTTTTGAAGATCGAAAAATGTTGTTTTTGTTACAAAATATAGAAACATAAACATAAATATGTACATATGTACATAAATCTATGCACACAGAAGATCATATTTTTATTTCTATTTTTGACGTCAAATCTATCTTATCCTCTATTTATATTTTTAAGGCTGTTCTTTGACGATTGTTTTTATATTATTATTTACCATTCTTATCAATGTTTATTGTTTATTTGGTTTTTTAAGCCTTTTGTTTTTTACCAAAGATCATAATTGGACAATATTTACCAAGTATTTAATGCATATGTACTTATGTCTGTGTACTAAGCCTTGAGATCATTTTATGAACTGTTGAGTTTCTATAAAAATATATACTTATGTATTTACATACAAATATACAGATACCCTTAAATGGAGTTACAATTAAATGGAAGCGAAAGCTTCCTATGACACAGTTACTATGACAGGTGATGGCAATTTCTGGCACGTGTTGATTACACAGGTCAACACCACTTTTTGTTTCTGGGTTCTTGGTATGATTTTCTTGTTTCTCCTATACATTACTAATTAATTACAAAAAAAACTTTTACCTGAAAATGTTTGTTTTTATAGCAACAAGATTGTTAATATGGATTTAAAAGTAGTACCAAATGTGTATCGTCCTACTACATGATATAATTTTCAAGAAATCAAAAATTGTTTTTTTGCATTTTTCACTTCTTTAGGCCTTTAAAAATCACCTCCTACAATAATTTAAAGATATTCGAATTCTAACACCATAAAAAAACTAAATATGTTTTCGCGTTTTTACATATAAACACAATGTTAAAGAAAAACTTTAAACGCGTTTTTCTCCAAATATTTATTTATCATTGTAACTGGTGAAAAAAATTGCAATTACAAATGGGAATCAGGGGCGGATCCAGAAAAAAATTTCGGGTGGGGTCCAAAAATAACAATTTGAAAATGTTCGTTTGTATTGTTGAAAACTGTTTTTAAAATAGTTTTGAACGAAGAAAAAAAATAGGAACTTACGGTTACATAGTTGTATTTAATTTTCTCTTGCTTTAAGCAAGAATGTCCAAGATTTCATCGCTGGACGCATCAATATCTCTGTGAATATTCGTAGGGGCTACAAAGGTGGTAGATCTAGTTAAGTGGTAGAAGTCCCAACACTGTCGCATACATTAATTGCACCAAACACAGAATTAGAACAGAGAAGAAAAAGGAATAATGAATGAATATAGAAGATAGAACCTTGTCGTTGTTTGTATTCTATGAACTGAGGTGCGTTCGGTTTGTCGTTCGGAATTGCAAATAGCTACGATGTGTAACCATAAAATCGTACGGAAATGAATGGTTGGTGTGTCAAATAGTAACTATTTCTAACTATATCCAACTTATGTCTAGGAGGTGAGTTAAAAATGTTGATCTGTCAAAGTCAAATGTTTGATTTAAATAATCAAAATATTAAAAGCGAAATATTTTGCAAAAATAATAAATTTGATTTGCATTGAAATTCATTTTTGTTTTTCGGGGTGGGCAATGTTACAAAAATGTTTCCTTCCATTTCCATTTGAAAAAATATTAAAAATAAGTATACTTAATTCTTGAAATCAAAATAAAGTGTGTTTGTTTGACAGATGAACCATATCTAAATAAAACGCGTTCGTAAATAACTTCAACTATTCCTAACTATGAAACTTGAACCAACATTTTTGACATACAAACCATAGTCAATTATAAACCGAACAAAAGATTAAATATAGGTTTGTAGAGAAAAAATTGCAATAATGGAAACATTTCTCTGAATTCCGATTGTCGGTTATTGCAATTAATAAGTTTTTGTGTCATGTTCATCAGAAAAAAATATTTGTCAAAAACAAAGAATCAAATCACATTAGAACAACGAAATACATGGATTGGTGCAAAATTTTAAACAACCCATTTTTAGGGACTTATCATTTTACTAACTAGCAGTTTGCTATATATTTAACAATTTGCTAACGACTCCAAAATTGTAAACCCTTTTTTTGGTTTTGTTAACTATTAAATTGCTAACTCCTTTTTTATTAAAAAAACGGGCATCCGAACATGTCCAAATAGTGACGGTTTGTGAGAACTAGCAAAGCAAACATAGGTACTTAAACGGACCCATTAGTTGGAAATGTCCCAACTATAATCCCATGCAATCCAATAAAATTAAAATTAACATGAACACAGGTTTATTTAAAAAAAAAACATTTTTCTTCACAAATCCTTTAAATATTTCGAAATCTTTGTCTTCCAATAACATTTTATTAATTAAAAACATAACGAATTATGAAAAATACACGAATCAACACTTTGAAGTAAAATTGGAAAGACAGTTTTTTTTAGGATAATGACAGATATCATATGGATTTAGTAAATTGCTAAAATTTAAATTTGGATTTTCCGGATTTTAAAAATATGTTAAGAGATATAGTAAAATGTTAAAATCGTTTAAAATTAGGAAAACCATCTTTTTAGCTTAGCAAATTGCTTAAAATGGGTTTAACAATTTGCTAATCGTTTAAAATTTTGAGTCATTATTTTTAAAGTTTTTGCAATCAGATCACTTGATAAAAAAATAAAATCTCATAAGAAAACATTGAAAATCCTATTTTCCAATTAAATTTGGTCAACTTTGTCTAATTCTTTTGGTAAAAAATAGTTCACACAAATATTTGTCTTCATCGAGGTCAGATGTCAATAGTAAAAGTTGGAGAGCATTTTTTTCCTGACCCGATTTTCTGATGAGCCACACGCCATAACCTACAACCGTAAATATTAAAAACTACAAAAAATTATATGATATGGGGGTCCGGACCCCCAGGACCCCCCCTCTGTATCCGTCGCTGTTGGGAATCGAAATGCGTTAAAATACATAATGTAAATACATATGTCCATACATTAGGCGGGCGCTACAGTTCCCATACAACTTCCTGGTGGCACATGCAGAGATCGAACCCAGACCGCTAACCATCACACCACGGGTACTAAAGTATGACAATAAAATATAGGCCTGGCCACCAAGTGAGATTTCTTGCTTGTCTCGGTATAGGTTCCGCATTTATGATCAAAAAGGAACTTACCTCTACATACGTCATAATTTTATTTAAATTTTCAATCCTAAATATTTTTTAAGAAAAAAAAATGAAAAACAAATGTTTTTCAGGGCGAAAATTATGATTTTATTAGACAATGTTTAAAAAATAGATTGAATTAAATTTAAAAACCATATTTTGACAACCAGTTAACTTTCTGTTTCAAATGTCACTTCAAAACAATAAAAACGATATTTTCAGTTTTTTAAATAGGTATAAATTAATCTGGAAAATTTGTAAATGTTTCAATTGTTTTTAAATGAAAATGAAAGAATTATAAAGACCTTCCAATTATTTTAAAAGTTAAATTTTAACAGAAACCACTGGGAGAATGTGAACGTCCCTTCAAATGAAAAACACACAAATAGAAATCCCACGAGAAAAACAAACTTAATCTACATTATGTTTAAAAATACACATTTATCTTTGTGTATATAGGTATAGGGTTTATCGTATTCATGCGCTCAGCAAATAACTATCAATTTTGTTATCCGATGAATTTCAGAAAATTCAATTTCAAAGTCACTTCTCACCCCTTTTAGACCATGTACTTGGTGCACCTCATCGTCATCACCCGTCAGCTCAGATCCACCGATCCAGATCTGTATCTGAAATCACAGGATGCAACCTACGCAAAACATCTTCCGGCCAATTTATTAACATATAATTTTCCACGCCAGTTATTTAACTGGTGATAATTGCCTGAGAGTCCTTTTTTCTTTTTTTGAACTCTAACTCGATATAGGAAAACACCCCTCGTAGTTAGGTTGGGCTGTTTTTGGCCTTCTGGCCTGGGTGCTGTGCCGTATACCATTTGAATTCGTTTTGTGCAAATGACATTGGCCACAACCCGCAATTGGAAATGTCATGCAACACGTGACCAAACGTATGCTTCTAGCTCTTGTACATCCCAAAGCCCCGGGCAGTACAACAGAGGTGAGTTTTCCACAACAACAATACAAACACCACAACACAACCAACGAACGCAACGCAACAACAAAAGAGAGATGAACCAGGTCTCAGTCTCATATAAGGACCCTTGAGTAAAGTCCCTGATGCAACTTGAAGGGTAGGTTATGGCGAAATCGAAATCACAATCACATCATCCCGGAACAGATTGATTTGTAAATATTTAAGGATGCGCTTGCGGTTGGTCCATAGTTCTCTTGAAGACCACTTTAACAATGAAAAGAGGAAGGAAGTGGTTTGGATTTTAAGTTCCGACACAAAATCACTGTCATTCTTTTCGGACTATAAACTGTTTGTTTTGATAACGGTTTAATCCGAAGCAAATTGATTTGTTTGTTTTTGAGTTGCATGAAATTTTTGTTTGGAGTTCTGTGGGAAAATTTCGTAATCCATTTCTATTCGAGAATCTTACACAACTTCAAATAGGTATTTAATGTTGGTGGTGAAGGTAATGTGATTTTAAATTACGACAAAATGTCGAATTTAGAAAGCTTTTGGGAAGTTTATTCTAAAGCTTAAAAAGCTTTAGTTGAAAAGTTGCCCACAAAATGCGTTTTGTGAAAAAGAAGCGCTACTATCGTTTTAAAATAGATAACTTTCAATTTCAGTTACTTGTTTTTAGTTTGTTTTGCTTGAATAACGAATACACTCAATTTTAATTTGGTTTTTTTTGAATTTAAATTTTTCAGTTTGTTTAATGAGAATTCTTTTTTTTTTTAAGCTTTTAAGAAAAGTAATGTCAAATGAACTCTGGGCTATACTAATTTTGCCACTAGTTTTTGTGTCTAAGAATTTAGAGTAAAATTTATAAACATTTAAAAGTTTTCATTTTTACCAAAACCAACAATATCCACGTCTCTAACTGCCTCGTAAATAGAGCTGTGTCAATCGTTCATTTCAAAAGATTCAATCGTTCATATGTCGTTTAGTTCAATGATTCTTTCTTTTCAATCGTTCATTTTATCAATCATTCACTTTTACAATCATTTTAGTTTCTGTTTCATTTTGTTTGTGATTGTGAATAAAATGGAATAAATGTGTTATTTTCCAATCGTTAATTTTTTTTAATAATTTTGGTTATGAATTTACTAAAGCTTAGATTGGTCTGCCAGATTTATTAAAAAAAAATTTCATTGTTTAAAAATTTGCCTGACTTGTTTCCAAACAAACAATCTTTAATATATGTGTAAGTATGGGGAAATAAAAGTTTGAACGTAACATAAGAAATTGACCCAAATTCAGTTTTGTTCGCATTCGTATTGTTCTATTTTAACACGTTCTTGATAGTTGTTTTGATTTCCACAATTACGCTCCCGTTCGTTCTATTTCTTCTCATTTGAAGGAGATTGAAAGATTGTATCATTATTGAAGTAGTGATTGGAATCAATCAATCTTTTCGGTGAACGAGACAAAAAGAACGAATCAATCGCGATTGACACAGCTCTTCTCGTAAATAAGACACGAATAGTAAACATCAAGTTGAGAGTAATGGTTCTGAATTTTGACATTCTATTGACATGAGTTTCCAGCGAAAGCTTCGAATTGTCACAATTTAAATTTGAATCTTTGCAGACGAGCGAGGGAATTCTGTGACGGTAAATACTGAGCGATATATAGCCATGTTACGCAATTTCCATCTAAAGAGAGTTTGGCAGTCTTAAAGGAGATATTTGCTGGAAAACTCATTTCGCGTCGAGGTGACAATGTGACATTCCATGGCCACCTAGGACCCCACTACACTTTTTTCTGTGGGAAAACATGAAAAGTAGAGTCTACAGCAATAATCCCACCACAATTTCCCAGTTGAAGACCAATATCCACGGAGAAATGGCCCCTATTCCGCGTGCTATGTGCGAACGAGTTCTGGGCAATTTGAAGTCGAGAATCGAAGAGTGTTTGCAGCGTGATGTTGCGTATTTAGATAGTGTTATTTAAAAAAATGAATTTCCCAAATGTTTACTTTAGTTTAAAAATAAATTTGTATAAGTAATAATTTTGGTTATTTTTTTGTGAATTTTTCAAATTCGCAAAACTCCGAGGCCCACCCTGTAGAATAGTAAAAGTATTTTTATTTTAGACACATCAATCAACTACTTAAGGTGTAATATGATAGATTGTACACATGTATATAAGATATTTTATCTGATTAATTTTCGTGCTATTTTTTGGAATTTGCTATGGAATGTGCGACATTTAAACAAGTCAACTTAGAGCACGTGCTTCAGCTTGGAAACTTAAAGATTCTTTTTTTTATGAATTTGTTCGTGTGTTTGAGTCTTAATCTTATGAAAAATGAAAGTGCTGAAGTGTCAAAAATCAACAACGATTTTTAGTTGTTTAAGACGATGAGTGATAATCACATATAAACTTACAATTCCTATATATGCTGAGGTTCACTTTTTTAATTAATTATTAATATTTATTTGAGTTAGAATGCTGACTTTGTACAAAAATTGATTTTACACAAGTTGTTAATTTAATTGTCAGCAAGACGCCAAAACAATCTTAGGTTTTTTTTTATAAATTGTACACAACATTTAAACACACGTAAAGAAATGAATGCATAGGTTAAGGGGTGTTAACTGTTAAGAAAAAATAACAAATTATCCGTAATATCATACTGAGTCAAAAAAATGCATACAATTATCTGATGGAACAATGAATAGCTAAAATTACATTCATAACTTTGAGGTCACATACCCGAGTAAAAACACTAGCTTCGAAAAAGGTCAGCAAATAAAAGATTTGTCTTACTAAACGTTCTAGATAGTAGGTATTCGTCTCAGACAGAAGTGTATACAAAGTCATTATTAGGTGGGTTTTTTTGGCAATGCTATCCGTAGTGAAGTAAGATTTTACTCGCATTACAAATACACCAACCTCACTGCCAATAAAAGTAGAAGTAGGATTCCACTACGGATAGAATTTTGACGTTTGCTCGAGTCTCGAATATAAATGCTGGTAGCTTGGTACAATTGATAACTCTTGTGTAACTCGAAGGTATGTTCGTAAAGTACGATAAGTAGTTTTTGTTTAACATTTTACATTTGTCACTGAGTGTTTAAACTTTTACTCTTTGCTGCACTTTTTGAACCAAACAAAGGTGACACAGAAAAGCGACAAAATTTAAGACGCTGTCGATCGAGTGTTCGTTAGTTAACGCGACAAAATAACAGTGTTTTTCATTTTAGCCGCGTTTTATAATATACACGAAGAATCAGTTCATGAAGAACTGGTTCAGCACTTTTCATGTATTAAAACAACACTACATTTTTCTGGTTCAATTTTCGTAAACCAAGATTGATCCCACCACCAAAAGAAGGAAAATTTTGCATTTTCAATTGGTAGTGTTTTTGTTCTGAGTTGGCAAAGCAAAGAGTATTGCCATAACCATGTTTTTTGATTTAGGACTGGATTCCGAATTGTTATGGCAAAGTTTACAATTTTAAGTTGCGTAGTGAACGGCAGGACACATATTGTTGTGAACATAATTTGCTGATACCTCCTGTCTATGCATGTCGACTATTTGCAGTGAAAGCCTGATGTGGGCATTTTTTCATGTTTTTTTTTTATTTTCTTCGTCTGCAACTAGAGACATCCCTGTGTCGTGTACGGGCAAGATGTTTTTTCGGAGTATCATTAAATTCTAATACTCACAACTGGCAACATCATTTATGTATGAAATATCATAAGCTTAGGTCACTTTTGTCGTTGCTACATAAACGGGCGGGTTTATTTTATTCATAATAAAGCACGTTGCATACCTTTAATGTGATGGGTACTCTCACCTATCGTTTGTAAATTAATTGTGCCAGTTGTATATCTACCTCTCGCTGTAGCACGAAATTTTTGGCGTTCGTCTCCAAGAAAAAAATCACTTTGTGTAAATCCAAAACCAACCAAAGTCTGCGAACAGACCTCTTGACTTTTGTTTTAATATTTGTCACAAAAAATATACAAATCAACTTTTGATTTTAAAATCATAGGGATTATGAGATGAATAAACTAAGAAAAATAAACTTATTTATATTATTATTAAATATCTTCTTTTCTGTGTTCTCCGCCTGGCAAAAGGTTTTTTTCAATTAAATATTTGACAACTTGTCAGTAGGTAGTACCAAATTTTAATTTTAAATATTGCACCACTGAGGATAAACGTTTTTTTGGGAAATCCCACTTCACTATACGTATAGCATTGCCAAAAAACAAGCCTATTATACACTGCTCGTCATCAGATTAGCACACCCCCTATAACCTTAATAAATCTGACGTTTTGGTGGTTTTTGTTAAAATGCAGTTTCATACTTCTTTGAGTTCTATATTACATTAGTAAAAAGAAATATCCCTTCATATGGCATTTGCTGTTTTTTTCGATAAAAAAGTGTGTTTTTTTTATAAATTAATTTTAGTTTTTCGTCAAAAGTTGAACGCGTTTGTCAACTGATTTTTTTTCCTGCTCAAGAAATCTATTCCATTTAATATGGATAAAGTTAAAAAAAAAAATGAAGCTAATGAGAAGTTGAGACTGTTAATAAGTGCATTAGCCAAAAAAAACGATAGAAGTGATCGAAAAGTGATATCCGCATTCCTGTACAATAAGTAGGATTAAGGTTAAAATAACAAAGATGTAGTAATAAAATAATTTCCAATGCTGATAAAATAGCTATTTTGAGAAAAGCATCGAACTTTCAGAACTCAGCTTTAAAGATCAAGGCAAATGTTGGTGTTAAGTCAAGTTTTTCTACCATTTAAAGAGTGATAACGATAAGAAATGCTCCGCATTTAAAAAGATTAACATTGAAGAAAAAACCACCACTTAACTTGGCTAGAAAGGAAATCCTCCTGAATTGTGCCCGACCGCATATGACACAGCATTCTGATTGGCGGTATGTTGTCTTTTAAGATGAAAACAAACTTAATTTGAAAGGTTCAGGCAAATGAAACAAAGACTAATTAATTGAAGGCATCAAGTGCACCTTCAAACATTTTATTAGACTTCATTGAATAACCGTAAGGGTACGATTCTCTTCCGAATTGAATCTATGAAGTCATTCTCAACAAGAAAGATCGAAACATTGTTAAATAAAATTAGTTTAGCAATAATAAAAATGTATTAAATCATTTAATTGGGCTAGAATAACTTTACGCGAGCAGGTGTGCTAACCTGTTGACGTGGAGTGTATGAGGTGTTGCTATAAAAGATGGAGCATTTTAGTAGAACTTCGGATAAATATTAAGTCCAAAAAGTTTATGTAACCTTGACAATCATTTGTTACTTCCGTTGTTTGTTCATTGTTCATTCTTCACTCTTTTCCTCTTTTTTTTTGTATTAATGTCATGTGTTGTATCATCTTATATCATAAGTCGCTAAGGTGCAGTGTCTCTACTCCAAAGATTTATGTCTGGAACTCAATTTCCAAGATGTCCCTGGTTTTATATCAAGATCAATTTGTCTGTATTTCTTCTTACTTGTTTAAATTAAATTCGTGTTTGTTTTTTTACAAATTAACTTATTTTTGTTTTCCAGATATCGAAACACCCTTTTTTATGAGGTTTGAATTTGGTTACACCTATCAAAAAGCTATTAATTTTATTAAAGTACCTAAGCTTTTAAAGAACACCTCTTGCGGTTGGTATTACATCATTTCCATCCAACTCTCACTGGATTTGCCTTTTTGTTTCTACTTAGATTGATGCAGATATTTATAAACAGATTTTTAAAAGGGGTTTCCCGGCAAGTGCCGGTTTAGCGGTAGTTTAATTAAATACATATATGTATATTCTTGAATTTAGCAATTACGGAAACCTGTTAAGCACCAACTAAGTCACTATCTACCATATATGTAGGTATGTAGATACATACAAATAACATCGACCATTGGTTATTGGATATTTGAAAAAAAAGTATATTTACGCTATGCAGTTTTTTCTTTTGCCTCTGGAAATAGAGATCGTTGACACGAACTCCAGCTGAATTAATTTAGGTCACAATGACTCTAATGTGAATAATTTATATGTAATTATCATAAACTTATAGTTATAGTAAGATTTGAATATTAAAAAATGATTGTAAGCTTCATTCAGATGTATGAGTATCTGTGACATTTATTAAAATGTATAAATCTAGTCAAGTTTTAATTGAACTTAGGAGAACTATTTGTCAGATTGATTGATAAATGATGAAAATATAATTTTCAATAAATGTTTAATTTCAATTTAAATTTTATTAGAAAGTCTGTTTTGTTTATATTTTTTTTTTTCTTTTTTTTGAACAATTAATTACAAAATTTAATGACAGTCATTTAATTTTACATTCAGCAAAAGCAATTATTCTAATACTCAAGCCTTATTTAAAAAGAAAATTGTTATTGGTTTATTGGAAAATTGAGGTGAAGAAGAAAGAGGTTGATCGTACCTCTTTTAATCCCTGAATTATCTCTAAGGCGTTTCATTTCACTGTTGTGGTTTTTTTTCATTGGGTATTTCAGGGCAAGCATTTTATTCATTAAGCTCTCAGCCACCCCATTAGAAGGATTTTCGGATTTTTCAGGATTTGTTGTTGATAAAAATCCAAAAGAGCAGATTTAAGTTTCTAAATACTATTCATAAAAAATGTATAATTTAAAATTCTCTAATTTGAAATTATGTATATGTGCGAACTTTTGATAAAAACTCAAAAACAAAAACGATTTTTAAGTCCATAACATACGTTTCAAAAAACAACACAAGTAACACGAAAACATGGGGGACCTTGACTTGTTTTCCCGAACTCAATATTTGCATTTTTATTTCGTACCTAGATACATTTTATAGTCATTGCATTTGATTTAGATTCTTAAGATACATACATCTGTTTATAAGCGCCATGTCATGTAAACAAACAAAAAAAAAAAAAATTCAATATTTATTGTTTGGTGAATAAAGTCTATTTTTAGTTTTTAACTTCTAGACATATTGCAAAAAGAATGCTGAAAAGTTTTTCCATGTGTTTAAATAATTTTATTTTAGTATAAATTAGCCTGCGTAGGTTTAATTCATAAAGTAGAATTTTGGAGAAAAAAAAAATCTTAGGCTGATGCAATAGTGAATGAGAAACTTTAGAAGAGAGTCCAGTCACAGTCAGATTAATCAACATTCCGTTGGTTTCCTTTTGAATTGACTATTGAGAGATTTTATGTAAAATCTTACTCTTAAATTCGGACATATAGAAATCAAAGGACACGGTAGGTACTGCTCAGTAAAGTTCTAAGGCAATACACTCTTTTCACAAAAATAAACCCTGTTGACTTTTAAACCCTTATTATGTACTTTAGAACCCATGTGAAAACATCAATTTCACATAATTTGCTGAACAAGTGCAGAATATTACGGTGACTAAATTTTAAGTTTGAAGAAACCATAGATGGTTATACTAAAACACAGTAATTCGAAAATCAAAAAATAAACTTAAATATTTCTGTTATCAAAGAAAAATTTTAACATTTCATCTTTTCGTTTAAAGGGGCGTGGCATCTACTTCTACTTCTTGTAAAATCACAAAATTTTATAGGAATGTAGAGATTAAAGTGAACACTTATGATTTTTGTAGAAAGCTGAAACTACATTATGTAAGTACTTGTAGAACGATAGCAAGTTTAACATAGAACAATTTAAAACCAAACATTTTAAACCACAATCATCTAATGGCAAACAATCGAAATTACCTTATGTCATTATTGTCATTTTGACAATCATTAAATTGTCTTTAGAAATTTCGGTACCATTCAGAATATTCTGTGACTAAGAAAAAAGTATAGGTACACAATAATTTACTTCTAAAAAATTAAATATAAATATATGAGAATTATTTTATTTTCCAACAAGATAAATTTAGTCATGAAAGCTTTTGAAATCGTTCCGTGAATCTTAAAAAAATGATTTATTCTATTTACACTCATATAAAGTAATAAAGTTTATTGTTGATGTTAATCAAACAAAAGTTTAAGTTCATTAATTATAATTTGCCAACTGATGTTGATGGTCATAATATTTATTTGTTGCATCTTATCTTTTCGCTTCTTAATCTACATCCTTCTCGTTCTCTTGATTGACAATTCTATTTTAGTACTCTCGTATTTGAATGAAAATAAAATTAACAGTAATATCACTCAATTACAACATTGATTAAATCAAATAATTTGCCTCTCTTTATCTTCTGCTGGATGAAGAAGAAGATCAACAAAAAATAGATAATAAAATTTCTTAATTGAATGAAATAAAAATTTGGGATGTTGAAAAAAAAAGTAAACATTTTAAACAAAATTTCGCCCACCTAAACAATCTAGGAGGGAAACTTGGACTTCAAGGGCAATTGTTTATCACATTGACAACTATGGTTGCCAAAGTACTTATCTATACAGTCGGAGAAATCAACATTTTCTGAATTGACGTCTCCAGTTATGTCAAAGTAGTCTACATACGCCAAATTTTTTACTATCCTGATTCCATATTTTCACCTTTTCACACGGAAAGATCAGAGACATTTCAAATCTGCTATAATATTGAGATTTCCTTTCTTTTGAACAGTTTACGACCGCAGTAGTGAGCTTTATAAAACACTTTTTATGACAAGAAGGGGCAGTTGGTACCCGTAAAAACTTTCAGGTGGCACAGGCAGGAATAGGAAACACACCTTTGGCTTGACAGTCCTACTCACTCAATATCACGCCACGGATACTACACTATTAAAATCATTCATTATTTTAAGGCGACTATTTTTGACGTTAGGTAGTTAAAAAGATTGGAAAGTGAACGCCATGTTTGCAGAAATTCATATCATGCATTTTGCATCTGCTGCTGTCAGAAATGTCAACATAGAATTGACATTTTACATCATTGAATTTGCTGTGAAAAGTGAAAATTCGAAAAGTAAAAGATGCAAAACATACATAATTGGCAACCACTCCACTTCCATTGCTAAGTAGCCAGTTCTGGATTTTTGTTTCGAGAAATACATTTTTGCGGGAGGTATCCACATCCACATAAACCGATCGCCATACATGCTGAGTGCGAACAGAGTGTACAAACATCAGTGCAATGATCCGCATAATGGAAATGGACTCCAATCTTCCATCTCTCCAGCGCAGCGTCCAGTCTAGACTTATGCCTCCTTCCTTTGGTAGCGTTGTACATTGTACTACACTCCACAAAATGCTAGCTGATGATGGTATAAGCATAAGCAAGCAGCTATTGCTCTGCCCCAGGGTTCCCTATTAAACTGGGGTCTCAAGTAAAATTCACATTCAGTTAAGATTACGCTCTAGTGTCGTTCAGATAGATTGCGCGGCTAGAAACAAATACGTGACGATCGCCTATCAAAGCAATCATCGCAGCCGATCAACATCTCCACCCTCTTTGTATAGCGGGAAGTGAAATTTAAACAAAGTCTCTACTCTCACATCTCATCATTACCTTTACTGAAATCAAATGAAATAGTTTGTTAGCTTTGGAATCGAAATGATTATCTGATGAATCTAGCAAGTTCCAAGTTGATTTTTAAGTTCCAACCATTCGCGTACAGTGCTCTATCCACAGATGACCAACAACGAGGCGTGATAATTTTCCAATAAATAATTAAGCATCAAAATTAATCATAGGTTTAAAGAGAGATAAGGAAAACGACCGCCATTAAAAACCCCTTGATCACCCCCCAAAAGTCTGTGCGTGTTTTTATTTTTGTTTTATTATTTTTTCTTTTTTTTTATACATTTTAAGACTTCAACTAGTCTAGAAGTGATAATTTTTTTTATTTATTTACATATTGTTTCGATTTTGTGATTTTATTAATATACCTACTTGTGTATGTGTCTTGTATAGCCCTTATGATAAGCAAGTGATAACCTAACTGTTAACTAAGTGTTACTGTGAAAGTGATATTTAAATTGCTCTTCAACTTTGAAAAGAGCTAATTAAAGTAGGAGCACTCCAAAGGATATCGATTACTATTTGTGTGTGTATAAGTAGAAATTGTTGAAATGTCTGAATCAGGAATCGAGATGGCTATGTCAAGGAAGGAACGGGAAGAGAAAGGTAAGGAAAGGGCTTTCGAAATTTTGTGTTTGAAGCTAACGGAATGTCCATCATCGTCGTCGCAATCAAAACCTTGAATCGGTTATTGAAACATTGACATTTAATAGTTCAGATAATGACATTGATCCCGCGTTCAGAATGTTATCTTAAAAGCTTTGTGTTGCGGTAATCCTTTTTTGAGAAAATCATCTTCGATACGGGAAAACTATATTGATGTATTTTCTTTAAAATTTCTTGTACTTTTTCAAATAAGGAAGTAATTAATTCTGAATTGAATTGCTTTCTATCCAGTGCAGTGTAGTGTGTGTATGAAAAATTTGATTACTTTTTTCCTGACAGATCTTCACGATTTTGATTAAATAAATGCTCTTTTTTTTAAGTACTACATAGCTGTCACATTTCTCCGCATACTCTGTCAAAGTTGGGATGTTCCCTGACTATGAACGTTTAAATTTGTCTGAAGTCCTGTCAAGTTCATAAGTGTGTGTAAGTGTTGATGTAATTCAAGTTTAGGTAATTATAAAATTGACAATGCAGTGTGAATTAGAGATCTTTTGAAATCCAATGCATAGTTTATTTGCGAGAAATAAGAAATTTGAAAATTGTTAAGCTTTGATTTAAATAAATCTCACCTTTGACACTTGGTTTATTAGGCTTAGACCTCACGGTTCTGTACGAATATTTAAAAAACACGGAAATACGGAGTCTGTCTAATTAGACAAGCCCAAAAAATCAGTCGTGTATTTAATTCACGTGTAATTCTTCTCTTGTTACCTATGTAAACGAATCTATATTATCCGGATTCTGGGTTAAAGGTACATTTTTTACTGTTGTAGTTTGGCAGCTCCAGCAAGCTGACTGGCTTTTATTTATTTAAATTTTATTTAACCTCGCTTGAAAAAGAAAAATTAAAAAAATTGAAACAGAGACATTTTTCTTACACGGATAAATACAGTAAAAGCATTGATGCCCACTTATTATGATTCGTGAAATTGAAATACACGTGTTATTATAATTACACGGATTCAAATCCGGATATTCTAAAAACACAGATATCCGTGTTTTTGATTATTATCCGTGTAATCGAGAGTGGTTTATTTTGACTAGTTTTTAAACTGTGCAAAAGAAATTAAGATGTCACATGGTATTTTATAGGTACTGAGGATGACAAACCTTGGTTTAAGACTTAAACTTAACGATTTCAAACTAAATTTGACATTATAGTAAACCCCAGACTAACTGGAAGTTAAACAATTCAAAGAGCGTATGTGCAGACGTTCGTTAGCTAGAATCCTACTTTATCTTTTCACCTCGGTTAGGCCTTAGTAACAGTGTTTAAAGTGATGAATCATGTATCAAATATTTAAGCACGACTGCCTTAATACTTGGACGAAAAATTTCCAATCATAATTATGTTAACACTCAGGTGAATAAATAGAGAAATATTTTTGGATTTTTTCCGAAGAACAAATACAAACTGTTGTTAAACACTGTTGGCCCTTAGAAAAATAAATTCGGTAAGACATCACAAAAAAAACCTTTTAATATATTAAAAATCGACATAAATATTTGGATACCTACACTACATATAACTTGCTACTAACATTTCAATCGGATGTCAACTAAAAATTCTGTTTGATTAAGATAAAGTTATCTAAATTAATAACTCCAAATCTAAAAAAAAAGTATTTGTTCACCTTTTTAAACACGCAAAGTACTATTTACATAACCATAAAAAAATGATGTAAATTTTGAATTTAAATTGGCAAAATGCATACATATGTATTTTACAGGGTAGCTACACTTTGAGGATAGCAATGAAATTTGGTAAAAATATTTAGATATTTTTTTTTTTTTAATAAAACTCAAGCTAAAGAAATTATAAATCTAAATTATAAGTCTAGGTTTTAATAGAAAGACAAAAGGAACGTCAAACTAAAATACAAACAAAAATTAACTGAACAAATTGAAATCTACAATACAGTGATTAGGGTCTTGTGTCGCTTATGTCACCCCTGAAAAGGCTTAAGGTCTGATGTGGATAATAAAATTTGCTTGAGTGTATTTATGTAGCTCGAGCTCCAGTTATTAGCTCGAGCTTTAGTTAACTCAATCTCACCTCTTGTCAATTTAAAAAGTCAACTACTAGTACATAGTATTCTGAGATCGATGATAAAAAAATCATTTTCTACTGCTCATGTAATTATTATCATTTGTTTCCAATTCCACTAATTTATTAAATCACGGGATCTTCTTTGATGTCTTGCGTTAAGCTCTTCCTCTCTTTTCATTTAGGTATCATTTTTTAGAAGCCAATCCAATTGAGTGAAACTTAAATCCATGCATCAAACATCATTTTGGTTCCATACGTCATGAAGAATCAAATTGACGTACGGTGTTCAGTCAAAACCGGCTGCTATTCAATTAACCATAATGACTTTTAATGGAATTCTTGCAGAAGATATCGGACAATATAGGTGGATGTGTTTGCCACAACCAGAGTTAATACTTGACATTTATAGAAGTCTAATGGTCTGTGTGGTTATGACTGAAGACGAATAGTAAAAATTAACTGATTAAGCATAATTACATTTTCCGTGGAATCCTGTCTTGAAATTAATAGTTTGGATGTAAATAACATACCATCATTACTTCCTAAGGAGGTTGCTTTCCTTTCACTGGAAACAAAAAATTACATCAAGTTAGGTTGGTTTTCATTTGTCATGATTTTTAGGTTGCTTTCTAGTTACGTACATATACGAATCAAATATCAGTTCAAGACATGAGTTACAGTGAACAATCATCCAATTGTTTTGATTGATTTCATGATAAAAAAGAAATCAAGACGTCATCTGCTTTGAAAAAATAAAATTTGTGTGTGTAAAAAAATAATTTAAGTGTTTTCATTTAAGTAAGGGCCAGTTTTTCAGTAAGAGATTATCCTAAGAGTAAGAGTTTACCCTGGTTTAACTCTTCATTTTAGTTTCTCAGTTTATGTAATTTAGTCCCGAAGCTAACTCAGAGTTAACCCTGGATATTATGTTAGTTAACTCTGGGACTAAAAAACATATACATACATTTTAAATTTATTTTGAATATTAGTTTTTTCAAACAAACACAAAATCAAAACAAATAACTATGGTAACAACAAATACAGAGAAAGATCCGGTATAAATATATGTCAACTGACAAAAACATTTCAGTGATGCCAAAAACGAGATGATTGACACCTTAGAAGAGAATATTCGGCACATTATTGCTGACATACGGCAAAATAGTCGAAAATTGTTCCTCCCGGCTTGAATTTATTCAAGATAATTAGCAGCCGTGGCTACTTGCCCGAAAACATTTTTAAAACAAAATGGCAAAATTCATCACATAAAGCTGAATTCTTGGTCATAACATTAAAAATAATAGGCGTTTTATTTCTTCTTGAAAACTACACGCCTAAAAAATGTATATATATACATACACATGTACAAGTTTTTTGCTTAAAGAATTCCTTGTAAGATTTGGGAGCAAGCCCCCACCGAAACAAAATCCTGGCTACGGCACTGCCTGTAAGATAGTTGGGTCTGATCCAGTTGTCTACTAGTAATCGTGATTTAACCTATTTAATTGAGGTTAAACCGGGATTCAAGATTACGTTTTAAAGAACCTCATACTTCCGGTTAAGCTTAAGTTAACTAACTGGTTAATCTATGTAATTTACTTTGCTTTTGATACAGTTATACACACATCTTGTGTCAAATAATGTTTTTTTTTTGACAGTTAAAAGCTTATTTCGTTGCTCTATCAATTTTTGAATTTTAAAATTTTAACATAAAGTCGAATATAATGTACATTATGTATGCATGCATAATTTTGTCAGTGAACATTTCTTTAATTTTACACATCACAAACACTGACTAAATGAGTTTCTTGTGGGGATTAACTCTGATTTTTAATTTACCTCAATACAATAATGATGAAATCAAAAAAAGAATATCAAGACTATATAGAGACTGGAACTGATCAAGAGCAAAACAATCAACAAAGAATCAAAACAATGGGAAATTCCAGAAATTATTTTAATCATTTAAATGCTGATTACTCAATCAAAAATTCACTGTGCCAGTTTTATCAGATCACCATTCACCAATCAGCACCATACAACATGCATCATCATTGTTCTACTTTTTTATGCAATTTTTAAATTAAAATCATTTGATAATTTAATTAAATGTTACTCAATTAGGTATTTTTTAAGTGTCACGCCCATATTAGTCTTTAAATTTAATTAACATTATAAATTTTCACATGCGATGGATAAATTAATGCTTTCATTCGTTTGGTTTTGGTCTGAATTTATAAATTTAATGAAGATAGGTTTAAATGAATTTTATACACATCAAAGATTCTTAAGATTCTCTACCTGAATTCATTCGTTAACACTACGATTACTCATCTGGACTGAGCCTTATTCTTGAAGGTGTTCTATCCACTTCAGCTCATTTTATTTTACACTTAAAACCTGGGGTGGAATCGGCTAAGCTGATAGTTGACTATCAAATTTGATAGTCTTCACTTTTCCGTCTGTGTAAGATGATCACTTTTGTGTAACTTTTTTGCATAGATTTGGTATCACTTACAAATCATTTGCTTCAGGGGGAAACACCATCTATCGAATTTAATTTTGATCAAATTGACAGCTAAATAGGTGTCACTTAAAAAAGTCAAATAAAATTTGACCGTCAAGTTGACTATCACTTTACACAGATCAATTTTTTTAAATTTGACTGTCAACTA
Source organism: Scaeva pyrastri (assembly GCA_905146935.1). Taxonomy (NCBI): domain Eukaryota; kingdom Metazoa; phylum Arthropoda; class Insecta; order Diptera; family Syrphidae; genus Scaeva; species Scaeva pyrastri. Next base: position 40,767,713 of record LR989927.1, on the reverse strand, counting down.
TCAAAAATCACCTTACACTATTCCAAACCTGATCTTTATTATCTACTTTGTAGCTTGACTATATTCGTATAGTCAAGTTGACCACACTCAAAATCTTTTGCTTTTTTCAACAAATTAAAATTAAAACATTTTTGTGTATTTTCAGAGAAAGCCGACTACGAAGCTCGCATCACAGATCCAGTGGCCGGATCAATTGGAGACTTGGGACCCTGGCAAATCTGGATATGCATTGTTATATTCATGATGAAATTTCCAGTAGGCTGGCATCAGCTAGCCACAGTTTTTCTAGCTCCTCCAGTTAGTTTTGAATGTGCAGTTCCAAGTAATCTGACAGACAAATGTTCCGATGAGTGCACCCAATTAGTCTATGACAGGAGTGTCTTCAAGGAGACCATAGTCACGGAATGGAATTTGGTGTGTGGCAAACGATATCTGGCCAGCTTTGTACAGACACTCTTTATGTTTGGAATTCTAGTCGGAAATATCATTTTTGGAATCTGGTCAGACAGGTAAGTTTGACAAAGCGAAAGCGAAAGCGTCAACAACAATATCCTAACTTAAAATGACGTCCTATTCCAGAGTTGGTCGACGGCCTCCATTGGTTTGTTCGGTTCTGATGCAATTAGTGTGTGGAGTTCTTGACGCCTTTGTTCCGTGGTTTTGGGTTTTTTGTGGCTTTAGATTCCTTTTGGGAGTTGCAACTGGAGGAAGCATGATGACAAGGTAAGTTTGAAATTTGTTGATCATTTATGTAAATGAATTTTCTCATGAATTTTTCCTTCCACACCACATACAGTTTTGTCCTCGTGATGGAAATCACTGGTACCAAGAAGCGTGAAATTATGTCAATTTTGTATCAGATTCCTTTCAACCTGGGCCACATGACTCTGCCAGTGTTTGCCTATTTCCTCCGCGACTGGAGATGGTATCAATTTGCAATGTCAATTATCTCGGTGATATTCATCTCGTACTACTGGCTGATTCCGGAATCACCTCGCTGGCTAATGTCAGCCGGTCAACTTGATAAGGCCACGAAAGTCCTCGAAAAAGCCGCCATCACTAACAATCTTCCGATCCATAACATCCGCAGTGACCTCGAAGAATGGTCTCGCCGTAAGACGACCAAGAAAGATGTTAAAAAAGGAACATTCGTCGATCTTTTCCGCTATCCGAACCTTCGTTTGAAAACCATTTGCATAACGGTCAATTGGTTTGTGTGTGGCTTGACTTACTTTGGGGTCTCCCAGTACGTTGGCGAACTAAGTGGCGACATCTTCACGAACGTGGCGATAGCTGGAACTCTTGGAATTCCCGGAACATTGATTTCAGTTCTAACCGGAAAATATTGGGGTCGCAAGATCTCTCTGATGGTTTCAAACACTCTGGCGGGATTTTGCATGCTGGCAATAGCTTTTGTGCCCGAGTCGAGTGCGTTTTTAAAAGTCGGTCTGGCATCAATTGGAGTATTTGGAATGGCCGTGTCTTTCCCGATTGTCTATCTGTACGGGGGTGAGATGTTTCCAACAGTCGTGCGCAATGCAGGGATGGGTTTTGCATCAATGTTGGCTCGAATTGGTTCGATGTCGGCTCCATTTGTGTCACAAACTGCATCCGTTGCCCACTGGATACCACCGGTTATCTTTGGTGTGGTCCCACTCATTGGAGCTGTTTTGGTGTTGTTTTTGCCAGAAACCAAAGGAGCACCACTGCCAGAAACAATCGAAGATGGAGAGAATTTCGGGAAGAAGAAGAAGTCTGAAAGTTAAATTTCAAAAAATTAGAAAGATAAGTGTTGTTCGATTTATGTAAAGTTGCCATAAGAAGTCTTTTTCTTTATTTAATATAATCGTAGACTAAAATAGAAACAAATAACTAAATTTATTTTATTATTTTTTGGAAAAGTAGTTTTGTAGTTTTTTCATTGAAACCAATGGTATTGTTGTTTCTTTTAAATGCTTCGAAGTACCTATTTAGTGTAGTAGACATAGAAAAGCTTTAAAATTTCGGTGTAAGATGGAGCAAGACAAATTTTTAATAAGTAGGTAATACCTACTTAGGGCCAGTTTTTCAGTTCGAGATCATCCTCGAGTTAGAGTTAAGCCTGGTTTAATTCTTCATTTCAGTTTTTCAGTTAAATTTTGTCCCGAAGTTAAGTCAGAGTTGACCCTAATTATTATGTGAATTAACTCTGGGACTAAAAAAAATATTTTGACAGCTTGACAAACTGACTGGTTAGTTTTCGACCAAATCATTTTCTTCATTTAGTGAGGTGAAATTTATGACCCATTCTGCCTCTCAAAGACATCAGCGTGCAGTATCTTAGAACTCATTCGGCCACACATACAAAATTTATTTCTCTTTTTTTTTTAGAGAATACAAAATCACAACAAATAACTATGGTTTATATGTATACATGACAACTGACAAATGACATTTCAGTGATGCCAAATGAACTTATATATTTTGATGATAGAATTAACTCTTCACTGAAAAACTGATTCAAGAGTTAACTCTGGGATCAGGATTAACTAACCTCATAGTAAACTCGGAGTTAACTCACCAGTCGAAAACTAAGCCCTTAATATTACATTACAAGTTGGTTTTTATTCCGTACTATGATTTGTGAATAAGAACTTAAGTTATGTAAATCACGTACCTATAAATTCAACAAAGCATATGTACATAGTTCATGTCAAAATGGAGTACTTACCGTCAAAAATCGGTTATTTTTAAAAAGATTTACGGTTGTATTTCCTCTAATTATTGCAAGTGTAAAATATAGGTACCTCTATCTATATTATCTCAATAACTCTATTCAAATAGGCGTCATTAAAAGTCATGCATGAAAATTGAAGATGCCCAAGATAGTGTCCTTGAATTGTTTGGCCTTTTTGAACTGTTAAGAAAAGGTACAAGGAGATGAAGAAATTGGATCACTTTTGACAGTCTAGTTGAAGTGATCTAAAACCTGCGAATCGCACTCTCTTACCATTTGAATGACATGGTCACGATTTTTGACACAGTGTGGATGACATGTAGACAAGATGACGTTTAAGAAATGTACGGTAGGTAATTGAACAAATTTTTATTCAAAAATCATTCTTAAACAAACACACGAATTGCTTGGAGTGTTGCTTGTCAAAACCACACAATACATACGAGTATGCATATGCATTTTAGAAGTAATATTTTATTGAGATTTTTTTTCACAGTAAAATGCCGGTCTTGATCATCATGGAAGAAGTACGGCCCAATGACACCGCCGCACCGCGCCGTGCCTGCCCATAAACCACACCAATGCAATAATGACTCATGGAGTACGTGTGGATAGTTGCCTGACCAATATCGCATTCAACCAGAAATGCGCCTCATCGCTGAAGATGATTTTTCGATGAAAATCCGAATCATTTTCAAGTTGTTGCTCAGCCCAATTCACGAACATACGACGCTTCTGGTGGTTAAGCGGCTTAGGTTGGGTCAATTTAATATTGTAAGGAAGTAGGCCAAGATCTTTTCGCAAAATTCGCCACAACGACTTCACAGAGATGTCAACGCTTGAGTATACAATGAGATCGACGTGTGAGAGACACATTTGGGCTTTTTGCAACTGAAGCCTCAGCGGCAGCAATATTCTCGACACTACGGGCACTTCTTTGTCTCACTGGCACGGGAATATTTTGTACTGTGTCTGTGGATTCAAATATTTCCACTAGACACTCAATTGTTGATCTGCTAGGACGATTATGATGACCATAAATTGGAAGTAGCGCTCTTAACGTTGAGGCCACTGACTCCGAATTTCGGTAGTAAATTTTAATAATTTCGACTCGTTGTTGGCTCGTATATCTTTCCATCATAAAATGGCAAACCTTATTAAAGAGAAATGTCAAAAAAGCGCAAGAAATATGGCGTCGTTTGCTGTCCCTGTCGCTCTACTTTTGTAGCGTCCCTGCTGAAAAACCCGATATAACTATTTCTACAACTACACTTACGATTAGGCATACCTAACATTATAATTTACATTTAAAGACTCAAGGTGACATATTCATATATAATAATATAATATCTAATAATTATGTAAATAAAAAATTAATCATAATTATATATGTACCTATTTAATCCAAAAATAATAAATAAATATAAATTATAAAAAATCATGTTAAACTTAGTCATTCATTAATCATTACCGATAAACTACATAAATTGGTTTTTAAACTATAACGGATAATAATTAAAAAGTATGCAATCTATAATTAAAATGAGAATACGAACATACTTCTCGGCTCAAAATGGTAAAGAAATATTATGTAGTATTTTCTTGTACAAGGAGTTGTTTAACCTTGTGGTTCAGACTTGGTTAAAGATTTTAAACCACCGTTCAACTGGATTTTAACCATTGTTCCGATATGTAAGTATTTTATGTTATTTTTCAGTTCAACTTTAGTTAATTCATTGAGAGGAATAAAACAATTGAGGCCTAACAACTATGGAGTATTGGGAACAGTATGGCTGAAAAATTTTTAAATTTTGAATTTTAGCGCGTAAATAATTGCACGTGTAAATTGTGTGATTGTCTGGAGCACTCGTTATGTGATAGAATAAAATTTCAAGGTTGTTTCATTGAAAACTATACGATCTTCAAAAAACAAAAACAATTTACATGTACATACATATGTACCTAATAATAAAAAAAACTTACACTTTTGGTTTAACCTTTGAACTCTCAAATACTATTTAAATCGACCTTGATTGAAGACTTCAAGCTCACTAACTTACATATGTATATGTACATTGTACAATAGCTTGCTTGGCATATCATTTTTGTATGTACCCATACTGAAATATACGGCTGGCTATTTTCTAAACCGATAAGAAAAGAATTAAAACAAAACAAAATAAAAACATCAGTAGCAGCAGACGCTGCAATAAACACACTTGGAATGTTTTAGGTTCAACGGAAAAAAATATATCAGAACAAGCTGTGTCGGTCGACTGACTGAGCTTGACTGCACACTGCACAACTGGAATTTTTACATCAATTCAAAATACTTTTGATTTTTCATTTACATACAGTACATAATTCAAAATATATATAATTCGTACTTCTTTTGAATCTTCAGTTGTCAAGAAAATTGTGTTTTACGTCAAAACATTTTCAAAAACTATCCAAATAACTACGAGTACTTTGAAGGCTATTCAGAAATTATTCATTGAAATCAAAATCTGAAAGGTGACTCAAAAATATTTTCGATTTAATTAAATATTTATGTGCATGTAAATCTTTTGTGTTGCGATAACCTACATTTATGTACCTCTACCTTTTGAACGTCTGGACTTTTGAATTGAAGAAATAATTTGAATTTTTGGAACCTAAGTTTCTGACGTAACCAGAAGCAAACAAAAATGGCAGAACCAGGTATGTTATAGAATTGTATAATTTTTGACAGAAAAATAAACTTCAAGACAGTTAAAATTGTGTACAAGTATTTTTTACTAAGAAAACATTTCTGCATAAAAATATTTACATATGCAAATCATATTTTAAGAAGTGCAATAAGAGTTTTCAAGAATTCCTCTCAGTTGTGAAAGCTACCATTCATTAAGCTATTTGGAGATGGTATAATTTTTGACATTTGTGAAAGTTATACAAAATTTTTTATAGTAAATTTCTCACTCTATAAACATAAGACAAAATATCAATAAATTGTACATTATGTACAATAGATAGATATCTATTAATTTAATAGATTTGAAGGTACAACCTTCATGTTTTTCAAATTGTCTTCATCTCCAAACTTAGTATTTTATATCTTAACAGCCTTATTTAATAGAATCCACTAAGCAGATGAATAGTTATGCAGTGTATAAGGATTTATGTAGGCTCTATTCAACGTTCTATAAATTCGTATTTATAAAACATTTTCCAACAAATTATAGTTACGCAGTTCTTATATAAAAAAAAAGTACCAAAATGAGAAATCTATTCCATTTAGATGTCATAATTAAATCAACAATTGTTTTTTCTTTCAATGAAATAGGTAAATAAATAATAACTATAATACAAAATGGAATCGAAAGGGAAGAGTATGCGTTCGTCAAATTGGGATTCGTCCGATAAGGTACATACATATAGCTATAAATTGGATATCTACGGGCTCCTCAATTGTCCCTGCTGAGGTCAGAACGGACAATTTCCACCATTTGTTTCATATTTTCTATCGAAAATCTTTATTTATTTTTAAATTCTTCATCGTCATGGTAACACGATTTAAATTTTATAAATCATTTCAAAAGGAAGAAAAGTGAAAAGGCTTTTTTATTTTTTTCTAATTTCTATTATAGTATTATGGACACAAACCATAACATTTTGTCACTATAATTTCCTTATTCAGGCTCTATTCAACCTCAAAACGCGTTTAGCTTATTATGGTTCTATTCAACGTTGCATAAGTTTTATAAATAACATTTTCGAGTTAAGAGGTATTATAAAGAGTGTATAACTTTATGCAGGCTTTATGTGGGGATTATAAATAAGGCTGTAATTGTATTAGCAACATTTTATGCAATGAAAAAAAAAAAAAAATTAAAATGATCTAAACTGCCTAAAATTTAAATTTAATTCACCGTTTCCGGTTTCCTCTATGGTAAATATGTTTTTTTATCACGAAAGCCTAGCACATAAAGTTATGTATCTTTCAATCGAACAGACATCCCACTCTGAAACTTGGAATGTATTTTTTAAATTGAATAAACTTAATTTTGAAACATAAAAAGCAAATATCGAAATGGTCAAAGTCTGTTAAATTTAATTTAAACCGTTAATTTTCGGTTTATTATCAAATAAAGTATTCCATTTCCGGTTTAGGTTTTGTAACTGAAAAGAACACATGATTTGGGATGTATTTCACAACTAAACTACTGTTTATCTCTTCGTTAAATATGTTATCTTTTCAAAAACCAAACTTTGCCTATTGTCCATAGACTTGCATTTGCATGGAAATGTTTCTTTCTTTTATTTCCAGCTAAGCGTGCTCCTGATCCAGTTTTTGATTCAATTGGCGATGCTGGCAAATGGCAGATATTACTCCTGCTCTTGATCTCACTCTCGAAGTTCCCTGTTGGATGGCATCAACTTTCCAACATCTTCTTAGCCCCGCCATTGACCGTCACATGCCTAGTCCCCGACAACGCTACAGATGTCTGCTCTGCCGATTGCAAAGAGTTCATCTACGACCGTAGCATTTTCAAACAGACCATTCAAATGGAATGGGGACTGATTTGCGACAAGAAGATCTACACAAGTTATGGCCAAACGATTTTCATGTTCGGCATATTGGTGGGCAATGTCAGTTTTGGAATTTGGGCAGATAAGTGGGTGACTATATTTTGTTCCCCTTTGAAAAAGATAAACATTTTTTTAAAACTCTTTTTTTTTCTGTTTCAGACAAGGTCGACGTATTCCGTTGCTGTTTTCGGTAGTTCTTCAACTGGCGGCAGGAGTTTTAGCTGCCTTTTCTCCCTGGTACTGGCTGTTTGTGGCCTTGAGATTTCTCTGTGCCGTAGCAACAGGTGGCAGCATGATGACAAGGTAAGTACCTACATATGCATGTATGTTACATTAGTTTTTCAAAAACACAGGCGTTGGAACTTGCTTCTCTTTCAGTTTTTGTTTGATTATGGAGATCATCGGTCCAAGTCGGCGTGAGTTTTTTATGGGTATCGTTTACCAGATTCCCTTCAATCTGGGTCACGCATTCCTTCCGTTGTTCGCCTACTTCACTCGAGAATTTAGATTGTATCAGTTCTCGCTGTCGATATTTTCCGTGCTCTTCCTTTCGTACTTCTGTCTTGTGCCAGAATCGCCACGCTGGCTGATGATGGCTGGCAGAGTTGACGAATCTGTTCGGATTCTCGAGAGGGCGGCAGTTATCAACAAACTACCAAAGGAAAATGTCCGACCAAACGTTGAAGAGGCCGTCAGAGCTCGTGCTGCTAGACAAGAAGTGAAAAAGGGAAAACTCTTCGATCTGCTGAAAACTCCAAATCTCAGGCGAAATACGCTGTGCATATTCTACAATTGGTTTACCGTTGGATTTAACTACTTTGGAATATCGGAGTATATGAAAGTGTTGGGGGGGAATATCTTCGTGAACGTGGCTATAAGTGCCCTCTTCGGAGTTCCTGGGGTCGTCATGTCCGTACCTGCATGCAAATACCTTGGACGAAAGCCGACTTTGGTTGCTGCCAATATGATCGTTTGCATTTGTATGCTGGCATTTATTTTCGTTCCTGCTGAGCAGTCTCAAATTCAAGTAGTTCTGACTTCGCTGGCTGTCTTCGGAGCGGCTATATCTTTTCCGACTGTCTATTTGTATGGTGGTGAAGTGTTTCCAACGGTGGCCCGCAACTCAGGCATGGGATTTGCTTCGATGACAGCTCGCATTGGATCGATGTCGGCAACATACGCTTCAAGTTTTGCCGCGATTGGATATTGGTTGCCGCCGCTGATATTCGCCAGTCTAGCATTAGTTGGAATGCTTTTGACTTTATTACTTCCCGAAACAAAAGGTGAACCCTTACCAGAAACACTCGAGGATGCCGAGAATTATGGAAAGAAGAGAAGTGTGTAAGAAGTGTTTAGAAATTCGTTTGTGACATACTTTGTAAAATTATGTAACTTAAAAGAGAAACTCGTCATGGAATTTTTGTAAAAAGAGAACAGCTATAGTTTTTGTGCTCAAGTCCCTAAAAAGACGGTAAAGAATAAGGCATTGGAAGTACCTACCATCATACTTAAAGAATACATTTTAAACCATTCAATTCCAATTTGCTAGCGGCAATATCCCTGCTAAGAAGTTTATTTCTAAACGTTGAGGATTTTTTTTTCAAGCGCAAATGAAATGTCAAAAATACTTTGGGCAGTTTACTGGCTTTTTCTTTTTTTATTTGCTTGTGCCTTTCCAGACAACTGACCGACACGACGCACAGTGTTGTGCTTATAATACTTAGCGTGTATACATACATGTGTTGTGAGTTTGTGACTATACTCACGGCCACTTTTCCATTTTGTTTTTCGGTAATGACAAAATTGAATTTAACACTTCTTTCCACTTTGATTAAAACAGAATTTAATTTTCAAAATAAGCAGAAAATTCAATTTTCATCATGAGCATCCACACTCTGTCTTCCCCATCACGTTCGCCCAGGAACAATGAACACAACGAAGTTTGTGGGCACAACCAGGGCCGTCTTTAACCTATTGGAGGCCCTTGGCATAATAAGGATAGATAATGGGTGCCGTATACGTCTACGTCTTTGACAGAATACTTTTTTGTAAGAATAGAAAAAGGAAGTAGATGAATAAGGTTCCAGACTTTTTTCTATTGACAATCACATTAAACTGTTAGTACATTCACAGGTTCGTGCTAAAAAATCTATGTTGATTTAGGAGCAACCTTTCTAAATTTGAGATGAGCAAAATTGTGTATCATTTCTTCAAAATCTATGTTTTTTACCACGTGAATCTGATTCTATGGACTGCATTTAGTTACCATCATGTTAAAGAAGATACGCATTGCAATTTATACATTTGAAAATGTGTCCTGAATTTTCCTTTCTTTCATAACTTGATATATTTTTAATACACAATTAGTTCCCTCTTTTCACTGTCAACAATTTGTAAGTATTCTTTTAAATGCAAACATTCCATTTCCAAGTCTTTTTCATTGACATCTTCATGAATGCAGAAACTTCAAGCGAACAAAGAAATCAAAACGTTTACTGATGGTCTTATACGAACTTAATCGCTGGCGCTGTTTTAAATTAATACTCAAGGTATTAAAAAATGTTTCTACTTTTCCTTATTTATTCCTTGGGTTCGTTAATAAAAAAGGCAGGTTTCATAAATGAATTACCCTAGGCATAACATCCAAGCTAATACCCTGTTTAGAACTGCTTGTTAAAAATTTGTTTTATTCATACCAAAATTATTAAGATAATTAAAGGGATGGAGAGTGACATAGGCTACCTTTTGTCTCTTTCTAACCCCTACTTCCCTAAAATATGAGGAGGAAGTTTGTATGGAGCTTCCGCTCGGGCTATTTGTGACAAACTGTCACAAAAATTGTATAGTCCTTGTCTTGCTTCGATTTGAATTCTCGTCAGTTGCAAGTCACCCATTTGACGATAGGTTCAACTTAAAATAAAAGATGCCGCCTGGCCCTATTCGACTTCAACCATGAGACGACTTTAGTTTTCATATAAAGATGTAGTACAAAAGAAATATATGCCAAACACTTTTTTTTATTTTTAACCTTTTATTACAAAACTCTTTTTTAACTCTTAACAGTAACACATTTCCAGCGCCAGACTTTTTATAATTAAGAATAACGGATTAAAGGAAAAGGAACAATAATAATGTACAAAACGTAAATATCCGATTAGAGTTAAATTAACAGATAGTTAAGAAGATACACACTATGAAATACTTTTTGTTACAACTATTCGAAATAAGGGGCGCTGTTGTCGATACAAAGATTAAATTAAAGTGCCATCTATTATTCACTGGAAGAACATTTATGCAATATTCAAACCAACGAATGCAGCGTCACACAACTCTAGTAGTTCACATAAAATCCAAGAGATAACGCTACTGTATATTTTTGTAGCAGCCTTATGCACTAACTACACCACTACAATAACTGGAAGAATAATTATGAAAAATATTATTTATTTAATCGAACTATGTACAGTACATAAAAACTAGAAGTGTAATAATAATTTTCCTCAAGCTGAAAACTAACTTAATACACAGGCCACATTTACTCTCCCCCGGGCAAGACCAGGAGTGAGATTAAAAACAGACTTTCCTCTGGAAAGTCTTAGTCGGGCGATCCAACGATGTGCTTCTTCTTCATTGCACAATTCTTCAGTCTTGGCGACGAAAGGTTTGTAGTGGTCAGTAGAAATTGTTTTGATTTCACAATTCACATTCCACTTAAAAGGGGCCAGATTATGGTAGTTCCAAGGGTGCTTTGACGTGGTCTGAACGTATGAACACTTGAGAACAGGTGATTAGACCTTTTAATGTGAACATCCACGCATGTACTCGCGGTGTTTTTGCAGGAAAATCTCTTAGTCAGGATTCAAATCACTTAAGTTGATTCCATAAATTATCTCAGCTGGAGTAGCCTTGAGGTCTTCTTTGTAGCTAAGTCCTAAATACAATTGTGGATAATATTTGGGTCCATAGTTCAGGTGACCACATTAGAGCCGTCTTGAGTGTCTGTTCCCATCTCTCTACCATTCCATTTGATTGGGGGTGGTAATACGAACATAGTTTGATTTTTCTTGGCACCAATAAATCTTGCTAACGCTTGGAAAAGTGAAGATTCAAATTGGGATCCTTGATCAGAATTAATGGTTATGGTAAGCGGAGTTCCATATTGAGCAATCCAGTGGTCAAATAGAGCTGTTGTAATAGTGTCTAAGAAACAGTCTATAATTGCAACACAATATTGATAAATCATCAACTTTAGGTAGAAATATCATGACTAAATGTATGTATTTGGCTGGAGTGAGCATCAGGTACTTCAATTTGGTTTTCTATGAGTCTGTTATGGAAATGAAACAGTAAAACGTCCTTGAAAATGTAAGGCTATACATATTTCTCACGAAGTGTTCGAGAGGTATGTCGCCAGTGTAAGCAAAAGTAAAATCCAGGGCTCGAAGAATAGGATCCATAAATCTTTGGAATGTTTGCGTTACATGTTTTAGACAAAAAGGTATGATGATGGCAGTCTGCGGTATATCATCTTGGTGCATCGGGAACTAGGGCTACGACTTATATTTATGATATACATATACATTATGTATATTTAAAATAAAAGGAGATTTATTTTCGTTGTCGTTGTCAAAACGCAACTGCTATATTACTACTCCCAAAACACGATTGATTCCATATCTAATGCGAGCCAAACGGATGTTAAAATATTCCCTTGGGATTCAACACAAATGTGCCTTCATCAAGTTCATTGACTTTCATTTGTGTAACTTGCGCTTTTATTGAAATGTTCCATAAATCAATGGAAATAGATTGCAGATTGTGGTGTAGGATACTAAGTATCTGGCTGAGTGATTTTGTTGAGTTGCCTGTAGTCTCCACACATTTTCCACGAATTATCCTTTTTGGAGTTAGGTGAAAGATGAATATAGGACTATAGTCCAATTGCGGGTAGAGGGTCTCAGATCACCATTTTCAAGCTAGTTTCTAAGCTTTTTATGTTACAGGTTGTCCATTGGATATACGAGTAATTTTATGAGAATAAAAGCTTATCTTAAATAGATTATAGATTATAGATTTTTGCCGAGGAGTTGTAATTTCAATTAATTCTTGAAGCTATTTTCGGACAATTGTTGCCTTTATATAATTTCTCTCAAACGTGCGTCGATAAAGGAGTTTCATTTCAAAATTTTGATTAATCATAAATAAAAAACGCAATTTTTGAGTAGTTGAGACAGTTCGGTGCTGCAGAGTAATGAATCACTGAATCTGTTTCCGATATTCCTCAGGAAGTAAGTATTCCGGTTTTATACATATCCCGTTTAGTTTGTTGTGAAAAACGCACTTCACTGTTAAAGTGTTAACTGTTAATACCCACTTATGAGTTCGAAAATCATTTAAAAACACTAAAGTAAATAATTTTGGATCTTTAAGTCGGAATGGAAGTGATTTAACCACGATTATTCTATAAATGTTGGAAATGTCAAGAAGTATTTTACTTTATGTTTAAGGCATTAATTTCTTAAATAGTCACCACTATCGAGGTATCCGTTCAGACCTAAATTTTCGAACAAATCGGAGAATTTTCTATCAAGGTATCCTTTCCGATAAGCATTTCGCATAAATCTTCTGACAAAATAGATCGCATTCCTTCGCTCAGCAGTGCAATGCGATTAAGCAACAATTTTTGACAGCTATACGCGTTGAATTAATTCAGAAGTTGTCCGATGAAAAATCAATGCGGAATTTATTCGGAAATTTAAACTACAAAATTGTAAGTAAAATATTAAAACGAACGCGATTGTTTGCTTCATTTTATTTATATACATAGTTTCGCAACGGATACCTCGAAAGTAATCTGTGTTCTGATCGGAATTCACTTTCGTTTCTTAAATTCTACGAACGAATACCTCAATAGGGCTAAGTAAATCTCTTGCATTCAATAAAATTTCAAATGCAAAATTTAAGTTTGCATGAATTTAAATCTTCCATTTCAAAGTCAACACAAATAAAATAACAATGACAATAAATCCATGCCAAACTATTGTTCGAATTTTGTCTTTAAAAATCCAATTGGAAAAACATTATTTGAAAATGGAATCGAAAGTAAACCTTGAAGAAGATGTTTTCTTCGTGGAAGAAGAAAAGAAATATGTAATATCAAACGAAAAGTGAATTTATTTAAATGAATTTAAATGCGATTATCATTTAGTTAATGGATTCCGTCAATACAAGACCCGAGTAGTTGGTACAATTTAGTGTTATCTGCTCAATGTAAGCACATGTCTCGAGAAAGATAACTTTTCTTTCTTTTAAGATTACCTATTTAATAGATATTTATGTATGTATATGTATATGTGTAAGTTTGTTGTCATCTTATTCACAAACTTAGCCACCATCATAACTACTTTTGCCAGATCTCTTCTACCGTTTATACACTTTGCTAAAACACTGTACATATTCACATTTAGTATTAAGGATCTTACTTTTCAGTTATCAAATATTTTATTATTTTGTATTATTTTCAATCATATTTCAATTGTTAAATAAGTTGGGTGAACGATTCCAAAGCCGACATAATTGTTGATTTAGGTATGTTAATTAATATTATTCTTATTGTTATGTTTTTGTTAATAATGTTTTAATTTGTTAATTTAATTATAAAATAGTTCTTTACTGCATCAACTTGTGTCTTAATCAAATTATTGGAATAATTCTTATTCAACCATCAAAGTTTCAAGCTAAACATTTGAAACTTACATATGTATTTCAGTAGTGAATTTGGGTAAATATGTAAGAAGTCAATTTATTTGCGAACACTATTATATCATTGAAGTCATTGCCCATCCGTTACAGTCCCAATTTGTCTTCCGGGACTTTAAACGGTCTTAAATTGTGTTGAGAGCATTAACCTCTATCACCAAACGGCCTCAGACTTTAATTTTCTAGAGAGGGTTTCGACGCTTTCAAACTTTCATTGTCTTGAGCTACTTGAATGCCTTGACGGTTTGAACTAGATTAGAGATCTTGACGATTTTTGACTGTGGTCTACGGTTTGCTAATCTCGACGATGTTTTTGTCTTGACAGGGTATCAACTTTTTGAACTATTTCTACGCACTTTGAACTTGAACACCTTTTGTACGGCCCTGATATCTAGATTATGCCTAGACCATGTTTTGGACATTTCTTGATTCGTCTGTTCTAAATTTCTTTCCAGGTTTGAAATGTCTATAACATCTTGACGATTCTGCCCCAAGGGATTCCTAAAAGTTTTAAGTTTTTGGTCTTGAGTCAGTTCACATTGATAAATTTGTTCTACGGTGTGAAGGTTTTTTCTTTAATTAAAGACACATTTTTCGCTATAAGACCTTTTGAGTAAATCCGAGTTAAATTCTCGGAGCTCTGGAATTCAAACACTTGAAAACTTCAAGTCGTATGTGCTTATGTACTTGTAATTCAATTCCTATTCAATTACTTTAAGTACCTACTTGAATTTATATCAGTTCATTTTTTCCAATCCCATTTTGGAGAGCCTTTTCTTGATATAAGCATCTCTAAATTGCAAAGTACTTGCAGTATTATAACAAATTGGAAGTACTGGAAAAATTGAAACGGAACTCAAGTTCAAAACGAATTACTTATATGTAAGTAAGGAATTTATAAAATCAATTCAAATACAAACGAAATTAAAGAAGAATAAGGAAACTGATACTTAAAATGTTCAAATGCAAGTAATGATTAATAGTTGTTCTGGTACTCAAAAATTTCACATTGTACTTAATTACCAAAATAGTTAATTATTTACTCAACAGGTAACCTATTTTTTCTAATTGGCTGAGATTTTTTTATGTTTATGATTGTCAAGGAGTACAATTTGAACTAAAATAGAAAAGAACCATCTGTCTCTCAAATTATGAACTATTACGTGTTGATTTTTATATCTATAATTTAATTATGTAATTTGCGCCAAATTACGTTGATATAATCGTACTTCAGTGCGACATTTGAATTTAATAGATGAAGTTACTTACAGACATCCTAAAAATCATGTCATGGTTAACTTTACAACGTAATAAAAAAAAACAATTTAAATTGTGTGTTTCACAGAAGTTTTCATTATTATCTACTCCTACGGCGAGGAGCCACCAATACACCGTTTGTTCAATTTCTCAAGGAACTAAAATCTAATTCACAGTTGAGTTGAATCCCAATTCAAGACTCACAATTACGCACCCTTGTAGATATTTTTCGCATGTAAAATAATAAAATTAAATATAAAATAATCAGATTAATCCTACATGCATAATGTATTACATACCTCTATCCCCCCTCAGAAGTCCAATCGAGGGGAAATGAAAATAAACAACAGTTCAACTTAAAAAAAAAAAACAGAAAACAATATAACCCTCAACTTATTTTGAGCCCAACACTTAAAACCACAGACTTTATATTGTATTTACTTTGCAGTGTACTCGTGTAAGTACAATATACAGTTAATTTAATAATAATTCATTCACACCACATACAAAAATTTGTACATACATACTATGTATGTATATATCTACGACTTATCTAATTTATTTTTATTTAGATTTTGAAGATGGGTTAGGGGGTTGCCTCTGCTCAGCTCACTCGTAAACATCAACGTTGAATAAAAACAAACCTGGTAACTTATGCCTAGTGTGTCAAAACTCCTTCTTGTTCATTATCGAGCTCCCTAAAAAAGCTGGAGTGAGGATTAAAAAAGAATTTTTAGCTCGACACAGAAAAAAATGTTAAATAAAACCACAAAACATATTTTAAGTCGCTTTACATATTATAAGGACAGGGTGTCTCGAAAAGTATGAACCCGGAAAATCAATTTTCGATAAAGGCGGGAAAAAGTTAGAAAAAAAACAAGAACATTTTACAAAAAGAAGTATAAATTATATAATGTAGGTATCTGATTCTCTATTATTGCAATAAGACTAGAAGCTTTTGCCACTTCACATGAAGAAACACTACAAAACTTTTTGACGTACCAAAATGCAATCGCAAAATAGCGTATCTTAAAGGGCCAACTATAATAGACTTAACCGAACTTAAGCGAGAGTTTCGTTAAATTTCGCTAACTTTCGCGCAATTAAGCAAAAGCCATTGGATTTGCTCGAAATTACGTAAATGTCAAATTTAAATGGCATTTCAACTCAATGCATGTTTACATGTTGTTGTCTCTTACCGTCTTGTCAGTTTTGCTTTTGACGTTAGCTACTAGTATTATCAAAGCACATTTGCTTAAGCAGCCAGGTTCAATGATGGTTAGTTTATGTTTTAACGATAACTTTCGGAAACTTTTCGTTCGGTTTTGACATTAGCTGAAGCTCGGTTAAGTCTATTATAGTTGGCCCTTTAAGACTTTTTGGAAGCTGCATCTCACCAGCGGCGTCCAAAATGTATGGCAACAACAAAAAGTTAGCGGAAAATTTTCGTTGAACAAGGAACTTGTACAAATAGTGTTGTCAATTATAGTAATTTTCATAAAAATGTTAAGACACTGGAACTCATAAATCGTTTTTTCCTGGTGTAAAATATACATATAGTGTCTTCTTTTTTTTGTTCTAAA
The DNA here is from genome assembly GCA_905146935.1 of Scaeva pyrastri. Classification (NCBI taxonomy): domain Eukaryota; kingdom Metazoa; phylum Arthropoda; class Insecta; order Diptera; family Syrphidae; genus Scaeva; species Scaeva pyrastri. Next base: position 40,750,829 of record LR989927.1, on the reverse strand, counting down.
TTGTTAAGCCCCTTTTAGACGAACAGTTTTCAGTTCAGTTTTCACTTCAATCGTCAGTTAAAATGAAACTCAGTTAGGTGTTCAGTTCATCAGTTTAACTGAGAATTGAACTGAAACTGATGGGAATTTCATCAATTTCAGTTTCAGTTAAACGTTTCAGTTTTGTGTTTGGACATCAGTTTGGTATCAGTGTCAGAAGATGGCTCATGAAAATGAATTACGTTTCTTTTCACCAAACCTACAAGACTGCAAAAAATAGTTAAAAAGATGAAATCACTTTTAGCCATTTGTAGTCTATATCTAGCTCGTGAATGACCTCAAAGTTGAAAATAAAGGAATGAAATCAAGTTTAAAATGACGTAATCAATTGTGCTTATCTTTTCAAAGTGGCGCTATCTCTCAATCCAAGTCAATGGGAATTTTCATATAAACATATTAGTGCCAGAAGTCACACGGTGCTTAGTTATATTTCATCAAAGACGGTCCTGCTTGATACAAAGTATTTAGAAATTGATGAAGCCTCTTTCGTTAAGTCTGCTATTACACGTTGACTCATGAGTCGTGATTCATCTACGAATTCTCTTTTGAAATTTCATCCTTTGAGTCGAACACTATTACACCTTGACTCTAATTTGACAGCTCTCTTTAATTCAAATTTTGTTATTTGGGAAATCATACATTCTGTCTCGCTCTTTCAACTGTAAAGGTATACATGTGAACTCGACCACGACGATTTTAAATAAAGAGGAAAAGCAAAATAACGAATGAGTGAAAAAGAAATGTCAAAAATAAGTCGTGGAAAATTTTGCCCGCCACTCACAGAGCAGTTTATTTTCCGTTTCATCTTTTCGATTCTTGTATCTCTCTTGCACCAACGTAGTTCGAAAAGAGTCACGACTCAACGTGTAATAGCAGACTAAAATATTATAAGTTGACATTTTATTACAGGATTTTTATGGAAGCCTTTTAAGAAGCTTCTGAGTTACATATAGTTACAGAAATCTTTTGCAGTTACCGTGAATTAGAATCTTGAGGGCCCTGGAAAAACAGTTTCTTATACCCAACATCTTATCTTGACACTTTTGTTTGTAAATAAAATTAAAAAAAAAATATTTCACAAGTTTATATTAATAATTTTGTAGATTGTAACGAAAGTGCAACTTACAATTAACTAACGAAGGCCTTTTTTATTGAAAGTTCATCTTAAATGTAAACTTTTTTTTTAAGGTTCTTCTGTAAGACCTGCACAGTGCACAGTGCACATGTAATCAATTTTCCAGCGCCATCTTGGCATCCAAAAATATGTTTTATTTCAATAGCGGCCTCTATTACTTTATGTAAGAACATTTTTACTAATAGACAAAATTAACAGAGACACTGTTCAAGAGTCTTCAGTTTAACTTCATTTTTCGCTTAATAAAAACAGAAACGTCATGACGTTAAGAAAAAAATATGGCATCAACGTGAAGTTGGCTCCTAGCAGTGCATGGATAACATGTCAAAGGGCTTCGACGATTTGAGCGCTGTAAACATGGCCGTGGTAGAAATATGAACACAAGTTGACCTCCATACGTTAATATTTTGATTACAGATACTTCCTCTCTAAGTTTATTCGGAATTGACTCATTTTGAAAAAGGATAGCAAGTGCAACAAGATTAGTCAATCAGTGAATTTTGACAAAGTCACAAAGTTTCAAGCGACTCTCACTTACCTTAACTTCTAATCTGATCTTTTAAGCCTCATGACTTGTGTAAATGTCAAATAAATTTTCTGTTCGAATTGAAGTTAATAAACGGCTTAATTCATACAACAATGAGCTTCTTTGTATTTGCATTTTATAAAACTCAAAAATAAAAAAAAAATGTTTACTTTTAGATAAATCAAAAAAAAAAACGTACTCGGTCACACTGTACGGGGAGACACTCTTATACGACACCAAGAACAGCGCCCGCAGGGCACATAAGTCGGCGCAACTCCCGTACAACGCGATTTACCATATTTCAAAAGTCAGCGACAAGTGACGACTTTTTATTTATCGCTTCTACAACACTATTACCGCTGCCGCCGCTGAGTGCTGAGTGCTGATTGCTGGCACTGACTGGATGGTGGGCCAAGCCTCTTTTATTTGTTTTCCCGCCGCCAGCTATTCGCACGATACTGTTGTACGAGTACCGTGTACTGTCAACCGTGCCTATAGTGTCATACTTTGTAGTAGTGTAGTACCTACATTTGTATATCTGTGTATATGTGCCTACAATCACTTCGCCTTATGGAACGAAAAAAGTTGTAGCTCCCTGAATTTGCCGGCAACTGCTCCCATAACAGTATCGGAATTATTTGATCACAGAACGGTCCTCATTTAGAAATTTTCTGAGGTTATTTATCGAATTTTCGAATCTGAAAATTATTGACACAAGTGCTTAACGCTCCTGGCTTCCACCCCTTGATAGGAGCACATCATCTGTCACATTCAAACTTTTTTCAGAACAACGTGCTTTTGATATTTCGGTTGTTATTTCCGGTGACGAACTTTATTTTGTATGCGAAACGTTATTTTCGGAGCCATTGTTATTTCCGGGGTGGTTTTGAATAATGACAGTGGTTGTTTGATATTTTGAAAATATCCAAAAGAAGGAAAAGGGGTAATAGGTTAAAAGTGAAACTCCTTTCTGTTTTTTTTTTTTTTTTTATTGATTGGTGACATTTTTTGAACCGGAAATTCAGTGATTTAGAAGTGAAGTGGAGAATCGTGAGTTATTCACTTTTGTAAACATAGTTTCTCAACTTTTTTTAAATTTTGTTTTTTTTTTTCAAATAAACCAACAAAAAAAAAAATCGAACGTGTTCAATGGGTTTAATAAATAATGAGAATTGTTCAGGTGTAAATGAAAAATTAAAGAAAACAAATAACAGAAAAAGTGAACCTAATCAACAGCATCTGGAGCAAATCGAAATATTTACTCATGTCATATGTGTCTAATAACTGTTAAGTAATATTTCGTAAACGTTTCGGTAAAAACTTGTTACCAGTGCTGGATTATATTATGGCAACTGAGATGCTTTGAGAAAAACTTCGTATTAAGGCGGGTAGACCAAATAATCATCGTCTCTTAGTAGAGGATTTGAAAGTAACTTTTAGCTGAACGTTTCCATGAAATAAATGGAACATTAATAAAAGTGACAGGAATCAAACGAACTTTGAACAAGGTTAGCATTTTTTCCCCCATCCCTTTCATGTCCAGCAAACAAAAGTCTAGACCAAGTTTAAAGTGCGTTCAGGGCTGTTTAAGGTCCCAAAACATGCATTATCTTGTTTGTATAGAAATTTCAATATTTACCACCTTTGTTCTCTAGAATGGTGACTTTTGACATGTTGTGTCAATTTAGCATTTTCTATTCATTTTTGAAAACATGTAAAGGCTCTCAGGAATTATATATGCGTGATTATTTTAATGAAATTAAATTTTTCAAATCACGTTAAAATTTAAGAAATTCGAAGCAAACTTCGTGAACAAATTGCAAAGTGTTGCCGTTGTGTCAAAATAAATTCGTTTGTTCTGTTATGTGAAATAAACACAAAATAAATTATGGTATTTTCAATCCATAAAGAAATTTGACAGTTAATAGTTTAGGAAACAAGTGAACAGGAAATATTCACCACATACAAAATATGCATGTCAAGACACGACTTTGGTCATTTCTAATGTATTGATAATATGTACACAGTATTTTGGCAATTCATTTTTTTAAGTTATGTTGATATCAGCCAAAAAGGTAGTAGAATATAGCAAATTTTGAAATTTGAAACCTTCAACGCCAAATTAACTCAATTGGACAGTTTATGACACATAACATCCCATCTTCTATTACATTGTCTGAAAATATGTAGTTCCCCGGAGTGCGGAGTTTTAGTTGTCATTTTTCGTGTTGACAGTTGATAATTTATCTGACTCCTTTGAAGACTCATGTCTATACATTTTTTTGACATATTGAAAGCTTATAATGATTGATTCTCATTTAAATGTCAATCAAAACTTGTGCAATTTTTTTTTTTGTAAAACTTCAATGTAACTAAGTTTTCTAAGTTATAGATCCGACACTGTTACTCATGCATAGACTTTTGGTTTGCGTCATTAAAAGTTGACAAGTTTTTTTAATTAAACAAAAAAATATACATACATAGATGATTCGGTTATTTAGTATTTCGAGAAAATGTCTGTTTTAATTTAAAAAAAAAAAATACCTTTTACGGTATTTTCATGGACTTTCGTCTGAACTCTGAAGTCATACTTTAGCTTCCTGTTTTTCTATTTTATTCCATTAAAGACGTAGTGAGACAGTTTCTACAATTACGTTAATTTTGAGCAGTTATATGATATTAAACTTAACTTTTCAAAAACACTAACTAACTATTTTTCTCAAAGCATTAATTTGACTTTCTTCTGTCAGAATAATTATTCTAAAATTAAAATCATTGACTCTTAAGTAAATAAATAAAACAGAACTTAAATGACAAACATGAATGACGAAAAAGAAATCGAAGATGTCCCAGATAAGGGGGAACTTTTTGAATATTTTCCATTCAACAAGACCTGGAAGAAAATAGGTGTTATAAAGAATGATGACAATGAAGCAAGCAAACGTCTGCTGGACCAGGAGGAGGATTCTACTCCAAAAGGTAAGTTCAAATTTATTTAAACTATTTACCTAAACTACTTTTGTTTTTAAAAATAAGAAAATAAGTCCCAGTTATTACCAGCTTACTTTTAAATTAATTTTATAACCTGAGTTAATATTTCGATTGTTTTTGATTCAATTAAACCAAAATACGAATCGTCATGGTTGCCAGATTAGGAATATTTTTTCAAGGCGGAAAGTTTTTTTGTTTTTTGACAGATTTCAGTTTAACAACTATGAGATGGCTCGTAATAGTAAAAAATTTCCAACATTATTGAGAATATTTTACTAATTTTTTGTGTCTGTCGAAATTTTGAAGTTTAGAATGATACCTACTTTTTTAGTAGTAAGACTGCTATTACACCTTGACTCGTAAGTCTGCTATTACACGTTGACTCATGAGTCATGACTCTTTTCGAACTATGTTGGTGTAAGACAGATACAAAATTCGGAAAAATGAAACGGAAGAAAATTTGCACTGTGAGTCGCGGGCAAATTTTCCACGACTCATTTTTGACATTTCTTTTTCACTCATTTGTTATTTTGCTTTTCCTCTTTATTTTTTTTTTCGGCGTGCTCGAGTTCTAAGACTGCTATTACACCTTGAGTCGTAAGTCATGACTCAAATTTGACAACTCTCTTTAATTCAAATTTTGTTGTTTGACATATCGTACATTCTGTCTCGCTCTTTCAAGTATAAAGGTATACATGTGAACTCGAGCACGACGAATTTAAATAAAGAGGAAAAGCAAAATAACGAATGAATGAAAAAGAAATGTCAAAAATGAGTCGTGCAAAATTTGCCCGCGACTCACAGGGCATTTTATTTTCCTCTCATCTTTTCGATTCTTGTATCTCTCTTGCACCAACGTAGTTCGAAAAGAGTCACGACTCATAAGTCATTGTGTAATAGCAGTCTAAGAGGTAATCTATGTATTTCCTTTTTAATATCATCGTCATCGATTGATGTCTTCAACTATTTTGAAACTAAAAACATTTAAATCTGATTTGAATATTAAAAAGAATAAAGGGATATTGAAACCTTTCGAACAGACTTTGACAGATGTACATAGATAGACGAACAATAGAATTTTAAAAAAATTAAAATTCTTAGGCAGCGTAATAGAAAGGAGGTTGAATAGAAATAAGACTGCTGTAAGAAATTATATTGCGCGCCTAATGATGGAAATGTTCTCACAATTTGGGCAGCGCTATAACGTATAAAAAGCGGTCTATTTGTAATGTTTGAATTGACTCAATTAAAGAGGAGTTGACATGACAGGATCAACCAACGGACATAACAACAAGTGATTGCTGGATCCTAAGAAGCTGGATGGACAATGATGATTAAAAGATGACAATGTCACGTTTTTATGGTTGACAGAACCTCGAATCGACTTTCAGAAGATAAAATTTTGCTATCGAAACCTTTGGGCCATTGAAAGACAAAGGAGTAAATAGAAACTTCTCGGTTTGCCCGAACAATTTCAACTACAATTGATTAACTTAAGACTCACAATTTCATCATTTTTAGAAAATATTGTTTTTTCTTCCAAAATGATAAAACTTTATTTTTTCTGTCTAATTTTTCAAAAGCGAATTCAAGTCAATTTAACGACAGAAAAAAGTTGTGCTTATATCATTTTTGAACTTAATTAATAAGGTCGTTGACTAGATTAAAACCACTTAATGTTGTGGGTGCGAGAAAATGTAAATTAATTTTTTTTTTATTTGATGACAATCCTTTGTGATGTAAAAAAGAATTTAAAAACAAAAACAGCAACTAAGCTATAGTTTTGCAAGTACACTTGAACTTAATGTCTTCTTGTTTTAAATTCAATTGACGCGTATGAACTTTAAACGCTTTTATTTTACACATGTATACATATATTCTCATTTACATATATGTATAAATGTTGATTAATTCAATCATTGACCATGGTCGCAACTACATATACATACATACTTATGTGTGTATATATATTTCACAAATCGCTTATAAAGAATCTAAATCTACATATTATCTATACATTGAGTCAAATAAACGAGACACTATGAGATGTCAAATTAAATAATTTAGATTATAGTAGTTGACACTTAAGTTAGTCACCCGCAGTCATTCACTTAGTAAGTGATGCATTAGGAAATTTTACTCGGAATCCAATTTATAGATTGAAAGAGGCTATAGGGTAAATTGTCTTAAATTGACATCGACCACCAAAAAAAAAAGAAGTTATGTTTAATTAAGAACCCTTGCCGCTTTTCATAAAATTTTCGATCACATTTTGTCAAAGTTGTAGCTCTGATGACACATCGGATTTTTGAAGTGAAGATGTCAAAATTCGTCACACTCATTTGAGAATTTGGTGAAGTTATGATAATTTGACTAATTCCACTAACGTACACTAATTTTTGAATACAATTTTTATAGTTTTGTTTCAATCGGATTTCTTCACTTTGGTTTATGTAATTTCAAGGCCACAAAGTTTTACTAGATACAAGTTAAAGACATTTTTAGATTCAACAATCGTTATTTGACAGTTCCTTTTCGACATTTCCCAATAAACCTATGCATGTAATACATTCTTTATTTTTAACCGCTGGTAAATATTTTGAACTAAAAATTGTGGAAATTATTTTTTAGTTTTTCTTGAAATCTAGGTAAGGTTAAGATGGAAAGAAGGCCAGCACACTTAGACCATCAATGGTCAATTGTGATACCACATAGATCATAAGATCCTCCTATTCGTTGAACCATTTGGAGCTAACAAAAAAGGTTTTGATACTGTGAATTTCTATGTTAATAAGATCATTGGGATCATTGTAATAGAAGTCACCGAGGTGTAGTTAACATTTTTTTGAAAGTGCAGGACAATAGCAAAGAAGATGAAGAATTGACTCTTCTTCATCTTCATCCATACAGCTTCTACAGAAATCATTTGCCGGAGCTCCAAGTCGTAAGGCATGGCTGCCTATTAAGCAGTGTCCTGCTTTTGAAGCCTAAGCTAATCAAGAATCTTTTATGGCAGATCATCTCATTGTTCTATTCCCCATTTTTTCTTCGTTGCAGTTTTGACATATCTCAAACATTTTTACTAGACATCAAAGTCCATTTGAAGTTGTTAGAGCCCATTAAACTTGTAAGCCCTATCAAGAAACATTTAAGCTCTTGAGAATTTGGTTAGTCCATAAAGGCATCCAGCGTAAGCAAGGTCACGCCTCCCTTAAAATGTACTATACAAAGGAATTTCTGAGCTAGTTCATTTCCACTCATGGTCCACACGTCCACCGGGTGCTATCGAGTTTAATTTATTTTTGTGACATCGACTTCCAGTTAGTTTATTGACATGGGAATTCACATCACTGTGTGACTGGTTTCATCCAGGACACCTTAAACTAAATAGTTAATGTTCCTTTGAATCCATTACTTTGTGTTTCTTTATCACTAGAGGACTCTTATTTGTTGTTTGGTCATTCTTACCTATTATAGTTTTAAGAATGTTAAATCGATTTTAAGAAAAACATCGTTGATATTCTTACATACATTTCAACAATCATCCCTTATTTTAAACTTGTACATAATTATTAACAAGAAACTCTTACTCTTCTCAAAGTCATTTTTTTTAATCCGATTTATCAGAAACCTCTTTACGTAGCGACAATAATTCACCAATGAACCAAAATAATCACGTCACTAGGTATGACAGCAACTTTTTAGCATCGAATTCATTAGATACCCTTTTTTATTGTTGTAGGTACATATTTTCTTTCTCACAGGTAAAACAATAAAAGCTTTTAGTCAATACTAAATAGTCAATCACTTCAGTGTCTTTGATATTCCTTAAAGCCTTTTTGTGAATCTTTTTCAATTTCCACAACGTCAAGTCCAGTCTGTCGATTACAAAAGTGACATCTTATATTCCAGCTGTCACTCTGAAACAAGCAACACAACCCCTCTGTCAATTTCAATGTGCTCTTTCAGGTAGTTACAAACAATTAACAAAAAACAACAAATTAAAAAAACGATGGCAACACTAACACCATTATTCTATAGGTATCACGTTTTTTGGCGTCATTTTCACACCACCTCACTGTAACAACATCACCTCTGCTCTATACACCGCACTGCACCGCACCGAACCGCACCGCACCGCGCTGGGCTTCGAGAATCGAGAATGAATTTACGCTATTTCACGCTCTCGTGATTTCAATTCGTGACTTTTCTGTTTTGCGGTAGGTCAGGGTCGTGTCGTTTCAGGGTGGAAATTTAACGGAACCATCACAGTACATACCTACCATACGTATACGTGCGTCGCGTCAGTCGGTCGAGTCCTCGTCGAAACGAGTCAACAAGGTTAATTTGGTTAAAGAGAGTGGGCGCCGCTGGAATCGTTCACATCAGAAGGTGAATGAGCTTAAAATTTAATGAAAACGAAGCTGTGGTGCACAAATTTAAATGCATTTAATGATACATCTACCTCAACCTTTGGTTTCGAACGCCCTCTGGGAGTTATCCGTTATAAGTCGATTCATTTTAATTCTCGTCATCGTCAGAGTCAGAGTTCCGCTTTGATTGATAACCATCATCATCTCACATCTGGCTTTCCGTTTCCACAGAGACTATGTTCTTTTGAGCCAAAGGAAAATGTTTTTAGTGTGGTTTTCGCGGTGTTGTTGTTCAGAAAATGGAATTCAAAGTCAGTTCATGGCTACTGAAAGAGGTTACACGTGACAAGAATTGCCATTTTCACAAGTTCTTAGTGAGGTCCCCTCGCCCAATTGAAAATGTCTAGCAAACTGCATGAAGTTGTTGATTTTTTTCTCTCCAATGGCTTCTTTTGAAAAGACGTCAACTCAACATCGACAACGACAACGACATCGAGTCCATGTGCCATGTCAAGCACCAAAGTATAGAATAGATAAATTCATTGACTTCGTGATTCACTTGGCCAATTCAATAATAGATTGCACTGTGTAAACATGGAGTGTGTTCGTATTCGTGCGGTCGGTCGTGACTTTAATGAGCTTGTGGAATTCCATCGTATAAAATAGTTTTGATGTTTGAAAAGTTTCACTTGTTGAATTAGCAATTAATATGGACATGGAAAATTATCGTGGGGGGGGGGGGGGTGAGGGTGAATACAATGGTGGCGCCTGCATAAGGTGTGTGCTTTGGTCGCACGTAGCTGTTTTTTTGTTATGTTTATGTGTTACAATAATAGTGGGAACAATTCTGCTCGAAACTGCCAAAACAAAACGTATAAATGTCAACGTAACGTAATGCTAATGACTTTATTTTAGAAGATTTTTGGAAATTTTTACATTTAGACTTTAGCTATCAGGTGATACAACACAAGACAGAGTGGCAGAGAGAAAAATACATGACAACAGTCGACCGTTGACTGAAGCTTGATTTCGATGATTTACGGAACCGATGGCGATGGTTTGTTATGTTATGCAGATATCATTGGAAAATCCAGTATTTCTTTTCGAATGTTAATTATAACAAAGTTTCTACAAATAGGTACAAAGTGTTGTTTAATTTATTAGTAAACTAAACAGAAGATATTTTGTTGTTCTGTAAAGAGCTTTATATATGAACACAGTTCTAAATGTCAAATCGTTTCAAATCATAATGTCAATGAATTTAAATTTGGATTTAAATTGTCAACGCCAAGTTGTGTTGACTAATTTTCTTGACTTTTCGAAGGAATAACAAGTGTTTTAAGGAACAATAATTGACGTATCAGTTCTTAAGAAATTATATTTTTTTAAATGTCAAATGGCTATAGGAATAACATGCTATGCAGTATGCACACTGTTGATTGAGTAATCTCATTAATTATGGAAAGTGACTGATGACAAATTGTAAAGCAGGATTAAAAGTCGAGATTAAATATTTATAAAATAATGTACTTAGTTTTATAATTTAAATGTGTATTTATTTTAAATTGAGACACCAAAAACAATAACTGAACTTTCTTTTTTTAAATCAAAATGTGAAATTTTAGTTGCTTGGAAAAACCGTCCTAGAATCTAGATCCGTTCGTAAGTTCATACGTTCAATATACCCTTTTTCGTCTACGTTATCTCGAGAACGGGTAAAGATATAGACTTCAATTAAATTTTGTTTGACAGGTTATAACTTTGAAAGATGCAGAAAGGACTTTTATGGAACTTTTGGTTGGTGGCAAATATCTCAGGAACGGATAATGCTATTGACATCAAATAAATTGTATTGTGTAAACTGTGTTGTTGTACAGATTTGGTATAAATTTTAAAAAAGTTCAGCGTACCGTTATTTTTTTAAATTGAAAAACTAAAAAAAAAATGTTGGCAATCAAATATACTATGAAGAAAATATGATATTTTGTTCAAAATAATTTTCTACAATGTGAAATGACGTCTTTGACATCTGGTAAAATTTTGGAAAAAAAATCAATTGACAGTGTTTTTACAAAAAATAAAAAAGTACACAAAATTCTACCAAAAGTTGATAAAAACTGTTTTTGACTTGAATGTAACGATATTGACTTCAAATTTATGTATTTTTATACAAAATACAATTTTTAATACATATATGCTACATTTTTGACAATTATCAAATTGACAGGTTTTTTACAATAAAAAAATTCTAAAAAAAATTGGTAAATATTGTTTTTCCGCTACAATATCTCGATTTTTTTTTTAAATCTGATAATTTTTTTTGTTTAAAATTGTTATTAACCAACATCGAAAGTAAATCGATTAATATCAGGAACGCGAACTTTTCAAAGTATGCTTAATGGGAAGTTATCACCGTGGGTTGCACCCAGCCTCTTTTCATAAATTAAAATTGCAATAAATATTATTAAATAAAATATAATAGACATTTTTATTTGAATTTTCAATTTTCTCTTTTAATGAACGCTTTTTCTGAAACCAATATCTGTCCTTAATGTCGAGTGCCATACAAAATAGCAAAAATTAAAATGCTTACATTTTTCTACTCCCATGCACTATTCGTTAAATTGAAAATTTGTGAATAGGAAACTTCGAATTTAAAAAAAAAAGAAAACAATATTTTGAAAACGATTTATGTTTGACTTTTTGTGGAAATGGCAAAATGCACTCCTATACAAGAAATAAGAAGTGTCGGAAATAATTGCAAGTTGATTTCAACAACAGAGATGATAATTTTGGCTTGTCCTTTAAAGAAGAATGAAAGCAAGTTTGAAGTGTAATATTAAGTTTGAATTGAAGAGCAGAGCTTCACAAATAGAGAGGGCTATCAAAAGTGACGAAAGCTGAAAACTCAATACTTACTGAATACTTCTGAAAACTCTAAGAAACAGAACATTTAGATAACATTATGGTCTAGTTCCTTAACACTCGGGACCATAGTTAACGTTTTTGGAGCTTTAAGTCTTAAAAACAGTCTTACAAGTTTGCGACAAAAAAATCATGACCTTACCTTTACAAATTTTAAGCGTGTTCATGGTCTAAGATCTTTACTTTTATTCCATTGAGGTTCTATGTGTGTCTGTGCAATACCTGCAAAAAAAGGGAACAAAAAAAAAAAACATTTGAATATTTTTAATGTGACTGCATCCATAAAGTTTTTGGTAAGACCTGAATTCTTTTAGTAAATGAGTACGTTTTGTTGCATACCTACAAATAATAAATTCACTTATGTAAGTGACAGTATACAATATTAGAATCACACACTAAAATGCTAAAAATCTACATCCCGACCATCATCAATTCAAAACTTTTAAACATAAATCAATTGCCAATACCTACATCATTTCTACGAATAACAATATTAATAATAATAAAAAAAAATAAATCAAAACCCCAACAATTATCCGACCACATGCGGCCTCATCATGATTATCAGCTAAATTTCGCACCAATAAAGGTGCTACATTTTTCATCCAACATACCAAGCATTTCTCACATTCCAAAGATGCCTCGTTCTACCGCAAACGAACGGCAAACTTAGTTCTTGTTCATCGTCTTTGGGGTCTCGCTTCTGGGAAAACACACATAACTTAGTCACACACCCCGCCCCCTACCAACCGCTCATCATCACTAACAATTCAAAATCATTTCAACCCCTTAATGAGCTAATAACAATCTATCCCAACCATAATACTATGTGGTGTGAGAGAGGGGTGTACCACACAAGCCCTCACTCATCAGCCTAACTCATTCGCATCTCACACGAATTAAAAGGGAACTTCAAATGAATATAAAAATATCGAGGAAGATGGAATAATGTTAACGAAAAGCTTCCAAACCTCCCTCAACGAAGGGAGCTTTCACTCACTGCCTCCCTGTACCTGTTTCTCTTCAGAATTAGTCTGGCTCTCTTAAATGCCACCCGCAAATGTAAACAACAGGTGATGATGGCCTCTTCACAGGACAAACTACAACCATTCCATTCCACTATCAAATTGGAAGAGGGGGTGGCTGGGGGTAAAAGGGGTTGATGATAGCACGCAATCGAAAAACTTAAAAAAAAAAAACCAAATGCCATGTGGAAGTGGATAACATAACAATTGATGACCGACTCTTCTTCGGTCAAAAGAGTACAAGATAAGTCTCTGGAGAGCAATTCAAAAACTACAATACTCGAATACTCGATTTCGTTTGCAAGTTTGCGGGTATTCGCGAGAGGAAGCTGTGTTCTGTTTCTGTGTATCTTTCGGGTGCGAAGAAATTCCGCCGTCCGTGTCCGTGTCGTCGTCGTCGTCGTCGACGTATTTATAAAAGTACTACAAGATGATTTTAAATGTTCAGTTACTCTTTGGTTTCCGTCGTGTAGTGAAATAAGAAATGTTTTCGATTCAACAACATTCATCCGTTTAGATATTCTGAGATACATTTTGTGTGTCTATTTTATAATATAAGTTAAGTATACAAATTGAAATTGATATAAATTCCGTGTTTCCTTTGCGTCTCTGGGTTCGTCTTTGTTTGGAGGAATATCAATTTCGCGTGAATGATTGACGTTTAATGCCATTCAATACCCTTAACACTACTTAACCCTCCCGGAACCCTGTGCCCCGGGGATAAATCAAAAAAAAAGAAACGAAACGAAACGAAACAAAACAAAAGGAGAAGCAAAGTGTATCCAAAGGATCCGATGTGGTGATGTGTATGTTCTGATAAAAAGGATTGCTAAACGTTTATCAAAAGCGGATGTACATATACAGCAGAGCATCAGTTAAGCACACGAAAGCAGATATTTTCCGTTTGCATTTGCACAACATCCTGCTTCACCTTCTCCTTGAGGTGTCTCCGTCATCATCAGTGATATCCTTATTCTTCGACCGACATCGACAACGACAACGTAAACGACAATGTCGTGGAGCTGCTGCTTCGTTTAATTGCAATTGCGACTTAGTCGCTGGCTGGTCGTGTCGTTAACGTTCTCGTAAACTAGTAAACTATCCCCAGAGACTGAAGTCCCTTCTGATATCCTTCTCGGCGTTCGTTTCGTTGGAATCTGGGCTCGGTGGTGGAGGAAGTGTTGCGCTTTTTTCGCTTTCTGTTTTTGTTTTTGTTCCTAACAAACTCTAATTTGATGCGGTGTATCCTGTTGTTCGGGCGGAACGAACGAAAGGAGCTTAGCATCACCATCACCATCAGCATCGGCATCAGCAGGACCAGAAAATTGGCTGGAGTTTCATCCTTTCGAAAGTGAATTCCTTTTACCACCGCACCGCATGCTGTGTGAAGTGAACTATATCAAAGGACTATTGTTGAAACTATCCTTCCTCGAACGGCCCCTGTTGTCAATCCCCCTCCCACTCGACACCCAGCACCGCAGCGTGCCTGGCTCTGGACTTTATTGTTCGAGATAAATATTACAGAAAAATAGAGTATAGCAGAGGTAGAGTAATATTTATAGAAAAATGTGTAATGTCCTTTGCTACTGCTCAGGCTGACTGCTGTCCTGTCCTGTGCTGTGCTGTACTGTGTTGTGCGTGCGTGTGCATCCTGTTAGTTGTTGTGTATAGTAACAAAGTGAAAGTATAGCTATACTCCATAGTCGTAGATATTTGTATGTATTGAATCCTTTAAAAATCTTAATTTCAATAATGAATCCTTGCAAAAGAAAATAAAAAAAATAAAAAAAAAGAAAAAAATAATTATCAAAAGTGGTCCATTGAAAGAGTTGATTTGCAACACTAATACCCATAAACACAAGAAGAAGCAGGAGCAGAGGCAGAAAAAAAAAGGAATACAAAATATCCTGAGTGTTTGAGTGTGTCTGTATATATTTATTCAACAGATATCCTGCTAACAACAACAACAACACTCAAAAAATAATTCGTAACAGATTGGAAAAAGATTCACTTGCGGGGTGAGTTGTTATTTTCTATGTTTCTCTGTTTTGTTTATAAGGTTTTTGTTTTTTATTTTTTATTTTTATTTTTTTCCACCACACTCCGGGTCCAACCTATTCCACCCACATTTCACTCAAGATACAGGGATAGGTGTATACATATCTACTTATGGCAATTAGATACTTTTTTGTGTGTGTCCTTTTCTTCAATATGCCGGTCCGGTCCCGGTCCGGTAGGCGGCGCGGCGCGGTGTGTGGTGAATGCCTGTGCCTGGCTTGATATCAAAATAATACTTGATATATTGGAAGGAGGTATCATGGCAGATTGAGAGCACCTCGTCGTCGCTTCCGTCGCGTCGCTCGTCTTCAGTCATATCATGTAAAAAGTGTGTGAGTTTTTCGTGCGTGTGTGGTTGTGTGTGTCGTCGTATCGCCATATCGCCTGCTGGGTTGTATTTTGTATTATTTTCAAACGACTATTTTCTCTCTTCTATACTCGTACATAATAATGTGAGATTGAAAAATTATATTCACTTGGATACCTATACCCATACATGCCTAGAAGATTGTTGCTACATACATACATACATATTTATACTCATAGATACTATATCTTAAGATATACCTAATGCCACAAAATATTTGCCTCGATTTGTTCGGGTGCGATTTGGGGTCTGAGTCTGATGTTTTTGTGTCCTTTTATGGTCACATTATTGTGCGGACATTGGTTGTAGGGCACTCGACACTTGTGCTCCGTGCTCGTCCTAAGGTTGTGGACTTTGGAGTCCTAGAGGTTGGATAATTTTTATTTGGAATTTGGGATTTATAATGAATTGGATTTTTTGTTTTTTTTTTTTTTGTGAGAGAGAATGGATTGAGGTATTTGTTGTGTATTTGATTGGTTTCTTTTTTTTTGTTGTTGTAAGGGTGTGGGGGATGGTAGGTGTTGGATTTTATATGCAATGGAATTGTTATTCTTGAAAAATCTTTATGACATAAAAAAAGAGAGTTCAATGTTTGAAATCTAATTGTGTCCTCCTAAATAAATTAACTGTTAAACTATAATTCATTAAAAAAAAAATGGATTTGAAATTCATTACATTTCCTGAGATTTGTTAACTTTGAATTCCCAACATTTTGCCAGTCAAAAAAATAGCACCGTATCCTAAAAATATCTTACAAAATGAAAACTGCACCTTTTTTTGGTAACATTAAGAATTTGTTTAAAAATTGGTCCAGATCAATATTTTGTGGTAAGAGGTTTAGAACTTTAAAAAAAAAACACAAAAAATTCGAAAAAATTAATGATATATTTATTTGAATCGATAGTTTGAACCTTGCAATTTAATGTTTAAAGATAATTTCATGCAAATGTTGACCGCGGCTGCGTCTCAGGTAGCCCATTCGCTGAGTCCAATTTTGGCATACTCTTTCACACATATCGGCCGGTATCTCACGAATGAATGCATGGATGTTGGCTTCCAGTGCGTCAATCGAAGCGGGCTTGTCCCTATAGACATTAGCCTTGACATACCCCCACAAAAAATAGTCTAATGGTGTCAAATCGCACGATCTAGGCGGCCAATTGACCGGCCCGAAACGTGAAATTAACTGTTCACCAAACTCGCCTCGCAATTGCGCCATTGTTTCCACATTTATTGAAACCACATATCATGCAAGTCAAGAACTTCCATTTCGGGCAAAAAAAAGTTTGTTATCATCGCTCGGTAGCGTTCACCATTGACAGTAACGCTGCGATTCGCATCATCTTTGAAGAAATATGGCCCAATAATGCCTCCGGCCCATAAACCGCACCAAACAGTGGCTTTTTCGGGATGCATTGGTATCTTCTTCCGAATAGACTGTTTAGAAGATCGAGAATGCCGACCATAAAATGGAAGCAGCGCGCGATGAACATTTCGAACCGAGCACGAATTTTGATAGTAAAATTCAATAATTTGCAAGCGTTGTTCATTTGTAAGACGATCCATGGTTAAATTGCAAACCAAACTGAAGCTGTTTGACAGTGACACAAGGTACTAAACACACGTCAGCTGTCAAAACCAGTGTTGCCAAAACCAAACCAGCTAAAAAATCACCCGTTATGTCCTTTATTTGCAAATAGAGCTGTACAGCGCCTTTGCATTGAGTCTACAAAGATATTGGGATCTTTCGACGGCACCTCTCAACCGTATGTACAATGTTCATCAATGTTCATTATTCTTTCTTGAATTCTTCGGTCTTTACGTCGGACTAAAGGTTTTCGATTTGATTTTAGTCTGGAGAATGTACGGGCCATTCCATAACATCTACTCTGTTATACAGAAATCATTTTTTAGCGAGTTTGTTGGTTTGAATGATTTCATTGTTCATTTGGAATAACCACTTTAATGGCATTTCCTCAGGAGCATAATGCAACATTTTGTCCTGCAGTATTTTCACATAAAGATATTTATCCATGATATACCTACTTTTTGAACCAGTATATATAGAGCTAACACCGTAATACGAAAAACAGCCCAGATCATAATGGTTCATCCGCCATGTTTGATGATTTTGATGTGTATTTGGGATGGTCATATATTGAGGGGCTTTCTAACTTATGACCTTGTTCCTCTTTCACCAAATAACACATTCATGGTAATAGTTCGAAAAGTACCGAGTAAAACTACAGAGCGAATTAAGTTAGTTTGTTAGCCAAAAAGTTGTTAAAAGTGGTACAAGCTCTTAACAAAATTTCGAAAAGAAAGTTGGAGGATAACACTCGCTTTGGCGTTTTGGACCAGCCATCACTTCAACAACCAAGGAAAACACTGAAATAGTGAAGATTATATTGACGAATTGTTTTCAGGAATTTTCGACTCACTATTAAAAAAGTTTTTGAAGATGGCTGCTATTGGTTGGCTTATCCTACATGCAATTTTGACGGATGTTCAGGGCCTAAGGAAGTTGGTATTGCTATTCGTTATAAAGTCGTAAAATGTTTTCATTATTGAAAATATTTAAGTGAAAAACAACCTCTGTTACTATATTTTCATCTTAAAACTGAAGAGATCAGACACTAAAGAAAAGATTGCATTTTAGTACGATTAAAGAGGTCAAAGTCGAATTGCCTAAAAGGAATTATTATTTTTCGAATACAATCATAAAGTGGTTGCCTTTGAACTAAGTTTTCTAACCTTAATATCATTTTTAAATTTAACGAGCACAGTAGAACTACCCTTAATATGTTTAAACACAGGGTTAGAAAGAAAAGGAATTATTTCTGAAAATCGATCCCGGAGGTAAAACAGAGTAGTATGTACTAAACATTCCCGCTTCTGAACAATGTGTCGAAAATCGAAAGTACGAATATAAAGTCCCTTCTAGACGATCAGTTTTGAGTTCAGTTATCAGTTAATTTTTCAGTTTAACTGTCAGTTTAGTTAAAATGAAACTCAGTTCGGTGTTCAGTTCATCAATGTAACTGACAACTGAAGGGAATTCCATCAGTTTCAGCTTCAGTTTCAGTTAAACGTTTCAGTTTTTGTGTTTAGTCATCAGTTTTACTTAAAGCTTAACTGATAGCTCAACTGAAACTGAACTGATCGTCTAAAAGGGGCTTTACTGTAATATATTGAAGCTGAGGAGATGGTGATAATGCGCCTGGCAAAACGTTTGAAAAAGTAACTATAAAACAATGAAAGATTTGAAACATTGCGTTTAACATTTCATTTTATTCAATATAATTTTTGCACCTCTGTTAAGGATTCTATTAAAAAGACTAAAGTATATTATGGACATCTGCCCTGTGTTTTATTCATGTTTTAGTCGACTGCAAACACATCAAAAGAATTTTCATCATTACCGAAGAAATATTAAACGCTTAGAAGCAGTTTTAGGAACTGTTACCATAAAAAAGGTAATTGTGAGATAATTTTTACACAGATTCTATGGCATATTTTACATACACATGTAAAAAAAGGAAGATTTCGATCATGATTTTTAGTTCTTAATTGGATTTGACAATGTGTTATTGACAATTTATTGCTAAAATTATCAAATTTGAATACAAAACAGAAATACTTCTAAAATTATACGCTAGAAGATGAAAAGGAAATTATTTAAGGTTGTCCAAATCGAATGAGGTAACTTACGGTTTTAAATATGCAAATACCGTAACGTAAATTTCCATTCAGCAAATTGCTCAAAATTATATTATTCAATTAAAAAGCTATTCAAGATTAGTCTAGAATAGCTATATGATTTGCGTGTCTACGCAAATCTAAATTAAATTGTTTGTTAAGTGTCAAATGTCACTGTGATAAGAACATTTATTTTAAATCGACCCCAAAACACAAAACAAGCAAAAACCCAAAAAACAAACGTCAATTAAATTTATTTTATTAGGCATTGTGTAAATTATCTACATAATCGTATAATTACCATTGTTTTTGTTTGTTCCAAAATGTATTCAAAAACAGGGAGATATACTCGTACGTAGAATGTGAGAGATAGTTTAAAATAATTCATAAAAAATTTGAAATTGAAACTGAAACCGATAATGAAAGCAATACAAAAAAAGCATCAAAGTTTGTAGACCTCAAGTGTGGCAGTCATTTGGCGACAATATTTCACTCTGGCTCTGGCTGCGGCTCTACTCACTTAGCGAATATTTTAAATGTGTATTAATTTTCATTTCCCCACACCATCACCACCCTCCACCCTCAAATTCAAAATGGGTTTAATATTTTGTATTCCTTCTGTCAGACTTTATTCTTCTTGTGTTTTTTTTTTTATAATTAATGTCAACTTATAACATAATTATTGTCAGTGGATTTTCACCTAAAATCAGAAACTCAAATTGTCACTTGATGTTAAGCGAAGCTGTCAGTTAGAGTTTTGTTTTGTTGTTGTTTTTTTTGCATTATGAAGCTTTTTTAAGCGTTAAAACGCGCTCCTCAAGTCATATGCCTGACTGTTCATTTTATTTATCCAGACGCAAATTGTGGGTGGCACCTCAGCGCACTAAGCCTCTGTATATCCAGAGCAATTGAAACATCTATATAAGTATATTCATACACATGTATGTATATATAATTTTATATATTATAAATTTATAAATTTTCTGAGAATAATAACAACTGAAGTATACATACATAGCAGCACTTTGCTTGCTTAATTAATAATCGTTTTTTCATAATTCCTTCCAATTTAATTGTGTGTCAAATGTCAAAACAATTAAATTTAAAATTCTTTTATACAACAAAAAATCATAATAATAACAAAATAAAATAATGTTTGTTAATTTTTACTGATGGTTAATGATTTTGACTTATTTATTAATATAGAAAGAATTTTATGAATATTGTTATTAACTGATTTGTTTGAGTGATGCACTTTTATGAATAGATTCTTTAAAATTATGAATAAAATATTTTTGAATGATACTAATAATTAGTGAGAAAGATTATCTCCGAAATTTTATTATGAATATAATCGAAAATAAAAACAAACAATTTACATAATCTTTTATAACTTGTATACATAAATTATCGTGGGTCACTTGGGCGTATACTGTTTTTTTTTTTTCTGGGCAATAAATTTGCATGCAAATGCAGAGGTTTGTTTAAGATTTTATTTTAACTTTTAGGTATGTATGTCATTTCGTTTAAAATAAATTAAAAAACTACGTTGTCTTTAATGTAAATTTTTAAAAAGTGGAAAAAAAGCCGCATAGTCGTACTTGCCGGACTACTGACACGGGCTTCGCGGAGCAGTTATTGCGATATATGGAGCTTTGAAACTTTTACATCCTTTTGACCTTTATGGTAAAGAACTATACAAAATACGGTTCCATATTTTTGTGAACAGCGTTCATTTCATAAGCCAATGATGAACGCGTGAAAGTAAGGAAATAATAACACTTACAATAGAAACGTTTTGATTTTGTTGCAAGGAATACAAGACAGAATTTTGTGTCAAAGGGCACAGTAGTACTCAGTCGAGTTTTTAGTTTTTTTTTACAGAAACAAACTGAGCCAGTTTTTAACCCTTCCCCAAATTTTAAGAACCAGAATAAAGCCAGAACTTTCAAATTCACAATATCTGCTTGGGTAGTTGAAGATCAAATTTAATCTTTATAGCACAGGTGGTTACTGAGATATAACACTTAAAAAATCGAAAAAGATTGTTTTAGGGTACTTTTTGGAAAAAGGGGAAACACATTTGGGCACACTTTCTAATAAAAAAATTTCAAATAAAAGATCGTTTTCAATTTTTATGTTAAACTATGAAAATTGGTAGACCAGTAAAATTAGTGTCATACCCTCCTATTTTTAAAAACTGTTAGCCATAAAATTAAATGAGATCGAAAAATATGCCATGTTTCCAGAAAGCTTTTCAAATCTTAGCCCAATAAAATATTTAACAATATTTATTTAATGATAGCTGACAGACTCATTCAAGTTATCTTATTTACTAAACATAAGATAACTTAGGTATATTTTTTACAAATTATCTGTGCTTTATTAGGTAAAGAATACAAAATTAGAAGCTACAAATTTTTTATATAAATGCTATTTTTGTCAGAAACTAAGTCAAAAAAGAAAAATTCCTGGAATTCCTGATATTAATTGATAATAATTTTATTAACAAAAAAAAAAAATACCAGCCTAAAAAAAAAATGTATTGTAAAAAAATGTCAATTTGATATTCGTCAACATTTTATCATTTCGGTATTGACAAATGAATTATATTGAATATAAAATATTTGTGAAGTCAATACCATTGCTTGTTGTGAAGATATTTAAGCCGAAAATAATTTTTGGCACTCTTCGATAAATTTTAGTTTTAGTTTTTTTTTTTTTCGTAAAAAAAATCTCAATTCGATATTTGTCAAAAATGTAGCACACAATAATAGTTGCATTTTGTATAAACTTAAATAAATTTGAAGTCAATATCGAGGCCTGTTCTCGAGATATAAAAAAAAAATTTTTTTTACCAACTTGTGGTAGAATTTTTTGTAATTTTTTGTTTTTTATAAAAAAAATGTCTATTAAAGTTTTTCTTAATTTGTACCAGATGTCAAAGACGTCATTGTATAAAAATATAACGGAATGTTGAACTTATTTCAAACTTTTACCAAATCTGTACCATACCGCATTGTGCACAATAAAATTTATTTGAAGTTGATAACATTATCCGTTCCTGAGATATTTGCGACAAACCAAAATTGACAGTTGACTGCTTGACAAATTTTTATGAAAGTCCTTTCTACATCTTTCGAAGTTACATATATCCTGTCGAACAAAATTTAAGTGGAGTCCATATCCTTACCCGTTCTTAAGATACCGTGAACGAAAAAGGATATTTTGATCGTACGAACGTGAGAACGTGTGAACGTGTGAACGTACGAACGTACGTTAAAAAACAGTGTACGGGTAAATTCTTTTGACTTCGACTAGATTCAGCGATATTGTGATGACGGAAAGTTAAAAATCGCATTCCAGAAAACAGAATCTATTCTGTTTAAGTCTACATTGTCTGGAGTCTCAAGGGATACGAGAAAGAACTGGAGGAATCTAGTAATCGTGGGACAAGACCGACAACCACTGGCGAAAAAAGTGTAGTAAAGTACCTTGGCATCTGGTTGGATCAGTACTTGTATTTCGATAGACATATAAGTGCTGCTCTGACCAGAGCCAGGGAAGCTTTTGTCCTGACGAAACTGCTTTTTCATAGCAGTGCTTTAGCTTCCTTCTAGTAGGACTGTGTCCGATCGTGACCGTTGAGGAGAACAAATTCTGGTGGTTACTATTTTAAATTGATAATTAAAAAGTTGACCGGCTTACAAAGGTTAAGGTATTTTTAGTTAAGTACGAACAGTCGTGGTGGCACCAAAATAATAAAAAATACAAAAAAACATTTAAGAAAATAATTAAGAACAAAAAACACTTTATGTGACTGTTCTAGTTTGTTAGTAGTTCTTAAGTAGTCTTAAGTATTCTTTTTTAATGTATGCATATGTTACTTAATAAATATATATTAATTTGTATATAAGCAATTCTAAGTAGTCTCATTTAGTTTTAATTAGTTTAAGACAAATAAAAATTAAATTTCAAAAAAAATATCTCTACAAATGACGGTTGATTCTAGGAACTTTAAAACGTCGAAAAATTTAAATTTTACAAATCATACCGATAACAATAACTCCCTATAGGAAGTTAATAAAATATCACAAGTTATTTAAATTCACATACTCTTAGCTGTTCTGACTAAGTTAAAACTCTGAATCTTTGCCCGACGAAATCCTTTCGCACATCAATTTCTAAGCTCTTAAAGTCTATTTACGTTTTTCCCAAAAAAACAGCTCAAATATTTTAAAATCCTTTGCAATAGGTACTCGTATAAAAAAACTGCATAACTGCAGATGTTAACACCGTAAAAATTTAAAACAATTTTAAAGAGCAAGAACATTTTCAAATCAAAACTCAAAATTTATTATGTAAATGATTTGACGTTTTTTTTATGTTTTTTTTTTTTTGAAATTCATTCACCGATTCAAAGAGGACAAATTTAGCGTGAGTACTTCATGTGCCGTAAATAGAATTTTCAATTTTTCATGAATTAAAAATTCGACGATATAAATAATTTATGTTTTTTTTTTTTTTCTTCCTTCCTCGTTCGTATTTTTTCGTATTTTCATTTTGAATTCAAAAGCCAACGATGGAAAATTCATTGAACGCGTGACAGAGAACGATGTGACACAAATGCATGTGATTGCTGATTGGCATGCGACATAAGGTGATGCTTTTCTAATAAAATTGACGTTGTCATATTTAGTATACATATGTATGTGCTTAAAATGTATTTTTACAGACTTCATCCAGAATTACCGTTAATATTGCGATATCATCTGTCATTTGAACAAAAGTGAATGTAATTGTCATCTTTTGGAGATTTAAAGCTATCATTTTAATGATTGTTCAATGTCAAAAATAATACAGTTAAACGTCATATGTGCACTGTCATCTTTACTCATTTCAAAATGGAACCAATGATATGAACTTCTTGCAGAAAAATCACAATGGCTATACATTTTGTGTTCGAAGTTTATTTTTGGCAAATTTTCAAAAACCCATTGGAATTTTATTCACACCTCCTTTTTTTAATGAACGTTCATAAAAATATATATGTAAATCTCACTTCCTGACGTTTTTATTATAATTAATATTCATAAAACAAATGACAACCGTGCGTCGTCGTCTTATTGTGTTGAGACAATAAATTCATGAAAATGAATCAGGTTGGATGCACTCTGGGAAGAAGTTTAAAATACGCGCGTTATACATTATCAACCCACGTATTTTGGTCCATCATCGGCTGCGACGACGACGACGTGGACAGTGGAGTAAAAGAATCGGAGCAAGGGCGATTTAGTGGAACAAGAGTAAATTGTAATAAGAAGACAAATGAGCTAATTTGTACGTTATAGAATCAACAATGCGATTCTAGGGGTCAAAGTTCCATGACTCTTTTTAATCAATTTTTAACTTTGTCAAAAATTAAGTAATTAAAAATTTGGAACTCTTCCTGTCAAGGACAATAATTACTTTTAAACAGAATGACAAATTAATTGTATTCCAAGGAAGGTACTTTTGACAATATTAATTTTATTATTGAAAGATGGGGCAGTTCTTAATGAATTTATTCTGATATTTTAAATGTTTTTACTTACTTACCTACTTAGGTCCTCAGACCTACGAAGTCCGTTGGTGTTCCCTAGCGGGTCATAGGGCCTCAACTACTCCTACGCACCATCGTGTGCGGTTTCCAGCGATGTATTTTAGCTCCCTCCAGCTCTTTCCCAATCTCGCAGATTCCTCCTCAACTGTTCTTCTCCACGTGCTTCCTTGTCTACCAACTCTTCTTCCTTCTTGTGTGAGTGGGTTCCACTTTTTCATTACTTTTTGTAACTGTTTTTGTAAACAGTCGTAGCTTTGTATTCAAGCTGAGAGATTTGTTCCTCCAAACATTGGACAACATCCCGAACGCAGCCTTTGCTTTTTCGATGCGGCTGGCGATGTCTAGTTCGGTTCCTCCTTCAGTTCAGTAGAGACAATACTTCCAAGATATTGGAAGCTTTTTACTTTTTCTACTGCCTGTTGAGCAATGCTCATCGGAGCGGATGACTGCGAGCTCCCGAGGCTGAACATATTTGTTTTTCCCGTATTGATTTTCAGCCCCACGATTGTTGCTTCTCTCTCCACCCTTGTTGCCATTTGATGGAGATCCATGATCTTATGGAAAAGCAAGCAAACATCGTCTGCGTAATCAAGATGTTTAAAGTAAAGTTGTCAGAGTCCATCTTATTCCTCCGCTTCCTGTCAAAGCCATCCGGAGTACATCACTTATCACCAATAAAAACAGAATTGGTGACAGTATGCACCCCTGTCTGAACCCGCTTTGGACTTCAAATTCTTCAGACAACCTACCTCCGTGTAAGACATGACATTTGAACCCATCATAAGTCACTTTGATAATAGCAATGAACTTCTCCGGTATGTCGAAAGCCTTCTCGAAATCAATGAACAGCAGGTGGAGTGGTGATCGATATTCGACGCACTGTTCGATTATGATCCTTATGGTGTTGATGTGATCAATGGAGGAAGACCAAGTGCGGAAGCCTGCTTGTTCAGCGTCGAGCGATATTTTTTTACAAAAGGTAATTTTAAACTAAACGATCTTCCAATAAGGACTTCCGAACTTTGACAGCGGTTGATAGCGGTAATATTGTCTAAGCTAAATTTTACATCTTAGATTTCAATACCGATGATTCTATGGAAGAACGTTAAATCCTATATTGCTTAGAATAATTAGAATAATTTCTGCTAAAAGAAAGCAAAACGTCAAAGGGTGTGACTTTTCTATTTTG
This sequence comes from Scaeva pyrastri, assembly GCA_905146935.1. Lineage (NCBI taxonomy): Eukaryota > Metazoa > Arthropoda > Insecta > Diptera > Syrphidae > Scaeva > Scaeva pyrastri. The sequence goes on along the minus strand of LR989927.1, from coordinate 40,724,900 downwards.
ACAGATTCATCGATTAAATTTTGCCAGCAATAGTCTTTTTGATTTGTCATTTTCTATTAGCGTTGCCAGATGTTACAATTAATTAGACAAATTTCAGATTTTGACATGAAATCAACTGTCAAAACGGGCGAGTTCTTTGTCAGATAGTAACTCAAATCCACTGAAACAAATACCAAGACCTCTAAAGCTGATTAAAAACAAAAATCGTTGTATTGTGATTAAAATTGACAAAATCCTTCGAGTCCTGAATCGCTCCAATCTTATTTCGTCACTTAAGAATTTCAAAGTTCTTTGTCCCACTGTGTTTTATCATTAACAGAGTCCATTGGCATCAATTTCAATTGCATGGGTCCGATGCGCGATGTCGACGGGAACTCATTCGACATTTACCACAATTTACTCAATCCATCTTCAAAATGAACTTTAAACGCGTCGGCATTTACTCGCAAAATCTGTTTTTGAATTTTTTGATCTTTACCAAATTCCATCCGTAAATAAAATCTACCCAAACAAAGCTGCCAATTATTACAAATTAGTAAACAAAAATCCGGATATACCTACACGAATTATCTTTTGCAATAAATTCAACAAATTGAAACAAATAGCATTTTTGGTATTTGGTATTTCTATTTATCCTTTTGTCCGTGGTAAATGTGTGCGAACAAAATTATGGTTAATTTGAGCAGCTCTGACCTCCATTAAAAAACAAAACACCCCGACAAAAGTCCAATGCCAAAGTGACCCTTTTATTGAAATGGACTGAGTGCAGCCAAGCGAATGCCTGGAATTCACACGGAAACATTTTTTACTGATGCAAGGCAAAGGGATGATGGGGGGAAATGCCGGATGCCCTTTGCACCATTCCCACTTTGCACGTCATTCGATGTATGTATATCTACGAGTATATATTGTGTCCTCTGAAATGTGTTTGTATGTTTTTGGGATGTTGGAGCAGGAAATTCTATGAATTCTGTCCTTCGACGATACTCGGACTCGGACTCGGATTTTGGAGTGAGACACCCCCGATTTATGCTGCTCGTTTGGAGGTTGAGGTTGAGGCCAGATGACAAACGTCCGATGATGATGCTAGATATGGCAATGGCATCAGATTGGACTGATGCGTGTTGTGCTGAAGCCGCACAGCACCGACACCGACCTCGGAATAATTAATTGATGGCTGGAATTTTATCAGCCATAAACCACACGGCCAGAGCCAGCGTGTGATGTTCAATTTCGGGTGTTGCTGAGCTATTTCACATGATTAACTCTGTTAACGCTACGAAAAACTGTCATCATGCGAACATTTAATGTATATTCGCCACTTGTAGGTATGTATATGTATGTATGTACATATTTTAGACGAGCATCAGGCATATCTGACAGTTTACGAGTATATATGTATGCAAGGGCGGTTTGTGGAAGTATGATTGGGAATCATTGTGGCATGCTGGATGGAATTTTCGGGTGAAAAATCACAGCCGTGTGGATTTTGAGGAAGCGGAAATATGATATGCAAAAGCCACGAGGGTGATTTCCGGTTAATTAAATTAATTCTATATTTTAGTCGACAGGTCGACATGGAAAATGTTATTTTATTCGTTATGCTGGGCAGCATTTGTTGGTGCAGAAAAATGCTGATGGAATTTTTGAATTTCATTTCTTGTTTATCAATTGTAGGTTAGGTATGTATATGTTGAAGCTTTGCCATTTAAAAAATAAAATGACGGCTTTTGAAAGAGGTGTTAGGAGTGTCAATCAAAGAATTAGGCAACGACACTTTTGAGGACAGGAAGTGGAGGAAATTTAAGTTGCAACTTCAGTCACAAAAAACATTCCGGATTTATTACATAACATAGAAAGTTTTGGATCATGACTCAATTCTTGACAATAGAATAAAAGCAAAATTATCAACGAAAAGGAAAATAAACTTTTCCGACAGAAACACTGAATAACTAAGGATTTTTGGAAACCTAATATTTTATTTTAAACAATACTTCGAAGAACACCAAAAACCAAGGGTAAATTAAAGTAAACCCTTCAAGGAAAGTCTTACAGGGCCCAATTAGCCGAACTCGTGTTTAGTTGTGCTTTAAAATTGTCCAGAACTCAGTGTTCAAAATTTGAAAAATAAGAAATGTACAAAATGTGAACTCTAAAATGTTTTCCCGTTGCTAATTGAAGATAGTGTAAAAGGTAAAATAAACATTTTTGACGAATTTAGGTGTCAAACACTAATTCAATGCTTTAAGAGCCTTGCACACTTCTTGACTAGTGTTTCTTGATGACTTAAAGTTCATTTATTATTTTGAAAAAAAAAAAAATTACTTACATATCTTTTAATCCTTGCATTCATCTAATTAGGTCCCCGTAATAGCAAAGTTGCCAGCAAATTGAAAGTTTCTATAATCGAATTTGCAGTAGGAAACTTTATCTTAAGATTGTACAAAAATATTTTAGGAATATGTCGTAGATTCACTATAAAAAAGATTAAAAAGATTTGTTTACTGGGGCGAATATGTAATTTTTTATTTTTATTTAATATAGAAATTAAAACATATCTTGCAACATTTTTGTGTGATGTCAGTTTTAAATTTATAAGCAATATTCAAACAATTTTCAATACAGCAAACACCTTTCAAGCTAAGCCCACCCATCATCAACGATCAACTACAAAAAGTCCTAGTGACTAAACGTCAAATCATTTCACAGACAATCTGTCGCCCCTTAGTTTTATTCTTCAAAAATCTTTACCTATATACTCTCCGTCTCTAATAGAAACGAAGAATAAAGAAACAAAATGAGAACACAAAAAAAAATAATAAATTGACAAAGTGTTGTCGTTTGTCGCGTCATTCATACGCGAAACCAAAATAACCAACGCGCCACACGTCACACCTCCCAATTAGTATGCATCCGAACAAATTGGTTTTGTTTTAATTTAAATTTTATTTGCAGCGTGTAATAAAGTGCATTAGAAATCAAAGCCGAGTTGTGGCTACGGGTTCATTCGAACTACAACATGGGAGGGATACACGCGGACGACAATGCGACGACGGTCGCCACCGCCGAGCCGCTGCGCCGTTTTCTGTGCCGCGTCACGTCGTCGTTGTCGGTCTTGGTTGTTGTGTCGTTAGTTGTTAGTCATACTAAACATGCAAAATGAAATAATTAAGATGCCCACACGATGTGTTGTGTCTCTGCGATGCTGTCAACAACACTGAAAGTGCCGCACTAGTTGCCGCCAATCAGGACAGGAGTTGAAAGAGTGTACGCCCTTTTTGACAGGACGATCTTGAGGACTATCATGATTGAAGAATTTGGCCCAATGAGTCTAAGTCTATAGCTGCTTTCGTTCCAGGGTGTATACTTCTAGACGAAGGAAGTGTTTCCCTATAGTTCAGAGAAGTCCTCCCGGTCAGCCCGGAAGACACTTCCAACGCACGGCATTTGCTTTTTGACATTACCCCTTTATAAAAAATTTCATAGAAAAGACAGTGAATGCAAAAAAAAACCCTTAAATGTTCCCAGGCATTTGACAGTTCTGACACTTGATTAAATCCATCCCTGTCCAACAAAAAGCTCTCTTTCACTACTACAAAACAAAAAACAACTTACATCGATGGTGGCGCGGCGCATCAAATGTTTCACTTAGACATTTGAAAATGTCACACAAAGCTAAATAATTGACATATGGTAAGCATGATATTTCTAATTATCTACATATACACACATTGACATTCATATACATACCTAACCTACATACATATGAGTACAAATTGCCCCCACTTAATGGCGTCCTTATATTTATCATAAAACAACAACAAGTGACGTCTCGATGCCAATTGATCAACCAAGAACGTGCTACAATATGTGTAATGAACATAAGTACGTTTAGGAGTAAAAAATATGAATTTTTGTCAACGCACATACATATATACTTATACATACTTATGTACATATGCATGGATGTAGATAGGGTGTAGGAATTTATTATTTATCTATTTACTCAGTGTCGCATTTGTCAAAAATTTGTTTTGACACTTCCATGTCTTTTTAAATGACGGCCAAGGATAATTAGTTGTCAAATAAAAAGTAAAATAGCAAATGTGAAGTGTCAAAATGGAATTGGCTTTGAATTGTATTATTTTTATGTTTTTGTTTCTTTGGAAATTTATTTTCTTAAAATATAATTGTAACTAAGTATGCTTTAACTGAATATGTCATATTCAATGTCATTCAATAACTGTCATCGATTTGACAATTATCTATGACAATTCGGTGAAAAATGAAGGTGGCTCATTTTGACATCTTTTCAATTTACTTTGCTTCGACTTTAAAAAGAGAGACACGAGATTTTTAAATTAAATAAGAGCTTTTTAAGACGTTTTTACAACTGTCATTGTTTGCTTCCATATTTGATTCATTTTCTTTTAATTGATATATGCAATGCAAGACTCGATATGTCAATGAATGAATATTATTTTAAATTTCTTCAGGGTTATCTTGTAGATAAGAAATTGGAAAAAATTGCACATTACCACATCCTTTGGTACATTGAGTCGAATTCAATGACAAGTGCAAGCAAAGCTTTATAAAGTAACCCAGGGTCAATTTTGATTTCTTTCAATCTGTCATCTATTCGGGTTTAACATTTGAGATAAATTTAATTTTTGTTGTTGTTGCAAAATAAAAATAAAATTGTTATCAAAAATAAAATTCGCATGTTTTGTTTTTATTTTTGTTTTTTGTCACAAGCTATACGCATATTGAATGCGCGACTTCCGATTCTTTATCTTGTGTTAACAACAATTTATGTATGTACATATTTTATTGTTTCACTTAAAAATAATACATTTTTAAAGAATAAACATCCGGTGTTGTCAACATTTTATTTTATTCTTCATGAATTTAATAAAAACAAAAAACAACTACATAAGTGTCGATTTAGTTTTTACTTGAAAGAATACGTTGAATGAAATAATTTTAAGTGGATATTGGTTTAAGATGAGGCCTTTAATTTCATTTAAACAAAAATGTTTCTTCAAAGGAAATTTTTTTTATTATCATGAAGAGTATGCGTTTTGAACATCGTAAATATTAATTTTATTGTGCCAATATTCGATAGAAAATTTTAAATACAGTGAAAGCTCTCTACACAAAACTATAAAAATTCAAATCAAAATTTCGTCAAAATCTGATCAGTGGTTTGGCAATACTTAGAAGATAAAAATAATTATATATGTTTTTTTTTTATTTATTAAGAATAAAAATTAAGTTTATTTATATTTAAAAAAAACACCATTGGTATAAATTAATATCATTTTGATTATAACATAAAAATTGACTTTGGTGCCATTTTTCAAAGAACTTAACAAACAAATAAACTACGACTGTATATAGTTAAACTCTGTCTAAATAGAGAGAATTTACTGTGTTTTTTTCTAAATTCATATATTATATATATAATATATATGTATACATACAAAAATATTTCTATTGCGTGTTTATGATTCAAAAAGACATAAATCCAACAGCACTCAATTTTAATAGAGTGCAGGTGTAGACTATGATTCAATCAACAAAACAAAACAAATAAATTTAAATTCTTATACAATTTTAACAGACCATAAAATTATTGTAATTTTGTGCTCAAATCAATCGGCAATTCATTAAATTATTTTTTGATTAGCCTTTTTGGTTTTTGGCATACTTTCAAAAATAATATTAAATTTAATCTAAAATATGCAGTAGTAGAAATTAGTAAAAAGTTACTTTCTGTTTTCGTCGATAGGACGTAGTACTGACTGGTTGAAAACTAATCTGACATCGAATCAAATGTAGTTAAGAAAATATATGACAATAAATTGATATTCTTCAAAATCCAATAAAACGACTCATCCACAAAGTGTTCTAGTACTTCAAAAAAATCACTAGTGAAGGTAAAATGAAATATGCAAAGTTAGAAACTATCACAAATTGGAAAAATTTTAAAAAAGAATACTTTGAATGGAAAAGGCCCAGTTTAAGACATTTTAAGGACTCAACTTACCCACAGGTAGCGCTGCAGTCTATTTTTTTGAATTATTTATCAATAGTGAAAAATAACTCATACAAGTTGTTCAAAGCCTTAAGATATTGATATTGAAATAATCATAAACTGTCAGCTGTCAAATTGATTTTTCTGTAACACTCCCACATTTTTTCAAAAGAAAAATATGTTGATCAAAATTACTAATACAAATACAAAAAAAAAAAAAGAGGCTGGGTGCGACACTGATAACTTCCCATTTTGTATTTATTGTACAAAACTGTCAATTTAATATTCGTCAGTATTTTACCTGTTTTTAGGTATTAACAAATGCATTATGTTGAAAATAAAATACATTTGAAGTCAATTGCTTGTTGTGATGATATTTAAGTCGAAAAACGATTTTTGTCACTTTTCTGTAAATTTCGGTTTTAGTTTTTTATTTTTCATAATAAAACTGTCAATTCGACATTTGTCAAAATAGTAGCATATATTCATAATTGTATTTTGTATAAACTTAAATAAATATGAAGTCAATATCGGTGATCATTCTCGAGATAATCAAATCAAAAAACATTTTTTACCAACTTTTGGTAGAATTTTTTGTACTTTTTTATTTTTTGTAAAAAAACTGTCAATTCAATTTTTTCAAAAATTTTACCAGATGTCAAATATCACATTTCAAATAGTTAAAAATTGTTTTGAAGATGATATCATTTTTCCTTCATTGTATATTTCCGCGCCAAAATATTTTTTTTTAGTTTTTACTTTTTTAAAAAATAACGGTATGTTGAACTATTTCCAAATTTATACCAAAGCTGTATTACATTGTTATCTACACAGTAAAATTTATTTCAAGTCAATAGCATCATAAGTTCTTGAGATATTTGCAACAAGCTAAAATTTTTTTTCTTTAAACTGCTATGGTGAAAAAACCGCTCGACAAATTTTTATAAAAGTCCTTTCTGCATCTTTCGAAGTTATAACCTATCGAACAAAATTTAATTCGATTCGATACCTCTATTCATTCTCGAGATATCGTTAACGAAAAAAAGGTCTCGAACGTACGAACGTACGAACGTACGTACACACACAGACATCTCTCTACAAATGACGAATTTAGATTCTAGGAACCATAAAACGTCCAGATTTGTCAAAAATTTCAATTTGACAAATCGGATTGATTACAATAACTCCCTATGGGAAGTTAAAAACAACTTCCACAAGGTTTAAACTATTTGAAAAAGAAAACAATAAAGTAATAAATTCAATAAGTTTATTTTATCAGTAGACTTTTATGTGCGACCAAAGGTGCCAGCAAACTTCAAAATACATTAAAGTCTAATTGTTCAAAATTTTTAATTTCAATTGTTTATAAAAGTAATTTTCAAAATACGCAACACAAAATCCACTAAAACAGTTTTTAAATTGCTTTCAGTTCCTAAATCTCCCACAATTTTCTGGAAACAATAATAAATTATTATACTCGTATTTTCAAATACCGATCAATTAACCAACAATATACGATAAAAGCTAATATTTATTCTATATAAACAAAATGCTTTTTTCTTATTCAATTTTTTTTTTTAATTTATTTGTATTTTCACATACGAGTTGGTATGTACATTCATATACATATGTAGATAGGTGGCTGGCGTTTAGATTCTATTACTGAATGAACACAATCGATTGCGCGGATTGAATGTGGATGGGGGGAGGAGAAGAGTCTAAAAATAATCATATTTGTGGTGTTTTTCGATTGAAGGAAGTTTTATTTTCAAATGCAATTCAGTATTTTATTTTATTCCACAGTCTAACATGCTCAATTAAATCAATTTGGCAGACAAATTGGAATATCTTCAGGGAACTGGTGGCAGACAATCACCTCTTTTATCATCTTACTATTTAAACAATTTTTATTTAAATATTAGTAAATTGTATAAATTAAATAAATCTTGTTAAATTGTTTTTTTTTTCCTTGGATTTAGAAAGTACATATTTAAAATTTGTCTATAGAACTATAAACTTTTTTCATTTCACTTTGAACTGTCACTGTCATTGTCACTGTTCTCCTGTCTGAAAAATATTTATATTTTTATTAGAATTATCAATAATCAGTTGGTTATTTATCATCAATTCAAGTATTTCAATTTTCCTTTAAAAAAAAAAACAACTCACCCACTATTACCCTATTCGCATAACCCAAACACTATACTAAAATATTAATAACAAAACTAAACACAAACAATTTAAGAACATTTAAAGATAGATATCTAATCGTAAATTGTTTTTGAACGATATTCAAAAGAATTACCCGGCACAGTCATTTTTCTTCTTTTTAAATTTCCAAGAAAATAAATAATTTCAAATTCAAATGGAAATAAGTAAAAGTAGAATTTTAAGAAAATAAAATTTAAAAAACAAAAAAAAAATTAAATGATTTATTGGAATACATTGTTTTTTGCCACGCTTATGTATTAAAAAATATGATTCAATATAAAAATAAATGAAAAAAATTCCATAAAATTGTTTATGTAATACAAAAAAAAATGAAAATAAGAAATTATAAAAACAAACAAAAGTTGGGCTTCGAATAAATTCTGAAAATTATTTAAACTCTGTCTTTGTGAGTAGGCATCGTTGTATTTAAAATTCTTCATTAGACAAAACGTTATATTTAATATTTAAATACAAAATAAAAAACACACATACAAAAGGACACTTCGAAAAGAACTCTCAAGATGGCGCCCTTTTTTCGAGGAATTGAACCTTGTAAGAGTTCTTCAGACTAACTTCACACTTTAATTGATGCCAATTTGAAAACTTAATTTATTTTTACAACTTAAGACTCTATTCTTTTCAACTGTAGTTAATAATTTGTATTTTGAAGACAGTTATAGTAAAAGCAGTTATTTTTTTACATAATAAATTGAAAAATGCAGTTAGTTTAGACATTTCATTTACACGAGGGTTCGTTGACAGTCGCGGTTTCGATTTCGAAATTGTATATTTTGAACGAGAATATTTTGTTGGTCATTGTTGAAAATTTTGAAATTGAAAAGTTTTTTATTCAATCATATTTCTATAAACGGTTTATTTTTTTTTAAGTCAAAAGACTGTAATTGAATTTAAGGAAGTGTTACGGATATGTTCCAATTTTCTTTCATATTTGTAGGAATTTTGACTTTACTTTTATTTATTTAAAAAATCGACTTTTCAGTAAAAAGAAAATCCGACAAAAACTAAGAAATTTATTTTAATTAAATTGATGAACTGTTCTGAATTTTAGTTTTTTTTTCACACACACTGCTAAGTGTGTTTTATTGGAAAATCAAAGCTACAACCCACTTTCTGGCAACGTTAAAAAAAAGATGGCAACACTTGCTGTGGAATCTTAAGATTATAGAAAATGGGTGCGCTGATCAAAGTCTCTGATAGTTTCAAGGATGTGTTCAGTAAAAGTGTATTTTTTATTTTTATGTAGTAACATTTTTAAGTCTTGTTGGAAATCGGTCGTCAGATAATAATAATCTTATATATAAAATTCTCGTGTCGAAATGTTTGTTCCCATAATCCTCCGAAACGGCTCGACCGATTCGTATGAAATTTTATATGCATATTCAGTAGGTCTGAGAATCGGCTAATGTGGCATTACACAATTCATGCAACCCTTAATTTTCACCCTTCTGTCAACGGCCTTTAATTTAATTTTAATTTATTTTCTTGATTTTATTTTTAATAAATACTTCAGTTTTTAAAATTTAAACAAAATAATTGACTCGTTAGTTTACGATATATGTATGTATATATGTATATTCTCAAGTAACTTTATTATTTATAGATTATTCGGGGGTTTTAATTAAATCTGGAAAACTTTCTACATCATAAATTCATGGCATTATTGAAGTCACGAAGTTTTGATGTGATGTTAATTTGTGCTTAAATACTTATTTCAGTTTAGCCTTAAACATGATTTTTATTTGGACCAACATTAGCCAAAAAAAAAAATTGAAGCAATCTTCGGTTATTATTTTACGTTCAAAATAACGGAACAGAATGTTACAACAACTAGGACTAGAACTTCGGTTGTCCTGCCACTCGATCCACTTTTTTTTTCAAACGTTGTAATTTCAAAGTTTGTAATATAGAATCAACCATTTTAGCGAAGGGAGAGTTTTAAAATCTTTTGGATAAGTGGTACGAAGTACAACGGGCCATTTAGACACTATAAAAAAAAATGGCACGGAAAATAAAAAAAGCAACAAAATATTTTCCATAGCTTGAATTTGTGCCATAAATCGGGGTGAGACGAAGTTCACGGGGCCCGCTAGTTAGAAAATAAAATTCTCAATTTTATTGAACACAAATTACGAGCCTAACTATGGCTTACAAGTTAGTTTGTTTTAATTTCTTTTGTCGTGGCTATAGAAGATATCTCGACAACAACTGCAAAAAATACAATTATTGGTGTCCTGTTTTATGGTTACTGGCCAAATTATATCAATGAAATCTAAATTGACAGAAATTGTGCCATTTTATTTATTATAAATTCGAATTATAAAATCTACACAAGAAACTAAAAATAATTCTTTAGTTTGGGGAAAAGCTCTCCAACAGCCCTCCAATTGATTTCAACGACTAGTCTTCAGATGTTTTATTTTTCTAACACTACAAAATTATTAGACAAATATTTGTAGTTTCAAAAGACAAATGTTGTAATTAATTTTGTTTGCTTTTCTATGAATCTTATTTATTTATATATTTTTCTACATAAGAGTATATTGGTATGTACATATAATAATGTACATTTATACAGTTTTAAGATTTATTATAAACGTTGAAATACATACATTATAATAATATTTCAATAAGTTCAAATAATAAATTAGTACAGTTTAAATGTGACAGCTGAAGATTATTGTTGAGGTAATTTTGAATTCTTTCTTAATTTTTTATTACCAAATCATTTTCTTTTTTTAAAGAGCAAGACAGGGGGAGATTGGACGAAAAACAAAAAAACATTTGTTTTATGAGTTTTTGATTTTCTTAAGGAATTCTTGTTCAATAAATTATTTTGTCAGTTTTGATGAGTTATTTTCCGAAGTAAAGTTTGAAAAGAAAAAATCATCGAAACGACAAAGTAAATTCACTTTTTAGAACAAAAAGATGTCGAGAATACGTTGGGTTCAAAAGAATACTTTTTAAATAAATATTTCTCTTTTAAGCTAAGTTAAGATCTTGAAGCGAAGAATTAACAAATTTATTTAAATATCAAATGACTAGGATGACTAATCGCCTTCTGTTTTTATTCATCAATCTTGAATTTCTTTTTCATTCGTTTTTATTCATATCCGTTAAATTTTCGATGTTACTATGGATTGTGCACTTTATCCGAAATCCATTCTCAAATTTTCCAATTTAAATTCGCAAACTATCCATTTTTCATTCGAATTTTTTCACACTCATATATCTTACCTGTCTTCCATGTGGTTTTTGATTTGATTGACAATTTTGGTCGATATCTGTATCCAATTCTTTTTTTCAAATTACCCACTTTTTTAAAATTAGATCATTATTGGAAGTCCTCTATTTCAATTCGTTTGACATCATTTTCCATGAATAACTTTTGGATTCGTTTTAAATGTGCATATCCATGTTTTGTGGTTTTTTGATCCGTCTTTGAACCTTCTGAATAAAGTATTAAGACAATTTAGTAATGTAACTGTCAGTGGCGTATGTGACAGCTAATGCGTTCGACTATAATACCAGACCTGGTTTCAACCCCATGCCTGTATCACTATTTCTTTTAGTTCATCAGACTTCTTATTTTGAAAAAGTCAATTGTTTGAATTGAATTGCCTAATTAAGGATTTGACACTAATGAAAATGAGAGTATTGTCAACGTGCAAACGTCAACTTTAAATCCCCGATGAAACTCAATCCATTCACATTCGGCCCAAGAAACAAATTATACTGTTCTAAGCCCAAGAATATTAACCAAGTTTTCAACACTGCACTGGTGTGACTGATTTAATTCCCAAATCCGTCACGTCACGATAGTGTCATGTCATCTAACATACTCCCTCGTAACTCGTAACGTAACATGCATTTACGTTGATAAAAACACAAACTGAAATGTCTCCTTTGTTATTTGAAGATTATCGTATTGAGTCGTTTTCGTTTCCCTTCGAAAACTATTCAAAAAGTTTTTTCAACAAAAACTTATTCCCATGATATGCAGGCTAAATTGACTTTCATTCTGGATCTGGATTCTGGATCCATAGTAAAATATTTTCTCTTATTTTTCTGCTACATACATATAAAGTCTCCTTTCAAACTCATGCAACACGCAACGCAGACAACTTTTCGATCACATAATCTCTTTTGAACAAAAAAAAAAAAGATAAAACACGAAACGAAAATGAATCAGAAAAAAAAAGTTCTTTCATTCTATGGTTTGAGGTTTTTTCTTTTTGTATGTATTTGTATCATAATCGCAGGATATCATTCATATCCCTCTAAGCCGAGTTAACAAACTCTGGGTACTCATGGTCCTGCTCCTGCTCCTGCTCCTGCTCGTACTCGTAATACACAAGAATCATTGTGATCGTTTACTCAATTGGAAACTTTCCTTCTTTTATTTTTTTTATACATTCTGAATCTCAGAAAAAAAAAACAAGAATTAAATTGGATTCCTTTTGCTTTTCCCTAAATTGATTGCAATTGTAGCTAACGGATACCTATGCACAAGGTGGTGTAAAATAAATCACTCTAAAGGAAGAAGTTGATAGTTTATAAAAATAGTCCCGTATGTCAATTACATGTATACCTGCTGTCAAGACCAAGACAACCTCAATCTCAACAAAGAAGAAGACGAACTTGTGTCAAAAAATGAGCGACAAGGCTCACTTCCATACAAAAGCGGTTACGTCAAAAGCAAAATCTTAGTTTATGGAGCACCGAAAATCTGCAAGTCAGAGTGATTTGGTCGTAGTTTTTGAGAACTCAATTTGCAATGTAAGGTCACTGATATCGGGGAACGCTACAAGGGCATGATAGGTTGGGCTTGGTGAACATGTGTCCTCAACAAAACCTTGCACCTGAACACACACCACAAGCCACAACGGATATTGTAAAAGAAGTGTTTCCTGTTTTTTTTTCAGAATTCTTTCCGAGTTTATGCCAACAAGCCTAATGCTTGATAGGAATGCAATGAGAACTTCAATGAAACGGAAGTTATCATCAGCATTGGCAGAATGATGTCACTTTTTTCATTCAAGGAACAAAATTGGATGATTTCCTTTGTCCCACCTTGTATTTGGATTGTGGCAGAGGGGTAATATAAATAATACCTTCTCTTGGTTAAAAAGGGATTATATGTTTTCCTTTCTGTGGTAAATTGGTCCTGAGTTAGTGCAGAAGTCAGCTCTCGACAAGTAACTGTGGCCATTAGTTTGAGTAGAATACACAAATGGATGAAAATGGAGATCAATAAGATCCAGAAACACAGTCGTCAATAGCGGTACCGGCATTCGGAGTACCTTAAGAATCGAATTGGACGGTCCGTCGTCGTCGTCGTTGTCGTCGTTGTCGTCGCGTCGTGTCGGTGTGATGCAGTTATTCCAACGAAGAATAACAACCAAGTCCAAAGTCCTCTTCTGCTCTTCGTCCTCTTCTTGTGCTTTTATCTCTGATGAACTTCTTTTGTTTTCTGTGGATTTTATTGTTTTTCGATATCCTGTCATTTGATTGGAATTTCCATCCCCTTCTTCTATAACTTTTTTTGGTTTTCTTTATTTGCTTGGTGAATTGTTTAATTCGTTAATGTGATTGACTGGATTTCATTTCGTCTTCATAGGATAAAGTCCAAGTGTCCAGTGGTCTTGGTCCTAGTCCTGGTCAGTGGTCATTTGTTTTATTTTTTTTATTTATTAATCCTTTCCTAAGTTCTTTGTCAAACTTTTTTGTTTTGCTTTCCTTATTCAGAGGGGATTTACAAAAGTTAAAATGATTTTGTATGTATTTGTTCGGACTTGGTTCGAAAAAGTCCAATAATCTTATAAGATAAGAACAGAAACTAAGGTACAAAACGAACGAAGAACAGGAAAAAGTTTAAGAGTATTTTTTTATATGTATGTATAAAAAGACTTTTTTGTTTTGATGAATTAAGATGAGGAATTAATGGACAGGTTAAGCAGATTTTGACAGTTTGAAGTAAAAGCCGGAAAAAAAAATACAACTTCGATTGAATTTGTTTAGAATACATACATAAATAAAATTAAATCAAATTAAAACAATGAAGTTGGAAAAAAAACTTTGTAATTGGGATCTAATTCTTTTCTCTTTTTTTTTTTTTGAAACATTGATTTGCCAAGCCAATCTGATTTGTCAAAGAATTTTTAATCAATGAAAGTAGTTGTATCTTCGTTATCATACTCACAATAAAATCAACCGTATCGGAAGTTTTCGAAAAAGAAATATATATCAATTCTCCAGTATGAGAGAGAGAGAGTTTTTATCAATAAAGTCGAAAATAACATCAATTGAATTTAAAAATTTACATTTAAGCTTTCAAAAAACCAATCTTAAACAATTGTTTTTAAATACGATATGTGCTAAAATTGTAAGACACAAATTGACGAAAAAATATTTCTCAGTTTCGTCTCTAGAGTTCCTTGTAGTGTGGTCGTGTCAAAACCAAGGATTTATTTATTTCATCGTTTATTTTAGTTATGTGATATTTGTTAAGAAACTTAAACGCGTCCAGAAATGATGATTGAATTCGTGAAAAAAAAAACTTCGTGACCGTAAATGATATATTTTCGTCAAAGCTTTAAAACTTGAATATATTTTTTTTCCAAACAATTCGTGTGGTGCAACTTCTTCCAAAGTTCAAAAAATGTTACGTTACTTATACGCCAAGTAAGCCTTTTTTACATGACATAAACTTTCGTATTAAAACTCAACATTCATCATTGTCATCGCTATAAATAATAAATAATTGCGCCTTAGAGCACTCTGGTCTCGGATCCATACGTGAGTACAAACTGGCAGAACCATCATCCTGCACAGCAGCAGTAAGGTTCCTGGATTTAAAAAAAAACTCAACATTGAACATTTAAATTCTCAATTTTAGAACATGACACCGAATGAAAGGTTTCACCCTTAACTTTCAAAACTATCTTAAAAGTTATTTGATGCAAATTTTGCAACCATATTTGTCAACAAGAAATTGAAAGAATTATTTTTTTTTTTGAACGATTGATACCAATTTAGTATTCGGAGACTATTTTTTAAACACTTTCCAGCCTCCATACAAAACCTGGCATCAATAATAATCCATACATCTATGTATATAAATGAAAGTCGTGTTACTTACAATATTTATCCACACATTTAGTTCCACTTCGATTAACCTTACTCAATTTGTTTATATGACACTCTAAGCCCTGGAAAAAGGCTATGAAGTAGACGTTATTACTACTGACTTTAGCAAAGCGTTTGACAAGATATCTCACCAAATCATTTCTCTTAAACTATAAGAGCTTTCGGATTTTCTACAATCTTCTTCCAATGGGTAAGCTCCTACTTGGAAAACCGCCAATATAGTGTCGTGTTCAGATGTTCCGTGTCTAATTCCTTCTTTTCTACTTCTGGTGTTCCTCAAGGTAGCCATCTGGGGCCACTTTCATTTGTCCTATCCATATAAACGATGTCGAAAACATAATTTCTTTCTCAAATTTGTCTATTTATGCCGACACGATATGAAAATTAAATTATCAATCTAAGCTTCTAATCACCCAAGAAAAACGTAGCGCTGTTGCAGACATACTCTTCATTCACCAGTTCATAATAGGTGCCATCGATTCCCTGTCTCTTCTCGCATCAATGTTCGTTAAAACCAATCAACGTAACCTTAGATCTTCTACCTTCTTTTACCTTACTACTTATCGTACCAACTATGCCCACTTCAAGCCAATTACTAGAATGCTTCGTTTATCAAATAGTGCACAGCATCTTCTTGATTTCAACCTTAGCATTTAGATGAAACATTTACTCGAATTTCCCTTAACCCCCTACTTTTGCTCTTTTCTATAGTTTTCAATTAAGAACAATTATTTGCTATATTGTTATACTGTTACTTCGAAATTAGTTATTTAAGTTATTTTCTTATTGTTATTAGTTATCTTAAGTTTGAATTAAGCAATGAAAGAAAAAAATAAAACTCAAAAACGGCTGAACCGATTTAGCTGAAATTTGGCGCAGAGACAGTTTATAGTTTTGAATAGTCTATGTATATGCTACTTTCATTCAGCACAACGAAATAGATGCTTTCAACAACTAGAACATGAACTTCGGTTATCCTGCCGCTCGCTCTACTTTTTAATAAACTTAAAATGAACACCGGGCCATCTAAGAACTCTGAAAAATTGCACGAAGAATCGATCTTTTTTTATTTTTTTTTTGAGTTTCTGCATTAAATTGGGTCGAGACAAAGTTTTCCGGGCCCTCTAGTATTCTATAAGTACATGCTTCTATTACTCGTAAGTAAGTGACTACCTTGAGTGTTTTTAACTACCAATTATCCATTATAGCTGCTATAAGTGTCTCATGTGACTATTTTATACAATCTGTAGATTGTTAATGTATACCTATATGTACATTATGTACACTGGGGCCTACATAAATAATCCTTATAACGAACTACTTAGTGAGTCTTTATTTGGAGTACTTTAATAGGTAGGTACACATTGCCGTTTGTAATCGCAAAACAAACTTAAGGCCTAACATTCCAGGGCCAGAGTGATTTAATTATCAAATCAATGAAATCACTTTCAATTCACATTTTGATCCAAATCGATACAACAAATTTGTATTTTAGTTTCGTATTGTAAATTGTAACATTCTTGTGAAAAAACTTGGATATCTTGTCAAATCCTTGTGACATTATCGCAACATCCTTGATATAAAAGACTAAACGAAAACTAAGGCTATTATAGGCTAATAAAGTCCTCCCCTGCTGCAACTATGTATGCATGTATGTATGTACATCTTCAAACATAAACCACAAAATTAATTGGCAATAAAATTTAACGATTCACCTCCACCACCATCATCATTCGCCCTCAATAACCTCACTTTAACTGCATCATATCAACCCACAAGTTGAAGGCAACGGTAAAGGCAAAAGCAAAGGCAAAGGCAAAGGATAACACTTTGACTTCTTGACAACGACGACGATGACGACGATGGTGATGTACAATGCACACAAACTCTTACACATACTCCCAGAAACAAAATTATATCCTTGATGTGGTGAAGAACCACAAACGGCAGGTCAAGGGCTAATTAAATACATAAACCACAATGTTATACCTCATGAAGTCATGAGACTGTGTATAGATGGAACTTTAAACAATATATTGAATAAATACCAGAAAAACACACATCAACACCAACATACACATTCACGATGTTTTTGAAATGACATCGGGTCCTGTGGTTAAGATGACATTAGAAAGATAAAGTGTCGAAGTTCAAGGATTCAACCAGTTGCAGCGAGCGGCGAGGCGAGGCGACGCGCAGCACGGGAGTGTGTTCTTCCAATTCTTTAAGCACCATCACTTTTACACCTTCGAAGGAGACAGGAGATGCAGTGTCAGTGTCACTATATTTTGAATTGTGGTTAAGATTATGTAATTGGAAGATGCGGAAGACACGTCTTGAGTCAGTCATCCTCATCATCATCATCATCATTCTGAACAAGGGCCACCCCATGTCCCCGTGTGTTGTCAAAGGGAAAAGCTGTAGGTCGATCAAGGCAAAGGACACACTCAGTACTCACACATAATCTCATCAGGACATCAGAGCATCTATGACTACCCACCCAGATCCACTGAGGTTGCAAGGTGCGACTAAAGGTCCTTGGTATTGACTTGAATCAGGGATTTTCATTTTTATATTTATTTTCATTGAGTGTCAGAATACGAGCAGTGTAAGTTTTATAGAGTCCTTGATGGAGTTCTCTGCAAAAAGAAAAAGGGTTGGCGCGGACTATATGTCTCTCCCCGGGTGTACCTACATCATTGAGGACGGACTCTTTAAGGTTCTTTTAGAGACACATTGTTCGCCTGAATACTATATGTATGTACGGTCATATACGGAGGTTCAATATCACATCGAATCGGTATACGGAGATTTGTTTTATTGACGGTCACCCACGAGGACGTGCCATGATTCAAAGGGATTACATTGGAATTATCCTCATCGATTGTGTGTTTGAGTGTTTTCCTTGTGTGGTGCTGTGCGGACGTGTCCTACTGACATTGGATTATTTTGTCCCATGGTAAACAGTGACTGCCATTATAACAGTTATACCTTTTAAGACATTCTACCCAAAAAAAAGTTCTACGTCTTTAATTTATAATTTAAAAAAAACTATAATGCAACAATCCAGTAATTAAGAAAACTTGACCCAAGAGAGTAATTATTCACTCAATAAACTTTATTTCCAAACACAAACGTCTTGAGATAATCTTCAATTAAAAACCATTAAAATCGATACCTATCACTGTCAATATCAATTATTCTATCGCCTCGCATGATACCAATATGGATATCCATTATAAGCTCAACCATTCATAAAGGTTACTTAGACTTGCCTTCCTCGTGCTGCCGCTTGTTACTTTTCCTTCCTGGCCTTACTTCTCGGGATGGGATTTGTGGAGATGGGATGTGGAGTTCAATTAATTCTCGTACATCTAATCTGTTTGTACATATGACAAACGACACGACCGATGACGACGAACGGTGGCCTACCAACAGCCCCGACTCGGGAACTGATGTAATGTGTGGGTTGCAATTTTACAATAAATCAATCAATAACACAATGTTATGAGGCATATGAGGCGCAATCAATAAATAGTATTGCAGTCCGCCATAAGTACATTATAAACCCCGAGCCGACACATACATTAATAAGACTTACAACAGTTTGTAAGTTATGTTCGAGCTTAGAAGATTTTAAACAAGGCTGGATTAGGTACGACATACGAAAAAGGCCTTGGCGAGAAAGGGGGCTATTCAATTCAAACTCACATCATTAAGAAATTTGAAAATCAATTTGTTTTGTTCAGTTTTCTAACGGGATTTATATAAATCAAAATTGGAAAACATTGATTTACTATTACTGTATAGGCAGTTTCAACAAATTCGAACCAAAAGCTCTAACTTTTTTAACTAGAACTATGAAGCTTATTAGATTCTAAGTTCGAAAGAATAGTAATGTTTTGACATCTTCAAATAATCAAGTCAAAACGTCACTAGAAAAGCCATCAACATACATATTTTTTTGGAATTAGTGTCAATTGACTAATGAGCATAACTTATGTCACATCATTTCCAGACAAATTTGACAAGGTTTTTTTTGGTGACTTTTTTTTAAGCTTACTACTAAATCAATCAAGTTCATACAAGAAGTTTTGAAGTTGATCAAGGATTTATCAGCCAATAAGGTAAGGGGCGACTAGTTCTGAATGAAGTTGTTAGAATTTACACCTTTTTAAAGGGGATCAAAATTCTGTAAAACATTTTAGTTTGTCCAACCATACAAACACGAAAATTTTCGTTTATGAAATCCACTTACTACTAAAATCAAATTAAATACATTAACTAATTAAGTTAATCTACGTCTAACTAGTTTAGAGGAAACTTTAAGTTCATGCATCGATTGAAGGTTATTCCATTTCGAACTTGACAGCTTTGATCTTTTACTGTGAGTACCTACACCCTCTAAGCAATGACTGTGAACTGCCAACTGTCAGTGTCGAGAAGTGACTTTTCACGAATTTCGAACATTGATAAATATGTAGTTAAGTCTCTTCGATCCGACCCTGGTATAAAATCAGCTTATAAATTAAATGCGCTTATTATAAAGATAGATCTCTCCTATTATTCAGCATCAGCCATTATCTCTATTCAAAATCTAAACATGGATTATTATTATTATTTGTTTTAGTTTGACATAATAATAATTGACATCTAAATAATATAATCAATCACTCAAAAAACACTGTTGCATTCTGTCATCATTTGTCATGTCTCATGTCTATGTCGGGTGGTTTGGCTTGCCGCCACGCCGCGCCACTGCTGTCACCGATGAGGATTGTTATGAAGTTTAAGATAATTAATTAGTATTCTATATAGTCGCGTGAACAGAACATTATTTAAAACTAATGACAATTTACATTTACATAAATTCATTTGACAATTACACAGATCACATCAGATAGTTGTCTTATCTCCGAGGTTGATATGCAAATTAACGGATTAGAGAATACCAAAAGAACATGTTATTCGTGTTTGTTTTTGACTTAAGAGCAATATTTGTTATCTTGTTAAATATTTACTTTAACAGCACTTACGAGTAAATCGCTGTACGCGGAATTTGAATGAGTTCACTTTGCTCTAAGAGAAGTTTTGTCTTCTTAAAAGACATAAATTTAAGATTTTATGTTTACAATTTATGGGCAGTTAAAGATTCACTTTTTTAATTAGAAATTTTAAATTTTAGTTACAAATAGAGTGCAGGGTTATAACGTCATGTTAACTCACGATTAACTCACATTTGGATAAATTTTCATTCAGTCATTTCAATTTTCTCGGAAATTATTTAAAAAAAAAACTGAAGGATGTGAAATTATAAATTAGAAAGAAAATTCGTCGAGCTTTAAGATGATGTAAAAAAATTTGTTGGAAATTGTAAATTGTAATAGTTATTAATGAGAACCCAAATTAGACTAGTAACTTGTAAATCATATTACAAAATTACGAAGTACTTTTTAAGAACAATAATTAAACTAAATTGTTTTCTGAAAACAGCAAGTAAACTTTATACCTTATTATATTTTACTAGCGGCTCGTCTCATCATCGCACGGGATAGATAGATAGTAATAGAAAAGCATATCATATTAATAGTAGTTTTTGAGTCAAACGTTTATTTATAATATGTCTAAGCAAAATTTCATCAAAATCCGTTCAGACGTTCAGACATCCAAACTTACACATTTACGAGTCAATATTAATAGGATGGTATGATTCACAAAATATAAAAATTAGAGAAGAAAAATAAATACAAAAATGTCGTGGTAACTCATGTTACACAAAATTGGTAACTCATGTTACATCCGCTTACAAAATATAAAAAAATATTGAAAACCATTTTATTTGTTACCGAAACTGATAACTTTCCATTATGCCTTTGAAAACTTGGCGTTTATTAAAGTTTTTGTGTTATATAAAAATCTCCAATCAAAAAATGGTATCAGGTATTCAAACCTGAATAAAACTCAATTCTATAAATTATTATTAATTATTATTTGTCTCAAAAAAACGATAAAATGTAGATTTTACAACTGACAACATTTTTTTTTTTAACTGTCAATTCGATATTTGTCAAAATTATTTACCAATTACATTTTGTAAAAAAATTCTACGAGTTGTCCAAAACATTCTATTACGAATTAAAAAATATTACAAAGTTGATAAAATTTTTGGTTCACTACATTTTTGAGCCCGAAAAAAGTATAACGGACCTTAAAACGTCCAGATTTAGCAAACATATTAATTTGACAAATAGGACCGATATCAATAAGTTCGAAGATGATAAAAGTAACTCATTTTTCAAACTTGTAACATTAGTTACCGATATTGTCTAATATTAGGAAAAAAACGACAAAACTGTCAAAAAGTTATGTAAACAGACCCAAATATGTAGATTGTGAAATTTTTTGACGTTTCATTATCCTATAACTAATCCCTATCCCAAGAAAAGTCAATGAGCAAGGTTAATAGAAAGAAAGTGGAAGATCGGAAACTTACCGTGTGTTCTTTCTTCTCTATATGCCAATCTTTTTTATATTAGTACATATTTGTTTCGTCCCAAGTGGCACAGCTAGTAACAATTGAATCGCAGCCACTCTCTTGTGACTAATTGAATATATAACAAAATGACACAAAATGAGTCACATTGACTGCTTTGTTACCAAAAAAGTGAGAGAATCCTCCGGTTTTGTTACAAAATTTTTGTTGGCAAAGTAGTAGCAATATTGTAACATTGTTACTAAAAATATTGACAACACATTCACGCAAGTAATTTTTTGTTACTTAATTGACACTACCAAATTTGTGACTGAGTTGCTTTTTATTTGTTACCTTGTTATATATGGAACGTCAAAAATGAAAGTAACAAAGTAGTTGCAATTGAGTAACTTGTAAAGCACATGTTAAAATCAGTAACAATAAAACTGGAGTGTTACTTCTTTGTTATATTAACATCTTTAGTAGCAAAACATTTGTGTTTAAACCTTTGTTACTAATATTTTTGCTTTTTTTACCAAAATAGTCTTTAAGAACTGTAGTGTTACCTTTATGTTACCCTTTTAGTAAGATTTTATTCACAAAACTCACTCGGAAACGTTTCATCTGATGGTCACTAAGATGTAGTGTTCCAACTCCGTACATATGTACAATGTACATAAAATATGATAAATTGTTTATCTGTTTCTAAATAATTTTTTTAAGACCACGACTTTTTTTTAATTTAACTACATACATTTCATAATTTAACTCATGTATTTTTGTTTCTATTAAAAATGACAATTTTTTGTTTGTCTTACTTTCAGTCAAATTTATCAAAATGCCAACAAATAAACCGTCCCCAGAAAATGACAGCACCCGTTTGCCCACCACAGTTCAGATGACAGCGAAAATAAAATCAACATCACCATCGTTGACAATAAATTCAACTAAGAGTGACGGTGATGTAGATGGCAGCGCTAGCGCTGGTGGTGGCGGTAGTGGGGGTGAAAGCGAAGGCGTTGTCGATGAAACATCACCAACCAACATCACAACACACAATGTCACCGCGATTACTAATAACATCAATTTAACATCTTCCAATATTGGAATAAATAAAGCGGGCCTAGGTGTAGGGAATGAAAATAATCATAGCAGCAGTAGAGGTGGAGGTGGTGGTGCAGGAGGAGGGGGAGCTGCGGATGATGAAGCTGGCGAAGAGACTGATGTCATAGGAGATTTGGTTGGTCATTTTGGTAAATGGCAGTTCCTAATGACAATATTATTGTCACTATTTCAAGTACCGAATACGTTTCATATATCGTCACCAGTTTATCAGGTGAGTTCGATGAAAAAATGTTACTTAATCTTATTTCTATAATCCTCGCGATTACTGACAGGAAAACAAATAAAAATGACAAAAATATTTGCATTTGACACTTGTTGAAATTAGTTTTTAAGCAAAACAAATTTGATCTAATTTTGATTTTTCAAGTTTCGACAAAATGGTCAACGTCTTGTCTTTTTTCTAACTGCCACAAAGTTGGCAAGCTGCTTTGTCAAAATTTTATTGGAGTTACAACTTTGTCATCTTTTCCTCAAGCATGATTTTTAAACAAGTTTTCATATTTTGTTTGGATTTAACTTAGTTTTATGACACATTTTAGTATAAAGAAAGCTAAAGAAAACATTGAAGTTAAAACACTCCTAAAAACAGAATACACATTGAAAAACTACTTTAAAAATTAGGAAATATCTAAATAATCCTTGTTCTGTTTATTAAATTATAAATCAACCAATTGAATTTGGTGAGTTAATTTTGGTAAATCATTTTACTCCCTACTGGGCAAGAAGCCTTTTTCACGAAGTGATTTTTCGGAGTAATTTATCTTTAAACTTTATTCTAAAATTAAGTTAATTATAAGACACTCTTAACAGAACATTTTTTGGAATAAGAATTAAGTAAATCAAGCAAGCACTCCGAAAAAGTAACAAAAGACTAAAGGAGGCTTGGGAATGTATTGGGTCGTAATATACAAATCAAGATGAATGATTTTACTCCGAATGAAATATGTATAAAAACTTATCATAGAATTGTACGTCGTTAAATATACACAAATAAGCAATTGAATTTGAAACCTTATCTATAAACGAAAACTTTAAAAACAATCAGATTTAACTCCGAAAGTTAGACAATGGCAAGGATAAGATGCCAAACCTTTTGTTTAACATGATATAAAATCAGAAATTCATTTAAATGTAGAACAAACATATTTCTCTGACTATTTCATCAGCTCACTAATCACCGGAAAACAAATCGTTTTCACTCCGAAAATCGTTTAACCATTTTGACATATACATATTTGGATACTGTTTTGAATACCTGTCACAACTGAAGTCAAATTCTCCACCTAAATAATATCAACCTAATATTACTCCGAAATGAAGAATGCAAAACGATATTAATTTCTGGATAATATGTACCCAAAACCATACTAATATTACTCCGAAACTGAAAGACTGTCATTCAGATTAAGAAAAAACCTGTCGCCCTTTCCACTTCTTATTTAATATGAATACGCACACAAAAATACCTAAAAGTTAATTTGTTAGTCACAAAATCGTCAAAATCTTGAAAAGACGTTCTGTCACTTTGTTTTCGGACAAACAAACCTTCACTGACACATCCCTCTACAGTCAAAAAAAAAAAGTTCAAGGAAATAATAAATACTCGTACCCCTTCCATTTACCCCAGAATTTTCTTATCTTCCATGGTTCGGTTTTTTTCTATCCACTCACGTCTCAAGTCTCATAAATAAAAAAAAAAGAAAGTAAATCATCCAATAAACGGTATCTCCTTTCAACTCCTTGAATTGACAGACAAATCACGCTTTTTCGCCTCTCTCTCCACCTCCCCCTCTAAAAAAAAGGCACGTCACGGTTCGGTTAAGTTATCGCACACAAAAAAAGAACCCACAATAGCTCTTTGCCTTTCTGACTTTATTCTATAGAACCTTTGCCCCCTATCCGGACCCCTGCTACTCCAATCCTTTCAATCACTTTTCAAGCAATAAACATACGATTCCAATAAAACGTCTATATAAAAACAATAAGCTATACAACTATGGCAAACCTCATCATCATTGTCGTCATCCCCATTACCATCCCCATCCCCATCGTCATCTTCATCTTTTATTCTTCTTCTCTGATGTTCATGATGATGCTGGAGAACTCCTTGAGCCGACTCGACTCGACTTGGCTCGACTCGACCGGGAGGATAATCGGGCTCAATTATTAAAAAATCAAGCCCATTCAAGCTTCACGAGAGGGACGATTCACGATTCCCATGATGTTCATCCCAAGCCCAAGTATCAAATTCGATTTCCTTTTTTTTTGTCGAGGGGAGGGAGAAGGAACCAGGGAGGGAGATGGGTGTTTTTCTTATCGCCTGCTGTTGCCTGTCATTGTCAACTTTGTTCACGCATGTGGGAGCTGCTATCGCAGACATGACAAGGAGACGGTTATTATGCACATCTTCACAGAATTGAATCCTTTGAGGTTTTTTTTTTCTCTCATAACTTTATGTAGATTTTAAGATTTCGATTCGATCCTAGGCCAAAGGAAGCCGCCCTGGCATTGGCCCATCCACGTCCTAACTGCCGAGCCGATGTGATAAAGGCATTTAGGAAGGCTGTGTGTGTTTTTCGAATTCGAAAAGCAATTTTGTCTGCCTTAAATATATTGACGTGATTTCTGTAGTGTGATTTGTTGTTGTTGTGGTAAACGAAAACAGTCCTCCTTTGAGCAAACAGAGTTCAATTGTTTGAAGGATGAGAGCTTCGGTCTCCGTCTCCGGTGGCGGTCGGGGTGTGAAATCTACAATTCGCCTCCCTCGAGGGTTCGTGAGGGTGATGTAAATCAATTCAAGGCCGACGACGTTGATGCTCATGCTGTGTGCTGGTTGGAAAATGATATAGCTTCTCAGACTTTGATGTTTGACGTTTTATCGTTCATTCAGCGTTGTCGCCGCCTCGGGCTTGATAATTCAAAAAAAAAAATTCAAAAAAGAAGAGGTTTACAAAAATGCAGAAAGACAAGTAGAGAAGATCCCATTTTGGAGGGAAGTCATTACTTTCAAATGGCTGAGCTAGAAAATTGCCGACTTCTAATGTCACAAGTGCTATGTCGAGATGATTCAGATGATGACTGCTTCCGGGGTTGGGATCTGCTCGTTTACGAGCCAGGTGAGACACAACGGATGTATGTTTGCTCAATGATGGAACTGAGTGAAGAGGATAAGGAATGATACACATACGAAGTCTATAAGTAGGCATATGCATCTTTTTACCTCATATACATAAAACAGCAAAAGATTGAAGACTAAAAAATTAAGGCCGCTTATGCAGTGACTGCTCGTAAATATTATGCGAGCTCGCGGGGTTAAATGTGGTTTGATATAGTACAAAAAATTTCTTACTTTGTAATGAAATGTGGGCTAAGAACAAAAGAAGCATAAATACAGAGCAGACAGCGTTAACTATCAGAGAGACACAGTGTTTATTTTATGGCAGGAAGTTTATGCTATATGGGTCGTCAAAGCTTAGAAAAACATCGCAAGGGTGGATACTTATTACGGGTTAAGTTTTTTTTTTTGGTAGATGTGGATAAGTCATTAACGTATTTTATTTTTGTCTTTGTTTTTCTTTAAGTGGTGCCTTGGTAACCCTATTTTTCATTTGAATTTAAAAAACAAAAACATAGAAAAACATAGAAAACATCACATGGCTGATTAATTAATGTAACTCCTTAAATAATGTTGCTCCTTAACGAATTATTAATAGCAAATTATGGAGGGAAAAAATCAAAGACAACTTGCACTTGCTGACTTTGTTGACCTAAAAACATAGAGAAAACGTTAGAAGACAAAATCAAGGCAAACAATTCAAAACAATGTATATTTTGTAATTTGAGGATAAACATTTTAACTCGCTTTCAAGGAAATATTGAGGTAACATCGAACAAAATACCAATCAATAAAGAAGTTCTAACTCTTTTGAGTTAACAAGAAACAACTTTCAGGTTAGTACGACAAATTTATACACCCAAACGATGTTTACTTTGGTAGGAAATTCCCCCGTCAATATATGAAATCATAGAAATCAAAAAACATAGAATACCTATTTTAAAATTTGTTTCCTGGTTTATTAGCTACTGATCAATGCAATAAAAGAAACTCCATTTAAACTGTGCAATAACATCGCAAAAAACATAGAATTTATAAGACTCATTTTAGCACGACAAACTTGAAATTGTCACCTCGGTAGAAAATAAAGAAACTATCTTCTTTTTTGAGAAGGGGATGAGGTTGTCGAAACTTTGTATTATTTCAACAAAAAGAAAACCTTAAAAACATAGAAATCATAGAACAATTTACTTAAATAAAATATTTTAATCCTCCTTTAAATTCACAGGCAGCCAACAAAAACTTTTGGTGCAGTAGGCCAGACAATCTTCGATCTATTCCCGTTGACGTGTGGCGAAATTTCAGTGATTCCAAAGATAATTGCTATCAAGTTGGCTACGACTACTATCGGATATCGCTTTCTGCAAATTCAAACATTGAGGTAAAATTAAATTATATTTTTTGTATACAAAAGGTTAAACTTATCTTTTAATTGTTTTCTCAACTTTATTTTTTGTTTTAACTTGGCTTTGTACAAATTGAAAGGACAATCTACCAGACATTCCACATAATTACACGCGAATAGCATGTTCGTCGTGGGAATATGACATGAATGATAATTTGGGCAATACATGGACTTCGGAATGGAATTTAGTTTGTGACAAGGAATATTTGAAGAATGTGGCAGAGATGTTCTTTTTGTTGGGAGTTGCTACAGGTGGTATTATATCTGGTTATTTATCAGATAAATTTGGCAGAAAAACAATGTTATTCATATCAGCAGTGTTGCAGACAATTTTTGGTAAGCAGAAGACTTTTTTGACATTTAAAAATTTAAAGAGAACAAAAACATCAAAATCAAACATTTATTTACACAGCTATGTATGTACATATTTCTGTTAATTTCTTATGTGAATTAAAATACATTATGTTCATATGATTCCAAGTTTAGTGATGATAATGAAAGATTTTTGACAGGAGAGCAACGAATGAACAGTTATTCATTCATCCGACATTTTCATCACATGACTTTTCATTTGGTCAGTTTATATTTTTGGGAGTTTTTTTTTCAATCAGGTTGGCGGAGCAAGAAATGTCAACGAAGAGATGTCAAATGGGTTTTCTATTTCTTTTCTTCTTATTATTCAATTCTGCGATACAAAAAAGTCGGGAAATCGAACTCAAACAAATTGTATGAAATATTTTGTTAATAGTTTTAAGATTTCTTAGAAATAAAAAAAACAGGTAGATTTGATTTATTATTTTACTTAAGATTGCACTTACATACAGTGTTGAACATGACGTTATTCAAGAAGCTTTTCTAATCAACGTGACAGAGTAGTTAAATAATGTCTACAGCTTGGCAAGCGGGGAGATATTCGTTCTAAAGGACTATTCACATGAAAGCCAAAGAATAAAAAATGGGATTTAAAACAAATACCTATAAATATTAGCCTAAACTCTTCACAAAAACTTAACAACTACGAACTGTCAAACACTTTTCGCGTTCCACATACCATCCACAATGCAACGAAAGAATTCTTCCCGCACGACTAACCTCAAAATCATTCTAAAAGAATTTGTTTCGGCTAAGTAAACGCAATTCGCGACGAACAAAAAAATGCTTGTGGATGAAATGTCAAAATGATAGAATGTTCGTTCATTCGTCGGCGTTGTTCGTTCTCATGTGAAGTGAAAAGTTCATGAACTTTGAACGTATATATTTGGTGTGTGCTAGAACCAAACTGAGCGTGAGCCTTTTAAAAAAGTAGCAAAACCTTTAAAAGTTCCAAATTTACCACACTGGTGAATATAAAACTGTCCATTCACTTAAGTCTGTTCACTCGCTTTGAATTACTCACTCAAAAAGCTAAAAGTTTTACATCTGGAAAATCATTCAAAAGACTTGGAATTTATGAATTCTTCAAGGCACATGTTATGACAGCTGTCACCTCCAATATGAATTCGGTTGAGTGGATGTGTTGCGTTGCGTCGTCGGTTTAAGAGTGATTCAACTCGTTGAGATTTTTTTTAAGTTTTTCATAAACAAATCGTAAGTCTAATGTTTCTATCTGCTTAATCTGTCACAGTTAATTAAGCTGTTCAAGCTATTACAAGCATAACCATCAGAAATGACGTTTCTTGTTCCTTAGCGCACTTCCCAATATCTTATGAAAGATGGTGAAGGTCTTTCTCAACTCATCAATGTTTAAGTAAGTTGTCATTAGAAGGAATCATTTTCTCTCGTTTTTTTTTAACTTGTGAGATGGACTGCAATCACTTCAGTTTAAAATGAGTTATCTATAAAAAGTCTCTTATTTTTTCTATTCTTGTACCAACGAACGGACCGAGTATAGTTATCCTTGATTTTTCCAATTATTATAATCTACCTTTCAAAGGCTATACGACTACGACCTTTGTCCAAGTGCAATGTGCTTCAGATTGTGCAATCCCCATTCAACTCAACCAAACCTCAACTCACCACCGAAGATGACATTGACATTTGATTTTCTCTATTTATAGGAACAACCCACTTGACTATAAGCCCTTGATGTATCTGTGTTCTCTGTCTATTTTGAAACATTTACCAAAGGTCATAAATAATAATCATTCATCAACTCAATGTCCGTTCGTCTCATTTGTCTTCCTATATTTTTTAATTTTTTTTTTTTGCTTTTTTGTTTTATTGTGAAATGTTTTGTATAATTCCAGGTCTGGCATTGTATTTTGCCAATTCATTTGAATTGTACTTAATATTGAGAACCCTCCTCGGATTGGTATCTGTTTCGGTGACCTACGCCGGATTGATTCTGGCCATTGAATATGTCGACGGCAAGTGGCGAACCATTGCCGGGATGTATAATTTATTTCCACTGCCAATATCCTATATGTTGATATCAGGAATTGCCTATTTGACACAGGACTATCAAAAACTACAACTTTGTATTGGTTTTCCTGGAATATTTTTATGCTTTTTATGGTAAGGAAGTTATGAAGTTGAATTTAAAAATAAACTTAAACTACTAAGTTTTTCCTCCTTGATAGGTTTGTTGTTCCAGAATCACCACGTTGGCTATTATGCAAAGGACGTGTGGCGGAAGTTAAGAAAATTGTCGAAAATGCAGCCGCATTTAATGGCCGACAACTGCCAGAGAATTATGAGAAAATTTTAACGCCACCGGTGCAAGAGGAGAGCACTCATGACTTTTGGTGTTTGTTTCGATCGAGATACCTGCGAAGGATAACGATATGTTTCCTGCTCATTTGGTTCACAATGAATTTGGTGTATTACGGATTGATCCTTAATATGAATACTTTTGGGGGAAATGTTTACTTGAATTCGGTGAGTCGAACTTCTTTTAAATTTGTTTTTTTTTTTGTTTTTTTTTAATTTTCGGTATTTTGACGGCTTTGATTTATTATTAGAAAGAAAATAGTACACAACAAAATTTAAACTCTTTATCTTACTAATGTATATAATGAGTTTAGAGGAAAATGAAAAACATACAAAAAACAGATGCGATCCATTCTGAAGTTTTTGACAGATTTACAAGGCTGGAAAATCTCAAAACAAAAATACACTTCCCTCCACTCGCAGATGACAGATGTCGCCGATTGTCATCATCTCTTACCGACCATAACCAACCAAAACTTGTCTACTTGTCCTCCCACTGATCTGCCATCAAAATCGGTTAACATGACTTTCTACTTTTACGATCAGATCAAAAATTTAAATGCATTGCCAATTTTTATTGCCTCCGCGTCTTCCTAATGACAACAACGCCACACCACGCGGTGGGTGTTTTGCCAAAACAAAACCGAAAGTGATCCCTGTGGTCAATATGGATTTATATCGTCTTGTTCCTCCATCTACTCTGGTGTCTGCCACTGCCATCGCTGTCCGCCATTCTCGAACTCGAGCAGCAGCACCAGCCTTTATCGGTTTTCGGTCTGCTGAGTGATTTGCGCTTTAATATGTCATCTTTGCGTGAGAACTAATTAATGGTGCGTCATTTCGCATTCGTACGTCATTGTACGATAAATGTTTTGGATATTCGAAAAAAAAAGAAGAGAAACTAAACCCAGGGCTGGCTCTTTGCCCAAACTATGTCTAGGTCTTGTTTTTTTTTTTGTTTTCTTTATTTTTTGTGTTCACGTCTAAACATATAATAAATTATGCAAAGATTTAAACTTAAACGTTTATTAAATATATTTTTAATTTGTTGTTTTTAATTTATTTTTTTTTTTGATTTTTTTTCTGTATGATTGATATGAATTATAGGCTCTAGCTGGTCTAGTCGAAATTCCTGCGATTGCCATTGCTATGTATATCATTATGAAAGTTGGCAAGAAGTGGCTATTTTGTGGGACATTAGTTTGTGCTGGCATTGCCTGTTTGTGTGCGGCTATAACCGAAGGTCAAGATGATATACTTTGGCTTAAAATTACATTCCTGATGATTGGTAAAAATTTGGATTTGGAAATTTTAAAAAACAAAAAAAAAATATTTTCTATTTAAAAGGAAAATTCACAATTAGTGCTGGCAACACCATTATGCCAGTTTACACGGCCGAATTGTATCCAACGGCGATACGCAATGTCGGTGTGGGAGCTTGCAATGTGGCTGCTGGCTTGGCGTTAATATTAACACCCTATTTGTCATTGTTGGTAAGTTAAGTAGCAACTTTTATTTATTTTTTGTTTTTATGAAAAGTGAAAACATTTATTATTATTTTTCTGTGTTATTTTGAATTTTTTTTTAGACAAAAATCGAAAGTCATTTGCTGATGACACTTTTGACTGCCTGGAGCTTATTCGGTGGTGTGGTGGTATTGTTCCTGCCTGAAACCATGAAGCAACACACTAAACAGCATCCGCCTGAGGAAAAGTAAGTTTTTTCTTAAAGAGTTTTCACTTCCCTGTATGAAAAGTAATATTTATGGAGTGAAATCTACGATGAATAAGTAGATATCATCCCAGATCTGCGGTAATTGACAACCATAGTTCAGCATTGTATTATGTTTAAAGTGACAGACAGCGTAAAAGGAACTGTCACTATTAAACGAATTTGACGTTTTTGTTGCAATATAAATAGAGTTACCAGACACTAAAAATAATATTCTTGTGGGCTGCAAAGTTTACGACTTTTGAAAAAAGAAGATAATTATATTAAAGGAATACAATTTAATAGTTGAAAAGAATTAAATTGAGTTGACTCATCATCAACAGGGAAAATCACTGTTAAAATTACATTTGACAGATATACTAGTGGCTAATCAAGAAATTTTTGACGTGGATACAACAAAAATAGATGTTGCTAAAGTTAAGTTTTAGGAAATGTAAATTTCAAAAATAACGAGAAGGTTATAAACTTTTTGGAAGGAATTCTATTTTCAAGTAAGAATTATCAATTCATTGAGTGGGGTAGGGTGTTGATATTGAATCCGATGTCTACCAATAATACCTTAGACGATTTGACCTGACTGTGACTAACTGAAACTGACTGAAAATGACTGGGACTGACTGCGAGAGCACAATAATGTATATGAAAAATGAATAGTGACACTACTCGGAACAACAGAAAGAAAGAACACATGACAACAGTAAGCGGTGGGTTTCGATATGGTAATCCATCTTTCTACTAACCGCTCACACTGATGCTTGATTTCGGTGATCGATGGGAACCGAGCTTTTATCAGTGAATAGGCCGTTACCTTGGACTCATTTATTTACTGACAGATCGTCAAAACTATAAAGCAATTCCCGATATCGTAAAACCTTGAAATTTCGCACAAAGATAGTGAACAAAGGAACAATTGGCATCTTTATCATAATAAATATTAATTCAAATAATAACCACTTTTAATTTTGGTTAACTTGTGAAATTTGTTAGAGCAGCGGAAGGATTTGAAGTGCATATTAAAAATTGGAAATTTTTAAGGACAGATGCGTGTTAACTACACATTTTCCAAGAATTATCCTTGTCACAGCTGTCTTATGATTTCATATAAGTCTTATGATGTCTGAATAAATTAAATATTTTTAATATTAACAATCATTTCTTTTTTGTTTGTTGTTTTTTTAGATGTTAGGTGGAACCGTTAAATACTTTTAACCAAAAATAAAATATCCCAGCAAACAATGCAATAAAAAGCCATATCCAGATTGAATGTGAGTCTCATTAAAACCCATTACTCATTACTTTAATATTAAGAATATACATAATTTAAAAAAAATGATAAAAGTAATTTTTCAAACAAAAAAAAAATGCAAATTTATTTTAAATAATTTTAATAATTCAACTTTTAAACAAAAAAAAAAAAACAAAAATTGAGAAAAACAATGAAGAAGAAAAACTGAAATTCAAAATCAATAAAAGATAAATGTTGTTAACTATACATAGAAAGAAAAATATGTAGTTTCATATTGTTAAATAATTTATACATAATGTATTCGTATAGTAATTCGTAAAATATTAATAATTAACTGTTGATGGTCTTAAAAATCAAAATTTGAACTAAAAACAAACAAAAAACAATAATAATAATCGGTGTCATTATGCAAAAAAATAATTAAACTGTGTACAGTTAAACAAAATCCAAAAAATCAAAATAAATAAATTTACCCACTTTACACATCATAACTAAATGTCTCCGTAAAAATAGAATTTTTGGCTGGTCCAAAAATAGTTCTTAGCCTTAATTAAAATCATTTGTTTATTGTTTTTTAGTTTTTTTCTTTTTTTAATTTTACGTCCATGTGTTTATTTAAAAAATGGTGCTTGTTTAATTTTAAATTTAATGCAAAACTCCAATAATTTTAACAGTAAGAAAAACAAAACATATCTAGCACTAAAGAAAGAAAAAAACCATATCCAGAATTTAAAAAAAAAAACAGTAGATATTAAGACTATATTACAAAACAGGCAGGTCCTTTTTTGTGTAAGAGATTTTTTTAATACAAAATACAAAATAAACAAAGAAACATTTTTAAAACAAAGTTCAATAAAACAAAACACAAACAACAAAAATACAAAAATTATATTGCAAAACCAAACAAAAAACAAAACTTGTTCAAAATAAATTTAAAAAAAAAAATTATAATATTTAAAAAATGAAAAATAAATAAAATATATATCAATGTGTAAATGTAAAAGTGTAGTCAATTAAATTAATTTAAAAACAAACAAAAAATTATAATAATTATAATATTTGAAAGTTAGATTTGTATTGTCAATTATATTATAGCAATTTATATCATAACAAAAATGCATTTATTAATGTTGGAAATCATATTAATTGTAATTTAAAATTTTTGAATTTTTATTTAGAGCAAATATTTATGTCTATATAAATTTCGCATGTATGTATATGTATGTATGTATTTTGTTTATCGTTATGTACTTATTTGTAAATGTATGTATATTTTATTTTATATTTTAAAATATTTTTAAAGGAGTTGTGCAATAATTCAGAACTTTTCATGTGTCAAATCAATTTTTGGTCAAATTTTCCTTCCACTGCCGTGAATTTCGCTTGGGACAGTAGTCCTTCACGGGACAGTAGTCCTTCACGAAAAGTAGAGAAGCACTTAAGTGTAACAAGCTATCCTCGTTTCTTTTGTCTTCCTTATAGAGAGAATCGGTAAAGCTGAATGTGCCTGGTTACACGAGCGCAAAAAAGAATCAATTCTCGAAAGAGAGAGGATTATTTTTAGAAAGAAGGAAAAGGATAGATTTTTTTTCCATCCCCTTTCTTCTTTCCTAAAATCGTCCTTTCTCTTTCGTGAATTAATTCTTTTTTGCGTTCGTGTAACCAGGCACAATCAATTTCATAAGATCAGTAGATCACTATCAAAATTTGTGCGTGTGGCATCTTACATTTGACAAAAACATATTAAAAACATATCTGTCAAAACAGGCCGATTAGTTATTAAAAGTGGCATCTTTTGAAATCGAACATGGAAATGAATTAATAAATTACCAAGCACATTCTCCTCTTCATTAAAATTAATTCTAACTTATAATTCTTGTTTATTTATTTAAAAAAAAAAAAGAAACAAATATTGTCTTTTTATATGAAAACCAAAATATTATAATGTATGAATATGTAAATTTGTGTTGTACTTAATTAAGTTTCGTTAATTATTTTTTTCTATGTTGTGTAACAAAATTTGACAAAAAAAAAATGTTAAAATAATAAATGTCAATAATATTAAAATTAGAAAACAAAACAAGTGTTACAAAAAAAAGTATGTTAGATGTAAAAGTTCTATTGAAAAATAAAATGAAACAATGTGAGTGAATTGAGTGTTTTGCTTTTATTTCTAATTTGGACCTGAAGTGTAGAGTAACAGGACCCTTGTACTTAAAAGGCAAGTACGAGTGTTTTTTAGCAGCACTTCAAGTACTTTAGTATCTTAAGTAGTTTCTTTTGATAAAACACAATGCAAGTACTCTAATACTTAAGCACTCAAATAGAAACTGCTGGTAATAACTTCTAGGCGGCAAATTTAATTAATAATATTATTTATGTCAACAGTTTTTGAAAAAACAGCACGCAAACCTAAAATTTTGGGTCTGGATTTAAGGAAACTTTAAAATTATAGGACGACTTGGGGCTTCCAAATCATGGAATTTTTACTAGAAGTTAAAAAAGTATGCTCATGTTACTTCGACCATCCTAACAACCAACAACAAAAAAGTATAACTTTTTTAGAAAATTTAACAATTCTCTTTAATTGGGAAACTTTCTAAGGTGTCCGTCCTCAGAGGTCTTGAGTACAGTACGCATAAGCGATAGATATAAATACAAATATTGATCTTTTTTTTATGTATATAGTAAAATATTATGTAAATCTTAGTTAAAATAAATAATTGTTTTAATATTTTAGAAAAAAAAAAACATTTTTACAATCGACGATTTACCTATACAAGCTTTCTCCATTTTGGGACACCTTTTAATCACGTTGAATACTAGAACCTGGAGCCACTGCATTATTGAATCACTTTATCACAATTCACTTAAAGCAGAAATATGTAATTTTTACAAATATAACTAACAAATTTAAAACACTTTAAACAATTAAAATTAACGCAAGACGAAAACAATGGGAACGAAACATTCACTTCAGGTTCACTCATTACTGATGAAATGAAGATGATGGCGATGGCGACCAAAGACTGCTCGGTTGGAGAGATGCGAAATTCCAATTATCACTTCTAATTGTTGGCTGATAAACAATGAGCTAGTGTGTGTAAGGAAAACACACATCCATTTATGTAATCTCCTACCTTCTATATGGATATGCTATCCCTAGCTTATTTGGCACGATCGTATTTTTACGTAGACGAAAACGTAATTCACTTTCGGAGGGTGAAAATCATATCCTAGAAATATGCAACTTAATAAAGCCAACCAATTTTTGTCATTTTCACAATTTCATCAGAAAATCAGGAAACTATGCAATAATGTAAAACCGAAAAGAAAAGTGTATGATTGAGGTTTGTTGACAGTAATGGATGCGAAATAAGTACAGTGACACTTATTACTCATGTGGGGATGTAGCTCAGTGGTAGAGCGTTCGCTTTGCATGTGAAAGGCCCCGGGTTCGATCCCCGGCATCTCCAAATTTTTTGTTTTTCTTTTTTTTTAATTTTTTTCTAGTAACTAGAACTTAAGACGAAAATTGTTACGAAGCTAAAGTTTTAAAACAGAAAACTAAAAGAGTCTTCGATTGATTTTAGAACTTTGTCAAAAAAAAAAAATTAAATTAAGAAGGTTGAATTATTGGCAAAATTCCTAAACATAAAAGTTGAGCAAATTTCCATTTTTTTAATTGCTTTGCAGATTTTGCGCTAGGGAATTTGCGCGGAGCATTTTCTAGAAAAAAAATTATCAAACGGAAAACTTTTCCTACCGAAATTGGTCGTTGAAAATTCCTAAAATAGGTATTTGACAGTTCAAAGTATTGTTGTCATCATCGATTGTTGCGTATTGATTTTCGGGAGCTGTTTCTGACACAACTTTCATTTTTACTTACGAGTACATATATTGGTTTTTTTTCTTGAGATAATTTTTCCCCTAAAATCAGAATTCAACGAGTTAATTGACTTTGGTTCAAGTGTCAATTGTGTTAACATATTATAAACAAATAACAAATGTCAAGTGAATCTATTCGAGTCATTAATCATTCAAGTAGCACTGTATTGTAAATATTTAAATTCAAATAAACCGATTATTTATTTTTATACCAAAACCGACCTAGAAGAACATAGAAACGGACCTACCACAACTTGAAACTAGTGTTCCCTCGGATCTTCAAGCTTCAGATGAATGAAAAAAACTATTTGATATCAAATATTTACCTGCAGAGATGTGGGGAACGTCTTGTCTACTCTATAATCCGTCGAGAGCAAAAGAGAGGGAAAGATTTCATGGTTCATAGATCTTATACATACGTCTACGTTATTTACAATCCAAGTCACACTTCCTAAAAACTTAAATCAAACATAGTGTTATAGTGACTTAGTGTTGACAGCTGCTGTTGACTTTAATTTCTGACGTAGATATACTTTGCTTGCACTAAACTGACAGCTAAATTTAGAGTATTTTATATCACTATAAGAATATCTAATGTTTTCGAAAGGCAAATAAGACAACTTGTATTTGTTGCTTTTAATTGCTTTAAAATTTTAAAGATTTAAATGTTAGCATAAAAGAGCACAAGAGGAATCAAACAAGCGGCGGCAGCGGCGTTGTTGGTAACTCAGTGGTTATTAATTTTATAGTGTCGTTTGTTTAGTTGATTCAGACTTAAGTTGTTATAGGCTTATTATCACCATAAATCAAATTTATTAATAAAGCGTGTTCACACTTGGCGTTTTTCATTGTTTGTATTCCAAAGTGCCGGAGTAAATCACTAAACGTCAAAAAAGTAATCTTTGTTTATTGGCTTTTATGTGTTTAATCAGAGATTTAGATATCAGACCGCTCAATTTGTGTTGGCTCTCTGAGAGCGTATTATTATTATTTGACAGTTCAATGCTTTATGTGTTTTATACTAAGGATATGTTCAGGTCTATAAGTGAACTAAACTATTCTCGGAAAGTGTCTTTTGAAGTACAATACACAAAACTAGCCATAGTATATATTGCACATGTTCTCCGAATTGAGAACATCAGAATTTAGGAATGGCTGTTCAAGTGAATCTGAGTTACTGGCTGTCAAAATAGATGAATTAACAGTTGAAAATTTATATAACAACTCTGTTTTGTTTCGCACAGTATAATGTCAAATTTATACAATTCAATGCAATTATGTTGTTTGTACTTCCGTTTCTTTGATTTTTTGTGGACACATAATAATTATCTTTTTTCAAATAATTTCAAACTAATACAATATTCCATTGAAATAAGTTGATCATTAAAAAATATCAAAACTACCATCAATTATATTATAATTTTGTGAAGAAAATCATTGAAAATCAACTTCATTTATAGTGATCTTGCTTTTTGCATTTTCGTTTGGTTCATTCTCCAAACTTGACCACCCCCTTCTAACCAGTTTATTAGTAGTAGGTATCAGATATAGAAATTAACAGACCTAGACGACATAAGACACCTAAGTATACGTATCTGAACAAGAATGCGATTTATTTAACTTTAGTTTTTCATTGACACAAATGGGAACAACAACAGTTCTTGTCATTAACGATATATCAGGAAGTTCCATGCTGTCTAGCTGGTATAAAATATAAAAAAAGGCCTGCAATTATCACATTCATATGTATTTATAAAGCTTTTCAATAAGAGTCTATATTTATCCACATACTTAAGGACAAGTTATTCATTCGTGAAATAAATCAAGATTTAAAAAAAAAGGAGAAATATTAAGTACGAGTATAGACAAATTTGTCGATTTAACTCTCTCGTAAGAAACCAGAACCTCAAATGTCAAATCATCCATTTGATTGTGAGAAAAAGTTGGCAGAAATTGAGAGGTCCTGAATTTTACCCCGAATCGAAACGGCAAAACTGAAAAGCTTTTTTCATGATATTTCGAATAACTTTTAGAGAAATGTCAATTGCTGTCAAAAGGATTCACAAAACTCACGCGTTGTGTCAAAATCAAAATATTCTTGGCAGTTGACAATACATTTTTTTTAGCTACATTATTTAGCTTAAGATAAAAAAGTAAATAATGTAAAAAATTCTCAAGAGGATCAAAAAGCACGAGTGTAAAGGAATACAATCATTTGTGAATGCAATCTTTCTCTACGACTATGAAATCAAATTTTTACATCTGGAAAATGATTTCGTCAAAAATTAAACAAATACGCCACTAGATCGACGCACGACTATAAAATTTTAAAGCCTGTTCAATCTTTGCGAAACCATCAGAAAATGAGAAATAAATATACAATATTAAGTCCAACATAAGATCAGCAATGTGAGACCCAGTCGGATCGTTAAGCTTATCTGGCGCTAACGAACGCAAGGAAAACCCCAACGACGACGACTCGACGCCGCCGGCAGGTGCAACGTCACAAAAAGTTTACTGACACAACACTTTTGATATATTTTTGTATCTACTCGTATATATTAATAATCTGGATTCAGATACACAAAAATTTGATCGACTAACGATTGTGGCTATCAAAAGCTTTTGCAAGTTCAAATAGAAAAGAAAAAACGAAACAAAAAGATTAGGACTTTCAACCGATACTTAAAAGCGTATTAAAGCGACCAATTGCAAAAAAAAGCTCATTTATTATTCGCTCAGTGTGGCTTCATACTTCGAATGCAGACAAGAATTAATTCACTGCTGCGCCGCCGGCCGCGCACAGCCAAACCACCGTTATAAGCCGCATTTCAATCCGTCTAACCTTTCATATTGTTTGCAACCGTTGCCCCAGTGATACCGGTTACAATCAGAAACAAAAAAAAAGAAGATTAATATTAATAAATAACCAAAAACTTTAATTTCCTCCGAAATAAGAAAAATAAAAAACTCAAAATGAGCGGTGTCCTGCGACGAGGTACCCTTACATTTAGCCACAGCGGTGTTGAACGTTCTGGTCCCGCCTATTGGGATCAACCACGCAAACCCAAAACCCCGGAAATAAGTGTCATTTCGATTGATTTCCGCCGGAATTCCGAAGATTTGCGGAAAAGTGTCGTGTCGCTACCATCATCGCCACCATCGTCTCAATCACCACCATCATGTGAAAAGGATCTAAGCGATGACGTTGACAGTGACATTATATCCAATTTTATTGGACACTACGGATGGTGGCAGTTTGTGTGGACATTTTTTTTGTGTTTGTTCGAAGTGCCAACAACTTTTCACATTTTTGCTTTTGTCTTTCAGGTGAGTGAAATTTAAGTAGGTTATAAAAAGGCGAGTTTAAAGTTCTAGAATGTTTATTTTGGGAACAATCGTTAATTGGAAATGATATCTGATTTAATTTGCCTTTGGTTTTAAAATTCAAAAGTTTATGGTGTTTCATTAAAAAAAAATTAATATACATATACATATGTACATATGTATAGTTAAATTAAAAAATCACACAATTATGTTTCTATTATGTATTTAGAAGAATTTTTAAGAAAAGTTCTAAAATGAAAACAGTGGATTTACTTCAGACAAAATGGAACTAAGATCCTGTATAAAAATACAGGTCGGAGTCTGACAGACATTTTTCACAATTTGTCCGAAAAGATGAAGGATTAAATGACAGTTTGTTAGCAACCTGAGTATACATACAAAATAGCCTGGAAACTAACAAGTTGATTTTTAATTCCGAAGCTAATTTTGATTTGACAGAACTGTCATATTTTTCTAAGGCATTTTAAAAGAAAAATTTACGATCTAAGAGATTTTCTTCTATCACAAAGCGAGTAAGTGAGATGGCGAAGACAGATGTTTGGCATCTTGGTGAAAAAAGCCTTTTCTAAAGTTAAAGTGAAGTTAGTTAACCATCATGAGATGTTTATTATAATTAAATAAAATTATCAGTTTGTGACAAGCATTCAAGGTGAAAATTGATAATTAAAAAATATTATCAATTGTGATATGAATTTATTTTATGCTACAAAAATCTATTTAAGAACTGTTTTTATTATTTACTCTTTCATGTTATTCGTATTTAACGTGTGAGGAAAATGTTTTTCACAGCTCAAAATACTACAAAATACAAGGAAACTTTTATCGGATCGAAAAGAGATACTCCTTTCTAATAACTTGATGTTTTATACGTATTATATATATTGTTTCAAGTAGAAGTAAATGTGACAGCTGACAGATGTCGTTGAATTTCTCAAGGCGTTTTTGACTAATGGCCCATACAAAACTGTAGGTGTTAGTGACATTTAATTTGCAATTTTGTAATAATTTTGAAATTATTCTGGTTGAGTCTGAATTTGAATCTAGAGCGATTTGCTTTTGAATCTACAAGAAGAACAACTGTCTTTTCACTTAATTTGTAGGCTTCTGGACAGAAAATGCTTGAGGGTGTCATGTCTAGCCTCTCTTTCTGAGTCAAAAGAGAAAACAAAATCGTACAGACTTGTAGTCTATTGCTTAAAGCTACCCTCCAAATATATTAAGTATATCTACTTACCTTACTTAGTGACAAGATAACTAAATCACAAATAACTAATCTGTCTGAAGATATACCATAGATACTTCAAAAAATGACAGATAGCAAGATTTTTGTTTAAATGAATTTTATTCGATGTTCCAACGCAAAAAGAATTCCCGTTTTATTTTGAGACGTGCTTTTCTTCAAAGAATTTATTTCTGTTATCTAAAATGTGGAAGTTTTTAAAAATACACTTTCATAATTTCAATGAAAATATGAATAATGAACAGTTTGAATGACATAATCATAAAACACCTTTACGAGTATAAGGGTGGTTCTTAAGAAACAAAATTAAATACGTTTTGTGATAAAACAGTTCAGAAGTAAAAATCCAGGGCAAGTGGTTTTAAAATCTTATCATACATTTCTTAAATCATAGTCTTAAGAATTTCCAGATTTTGAATATTTTGGGTTTTCTAAATGTTTGGCTTTAGTGTTAGCAAATTTATAACGTGATTTGAGTGAAATATACTGAAAATTAATCCAGAATCTTATCTGGAAAACATTAGATTTGATTTTTAAAATTTTTTGATTTAAAACATAAAATTGGTCGATATTTATCTACCGAAGAGTTTTCAGAATCTAATTTAGTTTTCAGCTCTTGATTATTGAGTGGGCTTTATCTTGTAAGTTCTTAGTTACTCGACTTGTCATTTATTTTAATTTAAATAACATGTTTATATTTTGAAATACAAATGAGTGCAATCATTCTGATAACGTTTAAAAATAAGTTCCTATCCAAAAGATTCTCCGAATACATCGCATCATCGAACCAACCAAACAAGGAAGACATTTTACAATTTTTTTTTTGAATAAATGTTAATTATATAAATTAAGATATAGCGTTTTGACAAAAAGATTAAAACTTTTACGTTCTTATTTATTTGTGGACAGAAATAAGACCAAATAAATATTATAAACCTTAAATAATAAAAATAAAACAAAATTCAAATTAATAATTTATTCAGTTGATAAACATTAAAATGTCTGACGAAAGAAATTTGTTTATATAGTCCTAGTAATGAGAGCTGCATTGAGAAGCTTAAAGCCCTGAAATAATTCCCACGGATCTTATTTCCCCCCTTGGGGTCACATCTTTATTCATTTGTGCCAAATATTTCGATATAAGATGTTTGTACAAATTTTTATTTTTTGCATTTGTTCAAAAAGAAGCAAAAGCGAAATTAATAGATCATTTTCATTTTGGGATATAATACGACTAAGAATATCGTTCCACTTATTCTCATTTATTTATAATAGAAAATATCACAAACGATGTTATTACCCCAACTCTACACTAATTAAAAAAAAGTAGAACACATATTTATGTACTTCTGTTTTCAAGCTTTAGATATTTGCATTGATATTTTGATCAAAGAAATAAATTATCACAGATATTGGAAGAATTTGACTGTGCATGTTTTTATTTTCTCAATTTATACTAAAACACCTGCAGACATAAATAAAAATATATTTAAATATTTGTTTTATTAAACAAAATTAAAAAAAAAAAACGGAATAACGTTTTCCAAAATAAAATTTAAATCGTTGGGTTCTAGCGGGATGGAATTACTGGTTTTCTTTATTAGCATGACGCTTTCAAAATATTCAAATGTGTGGCTAAATTACTTTAAACTTTTTTGGCAATTCTGTACAGTAAACGCCGCTTAACTTTGTTTGTTTTAATAAATAGCATAATTTTCGAATATCCCATGAGGTTTTTATAAATTACCTACTCAACACAAAATAAGACTTATTCAAAATTTTCACAGAATGTGTTTTGTGTGTAATTTGAATAAAAAAAAAATTCCGTATTGATTATGTGTTGGTACCTACTCAATTTCTTAACAATTATCTAAATTATAAAAAAGTGCATCATCATCAATTCAAAAATTTAGTGGACCCTATTTTCTATTGAGTATTATAATGTTCACCTATAGAAAACTTTGAAAACTCTTAAAAATGTCAAAGAATAACTTTCTTACTGCCCACTGTCGTAGCTAGACAATTCAAAATCCATAAAACAAAGTTTTTTGAAATTAATTTTAATTTTTTAATTTTAAAAATTAGTGGCCCATAATGACTG
Source organism: Scaeva pyrastri (assembly GCA_905146935.1). Taxonomy (NCBI): domain Eukaryota; kingdom Metazoa; phylum Arthropoda; class Insecta; order Diptera; family Syrphidae; genus Scaeva; species Scaeva pyrastri. The sequence continues at coordinate 40,681,105 of LR989927.1, read as the reverse complement.
CCCTGAGGAACTCCGAAGTGGCAATGTAAGTTATTAATGTTATCAAAAAAATGGTGATCAAAATGCGTCCTCAACTTCTTGTCCAAAATGTTCAAGAAAAAGTTAAGGTAAACAAAAATAAAAAGTTCTACAGAAAAAGCGTTTTTGACATTTTGTATATGAAATAGGGGAAATTTAAAATAGCTAAATCACAATATCGCGTTAGGTCTGTCGGGCGTTGATGAACGTTTGATCGTATTTCCTTTTTTTTATTTCAAAAAGTGCGACCCTAGTATTCCTAAAACGAAATTTGGCTTCAAACATCAAGCGTTCACTGACGTTTCACACAATAAATAACACTATTAACAAAATAAACAAACAAATTTCGCGCCAGACATCTAGACAACTAAAAAAAAAAAACGCATTTGAGATTGGCACTTTTTATTTATTTTATTTTGTGTAAAAAAGCAAAAAATATTTTAATTTTCAAAAATAAACAACAAATAGCTTTTCGGCTGTCAAACGCCCGACCGAATAGAAAATAGATCGTCGAATTCTGCTTTGAAATTTCATCCTTTGAGTCGAACACTATTACACCTTGACTCTTAAGTCATGACTCTAATTTGACAACTTTCTTTAATTCAAATTTCGTTGTTTGGGAAATCTTATATTCTGTCTCGCTCTTTCAACTATAAGGGTATACATGTGAACTCGAGCACGCCGAAAAAAAATAAAGAGGAAAAGCAAAATAACAAATGAGTGAAAATAAAATGTCAAAAATGAGTCGTAGAAAATTTGCCTGCGACTCACAGGGCAAATTTTCTTCCGTTTCATTTTTTCGAATTTTGTATCTCTCTTGCACCAACGTAGTTCGAAAAGAGTCACGACTCATGAGTCGTCGTGTAATAGCAGACGTAATAGCAGACTTTGCTCGGGCGTTTACGATATTACGATATAAAGTCATAGCAACGCTTGAGGTGATATTTCGGATTGCCTCATAAGAATACATAGATTCTATTCCAAAAGTCAAAGCCCGACCAACCTAACGCTATATTCACCCCTATCGAGGTATCTGTTCGGAAGAAATTTGTCTCCGATTTGTTCGAAATCGGAGAAAATCCTATCGAGGTATCCGTTTCGATAAGCATTTCGTATTAATATTCCGACAAAATACATCGCATTCCTTCGCTCAGCGGTGCAATGCGATTAAGCAACAATTTTTGACAGCTATGCGCGTTGAATTTCTTCAGAAGTTGTCCGATGAAAAATCATTGCGGAATCTATTCGGAAATTTAAACTACAAAATGTAAGTATAATATTAAAACGAACGCGATTGTTTGCTTCATTTTATTTAGTTCCGCAACGGATACCTCGGAATTCACTTTCGTTCTTTAAATTCTCCGAACGAATACCTCGATAGGGCTGATTGTGCTTTAGCTATAAAGAAAAGAATAACTATGTATGCATATATGAATTCAGTGCTTTTCAAAAGTAGATAAGTTAAAAATCAATGAGCAGAAAATAAACTTTTAAATGGTGTTTCTATTTAATAACGAACCATAATAAACCTTGAAAGTAGCTGTCAAAATACATATTGCTAATTTTAAATACAGATCAAGACTTTTGAAACTTCAAAAATGTTGACAGTTTTACTGAACGTTCATTCTGACAGTTCAAATTTAGTAATCGAATCAATTTGAATAACCTTATCTTGATCAAGTGTTCCGATAATTCACCAATCTTGTAGTTCATTCCAATCCACACTTAGCTTAAATAAAACTCCTAATTTGTTGACAACCTTGGCCTTATATTTTTATTGCATTATTTTTGATCTTTTCTATTAGATAAAAACATATGCATACCGTACGGTAAGAAATTATTATTATAAATAAATTACCATAAAAATTGCAGACAAAATATATTATACTCAAAAAATACACACCTTTGTACATCAAGGTCACATTATGTTTTTTGGACTGAACAACACAATCATGTAGCAATAAATTTTGTTTCTGTTATTTTTTGACAGATTACAAAACGTTGATATCAAATTGAACCCATATAGTTTCTTGTACTGAAATCCTCGAGTATGTAGATTTTAAAATTTTAATTGCTGTTTTTGTTCAAGGTTAACCAATTAAAAGCTTTCTTTTATGACAGATGTGACAGAAGAGAGTGAAGTTATACGCAATATGTGATGGCGTTCACGATAGCAACATGGATGATGTTTGATGTGCTTTGGTCATATCCATTACTTTTTTGACGGCAATTGTCACCACATATATTTGACACTTGCATAATGCGTCACATTAATAATTTTATTTAATTTGTTTCTGTTTTTTTTTTTTTGTTTTTTTGTTTCCTGAACTATTATTATTGACAAGCACATTATCATTATTATTATCATTTAAGTACTTAAAAATTTGCGGTCGTTTGACAATTATGATTATTCGCCATGATGATTGATCAAATTAAATTACAAAATAGAATGATAATACAGGTTATCATATCTAATCACAGTTATTCTTCATACAATGTTTATTTATTTAAAAAGCTTATTATTATTATTTATTTAGCTGTAGAAAATGTCGATATAGCACGTAACGATCGTGTGTGTATAAATAATAATAATTCTAGATTTACACCACCTTCTGCTGATAATATGTCATCATTTTCCATGAATGAAAATTAGAATTCCTTTATGTAGTATAAATTTCATTTAATTAACAATCTTTATACTTTTTTAACACGAAGTCTTGTAAATTTGTAGTCAATAAGGAAATAATTATATTGCCATGTTGACAAAAATTAAAGTAACAGAAATAAATGAGTTCAAACAGAAGAAATTGTATATGTCAGAAAAGGTTCTGTTTGACATATTGATCAATTGGAATCTGACATGAGATGGTTAAACCTCCTTTATTCCGTTTTCTTTGACTGGATTTGCATTTCTGTCAAATCGTAGTTCGTTTTTGTTTCATTCTTCCATTTCATTAAGCAAAATAAATTGATATTTTCTGTTTCGGATAAATTTAGTAGATCTGAATTTTTGTTGAGACTTGTCTCTTTTTGCTGAAATACAAAAATAAATTTTTAACGGTCATTGTTATGAAATGTATTAAATGGTTTGCTTTACTTACTTTGACTGTGATAAAAATGCTTTTACAAATATTGATTAAAATACAATCAAACGATTCTTCGGAACTTTTATACGAATTCAAGAAAAAAAAAGATGAGATGAGAATTTCTCATTGGTGCTTTTGAAAACTTGAAATTTATTTGTGTAAAAAAAATATCCATAAGAAAATGAATTGAAATCGACAAAATTTATTTAAATTCTACAACATTTCTACCAATTTTAGTAGTTCTTAGCAGTTTAAGGTATTATTTTTTACTATAGCTTTTGCCCGCGGTTTCGCCTTTAATTCGGGGTAACACGGTTCTCCATACTGCATACAATTGTCCATGGAAAAACCACGGCTTTTCTAAGTTTAGCCCAGTGCCAGCCACCTTTAATGTTTTTCTTTGCGCTTTGTCAATGGTCAAAGCAAAACTAAGCTTAAGAAGAAATTGTAGCCTTGTAAACAGGAACTGTGGCAATTATTGGGATTCGTGAGATCATTACATTTTCACACTTTGCCACGCCTGTACCTGTTAAGATAATTTTGTGACACGAATTCTCGTCCCATTACTTAATCTCGGGTCAAAAATACTTCGTATACCAATTTTTAGCTTTCTACCTTGAAAATTGCTGAATGCTCCTTACAAACTTCCACTTAAAAAATCACGTCAATTCATCACTCCGTTTTGCCGTCAAAGACGGACAAACAAACACACACACTTTCACATTTATTTACTTTTACATTAGATGGCGCCCATAGCAGAGGATGAGGCCTCAACCAGCTTTTACAGCTCCTTCCCTATCTATAGTAGATACTTCCTCCAGTTACTTTTGCGATGGGTCTTTCTTTCCTGGGACAACCATCAGGGTTACATTCTATAAGAATCTTCGGATGCTCCACTTGAAAAAATAAAAAGATTTATTAATTTCTGTATTTTAAGTGTTCTAACAAAGCTGTTAAGCACTTCACAATACTTTTTCAATACATATACATACTACCAAAAATCACCAGAAGAATAATTTTCTCTCAAAGCACCCAAGCAAGATTGCATCCGACTTCTCACAGACCATTCTCTGCTGCTCCATGATCCAGAAATGGGATGATTGAGGTATTACATATTACATCTCATAAGTCATGAAGAAAGAGGGCTTTATTATACACAAAGTTATTTTTAGCTACACCCATCTGTTGTTTTACATTAGTCGATGTTACAATTCTTGTCTTATATTTATTTTGTCAGCGATTTGTCAGCTAATGGCTTTTTTAATACCTCGGACCTCCTGACAAACGCATCAACCAATGCCCAATGCCCGTTTTTCTCTGAAGATTATGACTTTCATCTGTCATTCTCGTGTAAGTAAAAAGTTGAATGGACTTTTGAAAAGTTTTACCAGTGGTGTTGACTTCCGATTTGGGTAAAATTGCTTCAAGAAAGATTTTAAATAAAAATATGTCGAAGTTTGTACAATTTGATCGAAACCAAGTCGTTGACCAAGACCAGTATACTCGGTTAAATTTCCCTTATGATCAACATTAAAAAAACCTTATTCTCAAAAAAATTACGATTGGACAAAAATTTTAAGAAATAATTACCCAAGAAATATTTGAATTAAAAGGAAAGGAAAAAGAAAAAAATTATCACAATTAAATTATATCACAAAACCTGTTGAATTGGATACAAAATACAAACTGATCGGTATAAAATTCTCCATTATTGTGCACACCAATCGGAGTGACTATCTTCATAGCCAATCACTCAAACCTCTTGAGTTTGAGTTGTTGATGGTAATGATAATGACTGACTGGCCTAATGACAAATCGCGTCATTGTCATTATTCCTAACAAGGCCACTACTTTTTAATTGTGTACCTATTAATTTGCAGAGCTTGTATTTCAAATTATATTTGCACAAATTAAATCGCATCTTATGTTTTGTATTTGTATTTGTATAAATGTGGACTTACATACTTGAAAGCTGTCAATCAATAAAAACAAAAACCCATCAAAGACTCATCCATTATCCGGCCAGATGTCTGAACCTGACGATATGACGGTTAAAACTCAACAACAATGGCGGCAGCTGTGATTCGACCGCCGACGACGCGACGCATGTACGGTACATCAAACAATAGGATATGGCAAACTTTATCAAATATATGCCGCCCCTTTTAATTGATTGAATGTTTAATCTTTACACTTGCAACCCCCCAGAGAGTACCTACCCTAAGCCACCTCATCAAGATGCACTTTGGCGCGCTTTTCAAGAAAAAAACAAAAACAAAAACAAAAAGAAAAAAGCCCCCGTGTACGAGTGATTGGTTATTTGTCAGTCTAGATGTCATTCGTTTTGACGTATTGACATGGTTTTGTTGACACATTTTATTAACTGACAATGAGTAGTGCACCTACATACTAGTAGTTGATTGTAATTTTTGTTATTTAAGTTATGACCACAGTGATGGTTGAGCACTGCTCGGACTTGAATTACCTTTAATCATCGATATTACTAATTACTCTGGAAAGGTGTCTCTCTCTCTAAACATTACATGGTTACTTACCTATATTCAGTCTCAATCTCAATGTCGCTTTATGCACTCAATTAGTTGGTTTAATATCGTGGGCAAATGTTAAGATTAATGGGTTCCGGAAACTCAACTATCTACGAGTATACTTCATGGCGGCGCGGCGCGGTGTCGAGATACCTCTATGTCTATACTATAGCTATTATAGCCGAGCCGTAAAACCCGTAACGTTCGTTCGTATAAGAGCTAGTCTTAGCCTAAGTCTAGTCTGCCATTCCTTAAAAATTAAATGCCATCACCTCAGGGGGGGATTGGTATTAAAAAGTTTAGTTTGTAAGTGAATCGTGTTGCGAGTAGACGCGTGTTCGAAGTTACAAAATATTAATAATAAAAAAACTGTCAAATATGGGCAAACCGCGTTATCAGTCGACGAATATCGATAACGATGACGATGAAGACGATTCCTCGGTGGAAATTGCAGCCTTGAAATTTGACAAAATCGCATACTTATTCGGAGACTGCGGCTTGTGGCAGTCAATGTGGGTGACAATTCTGTCAATGTTTCAGTTGGTTTGCACTTTTCACATATTTTCCTTTGTATTTCAGGTGAGTTTTTTTATTTTTCAAATTTATCGATAAGTTTTTAATTACAATCTATAGTTAATTGATTCATCGCATCGGCATCGGCACGTTTCTTAAATTCGTTTTGATGCGTTTTTAATAGATATGATGGAAATTAACACAAACATAAGATTTATTTTTAAGTGTTCTTTTAAGATACTTTTGGTACTTTTTTTCATTTCATTTTGTTTCATTAAACTTGTCTGCTAGCTTTGAGGTTATAAAGTGTGGCTTGGATTTGTTGTTGTTCGTGTTTGTGAGAGATGTTGTCAATCAGGTGTAAATTGAGACCTTTGAGAAAAGTCAAGTGGTTAGTCGAGTTCTCTCTCCTCTATAAAACATCATTATTCTCGTTTCTAAGTGTGGGTATACATGTGCGTCTAATGGTGTGTATAGTGTATCTTAATCGAGAAAAAATATAAACAACAAATTAATTAATAAAAAAGGTGAAGACGCTTGCTGATATTTAGAAACTAAATAGAAAACAGTTCAATAGGGTCGCGTTCAAAGGTACCTACTTAAACTTAAGATAGAGCTCGTAGAGAAGAGTGAGAGGAAGTCAGTTGAAGGGAAATTCCATTTCTCGTGAAGATTTAAGGCTGAAACACATGTGGTGTGCAGCTTGTTCCATCATGCAGCGAATTTAAATTAAACCGGTACTGTATAAGATCAACGCCCTTATGTTTAAATTGACTGCTCAGAATCAGTTCAGACAAAATGACAGAAGTATCGGCTTTTCTTATCTTTTTGAATTTAATTTCAATACACATGCATCATAAATGTCAAAAAGCATGCACAAGTATTTCAGGTCCAGAGTTGCATACGAAGATGCGTTGAAATTGAAACGTACTGCATGCATGTCTCGTTCAATAAGTCTTATATCGGTCTCGGTTTCGTGTTCTTTAAAAGTGCATATTCAAATTTGAATCCTCATCTTGTCTAGAGGTCTCGTCTACAAACTTAATACATATGTACATGTTTCTTCATGGCACCTCGAAAATCTACATAGAACTGATTCGCAGCTCTCCTTCTACAAAATTTGACAGTTTATGACAGTTATAACTACAACTGCGAAAGATGCAGAGGGGACTTTGATAAAAATTTGTCACAATAGCAGTTTAAAAAAAAAGTGAACATTTTAGTTGGTCAGGAACGGATAATGCTATTGACTTCAAATAAATTTTATTGTAAATTTTGAAATATGTATTTATGTACATAGTTAAATAACCCGTCATTTTTTAAAAGTAAAACTAAAAAAAAATGTATTTAAGTTTATACCAAATACAATTATTAATTAGATGTATGCTAAAATTTTGACAAAAATTTTTTTTTAGAAAAAATAAAAAACTTAATCAAAAATTAACCAAAGGAAGTCAAAAATTGTTTTTCGGAGCAAATATCTTCAAAACTTCAAATGTATTTTATTTTCATTATAACATAATGTATTTGTCAATTTAATAATAAATAATGATAAAATGTTGAAGAATATTAAATTGACATTTTTTTTACAATAAATAAGAAACTACAAAAAATTATTGGCTCAAAATTTTAAACGATTTAGCAAATTGTTAAACCTATTTTTAGTTTTGTTAATTTTAAACGATTTTAACATTTTACTATCTCTTAACATATTGCTAAAGTTTAAACCCCAAAAAAACCCTACTTTAACTTTTAGCAATTTGCTAAATCCATATCATATGTATCAGTCTGTCATTATCCTAAAAAAGATTTCTTTCCATAATTTTACTTCAAAGTGTTGATTCTTGTGTTTTTTCTAATTCGGGAACTAATCAATAAAATGTTATCGGAATACGAAGATTTCGAAATATTTGAAAACTTTGTGCAGAAAAATGCTTTTTTTGGGAGAAATCTGCATTAGGATGAAGGAATTGGAATACGAGAATAAACCTATGTGTTCATGTGTCCAGTTTACAGTTGTGACATTTCCAACTAATGGGTCCGTTTAAGTATGTTTGCTTTGCCAATTTCACGAACTGTCACTAGTTGGACATGTTCGGATGTCCACTTTTTAATGAAAAGGAGTTAGCAATTTACTAGTTAGCAAAACGAAAAAAAGCAAATTGCTAGCTAGTAAAATGTTAAGTCCTTAACAATAGGTTGTTTAAAATTTTACGCCATTGTTTTTCGGGGTCAATATCTCGAGAAATTTCTTAAGTCTAATAATTTTTGTATTATTAAAATTGTTATAAATCAACATCAAAAGTAAATCAATTAATATCTGGAATAACAACTTTTCAATTTGGGAAGTTATCAGTGTGGAACAAACCCATCCTCTTTTAAATTTTGATTTAAACCTAAAGTTTGGGAAAATCAGAAATAAAAAAAAATTACTTGAGTCAATGTTCTGTCAATTCGACATCTCTCTAAAAATGACGAATTAAGATTGAAAGTATCATACAACGTCCAGATAACAATAACTCCGAATTTTTAACACCTTAAGCACCGTAAATGTTAATCTGCCAAAGCCATCGCTAAACGGTCCACTCGTTTTTACCTTTGTTCGGAGAATGTACTGAAAAATTTTCAACTTTTATAAAATAACAAAGGTCTGGGGATCGCGGACTCTTGCTCTATAGGTTTAAAGCCAGCGATTTTAAAAGTATGTAATCAACTGATCTAAGATTCTTACAAGCCAACTCGAAAAAAGTAAGAATCCCTGAAATTTGGAGCATAAAAGATAACTTTATTGATTCAATGTTTACATAAGTGTTATCTGTTCTTATTTGTCTATATTTTTTCAAGTTCGTCAATCAAAAAAATTTTATTTATGATGTGATAAATTTTTATTGCAAATTACTTTATTTCAAATTTGAACTTATTAACTTTATGTTTAGTTGGTAATTTGGCAATTGACAAACTATATAAAAGCTTGACAAGAATCACTCAAAATCATAAGTTCCTTTTGGTTTCCATTGAGAGGTTTTAAGAGAAAAATGTTCGCTTTGAAATATAAATTTGCTGTTCTAATGGCAATTATTGCTATTTCCACGACAATCGCATTTGATAGCTTGGATTCTGAAAATTTTGATGTTTCATCAGATTTAATCGAAGGAATTTCACCTGGGTTGACTTGAGATGGATTTATTTTAGTTTTTATTGACTAAAAACGAAAACTGAATAAAATTGTGATTGGAAAAATTGAAAGTTTTATTTATTATTATTTATTAAATTACAGTGGCTCTACACAAAGACAAGAAACTTTTCAGAATTTTTAATATAATTAAAGATGATAACAGACTTAGAGCCCACAACAAATTTAAGTGGGAAGCTGTGGCAAATCTAACCACAAACATCCATGTTCTGAAGTTCCTGGGAGCGGCCTTAGTGGCGTAATAGCGGGCTTAAGACCCCCAAAACAAATCAACTTTTGGAAACATAATGCTAACCCAAAATTGTCCTCACCTTTTTATATAGATATCGCCCCTGATTACAAAAATTTGAGTCCAAGAAAAAATCATGGCGGCCGTACAGCTGCCAGACAATTTGAACAGAGAACTAACGATAAAAGTACTGTAAAAAATATATTTAAAATTTTTGATTTTAATTAAGTTAAACAGGAAATTGTAGCCTTTTAAACTGGAACGATAGGTCTGTTTGAATTTTTGGGATTAGCGGGATCATTGTATTTTCACGCTTTTCTGAGAGGTTAAGATCGTGCGGCTAATGATAATGGCCAAGTTGTGTGACACAAAGTCTCGTCCCATTTGGGCATCCAAATTTCGCCTTGTTTTTATAATTATATATTATTTACATTACACTAAAAACAACAAAACCAATGCACGAAGCAAAACTAAATCCAAAACCAAGCGATTGTCTTATTCCTTAAAAGTCCAGGAATATTATAAATTTAAACTAAACGAATTATTCCAATCCGAAAAACAAAAAGGGTAAACCCCGAAACCGAGTTTGCTTTCGGAGAACCAAAAAAATAACCAAGCCAACAATACCAAATCGCAAAGCTTAACACGGCGAATAGCAAAACATCGAAAACAGTTTAATCAATGTGAATTAATCTATAAGGTACCGTATGCACTTTAGTGCGAAGAGCGGGCCGATGCATTTAAGTACAGATAGAGAGCACACAACGTTAGAGAGTTTCAAAAACATATCAGCGCCATCTGTCGGAATCCATGCGAGTAACATTTGTTTATCTTTCAAATGTTGAGTTTGTATCAAAAGCTGATTGATTTGTTTTAATTAAATTATTTTATTATTGTTTGTATCATAGAACATTAGAACCTGTACTAATTTTGCGGAGAGTCTCACACCAATTTCCAACCCTCCTTTTAGTGGCTGAAGGAAGATTTCCAAAAAAAATAAGGCAGGTTTTTTTCGTAAATAACAAAGAGTCCGTGTATCGATTTTTAGTTTTCTAAAAAAATGCGAAAAGTGTCATTTAAAATCTGACCCGCCTTTAAGAAGGTTGGTGGCAGAATTATAAAAATATTTTCTTTCAAACTTGAAAAATGCGGAATGCTCCAGACAAACTTCCACCCCCATTTCAGGGAAGTTGGGATTTAGAGAGAGACAAAAAGTACCCTATGTCACTATTCACCAATTCAAATAATCTCCATTTAAAAAATCACGTCAACTGGTAGAGCTCCGTTCTGCCGTGACAGACGGACAAACGAACACACTTTCGCATTTATAATAATGGGTGATTTTTTAAGAGGTTTAGAACTTTAAAAAAAAACACACAAAATTCGAAAAAATGAATGAAATATTTATTTGAATCGATAGTTTGAACCTTGCAATTTAATGTTTAAAGATAATTTCATGCAAATGTTGACCGCGGCGCGGCTGCGTCTCAGGTAGCCCATCCGCTGAGTCCAATTTTGGCATACTCTTTCACACATATCGGCCGGTATCTCACGAATGAATGCATGGATGTTGGCTTCCAGTGCGTCAATCGAAGCGGGCTTGTCCCTATAGACATTAGCCTTGACATACCCCCACAAAAAAAAGTCTAATGGTGTCAAATCGCACGATCTAGGCGGCCAATTGACCGGCCCGAAACGTGAAATTAACTGTTCACCAAACTCGCCTCGCAATTGCCCCATTGTTTCGCGTGCTGTGTGGCATGTGGCACCGTCTTGTTGAAACCACATATCATGCAAGTCAAGAACTTCCATTTCGGACAAAAAAAAGTTTGTTATCATCGCTCGGTAGCGTTCACCATTGACAGTAACGCTGCGATTCGCATCATCTTTGAAGAAATATGGCCCAATAATGCCGCCGGCCCATAAACCGCACCAAACAGTGGCTTTTTCGGGATGCATTGGTAGCTGTTGCTATGCTTATGGCTGATCTTCACTCCAAATGCGGCAATTTTGCTTATTTACGTACCCATTCAACCAAAAATGAGCCTCATCGCTGAACACAATTTTTCGATAAAAAAGCGGATCCTCGGCCAGCTTTCCAAAAGCCCATATACCAAAAATTCGGCGTTGTGGTAGGTCGGCTGGCTTTAGTTCTTGCACCAGCTGTATCTTAAAAGGCTTTACGCCCAAATCCTTCCGCAAAATTTTCCACGTAGTGCTGTAACAAAGGCCTAACTGCTGGGAACGGCGCCGAATCGACATTTCGCGGTCTTCTGTCACACTAGCTGATACGGCCGCAATATTTTCTTCACTACGCACAGTACGTAAACGTGTTGGTGGTTTAATGTCCAACAAAGTAAATTTGGTGCGAAATTTGGTCACAATCTTCCGAATAGACTGCTCAGAAGGTCGAGAATGCCGACCATAAAATGGAAGCAGCGCGCGATGAACATTTCGAACCGAGCACGAATTTTGATAGTAAAATTCAATAATTTGCAAGCGTTGTTCATTTGTAAGACGATCCATGGTTAAATTGCAAACCAAACTGAAGCTGTTTGACAGTGACACACGGTACTAAACACACGTCAGCTGTCAAAACCAGTGTTGCCAAAACCAAACCAGCTAAAAAATCACCCGTTATTAGTATGGGTATGAATTGTCTGGCAGATGTATGGCCGCTATGAATTTGTCTTGTACTCGCCTTTTTGTGGTCAAGAGTTCGATATCTATCGAGGGGTGAAGAAAATTGTTATGGTTAACATGATTTTCCCCGAAGCAAATTTGACCGTTAACCGCAAGACATGGCTTTTTGTGGTTACATTTGACACAGCTTCCCACTCATATGATCCTTCTTCTTCGGTAGACTTTCATAACACAAAATTTCCTGTAAGCTCTTAGACTGTAAATACGAGTACGATTATAAAACGTAATTGTAAATATTCTAATTTTGACACATAAGTAATGTAAAATTGTATCCTTAATAAATCACTTCTGGTAGGCTGTAAAATTTGGTATCTAAGAAGCTTAATATATCAGCAAATATTGTTAATTATAGGTTGTACTCTTTCACTTTGTGTGATTTAAATAAAAATCGACATGTAATATAAGATTACATACATAAAACAACAATGCTAGTTGGTCTAGATGTCGTTAGATTATCGATTTCAACTGCTAACCACATCCAAAGGAAAACAGCTCCTAAATATTTTTTCATGAGGTCAGATTGATGAACAATAGATTTATTAATTTCTTTAAATATCCTTTAAACAAAATGAAATTCTGCTAAAAATTATCAAAAGCAGAAGAACGCTAAAATTATGCTTTCATTAAGCCAACCTTGAATTTTTAAGATAACTTTATTACTTCAAAATTCAAATTATGAATCTAGACTAAACGTTTTATAATTTGATCATATTATTTTTTTTTTGAAAGTAGGCTAAACAAATAAACTTAATATCTTAATTTCTCTATCTCTAACAAATAAATTAAACCTTTTTATTGGGGTTTATTAAAATTGGGTTTGTTTGCTTAGTTGAGCCGTTTTGGTTTTGCCAATTCAAGTTTCATCAATTGGTGAACTATAAAAGCCTGACAAATCTTATTCAAAATCATAAGTTCCTTGTTTCCCTTTGACAGAAGTATCTACTTAATTTAAAAACAATATGCTCGCTTTGAAATATACTTTTGCTGTTCTAATGGCAATAATTGCTATTTCTATAGTAACTGCAAATAATCTCATAAAATTAGATGCATCTCAAGTGACAGGGAATGGAGAAGGAAAAGGACTAATGAATACGTTAAAAAATCCAACAAACCTGCCAATAGTTGGAAAAACAAATATAATCCATGTGGAAAGTGAACGTAATGGAGGAAAGGGAGACACTATTGGCTAAAAGGACGAGTGACCAAACCCGAATAGAGGACGACATTGAGATGGACAACTGACGGCATGTTTGAAAATTGCACAATTTTAAGTTGTATTTGTTTCACTAATAAAATTTAATAAACTTGTAAGAAAACTAAAATAAACTCGGAATTATTTTTTAAATTTTCCTTGATCATGTTTTACCCTTCCAAAGGACCAATAATTTGTTTTGATGTAATTTTCATGTAAGCTGATATTTTCAATGGTAGGTTTCAAGTGATTTTGGTAATTTTCTTCTAAAACTCGAACCCAATGATGCATAGTGATTTTTAAAAAATTCATGTTCATGTACCATTTTTGGACAGGAACATTCAAGAAATCGCAAAAATGTATATGGAATTACAAATACAACAATTTAAGATACTTGAATTTTGATATTTAGATAACTTTGGTTTAGAAAAGAAATTGAATAGCGTGTCAAATTGGGATGAAATTAGACCGAATTAAGTCATTCTGGATTAGATTCCTCGAATTGCGAAATATTTTCTTCTGCTTTGACTGTAAAACTGGATCAAAACCCCTCTCCCCCTTCTCAAAAGTTGTATAAAATTACTTTCATACTTTTAAAAGGACACTAAACACTTTAACCAAAGTATCGCTTATAAAATTTGTTTGGACAATTTTATGAATTCTATAGACAAACATTCTAATTTTTGAAAAAAAGTGCAAATGTCATGCATTGCAATAAAATTTCAAAAACGATAGTTTAGGTAAAATCAGGATTTGAAAATTATAGATTAGGATTGTACAATACACTTAAGAAATAAAAATAAAACTATTTCAACTAATTCAATGAGAAAACGTAATATTTAATACATTTTTGAATATAATATAAAAAACATATTACGGATTTAGCAGCAGACTGAGTAGGCTTGAGCCCAGGGCGCAAATTTACTGACAGATTTTGGTCTACCTCATGCAAATAAAAAAGATTTTCGTAAGACGGTTTTCCGATGTTTTCCGAATTGAAGTCTGCAACAAATTTTGCCAACAATGCCAATTTTTATTGCAAAGGAATTGTTCGGGCGGGAGAAGTTTTTCTTGTCTAAAAAGGGTAAAAATTATTAATTACTATTATTATCTTTTATTATTAAGTAGCTAGGTATGTAATTTAAGATAAATATTGATCCAAGAAAAAATTAACGCTTTAGCTCTTCTGTGGATAGAGTCTGACTTGATGAACACGAAAACTTATGACGTTTCGATATAATCGATGAATTTGTTAACAAAAAATCCGCAAAAAGGTACTTTTATAAATTGACTGAATTAATTAATTAGTTTTAACTGTTTGTTAATGCAATAAAGATTATTTATTTCGTTGATTCATGTTTACCAATTGTGTATAAGTAACATGCATTGCAACGACTTTTGTACATACATCGTACGTGATTCTCCTCCGATTAGATGAAAATGTGAATAATAAAGTGAATTGAGCTTGAGCCTTCTTAAAGGAACTCATTAGACATCAAAAAATACATTCCGCTGTGGCCCACTCTTAACAGCACGCTTTCCTTTTACACTTCACTACTTCAGTAGTTCGATGGTAGTCAGATTAGTTCGAGCTATTTCCCACATCGAAGACTCCTCATAAGTTCATGTGTTAGTTCTGGGTCTGTCCTTTCAATGCAAATCGTATAGAATTACGTCATAAAATGCACTCCACATTTGAGGTGCGTACTCAAGGTGTGGTCTTACATAACAGTTATACAGCGATAAGATTACGTATGGATCATTACATTCTTTCGCCCATCGTTTTATGAAGCCTAACATGGAGTTTGCTTTATTAACAATAACTCCTAACTCTCCTAAATCTTCAAAGATCTTGACCCGAGATTATGTAGTTAACAATTCGAGATAAAGTAGTCAAAGGTGCTCACAAGATGGCATTGTCTGGAATTTAAGAACGTCGAAGGCTAAACCAGATTTCTTCCACCAAAAATTAAAACTACATATTTATGTCTTTTAGCAAAAGGTCACGGTCAAGGCTAGAGAACCTGGCTCGCTGTTGCAACATCATTTAATCTGCATGAATGAACAAAAATAGGCCTAAACGGCTTCCTTGTGGAACACCTGAATGAGAAACAAAAGGTTTAGAAAGGAGATTTCTGAATTTTATTTGGTAGGTATTGGTCTTTCTTCTAAAATCTAGATAAGTTCTATTCCAAGGTGTAAAATAGGGTGGGAAATCGATATTTTTCAATTTCAAAGTTATGAGCTTGTTGTTTAATTGATCAAATGCCTTAAAAATGTCAGAATAGTTTATGTACAATCAACTTCATTGCATTTTTCTAATTCATTAGACCATGAAGGTATGTACATAAGTAGATTTATCACAGTTCAAAGACACCTCCTCAAGGTTTTTTTTTTTTGAATTTCCGATGAACCTATCGATCTTTTTGAAAAAAAAAAACTAAGAACTCATGTGAAAAAAGTTCAGTGTCAAAAAGAAACATGAATTTAATCAAGTTTCTGTAAAATCGAATATTACGTGCGTAAATGTTTGAGACTTTCTAAAATGGTTGAAAGTTTGACTATCTCCTCTTACATTTTTATAGAAGAGGGTTGTACCACTTAGTTTTTTGGAGGAACAGTGGAAAATTCAAGTGGCCAAATATTTGTATTGTATTCTATTCAACTGTCACATGGACAGTTCGATAGGTTTGTCCATTACACAAAAATGGAAATTAAAACTTAATACATATGTACTTCGTCGTAGGTAACTCAGCTGTCACAATTTCACTAACAATTTTCTTGGATGTGATCAATACATTCTTTAATTTCTCTTTTATCTTTTGACACATCTCAAAAGTATCAAAAAATTAACTTGATGTACAGTCTTCAAGTAAATCGTGACTTAATCGGTAAAAGAACGTGGATTAGACGTCGTTGATTGATGTTTCAAACGCTATTTGCTATTGGAGTGCTGATTGGTTTATTAAAAGTCAATTTCTAACTAAATACATAAGTATGTATTGTAAAGACATTGACAAAGGAACTTTGGTTTCCACAAACTCCACTAAAAAAGTCGAAAAATACCCTTAATGATAATACGAAACTAAATTGACTTTTGTTTCAAATTGTATCGTTTTTTGACAAATCACAGACTACAAGAACAAAAATATAGATTTTTCTATAAGCTTCAGCAACAGAATCAAATTTGGAACTCTTGTTTCACCTTGTAGTGTCAAACTTTCCCAAAAAATATAAAAAAAGAATAACCTAATTGTTGCAGTTTATGAACCCCGACTACTCATCTGTCATCTATCATTTAGTTTCACTTAGACATTATTTTTAGGGAAGAAGGTTATTCAAATAAATAATATTTACTAGACATCTGATTGTTGTTCCTATATTCCTATCTAGTTTATTTAACACTTTTATTTGGGTTTGTTAAAATTTATTTTATTTGCTCAGTAGAGTTGTTTTAGTTCTGCCAGTTGATGATTCGTCCATTGGTGAACTATAAAAGCTTGACAAATCTCAGTTGAAACCATAAGTTCCTTGTTTCCCGTCGAAAAAGGTGTCTACTCAAATTAAAAAAAAAAAAAAAATGTTCGCTTTGAAATATACTTTGGTGTTCTTAGTAGCAATTATTGCTATTTCCGTTCAATCTGTATATTGCGCCCCTACTTTGGATCTGGCAACTAAGGTTGCTGAAAATGCATTGGGAAAGGGAATTGGCGTATTGGGAACTGGCGCATTGGGAATGGGAACTGGCGCATTGGGAATGGGAAAGTAAAATCGTCAACCGCAAAGCCCAGGAGAAGACAATGCAAATACCGAGGACAACATTGAGATGGATATCTGACTTAATTCTTATGTTTTATTTGGCTTATTACTGGTGTTAAATAAAATTGTAAAAAAATAATATGTTTGTATTTTTAAAACTTTTTTATCGCTTGGTTGGTTATTCTTTTATTATCCTTAAGGGTTTTTGGTTTCTTCATTTATGTTTACACTTTCTTGCTCTCTTTCTGAAGAAAGGCAAACATTGCTTTAAAGATATGTACGTCGGGATTCGATGTCTTGAAACTCTTAAATATAGTAAACTTAACTATTGAATGGTTTTCCACTGGCAATATGAAAATAGGAATTATTTAACTTTCCTATAAAAATACTAAGCAACATTAGTGTGTTCAATTTATTTGAGCAAAGTAATGATAGAAGTGAAGAAGAAATTAAATTCGTCAATATTCTATCATTTAGGTATTGACAAATGCATTATGTTGAAAATAAAATATCATTGCATGTTGTGAAGATATTTGAGCCGAAAAACAATTATTATATTATATATTAATATATTATCAATAATTTTTAAAAATAATGGTACGTTGAACTATTTTTAAATTTAGTCAATATCATTATGCTTTCCCGAGATATTTGCTACCAACTAAAATTTTCAAGTTTTGTTTAAACTGCTATTGTGAAAAAACCGCTCGACAAATTTTTATAAAAGTCCTTTTTAAGTTTTATTTGGATTTTTATGGCAGTTGAAAATTTTTTTATATAATACTTAATATAACAATAGCTAAATGCAAACAATTCGTTTTTTGACATTGTTTTCCTTTTTCGATGAAATAATATTTTTAAAGGCTCGCTTCAGATGTCAAATACTACCATAAATCCGAAATTTTCGACCTACAAAAGTCGAAGATTCATTAGTCTTCAACGTGTCACTAAGTTATGGAAATGAAAAACTTTTCCACTCTAAAAGTTTGCTCGTTTACAATTCGTCATTTAACTGACCTTACGGAAACGTTTATCATCTACTTTAGCACTAGCACTTGTAGGTCTGAGCCGTGAATTGAGTTCTTAACACTTTTATAATAGCTTCAAAAAAACTCGTATCTTCTTTCAGAATGCACTTTATATGGACTTTTTGTAGTTGGTTAGATGTTTATTCTCAGTTTATTTTAAGGTTAGCAATCTTACTGGCTTGGAGCCATTTCGAGTCAGAAACCGTTTAGTCTGCTAATTTCTGTTAATGAATGTCTTTCTATGTCAAATTACTGTTAAACTATCAACGTTCGGTTAAACAAAAGGAGATACTTATCTAACTTTAATTGCGCCAAGGCATTTTATTAATTCAAGCTATTAACGCCTCTTTAAACAATACTATTAGACACAATGTTCAAGTGTGTTTATATGTATTTCTATTTATATGTATGTATGTAAACAAATTTAAATTATTTTTAAATTGCTATTCAACATGTTTCAAACTTTATTAAAGTAGTATTTTCATATTAAACCAAAATTAAAAAACGTTTATGAGACTGATATGTACTATTTAAATAACATCAATTTATTATTAAAGTTGAAACAAATTAAAACTCAGTGATTAGATATGAAACTCAATTAAAATTGCACGAGTTCTTAGAATACTTTACTTTACACAAGCACAATGAATATTGTTGTTCTTATAAATTGTTCAACATTCTGTGGTGATAAAATGATTAATGTTGTTTATAAAATGGGAAATGTAATTTATTTCGAGATCATAGTTTCATCATAAACTAGCTGACCCCGCATACGTTGTTCTACACTGGTTTTTATTTTTCAAATTGTGTGACAGAAGTTGCTTTAAATCTTCATATCCAGATTCTAATAATTTTTTGTTTGCAAAATAAAAGCGTCTCCTAGGTTCAAATCGGTTTAGCCGTTCTTGAGTTATAAATAGTGTAACTAACGGTAAAAGAAAAAGTGATCTTATTTCGAATTCTTAATCCAAGACAGTACTAAAGTAAGATTGTATTTTTTTGTTTTGTATTAACTATACATTTTTGTATGTAATGGGCTTTGAATTATTTAACTGGCGCCCAACAAAATTAATATAGACTAGACAAGGTTTTCCCTTCAAGTTCTACCGAATTTTATAATTCTAAATGGATCAAAAGTGTTCCATATAAATTACATACATATATACATAAATTGTTTTGAAAATTGGTAAGAGCCACGCCCAAGTCCATGAAGTCCGATTCAATAGATTCTTTAACTGGCTTATTAAAAGTTATAAGTGTCTAAATGTCGAACAACAAAACTATTCCACTTATCCCATGATTCATACATTTTCTATCAAAAAAACAGTCTTAAAATGTTTTGTTGACATAAGGTCACACCAGTAATCACATTCAAATTGCCACTTATTTCATGGGTCATAGATCAAAATTAATTAATTTTACTAATTCAAGTAGATAATCAAATGAATAAACAACACAATTTAAACACTTTGACTGTCAACCAGCAATTTATTATTATATTTCCTCGCGTAGACTTGTAAGAACCGATAAAATTTGCATCAAAAATTAGCTGCTTTTAAATAAATTTACTATGAAGTCTCATCAGTCACCACTCATTCCGCTGGCACTGCGCTGCTGCTGGCTAGCTGTCTCCCATCCGACACCAGTGCGTATGAGCAACCTTTTTTTTTCTTTTTGATTGAGTAATATGAAACAGCTTTTATTGAGTCGGTGTTTTTCCTATAAAAGTATTATTTATTTACGTTCGTGTTTTTTCTTTTTTTCTTTAGTAGGATCAAGTTCAATGGCATTGAGATAGGTTATTTCTTTTTCTTTTTTTGCTATTTGAAAAGTGAAAGCAAATAATATTGAAAGCAAATAATAATATACATTAATGTACTATACGTTACATACGAGTTCTATTACGGAATCGAATTACAAAACTTAGTTTGAACCACTGTAATTTAGGTCATTTGAAAATGCAATGGTAGTAATTGCATCAACCAATGGCATGCACTATTTATTTGCAAAAGAAAAACAAAAACAAAAATACAACTCTACAAGACACTTTTTTATTATTACTTATCTTTGATCGAAATGCATATGGAATATACGAGTGTCAGTATGCTTTAAGTTCGAGTATGTGTCATTAAGATATGTACCTACATAGTTTGTGCATATTACGTTCCACAAAAGGTGTTCACTTGATCAGTAGATACATTTTTCTCTTGATGGAAAAACAACGACGCATGCGCCGCCGCCGCCGCCACACAGTAGAAAATAATACACTTTTTGAGATCGTTAATCGAAAACTTTTTAGTTATTGAAGATAGAGTTGTGAAATTTTGCACAAATTTAATGTAGTACATGACGTTTCTAGTGACATATGTCTTATTAGAGCTAAAAAAGAAAGATGTATAAAAATGTCTAAATTTGAATTTATTTGATTAATTTAACTTCAAATATATAATCAAAATCGGCGAAAAATAACTTAAAAATATTCAGAACAGGAAAAAAAATATATGTACATATAATTCAAAATAAAATAAAAACGAAAATTATAAATAAAGTATCTCAATTTTATATATGTTTCAAGGTGAAATTATTAAATGTCAATCTTAAAATATTCAATAATATTACCGTATATTTTTAACATGTACAAATAGCATACATAATTATTTATCTGCAATCACTCGTCAACAAAATTAAACATTTTTTCAGTTGCATATAGATCAATGCTTTTCCATATGATTTTTTGCAACTGAATTCGAATCTCTCTTTGTACTGTTTTCCAAAATTAATTAAAATCTTCATAAGAAGACCTTTTCAGAAATGTATAACACTTTATAACTTTGTCTACAAAATCTTATGGAAAATTAATTTTAAACAGTGGTGAAATGACAGATTTAAAATTTGCGTTCAAGAAACATGTAAACAGTGGGGCTTATAAAAAAATTCATTTTACATGCAATATTTAAAATTGTTACATTTCAGTTCAGATTGACAATTTATCTTTCAAATAAAATTAAAATTTTTTGTCATTTAAGACTTTAGTAAAACACATTTATGATCTACAATTGTTTTACCATTTTCCACTGTTCGCCGCCACCGCCCGCCCGCCCGCTGCCGTTCACAGCACTGCTGCCCATGGTTTACCTTCTCCATAAAATGCAATGCCAACTGAAATATATAATTTTGTCTGGTGATTTGATCGTGATTAAAATAGGTTTCTCACTGTGGTGACCAGATTAGAATTCATATATGAAACTAATCCGATTCATTCGATGATCAATTGGATTCATTTTTGATTTGCTGAATTCGTCCATTGTTTTGATACATTCACTGGTAAATTTTATTCATTTGTTAGATCATAGAAATATGTTAATTTATTTGTCGATTAAACCAGTCTTTTTTTTAACCACACATTTTGCCAGATTCCTCAATTGACTTTGGTCTGAATTTCTATATTCAGTGATTTGTCTGAAAGTGGGGCGGATCAATAAATTTGTCCGTTGATATTTCCTACTTATTTTCCCGTCATAATTTCCTAAACATATTAGAATTTCAGGAAGAATAAATTGTCTGTTGAAGTGATCGAATTTTAGATTTGTATCCGCTGATTTATATATTTAAAAATTCTTCTTCCTTTATAGATTGTTCAAATTCACCCAATGGTACATCGAATTCATTATTAATCGTTGCCAAATTTATTTTTTCATTGTTCACCAGAATATCGTTTCATTTGTTTGATTTGTTAAATTTATCAATTTGCTCAATCAATTCATTTCCAAAAATAAAAAAAAAACATCTGGTCACACTTAGTGTACGGACACTCTCAAAATGTCATGTATTGTAAAACTTTTAACATAAAAATATGGCAAAAGATAAATTAATCATTTACTGTAACGAATCTTAGCTAAGTTATTGCAAATTTGCAAATGAACGATTAGTACAGTTTGCAACAACAATGGAAAAAAATTAAATTAATTTAGATGCATTCGTGATCAATAATTGTTGGCGTTGAAATATTTTATACAACTACATAATCTATATATGTATGTATGTACATACATTACACTTTACTATAAATGGAATTAATTATAAAATTGACAGCTTAGTTGTTCATAATAATTTTGTTGTAATGCAAAAAGAAAAACACAAACAGGTAACATATCATAATATAGTGGAAGTGACAAGAATTAAATAAATTTATAGCCGTATAGGGAAAAAATAAGGTCTATTAGAAGGTACATACATATATAAAGACCGGAATTAATGTAATTTTGTATTAAGTAAAAGCTTAATTGATTTAGTTTTTTATGTACTTTAATTACTAACAAAACACATGCTTTGAATATTTATGGATGCGGAACTACATACATTAGATTAAATAGACGAATTTGTTGCTTGTTAAATTTGTTAATTGAAATGTATCAAAATATAACAAAAAATTCGGAAACTTCAAAAACATTACGTAAGTCTATAACAAAACCGAACAAAGTTGTCACTAACGTAAAAACTTAATCATTTTGAAAATTTTACGTAATTTCAAAGCCATTTAAATTGAAGTTTGATAAATTTTGTAGAAGTATAAAGAAAATGAGCTTAAGGGTAACCACTGTTAACCTAATACCGGTATTTAAAGTCTTAACATTTGATCAAAATGATCTACCACTTAAATCACTTACTTTACAGAAATAACTGCCAAGAAAGTCCAAAAATATCGAAAAATCGAATACCATAAGAAACTGTCAAATTATAACCAAGAAAATTTAGAATTTGATTTAATTTTCAAGAATGCTATTTTTGCTTCTACTCTTTTTCAAACATTTATAAAATTCTTAAAAGAGAAATGTAACAGCGCTTCCGTTGCTACCAATAAACAACTAACTGTCAGCTGTCAAATTGTTTTGATTCTTATAGGGTTGGCAACACTTAAACAAATTTCATATAATCTTACAGACATACTATGCTACAAAAGTCTAGATAAATATTTGAAAAAGAATATTGCATATCAATTGAATTCAAAACAAGGGTATTTCGTGTTCATTTTTAATAATATTGTAGTATATTTTAATAATAATTATGTTAATCGACTATAACTTATTGCTAATTGATTAATTGCTGCAATATGTATATTTTTTGCTTCCAAGAATTACAGCAGTGTTCTTCTTGGTCTACTGAAATACTTTATTAAGCAATGTTAAAAGAACAAGTAATTTTAATTTAAAGAATGACAAACTATAAATATAATGTAGTTAACAAATCTTGTTTAAAAAAGAAAAAATAATAAAAATTGAATTTGTTTACAAACTAACCTCAATTCATTAAAAACAATTTGTTTATTCATTTTAAGTATGATGTGTCCTAAATAAAATGTCTTCCATGTTTTCTTTTCACTCTAAACTAATGATTTTTTTGAATATAAATGTTATTGTACATTAACATTCAATTCAAGAATTTGACAGTATTCTAGACCTATTGCTAGTTATTCAATAAATTGAGTTTTAGTTTTAGTTAGTTTTATTGACTCATTAAAAGAATTTATAAAGTATGTATATACCGACATTTTGTTAATTACAGCTATTGGTTTGGCCGAAAGCCGTCTACCAGATTGACATACTTTGTATTAAAATTTGGATTTTAATTGTGTTTGACAGATAATATAGATTTTTGTTTTTTTTTGTTTAAAAATCTTCGTTTACAATGCAGTTGCGACATTTAAACGTTTGAAGGGTGAAATTATAAAGTACTTTCCGGCCACGAGATCCATTTAAGATTTGTAGGGTTTCTTCTACATCCAAAGACTGCACTCTAAATTAATGAACTCGAAATTCTTTTAAAACGGGACAGACAGCTATAAAATGAAACACATCTTCTCTTTCAATAACGGTTACATAAAGTACATAAAATAGATAATTCAGGACAGTGTGGTATAAAATTGAGGTTTAATAGTTCTCTTCTTAATCGGCAGATTAATACTTATTAATTCAGTCGAATGTTCTTCTAAAAAATAAGTTCTTTCATTTAAGTAGTGATTCAACTTATGTACTATACATAATACATACTATCTGTACTGCGAATTCGGAGCTTCCTCCATGAAGTTGTGGTACATTCTGTTTCCCGTTTTCTTCAGCAATTCTTCCAATTGTGGTTTAAGGAATTCCACGTGGTCTTCATCTGTAACCACCAAGTTTACTCCGCATTCCGACGACGCCAGTTTCTTCCATTCTTGAACACATCCTCCTTCATTCGACATTAAGTGCATAAGTACTATTTTTGGTATTCTCTGTTCATTCATTGCTAAAACTCGCATTATGTTGTTGAAATGAATCTTCAGACTATCCAAAAACATAGAGCGAACACCAGACTCTAAATAAAACATATATTTGGGCGAACTAGGGAGTATTTAAAAGAACCTCCTTATAAAGTAACGTAGGAACTTCTCTACAGATTCGTAGGGTCGGAATCCCCAAGCTTGTGCTCAATTAAAGAGAATTGAATTTTCAGTTGAACGAAATATTTTTATTTATTTAGTTCGTTAAAATCTAACGTTAACAATGTTAAAAATAGTTCTTATAATCTAATATAATCTAATATAATCTATTATCATAATTAACATTTATGATTAAACATTGTTGAAAAACATAAGTTTAAATTTTTTACACTTTATATTATCATTTACAGAATCTAAACAAAAATGAAATTCGTTATAAATTGTTATTAATTGATTGAATGGGCTACATACACCATAGTTTGATCTGCTAAATATTTGAGTAGGTAATAGGTTGCTGTCGCCTTAAACTTGAACGACTGAAACTGAAATTTAATTTACTCAGAACTGATGGTAATGATATCGAACCATTAATAATCCCAACAATAAAACAAAATTGTATATACTTTCTGTGGTTAGTCAAAGAAGGGAGACTGATCAAAGCTAGTCTTTGAGAATAAGGCGGAAGTAGATTTTCCCATGTTCATGGAAGAGACCGAAGACAGAAACGCAGAAACCTTTTTTGGATCGCTTCAATTCTTGTAACATGTATTGAGTAATAAGGTGACCATACCACACAGCCGTATTCTAGAATTGGTCTAACAATCGAAATAAATAGAAGTTTAAGAACATAAAGGTCCCGAAAATCACATCACGACCGAATCTTTTAATGAATCCAAGAACCCTATTGGCTTTTTTAATTATATAACTTAAATGATCATTAAATGATAATTTGGGATCTAGAATAATACCTAAGTCAGAAAACATAGAAACCATACATAACGGACAAGAATCAAACGTATAGTTGTACAAAAACGGAAATTTTTTAAGCGTAAAACGCATAGTTTTACATTTGTCAACATTTAAAACAAGTCTAAATATTGTTAAGTCTTCTTGTAATAATAAACAGTCAGAGGAGGATTTTATACTTTTGAAAAGCTTAATGTCATCAGCATACACAAGGACAGACGAGTTTTTTAAGTTTGAGACCAAGTCGTTAATAAATAAAACAAATAAAATAGGACCTAAGTGGCTGCCCTGAGGGACTCCAGAATTGACGACAAATTGAATTGAACTTTCAGTACGAAACAAGATAGAATAACGACGATTTTTTAAGTATGAAGAAATCCAATTTATAAAATTGTTGTTAAATCCTAGATGGTATATAAAATTAGTGTATTGTGACATAACTTGTCAAAGGCTTTACTAAAGTCAGTAAATACACAATCAACTTGCCCGCGTTTTTACAATACATTTCCAATCTGTTTATCATAAGCTGCATTCTATCAACTGTCTCTGCGAGGAAAACTATGTCATCTGCATATAGTAAGCCTGGAATTTTTGTCCGAAGGAGCTCAATTCCACCTTTAACAGCATCTGTAATACTTGCCTTACTCCCACTGTTGTTTCGAAATCTTTGGGGAGACACCAGTTATTTGAGTATATTGTCAAACATAAATTATTATTTGCTAAAAAGGTTTTGGCTATTTTGACTTCTTTCTAATAAACATGTAGATGATTAAAAATTACGCATTTACTGCCTTTTTATAAATTGGTATAAAATGTAGAAACGGTCATAACTGTGAAATATTGCCGCTTAGAAAAGTTTATACCAATTTATAGGTGCACATTAAAAATAAAAAAAATTAAATATCTCTGATTCAAGAAAATATGTGCTTCACAAAATACGAAGTAACATCGTATTGTTAATTAAATGAATATCGTTCGCAGTTGATTGGTATAAATTATAGTCTTATAACCATAAATCAACCACAATTAGTAAATGATCTGTTTCAAAACGCAGTTTTTTTTTCAATTTAAACCCATCATAAAAAATCCGCATTCCAGGAATAATATTTTATTTAATATTTAATTATTTCTTAATAAGATTAACGTATAGGTATACTAAGTAAAGTGTCAATAATGTTAATTTCAAACAAAGTGATATTGTCAATTAAAATTTGCAATTTATTTGATATTATAAATAAATTTAAAGTCACTCACTTCACTTATCTGATGAGATGACAGAACATAGAAAAAGAGCAATCTTGTCTATGAAATCAATTATTATTATTAATAACACAACACAGTAAAAGTAATCTTTTAAATGTCTATTTTTATAATTTTATTTCCATCTTAAACCTTATAATGTGACATTTGTTTATGACAAAACAAAATCGTTATTATTTACAATAAAACTACTTTAATTTGTGAAAACCTGGGGTCACCTGAGACGGGCGCCACTTATTTTTTCGCAGTAAATTATATAATGTAGACTTTATAATTTTAAATACAATGTATGATTTTATACTTATAATAAAATACATATTAGAAAGGTTATTCTGAATTATGAAAGTGTATTAAACAATTACATACCATACGTATCGTTCATGAGTCATTTGCTCTTGAAAGGTGTACTTACTTTTTCCCTAATCATAGCAGATTATCAAGTTTGATAGATTTTTTACAATCAATACAATTGTACTAATCATTTTTATATATTTTTTACTTCTTTCAGACAATGCAAAAGGACTTCTGGTGTGCCCGCCCCGACGAAATGTCAAATATGACAGTTGACAGTTGGAAAAACCTTACCCAACCGCAAGGTGCATGTTCAATAATCGATTTCAAGTTCCCCAACATACCCGAATCGAATCTAAATGACTACTTCCAACTGTCAGCAACTGTCAACCCTAACATGACAAAATGTAATACCTTCGAGTTCTCCTACGATGAATATGGATTGACCATTGTCGAAGAATACGGACTCGTTTGTGAACGTCAGAATCTTCTGAGTGTCGTTGAAATGTGCTTTTTGGCCGGAGCTGCTGTTGGCAGTGTGTGCAGCGGATGGATATCCGATCGTTTTGGCAGAAAGCACACTCTTATGGGTTTTGCTTTAGTTCAAACCTTACTGGGTGAGTTCAAAGACTCTGATGGTGCTTAGATTGTCACAATGACACTTGATTTGAATTATTAATTTACACTTATGCAAGAATGATAATTATTATTTGCGATTAGATCTCAGACTTTGTATAAACCTGCCTTATGAGCATAATTTAAGCCCGACGAGTTTTATAAAAGTAGATTGCAACTAAATGCCATTAGAAGAAATAAAATGCAAATGAAAATTATGGAAATATGTAGTTCAAAATAGTTTTTATTGTTTATGAGCGCTAACGATGTTGATTGTATATTTATTACTAATATTGGTAACAAACAAGTGACGAACGGCGCCGCCATCACCACGCAATAAAGGTGTGACAAGCAGGCGTTTATAATCTATTGTGGCTGATACAATCGGAGTAGAAAATTTCATTTGATTCTGAGAATAACTTTTAGAAAAGAATAACATATTATTTGTATAAAAAATAATATTTAGAGACATATTAATGTACACGGATTAATGATCTATAGGCGTTTATTCATCTATAGGAACAGCAAGGGGTTAACTTGCAAGGCCTTCAGAGGTGAACAATATTTGCATATGGGTGAGGCTCGTGGAAGTTGGTGTGTTCTAAGTACACGTACTTTTTCACATTTTTTGTTCTTTAGAAAGGAATCAGCTTACATGCATTGAACAACAAATAAATTATTGCACCCTATTGACAACTTACATTAACCATTTCTTCAACTTTGATATAATTTTTTCCTAAGGGTCTTCACAGTGCAGAGCAGATTACATGCATTTTTAACTTAACTTAATCCGGACTCCACTTAAAATCCACTTTGAATGTAAGCGGAGTTAACCAGAGAAGTAGCTGAAATCATATCGCTTTACTCAACTCTATAAAAACTATTTTTTGTCAATTAAGACATCATTTTGAGTTTACGAAGAAAATTACAACATCATCCAAGTCTCAATTCACTTTTAAGTCTTTGAAAAGCGACCAACGTAATCATTATCGAAACTGTGCCAATACAAAAAAGTGCAATTTTTGTAAATATGCAAACCAAGGGAAAAAATACAAACATATTATTTTTTTTTAAAATTTTATTCAACACCAGTAATAAGCCAAATAAAACATAAAAATTAAGTCAGTTATCCATCTCAATGTTGTCCTCGGTATTTGCATTGTCTTCTCCTGGCCTTTGCGGTTGACGATTTTACTTTCCCATTCCCAATGCGCCAGTTCCCAATACGCCAATTCCCTTTCCCAATGCATTTTCAGCAACCTTAGTTGCCAGATCCAAAGTAGGGGCGCAATATACAGATTGAACGGAAATGGCAATAATTGCTACTAAGAACACCAAAGTATATTTCAAAGCGAACATTTTTTTTTTTTTTAATTTGAGTAGACACCTCTTTCGACGGAAAACAAGGAACTTATGGTTTCAACTGAGATTTGTCAAGCTTTTATAGTTCACCAATGGACGAATCATCAACTGGCAGAACTAAATCAACTCTACTGAGCAAATAAAATAAATTTTAACAAACCCAAATAAAAGTGTTAAATAAACTAGATAGGAATATAGGAACAACAATCAGATGTCTATAGTAAATATTATTTATTTGAATAACCTTCTTCCATAAAAATAATGTCTAAGTGAAACTAAATGATAGATGACAGATGAGTAGTCGGGGTTCATAAACTGCAACAATTAGGTTATTCTTTTTTATTATTTTTGGGAAAGTTTGACACTACAAGGTGAAACAAGAGTTCCAAATTTGATTCTGTTGCTGAAGCTTATAGAAAAATCTATATTTTTGTTCTTGTAGTCTGTGATTTGTCAAAAAACGATACAATTTAGTTTCGTATTATCATTAAGGGTATTTTTCGACTTTTTTAGTGGAGTTTGTGGAAACCAAAGTTCCTTTGTCAGTGTCTATACAATACATACTTACATATGTATTTAGTTAGAAATTGACTTTTAATAAACCAATCAGCACTCCAATAGCAAATAGCGTTTGAAACATCAATCAACGACGTCTAATCCACGTTCTTTTACCGATTAAGTCACGATTTACTTGAAGACTGTACATCAAGTTAATTTTTTGATACTTTTGAGATGTGTCAAAAGATAAAAGAGAAATGAAAGAATGCATTGATCACATCCAAGAAAATTGTTAGTGAAATTGTGACAGCTGAGTTACCTACGACGAAGTACATATTAAGTTTTAATTTCCATTTTTGTGTACCTAATGGACAAACCTATCGAACTGTCCATGTGACAGTTGAATAGAATACAATACAAATATTTGGAATTCACCCAAAACTGTTCCTCCAAAGAACTAAGTGGTACAACCCTCTTCTATAAAAATGTAAGAGGAGATAGTCAAACTTTCAACCATTTTAGAAAGTCTCAAACATTTACGCACGTAATATTCGATTTTACAGAAACTTGATTAAATTTATGTTTCTTTTTGACACTGAACTTTTTTCACATGAGTTCTTAGTTTTTTTTCAAAAAGATCGATGGGTACATCGGGAATTCAAAAAAAAACTTGAGGAGGTGTCGTTAAACTGTGAAAAATCTACTTATGTACATACTACTCTAATGAATTAGAAAAAGGCAATTTAGTTGATTGTACCTATACTGACATTTTTAAGGCATTTGATCAATTAAACAACAAGCTCATAACTTTGAAATTGAAAAATATCGGTTTCCCACCCTATTTTACACCTTGGAATGGAACTTATCTAGATTCTAGAAGAAAGACCAATACCAAGTAAAATTCAGAAATCTCCTTTCTAAACCTTTTGTTTCTCATTCAGGTGTTCCACAAGGAAGCCGTTTAGGCCTTTTTTTGTTTATTCATGCAGATTAAATGATGTTGCAACAGCGAGCCAGGTTCTCTAGCCTTGACGGTGACCTTTTGCTAAAAGACATAAATATGTAGTTTCAATTTTTAGTGGAAGATATCTGGTTTAACCTTCGACGTTCTTAAATTCCAGACAATGCCATCTTCTGAGCACCTTTGAGCTTTGACTACTTTATCTCGAATTGTAAACTACATAATCTCGGGTCAAGATCTTTGAAGATTTAGGAGAGTTAGGAGTTATTGTTAATAAAGCAAACTCCATGTTAGGCTTCATAAAACGATGGGCGAAAGAATGTAATGATCCATACGTAACCTTATCGCTGTATAACTGTTATGTAAGACCACACCTTGAATACGCACCTCAAGTGTGGAGTGCATTTTATGACGTAATTTTATACGATTTGCAT
Source organism: Scaeva pyrastri (assembly GCA_905146935.1). Taxonomy (NCBI): domain Eukaryota; kingdom Metazoa; phylum Arthropoda; class Insecta; order Diptera; family Syrphidae; genus Scaeva; species Scaeva pyrastri. Next base: position 40,650,195 of record LR989927.1, on the reverse strand, counting down.
TGAAAGGACAGACCCAGAACTAACACATGAACTTATGAGGAGTCTTCGATGTGGGAAATAGCTCGAACTAATCTGACTACCATCGAACTACTGAAGTAGTGAAGTGAAAAAGGAAAGCATGCTGTTAAGAGTGGGCCACAGCGGAATGTGTTTTTTGATGTCTAATGAGTTCCTTTAAGAAGGCTCAAGCTCAATTCACTTTATTATTCACATTTTCATCTAATCGGAGGAGAATCACGTACGATGTATGTACATAAGTCGTTGCAATGCATGTTACTTATACACAATTGGTAAACATGAATCAACGAAATAAATAATCTTTATTGCATTAACAAACAAATAAAAACAATTAATTAATTCAGTCAATTTAAAAAAGTACCTTTTTGCGGATTTTTTGTTAACAAAATCATCGATTATATCGAAACGTCATAAGTTTTCGTGTTCACCAAGTCAGACTCTATCCACAGAAGAGCTAAAGCGTTTATTTTTTCTTGGATCAATATTGATCTTAAATTACATACCTACTTAAAACAAAAGATAATAATAGTAATTAATAATTTTTACCCTTTTTAGACAAGAAAAACTTCTCCCGCCCGAACAATTCCTTTGCAATAAAAATTGGCATTGTTGGCAAAATTTGTTGCAGACTTCAATTTGGAAAACATCGGAAAACCGTCTTGCAAAAATCTTTTTGATTTCCTTCCATGAGGTAGACCAAAATCTGTCAGTAAATTTGCGCCCTAGGCTCAAGCCTACTCAGCCTGCTGCTAAATCCGTAATATGTTTTTTATATTATATTCAAAAATTTATTAAATATTACGTTTTCTCATTGAATTAGTTGAAATAGTTTTATTTTTATTTCTTAAGTGTATTGTACAATCCTAATTTATAATTTTCAAATCCTGATTTTACCTAAACTATCGTTTTTGAAATTTTATTGCAATGCATGACATTTGCATTTGTTTTCAAAAATTAGAATGTTTGTCTATACTCTATAGAATTCATAAAATTGTCCAAACAAATTTTATAAGTGATACTTTGGTTAAGGTGTTTAGTGTCCTTTTAAAAGTATGAAAGTAATTTTATACAACTTTTAAGAAGGGGGAGGGGGGTTTTGATCCAGTTTTACAGTCAAAGCAGAAGAAAATATTTCGCAATTCGAGGAATCTAATCCAGAATGACTTAATTCGGTCTAATTTCATCCCAATTTGACACTCTATTCAATTTCTTCTCTAAACCAAAGTTATTTAAATATTAAAATTCAAGTATCTTAAATTGTTGTATTTGTAATTCCATATACATTTTTGCGATTTCTTGAATGTTCCCGTCCAAAAATGGTACATGAACATGAATTTTTTAAAAATCACTATGCATCATTGGGTTCGAGTTTTTGAAGAAAAAACCAAAATCACTTAAAACCTACCATTGAAAATATCAGCTTGCATGAAAATTACATCAAAACAAATTATTGGTCCTTTGGAAGGGTAAAACATGATCAAGGAAAATTTAAAAAATAATTCCGAGTTTATTTTAGTTTTCTTACAAGTTTATTAAATTTTATTAGTGAAACAAATACAACTTAAAATTGTGCAATTTTCAAACATGCCGTCAGTTGTCCATCTCAATGTCGTCCTCTATTCGGGTTTGGTCACTCGTCCTTTTAGCCAATAGTGTCTCCCTTTCCTCCATTACGTTCACTTTCCACATGGATTATATTTGTTTTTCCAACTATTGGCAGGTTTGTTGGATTTTTTAACGTATTCATTAGTCCTTTTCCTTCTCCATTCCCTGTCACTTGAGATGCATCTAATTTTATGAGATTATTTGCAGTTACTATAGAAATAGCAATTATTGCCATTAGAACAGCGAAAGTATATTTCAAAGCGAGCATATTGTTTTTAAATTAAGTAGATACTTCTTTCAAAGTGAAACAAGGAACTTATGATTTGGAATAAGATTTGTCAGGCTTTTATAGTTCACCAATTGATGAAACTTGAATTAGCAAAACCAAAACGGCTCAACTAAGAAAACAAACCCAATTTTAATAAACCCCAATAAAAAGGTTTAATTTATTTGTTAGAGATAGAGACATTAAGATATTAAGTTTATTTGTTTAGCCTACTTTCATATGATAAAACGATAAAAAAATTAGTATAATAGCATTAATTTTAAACTGTCCACTAATATAGGGTATTTGAAGATTAAAGGTACAGGCTTTATTTTGTTACTGACTGTTTTTAAACTATATTTTGATGAGTAGATAAAAACGCGCTGTTTACATTGATCGTGGCGTATATCAAGCTAGTTCATGAGACCATCAACATTGTCACATACGTATAAAAATCCCTCTATTTTAAAATATTCCTTAAAAGGCTTCTTGATTCTTGAAGCCTAGAACTCGAACTTTTCTTTTGATAAACCCAAATCTCTAGCTAATTCATTCAGTTCGCACTGGTTTACAAGTTAGAGTGTTAATGTTTCTGAAAGTTCATACGGTGGATCTTCAAGTATGCCTAAAGTGACAGTAAATGATTCTTCTTCTTCTAAAATTTGAAGATGATGAAGTGGATGGTGTTCTTGGTACAAGACAGTTTTCTCCGTGGTTTGGATATTTTATTTTATTTTTATCCTTCTACGACAAGCATGTCAAACTCAATGGCTATCACGGGCCAAAACAGCAGGATTTAAATTTTTATGGGCCGTAAAAAAAAAAAAAAAAAAAAAACAAGAAAACCAAAGATAAATTTATTAACTAAGATGACTGTTTCCCTTTTTTTTCTACAAATAAACAAACTCCTCACCCCACAGAAATTTTCCCAAAAATCGCCACTTACGCCTTACGATGCTGAAGCGAAACGAATAATCCCATACAAAAATGACCAGACGAAATCCGAACCAACATTTTCGTTCTAATTTTCGTTTTGCGGTACGCTGCTGATCTGTTAAATTGTTTTTTTTTGAGTGGAGAATGGTAATAGATTTCTTAGTACAATTTTTACAATTCTCCACACTTTTTCGTTCACGATTTAACTACCCGGTACTTTTGATAAACCCAATAACACGTTATGAGAATATGAATGCAGAAAGCTAGTACTAGCGAAATATAAAACTTTAAATAATATTGATATTTAGACCTGTTACAAAACTGTAATGACTTGATGGGTGAAAGGTGAGGGTAGAGCAACAAAAATATATGATTACTGTTCTGGTTGTCAAACCTTTGTTCCCTTGTGTTATTGGTCCTTTGAAAGGTTAAATCATGATCAAAAATCATTCCAATATAGTGCAAGTTTATTTTAGTTTTTTTCTCTTACAATTTTATTCAATTTTGGTAATGAAACAGATAACACAACTTAAAATTTTGCAATTTTCAAATATGCAGTCAGTTGTCCATAGTCCATCTCAATGTTGTCGTCCATTCGCGTTTGGTAAATCGCAGTTGATGAAATTTTATATCGATATAAATGATTTTTTGTTACTAAAGCAAATATCTTTATACAAGAGCTACTCGGTTTTTACACTTTCAAATGTAAAGTGAAATGATGTTCTAGGATGTGAATGATACCATAAAGTTAAGTAGATTTTTTGTGATAATAGTTATAAATCTCCTTACATTTTGTAGCATTGTCCTAAACCTTTCAATGCTTAAATTTCTTCTTCACTTTTAACATTACTTTGTTCAAATAAATTGAACACACTAATGTTTGTTTAGTATTTTTATAGGAAAGTTAAATAATTCCTATTTTCATATTGCCAGTGGAAAACCATTCAATAGTTAAGTTTACTATATTTAAGAGTTTCAAGACATCGAATCCAGACGTATATTTAAAGCAATGTTTGCCTTTCTTCAGAAACAGAGCAAGAAAGTGTAAACATAAATGAAGAAACCAAAAACCCTTAAGGATAATAAAAGAATAACCAACCAAGCGATAAAAAAAGTTTTAAAAATACAAACATATTATTTTTTTACAATTTTATTTAACACCAGTAATAAGCCAAATAAAACATAAAAATTAAGTCAGTTATCCATCTCAATGTTGTCCTCGGTATTTGCATTGTCTTCTCCTGGGCTTTGCGGTTGACGATTTTACTTTCCCATTCCCAATGCGCCAGTTCCCATTCCCAATGCGCCAGTTCCCAATACGCCAATTCCCTTTCCCAATGCATTTTCAGCAACCTTAGTTGCCAGATCCAAAGTAGGGGCGCAATATACAGATTGAACGGAAATAGCAATAATTGCTACTAAGAACACCAAAGTATATTTCAAAGCGAACATTTTTTTTTTTTTTTATTTGAGTAGACACCTCTTTCGACGGGAAACAAGGAACTTATTGTTTCAACTTGAATCTGTCATGCTTTTATAGTTGGCCAATAATTAGGAAATCACTAACTGAGGAAAACAAAATCCAAGCAAATAAAATAAATTTTAATAAACCCAAATAAAAAGGTTTCATTTAGTAGTTAGAGACAACAATCATCGTATTAAATATTAAGTTTATTTGACCAACCTACTTAAATAAAAAATAGATAAAGACTCGAGGAACATATATTTTGTTTCAATGTTAAGTTAAGTTATCTTTTATGATTAAAAACAGCTTTGCTTAGAGAAATCACACTATTTTCGTTTTTTTTTTTTTGTCTTTGATATGTAATTTTATAAGGAACGAATTATTCCAATCCGAAAAACAAAAAGGGTAAAACCTGAAACCGAGTTTGCTTTCGGAGAATCAAAAAAAAACCAAGCCAACAGCACCAAATCGCAAAGCTTAACATGGGAAATAGCAAAACGTCGAAAACAGTTTAATCAATGTGAATTAATCTATAGTATAGGTACCGTATGCACTTTATGTACAGATAGAGAGCACACAACGTTAGAGAGTTTCAAAAACATATCAGCGCCATCTGTCGGAATCCATGCGAGTAACAATTGGTATTTTTTGTAAATAACAAAGAGTCCGTGTACCGATTTTTAGTTTTCTAAAAAATTACGAAAAGTGCCATACAAAATTTCACCCCCCCATTTCAGGGAAGTTGGGATTTAGAGAGAGAGAGACAAAAAGTAACCTATGTCACTATTCACCAATTCAACTATCGCCATTTAAAAAATCACGTCAAACCGGTAGCTCCGTTTTGCCGTGACAGACGGACAAACAAACACACTTTCGCATTTATAATATTAGTATGGATATGGTTATCGACTCTGACCTTTTGTGAACTTTTGGTTTCTTACTTTCCATTAAGCATTGGCCCTGATATACTCGTAACTAGGTATACTACACGGTCTGGAGTATCCTCATACACATTGCCGAACCTTTACAGAGCACTGTTCTGCTGTCTAAGAATTTCCAGCGTTTAGGTATATGTATAAGAGGATCTGTTATTGATCTGAGATCATTCTTATTTTTGGTTCCAGTTCTCAATAAATATATGTAGATATGAGTCTATTTCCGTCTATGTCCATGCTTAACAAACACAATTCTGGCGCTTCTTTTACCGAGTCCAATGTCTGAATCAAAAGAGAAGTGTCACTTTTAACTTAGTTAAAAAAAAGAGTTAAAAAATGGTCGAAAAAAAACTTACAAAATTATAATCTAAGATTATAAATTCTTAAATAAGAAGTAAATGTCATTCAAAAGCAGTACAATGGCACCTTTCCCGTCCTTCATATAAAAATAAACAGTTAACTGTCAGATCAGAAAAAAAAATACTCTATTTACATAATTATCATTCACAAACAATCTGCACTCAAATTAAATCAACCGCTAATTTCAGTTTAATAACTATATCCTTTTTATTTCATTCCTTCCTCCACCACAGGAACTCTCCTGGCATTTTCAACATCCCTGGCAATGTTCATGACATTGAGAGTAATAATTGGATTTGCATCGATGACCGTTGCCGTGGTGAGTTTTGTTCTAGTAGTCGAATTAGTTAGCGGCAAATGGCGAACTATAATTGGCATCCTTAATATCCTTCCGGTGGCGATCTCCTATATTCTGACATCGGGGATTGCTTATTTAACGCGTGATTGGCGCCTCATGCAATTGGTTATATCGGTGCCATGGATTGCATTGCTCTTCATTTGGTAAGTTTATTTAATACATTTCCATGACACCACATCAATGTTGATGCATTCTCTCCAGAAGAAAATGAAATCTCGCTAAATTCGATCCAAATAGCATTCATTAGTGCCTCCTTTCCTGAGGGAAAAATGGACCGTTGCTGTATAGAGCTGTCTTTGAGTATACATGGCAACAGTTTGTCCAATTCCAATTGTATTCATAACATGACTGTTTGTATTTTCTATAGACAATAGAAGCATCTCCAATTAGCTGAGATTTTTGATTAACAAATCTTTGCTGATTCATCCAACCAACATTATTTGGAAATTCGATAAAACTTGTGGTTGACTTAATAAATGCATAATGGAAAAGTCTGTTCAAAGAAATAATTGTTTGAATGCAAATAATATGTACATAAATTTTATTTAAAGTTTATGAAGACGTTCCATCTGCAGTCGATTTGTGGAGGGGGATTTTAAGCACGACTTGGTTAAGCATTCTTAATCATTATTAGTGACGTACATGAAGTCTTGAATGTAGGTATTTTTAGATTCCAAAAATTCCATTTCACAGTAGATTTCACGGATATGGAAATCTAAATGTTTTTGATGACAAATGTTTAGTTTGTCTGTTAGTTTTCAATTGTATCGACATGTAGTTTCGAAAATATTAAGCAAGGGCTATCAGTTCTTTGTCAGAACTTTGGCTACATGTCAAAGATATGTATGTGATATGTCAATTTCGAAGATTCTTATCATTCAAGCCATTCTGTTCAATCACCAACACTATTCAATACAGCACTGAACCTTTAACCCCTATTGTCAGTTCCTGAACAACAACTGAAAATCATTTCAATGCCTTTTCTATAACTCATGAGACACATCCCTGTTATAGATCATATTATATTGATCTTAAAAAAGTCAGAGTGATAACACAAGACCACTTTCAACTGAAATATAAATTATGGCAACAAATAGTATTTCGACATTTATTTAACATTTTGTTACCAAATGTCACTGAGAATTTGGCAAAATTTTAAAGAAAATTAATGATGCAGAAATCGATTTTTTATAATCTAGCAATTTTGAATCCTACCTTGATTTGAAATTTAACCATTAATGGCTCTTTTGGCGTTTATAAAATAGTCTAAGTACTTCAAATCCCAAAAGAATCTTTATACAGTGCCTTTTCGAAGCACAACCTAAGATCAGCAGACTTTTGGATCCTTTGAGGTTTTTTAATTTTACGATTAGTCTATGATTTCTACCTTCGTCACTTTCCATTTTTACTTTTCTGTACACTGTACTGTACTGTACTTACTAAAAGTAATGTCAATGTGCTTGGCAATTGTTTTTAACGAATATTCCCTTTTGACATGAAAAAATGCTTCTCAAATACAAATTATTTGTAGCTTGGATTCCTCATGCAATTTGAATTTTAGTTCTGTTTTCATAACTGGGATTTCAACTTATATGTTAATAGCGTATATCTGTCGTTCTTCTTTACATCTACTAGCCGCGTTTTATTGGTAATCTATCCCTAACATAGTATTCGAGTACCAATAAAACGCTATATTCACTTTTATATTCACTTTTAATTTGTCTTCTTAAAGTTGGTGTCCCTACATTATTTGTCAAATCATTGATGTCAAAATATCAAAATCTTCTGTCACACACAAAATATAAAAGGCAAATGTGCACTTGAAAATAGAAAAAAATTGAATGCATATTGCAAACAAAAGTTGTAAATATACCAATTGACTTGTTAAAGAAATTTCTGGCTAACATCTTTACATTTTAATTAAAAAATCAATTTGAGTTTTAAATCAAAATAAACAACAGCTGTTTTACATGGGGCGCGTTCGAAGAATGTACAATTGTGTAAATTATTGGGTCGAGTTGGAAAATGCATGAAAACGGTTGTTGAGTTGAAGTTTGCATAGAAATGCACACTGAGTTGGTTTCGAATGTGTTTTACTTATATTTGAAGTAAAACTTTGAAAATATATTGATTTTCTTGTTATATTTATCACCCACAGATTAAAGTTCACCATTTTATCAACTCCCTGTTTAATTCTATCGGTTTATATGGATGAGCGAAAAATATGGAACTAAGTTTCTGGCAACTTTAAAGACCAGTTGAATAATCGTGGTTCACTATTTTCTTCAAATTATAATAGAATTTATTACAAAGACCATTTATTTGGATAGTAAACCTTCTTTTATTCTTTTTTATTCAATAAATAAGATATTAGAAGACAAAATTCAACATGAAATTATAAAGAAATAATTAATAAAAATTATGAGAAGTTACTTCAAGTTGCCTGTAGAGTCAAAATTACCATTTTATTCTACTCAATACCGTATACATATAACTTTGGGTGTTTTTATAAATGCATGAATTTTTTGCATGCGATCAATTGCAATCACATTAAAGTCAAAGAAAAAATATGTTTGCTTGTCACTTTTTATAGTTTCACATTTGCTCAACAAATATTTGAGTTTTGCTTTTAAGAAAATCGGACATTTAAAATGTGCAATTAAAAAAGGTATGCATTCGTCAGACTTCACAACCATGTATTTATAGAAGCAACCTTTGTCAGCTTTTTAATGAGAACAAGCATATTTCAATAAATTTTCCACAATATGTGATGGTAAAATACACTAATCCTAAAAAAATTATTTTATCTCTTATGAATTGTTCCTAAAAGTTTTAAAAATTTTGTAAAGCATTGATTTAAAAAAATTTTTAACGAAAAAATTGCATTTTTATAATTTCAACCCAAATAAATGTTTGGTTTGAAATTTGTGGATCGCTTGCACTTTTCAATGCAGGCGAAGTGTATTTGTTACCGAACACACCCTCATGTTGCCAACATTTGCATATTTTTTTCACTTCTTGGCTGCCCCTACATTTAACTAGATGAAACTCTATCTTCACTAAATTACTATCGATAAACACTAGCTTATTTTTGTCCACTTTTGAGGTGTTGTTGTTTTCCATGTAAAATTTTACTAGCTAGTATTTTTTAAATGAGATATCACCGAAGGCCATTCATCCGACTGACATTCGTATTATAAATTATACAAAAGAAAAAACTAATAACTACATTCGTGATAATTTTCTATGCGTGTTCTGTAACGAAGAGCAATCAAAGATTATTCAGAAAGAAGATTCCAAACTCTTTCTGCATTGAATGTTGATAGTTTCCGCAACAATAAGTTACCTCAGTATTTGCCATATTCCTAGGAAATGGAACACCTCCACACGTTCTTTATGTACGATTGCATGAATCACAAAACATTGGAATCTCCGGTCGATGAGGAATGTTAGTTAGGCCGACGAGCTTAACTGTCTGAATTGACGCCTCAGCTCACTCATAAAATTATCATACATTATATTGACGGCATTCTTCTGCAAACCGTCAAATATTTCCTAGAGCTAGTCGAGATTTTCCCCAGCTAATACGTATAAGTTGTGTTTTATTCACTGCTGCACAGTGCAGCGTTCAAGTGAATAAAACGATCAACACATTCCTTATATATGACCAGCAAAGCTGTAATTTTTTTTTGCTGGCTTCTTTTTTGCCAGCAATCAAATTGTTATTGTTTATACCGAGAGAAATGTTGCTGCGCTAGCTATACAACAGTGAATAAAACTCAGGTATAGAAATGGTTGATGAGCATTCGATTTCCAGTTTGTTCCACTTGCCTCCTAAAATCATTACTTGCGTCAGAACTAATTTTGGAATCCTTTCTTCGCTCTCTTGCAACGTAATTGAAATGCAATTTAAGTGTGTCCAGAAAGAGTGATCTTGATCAGAGATGCTATTTCTGTATCCCGTTTCAAGATGAAGCATATAATTTGGTGAAGAAACGAGCAGGAACTTTTCCACTGCTTCAAATGATAGCCCTTTACCTATTTGAGCACAATAAAACCGTTGCTCGGAAGACTTTATATTTTGACATGTGGGAAATGTTATTCCAAAGAATGCATCTTCGCAATGCGTTTATCTTCAAATGGTTTACATTGAGATGCTTTCCGTTTTCCAGGTTTAAGTTAGAAGTTATATAATCCTTTATTTGGGCCCTTTCAAATAATTCCATACTGACCTGACAATTAAGAACTCTGATTCTAGACTAATGCCAAGATTCAATCCATTTTTTTTTCCCAAAAACCGAAGCCAATCTCATTCCACTAAAATGTTCAGTCAACAATGAAGAGAAATTTTTATTCGATTGAATTGATTTTCTTTTTTATTTCCACATTCTTGTGTTCTGTTTTGTTAGTTGTTTTGTCCTCATTTATTCTACTGTCTGCCATTTTCTAATTGTTTGTCCAAGTTGGGACTGTTGGACTTCTCCCGTTCGAGGACGATGACTATGGAGAGCCTGCTGAGGGGTGGTTAGTTGGTTTAGCATTTTCATTTCTCTAATTTATTAAATCAACATGGGTGTTGTGTACTGATGCCGCAGGCGATGTATACCCACTTACATATTTGCCTCGTCCTTGTTACACACACATGTACATATGTACAAGTACATATTTATGTAGGTACCTATAACTTTTCTAACTTTACACTCACACCGGTATTATATACATATTTACTCATTTCTCTCTTATACTTATAATCAATCATAAAGGTATTGTGTCCCAGAATCACCACGCTGGCTGTTAGCCCGAGGTCGGCTCGATGAATTGGTTGAGCTGATTGAACGTGCGGCAAGGATGAATGGTCGAACGCTTCCATCGAATTATCGGAAATCACTTGAAGCCAACCTAAGGGAAACAACTGCACCACTCTCATCCTCGTCCATGCCACCATCATCAACATCATCATCATCATCATCACCATCATCAGCTATCCTTGTGACGGGTGGTGTAAAACAAAGTGAGGCCGATGGTTGTCATTCGGTTAATGGAAATCCTGGTAAAACTCTTCCAACTCTTCCAACACCTGTACCTGAAATATATGATATAAGCACCAAGAGTCCCTTGGTCGTTGTATTCAACAAAGACTACTGGCGTACAACCGTACTCACTCTGATTGTATGGCTGACATTGATTATCATCTATTTTGGATTGACATTGCATCTGAGCAATCTGGGTGGCAATGTTTATTTGAATACGGTAAGTTCACATATAGGAAAAGTATATATATACAACAATATGCTATATAGTATCTATAATATGATGACGATGGGTGGAGGCTTGGATTTCCAATTGATATAGAGATTTAGTGGATGGTTTTGACTCTCCAACGCCAAAGCCAACGCTAGCTAAAAAGGTTGCTAGGAATTTGATTCAAGCGTTTCGCACTTGAACCATCATTTATGGAAGTTCAGTTAAGTTGATGTCCATTTCAGTGATTTGAAGTTATTCCTATGAAATTTTGGTTACCTTTAGGTGAATTACCTTTGAGTATTGGTTAAATTGAAAATGAGAGGGAAAAACTTTCCATGTACTCGTATCTTCATTCTTCAACTTTAAGTTGGATCACGCATTATAACTATCAGAGTATAGCTTTCGAACTCTAGCTATTGTCCATCTTGTCAAGTATGAAGGATTCTTTCTAAGATAATGAAAGATAATGAAAAAAAAGTAATTTAAATATCAAAAAGACGGGTGCCTATTGTTTGGTTTTTTTGATTTCGAAAATTGTTGTTTCGTTTTTGTCGCAATTATTTATATTTACTTCGAAAACGTTTTGTTTGTTTATTGGAACTTTGTTTCGAGTTTGTTTCGTTTTACTATTACTTCGAAAATCTTCTTTTGTTTTTTAGTTCTTTTGTTTTTCTGTTCTAATTATTATGAGTCGTTTCGTTAACGTTTGTTTCGCATTTTGCCTTTACGTTTATCTTTTGTTTCGGAATGCGATTTTTTTGTTTTTATAAAGTGAGACAAGAAGGAGGTAAAATTATGGAATGTAGTTCCATATGAAGCAGATTTTAATAAATTATTTCGTCTAATTTTGATAAATTTTTTTGGTTATTTCGATTTCAATCATTTCGCCACCGGTGGTATATATTTTGTTTTAATTTTCCAGCATGTAAAGAATTCTTCGCGCGAATTTTAACGGCTTTAGGTTCTTTACATGCTGAAAAATTAAAACAAAAGATATATTAACGGTGGCGAAATTATTGAAATCGAAATAACCAAAAAACGAAACAATCGAAAACGAAACAATCAAATGTGAAATAAAGGTAAGAGGAAATAATTCAAAAACGAAACGATCGAAAAAAGAAACTATCAAAAACGAAATTTAACTAAAACTAAATAATTAAAAAGATAAACAAAAATTTTCGAAACAAAAAGAAACCAAATAAATAAAAAGTGAAACAATAAAATGCGAAAAAAAAAACAAAATACGAAACGATAGAAAAGAAACAACAATAAAACCAACAGAAAAAAACGAAACGAACCATACCCCAAAAAGACAGCTGCCAATTGACATTGACCTAGCAACATCATCGTCCTAGAGGTTAAAGGGTTATCAATGATTTACATTGCTTTAGATTATCAATGACACTTCATCGTTTGAATGTCGGTTTTACTCTATAACCGCAGCAAAAATTATGAAATTTCCCCCTTTTTTAGGCGTTTTCTTTTGTAGTTCAAAGCAGAGCCTGAACTGTCAAACAAATAATTGTGTTTCTTTTTTCGTTCTGAACATGTTCAGAGCGTGTTATACCGTCAGTACAACTTTTGTAATTAAATAAAACCAACCACTTGTTCTGTGTTCCAAATTAAGACTGATTTTTATTATTAAAATTCTTAATGCTAAACCCAAGATGCGAACAATCACATCATGGGTGGTCAGTTATAAAAAGAGAAAAGATAAAGTATAAAAGATCAAATGTATTTATTTGCAACTATGCAGATAACCGCGGAGAAGACTCCGTATCTTATAATATTGATTGATAAACAATGCTCTGATAAACAATACAATACTGATGGAAATCATACAAAGTATCATTCTTAGTTTATTTATTTAAGTGTTGGATTTCATTTCCAACGGAAGTTAATATTGATAAAATGATTTGGATTGAATTATATGACTCTATAGATTATCGATACTGGATATAATTATAACATTTCCCCCCTTATGAAAGATTTCGGTCTAACATCACGAAATCTTATTCTTTCATTTAAGGATTCTAAAGGTAAATCATCAGAACTTCGAATAAATTCAGTATGCTTTACATCATTTTTTATGTTAAAACAATTCTTGAAACAAATACATGGTAAGTTCATACATCTTTTGTATTTAATACAACAACAACATAGACATATTGTGATTATAAAAATAATCAGTGTCAAACTATAACTTATACTTTTTCGTACAGGATTTTCGCTTAAAAGTATTTCAAATATATTTTTTTCAATATTTCTTGCATCTGTTGCTAAATCAGCTAATTCTTCAAAATTTATTTTCTTATTTACAGGATTTAATACAATATTACTTTCTTCTTCATCAGAATTTAATAAACAACAATTATCTTCAAAAATACTTTTTGATATAATTTTATCAGTGAAATTTACAAAATGTTGTTTTACAGGTTTAAGATTATTTGAAATAGTTTTTGCCTCACAATTTCCATTTATAGTAATGAACCCTGTACCTGGGCCAATTGTCTTTGAACTCTCAATATTATTACATTTACAAAATAGCTTTGATTTATACATAGTAGAGTAAATCCACTTATTTTTATTAGATAACTTATGGAAATTTTCAGAAAGTTGTATTTGTTTTACATTACAATCTTTTGTATAAGGTTTTCCCATGAACAAATTTATTTCACATTCTTCAGATACAAAAACTTCTTGTAGTGATAATTCTTTACATATTCTTGGACCTTTAAAGTCATCAATAATTTTACAATTCATATCATTAGTTAATGAATATTTTTCTTTTTTATCAGTTACAATTAATAATTTCACTCTTGGTTTAATTAAATAAAAATGATATCCTTTTAATTCCGGTAAAGGAATCAGATTATACAACTGAGACTTTTCATTTAAAATTAAAGGTATTGAAATAACAAATAATATTTTATTTTCATATAAAACAACTGCTAAATCTACGATCTTATAATATAAATGTATATTTATTAAAATTGGTTCGAAAGGAAAATTAAGATTTTTATTTTCAATATTAGTATGTATTAGTTCTAATAATTGTGATGGGGAAATAACTCTTGGATGCAATATGTTTTGTTTTGCAAATAATATTATGTCTATAATTTCACTTAAATCTTTTTCTGTGTCTAAAATAACAAAATTTAGCATTTGTGACAATTCACTTATATGGATTTCTTGCTTCAAGACTCTTTCTTTTTCTGTTTTTAGTTTTGACATTTTAGTAATTTCTTGTATTATTTCGTCAGTTTTAAATCTTATAGTTTCTATTTCAAAATTAGTGTGATTTAAATTTTCAATTGTTTTTTTAGTCAAAAGTATTTGTTCTTGCATGGATTTTACTACATTATGTTGGGTTTTATCTAAATTATCAATCATTTTTCCATAATATTCTCCATCAGCACTATCTAAATTTCCGAAGACTGTTTTGATTCCAGTACCAATTATATCTATCCAGCCTCTCTTAAAGCGTTTTGGTTTTCCAATTAAATCGAAAAGATTTTCATGACTATTTTTCAATAAAGCTAATTTATTCTTGAAAATGAATTCTTGTTGTAAACATAACCCCTTAGAAATTTCGGTTAACTTAATAGAAGTTGTATTTTTGCAAAGTCTTAACAAACTAGATTCTAAATTGATTAATGTATCATATCTTAGATTAAGGTAGTTAATATCGATAAAACTAATGATGCTAAATTTTCCATTTTGAAAATATACATCTCCTATGTTTTCGTAAAATAAACCAGGTGCTTTTTCAATTGGTTCAATAATAATTTCACTTTTTTTCTCAACCTTATCGGGTGCAAAAATAATATTATTTTCTTCAAACAAGACTTGTCCTTCACAAGCTATGATAAGAGTGGCAATGACGCCAAGAAACATTGTAGACCTAAAAGAAAATGAGATTATTATCAAGCTGGTTTTGTTATATTAAAATTATATTTGTTTAACTTTCTCTTTACTCGAACATATATATTATTGTTGGAAACTTTTTCTATTTTGTAAGGACCTTTATATACCGGTGATAATTTACCTCTTCTATTTGCGCATTTTATGTAGACAAAATCACCAATTTCATAGTTTACTTTATTTATTTCGGGTTTTTGTCTGTTTCTAGATTTTTCCTTTCCTTTGATAACATTTTCTTTTGCAATTTCCTGTAACTTTTTTAATTTTGCTTTTAAATTTGAAACGTAATCATCATAACTGATTCCTACTTTGATTTGATCAATTGAACTTGGTAAATTACATTTAATACCAAACAAAAGTTCGAAAGGTGTAAACTTGGTACTGCTATGTCTTGTGGTATTATAATGGAGCGTTATTAAATGAATAAACTCATCCCATTCAGAAGGGTCTTTTTCGGTAAATGATCTTAAGTATTCGCCTAATTTGCAATGAGCTCGTTCCACTGATCCATTGGCTTGGGGATAATGAAGTGAAGTTGTAATCTTTTTTATTTTAAAGAGTTTACACAAGTTAGTCATAATTTGACCAACCAGCTCTGAGCCATTATCAGATAATAAGACCTTTGGTATTCCGAATTTTACTATCCAATGTTCAAAAAGTGCTTTGGCAATTTCTTCAGCTTGGTTTGTTTTTAAGGGAATAAATTGGATAAACTTTGTTAGATCGTCTTGAATCGTTAAGATATATTTATATCCATTTTTACTCTCTGTCATAGGACCGACTGTATCAATACTAAGCTTTTCTAATCCTGTATCAGAAGTGCTAGTCAAACTCATTGGCATTTTTACTGGATGCCTTGAAATTTTTTGTCGTTTACATATTTCACAATTTTTTACGTAATTAGCTATGTCTTTATACATATTTTTCCAAAAATATGCTTTATCCTTGATTCGATGAATCATCTGTGACTCGCCACTATGACCACCTATTGGAGTATTATGATTTTCAAACAAAACTTTATTTATGTCTTCCATATTTTGAAGAAATATCCTTTCCTTGTCTGTATCTTCTACATCTAAACTTCCACTAATTATATTATTATCGTTTTCATTTGGTAATGTCTGATTCTCAGTCTGATTCTTTTCATCATTTCCCTGTAAATTTTGTGTTTGATTTTGAATACCACTACTTTCTCCTACTTCAAAATCTTCAGCGAACCTTACCTTCCAATCTTTTTTGTTTAAAGTATTATTAGTATGTAACTCCGTATCATTACCAATAATGTATTTTTCTTTAGTCACCTTTTCTGAGCCGTCTCTATTTTTCATTCCCCTAGTTACTATTCCAACATTTCTACTTAATACGTCTGCCACAACATTTTCCTTTCCCTTGATATAATTTATATCATATTCATATTCTTCCAACTTTAACCTCCACCTAACAAGTCTTGAACCCGGATCCTTTACGTTAAAAAGCCACGAAAGTGGTTTATGATCGGTATGAATTTGAAATCTCCGTCCAAATACATAAGGGCGGAATTGTTTTACGGCCCAAACAATGGCCAAGCACTCCTTTTCAGTAGTGCTGTAATTCCTTTCCTGTTTGTTCAAAGTTCGGCTTATAAAACTAATAGGTAGCTCCGTACCGTTATTAGATGTCTGTGATAGTACTCCGCCTATCGCATAGCCACTTGCATCGGTCGTCAGATTGAAAGTTTTGTTGAAATCAGGGTATTGTAAAATCGGTTTAGTAATTAATTGGTTTTTTAAACACTCAAAACTCTTATCTTGTTCATCAGTCCAATGAAATGATACATCCTTCTTTAATAGATGCGTTAATGGTAAGGCTTTCTTACTAAAGTTTTCGATAAACTTCCTATAATAACCGACCATACCTAGAAATGACTTTATATCCTTTACGCTTTTGGGTTTTGCTATCTTTGTTATAGCTTCCACTTTTTTTTGGTCGGGTTTTACTCCTTCATCGGAAATAATATGACCCAAGTATACGACTTCCTTCCTCAAGAATTCACATTTATTCGGTTCTATTTTTAAGTTAGCTTCTCGTAACCTATTCAAAACTTCTTTCAATTTAAATTCATGGTCCATCAAACTATTTGCGTATATGACAATATCGTCAACGTATACAAAACATTTTATGCCTTGTAATCCTATCAAGATGGTATTCATCAATCTTTGAAAACAGCTGGGGGCATTTTTTAACCCAAAAGGCATTCTTTTGTACTCAAAATGTCCATAAGGAGTACTAAAAGCTGTCTTACTCATATCTTCAGTTTTCATTGGAATCTGGTGAAATCCAGATTTCAAGTCTAGTGTACTAAAATATTTGCTATTGCCAAGTTGGTCCAATATTTCATTTATATTTAGAAGTGGATAACTGTCCCCTACTGTTGCTTCGTTTAGCTTTCTAAAGTCGATAACAATGCGCCATTTTCGGTTTCCGTTTAAATCGTTTTTCTTTGGTACCACCCATAACGGACTTGACCATGGACTTTGGCTAGGTTGAATGATATCATTTTTTAATAGTTCACTTACTTGTTTATGTACTTCATCTTCGTGAACTTTCGGGTATCTGTAAGTCTTGGACTGAATTGGTTTTATATTAGGAAGTAGTGGAATAACGTGTTCTATTTTAGTTGTTGCCGTTAAGGCTTCATCTTCTACACTGAAAACATCACTGAATTCATTAATAATTTTTAAAATATTTTCCTTTTCCTCCTCATTCAGATGTTCTAATCTCAAGCTTTCCTTAACTTTAAAATATCTATTATTTTCTTGTCTTGTTCCAATAATGCACTTGAAAATATTTTTACTTCCTAATTCTTCAAACTTTGGTCCTATTCCTGAGTTCCGAAACCTAACTGGTATTTCTCTTGTATTTAAATAGCTTACAAGAACTTCCTTTTGTTCATTCACTTTCGTCACACATTCGCTAATGAAAACGTTTGGAAAAATCTCGCATTTTTCTATCCAAACTTCGGTGTTCGGCTTTGATTCACCCAGTTTAATTTTGCATATATTCTCACTTCGTGCAGGTAGGATTATAAGTTTATTGTTTTCATACATAAGATATGTTTCAACAATATGATTTATCAATTTTTCTTCCTCATAATTTATTGAAAATTTATTAGCCCTGAAGAAGTCATTTCCTAAAATTCCATCATAATTAGGTACCTCATTTAATACATGAAAATCATGTGAAAAATCTTGAATTGAATTATTTAAATTGTAACAAAACCGAAATGAAACTCTAATTTTCCCTAATGTCATGGAATCCCCATTGATTCCATTTATGAAAGTATTTTCTGCTTTATTTATTAATTCTTCCTCCACGATGTCCTTACTAATGATAGATATTTCAGCACCTGTATCTATTAAAAACTTAAAACAAGCTTCTTTATACACGATAAGTACATGTGGGCTCTCACTTACATTTCTTGTTGTGCCGAAATTGTACTGTCCTCGAGAGCCATTTGACACATACTGACCCTCGGATTTTGGTTTAAATTATTATTAAAGGGATTTCTATTTTGATTTCCATGAAAACTATTCCTTCTATCATGGCTATTGCTATTATTATTCCTTACATTGTCATTTCGGACGTTATCATCCCTAAAGTTGTAATTATTATTACGGTAAGTTGATTGATTAGTTCTAGGCTGCCGACAGTCCTTGCTTATGTGGCCCATCTTGCCACAATTATAACATTTTATAACTACGTTATTCACATGGCGAACCACGTTTTTGTTACTATATTCTAAGGGAATATAGGGTCGATTGCTCGGTGTATATTTATATATATTTAGGGACAATTCCTCACTTTGTGCAAGTTTTATTGCATCGTTTAATTCCTTACAATTCTGTGTCCTAATAAACGTTGACAACTGCGGTCTTAGCCCATTACAAAAAGATGTCAATCCTAATTTCATTATAAATTCCGATTGTGCCCTTCTTTCATCTATTTTCATTTCCGAATTTTCAAGTCTTATTTGCTCTAAGATTTTTCTAATAGCAGTTTCAGTCCTTTGGCCAAAACAAATGACCGTTTCGTTTGGATACTGTTTCAGTTGATGTAATTCTTGCATCAACTGATTAAGGCTTTTTTTATCAGAGTAAATGGAAATCAGTTTTTCCTTCAACTGTTCCCAGGTCGTAAAATCGTTGTTCATTAATGCAATTGTTGCATTACCCCTAATTTTTGATTTTATAAATTTGAATAGGACTGGTTTCTGTACATCAGAACAAAGTGAGGTTGCATCAGAACAAGCCTCAAGGAACCTAAAAACTTCTTCGGGTTGTCCCGAGAAATCCGGCACGAATTTAATTAAGCTATTTAAACTTAACTCCGCCATATTAATTTTCTATTCTCTTTTTGTTGGATCTCTTACCAATTAATTTTACTTTACTAAAAAAAAAATAGCTTTAAAACTTAAAGAATGTGACTATGAACCTGACATCTATAGATTGGCTGTGGAATTGGTAATAAACTGATCGAACCTTTGACGTACAATGTTATTTTTGCAGAACATAATACTTTTTCCTATTATCTTTTTCAAAAAAATAAACCTTGATTTTTTATTTTCCTATGAATTTAATAACTAGTAAACTTAATTGAAGTTATTCATATACATAGTTTATTAATTTTTATCATTTCTCTTTACTTGAATACATACTCTTGATTTTCTTAAATATATAGTTAAATCTTTATTTTGCTTCTTGAATACGTTAGTGTTTTTTAGTTTTACATTTTTCTCCTTTTCGAAGCGACAAAAACTTTTTATTGAATTCATCACAGTCAACATCATCATAGTTCATATTTTTTCTGCTTCCCAATGCCAATTTCACTTTTGTTTCTTCCTTTTTTCTCATTTTGCTGTATAGTTTTAGGCAAATGTAGTTTTTTTTTTTTTATTTTTTGTTATCTTTTTTTCTTACTCTATGTTAAATACACTAGTTTATTTAGTTAATCTTATAAATTATTACTGCACCTGAGTCCGTATGTGCTGCAAAAATTCATAATGCGATGAAATAGATTCACTTCGATCATCCACATGTCATCAATAAATTTTGGTTTCGCCGTGCATGTATTCTTTTAGACTCGAATTGCAGCTTTATCTCTATGTGATTATCTCACAATGCAAATGTTTATAATATTCGTTTATTTTAATATTTAATTACAGAAACAGTAAACTTAGTTAAAGTGTTTAATGTAATGTAACTGCACATATTTTATTTTTTTTTTTTTTTGTTTACACAAATAACATGTTTTCACAAAAATTATTTTAAATGAAAATTGTTAAACATTTTTATTTTTATCGTGTTCGGGTTAGTTGTTATTGAATTTTATACTTTTTCACTTTGGTTTTTTCCGGATCGCACCGCTGCCACCACTTTTGTTATACCGTCAGTACAACTTTTGTAATTAAATAAAACCAACCACTTGTTCTGTGTTCCAAATTAAGACTGATTTTTATTATTAAAATTCTTAATGCTAAACCCAAGATGCGAACAATCACATCATGGGTGGTCAGTTATAAAAAGAGAAAAGATAAAGTATAAAAGATCAAATGTATTTATTTGCAACTATGCAGATAACCGCGGAGAAGACTCCGTAT
The DNA here is from genome assembly GCA_905146935.1 of Scaeva pyrastri. Taxonomy (NCBI): domain Eukaryota; kingdom Metazoa; phylum Arthropoda; class Insecta; order Diptera; family Syrphidae; genus Scaeva; species Scaeva pyrastri. The sequence goes on along the minus strand of LR989927.1, from coordinate 40,629,450 downwards.
CTTATAATATTGATTGATAAACAATGCTCTGATAAACAATACAATACTGATGGAAATCATACAAAGTATCATTCTTAGTTTATTTATTTAAGTGTTGGATTTCATTTCCAACGGAAGTTAATATTGATAAAATGATTTGGATTGAATTATATGACTCTATAGATTATCGATACTGGATATAATTATAACAAGCGCGCTCTATGAGCTCAGAATAAAACAACTGAGCAGACTGAGTTGAATTTTGTTCAGAGCTTGTTCAGAGGATGTTCTAAGCATGCTCGATATGCTCGGACTCTGTTCAGAGCTCTTTTCTAAGTTAAAAAAGAAAAACTCCTATTGCTGCTATATTAAGATTGAACTCCTGGCCTAAGGTGATCTGTGTCTTTGTCAGGATAAACTCATTTGACACGATCCTATTAACTTGGTGTTGTATTTATCTACCCTATACGACCTTAGCAGCTATTAAGTCTGTTCAATGAAGCTGTTCCGAACAGTTTGGAACAGTTTAGAACAGATTAGAACAGCTTTTTGCTGTTCAATGAGGTTTTTGCTGTTCTAAAGTGTTCTAGTTTGCTGTTCAATGAGGCAATCTAGAACAGTTTGGAACACTTTAGATCAGCATTTTCAACACTTGCTTTTTAGATAGAACAGAATTGTGAAAAGTGTCAAAATCATCTTCTGTAATTTGTGATTGGTTTTCATTTCGTTTGTTGTGCTTTATATTTGTTTTGTGTGAGAATAAAGTAAACAAAATATTATATTTGGAACAGTTTTAATCAATTTTTATGTCGGAAACTAAATAATTGGTTTATTTATCAAAAATTGGTAATAAATTTTCATTAAACGTGAGTCAAAGCAAAACAATTTTTTGTTTACAATTTCAGATGCCAGATATTTGACTGTTCTAAGTTGTCTGACGTTTATTGTTCTGTTCTATCCTATCCTACGCTGTTCTACTCTGTTCTATCCTACTCTAAAACTCAGTGAACAGACTTATTGTCAAGATTTTTTCTTCGCTCAGCACTCAATCGAAATGACAGAAGACAGAAACATCAGAGTTCCCTAAAAGGCTTGCTTGGTCTGTTACGGTAACACCAAAACATTGATAACATGGACCACGTTCTATAGTAGAAAGTAGAAATAGAAGACTACATGCAATCCTTCTACTTTCCAGCACTTAATTACACATCTGTCAAAGGTGTCAAAGGAACATTTTCTGCAGTAGTTTGAATCAATTATCAATTCTTGTCACAAAGTCTGTCTTCATACAGCTTTTTTTTATGAAAATTCTACTTTATGTTCTTGAAGCCAATTTTACAACTCGGTTCAGTTCATTTTTCTTCGTTTATTAGTCGTTCTGAGGTCTTAATATTCAAGCCTTTCAAAAGCTGCCTAAAATTGTATTTTTAACTGTAAAGGGATCTTTTGAAGAGCTTCCCCCTTTTTCCAAGCATTGCTTCAGTCAAAACTTATATTTAATCAATTATTGTTTTTCAGGCCATTGCAGGACTCGTCGAATCCATATCCATCTGTGCTAGCATCTTTGTTGTCCTCAAACTTGGAATTCGAAAAAATTTAATAGCCTACATGCTGATTTCTGGTATCTGCTGTCTGGCAGTCAATTTAGTTCCGGGTGGGAATCTCTATGGCGTCATTGGCTTAGCAATGATAGGTAAGTTTAATTCAGAATAAATTATCCACATTACCCATCCCTGTAACTTCTAAGAACTTGAATACAACGACAAAACCACACAAAAACATGTTAATAAAAAAAATCATAAATTCCAATTAAATTTAATAATAATAATTCTCTCCTTCTCTTCCCTCTCCTTCGCCGCTTGCAACAACAAAAACTAAAAAATCAGCTAAATGTGTTATCGGAGCCAACAATGCAATCATCCCAACTTTCACCGCACAACAATATCCAACGGTTGTGCGAAACTTCGGCCTTGGCATGGGCAACCTAGCTGCTGGCGTAGCTCTGATACTTGTTCCCTACATGTGGTTACTGGTGAGTCTAAGTCTGAGTGAGCTCGAGCTTGAGCTTGAGCTTTACCTAGAATAGAATAGATTCACTTTTTAATCAATTTCGAATAAAATTCAAATTTAATGGGATTTTTCAAACTTATTTATCTATTTTTTTTTTCTTCTGTTTTTTCTTATGTCTTCTTTTCTTTTATCGTTTTTTTTTTATCCTCATCATACAAACCAGGAGCACGTATCGCCACTGCTACCTCTAACCGTAATGGGTGTCTGTGGTATTGTTGGAGCTGGAGCTTTGATGATGATGAAAGATGTTTCCAGAGATGCAGAATGAGGTCGAGGAGTATCTATGTTCGTGGTTTGGACTTTGGACGTTCGTGTTGTTGAGAAGGGGGTGCGGACGGTCGTGAAGTTCGCCTACGAGTATATTAGTATAAGTTTTACTGTGATAGAGGACATCACACACAAAGAATATTTTCTTCCTTGGGAAAAATATAAAACTTTGGTGGGATATACCTTTTCTTGAAGGTTTAGTGGTTAAGATTAGTTCTTTTTTTTTTGTCTTTTTATTTATTAAGTTTTAAGCAGTATTTGTTATTAGAGAGTTAAGAAAATTACTTACTCGTAAATTTAATTATAAATAAAGTTAAATTACTTTTTTGTTAATCATGTGTGGTAATTGAAGACTATATTTGTTTGCGTTTACTTGAATATAGAATGAGACTCGAAAGGCAAGGCACTAAAGTTTTTTTGATAGATTCTGAGAAAAATGGCAATTATGTAATTACATATGTAATGGGTGATTTTTTAAGAGGTTTAGAACTTAAAAAAAAAAACACAAAAAATTCGAAAAAATGAATGAAGTATTTATTTGAATCGATAGTTTGAACCTTGCAATTTAATGTTTAAAGATAATTTTAAGCAAATGTTGACCGCGGCTGCGTCTCAGGTAGCCCATCCGCTGAGTCCAATTTTGGCATACTCTTTCACACATATCGGCCGGTATCTCACGAATGAATGCATGGATGTTGGCTTCCAGTGCGTCAATCGAAGCGGGCTTGTCCCTATAGACATTAGCCTTGACATACCCCCACAAAAAATAGTCTAATGGTGTCAAATCGCACGATCTAGGCGGCCAATTGACCGGCCCGAAACGTGAAATTAACTGTTCACCAAACTCGCCTCGCAATTGCGCCATTGTTTCGCGTGCTGTGTGGCATGTGGCACCGTCTTGTTGAAACCACATATCATGCAAGTCAAGAACTTCCATTTCGGACAAAAAAAAGTTTGTTATCATCGCTCGGTAGCGTTCACTATTGACAGTAACGCTGCGATTCGCATCATCTTTGAAGAAATATGGCCCAATAATGCCGCCGGCCCATAAACCGCATTGAACAGTGGCTTTTTCGGATGCATTGGTAGCTGTTGCAATGCTTCTGGCTGATCTTCACTCCAAATGCGGCAATTTTGCTTATTTACGTACCTATTCAACCAAAAATGAGCCTCATCGCTGAACACATTTCGAACCGAGCACGAATTTTGATAGTAAAATTCAATAATTTGCAAGCGTTGTTCATTTGTAAGACGATCCATGGTTAAATTGCAAACCAAACTGAAGCTGTTTGACAGTGACACAAGGTACTAAACACACGTCAGCTGTCAAAACCAGTGTTGCCAAATCCAAACCAGCTAAAAAATCAATCATCATCTAATAAAGTTGTAACCATACTCTTACAAATCGTTTTTGACTACTTCGTGATGGAATACTTTGAAAAACATTCAAAAGTCCATTTTCTGGAGTGGTACCTATTTAAAGAAGTATTGAAGTAGAAGCCACACACTACTTCGGGATCGGAACATGAACAAAATATTATTTCTTGTATTTTACAGACGCATGGATCTTTTTCGTTATTATAGGTCGCCAGATTGAAACTAATTTGTTAAATTTATCAATTCGTTCTTTTAAAGTTAACATCTTTATATAAAAGAAAGTCGTGTTAGTTACATTATTTATAACTCAAGAACGGCTGAACCGATTTGGCTGAAATTTGCCACAGAGACAGTTTATATTCTGGAATTTTTTATTCCAGTGATATGTGTGGTTCCCGTGGTATAGAGACGAAGTTTGCCGAAAAGTATGTACGACCATAACTTTCGAACGACAGCACCAAATTGGATGATTCTTGGTTTTATGTATTCGTTATTGTTATAGGAAAAGGTTTGTGTAATATAAAAATAATAAAAAATTAACACACCATGGCTCATTTTTGTCTTTGCACTATTGAACACTGGGGGGTTATTATGAAAAACGATACTCGTTCAAAATAAGGCGTATTCGTCAAATTGCGATTAAGAAAAACGAGAATCGTAAAAATTACGATACTCGTATTTTTATTTACGAGTGCCTTCAGCTCTCGTTCAGCTTTTTATATTTTGACATTTGTTAATAGGAGTGAAGTTAGTTGCGCTTTTAAAAAATTATCATTTTTCGTTTTTGCCTGGCAATTTGTTTTGCTTTCTATTTTCGTATCTTGTAATCGCTCTTCGCCATGACTTTCGTTTCTTCTAGTTTCGTTTTTTCTGCCGTTCGTTTCGTAATTCATAATAAGGGCCCTGTACTGTACTATGTCAAATAATATATTTAAAAAATGTTATTTCCTTAACTATTTTAAATTAAATTGCTTACGAAATTAAAATTCATATTTTAAACCGCCGCCGTGTTTTTGACAAATTAACTGACAGTTGATAGTCACAGTTGACATTAAACATCAATATTTATTATTATCGATAAGAAAATGCAAAAAGTGTCCTCGTGGAAGTATGATCAAGACATACGGTTGCCACTTTTCAAATCTGAATTTCTGAATTGAAATAATTTAGACTTGCCAAATAGCACTGTTTACAAAACAGACATAACATTGAAGATTGAAGTTTAGAATGGTCGAATTGAATTTTTGAAAGAGTTGGTAAAATTTTTAAGACTGTATTGGGTAATCTCTAGAACTACTGAACCGATTTTTAAAATTCTTTTACCAATAGGAAGCTGGATACGTAATTTGTGAGTAACAGAGGCTATATATTGGTGATAAATTGGATATGAAAAGAAGCAGAAAATAGTGCTTCCAGATTGTGTTTAAGAGAAATACAAGGGAAACATATAGTGAACAAAATACATAAGGTCCATTTATAGGTTTTTATGCTGGAATGGAGCTGGTATCTTCATGCCATCTATTCTGTAAGGGCTTGTTGAATCCACAAATCTAATCATATAAGCTGCTACTGTTCATGGTCCTATGATGTGGTCCCGTATGTGAAGAGAAAAAATATAGGAGACGCTTTTATTTTGTAAACAAAAAATTAATGGCGATTAAAGAGTTTCAAAAGTCATTAATCGAATTGAGATTAAAAATTGCGCTCATTGATTATGTAAGTTGTGAATGCCAAAACTTTATTAGAACCTGGATATGAAGATTTAAAGCAACTTCTGTCACACAATTTAAAAAATGGGGCAGAACAACGTATGCGGAGTCATCTAGTTTATGATATAATTGGGCATAAGAAATTAGGATTATTATTTAAGACCTACAACTCCTTTACTCCATCAAAATAATCATCATCATTGCCTTGACATCCGAGATCCGGTCTTGGTCTAATTCAACAAGTCTCTTCATTTATCCCATATAGAGAGCATATAGCATATGTTTAATTCCATTGAGGCTGACAAACACAAGCGACCTTCTTAAATGTTTAAATTTCTTTCATTTGACACCAATTTTCAACTTGAACCTCCATGAGCTACCTACCATTTAATCTGAAAAATTGTGCCAAATGATCAAAATAAAAGTCGACCAAGCTTAAAGGCATCTTAACTTTGTGCCTGTTGTAATAATTGAGGTCTTGTGGTCTAGAAAATTATACTTTTATATTATTTCCTACATTATTTTCTTTTTGATTAAGTATAGCTTATTTAATTTGTATGTTTATGAGTAAATTAAAAGCTTATTGTTTGATGACTGACATGGTTCTTTTAGCATTGCATAAATATATACAAAGCAATAGAGAATAAACCTTCATTTTTTAAACAAATAATTCACGTAAGATGAGAATAAAATTATATTTTTCTGATAACATTGTTTGGTGACACGCATGCGAAGTACTACCTATTCAACTAACAGAACTTGTAAAATGGTCTTATAAATAAGTGGTTTATAGGTAGTAGGTATAATAAGGTATCTACGGTTATTTTTATTAAATTGCGAATGTACACACATACATAAATAGGAGGGTATATCAATGGAATAAATGCACTGACCCAATGAGAAACGTGTTGTTCAATCAATGACTTTAGCTCATTATAAAGCTTCAAGCTTGCCTAATGGCTCAACAACGGGCCAAATTCTTCAGGGGCTCAGACGAACCATCTGAATTTCTATAACTTTTCTAATTATAAATCCAAAAACCTAAATATCTTGTTCCTTGTTGTGTTCGACCGATACAAAAAAAAAAAAACAGTTAAAAACATTTGAAACAGATTAGTTTATTGTTTTTGAGTGGGAACTATTCTCATATAATGTTCATTTAATGTTGAATGCATTTATACCTACTTAATGCCTCTTCGTGACTTTAAGCACTCAAAACACTGCCAACAATGAGGATGACAACGACAACGGGTCACAATCTAATTTTCGATTTGATTTAAAATGATTGTGAATTATGTAAGAATATTATTTGCAAATACCTACTTACCGGTGTTTGTCTAGAGAAGTCTCGCTAATGCTGAGATTTCTCGAGACATTAGCCAGAGATAATTTCCAATTTCTTATCATTTGATGAACATGAATTGCTTTTTTGATAGCCTAAGTATTCATTAAAAGCCAGAAACAAAAGCCATAGTTTACCTACATCTGTAATAGTCTAAACACGAATTTAATAACATGAACTCACCGATTTGTGTTTTGATAACGAATCTATTTGTTACTAAACTTAAATCAGGCAAGGATCTCACTATAATCAAACACTTTTTGTATTCCCACTCTGGTCACTGGATGGGGTAACATTCTATAACAAACCAAAGGAACGAATGTTTTTGCTTGTGCGAAAGTTTTGGTTCACAATTTCTTTTGTTTTTGGAAAACTAACGTTCGTTTTCGATGGGAGAGTTTTTGTTTTTTGTTATTTTCTACAGATAAACCATTGATTTTTGATCTCTTTTACTCCATTAGTTCCTTATGGAAGATAAATTATACTCTCCTCTCGTTCATTGTCTCCCAGGATTGCATTCTCCACTCTGCGACACTAACGCCAAATGCGGCACAATGTCGCTCATGAGACTACTATGGTTTCGATATAAAAAGATGATAGTTGCCATAAATGGTTTTGGTATAGGATAAGTTCAGTTATGAACCAGTTTATAAAGGTTCTTGCCAAGGGATTCTTACGTTACAAGTTCCACAAATACGTAATGTACGTAATGTTTGTTGTTTTTAAATTTGAATTTAAATAAAGTAGAACATGAAAGTCATTTTACACTGATTTTAAATACCTACAAAATAAGTTTATTTGTTTTGATATAAGATTACTATTTTGTTGATCAACTGCACAATTTATGGTAAAAATTCTTCAATAGAAAGCTACAAATAAAATATAGAATTCTCAGCTTTTATCATAGTTAGTAAAAGTTCTCCTCAAACTGCATCACCTTTTTATTTATTTTATTTTTAGAAATTATTTCATAAAAGAAATTTTGCAAACAATAATTTTCATCCGAATAGTGCATTTTTCTTTCTTAATCTCGATATTTCGGTTCTTAAAACACTGAACAGCTGCAAATGTTGTAGGTGGTTTTAAAGGCGTTTTGTGTTACAACTTTAAATTGTTTTTAATTTATTTTATATTCATGTTTTCGTGTTCACAATGACGGTGTCCATATTATTAAAATAAAGTTGTCCGCTTTTTTATTTAAAGAAGACATATACATATGTAGTTTTTATAAAGAAAACTGAGAAACAGGCAGACATTTCAAAATCTTTTTTTTAAATGTATTGTCAGTGAACTGAAATAATGAAAATTAAATCGAAAAAAAAAAGAGTTCAATTGTTCAATGCGACCAACGTCAAACAATTCAATTATTCGCTTGTCATATAAATTTGACAGTTTATTTTTATTGATTACCAGAGATACCTAAACATGAGCAAACTTCACTAACGGTTGTTTAGGGTGAGTTAGGACGACTCCAGAGCGATTTTAGATCTCAAAAAACGAACCTTAATTCTGAATTAAAAAATTCTAATTAAGGAGTCGAATTGAAATTGTGTGATATCGTGTTCACATGTACGACCAATTCAATATTAAATTCCGAAAACGTGATGCGGCAAATGAAATAATTAATTATATTTGATACGTTTCATATTTAAAAATAATATTTATAAATGCAAAACTATAACTTAAAACTTACCGCCCGACATTATAATGAGCTTTAACATTAAACATTTATGTTTCTTCTTAAAATTGCTCATCGAAATAATTTGATGACATCCATTAATTAATATTCAATAAGAAGTAGTTTTTTTTTTTTTTGGTGAAAGGCAGAAAAATAAATTCTAAAAATCTTCTGCCATGGCGTATAACGATGAGAACAGCAATCATTAGCACCCATATACTAGATAGCAAACTTTGAATTAACTTATAGAACTAGTTCTATTTACATTTTAACTATCTAAAAAATTTTAATTAGAATAGTTTGGGTTATTTATTAGATATTTTTTTTTCCTCAAGCTTTAGAGATATAATAACATGTAGATTAGTTTAGAGGACAACAAGCTTTAGGGTGGGTTTCAAATTGTTTTTTTTTTTTTTGTGTTTACAGTCAAGGTGTATATTTTTTTCATGATTATGAAAAGTATTTCATTGGTTTCCATTTAGGCTTAAATATTTAATTTGTATTTAGTATTTTATCTTCCCTATACAAAATAAGGCCTTAAAATTCAAATTAGAACACAAAATGTTACGTAATACTGTTAGACCTTAAAACAATTTGTTAAAAGGCCAGGGTTAGAATCATTATCAATAAAATAAATAGAAAATTTTAATTTAGTTGTTTACCTATACTTTTGATTTAAATGTTATTAGATTTTTAACTATTGATTGCTTCTTATTTCATGATCATCATTCAACATGGACTTGTTCCGAACAACTTATTTTCAAGATTATTTTTCTTACAAGAAAATAAGTCCCTTCCCCTTGGAGTGAGGCAAATCTGAACACGGTAATTGGTGAGATAATATCACTTAAGTGGGAGCAAGATAAAATGCTAACAAAAAATGATGACATTTGTGGGTTGTGGTGCGAGTCTAATCAGAGCCTTAAAAAATATTTAAAAAAATAAAATACATCTCTCTTGAGGTAACTCAGCTCAGACTGTCACTTCTTGAATCCAAAACGAAATTATGTTCAAGAACATAAAATACAATAATTAAAAATGGATAATCATGTAAATTGAATGACAAATAAAAGTGGCGCTGACAAGCAGCAAGTTAATCAAAATAGATTATCGACTGGTCATCATAAAAAATTCATTTCATTTCCATATACCTAAATATTAACTATAAGTTTATAGTTAAGATTATTAAAATTAATTTTGGAAACTACAAACTAATCATATACATACCTATTTCCGTTTTAAATTAATTTATTTTTTATCTTTGTTTCCTTGAATATTTAATGTGTGTCAACTGCATGTCAAAAGTCACATGATTAAAAAAACATGCGCTTCAATTGACAAGATTTCTTTAAAAGGTTAGTTTGTTTTAAGGTGAGTCAAGCCTTATACCTATACGAGTTAATATTTTAATTAATGTCGTTTTTAATTGGCAATCCGGAATTGGAATTAGAAGCAGAATCCCAATTGAACAGTTTTTCTGAATTCTGAAAAACTACAAACTCCTGCAAGAAAAAATTAACTGCATCACTTGATGAAAAAGATGAGGAAAACTAATCCAATAATATTTCTAACAAATTATGAACAATTGTTAAGATATTTTCAATTACAATTTAATAATTCAAAAAATATGACATTTATCAAGTGTGACATTTAAAATCTTTGAAAGTGTGAGTGATTCCGTTTTTGCAGAAGAGAAATCTCTTCTTTTTCAAAATCAGAACTGTCACTTTTGATCAATTGAATGCTTTCAGAATGCTTTTTCTGCTTCCAGATGGCCAATTGAAAACACCATAACTCTTCAAGTTCTGGACCCACTAAATTGAGGTATCGAATAAAGTGACAAAGCCTTGAATTTAATTGCAAATAGGTTATAGCTCATTTTTTAGTTGGAAATAATTGTTCACCATTTTGTACATTGCTTGCTGTGTCACTTGACACTTGAGTTAATACCTATTGTCAAAGGCCTTAAACAGAAATTATTTTTTTTTTTCAAAATGACTGCTAAAGTTTTTTTTTCAAAGTAATAACATACATACAAAGTAACAGGAATTTATCTTTATTGATTTATTTTCATTATCGGCCATAAAATTTGTACATTCAACCATTATACACTCCGCTTCAACTGAATACGCACACATTTCTTTTAGGGTAATTTGTCTTTTGTCTTGCAACTTTGAGCATTTCTTCAACGTCCTTATTTATCTTACTAATCAGTTATAGTATGTTAGGATTAGGAGTATATTATGTATGAGAAAGAATTTTACAAAAAGTACCGCTAGTTTTTCTTTGGTTCCTGTACCGGTAGTTTTTCTTTGGTTCTCTTTCATCCGTCCCGTATGAAAAATTCTATAATTTAAATGAAATTAAATAATATATACTAACTAGCTTTTACCCGCGACTTCGTCCGCATAAGTTTTTTTGTTTTCTCCCGGCTGTAAGTTCCCCTGCAACAATATCCCACTATCGTGTTCCGGTCCTCAACTTCACATCAAAATTTGTTCAAAAGCAACCTAAGCATATAATGGATAGCTCCGAATGTTGCTTTTACCAGCGTATGTAATGTAACAGTCAGTTGAATAAAAAATCGTATACAAATCAGATCAATAGTTTTGGCGTAATGTGATTCTAGAAAGAGTTTTAATGTTTAAGATAGGTAGCTATGTATAGGTTCCTGTGGGAATGAGATATTTTTCAGAAGTAAAAAGTAGTCTGAATTTTGGTACCTTCCTACTACTTCAAATACTAACTTGAAGTCTTAGTAACACTCAGTTAAAAAAAAAACATCAACATCATTTCAGTAGCTATGGCGTCATGCGCTTCTTGACACAATCACGCTAGATTTTCGCGGGAATGAGGTATTTTCCGGCCGTAAAAAGTAGCCTGTATCCGTGCCTAGGATCCTATCTTTAAATTAACCAAGTCTTATGAAAATCCGTTCAGACGTTAAGGCGTGAATGAGGTAAACTTTTAAAACAAACGATTAAAAATCACTAACTTAATTCGTTTTCTGCCTACTGCCTAAGCTTTAAGGACGATAGCATGATTATTAATAGCCTATATCCTTTTCTAGGTTACTATCTATCACCTAACTAAATTTCATCAAAATCCATTCAGCCGTTTAGGCATGATAAAGCAAAACTCCCAGCAAAAACCATACAAAAATCACTAACTCAATTCAGTTTTATGCCTGCTTTCTACCCCCTACGAACGATGGCGTGATTATTTATAGCCTATGACCATTTCTAGTTTGTTTGAACGCGCTAATCTCAGGAACTACTGGTTCGAATTGAAAAATTCTTTTTGTGTTGGGTAGTCTATTTGTCGAGGAAGGCTATAGGCTATATAACATCACGCTGCGACCAATAGTCGAAATAAAGGTCACTGTTCATTATTGGTTTTTGGTCATAAATGGTCTTTGGTCATAAATGGTCATTGGTCATTATTGGTCTTTGGTCATAAATGGTGTTTGGTCATAAATGGTCATTGGTCAATATAGGTCATTGGCCTGTACAGGTAATTGGTGAAAGGTCAAAGGTCAAAGGTCAGAGGTCAAAGGTCAAAGGTACAATGACCAATGACCTATATTGACCAGTGACCTATATTAACCAAAGACCATTTATGACCAATGACCATTTATGACCAAACACCATTTATGACCAAAGACCAATAATGACCAATGACCATTTATGACCAAAGAGCAATAATAACCATTCTCCTATAATGATTCATAACCAATGACCAAAGGAGTCTCTCATTTATCCTGATCGTGCCATGCCATCGCCATTCAGTTGCGCAAATGATTCGGACGGTTTGGAACTCCTGGTTCAAATTAGAAAATTCTTTTTGAGTTGGAAAGTCCATTTGTCGAGGAAGGCTATATAACATCACGCTGCGAACAATATTAGCGAAGAATAAGTGGAAAGTGTTGCAAGAACGGGGAAAAATATTCATCTTTGAGGGCTTCCGTTCCATTGTCAAAATCGGGTTGCAGACAAAATCCGTATGTTCTTCAGCCATAATAAAATAAAACCTAAATATCCTTTACGAAGTACTTTAAAATATATATTTTTTAAAACTTAATCTTAATTGCTATAATAATAAATTGAGGCTGACGAAGTCGCAGGGAACAACTAGTTATAAATTAAATGGTTCTAAATGTTAAAGTGCTATCAAGGAAGTTATAAGATAAGATTGATTTACTAAGCAAGAAAGGCCAACTCGATCGTGCAACAGCGAACAAAATTGGCCAACATTTACGTAAGCTACATCACTTAGAGGTACAATTATTATTTGCCATAATGTCGAATGCTATATTCCCCAAGAATAAAGCTCTATAGAGCGAAGAATTTTAAAAAAATGGTGGTTTACAAGTGCTAATATTTCAACGGTCCGAAGAATTAGAAACAGTATCAGCTATTTTAAATGGAAAAATATAGGAAAAATAACCACCTCTTCATTTTTGTAGCCTGTATGAGCAAAAAATACAGCCACCCTTATTACAGTTGTCAAAGATCAATTAATTGACGATTGTTAAAATTTATCAATCCATTGATAAATCAGTATTATGAATCCCAATTGATAAATTTTTGATTCATTGTGAATAACGAACAAAAATCTATTGTGAATAGTAAGTATTTTGTTTGACGTTTACGCTTTTAAGATAATTGTTTGTGGAACTGTTTTGTAGATAGCATAAGTGAGCAGCATTTTTTTATTTTGATTAAAAATGTGAATTGTTTTTACTTTATAAACATTGCTTTTTATTAACAACACTATTTTGTCTACACAGGAACAAAATCGACTAGTACAGTTGATGGAAGCAAGCCCAGACTTCGCCAGAGGAATCTGTACAAAGGCTTTAATTACTAAAAAGTGGGCGAAGACTGCGGTGGAGTTAAACAGCTTGTGACCACCAGACCGAGATCCAGCAAAGTGGCAAAGAGTGAGTATGGGCTTCTATCTTTAATATTCAATAATTTATTTTGAAACATTAATATTATATGAGCTGACTAAAAATGCAAAACAAAGAAAAAATAAAGCTGAAAGTAAAGCAGAAATATTTAAAATATTCGGGATCGATTGTATTTTAAATACAATCAGCCTTATTACGGTTGTCAAAGATCAATTAATTGACAATTGAAATATTTTGTCAATCAATTGATACATCGGTGTTATGAACCCGAGTTGATAATTTTTTGATCCATCATTGTGAACAAAGATCAAAAATCTATTGTGAATAGTGCCTATTTAGGTACTTAAGACAGCTGCAAATTTTAGTATGTTTGGGGTGGAATGTTGCCTTTTCGTTGGCTTTAACTTGTCGTTGATATCTAAAAATACATTAAGGAAGGCTTCTTTCGAAAGTCTAAAGTTTTGAATGAATCTAGAAGCGAGCCAAATTAGTTTTTGTAATGTAATTAAAAAAGATCTTTAATCTACATACATATGTTCAGCCAAGTCCATCGGATTTGAAACATCGCGTAACTTTCTTCGAATCTTTGCTTGCTCCAAAGTACTTTCTTCCTCTCTATAATTTTCCCCAAAAAACAGTTCTATTGAAGATATTAAGATTTTAATAATTACTTTTAAGATTTTAATAATTACTTTAAAGCTGATTGAGATCCGAAAAATTATTTCACCAACTACAAATTTTCAATTTGAAGAATATTTGACATTTAGCAATAATTTGACATCTATAATACTAACTACCGAAATTAGCAATAGACCCATTCACAATTCATCAAAAATTTTGATTCTTGAGAACGATAATACCAATTTAATATTTTTATCAATAAATATCAATTATCGTAGTGATAATTGAAGAATAATAATAGGCAATGGAAGAAAACTATAGAAAAACTGTCGGTACTTTTTGTTTCTTCATTATATTTTAGTCTCTTAACATACTAAACTAAATGCTCAAAGTTCAAGAAAATACCTACTCAAAATATTCTACAATATGTGCGTGTTTAGTTGAAGCGGAGTGTATTTAAGTAATGAAACTAGCAACTAGCTAGTAAAGACATGATTTTGTCTCTTCCGTCTACTCTCCAGTCCAACAACTTACAATCGTTCAAATGTCTTTCTGAATTTCAACCAACAAATCTTCAAAGTATTTCTTCGTTTTTCAGCATCTATTTTGATATCAACCAGCTGCGACCTCGTCCATGTTATTTAGTCATTAATCTTGGATAGCCTGGTTTTCATTTCCATAAGTATAGGTAGATATACACTGAATTGTGATGGCTTTCTGAAATCAATAAAAAAAAAATCTTCCAACTTAATTGTTTAATTTGCATCAATCTAAATGAGATGTAACATAAAATATAAAGTGGCAAATTTATATGCAAATCATTTAAAATGCCGATAATGCATCAACCTTTAACTTAAATATCTATAACACCTTATAAGATAGACGAAAAACGATGAGTTCATTACCATCATGGCAATCAGAGACGTCAAAGTTGTTTAAAATGACACTATCTACTAATAATAGTTAAGCTTCCAACAAACTTAAAATTTGTATTGTAACTAGAGCAAGGTCTTGGCCCGAACACGATGTGTTGGCCCCCTTTTAACGATTTGTTGTTATCATTAGAATTAGTAGAATTACCAATTTAAATTAATATATTTGCAAAATTCCCATATACAATATACAACTTGAAGTTCAACGCACTTTCTTGACAAACAGAAGTTTTATATGTACCTATGTATAATGAATAAGGTATCTCCTGTCAAAATTTGTAAAAAATGACAATTCTTGTGAAACTCATTTTTCGTAGCTCCCATTTTGGACTCCCTTCCAACTTTATCTTAATTATTTTCCCTAGATCCGTCATCAAAATTTAGCATATTATAAATATTTATGTATAGCTATCAAAAAACCGTATTTTTGGACACTTAACTATAGAATTTTATATACTCATATTCTATCTTTAACACACGCAAATAAAAATATTAAAATTTAAATTATTGTAAAAGAATAACAAACAAAAAATAAACAACTTAAAATCGAGTAAGTTACCAAATTAACCAAAATAAAACCACTGACTAAGTTGCTTGTTTTTTTGTTAGTTTTTACACGGACGTGTCGGCCATACATATTAACTTATGTTGAATTAAATAAACTTAAAAGACCGGCAAACTAATGTGATTGGCTGTATGTAAAATTTATAGCCGAAACTTGAAAACCTTCTTTTGTGTTAAAGCTAGTTTGGTTTGATGTTTAAGCCAATGTGGGAAACAAGTTAAAAGCATAGGTTTTTTTTCCAAAATTTACAAAATTTTAAACTATGATATTAGTTATTCTACAGTCAATGGTAAAAGTAAATGTACGTTTAACATAAAATGTGTGGTCTAAGAATGGTAAATTTACATTGAATCACTTTCTATCAACACAAGTTACATTTTTTAAATTGGATATTTTTGAAGAATGTTTGTAATGCTTTAAAAATAAAAATTAAATCATGTCATTGTTTTTGTCTTTTAAATACATTTCCACGATAAAAAAGTCATGTCGATTACAGAATTCGTCGCTCCATCGAACTCCAACTAATTGTCAAGTTCATTAATTTATATGGAGGCGTGTACATTGTAGGTACTCTTCTGAGTCAACTCTTTTTGACTTTCCATCGTAATTTTCGATAGTTCAATACCTGCTTCTTAACTTCCAACATGCACTGTAAATCTTTTTTTATAATTATCACAATATATTACCATATTCATATTCAAATTTCTGCGGTTTTTATTTTGTATATTTTGGGTGATTTTTTTTTAAAGATTTTGGAGGAAAACCATTTTATAATATACTACAGTCATGTGACGGAAACAAAACTAGCTGAATTCGCATTTATGTATTTTTTTACCAACGTACGTCATGATACCAACATAGGTTAGCGTCGTCGTCGGAGGGAACAAACTAAGACTATAAATGTGAGAACATCAATGAAATGAGCACCATTCGAATCTCTTATACCAAACGAGGAGCAGGGAAACCGAATATATAGCACAATGGTAAGACAAGCACTAAAAGGATTAAGTTGAAGTAAAGGGTTTATTGATTTGGCGTCTTTTTTTCTTCAAATTTTAATAGAAAATCTTTTTAATTGGATTGGCAATAATTGCCGCTGTTAGTGCCGGCGCACCATCAAGTGACTACCTTCCTCCAGTTGAGGAAGTTGTTGGCAGCAACTTTTTGGAAGCTGAGCCAGCACACTCGTTGGTTGAAGATGGTTATCGTTACAGGACTGTGAAGAGGTTCCGCCATCGTCGTGATGTCAACGAACTTCCAGCTTATGAATACTTACCCCCAACTGGAAACCCTTTCAATCCAGTTATTCAACAATCAGTGGAACTTAGTGCTCCAGTACAGTTTTCTGCTCCATCAAATGAATATATTCCACCACAAGCACCAGTTAGCTTCCAAGCCCCAGCTGCAGCCCACCATCATCATCATGCTCCAGCACCAGTCTTCCAATCTGGTCCAGCACCAATCTTCCAATCTGCTCCAGCACAGGCCCACCATCATCATCATGCTCCAGCACCAGTCTTCCAATCTGGTCCAGCACCAATCTTCAATTCTGCTCCAGCACAAGCCCACCATCATCACCATGCTCCAGCTCAAATTCAAATCTCTTCTCCTTCAAACGAATACATTCCTCCACCAGCACCTGTAAGCTTCCAGGCCCCAGCCCCAGCTCCAGTGCATCATCATCATGCACCAGCTCCAGTACATCATCATCATTCTGCAGCTCCAGTACAGCATTACCATGCACCAGCTCCAGCTCCAGTTCAACACTACCATGCTCCTGCTCCTGCTCCAGTACACCATCACCATCACGCCCCAGCTCCAGTTCAGTTTTCTGCTCCATCAAATGAATATATTCCTCCACCAGCACCTGTAAGCTTCCAGGCCCCAGCTCCAGTGCATCATCACCATGCCCCGGCTCCAGCTCCAGTGCAACACTATCATGCTCCTGCACCAGCTCCAGTCCACCATCACCATCACGCCCCAGCTCCAGTTCAGTTTTCCGCTCCATCAAATGAATATATTCCTCCACCAGCACCTGTAAGCTTCCAGGCCCCAGCTCCAGTGCATCATCATCATGCACCAGCTCCAGCTCCAGTGCATCATCACCATGTCCCAGCTCCAGCCCCCGTACAGCACTACCATGCTCCTGCCCCAGCTCCAGTCCACCATCATCACCACTCGTCCCCAATTCAAAGCTTCGAACCTGCACCAGCCCACAGTCTGCAGGCTGATGGTTACCATTACAAGACAGCCCGTCGATCATAGATTTAAAAATTTTAAAGTAAAAACGTACAAAAACCAGAAGAAAAATTTATTAATAAAAAATAATATTTATATGTACATAAAACTGTGTATTCTATGAACTATGACCTCAAAGTATGACAAAACACACGGCAAAACAAGATAATAAACTGACGTAAGAAAACTACCTGTGGCAATGAATTCAAACCCTTCTCAAATCTTAACACTGTTTTATACAAAACATAAAAACAAAAAAGCTTAAGATAAATAATAACTTCGTTTCCTTTAAATTATAAAACTACATATCAATTAAATAAAAATTGAATGATATTCCCACTTAATTATTATTATTAAGTCAAAAAAAAATAATTATTTTATTTTCTAAAAATTTTAAAATTAAATAACGAACTTCAGTTCTATCATCTAGAATCAAGAACCGAAATTAAAACAGACATTTTGACTTCTTGCTCGAGGCAATCACAGATCTCTTCAAAAATTTATTTAATCCGGTTCGAAAAACTAAATTTATTTACATAAATGTACGTATGTACATACATATATAAATACCTAATAAATTATTCATTGTTAGAATCTATAGCTTTTAATTTTTAAATTTTGCAGATAGATAGGTACATATATGCAAAAGGCTAAATTTACAAATACATAGTTCAAAGATATTCATTTTTAATCCCCATTCATTTTCAGTTTCAGTTAAACTGATGTCTAAACGCAAAAATTGAAGCATTTAGCTTAAGCTGAAACTGATGAAATTCCCATAAAGCACCTTTTACTCGATCAGTCGTCAGTTCAGTTATCAGTTGTCAGTTCAGTTAAGCCCAGTTCAGCTTTCAGTTTAACTCGTGAGTCGAAGTCGAATGAAAAAAATTTTGTAAATTGGACGATGAAAGCCTAATAGCAGTTGCTAATTTTTTGCCGTTCAAGAAACCTAGAAGAAGAAGGAAATGGAGCACAGATTGGTTTTTGAAAAGACGAACCCTTTCACACTTGAATTTAATTAAGGAATTGAGGTTTAAACAAAATGATTGGTCAAACTATTTACGAATGAGTTAGGACGTATATTTAGAAAACACCAGATCAAAGTACCACCAAACAAAATGATTGGTCAAACTATTTACGAATGAGTGAGGTCGTATATTTAGAAAACACCAGATCAAAGTACCACAGATTTGGCACGTAAACATCATTCGTCCCTGCTCCACTTTTGTTTAAGCGATTAACTTTTTTCAGCTCTTTATTATAAGCAGAACGAATGCTGTAAATCTTTGCCGTCACTTTTGCTTTCGTAGCTTCAGGGTCCACCTCTTGGTTTATGCAGTAACAAATAATTGTATGCTGCTTCTCTTTTGGCAGAATTGTGATAAAAAGAATTACTCTTTTTCCACACACGTTCGATAAATATCTATAAAATCTACCAAGGTATCGTTTTGTTTTGACATATTGCAAAAAAACAAGGCACTTTATTAAATATTATTCAATATTAATTCACCGCCACCGACTGCAATTGAAATGACAACTCAAATGATAACTGAACTGAAAAGTATTTATACAATAGTTTAAACTTATTACTGAACTGATAACTGATTCTATCAGTTTCAGTTGCAGTTTCAGTTAAACGTTTCAGTTTTTGTGTTTAAACATCAGTTTAACTGAAAGCGTAACTGATAGCTCAACTTAAACGTTTCAAAGTAAATACGTTTCAGTTCAGTCGTCATTTATTCGTTTATTTTTCTCAATATATCGAAACGGAGTGAAAATCTTGTCCCTTGTCCCCTTGTGAAAAACATTACCCTTTTAATTTTTTATCAACATTCAGTGAAAAGGGAAACAGAATACAAATTTGTTGGTAATACACCATTTTCAATAAACCTTAAATAATTCCGATCAAAAAGTTTTTTGATTCTTTCTTTTCGAAATGTCAAAAAAAGTCTGGGTCCTACCCACACTGATAACTTCCCATTGTTTTTCTATTACAATAAATCTCTAAACAAAAAGGTATCAAGTGTTCAAGCAAAACATAATTTTGTTATCTAATTCTTGTGAATTTGCAATCGATTTATTCTTGATATTATCGATTTACGCTTGATGTTTATTGATAACAATTTTATTAACAAAGATAGGTGTACTATTAGACTTAAGAAGTTATTCTTCCATTGTATATTTAAGAAAATAACGGTATATTGAACTTTTTAAAAATCGCTTTTTGACTTTGACTTTTTCACTTTTCATTTGGATGCTTCCCCAAACACCTCGCTTAGGTTCTTTTTAGTGGCTGAATGCATTTTGATCCTGTTTGATCTGTCTGCTTGAACTCACTGATTTTTACACATATTAAATTGACGTTTAGGGTTCACATTATGGAATCGTTGTTAAACCAGAGGAATGCAAAAGAGTAATATTTTAAACGAGCATCATTAGGAACTCATAAACCACACAGATATCTGATACCAAATTTAAAAACAATAAAACATTAATCAAATCTCAATCCGGGAACAGAAAATATACATTTCCATCATCAGTTATTTTTTTTTTTTTTTATTTATTAATAACATACTTGCAAATATTAATAGGTACACAATATTTTCTGTTAAAATTAATACAACATACATTTTTATATTCTTCACTTTAATAGCTAGAAAATAAATCATACTGAAGTATGATTTGAAAATAGAAAAAAGCTACTTCGGTCTCCGGTGCATCAATAGTTTAGAAAATTAACCAAAAACACAAAATGCCAATGTGCTTCCTCTTTTTATCATTTTGACAGTTATCATGAGATGACAGTAATAATCCTTTTAAATTTCTAAGCCATTAAATATCTTTTACCAATATTAATAATACCAAAATTCTTACCAATAAACCGTTTCACCAATTCGTCTGCCTTTTAATAAATGTAGTCCACCCTTAATCGATAATTTTACTTATGTAAGGCCGGCCATTCACGATACAAAATAACTGTGCAAATTGCGTTTACAAACCTGAGCAAATATCAAAATTATTTTGATTTTTATGCAGTTAACTGCACAAACCGCACAAATAACCCGATTCACAACACACAAAAACTGTACAAACCCCTATTTGCGCAATTTTTTGGCATCGTGAATGGCCGGCCTAAGTCAATACACATTTTTGGAAAATATAAATTCAATTTATCCTTTTTTTTTGTAAAAAGCAAATAAAATTCCTTTTCATCTTAAAAAAAAAATAATAACAAACAAACAAAATGAACGTTAATCACGCACTGAATACTCGTATGACGTTTGTTACACGACAGTTCGTCACAGAATAAAAATCTTCAACCGTCAACGTAGTAAAGTTGTAAAAACATGTTACGTATTCTACAATTTGAATTGATTTAATTACGTTCTTCAGTTTGCCTTTCCTTTTTGAAAATGTTTTTAATTAATCAACCCATTTGTTTTAAACAAAAAAACTTCTAACTTCTTAGACTTCTTATCAAGTCGAAAAATCAAACTATACTCGGGAGAAGAATGATACATTCAAACGTGTGGTAGCTCATCATTACAATTCAGAAAAAGAATGAACGTCACATTCACTCTTGATCTTAACCTTGATATTTTTTAATTGGCTTAGGTTCCCCATTGAAGCCTCGAACTCGAATTCGAACTCCAAGTCGAATTGATTATGCTTAAAAATTGCTCGAATAATGTTAGATAACATCATAACCAGCATTTTGAACAGATTCAGATCAATATTCTCGCGAAACCAGATTATGCATAAATATAATTTAACAACTGCAGGCTATCGTGTTTGCCGGTCCGTCATTTAGGTTTGGAATTGAGCCTCAAAAATCAAAACCACAAACTAAGCGGACAGGTGTCATAAATTATAAACACGATGCTCGAAACAAGATTGCAATAATGCTCACACCTCTCAAGTTGTGGACATGGAAGCCTTTTGAGTTTCGGCCGAAAGATGAGCTTGTCACATACTGAAAAGATACAAGTCACCTTGATTAGATTCAAAGTTACTCTACGTTTTTCGAGGACACAAAAAATGTTTACTTTTTCGTTCCCACGGTTGCTGTTGTATTTTTTGCCCAGAATTAATTTAAAGAAAAATCTACAAGCCCAGAAGCTTAGTTCCTTAATTAATTGGCCACTGTCTTAGAATTTCCTTAGAGTTAGCTACTAACTAATGATTTCACTAATTTATGCGTTAGATTGTTGTTAAAAAAAAACATCATACCCTACTCTAAGCCTTTAAATTCATATACTAGAACATCTGAATGGCCTTGACTAATTTTTTTTTATTTTTTTGCTACAATCTATATCCAACCTATTAAATCGATAGTTTTGTGGGATCTTTTAACATAATAAATATATGGATATTTATATAAAAAAAAACTGTATATTAAATTAGCACTAGGATTAATGAAAGTTATGTGTGAATGTTGTATTGGTATAAATGGGGTGTTGGATCTTAGAATGGACATCATTTCCCTTTCAAACCAATCGGGGAACAGTCAAAAATGGTGGGTTAGCAGAACTAGTCATTCTTTCGCAGTTTACTTAATTTTAATCTATTTTTTAGAAATTTTTCATTGTTGGATTAACTTTACTCGCTGCCGCAGCTTGTGCTGTTGCTGAGAACTTCCCATCCACGGAATATCTTCCACCTGTACAGGATATTGGAATACCCTCCAACGAATACTTGGCTCCAATTGCTCCAGCTGCCCCACTTGTCCAATACTCTTCAGGAGTTCTTGCCGATGATGGTTACCGTTACAAGACCGTGAAACGATTCCGCTCAAGGCATCGTCGTGATGTCAGCGAACTTCCATCAAACGAATACTTGCCACCTTTCCAACAAGATGCTTATGCACCAATCTCAAGCTACCCAACTCCATCCAACGAATACTTGGCCCCAATTGCTCCAGCTTCCCCAATCGTAGACTACTCTTCCGGAGTTCTTGCCGATGATGGTTACCGTTACAAGACCGTGAAGCGTTTCAGGACTGCCAAGCGTTTCCGCTCAAGGCACCGTCGTGATGTTAACGAACTTCCATCAAACGAATACTTGCCACCTTTCCAACAAGATGCTTATGCACCAATCTCAAGCTACCCAACTCCATCCAACGAATACTTGGCCCCAATTGCTCCAGCTTCCCCAATCGTAGACTACTCCTCCGGAGTTCTTGCCGATGATGGTTACCGTTACAAGACCGTGAAGCGTTACAGGACTGCCAAGCGTTTCCGCTCAAGGCATCGTCGTGATGTCAGCGAACTTCCATCAAACGAATACTTGCCACCTTTCCAACAAGATGCTTATGCACCAATCTCAAGCTACCCAACTCCATCCAACGAATACTTGGCCCCAATTGCTCCAGCTTCCCCAATCGTAGACTACTCCTCCGGAGTTCTTGCCGATGATGGTTACCGTTACAAGACCGTGAAGCGTTACAGGACTGCCAAGCGTTTCCGCTCAAGGCACCGTCGTGATGTCAACGAACTTCCATCAAACGAATACTTGCCACCTTTCCAACAAGATGCTTATGCACCAATCTCAAGCTACCCAACTCTATCCAACGAATACTTGGCTCCATTTGCTCCAGCTTCCCCAATCGTAGACTACTCCTCCGGAGTTCTTGCCGATGATGGTTACCGTTACAAGACCGTGAAGCGTTTCAGGACTGCCAAGCGTTTCCGCTCAAGGCACCGTCGTGATGTCAACGAACTTCCATCAAACGAATACTTGCCACCATTCCAACAACAATCCTACGCACCAATCTCAAGCCTAGCTGCTCCTTCAAACGAATACTTGGCTCCATTCGCACCAGCTTCCCCAATCGTAGACTACTCCTCCGGAGTTCTTGCCGATGATGGCTACCGTTACAAGACTGTCAAACGTTTCAGAACTGCCAGGCGTTACCGTTCCAGGCATTAACCGCCTTATGTCACTTCTTTAACGTTCCCATCGAATCATAGAGATGATGAAGCATTTAGAAACTCGTATTAGATCAGAAATGTCTGTTTAATACTTAGATTTGTAATAAACACATAGATACCTTTAATGTTTTTCTGTTAAAAAAGTTGTATTATTATTTATTTAAAAATATTTGCATTGGTTAGACATCAAAAAGGTTGAAACATGATCAATCTCAAAAATTCTCCCATCAATGGAAGATCTTTAAAAATAATTCCAAACTATATAGGTACCCTAAACACTTACTCATTCTTCTAAAAGATCCATTACATCCAAATTTATGAAAATAAATGGCTATACATTTTGACAGAGATCGTATATCCATCACCAATGGTACTTAAATTAGACAATCAAACTGAATGCATCATCCAGTAAATAAGCTGCAAAGGGACATTTTCTTCCATGTCTAAAAATCACTCTGACTCAATTCGCAACTCATTTAACGGATTCTGGAACCAATGTACGAGTATGTACTTGCGAAACTCAAAGTGTTATTGAGTGAATAAAAAAATATCAAATTACTGTCAAATTATAGGACCCGGCGAACTTTGTCTCGCCTGGCTGTTAGATTGGCCGATATTTCACCAACCGATCAAAATTTTCATTATTCTCGGAACTTACGAAAAAAAGTGTAGGCATCTTTAATAACATTTATTTGAATTGTATTGAGTTGAATTTCGTTTTTTCCTTGAAGTATATTATACATATTTAAAAATCAATTTATATAATAGACGATAATAGTGCCACCTTAAAGTATACTATATAAACATTGTATGTAGATAGATATGCATTGCAAACCTGAAACTATCGTATAATGTTGCAGCTTTTAGCTTATGGAATGAAATATTGTCTGACTGTAATTTTAAAACCAATTTTTTTATTGAAAGAACATTATCTACATATTTATACTATGCATATAAACCTTTCTCTTGAATCACTCTATTTAATAAAAAAAAAAAACACATCAAAATCCGTTGCGTAGTTTTAAAGATTTAAGCATACATAGGGACAAACGGGCATGGGGACAGAGAAAGCGACTTTGTTTTATACTATGTGAAGTGATAGTGAAAGTGATAATACCTATGGATGGAAATAATATTATCAATAATCATCTGACTTTTCTTATTAAAATTAATATAATTCTTGCTATATTTGTAGGCGCGTTTTATTGCTAAAATTAGGTTAGCTTAGTATTCGGAATCGTAATAAAACGCTATCCTTAGTTTTAAACTGACTTTTGTTTTATATTTAAAAGTTGGATCCCCTTGAGCCAAATGTCAATACTTTTCAGAGAAAAAAAGAAAAAAAATAATTAAACGTCAAAACCTGTCAGAGAAATAAACAAAATATGGCTTTGAAATAAAAATAATAAATAGCCGCAACATGTATCCTTAGTAAATTACTGAGCTCGATTACTAACTTGTTTCTCCTCAGTTTTCGTTTGTTGTTGCTTACTATGTTAAATTTTACTAACCTAAGGATAAAATGAACAACAAAACGCGCCTTGTATAAAATGGATAAGACTACATTTTTGATTAAAATGCTCCCTCTAGGGCGGTTTTTGATACATACGTAAAGGTAGTCAGCAACGGAGGTACAAGCATATAATTTCACATACGACATCACAACCATAATTTAAAACTAAAACAGATCTAAAACCATTTGAAAATGGATTTCATTTAAAAAAAAAAGTTTTATTAAAGTGTATCTGACTAATTTTGACATCAATTAAGTATGTAACAAAACACCGTGACCGGATACTTTTTATGTAACATTTATTTTCTTATAATAAAAGATATAAAAACGATTACATGTGAATTGATTTCAGGGTAAAATATTTAACATTATAAAAACAAAACACAAATTTTAAAAAATTAATGAGGTGACAGCTAAAAAACTATTAAATCTCGTCCTCATCGGAAGAATCACCTTTTTCATCTTCAATACGAAGAGAATAATACAAATAAAGAAGCTTTTTGGATCACCCAAATGTAAGGCGATTCCTGGATTCATAATGTACATGTGTCCAACTCGAAAAAACTCTCTCAATTTGTATAGAACACGCAGGTATTTGTAACGACCAACCTTCAAGAACATCTACGTGAATTTAAGATGAAATGACAGATAAAGTTATTGATTACATTATCGACATCATTCCTTACATTCTCTACATTATCGACATTGTTGACGTTATCGACGTAATTGTTTACATTGAAACATAAACAATAAAAGTCGACACGTAGAGGCACATCACTGTCGCTGCTCACGATAGCGAACACCCAATTCACAGTAACTGTTTGCCCGGCCTCATGATGCCGCGCGCCCATGAACCGCACCACATAGTCAATCTTTGCGGGTACATTGGTTTTTCAACAAGCACTCTTGTATTATCATTCGCCCAAATGCGGCAATTTCGCTTATTGACGAATCCACTGAGGTGAAAATGTGCCTCACTGAAGATGATTTTGCCCATTTTCATAAAAAGCCTTTAACGCGTTGCTCGATTGTGTATCTTTCTATGGTTCAAATTGAGTTAGTCTGAAATTGAGAAATGTCAATGAAATGCAGACAAAACTTGACGTTTAGGTGTGGTTCACATTCAACATCGGCTCTTTAAATTTAACCACCCTTTACATAAAACTTCCCAATATTTTGTTATTTCTTATTATGAACATACATGCGCATACATATAATATTAGTGTGGAAACTATGTAGACATCGAATTGCATTCCACAAAACCTGACAATCCTTTCCAAATGATTTGTCTTCTGTGCTAAACCAAACATTTTCATCTATTGGTTCTAATTCTTTTTATAACAGTTGTGTGTTTGAAATTTAATTTAATTTATTAATTAATAATTTAAAAAACGATGTAAAACACAAGATACGTAAGATAGCCATTTGCGTAAGCTTAACACTTGGTAAATGAACTGTCAAAATTTGTATGGGAAATGATTTACACAAATTCCTTAATCAATTTCGTTGGGAAAATGATTTATAGTAAAATTATCCAAATATCATTGTACCATCTGAATCTAAACTTTTGTAAAAGAAAATACCACAAACCATCATTTTAATAATGTATGTAGGTAATTAATTAATACTAAATGCACTTAGGGTGCCAAGACTTCAAAATGATGCCAAAAAAGTTTTAAGAATGGCTGGTAGTAAAGTGGGATTAGAGAAATAATTTGATCATGTCGATTGTAGAATCCGATAAATGAGTCGCGATTGTAAATAAATTCTAACTGATTTTTTTACTTAAAAGCGAATATCCATCTTAACATATGTAAACAAATGTGCGACCAGTTAAAATAGATTACATAACGATAAATTAGAGTTACCACACTGACACGATGTCAATGTTGCATGCTGATTATTAACACTACGATCTACTACAATTTTACGAGGGTTAAAGCCCAGAATTTTCTACTCGTATCTAAAAATTGTCCACTTAGAAACTACTATCTTAAAGTCTTATTTTAGTTTAACTATGTTTTTCAGTTAAATTAACAAGCTAGACCTACCATTCACTAATTAAAATCTCTTAATCATAGTGATTGTGCTCTGAATTCAAAACTCTGTATCTATCGTTTATCTGTTCTTTATTGAAATTAATAATTAAGTTCATCTGATCTGAATTAATTCGGTTATCTTTATTTTCTACACCCAGATACAAATATTCATGACCAGCAACACGCACATTATTTAAAATGGTATTATTGTAGGAAGTAAATGTACATATATTAATTCATTGATGATCTGATAGTTTATGCTCATCTTGATTTAATTTACTTAGAGAGCTGTAGCCTTAAATATTTGTTTTGATTTGTGTTTTAGTTTTATGACATTGACCACAAAAAAGGTGTGATATCAAGAATTGTATAAATACACTAGATTGTAAGGAATTAAGCATCATTCGATCGCTTGCTCTATTCAAGTGATTAAACAATTTAGCACAATGGTAAGTTATTTCAAAGAAGACAAGGTGCAAAAAGGATTAACCAAATCTTCTGTTATTTTTTTTCTGTGTTTATTTGTAGAAACTGTTTCTTATTGGATTAGCCCTATTGGCAACAGCTTACGGAGAATACTCCAGCGAGTATGACGTACCTGACAGCTTAGCAGTTCTTGAAGAAATTGAGACACTCAACCCACCTTCTAGTCAAATCGTAGACAATGGATATCGTTACAAGACAGTAAGACGTTTCCGTGCCCGTCATCGTCGTGATGTCAGCGAACTCACCCAATACTTGCCTCCTTCTCAAGAAATCGCATACAAAGCTCCATCCAACGAATACTTGGCACCAATCGCTCCCATCGCCCCAGAAGTACAAATTGCTTCAGGAGTCCTTGCTGATGATGGATACCGTTACAAGACCGTCCGCAAGTTGCGCCACCGTCACCGTCGTGATGTCAACGAACTTACCCAATACTTGCCTCCTACTCAAGAAATCGCCTATGAAGCTCCATCCAACGAATACTTGGCACCAATCGCTCCCATCGCCCCAGAAGTACAAATTGCTTCAGGAGTCCTTGCTGATGATGGATACCGTTACAAGACCGTCCGCAAGTTGCGCCACCGTCACCGTCGTGATGTCAGCGAACTCACCCAATACTTGCCTCCCACTCAAGAAATCGCCTATGATGCTCCATCCAACGAATACTTGGCACCAATTGCTCCCATTGCCCAGGAAGTTCAAATTGCTTCAGGAGTCCTTGCTGATGATGGATACCGTTACAAGACCGTCCGCAAGTTGCGTCACCGTCACCGTCGTGATGTAAGCGAACTTACCCAATACTTGCCTCCTACTCAAGAAATCGCCTATGAAGCTCCATCCAACGAATACTTGGCACCAATTGCTCCCATCGCCCCAGAAGTACAAATTGCTTCAGGAGTCCTTGCTGATGATGGATACCGTTACAAGACCGTCCGCAAGTTGCGCCACCGTCACCGTCGTGATGTAAGCGAACTTACCCAATACTTGCCTCCTACCCAAGAAATCGCCTATGAAGCTCCATCCAACGAATACTTGGCACCAATTGCTCCCATCGCTTCAGGAGTTCTCGCCGATGATGGTTACCGTTACAAGACTGTTCGCCGTTCACGTCATCGTCGTGATGTCAACGAATTAGCATCAGTTCAATATTTGCCTCCTATTCAAGAACAAATACCACAAGCTCCAGTTGTTTCAATTGCCCCTGTTGCTGATATCCCAATCATTAGCAATGAATACTTGGCTCCACTTGAGCAAAGTGAAAACATTTTGGCCGATGATGGATACCGTTACAAGACTGTAAGGCGATTCAAGATCCGCCGTCATTAAAAAAAAACAGACCCAAAAATGAGAACCAGTGAATCTTTAAGACTAAAACATGTATATCTTTAATAGTTAAAAATAAAATTGAAAAAATTAAAAAAAAAAAACTTCAAAATGTCATCAAATTCAATTTAAGGTCTGTTCAAACTTAGGTTTTCTTCACACAGATTTTTATTTCTCTTTTTACTAAGTTCTATTTTTAAGAAGTTATAATATACAATTACATAATGAGGAGAGTACCTACTTGTTGAATTTAAGTTTCTTAAATAGGAATTAATTATTATGTTCATAGTTCGTAATTCAGAAAGGTTAATTTCTAATGAACCAAACTATCAATTAATTTATAGTTTGGTATTATGGTTATCAACTGGAACTTTTAGATCGATTGTGAATACTTCATTGTGAATGAGTATTATTTAATTGGTTTGACGTTTCAAATTTACAAGTACTTGTTTGTTTGTTGTCGGCCACGAAAAGAATAGGTAGCTCTTTGTGCAAAAATATAAGTTGTACTTATACCTAACAAATTATTTCGTTTCTTGAAAATAAATCATTTTGTTTAGGAACAGAATAGAGAACAATAGTAAGCAATAAAATTGAAATGACTGCAACTAGAGGAGGATCCAATAACTAGTCGACTCATGAATTTTTCAGCAAAGTGTTGATCCTCCGGGATTTGAAATTGGTTTACACTTTACAATTATTAAATGAAATAACTGAAGAAAACGATTCAGAACTGTTCGACTTATTGATACATATCAAGTGATATGTAAGTTAACTAAAATTTGATATGAGTTGTGAGCAACTTAAGCTGATATGTATTGCCTACAACGCAACTAAGAGAAACTTTCCGAAATTATAGCTTTATGTTTTTTTTTTGTAGTTTTCAACTTGCATTTCTTAACTTACATATGTATAATCCTTGGATTGATTAATGGTTATAGTTTTTGTAATTTTATGAAGAAAAACTGAAGTCATTATAAAAAGTTTTGACTTATAAAGGGTGTCTTTTTGACAGATGTCACTTTATTTATTCTCCATTTGGTTTGCCATTACATAATGAGTAGACTTAATTCTGAAAAACGTTTGCAAATAGTGAACATTTATTTCCAAAATAATGGTTCGGTTCGCGCGACGCATTAAGCACTTCTTCCAATATTGGGTCGACATAATCGTCGGTAATTCGAGCAACCATGGATCGGTTTCACACCACACCTTTTCTCTAGCGGATGATAGTCATCCTGAGAGACGCCAACTTTCATTGCAGCTGTGGAGCAGAGTAGCAAACCTGACCCGAATGAGGCCATCCGCCCACCCGAGCGAAAATTGGAGCTGTGTCCATCCATTCTGTGGAAGGATCTTGGTTTATGGGCTTACAAAATCCCACTCGTTCAAGAATTGAAGCCCAACGACGATCAAGCGCATCGCACGTTCGGTGCATGGGCCTAAAACGAGATGGCCACCGATTCCGTTTTTTTTTTTTCAGAAGAACATTTCTTTCAGCGATTAGACTGTTTTTTAGTTGAACGGGTACTTTAATAAGCAACATTGTCGCCGCGGCCGTTACATCCTCAAAAAGTAACTGATGTACTCTTTAGCCGGCCAAAATGTTACCAGTCAGAGGAGGATGTTGATGTGGACGACTTTTGGTTCCAACAAGACGGCGGCGGCGGGCGCTACATGCCATACAGCCAACGAAACAATCGATTTATTGAAGGAAAGTTTTGGCGAGCGCTTTGTCGTGGGCCTGTTGCGTGGCCCCCATTTTTAAATTGTATAAGTATAGCTTAATTGTATATCGCATTCCACATTTGTTTACATAACATAGAAAGTTGTTGTCGTACTCCATAAATTGATAGCTTTTCACTAAAGCCCACACTAACGTATTAAAGGAATGAAAAGAAGTCCTCTATTCATAATTGGTTTTTGAAAGAATAATCGGTATTTTAAGTTCCAACTACTTAATTTCTATGTATGTACATACTTATGACATCAATATTAAAAAACTCATGTTTTTAAAATTTTAATATAAAGTTTTGTTTTTATTTTTATTTAGGGACCTACTATCACAAGGTACAATGCTTTTCTTTTTTTTTCAGACACTTATTCTAATGACGGCGAATCTTAAACCGTCTGACAGTCTTATAACGGTATCCATCATCGGCCAAAATGTTTTCATTTTGCTCAACTGGAGCCAAGTATTCATTGCTAATGATTGGGATATCAGCAACAGGGGCAATTGAAACAACTGGAGCTTGTGGTATTTGTTCTTGAATAGGAGGCAAGTATTGAGCTGATGCTAATTCGTTGACATCACGACGATGACGTGAACGGCGAACAGTCTTGTAACGGTAACCATCATCGGCGAGAACTCCTGAAGCGATGGGAGCAATTGGTGCCAAGTATTCGTTGGATGGAGCTTCATAGGCGATTTCTTGGGTAGGAGGCAAGTATTGGGTAAGTTCGCTTACATCACGACGGTGACGGTGGCGCAACTTGCGGACGGTCTTGTAACGGTATCCATCATCAGCAAGGACTCCTGAAGCAATTTGTACTTCTGGGGCGATGGGAGCAATTGGTGCCAAGTATTCGTTGGATGGAGCTTCATAGGCGATTTCTTGAGTAGGAGGCAAGTATTGGGTAAGTTCGCTTACATCACGACGGTGACGGTGACGCAACTTGCGGACGGTCTTGTAACGGTATCCATCATCAGCAAGGACTCCTGAAGCAATTTGTACTTCCTGGGCAATGGGAGCAATTGGTGCCAAGTATTCGTTGGATGGAGCTTCATAGGCGATTTCTTGAGTAGGAGGCAAGTATTGGGTAAGTTCGCTTACATCACGACGGTGACGGTGACGCAACTTGCGGACGGTCTTGTAACGGTATCCATCATCAGTGAGCACTCCTGAAGCAATTTGTGCTTCAGGGGCCAAGTATTCGTTAGAAGGAGCTTGATAGGCGATCTCATCCACAGCAAGGACAGAATCTTGAGGAATTTGATACTCGCTAGAGTACTCCCCACAAACTGTTGCCAAAATGGCGAATGCAATGAGGAAGAATTTCTATAAACCAAAAAAAAAAAAGACGTTAAAGAATATTTAATTGAATGTCTCTTTAAGTTATGACTATCTAGTCCTTAACTAAATGTTATCGTAATTACCATTTTGATTTTTTTTTAATCGCTTGAATGAAGCAAGCGATCGAATGATACTTTATTCTTACCAAACATCGTATTTATATAATTCTCAGCATCAATGCCATTAATTGGTTCAAAAGTCAATTTATGCAAAAATATCTTTGGTGTAGGCTGAGTTGAAGCAAATTAAACAAAAATATTTTCTGATGTGACTCAAAAATGAATAATGATGGGTTAAAAAAAAAAATCGCGAATAAGTGATTCATTTAACTTATGGAGATTTTGATTATCTGATATTTGCGAGTGTGGCCACGAAATGAAAACATCTTTAAACAATTAATTGACCTACAATTTGGTTATCATTATTATTGAGAGCATTTGAAATGCCGAGTTTATTGTATTAAGACAGGTGTCTTGATCTTGACCATTTTATTGGTACTTTTAACACGAAGACTGATGTTTAAAGTGACTTATAGTAAAGTTTGAGTTTGAAGTTTTTAAAAAATCAAAAATAGAATAGCAACTTAAATGTTGCAATAAAACTTAAAAGTAAAGAGTTATGATATATGTACATTATACATCCTGTCATTTTACAATGGTAGTTGGAAGGATTTATAGTAATTATAGTAATAGATTGATACCATTGTTTGACGGCAAATGAGCAGTTCTTTTTATCAAAATGTTGTTTTTTTTCTTTTTTTTTTTATAAAAAATAGGTACCTATTTTTTTCGCTAAACCAATACTTAGCCATAACAGAAAATAATAGCAAAGAACAAAATTTGAAGGTAATGCTTAACCTTTAAAAGCTGAATAACTGACTTTAGCATTCTTTTCCGGCCATCCTGTAGATTAATGTTATTCTTTTTTCTTCATCAATTAATCATGTCATATTTAAGATAATTTTTGACACAATCATGCTGTATGAACAACAATAAATATCCAAGAGGCTACATGAACAAGAAATTAGCAAAATATTCGCTGCTCTCCACGCCATTGAACGGGTTCAAAAAGAAGAGCTAAACATCTCGTTGAAAAAACGTGTAAACTGTAAAGGTTTACTAAATTACAATCGCTCCTGCAGCCCCAGGGAAGCGTTTGGAATATAAGTCTATTTCAAAACCAAATCCGTCCGTTGCATATTTATTGAAACATTAGGTATATCCCGTCAAAGACGCATTATTATTAAAATGCATATGAAAGGTGCTTCATTTCCTAATCGTGTTTAAGCAAATAATTTGACATCCTTACGAATGAAATAATAATGAATTAAATCTTATAGAAATTTATAATCCAAACAAATCTAATAATAAAATCAAAAAAAGACATTGACAAATGCTTTTACTTAATCAGAAGGTAGGTATAATAATAAACACCTCATAATGACGAAGACATCGACCGAAACCTGTTTAGTAAGAGATTAGACAACTTTATCTAGATTTTATGTTTATTCTCCTAAATCATTTGTACCATTAATATCTTTTGGAAATTAAAATGTATCATAGGGTAAATTAAACAAAATGTTGCCTTCCAAATTTTGGACGAAGAGACATTAGTTATTAAAAAAAGTAGTTTAACCGGTATAATAGTAATATCAATTAAGTAACTTGTCAAAAATGTGACAGATTTTCAATTTTATAAATTTTATAATTTTTTTAAATAAAAACTTGTATTTTCAAGATAATATTATTCTCCTCCGTGTTGGGGGTATTCTCAAAGACATTAAGGCGAGCTGCTATTTTTGGCATCTGTCAAATTACAGTCATCAAATGTTTTAAAATCTTTCTGATGTATAAAATTTATATTTTAGCTGATTTTATTTCTATTTACCCTCAAAAATAATAAATACACACTGAAGTGTCACATCTCCAATGAATTAATTTAGATATTTTTGAAAAAAAAAAAAACGGGACAGATATATTTTTTCTATTTGTTAAATACCTACGTTAAACCTACAATATATGTCTTTCCATGCGATTTTATGGCATAAATAGTAGATTATGTCACTTTTTAAATTTTAAATTCTAT
Organism: Scaeva pyrastri; assembly: GCA_905146935.1. Classification (NCBI taxonomy): domain Eukaryota; kingdom Metazoa; phylum Arthropoda; class Insecta; order Diptera; family Syrphidae; genus Scaeva; species Scaeva pyrastri. The sequence continues at coordinate 40,595,310 of LR989927.1, read as the reverse complement.
TTACATTTTTTATTGTAAAAAAAATATGTACAAGAGATTTATAAGGTTAATCCCCGGAATTTCTAAAGTCAGTCCTCGAAATAACATTTTCAGCCAGAAAAACAAACTTAATAATTCCTACAATAACATAGAAGAGAACGAATAACGCCCATTTTTGAAGAACTACGCGCGTCTCTGTAAGTTATTTTCAAATTCTTAAGTCACATCCGGTAAAGATACCTAAATATAATATGTAGATTTTCATTATATTTTATCCCCTTTAAATCCTGTTTTCAAAATATAATGTATACACAACGTTTGTCTATTTTTTTCAATATAATTTGTAAAACATTTTAAGCATCTGAAACCAATTTATTTGAATTAATAAAAAAAAAATAAAAACAAACAGACGCAAAAAATAAAAAAAAAATTAATCCAATATGGTGCTCACGAGCTATTAACATAATTTAGGAACAAAATGTCATCATAAATTTTATTATTTTTTTCGTCTACTAAGTTAGCGGTTAGATATGTATTATGCTGCTTTTGGTAAAACTTATGAATATTTAAATACTCGCACTTCATTTGAATTTGATTGAATTTTTGGTTGGCAACAACAACAACGAAAAAATAGGAAATAATCAATTTATTATTATATTTTTTACTTTGTTATAAACACATAAATTGCAATACTTAAACCAAGGAAATGATACAGTTCGCTAGAATTTTGATCTCATCTGGTATAAGAACAACACTGTTTGCATTTGCTACGTAAGTTTTAAGTATTTCGAAGCTCTCAAAAACTTCCGAGATTCCTAACCATAAAAAAAAATATAAACAAAACATTCCATATTTCAAGCGCATGTAAAAAATTGTTCTCAACATTTAAAAAATTCTCCAGATCAAACAATTAGTATTATTACAAAATTAGGGAATATTCCGAAACCTGGAAAGAAATTGAGCACAAAAACCGGCAACCTTTTTAACAAAACAACCTCTTTATTCAAAGTCTGAATAGAAAAAGAAAGCAAGAATAAACCGCCATCCCCTTTTTATTGTCATCTCCTCGTGGTGATTGACTGTCATTCCTGACAGTTTTCTGAGAGCTCTATTCATAGGGCGTTGCCAATGCAGATTTTTGTTACAGTAGGTCTGTTTCTTTACTTTTCGGGTAAAGTTTGGGAAAAAGCTCGGGAAAAAGTTCGGGCTCGAGCTTTTTGATGTTGTTTTTGTAATTTGGTGCCCGAACTTAAAAGTAAAGAAACGCATTTGGATGTTTCTGGGTAAACTTCAAATTTGAAGACAGATAGATGTATGTATATGTAGGGAAACTGTTTTCTTTCTGTTTAAAATGAGCCACTTAGAGGAATTTAAAACAAAATTTAAACAATTATTCTTATTAATGGATGATGAGGAAGATAACAATACTTCCATATTTGTTTATTTTTATTAAATTTCAATTTGCAATCTCTTCACAACAATTCACAAATCACAAACTTCAAATTTTTCGAACAGCTGATTTAATTTTGACAAGCAAGAAAGTGCCCGAGCTAAAATGTTCGGGTAAATTCTTGCTGGAGGAGAAACGAAAAAAAATGAAAAGCTCTGGCATTTTCATGCCAGAAGAAAGTAAAGAAACACGTTTTGGGTAGTTTTGGGATCCCGCGGGATCCCGCGGGCGAGTAAAGAAACAGACCTAGTATTGTTATACCAATGAGAAAAGAAAAAGCTTACATATCTTTTGTATGAAAGAGATACTACTATCACATATTAATAAGAAAGAGTATGACAATCTTTGAGGACCTGTTTAATTTTTCGATTTGGAGTAAAGTAAATTCATGAATATGGACTACTTGGGCATTGCATAAAACTCAATTAATATAAATAAATAAATAGATCACCTTGTTCGGACTACTTGTTTCAAATAAAAGACTTATAAATGATTGAATCCTCAACTTAATTTCAGTTAAAAATTGTTTGATCTAGATTTGACATTTTATATTTTTATTTACATAAAAACATGGATTATATAAGTTCACAAATAGCATGTTATTGCATTTAAATAAAAAACAAATAAACTAATTTACATTATCGACTAATTAATATTCATGAAATTGAATCAAAATAACTATTGTTAAGTTATGCTACTTTCAAAATGAAAATCTTGTGAATATCATTAAAAAAAATATATTCTAGTTAAGCATAATGCTTTTTTGTTTAGATTCCTATTCATTAAGCTGATATTGCGATCAACTAGTCGCAGTCGGTTTAATATAAATACCGTCATAAGGAAGCTTATTAGTGCTAGTTTTGGGCTTAAGATTAAAAGTATAACATGATTTTAAGAAACGAAAACTCAAGGCTGTGACGTAGTTAGACCCAAATTATAATGCTTAATACTAATTTAGGATGACGTGACATTTGCCAGTTGGTTTTTTTTTTTCAATGACGCAAGTGGTTTGTTCTTTTTCACTCATGAAGTCAAATTCAGCATTCAGTTTGAATAGTTTGACTGAATTAGGATGTTTTAAAAAGTCTCTGCTTGCAGTGCCAAAACATTACATTATCGAACTCATTTTGATATCAAAAATTTAATTCGTTAATAATAATTTGTCCCATAAGCAATCAAGTTTGCGGGTCATCATTCCCGCTAAACGAATTATCATATAATTTCCCTCTGATACTAAATTATGGTATAGATATACATAATTTAAGACACTAAAATCCACATAAGGATCTGAAGTGGAAATACAATAAATTCTTAATATTATTAAATTGTTAACCAATTAAACCAAAGTCAATGAGCGCACTTGTGCATTTATAACTTCCATTGTCTTAAACTTTGAAGCCTCTTTAACATCTTGACTCTTCTTTTTCTGTCATGAATATGATTGAGTAGATATTTATTTTCGTCAAAATTTTTTTAACACATATTCACATCATTATCATTATCATCATCATCTATTTTTATAATTTTGCTCTTGTCCACTTGTCATACTCATAACTTAAAATCGTTCTGAATTAATTTGCATATGATATTTTATAGGCGGAAGTAATCTAGGGCGGAAGGTTCTTAGAAAATACTCGTTACTTAAAAAAAAAAAAAAATCTGAAGAGGGTTAACATTTTCTTGGTATAAATTATTTTTTCCTGTGATGGATTACATCAGCAGCATGGAACAACTATACTATAATAACTGGTTGTTTTTTAGATTAGAAATAAAAATTAACAATTCATGAGCTCGATATAAATACATACCTATTAAAAATCGATTAACAAAATTTTATCGTGGGAAGATAAGGATTAAACATTAATTCAAAATAGTAAAAATAAACAAATTCATAAATTTATTAGACCAAATGAAGCTATTATAGAATATGCAAATATCTGTCTTCTTCTAAAACCCTTTAAGGTTTATTGTAATCTGTTGTAAGGTTAATATATAGAATCCAAATCTGGTATGAATTTTAAACTACTTATACATAGATACCTACATGATCTGTAAGTCATTAGAATTAAGAATAAATCTAAAAAAAAATTAATATTGAGAGAATTTCAAGTTCAAAAAACATATAATTTGCATAAAATCTGGCTGCGGTAAAACAAAGTGTGGCCATCAAAATTTCATTATTTTCGAAATATAGTTCAACAATATAAGAACACTGTGTTCTTTAGTGTTGGGAAAGCTTTAATTTAAGTAACCCTAAGCTATCGAATTGAATTTAGTTTTGAAGGCGATCTTATGGTTTATAGAACTTCCTTAGCGCAAAGTTTAATTTGTCTAAATCACAGTTATAGCAACCATTTTGTCCATTCCAAATATCAATTCATAAAATCCTTTCATAAAATCAAAAGTCTTTGAACCCCAACCCTGTCGAAAAATAACCTCAGAAAACCAATACCTACTTATATCTGCACTTCGATGGCAACATAATGTTAAACAGTTCTCTTGAATAGGCTAATGACCTCTCACATTAATATAATAAATGTATTAAAATAAAAAAATAATAAAAAATTCAAATTTACTTTTACTTTTAAATCAGATACGCAAAAGAAGATTAATGTTTTTTTTTTTTTTTTTTTTTTGTATACATGCCAACCGAAGTGAAACTAAACGACTAGCTTAATTTAAAGTCCATTGTTTAAAGCCACAGGCATTTATTTTAATTATATAGTTTGAACCAATTTAAAATTTAATCAATCATAAAATCAACAAACATATTAAAATAATATTTGTTAATTTTCAAAGCTAACTTTGCATATTATCTAGAACTTTTGCTTATTTAATTATACACGTGAAGAATATAGATGAGCTGTTGACGATAAGAACTCTAAATTAAATTAGTAAAGTCCCGAATATGATTAAAATCGAATTGCGTGATTAAAATAAAATAAAAATAAAAAACATTTACATTTACATACTAAACTCATTTATGTTCAAAAACATACATAGGTAGTTTTTTTTTTTTCTTTCTTGGTAGAGGAAGAGAAGGTTCCCGTGAACTTGAAATTTGATGTCATTTTATTTACCTTTTTTTTTTGGGCAACCTTGAGCGCTTTTATAGTGTCAAAAAACTCCTATGAGGGCACTTTTTGTCAAATATACAAATATATGTATTATATTCTTGATAAATCTAGTTTTTATAAATTAAATATATTAAATAAAAATAAAAAAAATGCCATTCTGAAAGTGAAGGGGTTTCAGGGAGATAACATCTGTTTTGCATTTCACTTCAACTGTGGTAGATATCACAAACAGACAAAAGCCTGTTTAACCCATCTTAATTTTGAATAGAAATTGATATGCGGAAATCCATTGACGAACCTTCGACGTTTGAGCTCTATAGGAATGCATTTCTCATAATTGGATACCTGATATTATATATCGGTGAACAATAAAAACCAAGTATTTGGGGTTATGCGTGGAATGTGAATTACATTTATGTTGACTGACATCTGTGAAGGATGTCAAATTTGTTTTTAAATATTTGTTAAGATTTATAGGTTAGGTATTTAAATAAGGGTATGACTCTTAACCGACTGAAAAACAAAATAGCTATGTATGTTTTATTCATTGCTGGGTATAGCTAGCGCAGCAAAATTTCCCTCAGCAAACAACAAAAATTTGATTGCTGGCCAAAAAGAAGCCCGCAAAAATAATGGCAGCTGACGATATGTGTAAAGTGAGCTTGATCGTTTTGTTTGTGAAAATGAAATTTGAACAAATTTTATTATATTTTTATAAATTTATTTTTAAAATTAAAAATATAAAGAAAATAATAATGTTAGGTTATCTCTTTTGACCTGAATCAATAAAAATTAATTGTCAATATGTTTGTTTTCTGTCTCACTCTCCATTAAATTGTTAGGAGAAACACCGCACAGCATCACGTTCTCTAATCAATGTTTTACAATTATTTATTTACAGCGCCTTTTATATACCGATGCTTGGTTGATTGGGCGCCCCTGACCCTGATATAGTGTCTGTCAAATTTCAATCTTGCCCTTCTGTTTTTCAGAGAAATAAAAGGCTATTTTAATGCCTTAAAAGATGATAACCCGCCATCAATAGCTCTCTTACGTATATTATTCTTTCACTAGTATCTAGTTTAAGTGCATTATTAAATTCTTTTGATAATATGAAGGGTTTTATTTTATTACTCCTAAGAAGATTTTATCCTCTGGCAATGCTGTAGCCCTTAGCCTACCTACAATTTGAAAAAAAAAACAAACGGCAAAGAATATATGAGTCAATGTTCAACTCATAGTTTATTGCATCTCATTACATCAAATTACGAGCAAAAACAAAGACATCTTAAAAGTTGCTTTAGTTTTGGTCAACGGTAAATTAAAGTAAATTGAAATTAATATCTCAATATTCCTATCGATTTAAGATTTCTTAATATTTTCCGAGCACTGTATATGTATACGTTAAAAGCTGTCTACCAATTTTGAAACTACAAAAATAGAATACCTCTAGCATAGTATATACTGGATTTTGACTGTTGATAGCAAAAGTTACAAAAGTTTTTTTTTTAATTGAAGACCTCTAAGACAATCTTCCAATATTTGTTAACAACTGAGGCAATAGAGCTTATAAGTTGTATAAATTTCGGTTTAAGTATCTCTAAAATTCATGTTTTAAGTGTGTGATTTTACAAATGAGAGCATTTAGCATATCAACTTCAACCAACTTCCGGCATTAAATGGTTCAAGTTCCGATTGATCATCACACACGTGTTAGGAATAACACATCTAAATTTGCCTTCGCACACATGTCTTTAACTTGACAGTTCCCTATCTATACAACTTTAAACTAAGAGGCATCAGGTATACAGAAATAACTAGAACTCATTTTAAAATAAACTAATGGATTGCAAACCTATTGAGATCGTTGGCATTAAGATTTGAATTTTGGCGGGAATTTCATAGTATAAGTTTCTTACAAGATTCCCATCTGTGCTTTGCTTAAGTATAATTGATTTAAGTTTTAATATATTCATGAATTGCTAGAGTTTAGAATTTTATTGAAGTGTATACCTAGATTTTAAGTCATTAACGATTGGCTAGAAGTTTAGAAGTTTGATGTATAAATAAGCACAATTTTCTTGTTAAGATCATCAATCGTTTCTCGCTGTTCCTAGAAGAGTGATCAACAGATAAAGCGATGGTGAGTTTCCGAAAAGGACTAAAATCCTCGTAGATCACCAACAACCTTAAAAAGGATTTAAAAACAAATTGGAGTACTTTGCTAACGCTTCTAAATTTTGTTCTTATTGTAGAAACTTTTACTCGTTGGATTGGCAGTTATTGCCACAGCTTATGCTGCCTTACCCTCAAACGAATACTTGCCCCCTCTGGATGATGCTTTTGCAGTAAGCCCTCTGGATCTCCAATCTCTTTCCGAAACCAGTTTTTTGGCTGATGATGGATACCGTTACAAGACACAAAAAAGGATCAGGTACCGTCACCGTCGTGATGTAAACGAACTCCCATCCAACGAATACTTACCTCCAGTTGATGCTGCTCCAATCACCGCTGAAGCACCAATTGAAGCTGCTGCTCCAATCCAAGACTCAGCTGTCCTTGCTGATGATGGTTACCGTTACAAGACTGTCAGGAGGATCAGGTACCGTCACCGTCGTGATGTAAACGAACTCCCATCCAACGAATACTTGCCCCCAGTTGAAGCTGTTGAAGCACCAATTGAAAGCGCCGCTCCAATCCAAGACTCAGCTGTCCTTGCTGATGATGGTTACCGTTACAAGACTGTCAGGAGGATCAGGTACCGTCACCGTCGTGATGTCAACGAACTCCCATCCAACGAATACTTGCCCCCAGTTGAAGCTGCTCCAATCACCGCTGAAGCACCAATTGAAGCTGCTGCTCCAATCCAAGACTCAGCTGTCCTTGCTGATGATGGTTACCGTTACAAGACTGTAAGAAGGATCAGGTACCGTCACCGTCGTGATGTCAACGAACTCCCATCCAACGAATACTTGCCCCCAGTTGAAGCTGTTGAAGCACCAATTGAAGCTGTTGCTCCAATCCAAGACTCAGCTGTCCTTGCTGATGATGGTTACCGTTACAAGACTGTCAGGAGGATCAGGTACCGTCACCGTCGTGATGTAAACGAACTCCCATCCAACGAATACTTGCCCCCAGTTGAAGCTGTTGAAGCACCAATTGAAGCTGCTGCTCCAATCCAAGACTCAGCTGTCCTTGCTGATGATGGTTACCGTTACAAGACTGTCAGGAGGATCAGGTACCGTCACCGTCGTGATGTCAACGAACTCCCATCTAACGAATACTTGCCCCCAGTTGAAGCTGTTGAAGCACCAATTGAAAGCGCCGCTCCAATCCAAGACTCAGCTGTCCTTGCTGATGATGGTTACCGTTACAAGACTGTCAGGAGGATCAGGTACCGTCACCGTCGTGATGTAAACGAACTCCCATCAAACGAATACTTGCCCCCAGTTGAAGCTGTTGAAGCACCAATTGAAAGCGCCGCTCCAATCCAAGACTCAGCTGTCCTTGCTGATGATGGTTACCGTTACAAGACCGTCAGGAGGATCAGGTACCGTCACCGTCGTGATGTCAACGAACTCCCATCCAACGAATATTTGCCCCCAGTTGAAGCTATTGCTCCAGTTGCTGCTCCAATCGCCGCTGAAGCTCCAGTTGCTCCAGTCCAAGACTCAGCTGTCCTTGCTGATGATGGATACCGTTACAAAACTGTCAAGAGGTTCAGATATAGGTACCGTCATTAGTGCATTTCCATAATTCATCAAGAAATCATGTGTAAATATAAAAAAAAATAAAAAAAACGAAAATATTTAACAAAAAATGTGTTTAGTAAAAGGGAAATACTCAATAGTATCACTGCAATGTACGAGTACTTAGCGAAACTAGAAAGAGCGAGCAATGGCAGAGTTGTTTTTATATATGTATGCATAAATCAATAACATTCCTTCTAACAAGTGGTATGCCATCTATTATTTTGATATTGAACTTTCAACGACAATTCTATGCGCTTTTGCTTTGTATTTACTTTCATTGCTTCCTACTTTTTTGTATTGCATACTTTCTGAATGGTGCTGGCAGCTTGAGAATAAGTTACATATCAACCCATCGAAATGTCAAAGTGTTAACATTATTTCTTTAACTAACTACAAAGTTATGTATGTACATGTACATAATATGTATGCATGTATATTAAATAAACAAAAATTTGACTCAATAACGTCTAGTAATTTAAGCCGAAGATTTCAAATTTAAAATTTTGATAAAAAATAGATTGGATTGAAGATTGAATAGTTTCATAACCAACGTGGTGAACATTACAAGTTACCAAACAAGAGCTACCCAGATGAACTAGGTGCTAGGGTGAAGTTTTATATTTTGAAGTTCGAAATCGAATACAATAATTATTCAGGACTTTTTTTTCTCATTATTTAGAGCAAAAGAAAAAAATAAGAAACCGCTTGACTTAATCAGACACACAAAACGTATAAATATAAAAATACTTATTTGTGTATGTATATAAAATAGAATCCCTTACTGTTTATTATATGAAAACATGGCATACAAATTTATGTACGTAAGTCAATTGAAAACCTGCTACCCATGTATTCAAACCGGCTCCCACTCGACCGGTATCTACGAAGATGCACCTAAAAGAAAAGAAAATGGTGGCATATTTCACTACACAGCACTCTTTTCTCTTGTGTTCAGTATGAGTTCCAGTTCAATGACTTTGATCTTTGACTGACTGATGAAATGTTGACGTACCTTTCTTTTCAATTTGATATCGACGTTAATATACATAATATGCACGTTACAATTAAAATAAAAAGTATATACTACATACATACATAAATAAGTATATAGGAGTAGGAGTAGGCACCTCATTTGTGAAGGTTAACGAAAGATTGAATATGTACATTCAACAGCTGATTTCTTTAACACTACAAATACAAACTACAATGCGTCCAGAACCAGATGATTGAAACATTGAAACACAAGAGAGAGGAGAGGATCATGCGTAAATACTAAGAGAGAAAAACAAATGATATCGCATTTTTTGTATCTACACAACTAACAGTAGAGGAATGAAATATAGGATTCCAAAAACAAGAGAAACAGAAAACACAATGTAATCTACTTCAAAATCATGTCGTTTTTGACAAAGTTAAAACAAACGTCAAGCGTTAAATTAAAAATGTTCACCGTACACTGACTTGCACTTCTGCACTGACTTGCTCTGACAGTTTTCATGAATCTGCACTGCACTGCACTACTCTACACTAGAAATTTTGTCGTTGAACAGAGCTATTATGAACTTAAAGTGAGATGAAATGAGTTCCCTCAAAAGAGTCTACAGTGAAAACACTTTTTCATCCTCATCTTGTTTTTAAATTCTACAAATCTCAGGGCCACCATTTCTGGCCCCTAGTGTCATTTCTATTAAAGTAAATCAAATGAAATTCACAACAGCAGCGTTAAGAGAATCAATATAAACAAATACAAAAAAAAAAACATTTAAATAAAATAAGATGTTCTTGTTCTTAGTAATTGTTTCTTCTTTATAAAATTCCATTTCAACGTTCACCCCCACACCTAGGTAATAAGTAATGAGTAAGTAATAGTAATAAGTCCCAGATCCCAGATGATCTGAAAGATATCAGAAATGCCCGGCCCACCACCACCTATGTATAATATAATAATCATCAAAATCAAAAACCCAGCATCAGTGAGAGTTACGATATGATTCAAGGTTACGATCACATCCCAATCCCATCCTAATTGCAATTTGCAATGTATAACAGCAGCAGAGCCGTTTAGTGCATCGAGAGTGTTCGTCTCAGACGCGAGCAAGATTCGTTGGTGGTAAACGGTACTTGCATTCCTCTAAATACTCAACTTTATATTTTTTATCGTGAATTGTGATTTTTTTTTTTTCATAAGACTAAGTGCGTGGATGCCGGATAGTGCTGTATGAATTTACTTCTGCACAAAATTGTATGATAAAGAATTTTAAAGAAAGGTGAACATAACTGGGAGAAATTTCAATTTTAGAACGGATCAGGCCTTCTCCTTCTTTTTCTGGGCCTTACTGTTTATCGTATCGTAATCGTAGGGTGTGCGCTGTGTGGTCCCTATCGTCGTTGTCGTCTTCGTCGCGTCGTGTCGTCGTGAGTGCGTACAAGCAAGAGAAGCAAAACAAATAAAAATTAAAAAAGAAACAAACCTTCTCGTTCTCAGAAAAACTTACCAAATTTTCATCGCACTTGATATACCTACTCACTCGTACGACGTACACCTACATATATACCTAAAAATCGCGAGGTGCTCTTTTTTTTAATCTCGGTACTCGGTGGGTCTGGGTCTTGGTCTTGGTGATTGCCTTGTCGCTGCGGAAAAGAAAAGAATCTTTTCCTCAAGCCTATATCCTCATTCCCCGATACACTTCAGCCAGAGGTGGTGTTTCGTGTTTTTGTCGTGTTGTCGTTGCAGTAGTCGCCGCGCCGCGCCGGTAGACGTATTCACTGAATACAAAAAAGAGTGTTAGCGTTTCTTTTTTTTATGATCGATCTAATAATACAAATTCATGGAATAGATAAGAGCATAATTTATAAAACACGTTACTCGTTCCAGTGATAAATTAATTGTTTCCAAAAAAGTTCTTAGTTATTTTTTCGAATTCGGTGTTGATTGTATCGTATTATACGTTAATAAATTTCATCTTTTCATTTGTCGTAGTCGTAGTCGTCGTCGTCGTCCCCCACTTTGTGGTGTGTGAGAGGCTAGCATTGACCTCTATTTGACATCTACTGTCGCTCGTCGAACAATTAAGGAAAAGAGAAAAATAAATAAATAAGAAGGTTTGTTCACTGATAGACATTTCGTTTTAATCAAACAAATATAAATAAAAACCAATAAATATTTAGATAATGTGGATACACACTTTAAAACTCAATCCTAATGTTGTTTGTTTTAAAATAGGTACCCTCGAACAAAAAAAAAAAAAAAAAACAGACGTTTCACTTGTGCGTTAGATTTAACGGTGCATAGTTTTGTGCAACTGCGTTTGATATTTTAATATTTTTAAAACAGCTGCTAGGTACTGTTGTAGTGTAGGTATGACGAGTGTTTTAGTTTTTATTTAGAATTTTTATTTTTATGAGAACAACAATATTTAAAGTGACGATTGTTGTTGTTTTTAAAATGAAGATGAAGAACATGAAAATTTCCTCCACGTGAGATCAAAAGCGAAGATTAGGCATTCTATTTTGGGATTTTTCAAAAAGAAAAAATGAATAAAAATAACAATAAAAATAAAAATAAAAATAAAAATACAAGTTAAGTTAAGTTGAATGTCATGATTAGCGCAGACAATCAAATGGAAGAAAATATTTAAATGTGAAAAGTGTTTTTGTATTGCGGTTGATGTTCTGCTTGTTTCTATAATACCTAGGTACCTATATAAATATAAAAAGTAGGTGGCGAGGGGTTACAATTTTAATATGGGGCGTTTACATACATAGGTAATGCAATTTTGGGACAATGACCTTAAATTATTATCAAATCACGCACCATCCGCATCATAACATGTACCTACACATGTATGTATGTTGCTTTAAAAGATGTTATTAATGAGGGTAGATTTGTACAATTTATATTGAGACAGTGGCGTAGCCTGTAACCATCACGATGGAATCAGCCCTATCAATTATACGAAATTAAAGGGGCCCCAGAATTACAGATGAACTGATTACATGTAACCCTTAGTTTTCAAACCATTTCGCCAAAAAAAAAATATCTAATGCGTTTAAATGAAATATCACATAGATTTATTTTATTATTTAGTATTATCCGCAGAACCTAGGTTAAATCCCTATAACAAAGCTTTTAGGCGATTTCATAAGAGCGTTATTTTAAAAAGAGAATTTAAATTTCTTTGAAACCTACATATGTATGTATGTATGTATCTTGCTAATTTAATCTCTCTAATCTAATACTTGACAGACTTTTACAAACTTCTGAGTTCAGAAAACGTCAACACGGAAGAATAGTTAGGTACCTACATATTTGAATAAAATCTTATCATTTTTTCAAGATTTGTAAATTTTTTAAATACAATTAACAAAAACCGTGCGTGTTCTTTTATCGGATCATTTAAAAAAAAGATAACAAAATCGTTGGAAAAAAACAATAGTTTATAGTTTATCGAACCTCTTTTGATTGTTACGATTAGGTACATCAATAAAACTGTTGCGAGGAGTCAGTTTGTTTTGTTATTGTAAAATAAAGTTTATAAAGTCTTAATATAGGTAATTGACTTCAGTTCTAATACGCTTAGTTATTAGTTATTACAATAACATACAATTATGAGTAGAAAAAATCACTCAAATGTCATCTATGACTTTCCTTCCGTTATATTAGTAACTAGACGAAACCGACCAAAACTTTTAAGCAGAACCATAAAACAATTTTCTTTTTCGTATGGCTTGGATTGAGCCTATTATTTAGATTTCAAACTTACAACACTGGGCAAGGGATACGAAAATTTAATTTAACAACTTTATTAATGATGCTGCATTAATAGTTTACCATTATGTTGAATTTGAATACCCGTGATGATACATCCGAATAGTTTGCATTCTGTCAAAACTTCTAAAATCAAAAATTTTAATGTCAGAACGCTCGCTGAGGCTTATGTCCTTAAACTTAACCTCTATGAAAACTTTTAAGTCTAATCAATAATATTCAATGAAAAGAATAGGTTAATCTGTCTCAACAACACTAGAATCAAAATCAAAGAACTTAAATAAGACTACCTCAAAACCATAACTAATTACGAATATAATATGTACATATTTTCATATGTACATGTGTATGTACATGCATATGTATTTTCGAGGTCAGCCGATTAAACAAAATTTTGAATTTCATAGTTCTAATCGCTGATGGATTAGCCAACTTCTCTATCTTTCCCACCTTATTTGCTATTTGAAAATCGAACTCACTCTGTTTCGCCTAACGTGATATTTCATAATTGATAAGAGCAAAACTGATCTGCTTATCAAACATACAGCACTAGAAAACATGTTTTAAGTTGTGGTCTTAGTTCTCGATGATTTCGTTAGCGCGGTGACTACTTCTGGAGCTTGAAATTGAAATTTTGGGATAATAGAAATTCGAGGAAAATAATGTTGAAACGTGGATTGTCCTTTCGTTTGGAGGACGGTGATGGAAATGCTGCGGTGACATTCGACTATTACAAACAATCTTGTGCTCAATCGAAATAACATTTCCTTACTTTATTTTCTTTCTATAGATGATGCGCAGATATTCACGCGTTGAGTCCACTGGTGACCTCAAGGATTACTTTGATCGTGGTGACATTGCTTCGAGAGAGAACCGATGGAACTTCGAGGTCGCATGGGAGGTCGCCAATAAAGTTGGTGGAATTTATACTGTAATTCGGTCGAAAGCCTATGTATCTACGGAAGAAATGGGAGAGCAGCTATGCTTAATGGGACCATACAAAGAGACCTGTGCACGAACAGAAATTGAAGAAATGGAATTCCCTCGTGGTAATCCCCTTTTGAAAGCAGTAAATGCATTAAGATCTCGTGGCTATAAGATTCACACTGGACGTTGGTTGGTCGACGGTAATCCCCAGTTGATTTTGTTCGATATTACTTCGGCTGCATGGAAGCTTGATGGCTATAAAACAGAACTGTGGGAGAAGTGTAATGTTGGTTAGTTTAAAATTTGATTTCCTTGAGAGCAAATGAAATTAATTATTATGTTATCGAAATTTTGATTAGGTGTTCCACACTTGGACGTAGAAACGAATGATGCTATTATTCTGGGCTATATGATTGCAGAGTTCCTGGAAGAGGTTTGTATTTAAACAAAACATTTATTTTTTTAGAGAAGCACAGACACAAAGCAGTGCTATCAGAGAAAGTGTTTCTTTTTGTTCAGTTCCACTCCTAGATTATATCATATTTCAGTATTTTGTTGTGATCTCGTGTCAGATCTCATTACCAAAAAAAAAAAACATGGATTAGTTTTTTAACTGCTAGAACCTTGCTTTAAGATCAAAAAAGAAAAATGCCAAAAATAGACTTTTTTAATGCTGATTTTATATTTTCTCCACAACTTAGTTTAGGAATTGCGCGGTTGAATACTCTGAAGAAAATGCTCTGCTCAGTCCACGAATATGCGCTCACTTTCACGAATGGCAAGCTGGAGTTGGTTTAATTGCATTGCGAACACGACATGTTGAGATTGCCACCGTTTTTACAACTCATGCTACACTTCTGGGGCGGTATCTGTGTGCAGGCAAGACGGACTTTTACAATAACCTTAGTAATTTTGCCGTTGACGATGAGGCAGGCAAGCGTCAAATCTATCACAGATATTGCATAGAACGTGCAGCTACACATCTATCTCACGTCTTCACCACTGTCTCGGAAATAACTGGTTTCGAAGCTGAACACCTGCTGAAACGAAAGCCAGATATAATAACACCCAATGGATTGAATGTTAAGAAATTCTCAGCTATTCATGAGTTTCAAAATTTGCACGCTGTAGCCAAGGAAAAGATCAACGAATTTGTACGTGGGCATTTCTATGGGTAAGAGATAACATAATAGATTTTGATGTGGTTCGATTCTTATTTTTCTTTCGATTAACAGCCATATGAATTTTGACTTGGACAAAACCCTGTACTTTTTCATCGCTGGACGATACGAATTCGGAAATAAAGGCGCTGACATATTTATCGAGTCACTTGCTAGGCTTAATGCAAAGCTCAAAGTTGAAAAACCAGACACCACTGTGGTGGCTTTTTTGATTTTCCCAGCCAAGACAAATAATTTCAACGTTGATTCACTACGAGGCCATGCTGTTGTGAAACAACTACGTGATACTATAAATAATATTCAACAAGTTGTTGGGAAGAGAATGTTCGACACGTGTCTTACTGGACGTATTCCAGAACCAGACGAATTGTTAACTAAGGAAGATTTGGTGAAGATCAAGAGATGTTTGTTTGCAATGCAAAGAGATTGCTTGCCACCAGTGACAACACATAATGTAGTAAGTTAATTTCTACTGATATGTCATCTTCATTTTTTTTTTGATAATGATTTACTTATGTATTGGATAGTTAACATTTTCTTAAAACTAAATTTAAATATTTAAATATAAACTCCTCACTCATTCATTTTAAAACTAGCTGACCCGCATTTTTTTTTTTTTTTTGTTAAAAACCTACAAAAATCATTTCTAATATGATCGTACGTTTGATCATTAAGGTCAATTTAAATTTCTGACATTGTTTTGTTCGTTAGCTTTTCAAAGCTCTTTTAATTGAATTATATTTCTGTCTTAGGTTGACGACTGGAATGATCCCGTCCTGAACTCTGTTCGCCGCTGCAAACTATTCAACACAGTCAACGATCGCGTTAAAATAGTCTTCCATCCAGAGTTCCTAACATCAACAAATCCCCTCTTCGGCATTGATTATGAAGAATTTGTTCGTGGTTGTCATTTGGGTGTTTTCCCATCTTACTACGAACCCTGGGGCTACACACCTGCCGAGTGCACAGTCATGGGTATTCCTAGTATAACCACCAATCTATCGGGCTTCGGGTGTTTCATGGAAGAGCACATTCAAGATCCCAAATCCTATGGTATCTATATTGTCGATCGTCGTTATATTGGTCTCGAAAATAGTGTTCAACAATTATCGAACTTCATGTTGGAGTTTTGCCGTCTAAATCGTCGCCAACGTATTATTCAAAGAAACCGCACAGAAAGATTGAGTGATTTGCTCGATTGGAGGCAGCTAGGCATAGTAAGTGTTTCATATCGGTTCCTTGAAGGCCTGATTTTACAACATTTTTCGTTTGTTTCTTAAAGTATTATAGACAAGCACGCGTTAAGGCCCTACAGGCCGTATATCCAGATTACATAGATGAGAGTTCTATGTATGGATCACGTAATAATTTGAGCTTTTCACGGCCTTATAGTGAACCCCCAAGTCCGTCATCTTCAAGTGAGTGCAATGATTTTTGATTTTTTTTTTTTGCCCGATTCTATTTACTTTTTATTTTCAGGACACACAACACCAGCTCCATCTGTACATGGCTCAGACGATGAAGACTCGGTTGATGAGGAGCTAGAGCTAAAAGAGCTCGAAATTACAAACTAAACAACAACAAAACTCTATATGCCATTTATTAATCATTATCAAATTCCTATTAAAAATCTTATTTTCTCCTTTCCCTTAGTTAAAATTATGTGTGACGTTTTATAATCGTATTACAAAGAGTGTTCCTCAATACAACAAAATAATTGTACAAAAATGATATTTAACTATTTTACTTCTTTTTGCTTAGGTAGTTAACAAAAATAATAATACCAATTTCAAATAACTTACCTGACAAACAAAACAAAAAGTAAAAATTCAAAATATAAAAAAATATAAAAATTTTAGAATATATAATAGATCAAAAATGTAAATGAATAACTTTAACTCTTACAAATATTTTAAGTTTAGCACAAAATTCTTAAAATTAATTCTATTCAAAATATTTTCAAATAGTTAAAAAGATTACATAACTGTTGAAAGTTGTTTGTGCGTTCATGTAAATGTACATACATATATAAAAAATAAATTATAAAAAAGCTATGAGCTCTAACTACGTGTAGAAACCTAAAAGGCTAATTTAGCCTCTATGGCGGAAAAAAGACGGCAGTCATATCTATTTATATTTAAATCAAATTAAAAAAGTTTAAGTCTCAAATAATATGCTTCACTGTGAGAATAAGCAAAAGAGTATGGGGCATATGTGAAACTATTTTTGTTTAAATATAACACTAGGGGCTCTACAATTTAGCTTGATTCACATTGATTCATCTTAAATGGCACAGCTTAAACAGTTAAAACTTCTTCATCTGCAATTTAAAAGAAAAGTATATTTGCCACTAAGGTTTTAACTGTCATATTCAGCTAAGTATGAAAAACGCAAAAATATTTCCAGTGGTAGAGATTGACCTGGTAGTTAAAGAAGTTGTTATCATAAAAATGAAGTTTTCCTTCATTCTTCTTTAAAAACACATTAGAATGCTTAAAAGTTGCAAGTTCTTTTTTTGTATCCAAAACTTTCACTAAGACTTACTGTGTATAATGACTTACATTCATAATGTTTATTGCTACTCTGATAATCAACATTGTAAAAATGTCTGAATTGACTCATATTTCATCTACATACATACATACATACATGCATACCTATAGTTTTCATATAATATGTATAACTGGGTCAAATATGACATTCGATTCGAAATTAATGTTTTACAGCTAAATCGATATAATTAAAAGCTATAATCTTAAAACAAATATGAGTGCATAGAAACCTTCGATTTTATGTCAACATATTAAAAGTGCATTTTTAATGTGAAGGCCGTTGACACAATACTATCAAGTTATCGGAGTTATTAGTGCAAATAATTTTTTGATAACAAATTGAGTTCTTTTTACTTTATTGCATATGAATGTAAAAGCAATTTCTTACTAATTGATACCTACATATCGACAATTGAAGTGAGTTAAATGTGTCATAATTATGAATTGGAGCAAAAATACAAAAAATGCAACTTTTTTTCTAAACATAGTAATTTATAATGTTAGGGAATATAGTAACAAAAACCATTATAAATCTACTTATTTTTTAAAGGTGAAAGGATATTATTTTCAAACTTGAACTGAAACTTGTGACCATAACGGTTAAATGAAATGTATTTGTGAACCATAACCATACTTACGTTTGATTGTCCTCTCTTCAGACTACTCATTTTGACATCTCATCATTTTATCTCGTTTCCACTTGATTCAGATAAACAGACTGTGAAGTGATGTTAGTGTATTTCTTAAATAAATAAAAAATGTATGTTAAAATGAGGTGCCTTAAGTGAGTCCAATTTGAACATACTTCCGTAGTGTAATACTCCATACCTGACGTGATGTGATATATGATTATATGCACTTGAATGCTAAAAGAAAAACAACTAGGTAGGTATACAAAATAAATTATGTTTGAAAAACTAGCCCACGGGCCACATTTAGTATAGAACTAATACTTTGGATCTTGCCAGTCCACATAGTTTATCAAGTAAATCTAATATTTATGTTGCATGTTAACAAAATAGATTTCTTCAAACTTTTAATCTTATTTCCTATATATTGGCCTTTGTCACAGAAATGCATTTATTTTGTTGATAAGAATATTAAAGCTTTCTAACTTTAATGTCTGATAGAAAAAAACTGAAATTCGCAATTTGTTCCTTAGATAAGAAAGACATTTCTAACAGTCAACAGAAGTGCGTAAAGTGTGTCAGTAAAACAAATAAATGACGTAATAGGAAACCTTGTGCAATTTATTAGGATTTTATTATAAAAAATTATCTATTATGCAGACAAAGCTTAAAAACAAATAATATAATTATCTATCAAATATATCATAGACAATCTTGTTGGCTTGCTATTTCTTCATAACAATAATCTTCGAAACATCCATCACTGCTGCTGCAACCCGGACTTCCCCTATATTTTTTACAATATTCAGATTGATCAATAAACGTACATCTATGGTTTGGACATCGATATCGATAGCAATAGGGTGAGCAGGTTTGTTTTTGATGTGTCAAACAACCGGAACAATCGACAACATCTGAAAAAAGGAAAAATACAT
This sequence comes from Scaeva pyrastri, assembly GCA_905146935.1. Classification (NCBI taxonomy): domain Eukaryota; kingdom Metazoa; phylum Arthropoda; class Insecta; order Diptera; family Syrphidae; genus Scaeva; species Scaeva pyrastri. The sequence continues at coordinate 40,576,057 of LR989927.1, read as the reverse complement.
TTCATAAGAACAGATAAAACTTCATTAGATCTTCGAGTTTCTTGCCAAGTCTTGAAAGTTGTTGACAAATAAGTAGAAATTAGTATCTCTTGAAAGAACAGTTTTCTGTTAAGCTTGATTTTATGAAAGTTGGACTGTAGTCTCTAACGACCTGTACCTGTACTCACCACTTATTTTGCATTCATTTATAGAACAAGCTTGCAACTCAGGATTTGGTGGTATGACTAACATTCCTGGATATTGTATCACCTTTGGTACTTTAAGGTATTTCACAGAATATTCCCCGCAAACTTCACCACACTGTCGATACTGACGATTGAAGCAGACCCATTTTGTGCTATATTTCTTGCACATCCTAGGTGTGACGATAAAACAACATTTTTTATTTGAACTTAGTACCGTTGAGCAATTTGGTCTTTGATTATTTTCCTCTTTAGCTCCTTCATTTGTTTCAGTTAAATACACAACATTGTTTATTGCCTTAGCTGCATGGAATTCAGGACCTGTTTGGTTTACTTCCGTGTTGAAGTTATTTTTAATTTCAAGAATTGTAGTAATGACTTCTGGATGAGTGCAAGTCAGCCCTGTCCACACAAGGCCATCAGAACAAACTGGCTGAAGGCAGCGCCCTCTGTAAAATGTACCATTTAAACAGTAAGCAAAGCGGCATTCACCATCAATAATCACATGTTCTGGAGGACATGGAGAGCTTGTTGTTGTCGTTGCTGGTGATGTTGTTGTTGTTGTTGGTGATGTTGTTGTTTTTGGTGATGTTGTTGTTATTCGTTCTGTAGTTTTTGATGTTGTGGGTCTTTCAGGAGGTCTGAAACAAACTAGCTGACACTGAAATGTTCGACATGGTCTTGCCTGACAGAATGGTGGTAAGACGATTCCAGGATTTGGAATGCACGTATCATGCTGAATTGAGAAACCTTAATTTGAAAAAATAGAAACAAACGAAAAAGGTGCTATACATAGGTTAACAAATTTTAAGTTAGGAGATTACATGTCAATTTATTAAAGTAATCTTGTGAAATTGTTAATCACAAAGTCCGGTATTACACAGCGCATATTTAGCTATGCATGAACGAAGTGCCAAAGAAAGAAAGAAAAAATGAAACAGAAAAACATTTTTCTCGACATGCACGGATAGGATATTTCTTGTATGTCTTTGACGTTTTTCTTTATCCTTCTCCATTAGACGATTTTCTTTTTAAGCTCACAGCAGAGAACTGAGCTGTCAAAAAAAGATCTGTGTTTCTTTTTTAGCTCAGTCAGACACATCAGAGCTCTCAGTTTGTGTTTCTTTTTTCAGATCAAAAAAAAAAAAACGCCTAAAGAATTAAATAATGTACAACGCTGAAGAATGAGAGTGTAATAAAACGTGCATCATCGAATAACAGTTGAAAAGAAAATAACCGAGAACTGCGCATTAAATACATGCGCCATGTTATACCGCACAAAGCCAATAACTGTTATAAACTGACATTTCTCTGCAATTAGAAGTCTTACCACTAGGGCAATAATGATATGGTGTATTATGATTTTGAAATCCTTGGTGACATAATCCATTTATCATGATAAAATTCGGTGGGCAATTTTGTTGTACACAAATTCCATTGATTAAATCAAATCCAAAACCACAAGATGTTGTTTCAGTTGGTCTTAAAAGACATGCTCCATTAACAAGATAATGAGTCTCCGGGCACAAAGAACGAACACAAATTCCATTAAGAAAATCCGTTCCTATGGGACAAACATTCTAAAAAGAAAACAAACAGAGTTTATAAGAAACCACGATCTCATATATGTATGTACATACATATGTATGTATTAGAGCTCACGATTATGTACACGGAGGCCGTGTAATTAGAAAAGCCGAAAAAAATATCCGTGTATTTATTTTCTTATTATCCGTGTACACGGATCTTAATTACACGGATAATTAATACACGGATTTTGAGTAGATTAATGGAATTTTTGATTTTTTAATTTGGTAGTTTAAGCAAGCTGACTGTTTTTCTATTTTATTCAAACAAGTTTTAATAAAATAAATTAAAATAATGAAAGTCCGGACATCTTTTACTATCCGTGTAGTTGAAATACAAGTGTAATTATATTTAGCTATATGGATTTAAATCCGGATATTCTGTATTTTATGTATTTTATTATCCGTGTAATCGGGAGCATAGTATTTATGTTCATATGTAATGTATGTAGGTATATTTATTGGGTTTATTTTGAAATTTGAAGTCAGAGAAAAAAAAAGGAATGTACTACTTGTTCACTAAAATAACACAAACTTTTTATTGACAGAACGTAAAGAACAGAATATTTGAATAAACGAATAATTAAGATTGATCTCCGTTTTTGAACTTTAAAGTGGAGAGATTGTTGAGATCTCAGAAACCTGAACTTTCATTTTGTAGAGCATATAGGAACCCTGACATACTTTTGTTATTTATGATTGTTTTTTTAATTTTTTGAAAACGACTTAAATTTTAATTATAAATGCACATAGGTGAACTCACTGTGTCTTGTTGATAACAAAATCGAATTGATATTAATAAAAATAATGCAACTAATAACCGTTCCATTGGTACTGTGTTTCAACTTTAAACTAAATTTCTGTGTTCTTGAGTTTCACGCAAATTATAGAAAAACCTACAACTAACTGAAATACTAGAATGATTTAGAAAAAATATTTTCATAATACAGATAATGATTATGCGATAGGAGTTGACAAAAATGGGTCAAGAAATACATTATTGAAAATAATAATGCATCTCCATCTTAATAATGCAAATCGCATGCAAATATTATAGGGTACCACAATGATGTTACTTAAAAAAAAAAAATTGTTTATACAAATAATCTATTGCTAAGACCGCATTATAAACTTCAGTCTAGAGAAATTTTAATTGTTTAATTGTTAAGAAAATTAACTTCTTACACCTTACCCAGTTTTGAAAAAAAAACACTAGAGGGCATTTCAGTCTTTAAAATAACATTCACGTTGATAGCCTGTTAATTGTTGTAAGGTTTTATTTCAAAAAGCCCAATTATAACTTAAAAACAAAAATGTTTATAGGTCTTAGGTTCGACTGATTACAAAATAAACTACTTCTAGTCTCACTTTATGTTTTGATCCTTATTCATATGATAACGTTATCATTTCGGACATCTTTAATCTAACATCCGCATTCTTAATACATATTTTTCAATAATTTCATGGTCAAAAAATGATCTTTAAAAGCGATGCATTTTTTTAAATTCATTCTATGCATCACGTTGCGATGCACAGAGTATATCAACGGAAAAAATAATGTTTTTTGTAAGAATTTGCATAGCTTTTATAGCTTGTAGTAGTTGTTTTTTGAATTTCTGTAGTCCGACTCCTGTGCCACAGTCCTGGGTAAATTATTCTGCAATAACAGAAAGTTAATTTTTTTTTTTTGTTCTGCTGTGTGTATATTTTATTAAAATAGTGAAATATATTTTTGACTTTGATAAAGTGAATGACTACCCGTGTAAAAGTTTTAATATATAATGTCTCGTTACATTGTCAAAAATATACCTTATAACCCTAACCTTAAAGTTCATTAAATTTAGTTTGAGTAAAAATATCTAGGTTAGGAAATTATAAATAATTTTACATGCATCAAAAATATGTAAATAGAAACTAAATAACATAAATATTTTATCGACTTTCAATTTTACAGACCTCATGTCATGAGGGTTACAAGTTTTCCAATGGCATGTGCATTCCATTTAACTGCCCTTCATCGCATGTAATACAAAATGGCGTATGTGTTTTAAAGGTGATAAGTGGGACCCAACCGATGCAATGCAGCAATTCATGTTGTCAAGCAAACTGCCAACCACCTTGTCAAGCTAACTGCCAACCAACTTGTCAACAGCCATGTTCAGCACCAATGCAAGTGCCAATGCAAGTGCCAATGCAAATGCCAATGCCAATGCAAATGCCAATGCCAATTATTCAAATGCCAATGCCAATACCAATTCAAATGCCAATGCCTATACCAACTCAAGTTCCAATACCTGGCCCGTCTCCCTCTCCAGTAAATAACCCAAATATAACATCAACAAAGCCATCAGGAAACCCTCAAGAGCCTGCCGCCCCGGTAAAATGTCCCAATTTGACGATTGATATTAATGGCACCTGTCATGTCATATATTGTGGTAATGGTATTTATAGAGATGGTAAATGCATTCAGACCATTTGTCCTGAGGGAACGATTTGGAATGGTCAACGCTGTCAAATTCCTGAAGAACACAATCACACTACTATAGTTCTATCGACAGTTGTGATTACAAACAATGTCAATCAATCTCATGTCAATCATGGAATTAATTATACTAACAATTTGCTGATTGAGATTACCGAGTCACCGTCAGAAGCCAACGAGGTACAGAGTTCACCAATAATCATGGTCCCCCCACCACCGCCACCCCAAGTTCACATCATTCGCTCTCCATCACCTCCTGTACAGTTTATTCCATTGCCACCGCAGCCGCTTAGGCCGCCTCAGGTAGTGTACGTACCAGCTCCACACCCACCACCGCCTCCTCCTCCACCGCCTCCTCCACCACATCCACAGGTAGTGTACGTACCAGCTCCACAGCCACCACCACCTCCTCCTCCACCGCCTCAAGTTCCCATCATGCTCATGCCTCCTGTACATCCTCAGTCGGGTTCCGGTCCAAACTGTTGTACCATAACTACTCCAAATACATGCCTCTGGGAGGATCGATATGTGTGCAGGCGTCATAGCTACCAGCAGTGTGGACCGATCTGTTTGAACGGGAACTTGAATTTATTGCCACCGGTCGTAAAACGGCCACCATCAGAGTCTTGCATAAATTCTGACTGTGGTTTCAATCAACGTAAGCTTTACATAATTTTACCACTTTATTTTAAAAATAATTAATTTTAAATTTCATTTCAGAACCATTTTATCCAGACTGTTCAAGATGCTCAATGGTCGGTGACATGGCGACTGGAAGTTACTGTCAGACATATTGTCAGAATAACGGTTGTGATTCTTGCGAAGCCTATGACTTGAGTAGATATTGTGAAAGGTATCCAAGAGCCATTGCTTGCAGACCAGAGTATGGTTATACAATGAATTCGGAAAATTATTTTTAGCATTCAATAGAAAAATCATTAATCACATTACTGGATATACATACATACATATATATGTACATATGTACATAAAATGGAAACAATATTTTGACACCTGACCCAATTCGATTTGTTTTAAAATTGCTTTAATATGTCAAGAACAATAATAACCTCAAAGTGCTAGGTATTGCAGTTTTTAATTATCTTTTTTATTTTAACTGAGTGGATGTTAAATAAAGGTATAATCAAATATGTTTGCATAGTTTTTTATCGTTATCTGGAATAATTATTGTTGCGTTTTCTAACTTTGTTTTGTTATCTATGAAATATGCAATCTTATAAAACATAACCACGGCTTCCATCAAGAAGTATTCACTGCTCGTATTTCTAACTGTTAAGGTGATTTTGATTAAAAAAAAAAAAACGGAAAACGGAACTGAAAATTTAATTTATAATTTAATCCACAGACCTAGCATGTCCTTAAAGGTATTGTAACTTAATTTTTAGCTTTCTTACTTGTGAAGTTGTATACTTGTGTTAGTAATATGTAATTCGAAAATCGAAACCAAAAATGTTTTAATTATCTCCGAATTTCTGTCCAAATTCCTGTTAAGTGTAATGAAAAAAAAAAATGTACTTTATTTTAACGAAATAAACCTCAAAGACAAATAAAAAAAATATATATCTATTGTTTTTTAAACCTATCTTCATGTTATGTACAGTGTTCTTGTTTTTAATACTTAAAATGTTCTTTATATTCATTTTTATTTTTCAGAATACTATTAAATGTATTTTTGTCATCTTGATACCACTGATCTCATTTGCCTTAAGCGTGACTGCCGATGATTCTCCAGACCCAATTATAATCAATACTGTAGCTAAACATTATGAAAATCCAACACTGGAACAATATACGCAATGTACAAATAGTCGTGATAAATGCATTAATAAGTGTGGATACAAAGATAATAAATGTCAAGACAAATGTCAAATATGCCCAATTTTAATTGATCAAGACATTTTGGTGCAGGGCATTAATGACACACTTTATCGACTACCAATAACTACATCTAAAGTCAATCAAACAAATATCATACGGATTACAAATGAAATTCGTAATATCATACGCACAAGTCTGGGTAATATCACGGCTCACAATCAGAACAACATTACCATCTATCAGAAGGTTTCAAAAACTGGAGGAAAGTTTGGTCTTGGCTACACGGAAAAGGGGCCATGCTGTCATTTAATTGAGCCACAAAAATGTCGAAGCAGTATAAATGGGCCTATTTGTAGTCAAAGGCGTGATTATACGTGTGGATCGCATTGTATTTCTCGAGTGATGCGTTCAAAGCGGGTGGTCACTTGTAGTGAAGCAGATCCTGACAATTGTAAACAGACAATAGAGTACCTTCCATTGCACAGACGTCGAGGATGCCAATATATCTCAAAATGGCCGTTTATAAGTTGCAAATCTGGGTCTGTATTGAATCGTAATCAAAAGTTCGATACCAGATCAACTTGTGTTCGGTGTTTTCAAATACCTTATCTGAGTATCATCAGAGGTCAAGTTCCAAGAAGTTGCCTTCCGTGTTTTAAAAGATCTAGTGTTAGCTCGTGGGGTTCCTCGTATCCACAAACTTATTACAGTGGATATGGATTGAGTCAACCGATTGTATCTTATCCTTCCTATCAACCGTATTCATTTCTCCCACCACTATTACCTCCAACGCCACCACCAGAGCCGCATATTTATAATAACGATCTTATGTATGATGTTGATGATTTAAACGATATTCCATCTTCATTGGGACTTGAGAGTAGTTTTAAAATAGAAAATCAAAAGTGTATCAACGAAGATGGAAAAATCGTGGAAAACTGCAAAGAAGACGATAATCCCATGCATTTAAATATTGAAACAAACGATACTGAAGATCAAGATGTTTGGAGCGATGATAATGATTTAGAAGAAGAAGATATAACTCACCGCAGAAGAAGACAGAACTAATATAATAAAAACAAAGAATAATACAAAAATGGATAATGTACATTTACCTAGTAGATACAATTAAAATTAATTTACTTAAATTTCTTAATATTTTGATTCTCAAATTAAAATATATCTTCTACATTATAAATTTATAAATATTATTTGTTTGTTTGTTTGAATTGAATAGGCTCCGAAACTACTGGATAGATTTAAAGATTTCTTTCATCATTGGGAAGCTACACTATTCCCAGTTGACATTGGCTCTGTCATATTTTCAATAAAAATAAAAATAAAAAAATAATGTAACCTAAGATGTCTTAATTTAACAGAGCTTTGACTCAACTTAAAGTCTTCCATTGACATGATTTGCTTTTCTGTTAGTAAAATGTTCACCCGTGCGATGCCGGGACGAGGCACTAGTAATAGATAAAATAAAATATATTTTAAAAATAGAACATAGCCAGTTCATACATATTATTTAAAGTGTACTAAAGTTTTATTGTTCTAATAAATAGTTATTTATTTCGTAGTGGATTAAATATGAGAGTAGATACCTACATATATACTTAGATTTAATGATATGAAAGTTTAGAATTATTAAGAGAAGAAAACATATTGACTAATAACAAACTACGAAATCTTAGAAGAATCGAAAACTCAAAGAAAAAGAAAAAGGAAGAGTAAGTTTTATGTACCTAGTTGAAGTAAAAAACTTAAGACTTTGAGAATCGCATCATCTTACGTAATGGTAGTTGCACTTTGAACACTAAAATAATCAAAAAAATAAATAATCTACTCTTTGCAGGAAAGTTGTTTCAATTCATACAACCTTAATTTCAAAATAAAACCGTTGCGAAATTTGACATGTATACCTATAATACTATCAAAATCCGAAAACAACTCCAACATAATATAACAAAACAGCCAATTTACAATGTTTCCGATAGGACCTTTTAAATTTCCTACTATGTGAAATGACGTTTTTGACATCTGTTAGAATCTAGGAAAAAATGCAGTTGACATTTTTCTTGCAATAAATATTCCATAGTTCATTCAAATGTTGTGAAGATTGAAATTCAGAACTCTCAACAGAAAAATTTAAACGCTAGTTTTATAAATATTAGTTCCGATATACGAGTATGTCTTATATCATCTCTACAAATGATGCCTCCGAAATTTGAACTAGCCTAATATAGCTATCAAACGCAAAAGTCAAAAGTTGACTTTTGGACTCTAATTTCTGCACACTTGCTGCTGCTGCTACAAAATCTTTCTCAACGAAAAAGAAAAATTTGTTTCTTTTCTTTGTAATCTATCCACGTTATCAAAACTGTTGAGTAATAATTCTATAAACTATTCAGCCCCGAGTTTGCACAAACCATGTTTTCTGGCACAAGGACTTTTGTTCGTTCAAGCATCGTACGTAAATCGTTTCTGGATTTTAATTTCATCAGAGATAGCTTATTCAATTAAAATCTTAATTCTTCCCCAAAGTTGCACCGCTGCAAGAGCACCCTGGTTGTTGCCGAACACAATAATGAAACACTCAACCCAGTTACATTGAATACAATTACTGCTGCCAAGAAAATTGGAGGCGATGTTACTGTCCTCGTTGCTGGAACAAAGTGCGGCCCAGTAAGTCTTGTGTTGTGGTTTTTGTTTCCGTGCGTTCATTTGGGTTGTCAATCGCTTTATTACAGGCCTCTGAAGCTGTGTCGAAAATTCAAGGAGTTGGAAAAGTTATCGTTGCCGAAAATGAAGCTTTCAAAGGATTCACTCCAGAATCTTTGACTCCTTTGGTTCTGGCCGCCCAGAATCAATTCAAGTTCACGCATATTCTTGCTGGAGCAACAGCTTTTGGCAAAAATGTTCTGCCGAGGGTTGCAGCCAAGTTGGACGTCTCACCAATTTCGGAAATAATCGACGTTAAGTCTGAAGACACTTTTGTCAGAACAATTTATGCAGGTAAGTCGGTCAAGAGGAGTAATTAAGACTAAAGATAGATAAGCAGACTGTTACGCAATTCGTTAGATTGTAATGTAGCTGGCCATTAGCCAAAAAGATGGTACTTTGTAATACTAGTTTTGTTTTAAAATTGAAAAATAGCGAATTCTCTTCTCCGTCTTATTAGTTTTCATCTTCCTTGCATTACGTCGCAATTTTTTCCCTTCTCACACTTGTTTATTAGTCTAGGAATTTTAATAGATAATATATCTGCGCCGTATTTGTATGTATATATTGAACAGAATTTCTTTAAAAAAAATATACCTTTACTTTAAGGAAATGCTGTTTTAACACTAAAGTCAACAGACGCTATCAAAGTCATTACTGTTCGTGGTACAAACTTTGAAGCAGCTGGTGCAGGTGGAAACGCCGCCATCGAACAAGCACCCGCTGGTGAATACAAAAGTGACTTGAGCGAATTTGTTTCACAAGAATTAACCAAATCCGATCGTCCTGAGTTGGCCGGTGCTAAGGTTATCGTATCGGGAGGACGTGGCCTTAAATCTGGTGATAATTTCAAACTACTATACAATCTAGCTGATAAATTCGGAGCCGCTGTTGGTGCATCCCGTGCTGCAGTCGATGCTGGTTTTGTGCCAAATGATTTACAAATCGGTCAAACTGGTAAAATTGTAGCCCCTGTAAGTTCATTTTGTAATAGTCAATCGTTTTGATGGTAAAGCAAGAATACATTTTAATTCATGTTTAGGATCTGTATATAGCAGTTGGAATCTCTGGAGCTATTCAACACTTAGCAGGTATGAAAGATTCAAAGACAATTGTGGCTATTAATAAAGATCCAGAGGCCCCAATTTTCCAAGTCTCTGATATTGGATTGGTAGCCGATCTGTTTAAGGCTGTCCCGGAGTTGACAGAAAAAATATAAGATTCAAAAATAGAAAAATTACAGTCTTTACTTTTTTATGAACAAACATACACCTTGTTGCCTTAAATATTTTTTTTTTTTAAATATGTATTTTTTATAGAATTGTATTAAATTTTCTGAAATCGCATGCATTTAGATTCAATGTTACCAATTGAGATTTTTTTCCTATGCTGAAATATAATTGTACATAAAGAATAAAGATTGATTTGAGTATATTTCAACCAATAGATTACCTCTCTTATGATAGTGGAGATCTGTAAGTTTCTAGCGTCTATGAAAAAGTTCACCGAATATAATATTCGGTTACCCTAGAGCCTTCTCGTGTAGAGTGAAAGAAAATGTTTCCAAACAAATGTAATCACCGCCTTAGCATAAACATTAGTCTGGCCATCTTTGTGTAAAATTAAGAAACGTGTTTCAAAGATGGCGTCGCAACACACTTCACGAACACACCCAAGCGACTCTCCTTCTTCACCACACCTATCTGACAGACCCGTTTTTTAAATTTATTTGACGACTGACTTTTTGTGTGGATCGACTTCGACTCGAGTTCGTTCTTCGTTTGTGTAATAAACCACGCGCAGTGACTTCTTTTGCAAGAATACAAACAAATTCTTTTCTTGTTTTTTCCATTTTCCTTGTATCTCCTCTTTGAATTTGAATAAAAGTCAATTGCGAGCTAAACAAAAAGAAAGTCATCTAAATAAAACAAGGAAGAACCTACATACAATTTTTTTTTTCCAAAATTCATCCCATCTATTTTTTCACCTCGGTCCGTCGTGTGCAAGGTTTATTGTTAAATAAATACAAAACGTATTTATGCATTTATACATTTTTGTTTATTTTGTGTAAAATCTCTTTTTTCGAAGTAAAATTAACCCCCAACTCTGTAAGACGTATACAGAATATTTTGGTTTTTGTGAAAATAATTCAGTGAAAAAGTTGAAAGTTCTCGGCTTAGCAGGAGGCCAAACCATAAATCACAATCAGTTCAAGTGAGTAAATTTTCAAATATAAAAAAAAACATACATAAGTATATGCTATCTATTTAATGACTGCAAGTTTGTTTACGACGATAATTATCTAGGTTATTAATAGAGAAACTCAAGTACATAATTGACATCTAATTACTTACACAGACTTCGTTTGAAATGGAAAACTAAAACCAAAGACTCGGCCTCTTTGGGTTAACATGAACACACCGATGAAAGTGCATTGATTTTTCTAGTTGCTAGTTCCACTCGTCGTCGGTGGGTTTTTCTTTTCAGATAGGCTGGCGCAACTGGAGGCGGAAATTAAGCTCCAAAATTAGGCATAATGTTTCGATTTGGTTTAGTTTTAACTTGGTTGATTCTTCATTGGAAGACGGGCAGATCGTATACATCACAGGCATACATTAATTAAAAACGAGCTTAAAACCTAATTGCTGTTCCTATTTTGTTGACCTTTCGCTATAGGTCAAAATGTTGGCTCACATATGGAATTAACGTAACGAGAATATATAAAAAAATTCTCTTTATCTTGTCTTTCAGTTGTTTGTGTGTTTTGTTTTTCATGTCATTAAATTTTATTCAATTTTTGTTGCCGAGAGCTGTAGAATTGCAACAGAACGTTTCTATAGACAACAAAACATTGTAGTTTCATCTTCCCCGTATGTGGTTATTTATATTTTGTTGTAATTGAAAACATAATCGTTGGTTGTTGGGTTGCGGTCATTTCACACATTTCATCATCATGGTGACCATTAGTTAATATGAGAGATTACAAGTGCAAAATAATAAAATGCTGCGCCGTTTATTCGAACAAAATATTTGATAAAATCATTACCACAATGTTTTTATTTTGTAGCTGTGATAAAAATTTCAATGGTTATAGAAAACGAAGCAAAAAATAAGACAACTTCTTAGGCTTATTCCGTTTAACTTAGAAACTGGGCTAGATGAGGCTTGGAGCCTTTCACTTCTATGTAAACTCACTTTCCGACCTTGCCTTATGATGTAGGTTCCACCTCCTCCTTGCCTTAATAACCAATGTATGTTATCTTGTTGGGTGTTTGAAAATTCGACATAAATGCCTGATGTATAACATAAATGTCTACCACTGTGAAAACATTCCTAATAAAATTTTGCCTTTTGCTAAAAAAAACTGTCCAACTTATTTTTTTTGGTTCAAAATTTCTTGAGAAATTCCAAGTCCTTGACAAGAAACACTTCGATGCAAAAACACTTCTGGCTATTTAAACACATGTGGTAGTTGCCTTAGAAGGACGCTTAGATTATGAAATTCGACACAAAATTCTTCAACTTTATATTTGAACAGTGAGGAGTTTTTTCACATAGGAGCCCTTTTTAACTGATTTTAATGAAAATTGTGTGTGTCCTGTCTGACCACTACTTTTGCAATCTGGCCAAAAATTTTAACATATCTTGAGGTTATCTAGGTATCTATTTAACCTACCTTTCGGACATCTTAATTACAGCAGAAATTAGTATTTGACCTTCTGAATTGACAATACTCACCCTTACAGGCAAATTTTCTGTTTTACAAGACCTAAAGTCGAAGTGGAAGAACTATAACTCAGTGACTCGATTTCAGTTATTCTAAAAATGAACCACTTTGGTGGATTTTTTTTAAATCAAAATACCAAGCATTAAAACTCATTTGTAGTGTAGTGAAGTACACTACCGACATATTTCATGGTATAACATACTTATGATAATGATATATTATTTTATATCAGGTAGAAATATTTAAAATTCTGAAAAAGCAAAATGAAAACAATTATACGTAGGTAGTAGGAAGTAATTTGTACTGAAAAACATTTTTCCTTTTTTGATAACTCAAATGCATGATAAACAAAAAGTGATAAAAAAATGCAAAAAAAAATATTTAATTTAAATCGTGACACATCGCTGTAGAAAATAGGCCAAACACAAGTTTGTATATGTAGGTAGGTATGTGGTATATACAGACACTTGATTGCTGTTTAGTAAATTTAGAATTCTTTTAAATTATACTTAAAAAAAAAAATTCAACAATATGTTCACGCGTGCCAAATGAATAATTTTTTGGTTTTGAAATTTTTGGATATTACTATATTTATACGTACCTACACGTGCATACAGTACTGTGCAAATATTTGAAACCAACGAAAAACATGACATTACAATAAGAATCAATCAATGAATGAAAATGCTGAATTTAATGTACCCTTTCTTTTAGTTTTCCTAATTTAAAAAATCAACAAATTTAAATTTAAATTGCTGTGCAAAAAATTTGCAACTAAGCTCAATTTCTTACATTCAAGCAAGAAAAGTCTTAGTAATTCTATATCTCTTATTTTTATTTTCTCGGTATTGAAACAATGAGGTTATGGAATTTGATTCCATTAAATTTGAACTTCAGAATAACCTTTATGTTTTTATAAGATAGCCAGCTTGTTGCAAAACTCGTCGTGTGCTCTGGTTTATTCTCGTAATTCCAATCCTCATAAGAAAGTAGTCTGAGGAAGCCGCCCTAGAATAAAACGGAGCAACCTTCATTCCTACCCCTGGTTTACATTGATTAAACTCTGCCGTTGTATAGCGTGGTCCTTTTCCTATATGATATGATACCACCCCTTCCTTCTGAAAATCCGAAAAAGACTTGATTCATGTATCGAGTTTCTGAATGAATAACAACCGTTTGCCTTTAGTTGCACATGCTTTGAACTACAGCATTGTATATAGATATTCTACACTTATTATTATTAATTTTATTTGACCTTTGTTAGCACTACTCAACTCATAGCAAACGATTCTTTGGGGTATTTAAATAGAAAAGGGAAAGATTTGGAAGTTGATCAATGCTAAAACTTACATCGTTATATTAATTCACATTAGATGACTCAAAATACCTAGAATTAATACAATTATAATTTGGAATACAATTGCTATGGAAAATTAATATAGTTTAACATAATCCATAATATAAGATCCTAAATGTTTATTGATATTATTATTATTAACTTAAACGTTAACAAAATACTATATTTCTAATCGAATCACTGTCTTTGCTTTCAGGATCACGATAATTCGGATTGATCTGCATATTAACATATGTATGTATGAATATTTACATACAAATAGTATAACAGTCGAAAGGTCTCTTGAAATCTCACGAACTTAATTAAACAGTTGTGCATTAAATATATAATTTATTAAAATTTATTTTGCTAAAAAAAAACCTTACAACTTTTGTGTATGCATACCGCTAGTGTTTGTTTTGAGAAAATTTAAAGTAAACACTAAATTAATATTTAAAGGAGAAGTGTTAGAAAAAACAACGATAATTTAAAGTTATCTGAGGAGTGTTTTAATAAAGAACATGTTCAGTCCAGATTATGAAAAACGAATCTTAAAACATTGTAGTCCTGTTGCCCGGAATCTATTTAATTCTTTCGATGCAGCAAGCACATCAACATCACTGGATCGATTTATACCATGCAGGTGAGTGTTACTTATGTATAACAAATTCTTATTATAAAAGCATTGCATTTAAAAAAAATCATCAATCCACAATTGTAATTGTATGATATGGTTTCTTTTTATGCACTTAAGTTGTGAGATCATTTAGTGACTATCAAAAAGAAAAACATTATTACCATGGCACTTTGTATTGGATACTTCTCGTATACATACAAACAAACATTTAAAATCTTCAAAATAATAATTGAGTCGGAATTAATTAAAATGCACTCTGGTGAACTTGACGACTGTAATTCAATTATAAATTAAACGAAATCATTCAATATAAGTTAAAAAATGCCAACATGACATGTAATCGGCAGTGGGATTTTCGGTTTGTTGGGATTTAAGAATTTATAGACAGGATGTGATATCACGAGATTGACAAAAGCTTGATAGGAACATGATTGAATAATATTTGTACATAGGATTGTAGGAATAAGCGTCTCGATAAGATGTCAATGGTATAACTACTTCAATTCAAATAGGAATTATGAGGAAGAGGTTTTCTGTTCTGTAGATCGTAGGTCCTAGAACTGCTTACAATATGCCTACATTCTTAGGTACTCTAATTTATATCGAGACACTTAAGAGCATCGATTTTTAAATTATTTCTTGAGTATGTTGACCTCAGAATTATGAAATATACTAAAATCATTAGTAATTGTAGTGATTTCTCCAAAAAGTCATTATAATTTACTTATAAATGCGAATTTTCTGAATATAGCAATAAAATATGTAAAGCATTCCGAAAAGGAATTCATAAACATTCTGTAATCGATTTTAAATTAACTTTCTAGAGATTTTGTGATATTTAGTTAATTATCTAATTAGTTTAATTTTTTTCAACTATCAATTGTGAACCCTGAGTACTTTTCAAAATTGGTTGTAAAAAGAACTATCATAACCATACTAATTCATAAAACTCATAGTTATTAGAGTAAAAAATAAATTGATCTAAAGTCTCTCCAGCTTGACGAATATTTGTTATATTCTTTAAATCTTAGCATTTTGGTTTCTGAAGAAATTCACACAAAGTGATTTTTTAAATAGAACTTTTTTTTAAAAAAACATGATACATTGGTTAAGACTTTTATAAAAAAAAAACTATGATTGCAACATTTTTTGTAATAATTTTCAACTTTTACACCAACGGCTTCAATTAATTAGTTCCATATAAAGATGTTCACCGACTCTATGGGATTAAAAATGCAGGTATTGCTTCTTGTTTCTGATGAGTACCCAGTTAACAATTCTGATCAGAAGTCGGAGATTAGCAATACAAATTTTTGTTTGGCATAAGCAAACATTGATGACTAGTATATACTCGTAAAGGTATAGTGCTGAGACAAACAATATTGTTTTAAGACTTCTATGCAAACTATAAACAACAATACGCTATGAAATTCGATATCATGAATTTCCGTCGTCGATTCGATATTTTTTTGTTCGTGCATGTCTGAAAATTGTTGCATATATTCCAATTTGGTGGTTATCTATAATACAAAATTAAAAATACCAAACAGAATTGTTAGTTTCTTTAAATATTAATCCAACTCAATTCGTTCCGCTATGTTTCCTTCTTTTGGGTTTTATTTTTTAAACTTATATGTTACACCCGCATCGAAGAAAAACAAATAAACGAGTACACCAAGATCATATTCAGTTTCTGGTTTCAGACAACCAGAACCAGCCTGACTTCTGTTGCATATAAGTTGGTACCCACTAGTACATATCGAATGAAATGCACACGAATTCGTTTTTTTTTTTTTTGTCTACTTCTTTGGTTTAGGTGAACAACCTAAAGGTGAACGTAACAATTCCTAACTGTTTCTAAAATGAAACCATAGGATTTCCACGCAGCTCATTCAACCACGGCAGCAACGACCAATGACTCGTTGCGGGCACAGCGTCCGGTGTGGAGCAGCTCGGTGTTACGGCTATATAAACTGGTAAATATACAACTTGGAACTAGAATACGTACCAAGCACAGCACTCCAATCCTAACTTTAGTTTGTCTAGCTGTATGTGTTCGTTTGTATAAAAGCATAATTTACAGGTTTTATACTATAAGGTATATATTGTAGCGCATGAGCAACTTCAACAGTCAGTGTTGAATGTTAGAACTTAGATATACGAGGAGTAAGATGCTATAGTTAGTACCTACTTCGGTATACACTCGGAATCAGTTAATTGTATCTTATTTTGTTTCTGTTTTGAAGAATTTTTCATTTTTAGTCGTAAATATCTTAATAGGACCTGTTATCATAAAAAGATAATTTTGAATTAATTTCAATTAAAAAAAAAAAAAAACGAAAACAAACATGGCCTTACTCAAGTGATGCAGAGTGTATTCATTATAAATGACAATTCAGATCAGTGTTTCTAATTTATGTATGTAGTGTAGGTATATAATACATAACTTCTAATTTGAAATTTAATTTTCTCCTAGCAAAGGAACGTATACTCGTACATTCTAGTTCAATGCACTGTATTAAATTAAATCCTTTACTAAGTGATCGTCAAAGGTGAGTGCGCACAGGCCCAAATGAGGGCTATAAAGATTTGAAATATATCGCCGTACTTATCCCCCAAGATTCATAATGATCAAAAGAAGAAATATTTGCTTTAATATATTAAGTTAATTATTTAATTTATTTAGATTTTTCTCATTTTATTTGAAACAAAATAGAACTTTGTTGCACCTGCAACAGAGTATTAATATGCGCATATTCAATCGTCACAATAAAAAGTTATGGACTAAATAAAAGAATAAAATATAAACATGGCTTGCTGTTATATGTATGGATGATAAGGGAACTTACTTAAATGGAAGAACCATAGAAAAATATAATCATATCCATATAAAAGGAACTATTCAAAGTGGGTGAAGAAACTCATCTATGGAAAATTTATAGCAACCTCTGAGTACCTACTGATGAGCCTAAAAATATAATTTCAATTAATTTAACACTAGTTAGCTTTTATTTCAAGCAATTTGACTAAGAACTTAAGGGATACATTGGACAAATAAACATTTGTTGGCACATGTAGGGCTAATTTCTATGTACCAGGTGCTTCATGTTTTTATCACATTTAGAGGCCATGGACCTTTCGTTCTCGGGTTGTTTGATGCATTTTTTTAAGGTTCACTTGTAAGCATAATGCACTTAAGGAAAAGGGATGGCATCACATGCATAAAAAATATTTACAATTGGTTTTTATTTAGCTTATTATGATGTTACGTGGCCTTATTTTTTCCACTGTTTTGTTTTGTCAGTGTGACTTGATTTATTTATGTTAAAGTTGGAGACTTAGTTTGAGTACTTTAAATCCGGTTGTCATTGTTTGTGTTGTAGTGAGAGGGAAGTAATTTGACGTAACTTCCTCGTAGAGTTACTTTCGTCTGTGTTGATAAAAATAATTCATCCGTCTATTATTAATGTCACATGCAATTACAAGGGAGTTAGGTGTCGTTCCACGTTTGTGATAATACTTTCTAGTTAGTTCACTGCCATTCGTTTGACATTGCTTGTTGTGATTATTTGTATTATTTCGTCGGCGCCGGCGCGGAATCATTCAAAGCGTCAGATTTTCCTCTTAAATATTTTAAGTTTTCCAATGCTAGTTTTGGAAATGTAAAATAATATTTGATGAACATGTACATCTATTATAAAAAAGCGACTTCGTTGGCGTGAGTACGTTTTTACCGCATCAGAGGGTGTTTGATGGAAGATTTTCTCTTTTCAGAGTATGTGCTACGTGTGGGCTGAAATTGAATCTCTTTGAAGTTTATGTTCAGATATTTTAATTTTGATAAGCAACAGCATACATACATATATAGTAGAGCTCCCCATTAGACGGATAATCAAATGCACGATTATCCGTGTATTTAGAATATCCAGATTTGAATCCGTGTAATTATAATTACACTTGTATTTTAAATACACGGATAGACATATATGTCAGGATTTTTGTTATTTTAGTTTTCTTTAAATAAAATAGGAAAAAAGTCATTCTACATATAAAATCCGTGTATTAATTATCCGTGTAATAAAGATCCGTGTACACGGATAATAAGAAAATATTACACGTATATTAAATACACGGATATTTTTTTTGGATTTTCTAACTACACGGACTCCGTGTATCCGTTTTTTTTTTCAAATACACGTAAATAATTGTGAGCTCTGACATATAGGATTCGAAGTACTAGATTCACTTCCTGTCTAAAACCAATTTCGGAAAAAAAAACATTTTATGCTTTTAACTTATGCAAGAAGTGTGTGTCATTTGATAAACAATAAATCCTATTTTCTAAACTATGACTTTGCCGATATTATGTACTTAAAAAAAATCTAACGTTCAATGAACTCACCTTCTACACTTTTTTTTTGGGACTACCAAACGTTAATTGCATTAAAATGATCTGCCGCACCGCCACAAAGAATAAAAGACAAAACCTATAAATAATTTCCTCGCAATTTAATAAAAAATAAATAAATAAATATATTAGGTAAGAATGAGTGACTCTCAAAAATAAAAATAAATATAAATATAAAAATTGCAGGAACCAGCAATAAAGATAAAGTAAATTGCAAACGAAGCACGCGGCAAAACAAATCGTGATGCATTGCTTTTCTTGATGCGAATAATTTGTACATACATTTTGTTTGCTTGATGTTATTAAATTTGCGAATGGTTTACCTTGCATGTGAATTGAATTTTTATGATGAAATCAAATTAACAACAACAACTAAAAAAATATGAATACTAATCGTGATGACATCATAAAATAAAAAAATAATTTGGGTATTAGAACAATTTGAATAGACAACGCATTTATCATAGAAGACAAACATAAAACATTCCAGGGAAATCATGCCAAGGGGAAAGGGAAATCATGCCAAGGGGAAATTATAGCAATGTTCATTGTATCATTGATTCCCAACGAGAGAAGATAATGTAAAAAAAAAAAACGAAAAATATTTTAATCTATTACTTAGTAAATTTGAACCAATCTTGAATTCTAATAAAATGTCACATTTTTGATACTTTAATATGACAATCATTATTAATTGAACAATTTTCTTAATATTGGTCGCAATAGTATAATTATCTAAAGAAAGTCGTGTTAGTTACACTATTTATAACTCAAGAACGGCTGAACCGATTTGGCTGAAATTTGGGACAGAAACAATCTGGAATTGTCTATAGGCTACTTTTTATCCAGGTAAATGTATGGTGGGATAGAGTTCTTTTTTTTAATACACGCCAGAATGGCTGAACGGATCTGGGTAAAAATTGGCACAAAGATAGATTATAGTATGGAAATTTTTATCACAGTAAGATGTATTTTATAAGGATTAAATATTGACCACGTTTTACAAAAAAAAAATTGAAGCAATCTACTGTTATTGTTTTACATTCAAAACAACGAATCAGATGGTTTTAACAACTATGAGTAGGTACACCGGGCCACTAGAAACTATGAAAAAATTGCATGAAAAATCGAATAAGCAACATAAATATTTTTCCATAGCTCAAGTTTCTGCACTAAATTGGGGCGAGACGAAGTTTGCCGGGCCCTCTAGTTTGGAGTAATATTCTTCTTCAAGTAGGAGACTTTTTGGGTTACAAGAGTTTTTGTGTACTTTATGTTTGCTGAACATGTACTTTGTAAGTTTATTAAAAAATGGATTAACAGGCAGGACAACCGAAGTTCATGTCTTAGTTGTTGAAACCATCTCTTTCATTGTGTTGAATGTTAAACTATAGCTGCAGATTGCTTCAGTTTTTGTGTAAAACGCGTGCTTTTCTAGACTATAAACTGTCTCTGTGCCAAATCGGTTCAGCCGTTCTTAAGTTCTAAATAGTGTAACTAATACGACTTTTTTTTTATATACATAGATACATATATTATTATTATATTATATATATAATTCTTGTTTTGTTTTCAGAGCAAATAATAATTGGCAAACAAATTTCGCCTCAATCAGCAAATCAAATGAAAACTCCCCACAAACTAGCAAAAAACAACGCGATTGTGGTGAATCAGCCCGCGATAGTTTAGCATATTCTTGCCTCCTTAAAAACGAGCTACTCGGAACAGCAATTGAAGATGTTAAGGCTGTGAGTGATGAAAGAAATGAGAATAACTATCTTCCGAGTGCAAAAAAAAATCTTTTCAAATACCAGTCACCAACGAAACAGGTAAGCACAAACTTTTGGTTTTTATGTTAGTTCTTATATATGTACATAAATATATAAATACATAGGTAAGGTATAAAATAAATGGCCATATATTGCTAGTATACATACATAATATACCTACTTTTGCAATGTGTGTGTATATACATAACTCTTATATTGTGTAGACAATATATTTATAACTTTTGACCCCATCTGTTTGGGTAGTGTTGTGAAATTTAGAGACACAAAAATTGCAAAAAAAAAAGAAAGAAGAATGAAATAATCGTGCTTTTTTGTCGCGATATTAGATTTATTTCTTTTTTAGCCTTCTTGTAGACCTTGTGGTTATTAATATCAATTTTCAGGATTTTAAGGATTGGTTGAATATGAGACGATTTTGATTGTATTTTATTTTTTAAGTTCAACAACTAAAATTGCTCAAAAGTTGGATTTATTTGTTTTGGGAAGTAAAACAGTTCTTAAAAATGTCTGCATTCATTTGAAAAACAATTTTCTTTATTTAGATGCAAGTAAACAATTGTTAGAATATTAATTTCGTCACAAATCATCAAGTAAAAACAAGTTTAAAACATTGGATAGGGAGTCTGTTTTAATGGTTTCATTATTGTAAGCAGATTATTTAGAAAATTGAGTTTTTGTTGTTCACAACTATTAAGTCAAATATCTATATAAAAACTTGATATCCTGTTGAGTTGACTCATAGTCCAATTAACTTACAATTTTGTATGCTAGTTTTGGATATCAATAAAAGCAAACTTATTTTTTTTTTTATAAAAATTTAACATTTGGACAAATATTCAACAGAAATGAATTCCTTTAAGAGCAAAGCAATACAAACATTTGTACCGTCTTCTTTGAATTTATAATAATATTGTTATAAGTAATTCTTTAGAAGACAAGGGTCTTCAATTAACGATGACGTTAAAAAAAAAAAAACATACCAAGAACATTTCTATTTTTATAAAACAGTTTTATTTAATGAACGAAACTTATTTTTTTTTTTGTGTTAATTTCGTGAACGTTGTCCGAGATTCCATCATCTTGGCTTAAAAGATCGTGGTTGATAGCAATTTTACTTTCTGCCCCTTGCTGATCGCGTTAATTCTTCATTAATTAGTTGATCAGGAAGACCATTCACGACTTGTGCAGAAATAGCAATAATTGCCAATAGAACAACAAAAGTGTATTTGAATGCGAACATTTTTCTTTTTAAATTTTCAGTTAAAACCTCTTTCAATGATGAGCTAAAAGAAACTTGTGATTTTCATTAAAACTTCTCAAGCTTTTATAGTGGGCTAGCTGTCAAATTTAGCAACATTCAACAAAAACAAAAAGAGCCCAAATAAAAACTAGTGAACAAATATAGTAATAAACTATACAAATAAAATATATAATTAAAATTAAAGCTTAACTATCTATTTACAAATAAATATTTGATTAACCTACTTGATTTAACAAATATTGATAGACGAATCATGTCTACCTTATCTTGGTGTATTAATTTAGAAGCAATAAAATTTAAAATATTTTATTTCTAAAAAGAGATGGCTTTCAACCATTGCTGTTTGACAGTAATAGCGGGAATTGAAGGAATATGCTATTGTTGGCCAATTGGAATTGGAGAGAAGAATTATTCTTCGAGGATTTGTCAATTCCTCCCAACCGACAGGCGTCGGAATTTAACTTCTGTCATGGCAGCTTCATACACTAATTCCAACGCCATGGACACTACATTTTCATACTCTTTTATGAAATAGTTTCGTTGTTTTTGTATATTTTTGTATTTTATCGATCTTTGGACAGTGGCAAGGGATTCTTAGAGTTGATTCGATGGATAATGTTAATGATCATTCTCTCATGTGAAAAAGTTAAAAGAAAAGTGACTGGAAAAATTAAAAGATATTTAAAACAAATACACGGTGTAAGTGTCAGTTTTCATGATAACCTCAGTCGCCAAGATATATATTATTAAATATAATGCAAATTTTAGAAAAGTCTTGAGCTTATCTTTTATTGGAACTTGTTAGAGCTTTCCATAAAAAGCCCATTGAGTCATATTCCAAAAAAAGAAAGAAAAAGAAAATTGATCAGTGTGACCATTCTACGAGTACAACGGAATACTAGATTGAATTTTGTAGAACTTATTTCGTTCACAATTCAATTTGCAATATATTTAACACAGAAAATCCATCAATAAATTACTTCAAAGAGCTTCGACATTTTAAAAGGTTTATTGCCCAGAAGAAATTATTATAAAGAAAAGATCTACTATCTTTTGCTATCTATACAATAATTATGAGCATTGCCATTAATCAAATACATACATTCTTATTAAGTATTCATAACCGAGCCAGACGCACTTGTGCGCAAGACGTGAAAATTATTCATTAAGTCTGATAAATTTGGTGTCACGTGTGAATAAACTCGTACGACAAACGGTCGAGGTGTAATAACGTGTCAAGCAAACACTGACCCTTTAACGATTTGACAGAATGGCTTAACTGTGTAGTGCTAGTGACACTCATCGTCATCAGAGTTACCTCGAATTCTTCAAAACAGCTTCAATAATTCTATTTCTGAGCTTCAGAAGTTGCGTATGGAAAACCGAATTCCATCGTAATCGTAAGCCATAGCTCAATCTGAAATCAATATTTATGATGGCCAAGTTTTAGAACCTGTAAGAAATAATCAAGTATAAAAAATTCTATTGTGGAGTGGCTGTTGACTCCTAAGGCATTTTAAACTCTTTTAAGCCTCTTTCCACATTATGTATTTTAATCTTGGACTCTTTTTTTTGTTTTTTTGTTAAGGTGCGTAGATGAAGTATGTTGCTGGAATAAATTAAATATTTTTTCTTTGACTTTAAACTATTATTATTATTGAAATTGAATACAAATTTTGACGAAGAAGAGAAGGTACAAAAAAGAGTTAATGTGGTGGGTAGGTAGATATAGAAGATATAGAAAGATAATCTCATTTAGAATAGTTCTGTGGTTAGAATTGAATGAATGACTTGTGAGTTCTTCCGACAGCAAACACACATTCGATTGTCATTCTAGATTCGAGAACTTATATATTAGAAGGGGAATGTATTGACAATTTATGTACACAATACTGAACACTTGAAGCAAGCACTTGATGTCACAACAATGGTACACTCTGTTTCAATTGATTGATGTCGATATTGTGTTGAAAATAGTTTTTTGGTAAGAAAAAAAGTAATTTAAGTAACATTGTTTCAGCTCATTTTTGCCAAATAGGTGATGTTATGTGCCTTGGAAAAAGAATTGAGACACATCCTTGTTGATGGACACACTTGCGTCGTCCTGTTTTTATACAGCAACTATAAAAAAATTATTAAACTTAGTGTACGAGTATACGAGGATGTATGTACATTGTACATACATATCTATCAAGAATATGATAACTATTTTAAACATAATTCGAAAAATGGATATACATTTGTATGTTATTTTGAACAATAGATCTTAATCTGAATTCATTATGTTGTAAGGCTTATGTCGATGTCTATGGAAGAGAAAAAGTGACTATTGTGAGATTTTGTTATTGAACGAAATTCAAGTTAAATAATAATAATTGTAAAGCGATAGAATTTAGATTGTAATTGCCTGCAACTGTAACCAAAGCTGCAAAAGCTGCGGTTTAAAAAGCGTTCGCAACACAGTTCATCTCAAACTCAATGTACTAAAGAAAAAAACTTATAATGTTAATCTTTGACAGTTGATAAGATACTGTTATTTATGATGATAAAATATTGATAAAACACTTATTTTATTAGTTTAGTTTGGACCCCGTTCTTTTTTCTGTAATATTAACGAGTTTTCAACTTTTAAAATTCTGAGTCGAAAGCTCGACATAAATTCAATCCACATTTTAGAATCTGATTATAAAATTAATAATTGAGCTAATATGCTAATATAAACAATACATTTTTGTATTAATGAAATTTAAAAATGTTAACAATTTCCGACGGTTCCTTGTTAAACGTCACGTTTTTCAGATATCACCCTTCAAAATTCAAAAAAACACCATAATTAAGGCTAGAACTATGTAAACGCATGAAGTAGTTTTTGTTTCAATAAAATTTGTGATGATTTCGCAAATCCATAATCCCATCTTCAATATTCAGTTGAAAGGTTTTTAGTATCTCATTTACTATTAGAAAAAATAATTGTTAGTCTTCAACTGTCCTACATAAACCTCAAAGAAACGTTGAACCATATGCTTAAACGGTTTTTAAAAAGAAAAAGTCAAAAATGGTTTAAATGATTAAAATATGTATGTATGTATGTACATACATATGTATATAAAAATAATTTTGACAACGGATATTTTTTTAAATTTGAGTTAATAGCTAAAATCAAAGTTTGGATTCGTGACAGCATAAAATTCACAGTTTTTCAAAACTTCATACAAAGTCAAATGTCATAAGCTATTCCTAACTAATAAGAATTTCCAAATTCTAAGTGAAATACTGAAAAGATTTCAACTATCTCGAATATTTGTACTTTATCATTCAATTTATTGTTAGGAACTACGTAGAATCGCTAGATTTAAAACATCGGAAAAGGTGTAAATTTTGTTGATCAGTCAGTGTCATAAACAAATGTAAAGGAATAATTTTTATATCATTGTATTATTATTATTATTATTTATCTATTAATTATTTATATTATTTTCCGAATTTCGAAGAAATTTTTTCCTAGATATCTTCAAAACTTTCGAATGACAGTTTGGTTTTGCTAAACAAAAATGTATGAATAATTGAAACAGGGATGTTATACTTATATACATGTAAGTTCAGTCAAAAAGTAGACAGGTACATGACACCCAAGTTCAATACGAGAAATAGGGGGCGTGTAGTGTACTGTACATATGATTATCAGCGCAATACTCGTATCTCAATTTTTCCAGTATATTCTTTCAAATCAATCAAAAAAAGAACTCTTATCAAGAGAATTCCAACCTACTTTTTACTGTAAAATAATATTACATTTTTTGATTGGCTAGTTACAATCCACAAACAGAAAAAAGACATTAATCGAAAAATCTGTTTCTACAAACACAAACGGCTTTTAATCAATATGTTGCTAATATAACTTGAAACCCCATAATTAATTTTTCACGTTCAGATTGGCCTAAAGGGCGATGATCGATTGGTGTCTATTCATGTTCTTAAAAGCTTTGCCCGAGGCCCGAGTGAATAAATTAAGTCTTGGCAGCAATATAAAAATACAAAATCAGTCATTTGTTTTTTTCTTTTCACAAAACAAAATTAAAAAAAAAAAACGAAATAAATTAGAAAAACACTTACACCGTTTTTTTTTTTTTTTTAAGTTGGGTTTAGTGGCCTCTTGACTCCACTCTAGTGTCAGTGATTTAAGCGATTGTCTGTCTGTTTATAAGTTTGTTTATTAAGATACCGGCCGGTCTGTCTTGGCTTTTATTCGGATTTCTATTCAAGTTGCTTCTATGAATTTTTCGATTGTGTTGCGATGTTTGGATGCCAAAACTGACATTCTCTTTCGGTTCTAAATTCTAATCGTCTTATAAAAAAACAAAAATAGTAAAAACATTCACCTGTTTTAGAAACTAAAGGAAAAAGAACTTGTTCTGTCCAAAGAGAAACAGTGAAATAAATGTGTGGTTTTTATTTTTTTTTGAGTATTAATGAAACCTTAAACTTGTAGAGAACTTACATAGGTTAAGATATTCATTCCGGATATATAGCTTTTTTTGAAATAAATAAGTTGTAGTTAAGTTTTCCGTAGGTTCGATTTTAGAAAACTTTTATGACGTAATTCATTGGGGCATAGGTTGGCTTCCTGATGTGCTTTAAACTTATACAATTTTATTTATTCGAGCAAACTAACCAAATCGAAATCATTGAGACATCAGGGTAGGAATAAGGTTTAGGTAAAAGGGGATTAGAAGCAAAAAGAGATTGAGAGAAAACCTGACACTGAGGCCCAATTTTTCAGAGTCAGGTCCAGGTAGCCAACTTACTGAATTTTATGACTTTTCCCAGGATTAACTGAAAAGGTCCTGAATTCAGATCTTGTGAACAATAATTAAGAACTACTTTCTTTGCTTGTTTGGTTTATTTTTTATTTTAAGGTTAAACCACTTCAGCCGAAACAGAGCCAGAGTTTAGTATGGAATATTGGTATTTGATTACATAAAAGAACTTAAGAGTCAAAGCCCTGCTTTTTTATTCACAAATTTAACTGAAACACGTGTTTTTAAACTTTTTAACTGATCATTGATTTAATTCCAAAGCTAAGCAAGTGCTGGTTTATTTGGGAAGTAAATTATACTGTACAATGTCCATAAATTTAAGTCTTAGTTTTTTGTGAGTTTACTCAGGTTTAACTTTTACCCCACCCACACTAGAAAACTAAACCTTAATATTCTTCTAATTAAAAATCGTTTTTCTAATATTATATTATGTCAGTTTAGAAACATTTATCTTTTTAAGAAAATGAACACATCAAAATTTATGACAGTTCATACAAACACACCATTTTTGACTTGTTCAAGCGTTAAAATGGGGTCTAAAATAAAAAAAAATCAATATCAAAAAGATAAAATATCAAAATTTTAAAATTTGCATTTTTGACGTTTCCAAATTCCAAAACTATAGTATAAGTTCTTTTGGTCGAAGGCAATCGAAATTTTTTGACAGCTCAGATCCTATGTATCTCAGAAATGTATTGCGTTCAGTATTATACCGTGACAGTGATGTGAAATTAAAGGAATACTCTAGCTTTGTTCAACTACAGAATTGCTAGTGTGTAGAGTAGTGCAGTGCAGTACAGATTCATGAAAACTGACAGAGCAAATCCAAGCAGAAACGTCATAAGTCAGATGTTTAATTCAGCGCAATTAAAATGGAAGAGATTGTAATAATCTACTAAAAAAAAAATGTAGTGGCAATAGCTCAAAAAGTAGTGCAGAATATTTAGCGCTTTCTGTACATAAATACACATATGTAGTTGACACATGTCACACTTAACCAATACACCAAACTTCAAATTTTTCAGAATTCAGAAAAACTGTTCAATTGGAATTCTGCTTCTAATTCCAATTCCGGATTGCCAATTAAAACCGACATAAGTCCCATGTACGACTGTACGTATCTGACAGAGGAACCTTTTATTTAATTTTTTTTAAAACAAATTTACCGATTTTGATAAAAAAAAAATGTGCAGAAAATTCCCTTTAGTCGTGCATCTTTTTTTGTAAGGGAATCGTTTGCTTCATTTAAATACAATTAATTTAAAAGCTATCAACTCAAAACAAATAAGACTATGACTAAAAATATCACCTATAGTTTTTCCAGCAAAGCGACCTTCTACAGTCGACTATGTTCGAGTTCCGATTGTGCAATTGTTTTGATGTCTGTTTCGGATTCTTACATACTATATATCTGACACGCAATGTTTTACGCCTTATTTCATTCGTCAAAGATACAAACTGAAGTACTTACAATGAATACTAATAAATTAGGCAATCTAATAAATAAGCCTATTAGAAATTTCTCACTTTTTTGTAAATTTAAAATTCGGTAGTTTGAATTTTTTTTAAATTCAAATCATTTTGTTGCAATTTTTTCCCGTCACAAGAGTAAACTGTCTGTCATTAGGGGAAGTTCGTCGGTCCTTTGCATAATTCACTGACATTCTCTCGTCAATTTAAATTAGGTTGTAGGTATTTGAATTTCGACTCGACCGATGACGATGACGAACGACGACCGCAACGTGGACACGAAGTTACTCAGTTTGATTAATTGCAAATCATCAGATTGTCACAACACATCTGAGCCGCAATCTTTTTTTCGAGTTATTTCGTTTGCAAGAATTAAATGTGAATTAACTGGCTGATCGTGATGACGAGATAGTAATCTCTTTGCAATTTAATTTTTTTGTTTTTTTAATTTTGTTCAACTTGGAATCAGACTTAAGCTAGATCAAATTAAAAAGCGTGGCAAACTATAAGCCCGCCATCATAATGTGGGTACTTTTGAATTTGATAGACGGTAATGCTCGTTAGCCGTACTTAAAGTCTTCTGCCCTTTGTGGGTAATTAAAGGGTTAACGAACTATTTGAAACCGACACATACGAGTAATGTTGGCTTTAACCGTGCCTTCTTAACTAGAGAGATAAACCTTCCTGGTGGGGCCTCATGAGCCTGACGGTTGCCTGCCCACTTATTATTTTTTTTCTTTTTCGCCTTTTGGTCTTCTCGTCATCGTCGTCTTCGTCGTCGTTTGTCGGATCTTCGTGATTTATTTTGTTGTAACTCTTTAATTTTGCTCAATTGGCAGCAAAACGGCTTGGATGGCATGAAAATTGAAATTCGTCTTTTAGATATATACTACATATAAAATAATACACACATAATAATGTCAGAACGAGTGAGAAGTGAGAACTGTGAAGACGATAGGAAACAATCATATTTGGCTTCTCTTGTCTTAACAGTCGCGGGAAGAAAGCCAAACCGGAATTAGCTGAACGTGGATGAAGCTTGAGTTTATGATTAATTATTGTCTTTTGTTTTATTCATGAAAATTTGAATATTTATAAATTGTAGGTATAACTAGGGGCTTATACGAGTATGTTAAGGAAAGACGTAACCTCTCTTACCTCGTAGTTCCAATTTGACACAGTTGCAAATTTTCACAAAACAATAATTAAGCTTTGAAATATGTTTTAATTATTTTTTAAAGAATTATTATAAACCTTTATCTAGTTCTAGACCAATGAAAAAGCCATGATGTAAGTGTTTGAATTTTGATTGCAAACCGCAGATAATAAAAAATTTATGGAATATTTTAGGTCAAAGAAGTTTGTATTGAATACAGAGAACAAAAGCGGGAACGTAAATTGTTTTGCAAGCTTCTTTTTGTTTTATTTTTTCGATGAGAATGATTTCTAAAAACTATATTTTACATTGAAAAAAATACGAGCTTCTATTAACCTAACTAACGAACGTTCAGTATAAATAAGATATTTATCTATCGGTATTGTTGTTTTGATTTGGAGGATTGCTATAGTTTTTTTTTTTTTTACTATCTAATGTTTTCAAATATGGAACCACCAATGTGATTATCCAAATTTTGAACATAATAATAATAATCGTTTGTGTTGGTAATGTAAACATTTTGGTGGAATGATTTGCAGACCACAGTGGAGAGATAGCTTAGAACAGGACGCCCGAAGCCTTTGGGCGCTTGGCAAATGTTCGCTTGTTTTTTTTTTCAAAGTAAATAGACATGTTTCCATGTACCAATAGAATGCCGAAATTTTTAGAAAAATAGATTAATCCAATTGCAAAAGACACATTCAGTCAAAATTGGAAGAAGGCTTTGATAAGGTTTAGAGACTTTTTGCCATTAACCAGTAGAAACGACCAATAATACTTACCCATTTGTTGTAAAAGATCTTCTTAATTTCATTGCTTTTTGGTTTTCTTTTGCCATAATAAATATTATGCTTTTTAGATTGGCAGTTTGCGAGCATTGATAGCTAAAAAAAGCCATCGGACGTGAATACTTGTTTTTATTTTTGTGAAATAAAATTGTTGATATGTAAAATTTAAGGAAAATAACATATTTCAACAAAAGTTATTCTTGCTTTGGGATTTGGGAAGTCAAAAGCTCTTTTCGAAGCTTTTAACTTTTTTTTGTTTCTATTTTATATTTGTCAGAGTGTGGCGTATCTTTCTTTTACTTTTTTCGAAGTAAGATGGATTTTTTAAACTCAAAATCTATCGAAAATAGTAGTAGTAGTTGTATATATATAATTCGACTTATAAATTCTTAAGTAAGTAAAATTCAATATACCAGTATCGCCAATACAAGTGTGAAAACCTTTTTTTTTATGTTCGTATGTTTTTACGTTTATACTTTCAAAATACCTTTTTCGTCCACGGTATCTTAAGAACGAGTAGAGATACTGACTCCGAATATATTTTGTTCGACAGGTTATAACTTCGAAAGATGCAGAAAGAACTTTCATAAAAATTTAGTGAACATTTTGATTGGTCGCAAATATATCAGAAACGGAAAATGCCATTGACTTCAAATAAATTGTATTGTTTACAATGGGATGTGATAAAGATTTTGTATACATTTGAAAAGTACTCTATATACCGTTATTTTTTTAAAGTAGAAAAACAAAAAAATAATTTTTCGCGCTCAAATAAAGAATGAAGGAAAAATTGTATTATCTTCAAAACAATTTTCTACTATGTGAAATGATGTTTTTGAAGCTTTTTTGGAAAGAACGCAAAGTTGGCCACACACACTCGAACATGTTTTGAGCAAACTTATGTCGTTTTCAATTGGCAATCCGGAATGAGAAGTAGAAGCAGAATCCCAATTGAACACTTTTTGTGAATTCTGACAAATTTGAAGTTTTGTGTGACTGTATTTGTAGTTTTGCAATCTTGGCTTTTTGGAAAACTCCTACAATAGAAAATTAACAGCATCACTTGCATCGTCATCACTTGATGAAGAAGATGAGGAAGACGACTCCGACAATTTTTCTAACAAATTAGGAACAATTGCTAAGATATTGTCAATATTACTATCCATTTTTTTATAGTTTAATTTTAATTTCAAGCAATCACTTCACAGTTCGCACAATTTGTTAATTCAAAAATATGACATTTGTCAAGTGTGAGATGTAAAATCTTTGAATGTGTGAGTGATTCTGTTTTTGCTTCTGACTTCAAATCCAGAAGAGAAATCACTTCTTTTTCAGAATAAGAACTGTCAGTTTTGCCCAATTGAACGCTTTGAGAATGCTTTTTTCTGATTCCAGATTGCCAATTGAAAACGACATTAGTTTACAGAGAGTGAGACCAAATTGCGAAAACTTAAGTTTTTCTTTCATCATCGTATATATTTAATTACACACGAGCGCAAAAAAGAATTAATTCACAAAAGAGACAGGAGGATTTTTAGAAAGAAGATAGAGGATAGAAAAAAAAAACTACCCTTCTTTCTAAAAATAAGCCTCTCTCTTTCGAAAATTAATTATTTTTGTAAATATCAATAAAAAATGTCAAATTACTTATTATATTTATGAAAATAAAATTTGGCTCTACTCGAACCACGAAGTTGGTACTCGAACAAGTCCTCAATCATGGAAAATCCAACTCGAACATGTCTAACTTACCAAGTTCACTCGGCCCGCTTAAGTCGTAAGGTAGTACCTGAGGTGACGTATACCTATCCAAAATCTATATCTACGATAACCACAATAAAATACGAGCTTAAATTGAACAGCTTTGTCACGAAATTCATTTTCTATTATAATTTTTATTGCCCATTGCCGTCTCGTCTTCGACTTCGATGTTTGGTTTTTGATGATGATTTTGTTTAAAAGAAGCCATTTCTAGGACCTTCACGATTTGTGCTGTGGTGCGATTTATTATATTGCCATAAATGAACAGAAAAAAAAAAAACTTTATACCCTTATAAAGCTGAAAATCGTGGGAATTAATCCATAATGTAGTGTGGGAAATTACAACGACACGACAGAATGTGCGGTTGGGTTCCATCAGTCAATATAAGTACATTCATACCATCGTAATCACAATCATAATCAGTACATTCGTTACAACCAACGGTGAGTATGTGGTAAGCATAAGTGGGTAGGTAGTGCTTCTAAGAAGGCCTAGGAAGGCTTTTGCTATCTGAGGGTAATGTGAATGGATGGGATTTAAAGCAGACGCTATAGAATTTATGTCAAGGTATTTGGTGGAGATCCGTTATGGATGGATGGAAAATTGTGTATGGTTCTGCTACACGATTCCAAGAGCACATTGCTCATGACTTCCACTAGGAATAACACTGTTAACTAAAGCAAAGCATGTGTTCTTATAAGAAGATTCATTTGATCAGTTTAAATGGAGTAAGGTGTCCAAGAAAATAGAGTCTCGATAAATCGCTTTGCTCAAGTGTGGAAAAAATCGAACTTAAGTTTCGATATTATAAAATGACATCTCAAAAAATAATTGAAATTCTGCGATTGGCAAAAATGTTTTACTATTTGAAGTATAAACGAAGATTACAACACTAGTGCGACGATCTTTCTTTGGGCTTAGAAAGCAAATACAATAATACAGCCCTCTCTCGAGCATTCCAAGTAGAGTTATGTACATATAAATGTATAAAACACTCAATTTACTCGTCCTGCTATGCGTTGCAGAAGCATGGATCATGACAAAAGCGACACTCGACTCAGGATGTCGTTGACCAGTAACCGTTCTAGGTCAAAGGTATAAGGTATTTGCCGTTTTGTGATCCAAATAATCGTTTCTGTAATGTTTCCGTTGCACCCCCGATTGATGCACATTTCATTGCAAATTCTGATCATCTTCATTTCCATCCACTCTCCACTATCAAAAGTTATATGGAAGAACTATGTGCTTAACTTGTAGCCACTTGGAAACGAGAAGTTTTATTTACTTACTAGCTGTTCCCCGCGACTTCGTCCACCTCAATTTATTATTATAGCAATTAAGATTAAGTTTTAAAAAATATATATTTTAAAGTACTTCGTAAGGGATATTTAGGTTTTATTTTATTATGGCTGAAGAACATACGGATTTTCTCTGCAACCCGATTTTGACAATGGAACGGAAGCCCTTCGATTCGTTTAAAAACAAAAATCTATCCCATGCAATGCGTGCCTTCTGTTCTCTTTTAAATACGATATCCCGCTGGCTGATTAGTTAAAAAAAAACAAACTGCTTGGTGGCGTTCGACTGGTCAAACAATTAAGGTAATGGAGTATGAATACCTTGGGTCAATAGTAGCAAACTTAGACCTCTTATGCGCAAAGCAAGTCGCAAGGAGAATTGATGGCCCCGTATGTAAGGAAGGACGATTCCGCAATCTACCTCGAATTCAGATGTGTCGTGAAAAAAATAAACTCTTTAGATTCCGTCAGGCAGGTCACCTAGCTCGCATGAAAGCAGTGGAACCACCTCGGAAAGTTCTTTGTAGTACATTTTATGGTAGGGACAGCTTGGCAGACCATCCTTACTTGGAGGGACCGGCGCACAGTGGGGCAAACAGGGAAAAAATTACAAATTTTGTAATTCGTTTTTTGCGGTTTTTGATATGCTATTGTTTTAATAAAAAGTCAAGGAAAATAGTTCTAATTCAGTTTTTTCATTTCATATTTGTTTGTGGCTCTGAGCGATCTTGAAAGTTCGACAATTTTATATTATCTAAGAATCGTCTATTTTTACTTATGCTTATTTCGGCTTGCTGTGGCCTTATTTGTAAACATACAATTATGAAACTTGACAGGTTTGTAATTCAAATAACAAAGAAAAATAAAAAAATTTAAAATAGACACATTTTTTAAAATATGACATTGAAAAAAATTATAAAGTGAGTGAAGAAAAGTAACTAGATAATGCAATCTTTTGCTAACCATACAAAAAAAGCCCCGCTGAGCTCCGGTCTAAAATTGTCATTTTCTGAAAGCTTATACTATTGTCTAACATGTCTATAAATTTCATTGACAACTGTAGACAACCGCCGAACAAAGTCTTAAAAATAAGAGTTTGAGAGCGACTTTTCAAAAGGCTATAAAATCATTTTTTACCTTTTTTAAACTAAGTATGAAGTTTGCTCTCCACATTCTTATGCGCAATTAAGGTAATTGAAGTTAGTTTACTATTTTTCTTTGTCATTATTAAGAATTAATTTTTAATTTATTGATTTATTTTTTCATATATGGAATAAGGATTTAGTTAAATTGAATTACTAAAATTAATTTAAATTGACCTAAATTAATTTAAAAGTAAATTAAAACTTAATTTTAAAGAAGTAATTAATATGTACATATGTACTTAAATTGTATGTAATATTATAGAATAAATTAAAAAACATACATTACATATGCAGGCAATAATCGTAAAAATAAAATGAAAACGAGTTGTTCCATTTTTTGCAGGTTTTTCCCTCATTTATATTTCGAAAAGAAGTAACTTTGATTGTATAAACGGTTTTTATAAGTAGATTGCAAAATGTTCATCAGTTGTTGCTTATACTCCTCCACATACTTTAAAACTTCATAAAATTTTTAAAAACTTCTAATTTTATCGAACTAAAGAAATATTCATATGAGAACTGAGAACGACTAACGACCGATGAATGACGAACATTCGTCCATTTTGACATTTCGTTTACATGTGCTTTTTTATTCGTCGCGAATGTCGTTTACTTAGTCTAAGAAAATGCTTTTAGAATGATTTTTAGGTTAGTCACGTGCTAACAATTCATTCGTTGAAGTGTGGATGGTATGTTACGACCAAATTCTCCCAAATTTTTCTTATTTCAGCAATTACAACCCAAA
The DNA here is from genome assembly GCA_905146935.1 of Scaeva pyrastri. Lineage (NCBI taxonomy): Eukaryota > Metazoa > Arthropoda > Insecta > Diptera > Syrphidae > Scaeva > Scaeva pyrastri. Next base: position 40,540,907 of record LR989927.1, on the reverse strand, counting down.
TTTTAATATATTAACATTAAATAAACTATATTTCTACCTTTTTGTTAAGTTTTTGTGAAGAATTTAGGTTTATATATGTATGTAAGTTTTAAATCCTATTTGTTTTTTTATTCGTTGGTTGCTCTCATGTGTATAGTCCTTAACACCACGTCGATCAAAAAATTTTAAAAAAGGTTTATATTAACAAGAGAACAAAGTGGGCGTGGCAGTGGGCGGAAATTAATAGTGTAATTCTGTTTTCCTTAACTATCAGCCCTCAAAATTTTATTGAAATCGGTTTTAAAGATTTAGTTTTTATTAAAAAGAGCAATAAGTAGGCGTGTCCGTGGGCGGAAATTAATAGGGAAAATTTCTCTTGAAACTGAGTATCATTCCTGAAAATTTCAACAAAATCGGTTCAGTGGTTTAGATTTTATGGAGTTTTTTCCACTCTCCCATACAATTCGCCCCACTGTGCGGCGCGGCGACGGCGCAGACCAAACCGTCCGAATCCTTTGCGCAACTGAATGGCGATGGCATGGCGTTCGTCACGATCGGGATAAATGAGAGACTCCTTTGGTCATTGGTTATGAATCATTATAGGAGAATGGTCATTATTGGTCTTTGGTCATTATTGGTATTTGGTCATTATTGGTCTTTGGTCATTATTGGTCTTTGGTCATAAATGGTCATTGGTCAATATTTGTCATTGGTCATTATTAGTCTTTGGTCATAAATGGTGTTTGGTCATAAATGGTCATTGGCCTGTATAGGTCATTGGTGAAAGGTCAAAGGTCAAAGGTCAGAGGTCAAAGGTCAAAGGTCAAAGGTACAATGACCAATGACCTATATTGACCAGTGACCTATATTAACCAAAGACCATTTATGACCAAAGACCAATAATGGCCAATGACCATTTATGACCAAAAACCATTTATGACCAAAGACCAATAATGACCAGTGACCTATATTTCGCCTATTGGTCGTAGCGTAATTTTTTATAGCTTAAAGTCTTCCTCGATAAATAAACTATCCAATGCAAAAAGAATGTTTTAATTCGAACCAGTGAGTGGTTTCTGAGATTAACGAGTTCAAACAAACAAACTCTTCAGCTTTATATATGTATTAGTATAGATTTTAAGCAAATTCAAATGTAGGTATTTAATGTTGTTTATTTTTTATTTCTAGGACTTCAATGAACAGTGTCCCTACTCATTGTCACCTGTGAGCACTAAAAGCCAAAAACTTCTAAGGTCTCCTAGAAAAGCCACTAGAAAAATTTCACGGATTCCCTTTAAAGTAAGTCAAATTTTAAATTTACTAATTAATAACAAAAAACGCTATCAAAACATTCGGTACTTTTTATTAAATGTTCTTACAAATAAATCAATTAATTTGTATTTGTGTTCCTTGAAGGTGTTAGATGCCCCTGAACTACAAGATGACTTCTATTTGAATTTGGTTGATTGGTCATCGCAAAATGTACTTGCTGTTGGATTAGGCAGCTGTGTGTACCTATGGAGTGCGTGTACAAGTCAAGTAAGTCTATCTAAATTAACTTCAAATGAATTAACTTACAAATTAAATACTTTTTTTTGGATAAAAGGTAACGCGACTATGTGACCTTAGCCCAGATGCGAATACAGTAACCTCCGTATCATGGAACGAACGAGGCAATTTGGTAGCTGTTGGCACACATCACGGTTATGTAACTGTGTGGGATGTAGCAGCCAGTAAACAGGTAAGTTTTAAAAATAAAGAAGCTTTGTTTATTCTAAGCAAATTTACCAACTCCACGCAATAGAGTGTGAAATGGTAGATAGTATTTGCAGGCTTCATTATCGAAAGATCTTAGGCAAGACGTTTTGTTTCTGTTAAGTGTGATGTTTTGTTTATCAATTTAAAGATTTCCACTTACGAGCATGGTGGACAAATAGTAGAATTGATTTTTTAAATGTAAACACATTTACTAAACAAATTATTCTATTTCTTTGCAGATTAACAAACTGAATGGTCACTCTGCTCGCGTTGGGGCTTTGGCTTGGAATGGTGATATTCTGTCGAGCGGTTCTCGAGATCGTTTGATTATCCAGCGCGATACTCGTACACCAGCACAACAATCAGAACGGCATTTAGCTGGTCACAGGCAAGAAGTGTGCGGCCTGAAATGGTCGCCGGACAATCAATATTTGGCAAGTGGGGGCAATGATAATCGTTTGTATGTTTGGAATCAGCATTCGCTCAATCCGGTTCAGTCATACACCGAACATATGGCCGCAGTGAAGGCAATTGCATGGTCTCCGCACCACCATGGACTTCTGGCAAGTGGCGGCGGAACAGCCGATCGCTGCATACGTTTTTGGAACACACTAACTGGGCAACCTATGCAATGTGTCGACACAGGATCGCAAGTGTGCAATCTCGCGTGGTCCAAGCACTCCTCCGAACTGGTCTCTACGCATGGGTACTCCCAAAACCAGATCCTAGTTTGGAAATACCCCTCACTTACGCAAGTTGCCAAGCTCACCGGACACTCATACCGCGTATTATATCTGGCATTGAGTCCAGATGGCGAAGCGATTGTCACCGGGGCTGGCGATGAAACACTTCGTTTCTGGAATGTGTTTAGCAAAGCACGCAGCCAAAAAGAAAACAAATCTGTGCTCAATCTCTTTACAAATATAAGATAAACTGAAAATTAGGATAATTTATATTATATATACATTTATACATATAGAACACCTCCTCCTTTAGTAATTTGCTTTAAATTGTATTCTTTTAGATCTAAAATCAGTGGCTTCCGTGTATCCGGAGAATTCAAATCAAAGAATAACTAATTTAGCTTGCAATAGTCACTACACTTTTTTTTAACTTTATTTTTTTAGTTTTATTTTATTATTTTCTTTTTCATTTGTTAACAATTTTTATTTTGTTAAAAAATCTATAATATATTTTGTATTTAACTTTCATACGCATTATGCGTATGTTTGTATGCGCTTGGAGCTAGGAAAAATTATTATTATATACAGAATTAAATTAAAACTAAAAAAAAATAATTAAATTTCATTTATTTAAATAAAGAATTGTGTGAAATAAAAAAAAATATGCTACTTAACCGAATTTTTATTTTCTATTGAAAAATTAGAAAAAACAACGGTATTTTTATGCTGGATCTCATTTTTGAACATGCCATGATTTTGGGAGATTTTTTCACAATTTAAAAAAAAATAATTTTAACGAACAATATAGCCAGAGTTTTTCCTCGATTTTGAGTTCCAGAAATCTTTGAAGAGCTTTATCTTCGCCTAACGTAGAAATGTAAACATCGGTTGGAAAAGATATCAAATCAAAGGTTTTCCGAAAAACTTGACTGTAAATTTTGATGGGGAGACCCACAAATGTATTATTTCTTAAGTTTTTGCCCATTTTTTTTAAATCCAACTGCAGTTTTGTGTGAACGTTCAGTTAAGTTGTGTTTAATGAGACCTTAGGAATAAAACGTTCATTGAAAATAGGCCAAAAGAATTACCGTTACCGAAATCCATTTTCCCACATTTTGCTGCTGGTATTTTTTTTTTTTTAATTCAACTGCAGTTGAATTTGCTTTAAATTGTATACAAATTCAAATTTAACGGTCAATTAGGTGCCAATGCAGCTCTCTAGGGATCTTTAAGATCCCTAGAACTACGTGGCTAAGAAATAAAGGTTTAGGATAAACAATACGCGATAAGACAAAGGTCCTTTCTTTTTATTTATATTTTCCTATGTACTTACTTTAGGGTAAGGTAGGGAATATTGGGATTTGGCCTTTGCATTCTATCTATACCAAGAGGTTAAAAAGCTTACCAACAATCAACCAAATTTTGATTAAATATTTATTTTAACTAAACATTAAGTATAAGACGCAGAACAATTAAAGAAGAATGAGAAACAGATATCCTGAGAATTCCAGTACAATCATTTTAATATCACCTGTTTTTTCAGTTTATTTCATAGTTGCATTTCAAAAACTCTTACTTTCATCACTCTATTTGTGATTTACGGAATTAGATGTAAGTATACATACATACATAAAATAAAATGTACTAAATACTATTCTTAAAGGTTTTTGTTCCATCCATTCAAGCTTTTGAAAATGTATTTTTATTTATTTACATTTGCTTCATAATTCATTAACAACTTATAATAATAATTAGTAATAATTTAAAAATAAAAACGAAAAAACAATTGGAATCTATATTAAAAATGGTTTCAACTATCCAGCTGAGTTTTCGTCTCTAAAAACCAACTTTAAGTATAAATTAGTTAATTTTCTTACTTTACACAAACTTTTTCTTTTTACTCGCTGGACAAGCTCTGTTAAAGGTCGCAGGCCTTTTCTTTTTATAGTAGTTTCGAAAGTCCATAGCTTCGACCACAACTTTTGTGTTGATTTTGAAGAGAAGCGAAAACTTTTTCACCGAAACCGGCGCAAATTTGTCTCCAATTGCAATGTGTGTATAGATCTTTGATAGATCAATTGGATCAGGTTTCTGCCCATAAAAAGAGAATCCTTGAGGTTCACTACTTTTCCATCCAGTAGCATCACCGTGCTCCGCAGGATGGTCAATGATGTTCTTTGAATTCGCAGTGATTGTACTGAAAAGGGGTGCACTTGGATGTTGGAAATCACCACATATCGATGATTTCCTCTTCTTGATCTTCTGAGGCTCCGATGGCACTAGGAAACTGCTTGACAGACCTGGCTCACATCCACCCATAGCTACCGTACTTCTTCTTTTGGCAATTCGCTTTGCGGTAATTGCTACTGAAGGGGGAGGCAGCAGTGTTGAGGCTTCAATTGATTTCTTGGCCAGTAAGCGGCCCATGCAAAGGGGTGGAATTGGTGGTTCAAGAGCCTTTTTACAAATCTCATCGTACATCGCTTGAATTCGCTCAGTATTCCCGTATTGCGTATCCAATAGATTTTTCTTGGCTGCGATGAGACCATTTGGAAATATCAGCAACATCTGCCCCAAGAATGATGTTATTTTTTCAAAGTTATATATCTCTTTAAAGCTAGTTAGCGACTTCCTATGAAACGTATAGCAGTGTTGCATGTATGAATTGAAACTGCTCTGGATATTCTTGCAGAAGTGACAAATATTGAAGCCCGAAAAGTGATCGATCATGTGTCGCAGAGTTGCCATTTCGTTTGTTGACGAATATTGACACATTCCGCATCGATAGATCACTTCATCCTTGATCTGCTTGTATCGAAAGTTTGAATTCTTGTGACGGTCTCTTTCGTGCTCAATTATAGAGGATTTATCGGCACAGATCTCAGCACAGAAATAACATTGCATGTAGATCTGGCACTCGCCCAACGCCAGTAAGTTCCTCAACAAACCCGATGACAGGTTTTTAGCATCCGTTGGCTTATGTTCACGCAGATAATGATTAGTGAGGAGGTCCATTCTTCTGTTTGGGTACACAAAGGAACAATGACCACATGTATTGGGTAAATTAGGATCAGTCGCACAAAAATTCCGGTGCCCATGAACATTGATCAAATGAATTTTTAAGGTTATTTGATCACCGACATGTGAACAAAACGGACATTTCAAGGCGGTATGCATTTGGAAGAAAAACGGTAATCTGGGTACCATTTCGCTATTTTTCTCATGAAAATGCTTTGTCTTCCAATGCTGGTTCAGGGAATTGATTTCCGGACTTGTAAAGTTACAATGGAAGCAAGCTAATCCGCCAGGGATCATAGCGGCTTCCGAATCTAACGCTGGAGCTATGATTTCTTCATCTTCATCGTCCAAATCTATTCCTGCTCGGGTCAGACTCTTCTTGGTCCGCTCGGCATCTTCTTCGTTCTCCATTAGAATTCCCCGTATACTTCGCACTCGTTTAGGATCGTTACGCGTCCATAATGGCCGAGTATCAGCTGCTTTATCTTGGGGTGTCTCATTTATTTTGTAAAATACATACTTTGCTTCACGGATTTTCGAAGGGTGCTTGTTGTCGATATGTTCCATGATATGAGCCAGATGCGCCGATCCAAATGTGCAATGGACGCAGTGGTATTGATGTTTCGCATTGTGCATAGAATTCGCATGAGAAATCATCTGATTCCAAGTGGATGTCTGATGCTTGCATAGTGCGCACTCCCACTTCATTTTGGTATTCGGAAGTGTGCTCGTTGTTGCTGGGAATTCAGCAGCTGAATCACATTCGCTAGATGTTAAATGACTTGAGGAGACATTCTTTCCCGCAATCGGTTGAGTAGACTTTTTTGTTTCATTTTCACTCCGGTCATATGTAAGCAGATTGACAAGAGAAATGCCAGAATGTTTCTCATTGACGTGTCGTTCGACCACATGTTTTGTATAGTGAAAATACTCACATTCGCTGCACTGGTATATTTTGTTCCCGTGGAACTTAAGATGCTGAACGACTCGTTCGGCGCACATATTCTTTTTGCAGATTTCCTCTTGGCAATGCGGACACAGGTAGCCTTTCTCTTGGCCATGTAGAGCGTTAAGATGTGAGCGTAACATTTGGTCGGTGATCGTAAGATATTTGCATCCGGGATGACCACATACAAATCTTCTCATGTCGGGTACAAATGCTGGAATTTTAACATTTTCCTTGGGCTTTGTCGTACCGACTGTGTTCGAGCTACAAGCAAGGTTTAGCATTTTGTCAAAATGCTTTTCGTTCTTCTCAAGGCAAGGAACCGGATTAACTGGATCAACACTCCCCACATCAACGTCCTGATTGTGCAACTGCAAGTGTCTGAACATATTGGTCCTCACCTTAGTCTTGTAGTTGCAAACTGAGCAATAAACTTGACTGTTGAAAATCGGCTGAATTGGCAGAAGATTTTGCTCGTTCGGCTTGAAATGTGTTTTGTTCAAAGCCTTCTTCCGTTCCCAATCACTCATGAGCTTTTCTCCAAACTGAATCAAGTCTTTGGAAGTAAGCTCTTTTGCACTGGCTAAATATAGTGCAGGTTTGTTTAATTTCTCGCCTGGAATCAAATTTTGTGTTCTTGCAGGTCCGGCAAGCGAATGCAGCTCACTAAAATGCTTTTGAACTTGTTGAAAATTGCTGAACGTTGTACAGCTGCAAAAATAACAGAAATATTGATGGCGGGCATGGGTTTTCATGTGGGCTTTCAGAACAGCCGGCCGATAGTAATTAACTGTACAGTGTGGGCAATGCAGGGAACTACCAGGTGATACACTAGGAAAAGATGTAGGTACAATACTCGTATGTGTGGCCAGGTGTGTTTGGAAATCTTTCTCTAGCACCGGACATTCGCAATCCGGATAGAATATGCATCTCCACATCTCTTCGTCTGATAAACCAGTTGGGGCTAAAATTTCCTCTGCAGTTTTTCTCAATCTTTTTAAGAAAGGCAAACTCTTCTCAGGGTTTGTTTTGTCTTCCACCCTTACCGGGACTTTCACTGGCACCGGAACCCTCACTGGCTCCAACTCTGTCACAGACACTGTTCCTGGTACCGGCATCGACGTCTGAACTTGACTTGTTTGCTCATTCTCATTTGTCTGATTCGTTCTTGAAGTAGTCCGCAAAATGTCTTGTATTTTTTGTGTTAACTCAACTGTCGACGCAGATGAAGAGGTAGCAACTGCATTGCGTCTTGAATGCAACTGTGCAATGTGGTTAAAATAGTGATTTGTATCTTCTCCCACAAAACTACACTTATTACATTTCAGAGCATCTCGATTGTTATCGCATCTAATGTGTCCTAAAATATGTTCATTCATCGCCGATCGGATGTTCGTAGTAAAGCGGCACTTGTTTACACAACAAACATAAGGCGAGTTCATTGGCATGGGTTTTGGTGACTGCCTTTCTGTCTCTCTGACTGTAGTTATTTCTTTAAGAGCGGGGGAGTTCCGTCGTTCAAGGGGTGCTATTCGGTCGGATTTCTGCATAGCGGTTATAGGCGAAACGGACTTTACACCAGCATTCAGACTTACCACCTGCAACATATAAAATAGGTACATTTATAACTCAATCCGACAACAATAAACGTTTTTTTTCAATGATTTTATTAAAACCAAAATTTATATTTACCTGACTGATTTGGATTCCGCCTGGAGCTGAGTCAGCTTGCTTGAATACCAAATTCAAAAGCTCGTTGTCGGTCACTCCTTCCGCTACATTAGTGATGGTGAAGTCTTTGCTAACATTTTTGAATAGCGGTATATCCATGTCGTGCTTGGGTGGGGCTTTCGGCGGTATCATTGCTCTTGGTTCACTCTGCAACATTGTTGATAAACTTAATTCCGGAGTGCAGGAAGGTGCAATTGTGTGGGATGTTGTGGTTTGGGATATTGGAGTGTGCGAAGGCTGGGTCGACACCATGCTAGATGATGCACCAAACTGGAGCGGGTTATCATAGAACAGCGGAATATCGGCTGACACATTCTTCAATGGTGAAAACTGAACTTCATTCCCTTTCACCTTTTGGTTATCTGTGGAAAGAATATCTCCTGTGAGCCTGCGAAATTTAATCCTTGGTTTGTCTCCAGATTCTTCTGTTCTTATTCTTGAATGCACATCCAACATGTGCTGCATTTCACGGCAATAATCTCCGAAGCCCACTTGCATTTTGCATGTTTCACAATAGCCATTCCATTTCAGTGTAGGATGTTCGAGTAGAAAATGATTTTGAAGCCCGTCGGGATGGTCGGAAAAAAGAAACGCACACGAGTTAACCATGCAGTAGTACTTCAACGAATTTCCATTTAGAGAAAATCCAAAGTTACCAATTTTGTGTATACTCGTTGTTGTTGGAGGAAAAAATGAAGTTGATTGTTGCTGCTGCGGCTGTGGCTTTAAACTCGATGGAATTGGATTACCCAGAACGTCATATTTGATAGTTTCCATGCTTGTGGCCATATGAATGGCATCTTGAATATTTTCTTGCTCTTCGGGTAGAGGAAATATCGACGAGTCCAAATCATTCAAATCCAATTGAGGAAAGCTGGTGCCGTCTCCTTCGAGGCAATTAAAATTTCCCGACAGAAGCATATCCAAAGAATCACCAGGTGAATCTGGAATAAATTCCGACATGTTTGGAAAGCGGGTTTGTTGTTCTTGGGGTTGCGACGGCTGTGTTGGTAACAGAAGGGGATCTACACTTTCATCTGAAATTGGTTTGGAGGGATTGGTTTTTACGATGACCATTTTTTCTGAACATTTTTCGGATATCTCTACGGCTTCACCTTGTTTCTTCTTCTCCTTTATCTTTTTGGAATTTTTCTTTGGTGCTATTGATGCATAAAGACGACTAAGAGTTTGGAAAATTGATTTATTTTTGTTTTTTTCCTTCTGTGTTCCATTTTTTGTCGTTTCTGTAATTTCAATGTCTTCCCAGTTGTCGTTATCGTCTTCTTCATTATCATTTCCATCATCACTTTCTGAACAATAATCAGCGTCTTTATTAGTTGATTCATTTTGTACTTGTTCATCTATGATAAGATTACCAGATTCATTCAAAGACTTCAACGACACTGGAGAAATAGATCCCGGCAAATGGTGTGTTGTTTTTTCACTAGTTGCAAGGGTTTCTGACAGCACCACTTCAGTACTGGTTGATGGAACCGAAACTTTATTGATATCTTTTTCTGTTGTTTGGCTTTGGTTTTTATCTGTTATTGCCTCCTTCTCCTCAGCAATGTTTTGTTTTTCAATATTTTTGAATCTCTGGCTTAATTTTTCAGCAATTGTCATTTTCTTTGCAGCTGGCTTTGTTTTGCAAACAACTGCATCAGTTGCACTTTCAACGTCTTTTTCCATAGATTTCCAACGCTCAGTTAAACTCATAGAAGTTGGAGATGTTAACCTTTCACGAGGAAGAAATACTTCGATATTTACTTCGATGTTTCCTGGTTTTACAATATTTACTTTATTTTTATTTTCCACTGACAGTGGCTTAGATTTTAGAGTAGAAACATCATTTACACCTGAATCAAATTTGTCTGTTATTAATTGAGATTGCTCGGTTAAATCTATTGTAACTGGTCCACCCAAATCGGAAGAAACATACACGTCTAAATTTGAGTCAGTTAACATGCTGGATTCCTTTATTCGTTTCTTTCTTGATTTATCATCACCTTCGTCGGTGTCCTTCTTTTCAAAGAACTTTTCTGAATTTGTAGTTGCACTCGATCCCGACAACACTATAACATCATCTTCCTCGACTGGCAGCAAAAGTTCATCCTCTTTTAAATCACTTGGTTTATTTGCCAATGCAGTTAGTGGATTTAAAATGCATGGATCAGTTGAAGAAGAACAAGGCACATCACTCAGTTCTTCTATTTTCCCACCATCAGATGTGTCGATTAATTTGATTTCTATGATACTCTTTACTGATTCCGGATCATTTAGGGCATGATGCACTTTTAAATGCTGAACTACACCTTCTCGCAGCATCTGAATGAAGTTACACAAATGACACACATAACCAAAAATACCATTTCTTCTCAAAACTATTGGAGTCCTGTTGATCTTCTTAGCATCTGGACAATACTTTTTGATGTGATCCGTCATGTGGGTTCCGCCGTTCATTGATCTAAAGCATTCCGAACACTTGTGTCTATATTCTCCAGTGTGAATTGCAAAGTGGTCCGTCCATGCTCGCAAAGTATGTGTTGCTTGAAAGTCACAAAACGGACAAGTATAGTTGAAGACTGGCAGGGGTTTCTTAGGTAATGAAAAGAGTGCACGATTGTTTATATTAAGCTTGATGTCTTCCAGTACATCTGGTGGTAGTCGTGATGTATACACTTCAGAATCATTGTGAGCAGTGCGATAATGCCGGGATATGAAACGATCTTTCTCTTTACAAATAACGCAGCAATTCGAATAGTCAGACTTTGTATGAAACTCTGGATTAGTGTTTTTAAGAAAAATTTCCGAACAGTCTGCATTGGGCTTCTCGTTTCTGACAGTAGTTGCAATTCCAATGTCTTCCCAATTTTCGTTATCATCTTCCTCATTCTCATTGTCGCCATCACTTTCGGAACAATAATAATCAGTGTCTCTAATCGTAGAATTATTTTGAACTTGTTCATCTGGTATGAAATTACCAGATTCATTAACAAATTTCGATGATAATGAGGATGTTGCTTTTTCACTCATAGTGATAGTTGATGGAGCAGAAATCGAAATTTCATTGCTATCTTTTTCTGTTGCTTGACTTGTATTTTTGTCTTTTATTTCCGCTTCCTCCTGAGCAATGTTTTGTTTTTCAATATTTTTGAATCTCTGGCTTAATTTTTCAGCAATCGTCATTTTCTTGGCTGCTGAATCAGGTGCACTTTCAACGTCTTTTTCTATTGATTTCCAACGTTCAGTTAAACGCATAGAAGTCGGTGATGTTAACTTTTCACGAGGAAGAAATACTTCGATATTTACATCGATGCTTTTTGGTTTTACAGCATTCAACTTATTTTTACTCCCCGCTGACACTGGCTTAGCTTCCAGTGTAGAAACATCATTTGCACCAGAATCATATTCGTCTGTTTTTGATTGAGATTGCTCGGTTAAATCTATAGTAACTGGTGTTGCTAGATCCGCAGGAACAAATACTTCCAAATTTGAATCAATTGATATAGCAGATTCCTTTCTTGGTTTCTTTTTTGATTTATCATCATCTTCGTTAGTTTTCTTCTTTTCAACGAATTTTCCTGAATTCTCTTCGACTGGCATCAAACGTTCTCCTTTTTTCGAATCATTCGTGGCCATACTAGAATCACTTGGTTTAGTTTTTACGGTGGGCAGATCTGAAATGTTTGCATCAGTCAGATATGAAGAAGACACATCACTTGGTTCTTCTTTTTTTGCAGATTGTGCTGTGCTTATTAATGTGACTTCCATGATACTATTTATTGATTCCGGATCATTTAGGGCATGATGAACCTTCAAATGCTGAACTACACCTTCTCGCCGCATCTGAATGAAGTTACACAAATGACACATATAACCAAATATCCCATTTCCACGCAAAATTATTGGATCCCTGTTGATCCTTTTCGCATCTGGACAATACTTTTTAATGTGATCCATCATGTGGGTGACCCCGTTCATTGCTCTAAAGCATTTCGAACACTTGTGTTTATACTCTCCAGTGTGAATTACAAAGTGGTCGATCCATCCTCGTAAAGTATATGTTCCTTGAAAGTCACAAAATGGACAAGTATAGTTAAAGACTGCCTGGTGTTTCTTAGGTAATGAACAGACTGCAACATTGTTTATATTAAGTTTGATGTCTTTTAATACATCTGGTGGTAGTCGTGATGTATACACTTCAGAGTCATTGTGAGCAGTGAGATAATGTAGGGATATGAAACGGGCTTTTTCTTTGCAAATAACACAGCAATTCGAATATTCAGATTTTGTATGATACTCTGGGTTAGTGTTTTTCGGAAAAATTACCAAATTGCCTTCATTTAGTTTTTTGTCTTTGAGAGTAGTGCTCTCACATTTCTCGCTGAAAACTTCTATTTCTGTATCGTTTTTATCATCATTGTTTTCAGGTCCTTGTTTTTTGGTTAAATCATATTTTATTTCTTTTCTCTGTGGAGTTTGATCAACATTTAGTTCTTTATTTATCTCATCCATACGTTTAATCTTGTCCTTTAAAAAGACCAACTCAATATCATCATCTGACGAATCCGAGTCATCAGATGGGAGGCGTTTTGACTTTGGACCAGGTCTGTTTTTGTTCAACAAATTAGCAGCTCCCTCATTACGTTTACTGCTGATTTTTTTGAAGGAAGTTTCTTCCATATCTTCATCGCTTTCTTGGCTTTTATCTTCACTACCTGAAAACTTAATGGGAGTATTTGGTTCCAGTACGGGCATTTTGGGTGAGCGATTTGGTTTCTGGTTTCGACTTCTCAATGCTCTCATATTCAATGGACTTATTATTACTTTAGCTTTCCGCATTGGACGTTTATTTAACAAAGATGCTGGTTGGGTGGTAGTGACGGGAGATTTGTTAGGTTTCGTAGGAACAGCTTTTTTCTTCTTTGGCTGAACAGAAATCTTATTCGACGTAGCTTTTGCAATAGTGCACATTCGTCGACCAGTAGCAGTAACAACACCCTGACATATAAACATATCTCGGATGTCTTCGTTGAGACGATCTAGTTCATTCTTTTTGGTTCTTGTTGCTCGAGGTTTGGTCTGCTCATGATGTTCTTCCTCTTCCGTTTCTTCGTCTTTCTTGTCAGATGTATCCTTAGTATTGCTCTTTACAGGACTGTATAATATGTCCTAAAGAGATGACATATTATAATTTATAAATATTTTAAAAATGTTTTAAATACGAGAACCATTCAATAGATACACAAAAAAAAAACGATACTAATTTTTATGTTTAGCTCAAATGTGCGCAGTTACAAAAAGTTGCAAAAAAGATTAAAAGTCAGTAAGAGCGGAAGAGAAAAGATGGATGTATTATTAACTAGTAAGTTGTACATACGTCAAACGTGTGGAGTTTTTTCACAGCAACCACCTACCTTTAATACTTCTGCTTTTGGATTTTATTGCAGGAAACCCAGTCTTACTCAGAATTTTTGAAACAATATTTATTGAATGACCCTCGTATACAAATAAACAAAAGACAAAAATTTACCTTGACTTGCTGCAGTTTTGCATCATCCAGAACAGATTTTAACATATCTAAAATACGATCCTTGTTTGCTGTCGGATCTGCCATGCTCATGAGGAATCCCTCTAAAAACTCTTGTTTTTTTTGGTTATCCTTATCAGCATCTACGGTTCCGGGTGGTGTTGTAGTTTGATCAGTAGCATTTGAGCTACTGGGTTCTTCTGGTGAAGTGATGGTGTCACATAAAATTGCAGGTTCAGTATGAGGCCCTTCGGTTGTGCTGCTCACTGCGCATATCTGTCCATCTTCTGAGTTTTTCTTTTCCTCTTCACCCTTTCGTTGCTCGACGGAAATCGAATTTCTTTTTCTTGCCGCTTGCTTTGTTAATGTTGCTTTAGCAGAGCGTGTCTTCGGTGTTGTTTGAGTTACTGGAAGAGCTGCAGCAGTTGAAGTCACTGCTTTTGGTGTTGGGGTTTTTTTAGTATTTTTTTCATTGAAATTTATCGAAGCTCTTGTCTTTCTTTTGCCAGTGATAATATTTTGAGTTGAAACCACCGAGTTGTCTGTTGTTGGAGAGAAAATGTCAGAAGCTGATCTACGACGAACTTCTATTACAGCTGGAATTTCGCTCTTTTTGGGTTCGATTTGCTGTGGGGGTTCCTTCATGAGTATTGTTGAACGTCGTGTGCTTATTCGGCGTGGGATAACTTCCTGTTTTTCTGGCTCGCTTAGATCTTTTTCGACGACATTATCCTTGTTTGGATTTTCTTCCGGTTTAGGTTCGGGTGTTTGTGTATTTTCTTTAATGATATTTTTGCTTCTCCGAGGACGCATGACTCTAGGCTCTGGTGAGTTTTCAGTGACATCCACTACCGTAGTTTTTTCAGGGTTCGATTTAATCGGCGATTCACCTTCATCAATAATAAGTCTACCCTCTGTTACTGAGTCGTCTAATGCATTAGGAGTTGGGGAGTTGCATTTCAATTCCTCTGTCTCAGACTCCGAAACTTTTTCGTTTTTCGACGACTTCTGAGAGTCGATTTCTGGAGTTTGTTGTTTCTCATCTTCATCAGGTGGTGTTTTGGGTATTTTATTGGGAGTGAGTTCAATTTCTACTGGAGGATTTTCTGAGAGGTGAGACTTAGTTTTAATCTTTTTCTTCTTAGTTTCTGGTATAGGCTTTGCCTTTGGTTCTATATCCTGAATTTTATTTGAATTTTTATCACTTAGTTTTTCTTTTGTTTTTGGCGCTTCATTTACTATAGGTTCTAACTGATCATCGTCAGACGTTTTAGAAATATCCTCTTGAAGTGTTTGTGTATTTTTCTTCACATTTATATCAGCACTATAAGTTGAGTCCTTTTTTATTTCGTCTTCAGAATTATCTTTTTTCGAATCGGGTTTCGGTTTCTTAGGAATTTTAAAGCCTTGTATGCTTGTAGCTATATCTTGTCCATAGTCCGCATTCCTGTACATTTTATCAAGAGTCGATGGAACCGTTGATTGAATTGAAGATGGAACTGGTGATAATAAAGCCTCCGTTGTATGAATGACCTTGCTATCGCCTTCCCCCTGCTGTTGACGACACTTTGACTGCCTATATTCACCATAGGTCTTCGGCTCTGGAGGCTTATTTTTCTTCGATTCTAGGTACTTCATTCTTTCTGTCTTATCATTACGTTCCGGATTAAATTTATCGGCGTAGGTTTTTGATGGGATATGTGTTCGTGGATCTATCCTTGCTGGTTTTGGCTTTGGTTTTGGACTTAAGGTATTATAAGCTGCTAATGACGGCACAGAAACAATACCCGGATTAATAGGAATATTGATATGCAGGTCGAGCAGACTGGGAATGGAGGGATAAAATGGCTTAGATACTGTAAACGGTACGCTGTGATCCTTATTCAAAGGCTGCGTATTTCTCAATCGAGGATCAAAGTGATTGATTGTGGGTAGAACATTAGGAACAGGTGGAACAGATAATGACATAAGGGGTGGGATGGTGCTTGCTAAATTTATTTTAGGCATCCTTGGATCAACAGCATGTACAGGAGACACTATACTTTCTCTGTGTGAAGATTGTGCAGATCTAATACCTAATGAATCTACCGAATCTTTCTGTTGCAGTGGAGGAGCGATTGTTTTTTCATTTTGTAGTTGAAAATTACTTTCTGCTGACATAGATTGTCGTCTTTTGTGTGGGTGGTACTTCAAAGCCAAGCGTTCAACAACCGCGTCAATAGGCATTGGGGGAGACTTTGGAGAAGGCAAGGGGGGATTTTTGACTGTGGGCGGGAGTGGAGGGTTGATAATTTCTACTGAACTCATTTGTATTTCATTTTTCTTTTGTTGAATAAGTTCATGTTTCTTATTTGGGGTCTGCCCTCGGCGATAAAATGGTTCATCAGTTTTATTTTCTACTCTTTGTGGCGATTCTAGACGAGGAGGCGTGGCCGGTCTTGAAATCAAGGCCAATTTTTTTCTCACAGCATCTAACGTCTGTGCTTTTGAATTTTTCGGGCAATCACTTGATTTTGACTTGTTTTGTTTCACCATGGCTGCTTCCAATGATTCGTTTAGTAAGTCATCAATATCATCCGCACTTAAAGGGGGACTTTTGAGAACGTCGCCTAATGGTTTATTAGAAACCAACAACGGTGGAGGTGGCGGTGGCGGTGTTTTCTGCGTTACTGTCTTGGACTGACACTTTGCCCTAATTTTGTCATTTTTTACATGAATTTGGAAATTCTCAAAGCCATTGTCGATTTTTTCACCCAGGCGATTGAAAATGTTATGTGTGCGCGATTCTGGTGCTGGAGGATTCATGAAACTATTATTGTACCCATCTAATTTCTTGTAGTTATAGATGGTATCGTGGTATAATTTGCTTTGGAAAGCTTCTTGGCTGGGAGGTGCGTTTGGCAGAGGTCGAAAGGCAGGTGCAGGGGGTACATGCTCAGTTTGGGACTTGAAACTTTTGTCATCATGATGACGATGATGGTGAGTTCTTTTGGAATCTTTATGCGAACTGTATGAGGATGATGTTGATATGGAGGAAGACGATGGTTTAGGATCTAGCTTTGGTTTTGTTAGGGTATCCTCCTCCGGTTCGTCCCAATTCTCCTCTTCCGAACTATATTTTGATTCATGTCTTTTTGAAGTTTGCGATCGATTATTTGATGAGAAACCGGTTGACGTCGAAGACCACGCTGTTCTTTGAAAAGAAGACGACGAAGACGATGAGGACGATGGTGATATATCCCTTGACCGATCTCTTGGATCCGACCTGCGGGAAGTTTTTGGAGCGCCACTAAATGTGTGTTGGCTATTTATGTAACTACTGTTATAGGCATCTGTGGATAGGTTTGGAAAATTAGAACTACTGTTAATCATAGACGTTCGCGGTATATCTCCGTCCATCATTTCTTTTGAACCAATTTTTTTGTCCCAACGCGAAGTAGGAACTAATTTCACTGGAGAAGATCGGCGTTCGGTAGGAATTACTACCGGTGGACGAAAATCCTCCTCGCCTAGATGTGGAGGACTAGCGGGGCAGGTGTGTATTTCAATTATGTTGTGATTTGGCACGAATTTGTTTTTAGTACTCGGAATAGGCGAAGATGCAGATGCAGTTGTTGTTGTAGTTGTGGGTACTTTTATTGCTGCATTGGAAGTTTTGCTGGTGTTCGTCAAATTGCTAGGCGACTTTGACGGGATGACATCATCAGACTAAAATTTAAATAGAAAAATTATATTCATCTACTGGTTTTTGTTTCGATGCATTGTTTAGCTTACCTTATCAATTTTACCATGTAGTTTCTTTAATACCGTTTCACATTTTAATAAAGTTTCAATTCTCATTCTAAAATAGATATCAATATTAATTTTGCATTTAAATCTGATGACTTTATTCAAATATCGTCGGTTTGAGGAATAAATAAACCATATATAACTACAGTTACTAGTTCAGTATACAATGTGCCGTTATGCAAAGCGAGAATTGTTTAATGCTGACGAATTACTTCTAGTCCGACGATAATATACTTAGGACTTTTTTTACTTACTTTTTTTCTTTGTTATGCAGTAGGCTATGTAATGTTTGCATTTTTTCTAATTGCGCCTTACGTGGCTTATCTTGGTCACTGTTTTTAAGTTTCTCAATGACCCGATCCAAAAAAGGAATGTATTTTTGCATCTCTTTAAACTTTTTATCGTAATCTAAGTCTTCCATCGTAGTAATGTAATGTTTTTTTTATTTTTTTAATGATGACAAAATCTGTATAAAAAAATTAACAAAAATATTCGTTAATAAAAGATCATCAAGTTATTTTGTATGTGAAATTGGATTTAAAAATACTCAAGAATCAAAATCAATATTTTTCGATACATGTACGACTGACAGAAGCAAAAACGACGGAGCATTCCAGTTTTTTTTTTTTTTGAACAAATATTTAATCTTGAACAAAAGATTTAATAAAAAAAATTGTCTATAAGCTTCTTTTCGGGGATCAGGGGAGGTGTTCTAAAATTATAACTAAAACACTGACAGTTTTACATTAATACATCGTTGCAAAACTCTTCCACTTTTACATTGTTTTCTTATCCCGGAGGCCCAAGAACTAATAACATACTTTGGTCTACTATTAGTTACATTCATTGTGCAATTAATCTAGGATTCATGTTAAAAATGAATTTTACAATAGCTTTACTATTGTGCTCAATTTTTTATCGGTAAAAAAGATACAATAAGGTTTTGGACCTGTAAAGTTTTTAACACAAATTAATCTTCATAAACTTTTTAAAACTATTCACATCGTTATTTATTGTCGTTAAACTTTGAAAAATGTAACAGGGATGTTCAAAATTACGGCTGATAATCAATTTGTTAGTTTTTTCTTAAATCGTTATTTATACTTTTATCAAATTTATCAAATTTCAACAGAGAGTGATTTAGTTTTTTAAGGAAGATAACCTATTCTGGAGGGCGTAAGAGAAAATATAAATATCCTTAAGCCACCTTCAAACCCAAATCTTATCATAGGAAATGTTAAGGTTCATTATGACGTAACTATGACCCTATTATTTGCTTTTTCTTTCGCATAAAAAGCTGTGTGAAGTAGTGCAAAGAAGAGATAAATTTAAAAATTATACCTTTGAAGAAAGCATGTACATATAGAACCCAGGCAGGCTTCCATTAACACAAAAGTAAGCTTTAGGTTTACGTTTATATAAAAGAGCTATGTGTGGAGGTAACCTTAAAAATAAACTAAATTTTTAACAAAATATAAGTTATTATTGAATCAAAAATTTAAACTTTAATTGTTGTTGTTACGGCTGTTGACATCATTTATCACGAGATGATTAGGGTACAGAGATGTAATGGGTATAAAAATCAGAAGGATTCAGAGGTAGAGAATTTAATGGATAACAAAAAACTGGCAGTGTTAGAAAATTATGATCGGAATTTAAAAACTAACGATCGATTTAACTAAATCGATGATGACTGCAACTATGCTGAAGAGGAGGAACTTGGCTTCTGGCCATCTGGCATCACTTCGAGGCATATGTAGGTACTCATGTAGTCAATAGCAAGAACCTCATTTCTCAACACTATACTTAGCATTATCATTTCATTTTTTTGTGGAGTTGTTTTCATTTCCATTATTTTAATATTTAATATTTCAGGTTTGGTAAAAATTATTTTAGCGCTAGTTAGCTCAGTTCTTTTCTTGACCACAAGCATAACACTTCATGATTGAATAAAAAGGTACATAGGTATTTACCCCGCTATTAAAGGTTGAATTTTCAAAAATTTTCCAGTACCTATTCTCTTGAAATATCTTTTAGGTAGGTACCTACATTACATTTAACATTTTATTAAGTAATAAAGCTTTTTTTTCAGCATTGAAAAATCGATTCCATGATTGTTCCAGTGTGTAGCAGCGTCTACAGCTTGGAAACTTGTTTTCAGCTAGATCAATGAGAAATCCTTTTTTCACTAGGTTTATAATTTTCATCTGAATTTTGTGAGGTGTACAAATAGCTTATCCAGGTGGGATTTTATTAAGTGCCTAAAAACTTTCATTGATTTGTATTAGTTCATATTTATGTATATTTAAATAAATACGTCATCGCCACAAAGGAAAAACAAAAACAAATACATAGGTATAGACACCGAACTGGGGTTAGCTACCCACTAAACGGAATGTATAGGTATAGTAACTGCATGCAAGTTAAACATCATTAAACATTGTTACACAATTGAAATGTAGGTATGTTTTTCATCGCCGAGATTTGATCAGCAACTGGAACTCATTCTTTTTTCGATACATTTTTTTTTATATTTTACGCAACCATTTATGCTTTATCATACAGTTAGCTTCACATAACTTTATTGATTTTCATATGAGGATCCGTTTTTCTCTGGTAATTTGCCAGATGACTAGCTTATCGGTTTCTTTTCAATATATTTTTATTCACTGCTTTGTGGTAAGGATCAGAATTTTCTCAACGTGAATCTCCTTTCGAATGCAGTTTAAAGGCTACAATTCTTCTTCGAAACTGACCCCAAAAAACAATTGGAGCTTTAAAGCTTAGGCACATGAACATTGCAACGTGGCTCCTTTCTTGAGATGTTCACTTTGTTAATTTACAAAACAACAGTGTGAGTACCGAAGACCACCACTATTGACAAATTCACACCCCTTATAAATAGACTCCATTTTGTAAGTTGCCTTGGAGATATGTATCAATAAAACTATTTCGTCGAGTTTTTATCAAAATGGCAGCAAAAATACACGCTTCTCGATACGAAAGTCAATTTAAATTCCACTCAGTTGTTCTCGAGATATTCATATATTTTTAAAATTAGGTACACCAAAATTTTCGCACAAACACACCTTCGTCAAAAAGAAAACTGCATTTTTATCGTGTAGCTCTAATGCTAATCTTCTAGAATAATCCGTATCCGTCCAAACTTGATTTTCCTACTCAAAATGGTGGCAGGTACACAACATGTTAGAATGAAAACTGCATTTTTTCTAGTCGTTCTCGAGATATTCGATTTGCACAAAAATATTGCCTTCAAAATGGCGACAAACTCGCACCCATCGTCAAGAGAAAATTACAATACACTGAGACTGAAGAGAAGACCGATCAAAAAATCGATGGGATTTTCACAATTCCAATTTAGGTATACACACACACACTTTTTTATGATGGATTCTTTCGAGATTAGATATTAAGATCCAAATCCAATATAATTCCCTTAAAATCTGTAGACACCATTTTGTTTTGTCTTTTGTGTCGTTTTATAATTTTTCGAGCTTTAAAAAAGGCAAACCAAAAAAGTCTGACGTTTTCATTTTCGTTGTCATTCATCAAAGCTTAACTCTGGTCTTGCTCTTGGTATGGGTAAATCATGTATTGATCGTCGAAAGGGCACATAAATTCGGTAAGTCGGAGAAGTGCACTTTAGATACATTTTTATGTAGCTGCAGGCACCTCTACCAACAATCTAACTACGTTCTACGTAATTGAACGACAGTCTTTTACCCTCAGGGTTAAGCATCGATTTTATGGCATGGAAGAAAAATATTAAATCAAACACGTTTTGTAATCCCGTGAGCGTGAGGATTCAAGTCCGGTTAGCAAATATGTATATATTTTTCGGGATAAGTTCGCTGACAACTTACACAATCAAGAGGGGAATGTCGGTATGGCTTCAAACAACCGAATGCGAAGCCAGCAGGCAACGAAATTTGCTTCAGGATGAACTACAAATCAGGTAACAGGGAGTCTTAAATACGAAACCTCTCCAATAACTTCTGTTTGTCCTCATGCATTTTTAAGCGCACAATAACTGTGAATAATCAGTTCATCACAAGCAGGGAAACACAAGTTTTCTTTTTTCAATAGGTACATTAAACTATTTTCATTATGTTCTGCGTAGGTTGGTCTCTGGCAGAAAATATTTTATTTCCTCGAATGAATTTGCAATTGTTGCAGCCAGCAACCATTTTCGCGAGAGTTCACCGAATGAAAACTGTATTTCTAGTTATTTATGTATGTACATTTGACAAAATAAAGTGCATTCACTGGAATTTAATTAGAGCTGCTTTTCAAATACAAAATACTTTATAATAAATAGTTATTATACATACATTAAACGAGAAAGAGAACTATTAACTTTAATATTTCACTGATGGATTTGATGACAGAGTTTATTGTAGCGGCGAAGAGCGCTCTCAAGACGAGATTTTGTGTGAGAATTGAGAAACCGCGGATTTATGTTGGCTGTCAGTTTTGTCAGCTGGGTTCGAATTCGGAACAATTGACGTCAGCGCCGGCGAATTGTTAATACCGTGTTCACACTTGAATTGGTATGAATCCCGGATATGTTTATGTTTGACATGGTTTTCGTTAAATTTCAGAAATGAAATAAAGATCAAATTGCTTCAAAAAGAAAAAGCACATATTACGTGTTTATTACCGGTAAGGGAGTTTGCTAAACGCTTAGGCGTGATTTGTAGGTGTCATCTAATCAGGGTTGAAAATGGATGACAAATTTAAATTATTAAAAACGGGAATTCTAAAATAATTTATAGTTTGAGTGTGCAAAATTGATCATAAATTTGAATTGTAAATTTTAATGCATTTGAAAAATCGAATATGTGAATCTTTTGACACAAAATTTATAAAAAATAAATTTAACCCTAGAAAGTTTTATAGCAAACATCTAACAAATATTCCACTCCCACTTGTTTATTATTTAACTTACAATGTCATTTTGTTAGTAAGAATACAAACCTGAGTACCATTATATACTTGGAAATTTCTTAATTGATTGTCAAAAAGTCGAATGCTTAGTTTTCCATGGCAGTCTAGACAGGTTAGCTTTCTAGGGTTAATAACGAGTTTCAAAGAGATATGGCAAATTCTTAAAAGCAAAACAAAAAAGCAATCGCAAGTGAAGTGGCAAGATATTTTTTTTTGACATTTGCACAAATACATCTTAATTTGCGCATGAAAATAAAATTTACTACGTTTGCATTTAGAAACCGTTTGTTAAGCCTAATTTGCGTTTAGGAATTTCGCCACTGGAACTAACTATTTAACATGTTTTTATTTAAAAAAAAATTGATTTACTTTCTCATTAATGTTTTTTTTTATTGTTTTAATGAAAATTACCTTATCGATAATTTCCAATTTTTCAATGTAGAAGCAGGTTCGAAATTTATTTTGAGGCTGTGACTTTAGTAACAGTCACAGAATTTTATTTTCTATTGAACTAAATAATTTTGTTTTTAATTCAGTTTTAAAATCATTTAATAAGCTTGCTTTTTTAAAATGGCAGACTTCTAAGGAGTAAACGACATTTAAAGACGACATTTGAAAGGGTATTATTAATTTCAAGGAATTTGAATATTAAATCTGGGCCCGTATTACGGATTACGATTATCGTTTTAAATCCCTCGTTATCGTTATGTTGCGATTACGTTTTACGATAGTCGTTTTTATTAAACGATACTCGTTTTCTCTTACGACTGCTTATGGCACTCGTATTTTTTTATTTTGACTTTATGTAGCTGTGACAGAAATATTAGAGGAATGAAGTTGGATGCGCTTCAAAAAAAAAAAATAGATTTTTTGATTTTCGCCCATGTTCCGGAATTCGATCGAAAGTGAATTGAAATCACTTTTGAATTTCACGTGAAATGAAATTGGATGTTCTAGATTTCGACCGATTTCGAAAACTTCGAAATTGCTTCGAACTGTCAGAACTGAAGGAACATCCATTTTATTTTGTTTCTAAAGTGAAATTCTTGTGCTTTGAACATGGATGCAATATTATTGGCAATTTTAATGGATAGAAGGAAGCAGAATTCAAAAGAAAAAATAAGAAGACAAATTTTGCGAGACAAATCAAATGTTTTAGATCTACCTGACACAATGTGAGTGTGTGAATATTATATGAATTGTTCTGATAAATAAAGTTAATTCTTGCTTTTTTTGTAATTTTAGATTGAAATGACAAAAATAAATGTTTTTCTCTTACATTTTGCTAACAGACGAAGAAATATGTACAAAGTAACTGCACTTTCACAAATTTCACAGACAATTCACAAACAAAAAATAAGTGATTTGAATCCGTGTAGAAATCGGCATGAACCGAAATGCAGAACACCAATTTTCACTTTCGAAATTGCAATTCACAATTACGAATTGTGGAACACCCAAATTCACTTTCGCCAAGTGAATTCACAATAAGTGAAATGCAGAACATGGGCGTTTATCTGGCAATGTTTTCATGTATCCATTATCGTAAACCATAAACGGTCCATGTCATGACTATCGTTTTCTTGGGTATCGTTTTTTGCCTTTCGTTTCGTAATTTGTAGTACGGGCCCTGACAAAAATTGTTGCATATTTTCACCGACTATCTATATCTATACTTCTACACTAATATTATAAAGAGGAAAGGGTGTATTTTTGTATATTTGTTACAAATAAACTCAAAAACTACTGGACGGATTTCGATAAATCTTTCACCATGAGAATGCTACATTATCCCTGAGTAACATAGGCTATATTTTGTACTAGAAAAAGAAAAAACAACTGGCCACCCGTGCGAAGCAGGGACGGGCCGCTAGTATGAAATAAACAGAGACAACAGTTCTATAAAACCATCTTTAATCATATGGTTCAACTGTCTTAATATGCCGAGTTTGTTAATGTTTAAAAATCAATTTAAAGTTTACTACATTGTACCTATGTACGTACGAAGATTGAAGCAGCTTAAATTTTAATTAAAATAAGTGAACCACGGATCAAATATTGAACCGCTATTATTTTTTTAACTTAATATGTTGCATTATTAATGCAATGTAAAGCATTTCCATAATAGTACAGTACCTAACATATCATATAAATCCCCTTTCTTTTTTATAACACATGTCAATAAAAATTACGTACGTAATTATGATACCCTACAACCGTTTTGAAATCCAGATGATTTGTTAAATAAAACACTTAATAATTAAATAATATTTTCTCTTTCAACATTTATACAATTAACATTTTTGGAGATTTGTTTAATAATCATAACTTAAAAAGCAAGTAACATCAGCTTTAACGTAGACAAATATAAATAAATCTTTTCTCTGACACGAATTAAGCCAAAAAAGAGTTAAATATTCTCATTAAAGTCTGTCAATTTCTTTACATTATGTAAATAAATCACTGACATGTATTATTACTTTGAGATAATGTTTTAAAAATCAACTCTTAATTTTTAAGTCTATAGAATATATACCTAATGTATACTTATTTAAATTCGAATTATGGCCTTCTGTATTTTAGGATGATGCGTGGTGAATTTGATGAGAATTAACAACATTTTCTTATTTACAGTCTACTACTCTCTTGGGCGCTCTTTGACAGTGCTGCTGGTTTATGATAGTCATTGCCATAGGTGGTATGCGGCAAAATGGCAGGTCTGTTTCTAGTTGTCATGTCATCATTGGTGAAAACATTGTTGTCGTGACCCATATCGAAATTATTTCCGTTGCTCCTTGCTGAATCCACTGAGGTGTCTTCGGGTTTGCCATCGAGCAAGAAACACAAACAGAAAAACATGATCGAACTTACTCCATAGAATCCTGCATAGAATATCATAATTGATCCACGGTATCCAATGCTCTTAGCTACTGGGTCAACCAGAATAGGCAAGTTTCCACCAATGTTATTCATAACGAACAAGAAGATTCCAATTGTTGTCGATCGAAGTCTCAATGGAACAATTTCCACTACAATAGCAAATACAATGCCAAACCACATTTCGGCAAAGAAGTAACTCATACCAAGTGTGATCATTGCCCACACTGGCTCAAAATATACAGACCCAAAGGCTGGAAGGGTTGCGATCAACTGGCTCAGAGCTAAGACAAAAGCTCTCGATCTAATTCCCATTTTAGCGACGATCTTATCAGAAACAATTCCACCCACTACAACTCCAACACTGCCAATACCGATTGTTACAGCAAAAAGCCACCATCCAAGATCCACATCAGGGAAGTAATTGTTATAATAGAGATCAGCATTATACGCAAAGGTCATGCCTCCACAATGTCGAATAGAAGCGGCTAACATGAGCAAAATCATTCTGGGATGTAGAATAACATCCCAAATGGAAACTTTCTTGGTGTCCTTCTGGTTGTCTCCCTCGGCAATTGCCTTACGTTCTGGTTCCCTGAGGGTGGTTCCAGTGAGAACTGCAATAATCACAGCTAAGACCCCAGCACCCAGATAGCAAACTCTCCATCCCAAATTCCAGAAGTTTAACTTTGTGATGTACCTTCCCACTGGAAAAGCTATTCCGTAGCCTCCGTAGATACCCCAATTAAAGATTGCCATAACAAGAGCTCGCTTGTCTTCCGGGAATATATCTGACATGATACCAGTTGCCAGAGGATTGCATCCAGACTCACTAAAATATGAACGAATCCATAAATGATTTGGGTATTTAGGAATTTTATGAAGGATCACACTTACCCTGCTGCCATAACCATCCTCAAAAGAATAAGATGCCAATACTCTTTTACTGTTCCTTGGAGTATGATAGCCACAGCAAAAACAAATGTGCACACTGTCAACATCTTCACTCGATTGAATTTATCTGCAGCAATACCCATAAAGACCCCGGCAATAGTGAAAACTGCTATAAAACTCGGCCCAGCCAATAGTTGGTAATCCCAACCCAAGCCATTGTAGTTCCATTCACAATATGGCGTCCCGTCAATTTGTAGAGCTGTACATCTGTGGAAAGAGGCATTCATTATCAATATCGAAACTAAAATTGACAAAATTAAACTCACTGTGAACTGTTGAAAACTTTATTGCATTGTTGAGGTAGTGATGTTCGCTCAAAATCAGTATTATTTTGCTGACACGCTACATCACCATAATCCAATTCGATTGCAGTTTGTTTTGATGTCACTCCGATAAGATAATGCCCCAATTCGCCGAGGATATATCCAACTGTAAGAATACCTAGGACATATGTGTTGTAGAGAAAACCCAGTTTCTTAAATACTGGAATCATCTTGCATGTATCTAGAAAAAAAAAGAATATACAAAATTACCGTTAAAAAATTTGAAAAATCTATATAAGAGATGTCGGTTTTTATTGCATATGTTGTATTGGAAATGGAAAATAGTAAATGTAGTCGTCCCTAACAGTTTTTTTTTTTCGTAAACCTTTAGGTCTCTGGAGAGAAATTAAATAGTTAAAAATTTTGAAAAAACGAAAAAACGGTTTTTCATAAATATTGGTCACTGTCAAAAATATCAGTTAACGTAAAAATTTGCCAGAGTAGGGATGGTACTTGAATTTTAACTGAATTGCAGGATTAAATAAGTAAGTCGTAAGACTGCAATAGTTTGTCTTCAAAATGAAATATATAACAAAGAAATTCTTTAAGTCTCTTAATAAAATAATAACTATGTACATACTTAAAAGTAGATTATAAATTCTTATTTTATTTTCTGGTCACATTTCACTGTCATATTTCCATCAATACGTCCGTTTTTCAATTTGATTTTATTATGCATTACTTAATGCCAAGTAAAAAAAACGTGATCACCTTTCAATCGAAAATCTACGTGCATCTGCCAAAAGCAAGCTTCATTATATCAATTTAAAATCAATCAAGATTCCAGTGCAAAGTTTTTAATATTAAATATTTTGAATTCATGCGAATGTTTAATTTAATTTGTCTACGATACTTGTATTTAAAACAAAAAACTACACAAATATGACTTAAATTAAAATTTTGTATTGATTCAAGATAATGATGTATGTATATGCGATAGTAAACGCACCTCAATTAAATATAAATTAATTATCCGATTGAAGTCAATTACTATGAATGAACTCCCCTAATACCTATATACACTTGCTGTAAAATCAAGATTGTCAAAATATTTTCTTACATAAGAATATTAGATGAAAGTTACACAAACACATACATATGTATGTATAACATTCCATATTTATTTTTATGCTATGTTCTGTTGCCTAAGGTCTAATCAATTAGAAATTCAAGTTGACTTCACATCAAAAACCGCCACTGTCAGGCATACATATGTACATAATTGTGGCTAAGCTGTTTTATTTGAGTGGATACCTGTACTCCAATCGAAATAAAACAAAACATAAAAAATAGGATTTAATCTTCTTTAAATTTGCATAAAAACACTATAAATTAAATGTGATGCTAAAAGATACACCTTTTCGTAAAAGATTTGATTGACTTCGGTGAGATTGACCGCCCGCCGCGCCGCCGCCGATATGATACATCTTCTTTAAGCGTTATTCAAGGTTTAATTATCACATTGAATTATGTTTATTAATCAAATAACTGCCTACATATGTAGGCTTGTACTTGTTCTTCACTGCAATCAAATAGGAGTACCTACCCAAAATGGTTATACAGTAGCCAATGACGTTGTCCGGTGAACAGACACATTTGCATTCCTAATTCTCAGATATCTACTGTCAAACTGATCTTTGCAACTTCTTATTTGTCAATCATCAGTCACCAGTTTGTTCGTACAAATGGCTAACAATAATCAAAGTTGATAAAGCTAAACTCGCCAATGTCATTAAAAAAAATGTATTTTCTTAAAGAAATATTTACTGAACAGGAGTTTCTCATTGAGGTTGCAATATTTCTGTTGAGTTCTGCATTAATAACCGGTTCTTCTGTTCTTTTGAGTTTTTGACCTGATTTTCCTTTATTTCCACTTCCACACCATGGAAAGTCTCAAAGTCGGTGCATTGTGCTTGTGCCTAACAAAAGCCCTTTCGCACACAAATTTTATGTGCAGCAAACAAGTTATATGCTTGGCAACAACAAAACAAAATAAAAAAAACCCACCTGCTGGACACGTTTGAAAATAACATTTATGAAGGTAATTGCAAGTTGCAAACAGCCGACCACAAAAAAAAACGTAAACAACGTCAATTCACGCTCGTCCATTAAAGATCATTCTTCTGTATCTATAATTGTCAAAGTTAAATATGTACTATTCAAGGTTATTTATTGCACATTGATGCACTAAATTCTCTGATTGCAAATTAAAAAAAAAAAATGTTTATTGTACAATAAACTATGTAGTATGATGCACAAACACTCGTACCTGTTGCCAGCATAGTTTCTAACCATATACATTATGCTAGCATAGCATTACAATGATTAATAGATAATTGCATTCTTGACATATGTAAGTATGTATAACTGCGATGTTAGGTATGCTTAAGAATATAAAAACAAACGCTGAGATCTTTAAATTTTTTAAATTCTATAAAAAGTTATTATTCTATTCAATTCAGTATTTAATTTAGTTACTTCTTTTCATTTTCTTCCGAATAACTAGCATGTGATAGAATCACTTCAAGCCGACTGTCACAATGACATTTTGAAAATAACGGTTACATTCAAAATAAGTTTTAAAATGTCTGTTTTTTTTTAACACGCTTATATAAGCTTCACCTGTATGTATGTGTGTACATATGTTCATATGTAACATCCTTATCTTGGACTCGATTTTGGCCCACATTAAAGGAACAGATTTAATTTAAACTTTGTGAACATATCAAGAACCGGTGACAATACAATAATTTCATAAGCTTATCTCATTATCCCTGTCAGGATAACCAGGATTAAATAATTTCCTCCGACAGCTTCCGTGTCTATAACTGTTTAAAGCCCAAACACTCGGCTTATTAGTAATTATAATAATTTTCATCATCATTTTCAAATCGTCCGTTATTAAAAAGATTGAGCTAAAGGTTTATATTGACGAGAGTCGACGGATTCGCCAGGCGTGCGTGGGTTCAAATCCCAATTGCAATAATTTTTGATATAATGTACTTGTACATATTATGTATAATATGCTGAAACTTCACAAGTATTATTGTGAAAAAAGCGTGGGGCGCTCTATATGCGAAAAATATGGCACAGGACGCTTTTATCACAATCGTATTTTCGTTCATTATTATTAAGTAAATAGTTGCACGTGGATCTGTTCTTTTACTTTGCACAACTTTCAATTTGACAATGGAATGGAGTGACATTGAGTCGTAGGTTAGGAAGGGAAGATTTTATTATTTTTTTACTTCAAATGTCGACTTTCGATACAAACTATGGGAATATTTGAATTTTTCAAAAAGATATGTTTTTTTAATCAAATGGCTAAAATTAACCAAAAAAGCGTAAACTAGCAGGCTAAATTCTATGTCTTGTCTATGTTGTAGATTCGTGTTTAGATCGACTTTTAATTAATTGAAAGTAACCATAATGACGACGACATTATGATGTAAGTTGAAGCAAACTTCGTGCAATACAGTCGACAGTCGTGCATTCTTAAAAATAATTATATTCATTATTGAAATAAATAATCACATTCAATTGATTCAGACTGAATAGATAAAACAAAACCTTTAAGCTCTGTTGCACTATACCAGTAGAAACAAGCTTTGCATATTCTATACCTCTGACTTACCATCACACTTAATTAAAATAAATAATAGTAATTACATCAAATAATGAAAATTGCAGAGACACCACCACTTTTATCAATGCATCTTCAAACTTTAATTGATAACACACACACATCCACTAAATTCTCAAAAGGCTTTTTATCTTGTGTGTCTAAGATTTTGCATATTTATTGTGATTATGTGAATTGGCAAAATAAAAACCGGTTAAATAATGTCGTTTTTGACGTTTTGAATACCTATTATGTAGGCGGCTGTTTGACATTGAATTAAAATAAGTTTAAATTATTATCTTCGTTAAAAGACTGCTTGCATAGCCGAGCTAATGCATTTTATGCATACCTTGTAGAACCTTGGAAGCGATGCAAAACAATCTTACACTTGAATGGAGATAAATGCGTTTATATGTTTGTAACAGAGTATGGAAACGTGATGACATTAGATGGATTTAGACATTGAACTTTCGGAGGAAGTTCAATCTATAGGAGATATTACTGAGACGAAGGTCAAAATAATAATCCCGCATTGGTAATCAATTTCATCTCTATTTATAAACACGTTTTAGCCACTGGATAAAGTTATACAAACTCTTATCCTGATCATCATTTGACATAAAGATTTAATTAATAAGGATCTGCAAAGATGAACTGACTCAATTTGACCGATTCAAGTTTAAGTTAAGTTTACATAATTATTTTTAGCAAAAAAAAATGTATTGTGTGATCTAGATGTAATGTATTATGGAAATTGTTGTTAAAATATTATGATCGTCGCTGTTTAAGAAAACCGGCATAACTCAAAAAACACAATATTTGAGTCAATGATGATAATGTAATAAAAAAAAATCTCTATCTTTCTGTCAAACTGGCTTAACTGTAGCTCTTCGGAATCCCGCTATATGGAATTTGTTCCAAATGTCACATTCGATAATAATATGAAAAATCGTATGACTCACAAACTTTAAACTACATACATACATACATACATACATATGAGTTTTTTGAGTTATGCCGGTTTTATTAAACAGCGACGATATGTAAGTGTTTTCATTTTTGATTATTTTTACGCATCATTGACTGCCATTTTGTTTCGATTCTTACAGTTCCGGTTACAGCGCTAATAGACATGTCATGATATGCGACTCAATATTTGCTCTATGTCAAGTTTGTTCAGTTGTAAATGTTTATTTTGACACGAAATAAAGTTATATTATGTATTTAAAATTTTTGACATTTTCGAAAACATTAAGGTGAGTTTAAAATTTTGACATCAAAAAAGATCACCAGGTATCAGCTAAGGTGAAGGTATAAATCAAAGGATAATACCATATAATACAAAAAATGACACATTCGGTAATTAATTCATAAAGATTTATGACACAACTGCCAATTTTGCTGACCGAATCATTTTGGCTAGTGGGTGTTGAATCATTTTTAGAAAATAAAGACTGTTTATAATCATTTTTTTTTCTTACTCTTATCGTATCAATTCATGTCATTTAATGTCTTATTATAGAATAAAACAACAATAACACTAAGTATAGTTAAGAAATCTGCATTCAAATAATACCAGATGGTTATGTTTACTACACGGGCATCAATAAATTAAACAGCTGCAATTAAATTTGTTTAACTATAATTCGCCTCAAGACATGATGATCGCATGTAAAGAATTGTATGCATAGGTAAGATATATGTAATATGGTAGTTACATTTTTATATGTTTAATAGTATAAGTAAAATAAGATACAAATGCAGCACCCCATCAACAATATTGCATTCCCGTTTTAATAAAAGAATTAAAATTTTACACCACCTGTTCACAAGTACCTATAGTATAATATTTATAATGCAAAAACATAATCATTGTTCAATTGATCTGGTTGATGGTGATTTTTTTTTTTTTTTTTATAATAACTAGCTAGTGAGGTATAAATCCAAGCAACACCTGTCAATACAAATATGAGCATAGTTAAATATATTTGTACAGAATTTGCGGGCGTGGATATAAATAATTCAATAGGTCTATCGTCTATCTGATTAAACGATTGCACTTAAGGTTTTAAAATAGGTAATATCAAAAGA
The DNA here is from genome assembly GCA_905146935.1 of Scaeva pyrastri. Taxonomy (NCBI): domain Eukaryota; kingdom Metazoa; phylum Arthropoda; class Insecta; order Diptera; family Syrphidae; genus Scaeva; species Scaeva pyrastri. Next base: position 40,508,638 of record LR989927.1, on the reverse strand, counting down.
TTCTGGTTAACCTTGGAGAAGAAAAATAAAAACAGTGATACATATAAAGAAAAAAAAATTAATATACTTTTTCAATTAAATTTTAAAAGTCACGAACATTCAAACTAGAATAGAATTGTTTTACCATGACAATGATTTATGTACATACATATGTATGTATGTATTATGTATATACAAGTGTGGCAGTGCGATCGTTAGAGGCAAGGCTGTTTTGTAATAATTCAATAGACAGGATATTGGAGAAAAAAAATGGAAATACATTACCGCGAGAACGATATAATGAAAAATATATTCAATAAAGTTGTACTGTAAATTTAAAATTCATAATTTTATTGGTCTTATCTCAATTTTCCGAGTTCTGATAAAAGAACCAGACCGGACTGTCGCTAAGTGGTCACAGCTGTGATAGTGATTTTTTGACGTAACAATATTTTTATAATTCGACCCTCAACGTGTGAGTTGAACAGGAATTTAGTAACACGCATCGTGCATGCATATTTAAGACGTTTTATGTTTAACCTTCGATTTTTGTGGAAATAGATTTGCGTAGCTAATTGTGAATGCACCAGAGCACACAAAAATGCAAGCTTTACAATTTATTGTGAAAGCCAACAGGAAAGTGTAACGGCATTCGCAATGGAATTGTGAGATAAAATAAGAAATTATAAGTTACAGGCAATGGAAGTACATATCTGTCCAAAGGGTTTAATTTGTGTGTCATTTACACGAATGACAGTATACTATCATCTCTGTACAACTTCGAAAGAACGTCATCATTTATGTCACTTGTTGCCTTAGTTTTTGGGACCATAACCCAGCTAATGGTATAAAATGACAGCGAATATGCACAAGAGTTTGTTTATGAACAGCTTCGTGTTTTAATTGGGTTTTATGTCATTTAACATTTAAAAATATATGAATTACACTTGTTTGATCACTTTATTCTTAAATTATTCCAAAAAATCGATAGTTTTGACGAAATGTGTGCCGGAGAATGTTTAAGCTCATATAGATCCTGGTATGTATATTTTTTCCAAGAGATTTACTAAACATTTTATAATAAGGCACTATGTACATTTATTAACATACCAGTCATCATGTGTCAAGATCAATATATACTGCTTTTTTCAATATTGTCTAACTTTTTTATACATTATACATAAGTTTACATTCACGACTGGGTCACATCCGTTCGGAGGTAAATTTTCCGATTTTATACGATTCGGAGGATTTTTGCTTCGAGGTATTCTTCCGATCAGCTCTTCCGAATTTTTCTCCGACATTTATTTAACTTAGCCGGCGAACTGCATTGGAGTGCGATAAAATGCTTCACTTGCAAAATATATAACAGCTTAATGCAATTGTTCTTCCGATTTCGTCCGACACAAATTTTTCTCGGAAAATGCAAGAAACTTAAAAAAATTATTTACTTGATTAACCTTATTAGTTTATTACTAATACTTTAATTTATGTTTTCAGGAAAAAAAAGTCAAATCATTGCATTTGTGTATTATTATTCTGTCCGATAAGATACCTCGAATGCAATTTGAATCTCTGCCAAATTATGCGTTGCGGACACTTCTCCGTTCCGAACGGATACCTCAATAGGGCCAAATATATCTGTGTCAAATTTCATGCTGATCCGTTCAGCTATAATGTGATTGATTGGAGAAATTGAAAAAAATCTATTCCACATACATTTTACAAGGATAAAACGTAGCCTATGTCCTTTTACAGACTAAAGTCTACCTCTGTGGAAAATGTTATCCAAATCCGTTCAGCTGTTCGGGTGACATTTAGGCACAAACATCCATATGTATGTACATACATCCAAACTTTCAAATTTATAATAGTAGGAAGTAGGATTAAAATTTCTTCTGACGTCACCAGACAGTAAAATCGTTGTTCAAAACATATTATCAGCCTTTTTAAATTTTATAAATTAATAAAATTTTAGTTAGACCGAAGGATCTCATATATTTCATTTAAATAAAAGGACAAATACCAATAGAATACTTCAAAGCTATTTCATCGATTCTGAACTTGGTGTGCCTTCGGATTAGTAAAATTTTATTTTATAATACATTTTCTCTTCTATCTGAAAGAAGAACTGTCATTTTGCCGAACTTTTAAGTCTTTGGTCGAATGAGAAAAAAACCATATAAAAATCTCATTAAAACGACTAAAAGATGCTTTCTTTTTTTAAAATTTTCTTTTACAAAAAAAGTCCAGGTTAACAAAAAAAAAAAAACAATCTTGGCTTTCGATCTATTCTAAGACCAACTGTGTAGCTTTACATTAATTTTGTTTTTGTTCAATAAAACATTTTACGAGTAGGTGTATAAATACTTGTTAATAATACAAACATTCACAGATTGACAGGAATGTTAATTGATAAATAAAATAAAAATAATTCTATTATCTGATGTGCAAAACCTTTATAAAGTTCCTGGTCTATCTGATGTATAATCTGTCTTAGAAACAGGTTATGAGCTAAGAAATAGATTGATAGCATAAAACTTTTGAAAGAAAAAAAGTAAATTTAAACATAACATACATATTTACACACGGAGCTACGAGTTTATACACAAGTCAAATGCCTCCAGGTGTAAAGCCATGTTTAAATTAGTTTCAGATGGTAAAGATATAATTATATTATATGGTCGGCCGGTCAATCGTTTGTTGTGATCTTTGACCTTCGATACTTTTTATAAATAAATACGCAATAAGAACCATTTGTATCAAATTAACCTAACAAGAAATTCTTCTAAGTATTTAAGGCTATACATATAAAGTATAAATGGACCGGTAATTGGTCATTTATATATATTTAAATTTTTAACAGAATAAGAATGTAGAAAAAAGTACGAATATACCTATTTCGTGTGGGAATATTTTATTTAAATAAAAGAAACCAAATTGAATAAAAAGTTTTGAAAACCAACTCCGGGAACTGGTGGAAAATCCAATACAAAGGAAGTGACGAAAGCAGAAACATATGACACATAATATATTATCTTAATAAGTTTGATTTAACAAAGAAATATACAGATGGCGGTACACTTTTAAGGTGGCATTTCCTTCAATGAAAGCCATCAGTGAACAAGAAAAAAATTTGTATTGTCATAGGCGATAGCAGAAATTTTGCAAAGGGAGAAGGGACAGAAATTTTATGCAGATCCAGGGGACACTTGGTATTGCCTCCTTTTGGACGAGTATGTTACTTTTTTAAAAGTAAAATTAATGCAACTAGGTTTTTTAATTTCCGAATTGGGACTTTTTTAGAATATTAGTAATATCAAAAGCTCAACATTTTATGGTATTTGTTACTGTAAGTTTCGGTTTGGAACTCTAAAAACTTTGAAAAAAAAAATATTACAAAAAAGTAGGGACTTAAATTTTGTAACATTTTTGATAAACTGTTCTGGACCCTGACAACTTTAAAGTTCCCTCAATCAGGAATACATTTTCACTCCTTCATGCATATTGTGTCATGATTTATATTTTATCTCAATCGGCATTAAAGGTACTAAAAGTGTAACGATCTTATAAGCTGGATAGATATCTTGTCCCTAAAAGAATTAAATATATAATTTCTTAAAACGTTAAAAACATTTAAACGTGACTTTTAAATATTATTACTTTTAACTTAAGATGACTGATTAAGTCCATTAAATTTTGTTGGTCCTTCATAAAATCAAATAATATTAAACTTTAATTTATTTTGTAGCTGACATTTTATATGAAAGTTGGCCATCAAACAGTTTTATGTTTTTCATCAGATTCTTTGAACCAAAAAAGAAGGTACAAATTAACGAGACATCAACCCTAAAAGGCATACAATTACCGACATACCCCCAGCCTAAGTTCAAGGCAGCATTTAATTATACTAAAAAGAGTTGGGTCATCTGCGTGAACAAAGTTTAACAACCATCATTAAGAGTTCAAACCACACGCCAGGTGTCGGAACAACACCAACGACCACCTGATCTCTGTTAAGTGATAAGAACCTGAATGCACTGAAATTAGAACAGTTTATTTTTAAAACCGGAAATATTTCTGTCCCATGGAATGTGAAAACTTCCAAATTATCTTTTTTAAGAAAAGAAATAATGATTCACAAAAAATATGTATGTACATATTGAAGGTACCTGTCTCAGGATTAAGAAACTAAAATTATTTTTTAATATTATATGGTAAATACACTTTAATGAGCTGATTTCATGACAAGAGTTAATAAGCACACCTAATTCTATGAAAGATTCTCCTAAAATGGGTCTTCCATTCATGATCGTGACATTTAATTCATGTTGCAAACTTAGGCAACCAAAATTCGAGTAGCTATTTGTTTTCCTTTTTTAAAAAAACAAATTCAAATGCGTCGTAACTGGTTGTTAGAACCCATTTTAGTATAATTTATTCATATTAACAACTTAAAATACAAAAAATATTATTTATTCAAAAAAAAAAAATTAAAGTTTTCCATTTACCTCATTTATTAAAAAAAAAATACCACATTCAATTCTTCTTCTTTTTCGTATCATTATTATTTTTGAATATTTAAACAATTTTATAAACCCGTTTTTTTTTGTCGAAAGTTTTATTATTTAATGGCTTAAATTATTGAAATTTTGGTTGTTTTTGTTTGTGGTTTTTAATTCAATATTGTTTAGGTTTTATTTCGTTTGGTAATTCCAGGTATCAAAGTCAAGGTGTTATCGGCGCAGCCGATTATTGCGATGAATCTTTAAATCCTTATTATTGGATAAACAAAGTTTAGGAGGCTTTAATTGAGAATTTAGAATAAAATAACAGAAACTATAAGCCTTTTGAGATTAAAAAAAATTCTATTGTTAATTTACCGCTAAGTCTGATAGAAGCAGTCACGTGAATATACACTAGCACAAGTGTCAAACTCCTCTGGCCCAACAACCATGTAACTCGCAAATTCTGGACTCTATAACTCTTTAAGGACGCTGTAATATGTATGTATGTATATGCAATAATCGAACAGCTCTAGTGGTGCCAAATTTATTTTTATGTACTTTCGTATAACCGGGAACCACCTGACTCGTTAAAGAAAGTTAATGTCAAAACAAATCAGAATCGCAAATAATCTCTCTTCATCAAAAGTACTTACGAGCAGATCGTTCGAAAGTCGCAAATTTGTTGAAAAATGATTGGCATTACTGACACTCTATTCTTTTTTCATGCATAGTACCATTTAAAAGTAGAATCGCAAATAAGTTTCGAGTAGAATCAAAATTAGACGATTGCTAACATTTAGGCTAACATAAAGTCAAACAGTTCTTTTTCCACGAAATGGACTGTTATTTTAAGAAACTACATATTTTTAAATCTTCACACGTCAAAATCTCTGCATTTAGGGATTTCCTTTTTAAGTTTCAAAAACCAATACTATTGTATTGAAACAAAAAAAAAAAGAAATTATTTTTATTTATGCAGAAAGATTTTAAATAAGACAAAATAATTATTATGGGGTTTAACAAAGATTTCCAATGTTTTTTTTTTTTTAATTGAAAAACAAATTATTTTGGAAGTAGTTAGAAATTTTAAGTTCCTTCATCTAAGTGGTTTCAAGTCGACAGCCCTTCTATTCTTACTGATTTAAAATATGCATATTTATTTAAATCAAATCCATAGTAGCGGTAAATTTTCTTCTTTTATCTTGCTGTTATGACATAACCGTGTAAATGATCCAAAAATTACGATAACAATATGCCTAAGTATAAGTGACGTTTAACTGTGCAGTTTAACTACAATCGTAGTAAAATTTCCTGACATCGTTTGCAATAAAAAAAATTAAACTACATATTATTATTTAAATTTCGTGTAATAGTAAAAATGTCAATAGTTTTCTGGGAAAATTTTGAGTCAATATTTCGTGCACTTTTAAAATAATTTACCACATCTATGTTTTATCAAAAGAACCGAGCACCTTTCGTTATGAACAAATTTGCATTTTATTTTCAACCTGCTCAATGTATTTATATTTCTTAAAAATATGCATTTTTTTTTTTTTTATCATAAAATAAAATATTATAATGTGTTTCACAATCCTATAATCCACTTAACATTTATAACAAATTTTATTGCACCGGATCTCACTTCTTGTTTTTTTTTTTTTTTTTTTTTTTCAACACTACAATATTTTTTTATTTTTCTAAAAAGTCTTTATACGAACCTTTATATATAATTTTCACTTAAAGGATAACCTTATACGTATATGTTGTGTAAAAAGGCACTTTTAAGGAACCTTTAGTACTCAGCTTCTTGTTGTGTATACAAGATTTTTGTTGTTTGTTTTAATATATTAATGCGAACTAAGCCGAGCTACCGATCCGTTCAACTACAACATTCAGAAAGAACTGATCTTAGATGTTCCCAACTTACTTCGAATATACCTTTAAAGTTACCAATTAGTATCTGAAAGATACATATATTTCAGTTTTTCTTTGCTTTGTTGACAACACACAATACCGAGTACTTCGCCCAACAACGCTCGACAGCGGACCGGACAGGCAAAGCAATCTTTCGTTTTCGTGGGGGTTTAACTCGGACCTATTTGATGGCTGGTTGGTAGGTTAGAGCTTGGTTAATACTGGCATTGGTCTTTGGCTGCAGGTAAACGAAAAATATCGGCTGCCAAAGAGTCTTGGGGATTCCCAATTCAAATTCAAGTATCTTACTAAATTTAGTAACCTGTGGATAAACGGCAAAGAATTCATAATTGTGTGGCGGGAAAAATTTCTTCTTGGTAGAAATAAACAAGCCTGTTTATATATATATGTATATAATTTGGTTAGTTTTATGAGCTTTGAGTTTAGTCATCGTAACAGATTTACTCTGGTTTTTGTTTAATTCAGGGTAAATATAAGGGGAATAACCATTGGTTGAGTTTCACGTTTTGACGTCATTAAACAGGAGGCCGGTGGTGGAGCGGCGGCGGTGGCGGTACATAGTACAACATGATGTTATATTCAGTCACGAATTGGATCATTCAGCTGATCGATTCGCTGTTTGACCTCCACAAAATATACATTCGTTCAACCTACCTACATACGTTTGTAAACAATTTTTAACTTTCACTTGACTAGACTAGGCTTAGTCTATTGGATAAAGATTGTTCTTTAATGAAGTTCAAAAAAAAACAAAAACACTACAATTTACATTTATAAAAGCAAAAGCAACCATAATTTTCAGTTAACTTAATTAATTTGTATTTAAGTATAGTTTAAGTATCAACTTACGTTAAATAGTCATGAGAATTTTAATTTTCTTCTCATTATGGTGATAGTACGAATGTCACCGCGTGTTTGAGGAATGTCATCAAGTAAATATTATCGATACGATCAGATCCGGGGTATTCTTAAGGTCGTAAATGGTTTCTGTCGGGCGGATGGAGTTTTCGAATGCTGTCAAAGAAAGAAGAAAGTAAAATAAACAACAAAGAGCTCAGAGATTGATGAATTTGATCAGGATAAAATAAACGAGCACATTGAACGAATCGTGTAGCGAAGTAAGCTCACTTATAATATTTTTTTGTGATTTTAACTAAATAACAGTTCAGTGCTCAAGTGTGTTTCTTATTTATATCAAAGGGTTAAGAATATTGTCTGCTCAAAGCTTTGCTCTGATCGCTCAGAGAATTCATCAGAGCCAAAAAAGAAACACGCCAGTTGATGATCAGGAAAAGGGAGTTTCCACCAAGCAAACGCAAATTCTGTCAAGAAAACTTTATGTGACCCTTACGAGAATTGAGTGTTTTGGACTTTTAAACGAATGTGGAAAATTGAATGTGTTCATTATGATTCTGCCCGCCTTATACTCGTACCTGCTTAAAAATATATTTTTGTTGCTTTTGTAAAGCATTTAATTCTTAAATTGTATTATTATTATTATTTAATAACATAATCCAACAATAAATATATTAATGTATATAATATCATCACGAGTAACTTGTTCTTTCGACTGGAACTTAAAACTAACTTACTCACTGACACTAAAATTTAGTTAAAAAATAAAATATAAAATTTCTTTCGACCTTAGAATTAAAGGGTTATTCATCGTTAGTTTTAATTTATAACGTTAAATAAAAACCATACATTTTAAAGTGAACTTAAAATTCAAATCTCGCATCGGTTAAAAGAATAATTCATGGCATTTACTTTTTGAAACTTGATATTATGTAAATGTTGGCTACTACTATACTACTACGTCTGAGGTGGTCCATTCGGAAGGTCGAATTTTCGCACTCGTTCCGAAATAGCGCCTGGTATGGGGCGAATAACACGAGTATTACTGGCTTCCAAGGAATCAATCGTAGATGACTTTTACATATGTATCTCCAGAGAAAGAGGTCCAAAGGTGTAAACGGTCTAGAACTCTAGACGGCCAATTTCTAAATGAAGTTAAGTCCTCACCAAAATGATTCCTCAACAAGTCCATTGTTTCACGCGCTGAAACCAGAGCTCACAGAGACCTTGGACTTGGTGATCTTCAGATTGCTCATAAATTCAAATATGACTATTTAGTTTATTAACGTATCCATTGCACCATAAATGGTCTTCATCAATGAACAAATTTTGACACTAGAACACCTAATTTTCTTTGAGTTTTTTTCCGAGCCTGTATACTGAAAATACTACACTAATTCATACGTTGTATGATTGTATATTCAAATATCACCCGGTATTTATTTGTTTATTTTTCACTGTGATTGAAGGTGCCTGGTGGCGTATGTGGAATATTTTGCTAAGAAATAATTTAGTGAACTATGGGATTGTCTATTAAACAAACTATAACTTTAATACGAGTAACTTGTAAAAACATACAAAACTGTCCTGTCAGAAGTAATTATCGTTCGCTTTATTAAAAAAAGAAAAAATTCTCCCAAAAAAAAAATCATTTTTAATGAAACATTTATCAGACTTTGAATTTGAGATGCAAGAGAACCGTATGGACTTTTTAAGATTATTTTTGATGTATTCATAAGATCGGGAATTAAATGCTCCAACAAAGTATTTACTGGATTTATTTTCGAAAAAAAACATGTTGCCAAAAAATTTGTAACTTATAGAGGACACCCATTTTAAAATGATTATTTAAAAAACAAAACCAAACAAAACTAAAATAATCTGATATTAAGTTAAATTATAGAACCAATTCATCTTCGACTCTGAAACCAATACAAAAGTATACATTTTGTTATTTTCAAGTGAAATCATTTGATCTTTAAAACCTATTGAATTTTATTGTGAAATCCACCAATACACGAACAAAAAAAATGAAACAAACAATATCCAGGAAGGAAACATACTTGAATGAACGTTCGACAAATCAATTTGAAAGTTCTTCCGCATTAATAAGTGTGTGTAGGCAGGTTGAGTACATACATATGTAAATACAAACATATTAGTACCTCCCAATCAAAAATTGAATGCTTTAGGAAAGGAGATAACAGTACGTGTACTTTTACCTACGATTGAACCTACATTGAGGTGTTGGCATTGTCCATAAATCTTAATATAGTATAGATATTCATAAATATCTCTATACAAAGTATCTTTTTACATTTTCATTGTGAATTAAATGCTGCTATAAATAAATCTTAATAGATTCAAAAAGGCATTCTTTTGTGAATAATATTATACCATTAAAATTAAATAAAAGCAAATTCGAACGCTTAAAGGCACACACCACGTTTTTTTTTATGAATTCAAATTTTGACAGACAAACTTTGATTGATAAAATTCAGGAAATAAAAAACACAGAAAAAAGAAATGTTAGACAACACTGGCGGTATTAGTTTGTGACGAAAATAAAAACGGTACAAGGTGTAAAAAACTTAAAAGTGTAACATAATAGTGTTAGTAAATACTCGGTTTTTGTGTAACCTAAAACGGGTTTATCTTCAATTTGAGTAAAAATTCAGATGCCCATAGGTATTTCCTTATAAAACAGGAATTTCAGAACTTCTCCAAAGAGTATTTTGATGAATAAATTAATACAATTTTAAAACACGATTAATGTATCGTATTTGTGTTTAGGGTTGAAGACAATCTGAACCATTTGAACTCTTTTTGGACTTACATATTTTATAGGTATTCTTACACAAATGACGCAGAATTACCAGAAATTCGAATGATAAATTGTAATTCTTGTTCTAAAAAAAAAAGAACTTAGTCATTCAGAGGAAATAAAAGAGGGGCGACAAGTCCCGATATTCGACGTGTCAATGTAAAACAAAAAATCGAATATTTAATTAAGTCCAATTTATAACATGTGAAAAAATAACATATAACTTATGTTGATTAAATTTTTTTAAAAGTAAACCCCAAATGTGGCAGAGGGTAATATGGGTAAACCATGGCGTATGCGCACTTTTTAATTTAATGATGTAACATGCGCATAAATATAACATACATTTGTAAATCATCCACCATTTTATTGTGTTGGTTTATATAGAGACCTCATGTCTAAGTAGCGTCTGCCGGAACAATAAGCAACTGATATTTTAAAGTTCAGCTTCTGTGCCATATCAGAAACAAGGCCCTCAGCCTGCCTCCAGCTTTGGAAAAAAGTGAATGATATTGATGGTTCCTTCCAATAAAAGATTAAGTTGTATTTATATTTTTGTAACTGAATTTGAAATCGAATCCAATTCAAACTCTTGACCTTGTCCATAAACGTAAGCCATGCATTCAAATCAAAATTTGCAGATTGACGATGGCATTTGAGCATTTTTGTTTGTCCTTCAATGACATATTATACTTATTTCTAAGCGCAATATATCTACACTGATTTTTGACAAATAAATTGAAAGTGCAATACTATAATGTGCAATTAACCAACATCAATTATAATTTAAATTGAAACTACGCCAAGTTATTGATTTTTAAAATTTGCAATGGTTTGTCTTTTATTTGCATTATGTGTAGATATCTAATTAAGTACAAGCAAATATTAGTTCACTTTTCATTGGCAATAAACTTATTTTAATTGGCCCATTTGGCAACGGCACAAACTCTTCTTTTATGGTATTTCACTTTATGGTCTACTAGTATGCTTTTTAAAAGTTGAATGTCATTCAATAAAAAAAAACAATTGGAATTTTTATAATGTATAGGATATGTTAAAATTATTAACTGATGGATTCTTGAGAGTGACGAAAAACCAGGGAGATGCACAGAAATACATACTTAACTTTTGTAAATCTTAAAAGGACGCATTTTGACGTTTCATAGTATTATTTTAATTGATCTTGATATGTCAGAAGTGACAGTGCATTGATAAAACGTCATATAACAGGTCAAGTCAGCCCACTTCAAAACTATCTACCGAAATTTCTAATAAATGTCACTAAAAGTAATCTTTTGTATGACGGCTAGCCAATCAAAAGCCTTAGAAATTGAGATATCTTAAAGTTTAATTTTGCAGTTGATGAAGTAGGGTGGTACTATGACACTATAATTTTGACGTTTTCTTACTTGTATAGACAACCTAAATTTTTATACATGCTCAATTGCTCATCCTTTGGGGCCTTGTAAGACTTGCGCTTCATGTTTCGGTCATTTTCTACTATTTCAAAAATATTGTTTTTTTTTGACAAAACAGAAACAGTTTTAGAACACAATTGACAAATAATTTGAGCAAAATTACAATTTGAAACGGCGTCAGAAAATTAAAAACGTCAGTCAAAATTAATCTAACGGTTTCTTCTTCTTAATTTTACCTTATTTCTTAATATCATCATCTTTTAAATTTGAATTCCCCGATTTTGGGACTATCTTTTCTTAAACTTCAGTTTAAATATGTATACTTATTTCTATGAAGGTTGACAAACATAACCCGATGATACCCTACATTACTTTTGACATTTGTTATCAATGCAATCGGATAGCAAACTCTCAAATGACAAACCCAGAAAGAGTACACACAGGACACAGATGATTCCCGAAAATGTTGGGACATTTAAATAAAACTGCGCAAAATCTTAATTTTTCTCCTCTCGTTCTTGACATTTCTTTGTTATCTTCAGATACTCTTTTTATACAAACATTTAGCTTCACCATGAATGGTGTTTGTTTTTGTGTCTGACAAATTTGTTGATGTCCTCCAGCTGACAACTTCGTACTGAATTTTTTTATTTGGGAAATTAAATAATTACTCGTTGGACTGAAACTTAACTTTTACCGGAAGAACAAATAAAATGTATAACTACCAATATAGTGAAGTTATTTGAATTGGATACGATTTGTGTTGAGTTTATGTTGTTGTGATTGATTTCAAAGAAGAAAAAAAAAGGCCCAAAATGGGTGTGTATATCTTCAATCTACATACCAGATAACTATTATCTGGGCTAAGTTGCCAATAAAAAAAATACTTAATGGCTTTGTGCGTGTTCGAATGATGCTCACGGATTAAATTTATTCATCAGATTAATTTAACAAGAAAACAAGTTATCTTATCAAAAATACATTCTGAGATGCTCTCCAAAGTGTATAGAAATCACAATTGATAGGGAATTTTGTAAAAGTATTCTGAGCAAGTAAGTACTTTTAACTTTTAAGGCAACTTTTGATACAATGAATTTTATTCTCCTTTTCTGTTAGAGACTCAATCGCGCATCAAATTATCTTGTAGAATTAATTGAAGATTAAGTGATTAATCAGTGTTTGAACTTTGAACGAACAAGAGACAAACCGTGTTTGATGACAGGTGGACCATTTAACAAAAAAAAAAAAAAAAAAAATAATAATAATTACTTGGTGTATCTACGAGTAAAGACGAAGAAGGGGCTATTGATTAAATTTAATTATCCAGCTGGATGTGATGCGTTGTCTCAATTTATTGGTTGATGCTGCGTTAAATGACAGTATCCATTATTGGGCGTGGTTGTTCCTTTTAAATGCGACCATAATTTGTTTCTAGGTTAATGCTGTTTATACCTGTATTTAGGTTAGTGTAGATATTTTGCAGTGACTTTGACCTAGTTTTCAGCGTTCTGAACTCTTTAAGTGATGTTTCATCACCCTAATAGAAAAAAACATCATCTATGTCTATAATGTATATACATCTAACCTACTGCACTAAAAATTACCTATGTGTATAAAATGAAATGCAAGAGGAAGTAGTTTACAAAGAAATTAGACAACATACAAAAACGAGGACCGAATGTCATCGTTATGATGAATATGTTGAAAAACATGTGTAATGAGCTGATTATATCGATTAAAAACTCAAAGTTCTGTCAAGCAGAATGGAAGAGTGAATGTGTGTGTGTGTTTGAGAATAATATAATAAGTCAAATACATTCATTTCTTGTATATGGTATATGTTTAATTAGTTGCTTTTCAAGCTCGTTTTTAAGTTCGCTTTTATTTGAAGTCCTTGTGTTTGTACACGTGTAGATTCTCAACTTGGACTTTATACTGCCACTCTATAAAGCAAGTTTATGTGATATTGGTTTGCTATCGCAGGAACAAGAAAGTATCGAGGTTTGACATGATTTTATATCCCGCCTTATTAAAATTCAAAGTCTACTATAGTTTACATCATTTCTTAGTTTTAAAATATTTAAAATTTCAGTACTTTTCTAAACCTTTTATTTCCTTGAAAAATAAGTCAGTGTGTAAAATTTCCTGATTATTTAGAAATTTTGTTTAAAATTTTGTAGATCACACATTTTGATTGAAAAAATATATTTTTTTTTCTAAGTTTTTAAAAATGTTTATTTGCCATACAATCTAATTAAATCATACATGTCATCATGTTGTAACATATATTCAATATTCAAATTAGAAAAATATTACTATGGTGTTCAGGATTCGAGCCAAAAAACTATTTCAATAAACATCTATCAAAGCTTGAAGAGTTTTTCAACTGCACTTAATACATACAGATCTAAAGTGCACTAGTTCAGTAAGTGTAAGTCAGTGCAGAAATTTTCTCAGTACAGATGGTACAACAAATAATTGTTATTAAATTGTGTTTCTATAGTTGTTGACATTTCTTAATTTTTCCAACATGGATCTCAAGAAGTATTCTTTATTTTGGTTATGTAGCTAAAGACACACAATTAAGAATAACTATACATTCGATTCAACATGAAAAAATCAATTTTTAAATAAGAAATAGGATTTACTGATAAATTTTTAATTGAATAATAATTTTTTTTGTTAAATTTTTTAAAGAAAATATATTAAAAAATAAGTCTTTTATATTTTTAGCGGACATACTTGAATGTGACATTATTTTTAAAACATCAACGGATTTAAAATTCCATCTTTCAATGAGAATGGGAAGTTTACCCAATATCCACGAGTTGGAACGAATCGAACGTAAGCTTGGAAGGGAAAGAGAAATAGCGCTTATAGAACAACGAGCAAGGGAGCAAATTGACTTCAATCGGGATAGAGAACGAGAAAGTGTTCCGCTTCAGCAGGTTCGTGTTGATTTTAGAAACAATATTCTGGGATAAAAGTTTTGAGAGATTAAACAGACGACTTTTTTTAACCTGGATTCAAACAGTTTTTTTTACTTTTAAGCAACTATTGCCATTTTGAAAGCAAATGAAGGGCGCCCATACACACCTTCATTGCTTCTCTTGAAATCTGAAGCCTTACAGAAAAACTTTCTCACAATTTCTTTTAAATATATATCATTTTCTTTCTAGAACTCCTCGTTTAATCCTTATTTCCTCACTACAAAGACCCATCATCGGCATTCACTGACAGCCCGAAATGTCCTGCGAACTCGAAGTTCAGGTGGATCACACAATATCTGGGATGACCCGATGCTTGAGGTAAATTGCAAAAATCTCGTCTAGTTTCCAACTTATGATTAATATTTTTTTTCAGCGTCTTGCAGCTTACTCACCAGTTTCCAACCGATCACATAGAATAAACCCCATAACTCCTTATCAAGTACAAGCGGCTCTCGCAGCCAGCAGGCGTCGCGAATCAATCAACAGCTCCATTGGCGCAACTTCCATTCGGAGACTGTTGACTTTAAACAGTCGTTGTTGCCGTCACAAGATTCCAGCACACATCCAGTCGAAGGTCTGGAAGGATTTTACCTTCTTAACCGTTGGACATGGTCTAATGTGTGCCATTTTGTTGCCTCTCATCGGTCTACAGAGCTCCAACTCTGTGTGGCATCATAGAGAACCCTGGGTGCACGTAGGTCCCAACATAGGATCAATTTTGCTGAGTATTTCGTTTCTGATATCCACGGGAATGTGTTTTTTCACAGCAAGACTTATCAAAAAACACGGATTTGTGGTTTTGATTGCCGCGAGCTACATTGGAATGTGCGTATTTCTGCTGGGCCATTTGTGTTCATCCATCTATACTCTCCTTCCGGCCTATGTGATTCTGGGAATCACCTTGGGGCCAGCGTGGGTTGGCAAAATAGCTTTGGTGGTACATTTTGCTAGCAGACTGAGCTGTTCTCAGCATGATTGTGCCTTAACTGCTGCCGTTGATAACATCGACGATCACAAGATCTTTTGCAATCGAGAACAGAAAGTCCGACGGTTTGCCCGATGGTTTCAAGCTTCCCAAGATATCGGAATAATAGTCGGAGCTATTCTAGCATCGCTGGTGTTGGTTTGCAGCTCAAATAATTGGGACTGTTTCAATTTTAGCTTCACCCCAAGTTCAGACTTAATACCGGTGACGCAAAAATCCTCAATACAATTAAACAGCACATCTTCATCGGTAGCGGCACCACCCAGTCCGGCGGTGGTTCTAACGAATAACAATTTCTATTTTTTGTTCGATGAGATGTACAACCATAACGAGCACGGGGAGAGAATCTGTGGGGCTGATATGTGTCCAGTGTGGAGCTCATTGAATGAGGATAGCAACGAAACAAAATCACTATCACATTTTGTCAGTGAAAAACGCGTTGGTGGCGTAACACTTATTTTGATATACCTGGTCTTCTCGATTGGAGCTTTTCTGTTGTCGTGTTTTTCCGGGAAGTTTGAATGTACACTTCGCCGGACACGGGTTAAGGGTGTGACCGATACCTTATTGTTTGCTGGACCAATGGCATATTTTATAGGAACAGAGCAAGCATACATGCTGGGGGACTTTACAAGGGTAAGTTTTCTCCACACCCAGTTAGTTTATTCCCCGTTCCGTTCTTCTTGAGCGATATTTAATGCTTTTTCGATTTCAGGCTTTTGTATCCTGTTCACTTGGAATAAGCATGGTCGCTGGAGCTCTCATAGGCATGGGCCTGATGCAATCCATAGTTTCTTGCACTTTGAGTCTGCTTTTACGATACACAAAACGCATTGTCATCATACGTAAGTTGTTTGATAGTCTGAAGGACGATTTTTTTTTAACATTGGACATTTGCAGTTGCTGGTTTCTTTTTCCATGCATGTCTGCTTTTGGTTCTCTCTCGATGGAAACCTTCAAGCGACGACAGCGCTCTATTTTATGTAATTGCTGCAAGTTGGGGCGCTTGTAATGGCATGTGGGAAACACTTCTTTTAGCATTGGTTACTCTCAATCACACCAATCACGTCACCGAAGTCATGGGTCCCCTCCAGGGTCTCAGGTTTTTTGGCTTAGGAGTGACTTTCGCTGCTCATGGATTCTTATGCGAGAATCCAAAAATTCTAATACTTGTTATCATTTTGGTAGTTAGCGTCCCGCCGTATGCTATGCTGGAAATTCGCCTAGAAGCACAACGAAAGGCCCATATAGTTTCGTTATGACGAAACGTTTTTAGTTAGTATACATTCAAAAGAAATACCACCACAACTTACACCATGTAGTCGATGTGGTTCTTAATACTGCCATCGCATGAAGCCGAAGAAGAAAAAAAAAAACTAAACGTGCGTAGCCAACATCGTCGCTTCGCGCCGCGTTCGTAGGGTAGAAAATCTCAATACGTACATATTTCTGTTTTATATTTTTAGATATAAATTTATATGAACTAGACACTCCGGCTTAAACATATAGTTATACATATGTGTCAATTTATTTTGTTTTGGAATTGAATACTTGTATTTAAGTTGGAGCTTATGGCTCAGTTTGTTCTTGAACGTTAAACAAAAATCTGCTCTAATCTGTAACATAATTTATGAAGCCCCATAGCTGGTACACTCTTACACATTATGTGTGAAATGGATGTAGTCAATTTAAACATATTTTTAAATTTGTTATAGTATAATTTGGAATAAATATGTGACACATGGCGATTAAGAGCTTCCTCATTGATTTAAAAATTAGCTAAAAAAAACGGTACGGAAAAGTGTGAAAATATCTGTTTAAATGTTAATATAGAAGGTTGCTCGGAATCTGTCATTCAGCTCAAAAGTTGTCAGATCTAATGACAAATGTCAAATGTTAGAGCATCTTTCTATGACTTTTAAGCCTGATGGTTGACAACTTTTACCCCATTGTGTTGTTGTTTTTGTTTGTTTAGTACGAAATGAATCTAAATGAAAAATGTTTTGCGTCCTTAACACTTAAAAATTAAAGAAAAAAAATTATGCACAATTCTATACTCCTAACCTTGCATGAAAAAATAGAATAAAATGGATCATAACATGTATGTAATGTATTTTGTTTATATATATTGAGTTAAAATGGAAACATAAATATATGTAAATGTAAAATTAAAAACGTTTACAATGTGTTTTAATGAATTAAATAAAAATAAAAGACCTGATTGCTGATATAGAGAAGTGACTTGCGAGGTTATGTAAGTATAACTTTAGATAAAGGAGGTTGAAGATGAATAATGATGAGTGAAGTTAAGGAAAGTTTAGTGAGAATACAAAATTATGAATAATTTAATAATTAGGGACAAAATCGATGAAATGATAACTCTTGGAACTTTGAGTAGCACAAATTTCGCTTGTTTAGCGGTTTTAGAGTCAGTTTGTCTCCAGCAGGTAACGTTTGTTTCTTGATTATGGCACCTCTGACAAATCATCAAATTTTAATTGACAACTACTACTGTTTAAATTACAGTACAAAATTAACCTACTGTTAACAAACTCGGGCTAAATGTTTACATTTTAGCACGAATGACATTCGAGAGTATAGACCTGATCGTAATAACTTACTAATATTTGGTGAAATTTTAGTCAATACGAGCATTTTTCAGTTTAATACATATACATTTCTATAATCGTCAAAACTGTCAATAAAATCTTTGAACACAGTAAAATAACACAAAAAAAAACGCTTTAACCCCAAATGATAATTGTTTGTAAAGTATTACTGAATACGTAGTTTTATATTCGTTATTTTAATCAACTTTAATTTTTGCTAGTCGTTGCTATAAATTCGTGGAAAATTCCATGAGCATTTCGAAAAGTTTTCCACTTGAATCATCTTCATTTGCGATCTCTTACTGTCCACAAATAATTCGCACATTTCTCTTAGAATTTTTAAGATTTCAAAAACAAATGTTAAGATTTTCTTAATGACATCGTAAACTTTATGGTCTTAAAGATTTGGATATGGTTTTACGATGCTGCATGTGAATAACCCATGATTATCTGCAGTTGGTATGACTTAAAAAAGTTGTTTTATCGTCCATATGGAGCTTGATTTAGGTATTCAAAAAAAATCTATACCGATGCTTAGAAAAGTTTAACAGCCTTTTTTAATGAACCAGTAAGACATTATTACTCAGTATAATTTTTAATGTGATCTGATTGTTTTATTTAATCGATCGTCAGTTAGCACAAAATGTTTCCCATTAACTAATCGACGCTGCGGCGCGGTGGCATCAGTCTTCCTAATCTGAGCTTTCTTGATAAATAATATCGTTTTCATTAAAGCAAAGCTCTGAGGCCTGAGGGATTGAATTTATGTTACCTCAGCGTTCATTTTCTTAAAATGTACATACTTTGAAAACTGAAGAAGAATTGTTTAGAGGAAGATTTAGGAAGATTTATCCTAATAAGTAATAACCTTCGAGAGAATTTTAACAAAAAAAAAAAAAAAAACAAAATAAAAAGCTTTGGAAGATACACACTTCGACAGATAATGTTGCTGCAACAATTTTAAAGGTTTCAATCACAAAGCTTCCCATCCTATGTACCTACATGCGACTTCGGTGTTTGGGACAAAGCTTGAATTTTTCTTGACTAAGCTTTCAAAAGTGAAAAACATACCATAAATATCGCAACACCCTATAAATCATTGTGATAAGCTCTCATGTTCTGAGAATAGACTTTATTCTACTGCGTCTGACCGCATTTAAAATGGTTTTCGAACTTCGTTTTAATATTTCGGGCAGTTTTCTTCGTCTTTTCGGTTCTGTTGTTTTGTGCAGTTAGGTAAAGGAACTTATTCCGAAATACGCTCGAGTAAATTGTTGTTTTGTGTGAGTAATGAAGCTTTTTATTAAGTTAAAAACGTAAAAACATAATATAATTAATGTTTTATTAAATTAGTTCGTCGAACCGGGCTTAGTTAACAAATTAACGCAAAGCAGATAGAAGCAAAAGAAAGCTGCTTGAACGAGGTGGCCCAATTTTAACTTGTCAATCGGTTGTTTTTTTTTTTTCTTATTTTATGTATCTACTGGTATATCCATCAACCTAGAAAAAGCTAATTGGTCAATTTTGAGAGGTTACTCAGAGTTACTGCATTTTCTGCACATTCAACATTAACATAAATTAATTAAGTGATACTTTTAAGGACTTTTTTTTGACATACATCTGTGAAAAAGTTAAAATATGACGAGTATTGAAGTTCAGTTGGATTTTTTTTCTGGTTGAAACAGTTTTTGTGTCAAAATAAATCCTTAAGACTTCAAGGTTGTGTGTGGCTCCTTGAGAGCTCCCTGTATGCTGCACCCTCTTTTCCCTGAATGAGTACGACTTTCTGTTTCTGTAGATTGTACCACTTCGGCGAATCTCTCTGGCAGTACATATGATAGATGAAGTAAAAAAAAACGTCATATGGCAGTTTAAAGTTTGTTTATTTTGTGACAGTTTTGTTTAAGCATATATACATAGATCATAAAATCAAAGCAAAGCCATAAAATATTTAAATCGAAAATTCTCAGTCCGTTAAAGGAGTCTTGGATATTGAAGGTTTTAGAAAAAAATCACTTACACGCGTTTAATTTGTTTGTTTTTTTTTTGTATTTTTTTTTTAAGAAAATGGATTCGACATCATCAAAACAAAAACCACTCGGCGAGTCAGGTGCAAAAATACCAGCGCCTATTAAGACAAATATTACAATTTGTAGTGGAATAACAGAATCTATTAAGAGCGCAACTTTAACAACTCCGTCAACACCCAGAATCGAGTTGAGTCGAGCATCAAGTTCTTCTCATCATGAGGATAGCCGGGACAGCAGTCCGGATAATGTCTTCGAACAGGTGATGTTTAATTTGTTTAATATTAATAGTAAATCTAGTTTTTTTGGTACTTACAACGTAAATAACAAACTATAATTTTATTGATGAAACCTCAAATAGTCACCTAACAACTAATTCACAGATGAATGAGCTATCTGCAACTTGTTGTTAAAAGCAACAATTCTCCGCAACAAACAGACACAGTATTTAAATGCATTTGGCAACTCTGTCAACTAGACAGAGTCGCTCAGAAAAAAACGTTCAAATATTACAATGAAATGTACTCACACCGGTAGTACTGAAAAGTAACAGGCAGTAAGCAACAAGTTGATAAGTGAACACTTATATACTCAGACGTCATAGAGTTCTGAAACGTAAAACCTGCACAATCGAAAACTGATTTAGAAAGGATTTTGTTTTCCAATAATTTAAATTCTAGTGTTTAGTTTAAATTAAAAAAAAAAAATATCAATTCATTATGAAAATATCGACTTTGAAACACAACTAAAAAAGAGCATTTTGACAATATTTAATTTTAACATTGAAACCAATAATAACTTAATAATTAATCAATGAAAATGTTTCAGATGATATTGTACTTCGTACACTCGGGCCGAAACGTATTTTTGTATTTATGGTATTTTAAAGTTATTTAAAAATAGTCGCCTTTTATAGACCATGGTCATACGAAAGGTGTATCCGAAGGTCATTTCGTATGAAATTGGAAATTACCTCAATTTCTGCCAAAATATTATCCTAACTTTTTCATATTCATACCATAAATAACATGGTTTAAAGGCTTTGCTCGACATTTTCTAAAAATTTCGTCCTTTAAGTTTGAGCTTAAAGACTTTAAATTATCAACATGCATACATAAACGATACATATGTACATAGACCAACTAAAAGTACATAGGCAAAAATATGGTAAAGAATTTAATAGAAAATCAATAAATCAAGAAAAGTGCGTATGCACCCGAGACAACGATTGTTATCGTGTGCCATTTTTTGAGGGAAATTAAACTTTTTTGAAATTTGACTTTACTTTACTGACTTATTTTAGTTTCTTTAGTAACATTCTTAAACATTTTGGATGTGGTAAAAAATAATGCGTACAAATTTAGTCCTAACAAGTTAATTCAAACGAAAATGACTAATTTTATCTTTTGACAAACCATTTAAAAATTTCGTTATTTCTTTCGATGTTCAATCGGACGCAAAGCTTTAGCTTCAAAAGTATCAAATAAGCCCTCGGACACACAATTTTTTTTAGGGTTGCATATTTATTGGGGTCTTACTTTTGAACACAAACCAGTGCAGTGCAAAGCTGCACCATTAATAATGTCGGTTTATCCAGTAAAGTTCTATTTTGTTCTTGGATTTAATATTTTGGTCATCAAAACATGTCGAAAGAGGAGTTTTTTTTTGTAAACTAAATTTTTAGTGTTGTAATTCTTGTAAAAAAGAACTAATACATAAAAAGGTTGGCACTGGCACACTACAGGAATCCATTGGACTAGGATTTCACGAGGAAGGTGCTTTGGAATTGCGTAGCTCAACTGAGGAGTTATTCTTTATGGATCCCGAGGCAAAAAAAGAAGAACAAGAAAAAATGCAACATCAAATACAAGTAAGTGAAGAACTGAAGATATTTATTAAATAAATTAGTTACCAATATTGAAACAAAAGCTATGGCGAAAAATTACTTTTTATAGCCTCTAACTTTATTTATTATTCTCTTAAGGTAAGAATTACATACAAGAAACCATAAATTGTATTGTAATTCTCAAAATTCAATATTTATTCGCAAATTCATAAGATTCAATATCATTATAGCTTTTACAAAAGACTTCTGATTAAAATTTAAAACATGTCTTTTTTTTCAGCAAGCAGCACGTCGAACCTCACCTATTATTTTTAAATTCGATGAACATCAAAACTATTTACAACATCATCAACGCAAGGACTCAGCGAGTTCCGAAGTTGCAGCACTGCTCTGCATATCTGGTCGCACCAGTAGAGTATCCAGTGTTGGTAGCCAGGGATCGGCAGTCAGTCGATTGTCTGCCATATCAGGCGTATCACGTTCACCATCACCGCATCGAATGCTTCTGGAGACATCCTTTTGTGGTCCGAAGCCTCTCGAGAATATTGTCGATGGGGGTATTGTTAGTGTTGTTGAACCCCCAACAGCAGAAATTCTTGAGCAAGTTTTACTCTCACGAAAACATGATCCAACGCAAGCCGTCTTTGCCGAGGGTATACAAATAGAGTCTTCTCCAATAAAAAAGAAACCGCCAACGAGCATTACGAATGGCGATGCCAAACGAAAATCAATCGATGTTGTGAAGCGATCAAGTCGACAGACAACCTCAAAAACGGTTTCTTCACGAGCAGCCAATCGCTTGACGGCAAATAAGAGTCCCGGACAGTTGGTGGTTGGCAAAACACCCAGTGGATCGGAGTATATACGAATAAATTTGAAACCTGACCATATGTATAAGGATAAGGGTGTTGCTCCTAATGAAAGAGTGGTTGAAGTTACAGCTCCAGGTGGTGAGAAACAACATAAGAAACCTATCTCGCTGAGTCTCGGTAGGAATTCTGCCATCGATGAGAAACGTTTGACACCCAGTTTGAGCCCGAAACCAACAAGGCACTCCGCACTTTCCAAGGAAGCTATTGGAAGTCGGTCTCCTTCACCAGCAAACGTATCTGTTTCGCGCAAGAGCTCATTTTGTTCATTATTTAAACTCAAAGATTCTCCAGACTCACCCAAAGATCGCGTTAGGTCTCGAAGCAAGAGTAGAGATCGCTCAACACCACAATCTCAAAATCCTACTCCTAATAAGCAAAAATCGGTATTGGCAATTTTTAAGCCCAAGCGCAATGAAGGCAAGTCAAAGAGTTCTTCGCCTATTGAACCAGATTTTGATCGTCACACACCAACCGGCAGGGTAGACAGTGCAATGGAAACGATTTCAGCTGCAGGCTCGAGGCCTTCAAGCAGACTCAGGTATTACGATAAGCCTGTCGATGGCAAGGGCATTCATATTCCCTTGCATACACCTCCTGAAGAGAAAAATATCAATCAACTATTGCAGGAATCTCAAACCCGACCACAATCAGCACCCTCACTCAATGAAACAGCAAATACACCATCAAGTTCTTCAAATGCAACCAAAAGCAAGCCAAACGAAGTTACTGCAACACAAACGCCTTTAACTACAGTGAAGCCCGAACAGAAAAATGAAAACTTCATTTTGGCCGCTCCCACAGCTTCTCTGCAGCAAAATAAAGATGCAAAAACTCTGTGTATAGAAAACCTCGATGCAATTCACACACTTCCTCAAGACGTCGATGAAAAGGAACAGACCTGGAGTCTCGAAGTTCATCAGCATAGTTCCCAAGACAGCCAGGATACTATTTTGTCGGATAATTCCTTGCCTAATAACTGCGCTTCCAAATTGAACACCCGAACTAATCTGGAAAATGTGTCAGAGAACACCATCCATGAAAACGGCATTTCAGCGGAAGTGCATAGAGTCCCTTCAGAGTCGGAGTCTATTCCACGTCAGGCACAGCAAATGGAAGAAACACCAATGGGAAAAGAAAAGCGAAGAATTCTCTTTGCCACTAGATTAGGCTCTGGAAGTCAAGAGCAAATGTTTAGCACACAATTTAGCCTCTCCAAGACCGAGAGTCTTTCCAGTCAACTTTCCGAACATGCCTCTATCCCAGAAAACTCTGTCCAAGAAGTTCTTCAGCGCAAAGATACTATATTGCGACGGCCAGACGATACAGCTTTAACCAATAAAACCATTAGCAATAAATCAGAGACTCTTAGAAATTACTCCGCTTCCAAGTCCCAGTCGACATCTGAAGACGAGAAGCAAACTCCTGCAGTGGCGACAATCTTAATGCGTAAGAAAGAGTCGATGAATGATGAAGTTAGACGCAAGTCATCGCGTTCTGCCTCTGAAGACGATGATGTTGCAACCCATAGACATTCTCGCTATCTCGAAAATTTCGACGTTCGAAGAAAACTCCACGAGAATGTACCAGCAAGGATGCCCACAACTGCGCTAATACAGCAGAAGAAAGAACCAAGGAAAGAATCAAAGATTGAACCCAATAAAGAAGATATCATCAAAGTGGTAACTGAAAGCCCAGATCCGGATCCCCCACTATCTCAAGAGCCGGAACCGGTGCAAAAGGAAGAGGTCCCTGAAACAAATATTCAGTCAACTAATTTGGTTAGTTCTGAAACCTTAAATCAACCTTATCATATCCCATCAGCTGAGAGACAATCCTTTGTTTCGACTGATGAGCCAGAGTCCTCAGAGAGCGAACGCGACTCAGAATCAGATCCTCATCGATTAAAACGTAATTTATCGCACCACATAGCTAGTGCCCTTGAAGATAACGAAAGCACAGGTTTGGTTTCACAAGATTCATTCGACGATGAGCTTCCATACATTCCAACAACACTGCCCGAAGAGCGTGCCCATGGTGTTGCTCTGATTCCAATGAAAGAGCGCCTGCATATGGAATTGAAAACTTGTCCCCTAGATCGACCACGTTCAACAACACCTCTCAATCCCTCACATCTTGAGGAGTATTGTGGGATTGTTGGACCGGATGCTGGAGACTTAGATCATAGGACGCCAATAAGAGGTGAAAAGCTTCGAATAAGTCTTCCCAAAAAGGACTCCGCTAAGGACAAAGCACAAAAATCAAAATCTCCTAGACGAACCTCAACATCGAGCGGAAAAAGTTGGTTCGAATTTGCAGAGGAAGCTATTCGCGGACCACAAATTGAGAGTAATAACAATAAAATAGCTAGTATTCCTAAGCTTCCGGATGAAATTCAAGCTCCCGAAGCTCCTCCTATAGCTCAAGCCAATCAAACCAGTAATATCAGAAAGCTATCTGACACATGGATAGATTTCCAAAATATTCCCGAAAAGCGTAAAGCTCCGAAAAAAATTACAACACTGCCAAAAGACACTCTAGTTGATAACAAGACTACAATGGTTGTACATTATAACTATGTCAAGCCCGAAGAGTGTCAATGTGAATGTCATGAAGTCGAGAGGGAATCCATACTGACACACAAGTCGATCGCTTCTGTGGACTTATTAAATCCGACTCGGGAAGATATGCAGCCACTTTTGGAGCCTGAAAACCCAGAGAGTATTGATCCCAGGTGAGTTTTATATAAAATCCTTTTCAATAAAAAAAATACATAGTATTAAATTTTTGTTTCTTGTGATATTTTTTTTTTTTTTCAAAAGTGATTCATCAAGAGAATACAGTTGCTACACAGACGATGAAATCGAAGGTGCTAGAACAAATCAAATACAAGTAAGCATCCAACTTCTAGATAATGCAATGAATACTTAGTATACCATCTAGATAAAATTTTCTCATTTTCAAATAATTGTTTTAGACTGAAGAATTTCCATTGCGTGGCTTGCACAACTCTAGAAACACGAAGTTCCCTGACAACCGATATTCTTAAGATTTATAGAATACATGGTTATATAATTAATGAGTTTTAGTTTTTAAGGATGATTATAAACAAAATTGTTCGATTTATAATAATTGTAAGCATGTGGTAAAGAATAATGATACAAAAAACTGGGTGCAGTTAAGAAAACTCAACTTCCGAGGCCCATATTAAGCATTTTTCGTATTGTTTTGGGCTGTAACGCACAAAGTGGTGGATTCAATCCAATCAGCCTGACAATCAAATGTTTGTCATAAATGGGTGCTGTCTTTTCCGATGTAGTGACACACATCGGTTCTCCCAAATATTCCTAAGAGTATATCTACCCTACTTCTGAAGGGTCTTCCTTTCGAAAAGTTCAAAGTCTTTGATTGACTTCAACAATGACGCCTCTTCAAATAAACTCTTATCCCAGGCTTGCTCGATGACCCCAAAATGCATTTTTTTTTTCGATTCTTAAAAACTTTGGATTTCAGCACGTAGTTTGATAGAACAGAATTCAAAGTCGATCAAATACAACACCAACCGCAATATGATTGTACGACTTGGTTAAATGTTTTATTAAATTACAGATTGGGTCCTCTTCAAAGCTGCTGTAAAATCAGTGTAAGATATTTACCTACTTATTTATAATTTATTGCGCTTCATACAAATACGCTTTTAGATATATTTTGTACATACAAAAACTACTCACCTCCCTTAAATACCGTCATCTTACAGCAATCGATATTTTGTTTTTCCGAACATCGATAAGTTGTCTGTAAAATTATTATTCAGTTATTAATTGCACAAATATTTGTTTTTCTGTCACAGTTTTAATTACTTGAAAACTTGCAGGAGTGCAAGTACGTAGAACTCATATGAACATTGTGTTACTTCTTGGTTTTTTACTGTTAGTTTGTATTCTCCATTTGATTTCATTGGTCACACCGTTATATGATGAATCTGTCACAAGTTTTTTGCCTGAAAAAATGATAGACCTGACATTGATTAACAAAATGTAACTGGGCAGGAGTTTGTTCCTACCTTAAAGTACTTTCTATAACAAACAACCACAATCGCTGGGCATCAAAAAATTTACGATTTTTATACGCTGTATTTTTTTACTAAATGTGGTGTATAAAAATAATTTCCAAAACTTCCCCCCAAGCGACTCGACGATATCCATTAGTGCAAATAGCTTTTAACATGAAAGTGAACGTTACAAAATTTTGAATTTGCTTACAAGTTTGACGTTTGAGGAACTTATCATTGTATGTGATGAATATATGACATTTGGCTTGATTTGTTTTTGACAGTTCATAGATTTAATGTAATCTATGTACATACAAAAGGAAAAAATATTTTTTTTTTTTACTCCTTTCGTTTAATAAAAGGAAGATATGAATATTCCAAACTAAACCATTTCAATTAATTAAAGGTTTAACACCTTCTTAATACCTTGCGGAAAATAATGAACATTTAAGAGAGATAATATTTAGGATTTTAAAAAGTTGGCATGTTATACTGCACAGAAAGTTTATTTCGGCTTAAAAATAATATTAAATTGTTCAAAAAATAAATAAATTGTTTTCAATAATAATAATGAGTGATCAATAAAATATAAGCAGTTGTTTTGCAGTTGGACTGCATTGTTATGCAAAACCTTTAAGCATTTTTGCATTGCCGATTTTTTGAAACTTATGTATTATTAAAATTAAAAAAAAATGTATAAGACTTTAAAATTTTATTAATGAATGAGAAATAAACCTTGGAGACTTGAAAACAATTATAAGCTATGGTTTATTTTCATTTTTGTGTGTAAGTTTGTATTTACATACTTATGTAGGTCTAATAAAGTTATCATCATGGCACATACTTACATATTTATAAGGTAAAAGCTTGATTTGACTAATAGAAAAAAGTAGATAATATTAAAATATCATTTTGTCCATTCACATTTGGTTCAAAGAGTCAATTTAGACAAGCTTATATTTGACGACTCTATAAAAATAGCATTCATAATTACTTTTAAGTCAGTTAAGGATGTCTAGCTTTCGTTCAGTTTTGCATATTTGTTTTCACAAGTGAAGAATGCTCTCGAGAGCACCGCATTTCTATATCTTCTAACATCAATCGCTGCTGACTCTGATTACCAGTGTCAAATTAGGTTTTTAGATTAATTTCATAAAGCATACATACATTATGTATGTAGGCATCTACAATTTGCTTAAAAAGCACTATTTAATTCAACCTAATGGTAAAAAGTATGTGAATGGCCGATTTTTTTTTTTTCTATTTTAATTTTCAAAAAGGCAAACAATTATTTGCTAAGTTTATATGTTTCTTTAATTTGTCTGTCTAATTTGGTGGTTATATCTTTCGACGAAAATTAAATAACTATATATCAATATTTTTGTCAGAGTTGATTATGATTGATAAATAGAAATAATTTGACTTTTTAAACTATAAAATTGTTAATAAGTATTAATTAAAAAAGAATCGATTTTTCCCATGTTAAAAACAAATCATAACTAAAAAAAATCTTTCATTTAAAACCATACATTTTGTTATAATCGTGTTTATATAATTATATACTATATTTTATTAGGTATCTCTTACGCATTTCTTTTTAGTAATATTAACTAAAACCTATAGAAAATATTTATAATGAAATACTAAAACAAATTGCAATAAATATATATTTTAGTTCGATTTTTACTATTTAATTTGATTGATAAAACACAAATCAACAACACAAGGTTCAGATGTGAGTATAAATATACCTACCAAGTATATAGTTATTTTATTTTTTATAAACTTGATCAACAGCTAACTAAATATCCCTGAGGTCAAATAAATGGTAAGCAGCTTGGACGTGTCAAAAAAAATTTGATGAGCAGGTTGCGTGAACGTTATTTTTGTTGTTAACAAAAAGAAAACAAGATATTAACAACAATTATTATGAATTGAAATTGTCAAAAAATAATTAAAATCCATTATTTGTGTCACTTACATAAGTTGACCAATCTAGCTTCCCTTTTGGTTTGTGCTATCGTGTAAATTGAGTTGACAAGCACGTTATTTCGGTTTGAATAATTAGCGTGAAAAACAGATTAAATCATCAGGTTTTATTAGAGATAACAACCCACAATTACAGTCAAAAAAAATTGTTATTTCAAAAGCAATTTAACTCACAAAAAATCGATTACTTGTCTAATTTATTAATTTCAAAAAGTCAAGCTCATCTAAAGTTTACACAATCCTACAGAATAGAAAATAAACAGAAAGAATCGACTGTTTTACTTTCTAAAACTGTCAACTCATCGCAAGTGCATATAAACAAAAATAAAATACAAAACTAGTAATTTTATGTATTTTGGAAATAAAAATAATTGATCTAATATTTCGCAGATTTTATTTTATTTTTATTAAAAAATGTTCACATTGGAGACGACTTATTGCGATGTTTCATTTCGAAAATCTGATAACATGTCCTTCCGGCCTCCCTATGAGTTGCCTTTTGCAACTGCATTTGATTTCAAATTTCCCCCATTCGCCTAACAACGAACAAATAGGAATCCAACTGAGAAAGGGAAACTGGGTAATTATTTAGCTTGTTTTTTGTTTTCGTTTCTTGTTTATGTTTAAAACGAAACAAGAATCAAGCATCAGCCTTGAAGTCGTCAGAATTGAATGAAACAATTATTTTGGAAAATCAGATCACAAAAATAGTAGCGCCAAGAAATGCAGTGTCACCAACAAACAAAGCATAAGTGGTGGAATTGCAGAAAAGACATGAAACATGAAAACAAAAATTAAGCTTTTCTATTCCTTTCTAATACTAAATCATAAATTATAAATAGCATCACCAATGCAACTTTTTTTGAATATCACAAATTCAAATTAAGTAGTTCTAATGCTCAACAATCAGAGTAAAATGTTATACAAAAAATTAATAACTTAAATTTGTTGGGAATAAGTCGAACATCTGAATTTAAAACAAACTTTTTCAAATGCAAATTTTAACAATTACTTTGCTAAATTAGTAACGTGAGTAACCATGTTTTTTTTTTATTATTTCAGTTGAATCTAAATTTGTGAAATTTTATTTTTCTATGACGTATATATTTGTAAATAAGAGCAATGAATAAATTTCAGTTTGACTTTGGTTTTTGTACTGTTGACATTAAAAAAAAATAGAATTCAACTGCGGAAAAAAACTTGGTGAAATTTTCTTGTTGTAAGAACCACTAAGTATCACGAAATTTTTTGTTTATCGAACTCTCGATCAGGGCCCTTATTATGAATTACGAAACGAACGGCAGAAAAAACGAAACTCGAAGAAACGAAAGTCATGGCGAAGAGCGATTACAAGATACGAAAATAGAAAGCAAAAAAAAGTTGCCAGGCAAAAATTAACAAATGTCAAAATATAAATAAAGTCGACCAAGTTTCAAAAAATAAATTTAATTTGCATAAATTCTATAAAATGTTTTTTCACTGCGATTATTTTCTTGAAAGCGAAGATGAATCCCAAG
Organism: Scaeva pyrastri; assembly: GCA_905146935.1. NCBI lineage: Eukaryota > Metazoa > Arthropoda > Insecta > Diptera > Syrphidae > Scaeva > Scaeva pyrastri. Next base: position 40,478,236 of record LR989927.1, on the reverse strand, counting down.
CTAACGAAGAAGAGGAAATGCGTATAAGAAGAAGAGTTTTAAGAGATTCAACGAACCCAATGAGCCTTCCAACTGCTTAGCATTACTTGTAGGCCTAGAAGGTTAAAAATAATTTATTTTTATGTTTTTCACAATTTTATTTTTTATTTTTATTTATTATTTACTTACATTTTTTTGCTCACTTAACAAAACAAAAACCAACCAAACAAAAATAAAAAAGTAAATGACATTAGACAACTACCGCCAAAACGAAAGCTGAACGAGAGCTGAAGGCACTCGTAAATAAAAATACGAGTATCGTCATTTTTACGATTCTCGTTTTTCCTAATCGCAATTTAACGAATACGCGCCTTATTTTGAACGAGTATCGTTTTTCATAATAACCCACCAGGGCAAACATTGGTCGTCTACGTGTCGAAATTCCCTTCGGAAGTAATAGATAATGGCTAAAGAATTGAATGCATCCACCAAATCCATAACTAGTCTGATAAGGGATGATCTGCATGAAGGCCAATCGACTCTCAGCGGATCATTTGCTAACTCCTAGATTTAAAAAAAATAGACTGGATAAAATTAAATCATGCGAGAAATGGGATAGTTAATATCTTTTTTTTCTGATGAAAATATTGTATGCGACATCATCACATTTAGCTAAAACAGTTGCTTCTAGAAAAACGTGTCACATACCTTCATTTTGGTGAAAAGGGTTTAACCAATACCCTTTTCAATGGAGATGCATGGATATTTCAACAGGAATTTGCTTCTGCAAACAAAGCTAAAACCACACAGGAGTTGCTGAAGAAAACAATATGTCAGGTTTTAAAGAAGCAAAAGATTGGCTCCTGGAAACCCAGACTAGAATTTTTTGGATTAATTTTTGTGGTCAGAAGTCAGAACTGAAGAATATGGCCTTTAAGATGCCTCATAGAAATTTGTAAAGCCTTCTTAAAATCCACCGTTACTTTTGTTACACATATTGCCTTATTTTATTTCGTACCTCTTTTCACAAATATATACAGTGATGGACATTAAAATAGAAACACTAATGTCGTTTTTAATTGGCAATCCGGAATTGGAAGTAGAAGCAGAATTCCAATTGAACAGTTTTCTGAACTCTGAAAAATTTAAAGTTTGGTGTGACTGTATTAGTAAAGTATGACATGTTTTAACTTCATATGTGTAAGAAGAAAGCCTTTGACAGAATCGGCACTCAATCAACTCTTAAAATGGAATATTGGTCCAAAAATATTTCAATTACAATAAAGACAGTTGCGTCTGCATAAAGTGAATGTTCGAATTATGGAAATGTTTAACTATATTGCTGACTTTATTGAAAGCTATTTTCTCTAAGCATACAAAACTTGAAAAAGTTATCAATATCTTATCTTCGATTATTGAGTCCCTTCTCACGTGGGGTAAATATTCAGGTTCGATAATTTCATATCAAAAATCTGAAGTATTTCATGTGTAGCTATGTATATTAATGTAAAAAACACAATTGTACTAAACACATTGAAATTAACTTAAACAATACTCGTGCATAGTTTTATGAAAAATGTTAATTCCTTGAAACTTCTTGGTATTATATGTGTCTAAAATCATTTTAAAAATCATTGTACTTATTTAAGAACAAAATTAACTGCCAACAAATTTATAAGTTCAAAAAACCATGGAAGGTTCCTCACCATACTATAAACACCGATCTTTGCATATACCCAAAAACCTTAACCACCAACAATGTCTGAAAAACCTGCTTTCTTAAAATTTCCAACAACTATGTATACAGATCACTTGGATTGAAACTACTTTTCACAGATGCATCCAAAGTCGACACCTACGCATCCTTCGCAGTTTTATATGAAACTGGCGCAGCATAGTCTCTTAAGGACTACTACGAACATATACATCAATCTTCATGGCTGAAGCTTTCGCCATACTCAAAGCTAAATATAACTTTTTCTCAAAACAAAAAACCATCCCATTTGCGGACAGCCTTTCTATTACAAAAAGCCCTACACAATACTTCTAACTCCATTGAAATCGTAGAAACAATACGCAACCACCTCACCCTCAAATCTGAAACTTTAAAAATCGTATGGATCCCCGGCCATGTGGCAACGAGGCTGCAGACGAGGAAACTAAATTAGCTAGTAAAGAAACACTAAAAGCATTTATACAAAACAGCAACAAAAATATCTCAAATTTTCTAATCGAAAACGGAAATACAAAAGAAAAAACGCTTGGGGAAATTATAACCGTCTACATATGTATGTATATACAAATTCAAACCCTAACGGCGAAAAAGCAAAATATCCTAACAATGTATTTTTAAGAAAAACTTAAAATTTATATCATACTTATGTCGTTTTCAATTGGAAATCTGGAATCAGAAATAAGCATTCTCAAAGCGTTCAATTGGGCAAAAGTGACAGTTCTAATTCTGAAAACGAAGAGATTTCTCTTCTGGATTTGAAGTCGGAAGCAGAAACAGAATCACTCACACATTCAAAGATTTTAAATGTCTACTTGATAAATGTCATGTTTTTTTAATTAATAAATTGTGCGAACTATGAAGTGATAGCTTGAAATTAAAATATAAAAAATCGAAATTAATATTGAAAATATCTTAACAATATTTTTTCCTAATTTGTTCCGTACATAAATACACGTATGTAGTTAACACATGCCATACTTTACCAATACAGTCACACCAAACCTAAAATTTTTCAGATTTCAGAAAAACTGTTCAATTGGCATTCTGCTCCTACTTCCAATTCGGCATTGCCAATTAAAAACGACATTAGGCTGGACCACTCGTATATCACCTCTTAAGATCCAAACGATTTTAGCAGATGGCGACATTGTTGACTGGATTGAGTAAGTAATCAATAGATGGCGCTATGTCAAACGTCCAAACGTTTAATAGATGGCGCTTTGTCAAACGTCCAAACGTTTCATATAAGCTACAATTTAACAGCATAACCACCACATGTTGCTGAGGCTAAAGTATAGGTTAAATTTAAATATTTAAAATTGAAGTAAGTATTTATTTTTTAATACAAAATCAAGAAAATGAATTAAAATTAAATTAAAGGTCGGTGATAGAAGGGTGAAAGTTAAGGGTTGCATGAATTTTGTAATGCCACATTATAAAAAAGAAAAACAAATTGTCAAAAAAAATGTTAGTGGTGGACAACCCCCACCACATAGGGGTATGAAAAATAGATAGTAGATGATTCTCAGACCCACTGAATATGCATATTAAATTTCATACGAATTGGTCGATACGTTTCGGAGGAGTATGGTAATAAATATTGTGACACGAGAATTTTATATATAAGAAGATGAAATTTGGCACATACATAGACAGATTATAGTCTTAGAAAGCACGTGGGCTTATTTTTACCCCTGTAAACATTTTTTTTTAGGATTAAGCATTGACTACGTTTTGCATAAAAATTGAAGCAATCTGCTGTTATTGTTTTACATTCAGCACAACGAAACAGATGTTTTTAACAACTTCGGTTGTCCTGCCGATGGATCCACTTTTTAATAAACATACGAAATTCACCGGGCCATCTAGAAAAAAAATTGCCTGGAAAATCAAATAAGCAACAACATTTTTCCATAGTTGAGTTTCTGCATTAAATTGGGGCAAAACGAAGTTTGCCGGGCCCTCTAGTTTACATATATAAAATGTACATAAATCATTTTATGTTTAATTTTCTAGTAGAAAGCCTTGGCAGCTAAGTCTAGTTTAACTTATTAAATTGTAATTTACTTACTGTTTTATTAATTAATAATAATAATTTAACCTAACATATATGTATGTATAATTACCAAATAAATGAAATAATTTCGAATTCAAACCAGTTTTGTCTTATTGCTTTCAATGTTTGTATTAGATCTTATGGCTAGACAACGTATACGTTTATAAATTGGACCTTGTTTGTAATTGGATACCTATGAAGGTTTAATTTTCAATCGACTGCCTAATCCTTTCATCTTAGAACAAAACGAAAAAAAAATAAGTGGGAGGTAAAAACTGCAGTGTTCGGTAATAAATACACTGGCCTAACGTTGTTTATTGACATCGAATATAAACACCATGGTGCAAAGACACCCACTCGTACTGATTGCCTGCCTGGATAACAATGTATATATGTGTGCATTTGCATAGATATTTTAATTTTATTTCATTAATTCTCAATTTTTTGTTTTTTTTTTTTTTGTAGCAGGGATCGGATTTTGAAGAAATTTACAAGCATTAGAAAAACCTAATAAATCAAGTGCAACGTCATTCATCTTGACTCAACATCTATACTTGAATTCTAATTATTGGTACAATACACATTTAAAATTAACTCGTGACGCTATTGTTGAAAACTTTAAATGCTTAAATGCACTTGATTTTAAATTGAAAACTTTTATAAATAGATTGATTGTTGTTTTCCTGTTTTGTTTGTTGTTTATAAGTTTTTAGTTTGTCGCGTCAATTTTATTTAGAAAATCGAAAAAAAAAACATATAAATTTTGTGTGGGATCGATAGGTCTGGCGACTGTTTACAGTTTACAAAAAATTAACCATTGGCGTACGTCATCTACAGACTAAGTTTTGGTTTCTTAAAAAAAATCGATAGTAAACATACAAAATAGTTTTCTAAATTCGGCGGACCATTCTTCTTGTTAACGATTTTTTAAAACCTACTTACTTCTTATTTGACATAATAATGAATAGCAATAAAAATTAAAAGGACTTATTTAAATTTATTATTTATAGCGGTTTTGAGCTCTTAAAGAAAAGTATCTTCACTGGAAGATATCGATTTTTGGTCTGCATAACAATACCACTTAACCAAACAACCGAGTGCCTGCAAAGTTGAAAAAACCTTCACATTACTTTCAACCAAATCGAATTAAAGGTTCCTTCATGGTAAATGATAATTTTATTTAGGTAGCTAACAAAAGTTACAATCGCCTTACAGAGACATAATTGTTTGATTTTGATTTTCATTCAATTTAACACTTTTATTTTTAAGGAATAAATTGAAAAATCTAAATTTATCGATTAATCGACTTTTACCTGAAAAAGTTTGTTTTTAATAGCTACAAGTTTGTTGTTATGGATTTAAAAGTTATACTAAATTTTTAAGGTACATACTACGTTCAGGTTGCAATTTAGTTTAATATTTCAAAAATCGTTTTTCTTGTTAAGCTGTGAGCAGAGCACCGGGCAAAGACTGAACTCATCGAGCACGCTTTGAACAGAATTTGATCAGGGCTGCCCGATTTATGTATGAAACAAACTCGGACATTTTATTCAGAGCTCATTGAGGGCGTTCCGAGCTAGCTCCGATTTAAAAAAGAAACACAACTTGAGCATGGAACTGAGCTGACAATAAAAGATCAGTGTTTCTCTTTTTTACTCAGACACATTAGGCGTTTTCCTTTTTTAACTCAGAAAAGAGCTCTGAACAGGCTCTGATCTGAACTACAAAAGAAAAACGCCTTGAAAAAGGAAGTTAAAATAACAAACGTACAAACACAAGAGGTAATTTTTTTGGCTGGATTTTATAAATCTAGTTGAGATAAATATTTTAGGATATGTAAACAATCACGATGCATGGGGCTATAAGGGACTGGAAAAACTTTGACTGTGAATTCTATGTAATACAACATAAATTTGGGTTCTCGGTTTCTGCCTGGGTTTCCATTATGACATTATTACACATTTACTATTTATTTTCATACCGTTTTATTTTCGAGGACTAACCTATGTAGGTAAATAATAAATAATATACTGCCTTTCGGAAAACGAAATTACCATCTACCTGTCAGTGTAAGAACTAATTTTCATAACACATTAAAAAAAATATAAATTATAAAAGTTAAAACTATAAATTATAAAAAAAAAATATTTAAAATCCAATAACAATTGAACTTTTTACGATTGCATACAATTAAACTTTCAACAGCCTACAAAATGAAGAATGTTCGACCGACCCACTCATATATTTCTCCAATAATTCACGTATGAAATAGGATTTCAAAAGCTTAAGTAATGGATGCGTAGATTAAACGTAAATGTGATAAGGTCATGAGTATAAAACAAATTTCATGGTTACGCTGATAAACCACAATATCTTAGGTACTTTTTTTTTATCAAAAGATAAGAATAAAACACAACTCCATATGTGACCAGTATAGATATCGTAATTAAGTGTCTCTTGATGAAGTGTTCCAAATTGTGCGTCCTTTTATTTTTGAATATCATTTTTTATTCATGTTTTACTCGCTTTTGTAAATAAGTATCAAACAAAAACATCTGTCCGCCTACCTGTCCTTAAACAACAATTCCCTCTATCCGAACCCTATTCTCTTGATTACTTCTAGTATCACGTAATCACGCTGCACCTAAACGATAGCCAATTTCGATGTTATTTTCTTACCACTAACTAGAAGTGTCATTCAATAAAAAAGCATCCTACTTTGCTCGAGATTGTTTTTGCTATCGAAACAAAAAAAAAATCAGATAGATTGTTTCAATTATTATTAAATTACTTGTGCGAAAAATAAAACTCTCTTTTCACATCAACAAAAGTTTTAATTTAGAAAAATACCTAAATATATGTACGTATGTATGCACATAGTTTGCTAGCCAGAGCCAGAGCCAGCGCCAGCCTCAAGTATTTTTATATTTTTAATCAAAAGTATCTCACTTGTTTTCAGTTTTCTGTTTTCACGTCTCGTCATTGTAATGTTGTCTGTGTGAAGTCGCATACGGACGGAAAAGTAATTGTAAGACTGTGTCAGTTTTTATTTCATTTAATATAATACACTTATGTGCATTCTGTGATTCATTGTTGGTTAAAGTTTTGGTTGGAAAACAACGCAACGATAAACGAAACGTAGTAGTATATAATATATAACATAATTATTTTTTTGTATTATTATAAAATAAATTAGTAGAATATACATTAACCTATAAGATTTTATTTTTATTATATAATATAAAAAATAAAAGTGCTCCATTTCAATCAATTATTTCTATTAAAATAAAAATATTTTTCGCCTAAACATCGACGCATTTGAGTGGAGGAAAAAAGAAGAAATTTCTAGAAAAACACAAAGAAAATAAAAAAGTGAAAAGTGCCGAACAAGCAACTGAAGAGATATAATTCTGTGCCTTAATTAGTTGAAAATAAAAATATCATATTCACATTTATGTACATATATCGATTAGAAGAAAATCATTTTTGAAGCAAAATATATAATCGTTACCCGAATTCTTTAAGGAACGTGATACCGAAAATAAGTGATTTCACTTTATTAAGTGAATATTTTTAAGATTAAAGCAGAAAAGCAACAGTAGCAGCAGCAACAAAACAACAACAAAAAAAAAGAAAATGGCCTTCATGATGCCCGTGATGAAAAATGAGTTCGATATCTACAATGGTAGTCGAACCCGGAAGATATCAGAGTATAGTAGTACAAGTAACACAGCAGCTGGTGGACAACGATCTCGCAAGGTTTCTGAATGCAAATCAGAATGCCAAACGTCCTCAACCTCACCTTCCTCGAGTCATCAAATGCAAATGAATCGTTCGGCATCATCGCGCACCGCGTTCCCCAGAAATTCGTCACGCAGTTCCCAATCGAATATGTTTGCAGCTTCACCAACACGTACATATGGCCAAGCAACTAGCCCCCCTAAGACCCAGTCAGGCAGCCAGGGAAGCCTTAATAAATTCCATAATCGATTGGTCGACAAGCTTCGCAAATCGTTTCGCAAGGACACGGCAAAGCGTTCATGAGAGTTGTCTCAAGTATGCTATGCAAACCAAACTTTCTACGATATTGACAATAACTGCACAACAACAGCGCCACACCTGGTGGCAGATGTGGTGGCACCAATACATTGCCAGCAGCCCACATCAGTTTCTATTGTCCAATCAACGCATCAAATTCTTCAAACTGATAGCGATAATGAAGAATATCCGACGCCGCTGGAGCAGCCACAGCAGCAGCAGGTATGTCGCTCTGGCCGTTTTCTAACAATGAAGCAACGCATTACGGCAACATTATTAAGGCGCAAATCTAAAAAGCAATGTCTACACTGCTCTTCGTCGTCAATCAACTCTGATTGTTGTCGCTTACAATCTTCTATTGTTGTGGCAAGCAAAGGAGTAGTAAATTATGGGGCAACCTCTACCGTGAGAATAAACTCTAATTCAGCCACACCTGCAGCTGCAGCAAGTGATAGGAATATTGGTGGAGAGCAGAATATTGTACTTATAAAGCAGCCTAGTCATCGCAAATCATTTTTACGTCGTCATAGACTCTCAACATCCAGATTCAGCTCGTTTAGTGCTCCAGGGTAAAGGCAATGGCTCAATAAGTTCGTCATGTATAAAACTGCAATTAATACACACAACTGACATATCAAACCACGCTTACCGTAATTAATCGCAAACGCAATTGTAGTATATCGTTATTGTTTTTTCAAGTTACATTTGGTTTTTCCAATTCATACTTCTGAGCTAAATTGAGATAGAGTGGAATTTTTTTTTTTTTTAATTGGTTATTCCACAATTGAATGAATCAGTGGTCTATCATATGTACATAAGTATTTCACCATTAGAAATGTATACAATTATTGTATCTAATGTAATAAATAATTGGTGAGGTTCTAGATTTTATGATGATTATTTTTTAAATGTTCTATTGGTGAAGTGTACAAGGCTATATCATGATCTCAATATTCCAAAATTCCTTTAAATATTATTATCAGAATATATTATTAATTTTCAAACGACATTAGATTAAGATTATGTTTCGGGTGAAATATTTGCAGAAATATAGAAGGTGCCTCACGAATTTATTGGGCCATCGAAATATTTTAGTTATGTAGGTCAAAATCAAAATAAAAATAAGTCGGATGAATTTGACTTAGCCCGAATTTATTTATGGACAATAATTGAGTTCCCAGACTTTGTCTGACTAAAAATATACAAAAAAAGAAAAGGATTGATTTGACAAAGTCCAAGCAAGTGATTGAAATATCGTTAGTTTTTGTTTTTTTTTCTCTTTCATATATGGTATCTGAAACTTCTTTTTTTCTTTCAAATTCTTAGACAATTTTACATAATTAACTAAGCATAAAGAGTATACATGTACCATGATACATAGATAAACATTTATATATCATTTATTAATATTTAATATTAAATAAGAATATTTTATAAATGCATTCATATACATATTTTGTATATACAAAAATTAATAAATTTAAAAGAAAAGTTTGCTTAAATAAATAATTATATTTTTTATTAACATAATGAACGAAAAATGCCTTTTATTATTTTTATCTCTGATGACTTTTAATTGTTTACAGCCAAGCAAATAAAACCGATGCCAAAATATGTTTATATTTAGCCGGTTAGTGTTTTTCACAAATTTTCCACTGACGCTTTGACGTCTTACTTAACAGCCCAGAAGAGAAGGCGAATGTGAAGCAAACGAATACCACTTTGTTTCGTTCATCTACGGCGAATATTTTCTGAACAAGTGGGGTTAAATACCTATTTCAGCATGTTTATTTTTTGTGTAGCGGAATTTTGCTCGGATTTTAGAGAATGTGCATACCTATTTTCGAGGCCCCAGAAATTTAAATACTAAAGAAGAAAACGTTGTGTTTAGAAACCGTTTTTGAAACAAGTGTTTTTCTTTTGTTTATGGAATGTGGGTAGGTATAGCCGTTAATAAATTTTTTAAAAAATATAAACATGAAATGTGTACCTATTTTTACATCAAAATAGGCACTTTAATAATAAAACTAAGACCATAAATTTTGGAAAAAAAAATTAAAATATTCGTTGGCACCACAGCTCCATATCCATGGCATAAATAAATAACAAATTAAAACAATTGTTTTGAGCGGGAAAGATCTGTCATATTTTTTGTAAACAAATGGACAAAGAAGACTTGAAATTTGGTATGACTTGGAGATAACATTTAACATTTAAGGGGTTCTTCCAGGTGGAACATTTACCTTGAGTAAGTTTGGTATGTCAGGATTTATGTTTACCTTCGGTTTTTGCAATGCAATATCCGATTTACTACCTTGGTGATTGTTCCATGGGCTTTTTCTTATTGTTTGAGAAAAAGAATACATAAACAAAAGATTCTCCTTACCACTTCAAATGTATTCTAAGGGTATATATTAAAGAATTTAAACACTTAAAAATAATTTGATAGGTATACTGATTGGAAGCAAAAGAGGTGCAAAAAACCAGAGCCAATAGTAACTTGCGAGTAGCAAGTAACAATCCTTAAACAGTAGTGTGTGTAATGGGAAAAACAGAAGGGTCCTACAATTTAATGATGACCCCGATTGACTTTGGAAGGCCCTTTTTCGTGAAGGCTACACCTAGAGGGTTTGTTCAGTAATTTAGGCTATAATTGGGTATTAAAAAACAAAAATATAACAAAGTTCTAACTGAAAAAATAGTATAGGTACAATTTAAAGATTTGTCAGCACAATATTTACAATAAAGTACATTAATAATAGGTAGGTATGAGAAAACAAAATTCAATTTGATTATAAAATTTAAACTATTGCAATCAGATTAAATATCAATATATGTATATAAATATGTATGTAATGTAAGTACTTACATATGTAGTATGTATGTAGGTAGTTGAAAAGAATAATTGTAACTTATTATAACACATCTTTGATTCTTAAACACAATTAATTGCTATAATTTACTTAAATTTGAATGTTTTTGTTCACGTCTACACGAATTATAATTTTTCACACGATCAGTATTCAGTTATTCACTGACAAATTTACAGTTAATTAAAAAAATTTAAACCAAAAACAAAATTCAAATTTGTAATGGTTTCCTGCTTTCCACTGGGTGCGTTTACAAACTGTCTTGATTGAAAAAGTAAGTTATTTGTACATGAATAAAAATGTAATGTCAAAATTGAAATCGGAGTCTATAATCGATGCGAATTTTTGAAAACTTAGAGAAAATGTTATGTATTTATTAGTAATATTCATTTCCATATGAAAATATTTTTTTTTTTAATATAATGTGCCTATTCCTTGGTGAGATAATAAATAAGTATATTTTCTGATTTTTTTTGGTAATTTGACAGAAGAAGCACCAACATAACTTTCTTCACCTTAGAAGAAAAAACTGTAAATTATTGTGAGTGGGAAATGGGAAGGTTTCAGTGATGCTGATGAGGATGACCATTTAAAAATGCATTTAAGATTGTAACCAAAATGTTGGACTAGTTTTACTCAATTTTCGATTTGTATTGTTCCACGACTTTCCTTTTTTTGTGGGAAGTTTGTAAAAATTCATACATATAAAATAAAATAAAAAGAAGTTCCCCTAGTCCAGTTTTTGACGTCTTAGCCAACAACAAAAATGTCAGATAACATACGTTTTCTACAAAGTAACGACAATCAAAAAGCCAAGACTGTTTCAGAAATCCATTCGTAATTTCCAAAATTACAATTTTATGAATAAAACAAAAAAAAAATATTTTGATTTTGTAACAACTCCGACATTCAAGAAAATAAAACTGCATTTAATTTTAATATTCAGAAATTTCCTACGGCACTTGGGAAATATAGAGGAAATTTTGTTTTATCCTTCTGTCTCTTTCTTTTCCATGTTTGACAACTGCCGTGACAAGTGACAACAGCCCTCATCTCATACAATGCACCCAACTCTCAAAATAATTTGTGGTCTGGTCGGGTGTTGACTATTTTCAAGAATTTGTCGTGGTAAACAATAAAAAATACTATTTTATTTTATTTGAACAATTTTTTTTTTAGAATAACTATGAACGTAAAACAGGAAAAATACACCGTGGAGGACGAGGTGGTACCGGTAGTTTTGCACGATGGTTCGTACGGTACTTACACCATACAAACGTTTCAGCCATCACAAGAAGTTGCCGCTGCAGTGGCAACGCTGGAAGCCAATCACCTACATCAGATCAGAGAAATTGATAGTGAACAGCAAATAATTCATCTTAATGAAGGGGACTGTGTGGAGATCGCAACTGTTTCCAATAGCACTCCTTCAGGACCGAGTGGTGTGACTCCCATCATGTCTGACACCTCGTACCACAGCGACAATTCGGCAGAATACAGCATGGTGCCTGAAACCAGTCGTGCCAAGACGTACTATTGTCCCAACTGTGGCAATTGCTATAGTGCAGCCGGTAGTCTAAAGTTGCACATTCGAGCGTGCACTCGTGAGAAGGAAACTTCCTCGAACGATAGCAGAAAATGTGAGATATGCCAGAGAACATTCAACTCTAGCACCTATCTGCGAGAACACATGCTTCGCCACTCTGGTAAAGGGCCCAAGAAGTGCCCCAAATGCTATCGCAAGTTCATTGACGACACCAAGTACGAAGCCCACTTGGAAACCCACAAATTAGAAGAACGTATTGCCATTGAAGCTGGAAACCCAATCAATGCGGATGGGGCACCTAGCGAAAAGAAGATCATCAAAGAGTACGTTTGTTCGTTTTGCTCAAAAAATTTTACAGTTGTCTTCGATTCACGCCACACCAAGCGCCGCTATGCCTGTGATGAATGCAGAGAGAAATTTTCCAACGAAGAAATGCTCAAACAGCACAAAGCTCAGCTCGAAGAGAAGCGCGAGTTTCGTTGCGAGAAATGCGGACGAAAATTTGTTTTCGAAGGCTTCCTACAAAGGCATATTCCGTCTTGTGATGGAACAATTCGAAGACGACGTGACCGTCAGTAAGACAAGTTTAGTGAACTTATGTCTAACTAATTGCTTTGAAAATCTTTTTTATATCACGTCTCGTCTGTTATTAAGGTATTCATTTTTTTCTCCCGTTTATTACCTGTAATATTTCTTTGCAATAAATACACGTTTTAGAAGTTGAATCTTAATTTTGTTGACTTCTATGCACTTAACTTTACCATTCTGTATTGTTGAAGACTATTTTTTCAATCCACAGTAACATGACTGATTGGTTTTTGAAACCTAATTTCAGATGCCATCTAGTAGCCTAGACTCTCATCGAAAACTCCATTTGAATTTAATGAATTTTCTAAAATTCTCCACTCATATGGACCTGGCTATCTATTATTATTCAAATACTACTAAATGCTATGACACAGTGCTCAAAGTCAATCATATTCATAACTCCTCAGATCTTTCAGGTATTCCTTATACCGAAAGCGTTACTTGTGTCGTCACAACTTCCATGTCCACTTCTAATAGGAACGTGATGTGGAAATTGAAACTTCAAACCGCGAGGTATTACCCTGTGTGATGGTTTGTATTGTTGTCACAACATAGTGGCGCCAGTATTTACCCCATACTGCTTTGCAATATCTTATTTCTTCAATAGTTGAAATATCAGCTCTACCAGATTGCCTGGAGGATGATGAAATTTGGCCAGCAAGAATGGGGTCTATATTTATTTTTATTGAAAGAAGACCTTACTACCTACACTTCAGTGACTTCTTATCTATATTTACATAAAACTGCTTCTTTTGATTCGTTCAGCAAAAATATAACAACTTGCATCAACAGTTCTTTATTGATTCCCAATTATTCGTTATGGGAACATCAAACTAAAAACTATGAACTAGAGGTACAACCGTCTTAAGTCCACATTTTCAAATTAGCTCTCTTAGCGTAATCTTTGTAGTCAGAATGAACATAGAATTCTTTGAACATTGGCGTCAGGAGTTTGTCCTTTGGCAATGTTTTAAAGACGGGTTCACCATACCATGTGCCGACCTTTTAAACAAATAAAAATTTTAGCAAATGTCTTTACAAAATGCGAAGATCACAAAATCTAACTTACTTCCCAGCCCTTGACATTAGCCATGAGTTTGGCCTCCTCATCGCGATTTCTCCTCAATTGCTTCAAGTACTCTCTATCACGTTCAGCAATCAAAATTGGAAAGATTACATTCTCGGCTGAGCGCATTTCAATTTCTTCGCGTTTAATTTTTTTTGCAGTTAAGTAATAAACGTAGATTCCCATAATTGTAGAGACTGCATAACCAGTGATCATCTGCCAACCTGAGAACAGAATCCATAAGTGATGTAAGAAGAGAGAAGGAAGTTGGATATTGGATTCTTGACCAGGGCTGGAACTTACCGGTGAAGTAGCTTCGTGGTGGCACTCGGGCAAAGGGAATTTCTTTGTAGCCTCCGGGTGGAGGCATATCTTGCTTTTTAGCAGTTGCAGATGAGGCCATCGCTGAAGATTGTACAAAAAATGCAAAAGCCCGACTTTATATTTTGCGAAAGAAAATTAACCTGCCAAAAGTGACAGTCAAGAAGTTTACATAACTATAGAGTGCGTTCAGTGAAGATCATAAAAATAGGCTTGTTCATGTTCATGGAAATGGAAAATTTTGTATTAGTCTTATTTCACTTGATTTTTTGGTGGATGAAAAAATTTCATTTGATGATTGTTCACTATTTATGTGCTTCAATAATTTAAATGGTTTAACCACGAAATAAATATTTAAATTTTGTAAGCAGCAACTGGTAAATGATTCAAAGGATCTAGGACCATTAGTTGCTGTTACAATAGTTGTGTTTTATTCACTGCTTCATAGCGAGTGCACCATTCAAGTGAATATAACGTTCAAACACATTTCTTAGTTGTAATTTTTTTTCCGCCAGCTATCAAATTGTTGTTGTTGTTTGCTACGCAGAAGTGAAAAAAGAATTAAACAGCAACATAAATTAAGTAAACCAGTATATGAGAAACAGTTCATATACAAATTAAGAATATTGTATTGCGCGTTGCCATTAGTTAACAAATAAACTTCAAACAAACACGCTTATCCGCATAAAATAATTCAAATTTGCTTATCCATCTATTAAGCTTAACAAAATTTGATGCTTCATAACCGCGTCACATGTAGAAAATTGTAAGATGCTTAAGTGGAAAAGGGATATTTCTGATGTAAGCAGTCCACAAGTGGAGAATTAAATTTCTCTACGCAATACTCAACAAAGTCTACTATCTAGGCAGGCACTAGTCTATGGCATGTGCTGTGATTTTTGACATTTCAATTTCAACATTTCGATAGAAAAATACAAGTGTGCGCGTGTTGTAAAACGAATATAATTAATAAGTTTCAACAATTATATTCAATAATTAAATAAACCTTTGCAAAAATAAAAACTAAATACTCTAATTTGAAATGCCTAAACGTGGTGGGCAGCGAAATAATAACTATAACAACAATGGAAATAGATTTGGCGGATTGAACTCGTATTCTGATGGTAAGTCTTGTAGTTAATTCCATACAGCCGCCATCATCCCGAGAAAACATTACAAACAAGAAATTAAAAAAAAAAACTATTTTCTTCCCAGAACACGATGATCGAAGCAATAAAGAGAGATCGACCACCCGAAGAGTTAGTTTCAAAGCTTCTTGCTTGTTCCAAAATAAAAATGTTTTCAAGAATCGATTGGCAGACATGGCCATTCAAAATAGATTGGAAGAAGATGAGGATATGGGCGGATCTAGGGTTAGTAAAAAATGTGGTTTAATTGATGAATTATTTGTAGTACCTACGTATGTTTGTGTTTTTGTTTGGTTTGAAGCAATTTGAAGGTGGTCGTTCGGATCGAGGGGGCAGACGAAAAGGATCACCGATACCACGGGGAAAGTTTGGAGGCAGAAAACTTTTAGCAAATTCCTATGGATGGTATCAAATCACGGTAAGTACCCACTTTGTGTTTCTTTTTTTCTCGAACAAACATTTGTTGACGTAAAATAGACCATAGTATTGTGCTCGAAGCACAATTAAAGTTGGAAGGTAAAAATATATAACTAAAAGTTATGATTCAGTTGAAATTGGACTATCTTCAAATTCTGCCTCGCCTCATCGGTAGTAGGAAACAGTGAAAACTTTTTTTTACCACTCAACTCATTTTTATTTATCTTAACCTTCCTAAACCCATACATTGGCCTGTTGGCCCATCAAACTACTATTTCGCCTTTATTTTAGAAAGAAATTTGATGCAGACTGCCATTTATTTGTTTATTTATTCAAACAGACTACGGACCGTGTGCAGGCACAGGTGTTTCTGACACTAGTATTAAAATCTAAATACATATAACTAAAAATTGTATGAACGTTAACATAAATTAGATAAGGACTCATTGCCATACAAGAGTTGCCTTTAAAGTTATTTTAACTTCTTAGCAGCTTATGTTTGCCTTTATTGTCACTTGGTATCGAAAAGACTTTTATCAAATTAAATACAATTAACATTTACAATTCAAGAATCAAAACTTCAAAAAAAAAATCGCTTTACCTACAAAAAAAGCTCGCGGCGTCTTTAAGGAGTAGATAACACTAACGTGGTGCCACAGTAAATGCGTTTGGCGTTTGTGTTTTCCCCAAGCTGAGCTCGATCGAACATTTTGTTTGTTCTGTTCAAGGCTTCACCTAAATGTAATCCGCCACTGGCAACACAGGCAGCAGGTGGGTTTAATATCACTATGACTTGTATTATTTTTTTTCTTGTTTTCATAACTTGTTTGGCTATAAAAAGATTAGATATAATTAAATCGATTACTTTGAAATTTCAATAATATGAAAATGGATGCAACATATTTTTTTAAGTTTCAATATTTTATAATTTATATGTAAACATATCCTAAACAAAAACTGTTCTGATTTTAAATCTTAAGTCAATATTATGCTGAGCCATAAATTGTTTTATTAACGAAAGCTCCTAATAAATGAAGCAACAGATAACAAAAGTATCTTAAAGTATATTAAATCTAGTGTCGATCTTAGTTATTGTTCGGTATTATTGCTGATCGGTTCAGTACAGTCCTTGTCTGGGGCTTTTCTTCAAACGATGTCTGTGCTCTCAGTATGGGATTATATTATTTTGGCCATAGTGTTGATAATATCAGCCGGCATTGGATTGTACTACCGACTAACAGGTGGAAAACAAAGCACCACAGCGGAGTATCTTCTGGCTGACAGAAAAATGAGCATATTCCCAATTGCGTTTAGTTTGATGCAAAGTTTTATGTCGGCTATAACATTGCTGGGCGTTTCTATGGAGAACTATCAGTACGGCACAATGTTCGTGATCATCAATTTTTCCTACATTCTGACGACTCCCATCGCAGCTTACTTATATCTTCCAGTTTTTTACCGACTCGAAACGGCAAGTGTTTATGAGTATTTGGAGAAGCGTTTTGGATATGCAACGCGATTAGCTGCTTCGTTGGCCTTTTCTATTCAAATGATTTTATATATGGGAATCGTTCTGTATGCTCCATCGTTGGCTCTAGAAGCAGTTACAGGACTCGATAAAGTATTTGCCATTCTAGTCATTGGTGTTGTGTGTACTTTTTACTCGACAGTTGGAGGCATGAAGGCGGTTATTATCACCGACGTCTTCCAATCGCTTCTAATGTTCATGGCGATATTCAGTGTAATAATTTGTGCAACGATTAAGGCTGGTGATTGGGGTACAATTTGGGCTGTAGCTCAGGATGGGGGAAGGATAAATTTTTCGGATACGAGTATCGATCCAACTAGGCGTCACACCTGGTGGACACAAATTATTGGCGGAGGATTCACTTACTTATCACTGTATGGTGTAAATCAAACTCAAATACAACGCCTGCTATCGGTGAAAAATCTAAAATCGGGCCAGCTCTCGCTGTGGTGGAACCTGCCCATTCTCAGTTTGCTAAGTTTGTGTACATCTTTCTCTGGACTCTGCATGTACTATTACTACCAAACCTGTGACCCTTTGCTCGAAGGACGCATAAATTCGCGAGATCAGCTTCTACCACTATTTGTAGTCGACACAATGGGTCATCTGCCCGGTTTGGCTGGACTGTTCGTATCTGGCATATTTTGCGCCAGTTTGTCAACCATTTCCTCAGCTATAAGTGCTTTGTCAGCAGTTACTTTGGAAGATTATGTCGGTCAAATTTACAAATGTCTTGACAAAGAGCCATTGTCTGAGAAAAAACGTACTATGCTAACAAAAACCATTGCATTCGCGTACGGTTTGATTTGCATTGGCTTAGCATTTGCTGTTCAGGCCCTCGGCGGTGTTCTTCAGGCGTCTCTAACAATATTTGGTGTCGTTGGCGGGCCTCTTTTGGGTCTTTTTACTCTTGGTATGTTCACCAAACGTGCCAATCAGAAAGGTTGCATAGCTGGTCTTATATTGGGACTTGGGTTTGGCTTTTGGATAGGATTTGGACAGCCGAAACCAGTTCCACCTCAATTACCGATGTCCATTGAAGGATGCCCTATTTCTGGAGATTCAACACCCAATACCTTGCCCGTTCTGCTAGAATTAATAAAACCAAGAGTTGAAGAAACCGAATATTTTTATCTGTATCGTTTGTCCTACATGTGGTATTCCGTTCTAGGATTTGCAGTAACATTCATCTGCGGATATATTATGAGTTTCATTTGTGAAATTCTTAAATACGACGATAATCGATTGATATACACGGACAAAGATCGCATGCAATTCAATTGTGACCTATTTATAGCTCCAATTGCTAAGAACCTGCATTCGAAAAATCTAAAATGTTCTAAGGCGAATGGAGAAGACCAAATGAATGGAGTAACAAATAATGAAACAAAATAATATGTACATACATAGAAATGTGGAAACAATTTGAAAAGTAATGACATTCGATGAAATAAATACTAAGCTTTTTTGATTGTATGAGTTTTTAAAAAAATATAAAAAATGTTTGCTTTTCTTGTCTGAAAAAATAAGTTTTAACATAGCTAAAAAAGGTGACAATTCACTGTTATCAGTGAGTATTTAGTTAATTACAAGAACATTGATAAAAGATAATACAGTTAATTGTTTAGTACCTAGATAAAGACAAGTTTATCCAATGCGTCGGTAACAATCAAATAAAGTAATGAGCAAGTGCTTGGCGGGCTGCATCGGTTTTTATTAGTTATAAAAAGATAATACAAAGTAAAACTAAAAAAGAAAACAATTTAAATTGTAATTGTATACTTATAAATGTTTGATGGATTAATCTATTCTTCTGGAGTTGGCATCAATGCCAAATAATGTACCAGCTCACCATAAATATATATATAAATAAATACAGTCTCTACTAATTCAAAAGTAGCCCAAAATTTTAGATCATCTCTGGTGGAGATGGCCGATCAATTAAATATTCACCTTATCTGGGTGCCGTAGAGACATTCTAGGTAATTGCAAAGCAGACGAACTTGCAAAAAATGGAACAAGTCTACCTCTTTTAGACAACAAATCTAATATCGGTATACCACTAGCTAAATGTAAACTCTTGCTAAAATAAGATACCATTGAGAAGGTGAATTACAGGTGGTCTGATTCACTCTTGCAAAAAAATCAATTTGGCCAAAGCTTGATGCTAAACGCTCAAAGCAACTCATCTCGATAGGTAGACGGCACATTAGCTCCGTTATAGGTGTCCTTAATGGTCACTGTTTAATAGGCAGATATGCCTTGCGACTTGGAGCTCCAGCAAACGATTTCTGTAGAAGCTGTATGGACGAGGAAGAAGAAGAGTCAGTTCCTCATCTTCTTTGCCATTGTCCTGCACTTGCACATAAACGTAAAATACACTTCTGAGACTTCTATTACAATGATCCCAGTGATATAATTAACACAGACCTTCACAATCTCAACCGCTTTATTGTTAGCTCCAAATGGTTCAACGAGTAGAAGGATCCTACGATCCATGTGGTATCACAATGGACTATTGATGGTCTTAGTGGGCAGGTTTTCTTTCCAGCAGCCACCGTAACCTAATCTAACCAAACCTACCTCATAAAATAAATCAACCCTTGAAGAGATATTTAGTTATGTACATATACATATGTACACTCTGTTAGTAGCAGTAGAAACTCATGTTTTTTTTTATTGGCTGCATTGCTCCAATATATTTAAATGATTGAAAATCTGATTGCCTTTTTGATTGCAACAAATGTTTTCTTCGAAGTCAAAGCCAACCTGTACTTTGTCTTTTCTTACTAATGTGTAGCCTGCATATAATGTTTGCCATGCACATTTTAGAATACAGAACAAAAACTCTCTTTCAATTAAAGCATATAATAGTACCTCTTTTTGTAGGCTAAAATAATCTATCTTCCAGGCTATATGATTTCCTTTTTATGTAAAGGATATATGATCTTGCCAACCTCCTGGTTTTTAGGCTCCCATCCAAGCAAAAAAAATAAAAATGTATAAATACCTGAATAAATAACTGGTTCAAGGTATGAAGTTACACTTTATTGCTGCCATTTTTCTTACCATTTCTATAGAATATACTAACGGTTGTATGAATGAAACATGAATCCAATCCAAATCCATAATATTTAAACTCATGCAACCTATTTCCTTTTTCAGATAAACTTTGGCCAAAAGTACAATAAAGATGAAGTTATTAGACAAATTCTAGCCGCCATTTACCCAGAGGTCTTTATTCCGCTGTATTGGCGTACAGAAAAACATGGCGTGATATTTTATGTGACCGACTTTAGAGTCGCCGAAATTCTTCAGGGCGCCGATCGAAATATTCAGATGCATGATGGATTTAAGCTGCCAGTCCGTGTCCGTCCTGGAACTCCTCAAGTGCCAATCGATGAACAATATAAGGAGAAAATAAAACTTGCGATGGCCAAACGCTACAATGTCAATACAAGAGCTCTGAATTTGTCTAAATTCCACGCGGATCCGGATTTCAAGGATATGTTTCTATCCCTGGCTAGATCACCAATAATGTCGGCTGTTATTGAAATCATCGAAAAGAATATACCCGAACTGGAAGCATTAAATCTTAATGACAATCAAATGGTTACAATGGAGAGTTTTAAAAATATTGCACAAAAATTGCCAAACCTCAAAGTTTTATATCTCGAAGAAAATAAAGTAAATACTTTTGCTACTAAAATGTTCACAAATAAATTGAGATTGATATCATTTTCGTTTTCAGATTCCATCACTAGCTCATCTATTGGTGTTCCGGAACGCAAACATTATAGAATTGGCCCTCAAAATGAATCCATTGCGATCGCGTTATAAAGATCAATCGCTTTATATCAGGTATCAGATTGTGTATAAGAAATACTAAAAAATAAAAACTCCACAGGGATATCCAACGTTGCATTCTTCAAAGTACGAAGCACATTAGATCCTCGGTTGACTTCCGTTGCTGAGAAAAAATGAATAATGTGGCGGTATTGGGGTACCGAGGCAACAGAGATCAAAGAAAACAAATTTAGTAGATTTAAGATTATGAAATATTTAATTTTTTTATTTAGACTTTTATGTTGGTGTTCTAATAATTACTACTCCCAGTTTAACAATTCAAGTTTACAGTTGAAATCTTATGGTCACAAATTCAAAAACAGAGCTTAAACGTGCACTGTAAAACTGGAGAAGACAAATTTTGAGACGAATGCTAACGTCTATGGAAATGATGAGATTCTAAAATAAATAAATTGGTGAAAGTAAAACGAATCAAGGGTAAAAATTTCAAGCAATTTTCGAATGCATGATAATTTTCAGAAAGAGAAGAAAAGAATGCTTTCGGGTGTCCAAAACATTTTGAAATTGTGATACATGCAACATATTCCCCTAGAGGTTTTTAATGTTTGGATTAGTTAGTAGACATTATTTTTATATCTATTCAAGTATGAAATGAGCTACTTGCGAAAATAACGAATAAAAAATTACTTCATCCAAACAAAATAATTCCACGGAAAGATAAGCTCTGAAAAAGGGTTTTATGAAAAACAGACATTCACAAATATTCACTTAAAGATAAACCCTGAATAAGAGTTATCTTTGGATAATAAAAAAACATGTTATCCTTGAGGTTTTTTTTTGAGAAAAACTTCACGCATCGAGAGTATCTGATTTAAATTCAGTTACAAAGATCGTAGAATCTTGGTTTTACTTATAAACAAAACCAAATGCTGAATAATAAAAAAAAAAATAAAACGTATTACTAATTCAATTGATTTTGGTGTTCCCGAAAAAGGTGCACACCAGACAGTTGATAGTAATCTATAACAACAAAAAAGAAAATAAACCTAACAAAACAAAACAAACTATAAAGAGCCAAGTAAAACATCGCATCAAGCTCCTTTTATATCTTGTGAATTTAATAAGTAAAGAGATGAACAAAAATATAAACAAACAAACATGAAAGTCTCTAAGAGAATTTAACTTTAAAGCGAATTTTACAGATTTTTCTGTCTTAAGCATATCATTCCTTCTCTAAGACGAAATTCCATCATTCCAAGTTTCTTGTATTGAAAACCTTAGAATCGTATTGTGCTGGTAATTACCTTTAAGTATTCAAAATATATACTCTTTCCATTCCCGTTTAAATTTCGTTTCAAAGTCTAAAATAGTTGAGAATGCAATTATTAAATACACAAACTAATATGGTGGTTCGCGAGTTAAGTTTTGTTTGAGATTTAATTTTCTGTTCTTTTATTAAAAATGTATGATTTTGTTCAATACTCACTTTTTTTTTTTCTTCAAGTTTTTTTTTTCTTTGACTCGTAAACCACCCTTAAAAGGCTTACAAATATTTTCACTTTTTTGTTTGTTTAAATCTTAAAATAATAACATCAATATATTTTTTTGTCACCAAATTTAAATTCGATTCACAGTGAGGTACGCAAAAAGTTCCCAAAGCTTGTCAAGTTGGTGAGTATTTTTGAAATTCTACTAAGGAAACATTATTTGGTCAGTTTATTGTTTTAATTTAAGTTTAGTTTATGTTTATGTTTATCTTAATGTATTAACTAGATGCTGTGCTAATTTTGTATGTATAACGTTGATCCCAAGTAAGATTTACTAAGTCAAGTTTCGACAATTTTTAAAGTAGGATTTAAGCATTCCATAAATCAATTTCAGTTAAAGAAAAATTAAAATGATTGATAAGATTGACTGACCAATAATAAAGAGTAAAGAGTACATTTAGCATATAATGCATATTTGTTAAAAATCTAGTGTCTAGTACTTTTAGGACATGGAACAGAGATTTTGACAGATGTGCAAAATTAAGCGCAAAGTGTACTATGAAATCAAATAAAAAAATATATAACTAATGATTTTATTTTGTTTTTCCAAAAAGGACGGTAAAGACTTGGAACCACAAATTCTGTTTGATGTACATGACACAGGGACACTTCCAAAGCCAAAGGCATCGTTTTTGTGTGATGCTTCGGGAGCAGATATTATTCGGCAGTTCTTGGAGCAGTATTTCTTCATATTTGATTCAGATAATCGACAACCACTTTTGGATGCATATCATGAACAAGCAATGTTAACTATTGCCTTGCCTCCAATAAGTCAGTCGGGAAGGTAAGTTTTAAAGAAGACAAGTTTTTTTGACGAATTATCAATAAATTCATATAATTTATTTTCATATCAGGCTAGCCGCATTCTCAAAACTCAATCGTAATTTAAAAAGAACTAACACGAATGTCGAAATTGAGAAATGGCGTTTTGTAAAGTTCGGACGATTGCCAGTTGTTTCAACACTCGCTGAATGGCCAAAGACATTACATGATCCCCAATCATTTACCGTTGATCTTACTTTGTTTACTGTAAGTTCTGACATAATGATGTTGTGAAGAAAATGTTTAAGTGTTTTATTTTTTTTTTTAGCCAAAACTTATTTCTTTCACTGTGGCGGGACTTTTCCAAGAGTTCGATGTTGATACAGGGGCAAGTACAAGCACCGGAAGCAGCAACAATAAAAACAAAGAGATTCGTTACTTCCAAAGGCAATTTATAATTGTTCCTGCGGGGAGTGGTTTTTGTATAAGAAATGAATTGATATTTCTTACAAGTGCAACATTCATACAAACCAAAAAGGCTTTTAAGCCACCAGCAGAAATTGCTCCTGCACAAAATGCCCCAATTGGTCTCCCTCCAATAGGAGGACCTGGAGGTCTACAAAATAGATTACAAGTTGGACAGGTTTGTGAAATTAATTTATCAATTGAAATAAACTTAAGTCAATCTTTTTATAGCCATCTACGTCGCAAGTTGCGATGATGGCACCGCAAATGGCTGCTGGCAGCATTACACCCGATGAAGCTACAAAATTACAAATGATACAGGCGATGAGCACGCAGAGTAACATGAACATGGAATGGAGTAGAAAGTATGTAACTTTTATATTCTTTGATAATGATTTTGATCAAATCCAAATTTGAAAAAAAAATAATCTTTTTAATCTTAATTTTAAAGGTGCCTCGAAGAAACTAAATGGGACTTCAATCATGCCGCCTTTGTTTTCGATAAATTACAAAAAGAGAATAAGATACCAGCGGAGGCTTTTATCAAATAAGTTCTATAAAAAAAAAACATCGTGTCGCCCGATTTTGTACGTTGCGTAGTTCTTAACTTTGATATAATTACCTATACATAAAAATATAGCTAATAATGTTTAGTTTTGAATAGATGTTAAATACTGCTATTAACAGAAATTATAAAAAATAACTAGTTTTAAAAATTGTATAAAATTAAACAAATCAAAAAAAAAAAAAAAAAAAATATTTCAAAAATCTTTAAGTTTATGTATTCAATTTTAATTAAATAGCTTGAATATACAATTTATTTTTGTCATAGTCAATTAAAACATATTTTTTGATATTCTAGAATTAAAATTAAGTTTTAAATTGTTTTTCAAATAATTGGAAAATATGAATGTAAACACTTTAAACATTATTTCCTAAGTTGCTTTATTCAAATTGAAAAGTTTGAAGTATCTTTTATTTAAAAGTCACTTGAAAAGTTAAGTTTTGCCTATTTTCAAAGTATGCACCAGATCTAAAAGCACCTGGTGTTTAATCACAAAAATGTTGTATTGTAAGGCAAGAACCTTTCAGGAGACAGTTGATAAGGAAATCAATTTTTTTTATTAAAACGATTTTTACAGTTATAACGAAGACAATTTTATTTTTAATTTTGTCAATTTGTCTGTACAATATTTTGTAATATTTAAGTTTAAACATCATAGATCTAGCAAAAGAAATAAAGTAATATTTTTAATTGAGTCTCTTATTTTAACTTTAAGTCTGTTCATTGAGGTTTTTCCTATTCTAGTTTGCTGTTCATTAAGAACAGTTGGAAACACTTTAGAACAGCATTTTCGACCTTTGCTTTTTAGGTAGAACAGATTTGGGAAAAGTATCAAAATCATCTGTCATCATTTGTGATTGGTTTTCCATTCCGTATTTTGTGCTTTATATTTATTTCTTTTGTGTGGGAATAAAGTAAATAAAATATTATATTCGGAACAGTTTTTCTAATTACTTTTTATATACATACATACTTGGTTTATTTATCACAAATTGGTGATACATTTTCATAACACGTGAGTTAAAGCGAAACAATTCTTTGTTTACAATTTCACAAATTTGACTGTTCTAAGTTGTCTGACGTTTATTGTTCGTAATATCGTAAACGCCCGAGCAAAGCAAAAGTAGATCTATTTTCTAATCGGTCAGCAGGAGCACCGTAAGCATAAAATGTACTACAAAAAAATTTCAGAGCTGGTTCTTCTTTGCTCATGCGACCTAGGTGACCAGCCCACCGGAGTCTACCGAGCTTATTTTTTTACATTCTGCTTTTAGGTTCATAATTGTAACGTCTCCCGAATCGTCTTTCATTTCATACGAGGCCAACAAAGTCTTGCAGGTTTGTATTTGTGAAATTTAGTTCCATTTGCAATATTTGAAGCTAATACTGAATGGAAATGTAAAAGTACACTTTTAGATGACAAATCGGAAGCGCCGTTCCAGTACTGGGCTGGGAATATGTGAAATGCATGCGTGTGCGACGATGGTGTACATTTAAACGTCAAAAAAGTCCCCGGGAACAAATTTGGCACGATGACACATGATGTCAAGTAGCTAATCTTATTATAAGTTGTCTATGGGCAGAAGAACAATTTGCAGAACGTTGTTTTGTCAGCGAAAAGTGAAATAAAAATAAAAAGATATTCAAATTATCTAGGTAAAAAAATATTAAACTTAAATGATTTGTATACTAATGTTAAGTCTTGCGAAAAGCCAATAAATTTGAATACCAGTTTATCAATACCTTAAAGTTAATGGAATAAATTGTGAACGTTCAAATCTGTGATGTAACATTAATTTGTGCTATTAAAATTTCAGAGAAATGGCATCCGTAATTCGTGCAGGGATCACCCGTCTTGTGTGCCCTGGATCATCAAACAACTTGCTAAGCATCACAGTCTTTCCTGCGATCAGCCAGTCATGCAGCATCTCTAGCAAGTCAATGCGCGGTGGTCCCCGTATACCCAAAGCCAAGCCATATCCATATCAAGAGAAGAACTACGGAGTATTCCAGGCGATGTTCGATAAAACCAGTCACCGCATGGACGAAAATTCCAAATTGATCTGTGTGGAGGGCCCAGTAGCAGCTGGCAAGTCGAAGTTAGCCAAAGAAATCGCTGAAGAGTTCGACATGTTGTACGTTCCACCGGCAAATATGGATAGTGTATTTATAAACGATTACGGCTTTGATTTGAGAAAGTTGGACGATAAACTTCCAGAGATGTGCCGCAGTTTTGACGAAAAGAATTTCCTTCGCAACCCCAACCATCCACTATCGGCGCAATTCCAGATCCGAATGTATATGCTGCGCTATTCGCAATACATCGACGCCCTAGCTCATATCCTATCTACTGGACAAGGTGTTGTACTTGACCGCAGTGTTTACTCGGACTTTGTTTTCCTAGAGGCCATGCACAAGAATGGATACATCTCGAAGGGAGCACACAGTGTGTATCACGAAATCAAGCAGAACACTATTAATGAGCTGATGAAACCGCATTTGGTCATTTACCTAGACTGTCCCGTCGATGTAGTGAAGGTAAAGTACCTGACCTGTTATTTACTACAAGCATCTTGGTAATAATTTGGAATTTTGTTTTTTCGTCTAGAAACGCATCAAGGCACGCAATCTGGACTACGAGGTGCAGTCCAAGGTTTTCTCAGACGCCTATCTAGCTGACATGGAGATGTTCTATAAACAGTACTTCCTTAAGGACATCAGCACACACGCTGAGATTCTTGTTTACGACTGGACCGCCGAAGGCGAGACCGAAGTAGTAGTAGAGGATATCGAACGTGTTGACTTCGATGTGTTCGAGGAGTACTTCTTCAATAAGAAGATGAAGGATTGGCGCTTCCCATTGGAAGCGGAGTGGTGTGAAGCTAGAATAAAATACTGCAGCCAGAAGTACACTCTGATGAACTACTTCAATGTGCCCCGATTCGATGTTCCAGAACTTTTGCGGGATGCCGAAGGTGGCAAGATATTCCGTGATGTTATGTTAAATGTGAGTTGCTATCAAAAAGAAGAGTAAGTTTTTAAATTAAATTCCAATATCTATTTTCATATTTAAGGCCCCTGGAATGAAATATTCAAAAGGATACAACACCGACATGGGTGACAAGGACATTCTTACTAAAAACAAAGCTCCATTGCGGGAGGGTGGTTACTATTGATTTCCAAAACGAAGACATACTGAACGTCAACACAACACCAATTGACAGACCTAGTTAATGTCTGCATACGTTATGACACAGCTGCCAACATGTTATGCAGTTTTTAGAATTGTAATAATGGAGGCTTTATTAATAAAAAACTGCGTTCTTTATTTTCGAAAGTGTTCTTTATCATCTCCATTAAGAAGTGTCATTTTATTCAAATAATTCATGCCATATATTAGGTCTTTTTACAACACTTCAATTACTAACACTTATTTTGTATACAGTAATACCATCACCATCATAGCATGACGTTTTTGGAACTCGGAATCCCGCCTCAAAATTTGTTCCACCGTATTGGTTTTTCGAGATTTCGAAACCTGAAAGTCATACGTGAGAAATGTATTCAGAAAAAAAAAACTTTATTTGGTTATCAAAGTAAACCATTTATTCGCTTGAAGTGGCACATGGCCTACCTTCTTCCAAGGAGATCGGTCCTATAAAATCTGATTTTACTTTATCAAAATTAAATATTTCGTTAACAAATCGCGCAACGACCATAATCTATCAAAAGAATTTCCCTTCCGATGCACACTTCAAAGAACACAAGACTGCGATAATATGGAAATATGAAAACATAACTAAACCGATTATTTCTTTGAAATATGTACGTAGTTTATTAGAAACACAAATTTCAATCTAACATTAAATCTAGATTATAATAATAATAATGTATATGTAAATATTTGTTTTGTGTACATTTAACTTCCAGCCATTAACCCGTGTGATTTCATATGGGAGTAAACACCCGCCTTTTGTGCGAACATCTTGCCACAAATCTTGCACTCGTGTTTCTTTTTCTCAGCATGCAACGCTTTGTGCTGATGTAACGTCTTTTTCCTCTTGAAAGCAGCTCCACAAGTTTCGCACACGTGTTGACGTTCGTTCGAATGTGATGCCATATGATCGCGCAGCGTCTTAGGCGTAAAGAATGCACTGCCACACAAATCACACTTGTGATCTCGTTGATTACTGTGTCTCTTCATGTGCTGACGGAATTCGGAGTTAGATGTTAACGTTTTTCCGCATACATCGCAAATAAATGGCCGCTCGCCCGTGTGCATTCGCATGTGGCGATTCATTTCTGTAGACGTTACGAATCCCTTGTCGCATTCGGGACACTTAAAAGGATGTATGCCCTTGTGGCGACGCATGTGGACATTGAAGTTGTGTTTGTCGTAGGCTTGGAATCCGCATTGGTCGCATTTATGCGGCTCCTTGTGGGTAATCTGATGATAGGCATATTTCGAGCGCGAAACAAACCCAGCCTTACACACCGAACACTTGTAGGGGTAATCGCCGGCAATTTCGATTCTATGCTTCTCATACGCTGCCAATGTATGGAAATGCTGATCACAATGCGAGCAATATTTATTCATATTCTGAGGTATTTTTCCGAGGAAAAGGAGATTATCATAGAACCAAACCTGCGGCTCACTCGTCGTGTTAGTTGGTAAATTCTTATCGTTGATTTTCTGTTGCTTAACGTACGAAAATAGGAGAAACCTTATTGCCGTCAAAACCTGATCCTTGGTTAATATGACATTGTATTTCAAAAAGGTATTTATAATCTTGTCGTAGGCTTCTGAATGAGCGGCTAGATTGTCTTTGTCCTTGTCCTTCGAATCCCATAAGCTAGGATGTGCCTTATAGACCTCAATAAAATCAATCATCAAAGGTCTGTTTTCGACGAGATAAGTAAAATCTTCATTTGGCTCTGTAACGTCAGCATGCAATTTCTGCGGGGTAATTGGGAATTTCTCAGCAAAAGGTTCCAAAAATGACAATCGATCGAAAAAAAATGGTTTTGGTATGTAAGAACTGCCAATATCACCTATCTTAGCGGCATTCTCTTGGCGCAGAGCCCTAAAATAGGAGTCTCGTAGGAAACGAATTTGGTAACGATATTCTTCGACTGTAAGATAACAATTATGCTCACGTCCGAGGACTTCGGTTATTTGTTGAATTGCTTTTCGGCGTTCCGTTCGCAGCATATGGAAGGGATGTTTGGTATCCCAGAGGATTGGTGCTGTTTTGTAAAGGTCAATGATTTCGAAAACCATGTCTTTCTAAAAAAGGAAAACATGAGGTCATAATTTTTAGTTTTGAAAAGGAAGCACATGCGATCTAGATACTTACGGAGTTAACCTTGTTTTTCTTATTAAATATCTGTAAAATAAAGAAAATATTGTATGCTAAGTATTTCGTTGGCTTGTCGAAACATGAATGTGTTAAATTAAAAGATAAAACTTACCTCTTCCATGTTATCCTCTTCCGACTCGTGCGTTTGAAACGATGTTTCATTGCTTTCATTGCACATTGCAAAGTCCTGTTGCTAAAAGTTTGTCGAAAATTCTATAATCTCTTATTTATTCAATTCTATTATGTGCACTCACTTGACCATTGTCTTGAGTAGCTGGTGCTTTTCCTTCAATAAATGACAACTTCTCCGCATACCATAGCTTTGGTTCGAATGTCGGATCTTCTTGCTTCTTTTTCAACATACGCTTATATGTAGCACGCAGTTTGACTATTTCAGCACTCATATCTTTGTAAGTGTACCTTGTATTAAATTGATCGTTAATATTTTTGGCCATTTGCTCGAATGCTTCTCTACGGTAGGTGTTGTCGTTCGTATAATGTTTGACAGCCCATAGACAGGGCAGCTTTTTATACTCCTCTATAACAGCCGTTAAAAGTGCTTTGTTTTTGACGATGGATTTCTGGAAAAATATTGTTCAATTAGAATTTCAATGCTTTAAAAATTGAAGTCCAATCTACATACCGGATTTGGACGTTCCTCTTCGTTATTATCAGATAAATGTTCAAATTTAATCGGTTGACTACTAGCTTCTTCTTGTGGGAGTTCCTTTTTAAGACCGTTTTCATTTGATTCTCCGTCATCGCTTTCTGCTGAAACTTTATCATCATTATGCGATGGTTCATCTTCTTCTTCTTCCTCCTCGTCGTCCTCATCATCTTCTTCATCATCCTCCTCATCTGAGTCTTCCTCTTCATCCTCCTCATCTTCAGTTTCGATCTTCTTTTCTTGTTTTTTTCTGCCTCGTCTCTTAGGTTTCAATTCTTCTTCATCGTTGTTGTCCTCGTCTGGATTTTTTTTTGGCTTCCTTCGTCTCATAGCAAAATCACTATTCTTTGTCCCGATAAACGATAACTTATCAAAATACTTCCATTGGGGGTGGAATTTTCTGTTGGCATTGGCATGAAGCTTTTCAAATCCTTCCTTAGTCCGCAGTATTCGTCTGTAGCTGCTTCGCAGTGTAGAAATTCTAGCCTTGATCTCTGCATCAGTGTAGCTGGTATTGAATTTATTATTAATGGTAGTCCGGACTTCAGTTATAGCATCAGCTCGACTAAAACGACAATTATTCTTGTGATCGTAAGGTTTGTATAAGCACGGGTGTTCCTTATATTCTTCAATAATGGCTAAAACTATTGCTGTTTCCCTTTTTTGAGCAGGTGTTTCTTTGCTATCATCATTTTCACTATCGCCACCTTGATATCCCATTAACTTTAAAAATAGTTGTGATAAATACATAGAGAATTTTAATTGTTTTATGTTAGTTTTTATAATTTACCGAAGATTTCTGTTCGGTTGAGGTGTCGGGAAGATCTACTTCTATTGGAATCTAAAAGAAAAAGAATACAATTATGAGTAAAATAAAATATACCTTTAAGTTATTCGAGTTATGAGAAGAAAGAAATAAGATATTAATAACTCGGGGTGAATTAAAAGGGTATGCTGCTAACAACAAATGGAACATAAGCAATGTTTACTTGAACCATCGTTCTTATAAATGTCACTCACAAGTCTTGTTAATATCATCGATACTGTCCAAATACAACATTTTATTGAAATGCTTCAACTTACCACATTGTTTTCTTCTTCATTCGCCTTCCTATCGATAAATGATAAGTCATCGTAATACCACAAAACAATTCGATAATCAGCATCATGTTTTTTCCGTTGAACTCTTCTGTAAACACTACGAAGGTTAACAATTTGCTGTCTAACATTTCTGTCCGTGACATTTTTGTTGAACTTATTATTAATGTAGGCAGTAATTTTGCGATACGCATCCTTTCTGGCGTATTTGCTATTGTATAGGGGAGCAGTCTGATCCCACAAGAACGGATATTGCTTGTATTGGGCTATGAGATCCGATATTATAGGTGGATCATTTAATATCTTGCAGCTATCACGTTCTGGTCGCTTTACAAATGGCTGAATTGGTTGCTTGTTGCCAGAATCAGATGACTATAAAAATATGTATTGTAAGAGCTAGAAGATAAACAACAAAGTATATCCATTCACCTCACAATCAGATGGCTCTTGTTTAGTTACTAAATTGGGGTTCGATTCATCCAACGATGGTAGTTCAACCTAAATTCAAAGGATACTAAATGAATTACTAGTTGATAGATATTGAACACAAACCTCAATGTCATCATTTAAGCCTTGGATAAAAGAAAGCTTCTCAAAGTACCACAATTTCGGATTGAATTTCGTGCTTCCATCGGTGAAGAATCTTTCGAAGCTTTGCTTCCTCTTAAGGACCCTTTTGTAAACCTGCCTCAGGGCGATAATTTGTTGGTGTAGTTCTTTGTATGTTAGATTCATTTTGAACTTAGTGTTGACCATTTTCCTGATTTGCCTGTAATGTTGTTTCTTTTCACTATTGGTGCTTGATCTGGCCATGCCCGGATCCCACAAAATCGGATGTTTCCTATACTCATCGATGATTCCTTCAACTTTCTTACGTCGGATTACTTTCTCTATTGACAACTCGTCCTCGTCCATATAGTCTGACAGGTTTTCTATATCCTGTTGTGGTTCATTAAAACCCTGGGGCTGGAATACAAACACAAACAAGTGATTCAACATTATTTATTTGAATTTGTTTATAGTTTCTCAACTTGCCTCTTCTTTTTCTTTAACCATTTCCAACTTGAGAGCCATTAGCGGATCAATATGATCGACTGTCGTCCCTCCACTGTCAATGTTATTGCTCTTCAAGGCATCCTTCAGCAGATTATCGATGGTATAGCTGCAAATATCCTGAGAAGCCATATTTTGCTCGGAAATGTTTTGCATGTTTTGAAAGCCCATTGTTTTGCATTCCTTGATGTGTTTAATAAACAAAGTGCAACTCAGCAAATTGAATTGCTGTGAGCAAGTTCCACAATGTATCGTAAAGTTATCGAGATTTTCGGAGCAATAAACCTCGCCACAGCGTGTCGTGATGGGCGTTGGATTATAAGCTAGAATTGATGATATCTCCGTGCTGGACATTTTTCACTTGCTAATCACACGAAACCAGTAAACAAGATGAATTTTTTAAAGATAAAATTAGGACTTTGCTGGTACAAAAATTGGAAAAATAGGCTTCGTACTTGCTGTCCACCTCCACATTATACAAATATAAAAAAAAAACTATAGCTAAACAAGGCACGTTCAATGCGCAGTTGAAAACTTCACTCACTTCAATTGGTTGAACAACACACTTTTTATATGGTGTGGTTTGAAAATCGAGTTGAATAAGGGTTGGATTGAGCTCAAAGCTTAAATTATTTGCAGTAAATAAATGTTATTTAAAAAAATTTAATTTAAGTAATATTTGAGGTTTATCATTAAACTTGGATGCAAACCCTTTGCTTTACAAATTTTATATTCATTTTTATGAAATGATAACAAAGTGTAATGCCAAATGTCAATCAAAACTTAACATCACGTGTTACAGTAACAAGAGTATGATTATTTTTTACTAAAAGATGGCAAACTTCGTCTTGCCCCAATTTCATGCACAAGCTCAAGCTATGGCAAAATATTGTTGTTGCTTATTTGATTTTCCATGCAATTTTTGTATCTAGATGGCCCGGTGAATTTCGTAAGTTTATTAAAAAGTCGTTCGATCGTCAGGACAACCGAAGTTGTTCAAAACATCTGTTTTGTTGTGCTGAATGTAAAACAATAACCGCAGATTGCTTTAATTTGTATGGAAAACGTGGGCAGTGTTTAATCCTACAAAAATAAATAAATTTCACCAGTGCAAAAATTAGCTTAAGTTCTTTTTATGAGTATACTCTATCTCTTTGTCAAATTTCATCCAGATCCGTTCAGCCATTCTGGCCTGATTAGAAAAATTAAAAGAAATCTCTCCTGCGGGGACCATACTACACTTAAAATTAATAATAGACAAATTCTGACGATACTATGACTTTACCATATATATATATGGTATATCGCAATACCTAGTCAGTTAAAAAAAAATTAAGTAAATATTTATTTTTTAATACAAAATCAAGAAAATAAATTAAAATTAAATTATATATCGGTGATAGAAGGGTGAAAATTAAGGGTTGCATACATTTTTTAATGCCTTATTATAATTTTTTTTTTTAAATTGTCAAAAAATTTTAGTGGTGGACAACCCTCACCACATGGGGGTATGAAAAATAGATTGTAGCCGATTCTCAGACCTACTGAACATGCATATAAAATTTTATACAAATCGCTGTTTTTTTAAATTTAATTTTGAAAAATTTAACTTCTAACCTTTTTTTAATGATTTTGGAAAATTTTTGATTTTGAAATTTTTCTTTTTTGTTTTTGAAAATTATGTATTTATTTTACCTGATTTTAAAAACAGGCTGATACAACAGGCTTTACAAAAATGCATAATACTCAACTGCCAGTATTACCGTTATTTTTTTAACGTTTGTTTTTCATTTAAAGCAGTTCTTTTTTAAATTGCGATTTAAACTAGTTTCTGCTTACGGAAATCATCAGATTGTATTTTTTTTTATTCTGAAATCATTTTCTTTAAGATACAAAAAAAAAAAAAAAAAAAAAAAAATACCGCACTCGAGTTATTCCACAAATCGTCTTTTTTTTGCAACTACGTTAACCTCTCACACCCTTGGGTTGCGCTCAAATTATAAGATTTGCGAATTTTCAACTTCTTACTTACAATTATTAACAAACATTAGGTATATTATCTTTATATGACGGGCTTGAGTAACTCAGGTGACAAATTTTTTTACTGATCTGACGGACTCCCCAAATCAAACCCTTCATATTAAGAGCTCTTATTGGCTGGAGATACTTATAAATAGGTAAGGTACCTTCCCATCATAGGCTCGCCTGTTTATAAATGAACTATTTATTATATTGTAGTAATTTAAATATCTACAGCTAAATGTTGAAAAGAGCCAATTTTGCAAACAAATTGAGAAGCGTTTAAAATTCAAGTTGAAAATCAAACTAACATCCGGATCAAATATGGCTACCAAAAGGTGTGTTTGATAACTTGAAATTCGAACTCACTCTCAGAATTCATTCATCTGCTAAAATTGCACAGTGCAAAAACTACGAAACAGTTATGTTTCTCGTTCTAGTCTCTATACTCTATCTCTAGTGTGGTCCGTTACAAAAAAGTAATAAGCGTATAAAAAAATATATAGAAAATTAAAATGTGAGTTTTGTAAGTGTTTTTTAGTGAAAAAATTATCAGAAAAAGAAAAACTAATACAAATTTATCAAGAGATAAGATTCCAGATTAGTTC
This sequence comes from Scaeva pyrastri, assembly GCA_905146935.1. Taxonomy (NCBI): domain Eukaryota; kingdom Metazoa; phylum Arthropoda; class Insecta; order Diptera; family Syrphidae; genus Scaeva; species Scaeva pyrastri. Next base: position 40,442,993 of record LR989927.1, on the reverse strand, counting down.
TCAAAATTTGAAGGTAAGATTTTATTTTTCTCTTGAGCTGAGGCAAATGGCGACTGCGAGAAGCAACAAAGTATTTGTTTATTTCCTGTCCGCATTACGAATTTGCGATGTTTGACTAAGTTACATCTTTTCTATGTTCTGGTCCGGGTGTCCGGGGTCCAGGGCTTTAACTTACTTCTATCTAAAGTGAGGGCACTTGTTGCTCAGCTTGGTAACCTACTGCCGCTCTGACTCTGGGTAGGTGAAAGACTTCACTGAAAAATTTTTACACCTATTTTATTAAGTAAACTATCTACCATTAAAACAGGTATAAATCTATATATGTAAATATATTGTCCTCTTTATCTTTATTGAATTTAACTCCCAGTCATTAACCCGTGCGATTTCATATGGGAGTAAACACCCGCCTTTTGTGCAAACATTTTGCCACAAATCTTGCATTCATGTTTCTTTTTCTCAGCGTGCAATGCCTTATGCTGAAGTAAGGTCTTTTTTCTCTTGAAAGCAGCTCCACAAGTTTCGCACACGTGTTGCCGTTCGTTTGAGTGGGATGCCATATGATCGCGCAGCGACTTAGACGTGAAGAATGCACTGCCACACAAATCACACTTGTGGTCTCGCTGGTTACTGTGCCTTTTCGTATGCCGACGGAATTCGGAATTAGAAGCTAAAGACTTGCCGCATATATCACAAATAAACGGCCGCTCGCCCGTGTGCATTCGCATGTGCCGGTTCAGTTCAGAGGATGTTACAAATCCCTTATCGCATTCCACACACTTAAAGTGATGTATACGATTGTGCCGACGCATGTGAACATTGAAGTTGTGCTTATCGTAAGCTTGAAAATCACATTGGTCGCATTTATGTGGCTCTTTGTGGGTAATCTGATGATAGGCATATTTCGAGCGAGAAAGAAACCCAGCCTTACACACCGAACACTTGTAGGGGTAATCGCCGGCAATTTCTATCTTGTGCTTCTCATATGCTACCAATGTATGGAAATGCTGGTCACAATGTGAGCAGTATTTATTGGTGTTTTTAGGTACTTTTGTGAGGAAAAGGAGATGATCATAGAACCAAAGTTGTGGTTCGCTGGAGGTATTATTGGTAGAGTTCTTCTCGTTGATTTTTTTCTGCTTCGCATAAGAAAAATGAAGAAACCTTGTTGCTTGGAAGACCTGTTCTTTGGTTAGTGTTAAGTTGTACTTTAAAAACGTATTATTTATCTTATCATAAGCATCAGAATGAGCCGACAGGTTGTCCTTGTCCTTGTTCTTTGAGTTCCACAGGCAAGGCTGTGCCTTATAAACTTCAATGAATTCTATCATTAAAGGCTTGTTTTCTACAAGATAGGTGAAATCTCCACTAGGCTCTTTAATATCTTCATTCCATTTTTGTGTAAAAGAAGGACATTTCTCAGCAAAAGGTTCTAAAAATGACAACCGATCGAAAAAGAAGGGTTTTGGTGAGTTAGAACTCCCGGCTCTGCATGTCTTTGTTAGTTTTTCTTGACGCAGGGCTCGAAAATACGATTCACGTAGATAACATATATTATATCGACAATCTTCCACGGTAAGTTCACATTCATGTTCACTAGCTAGAATTTCAGTTAATTTTTTGATAGCTTTTCTTCTTTCCGTTCTAAGTATATACGAGGGGTGATTGGTGTCCCATAAGATTGGGAATGTTTTATAGAGGTCGATCATTTTCAAAACCATATTTTTCTGGAGAGGAAAAGTTATAGTAAGAAAAAAAAAATATTGAAGTAATTTTCCGACCACTTACTGGCAAAATTTTGTTTTTTCTATGAAACAGCTGCAAATAAAAAAAAAAATTATATTCGTATTAAATTGAACGAATAAATAAATTTGGTAGCAAGCTCTTGTACTAACATGAATATTAACCTAACTATCCAATTAAAACTTACTTCTTCCACATCGTCTTCTTCAGACTCATCGGGTTGAGGTGACGTGTTATTGCCCTCATTACACCTTTCTTGTTCTGGTTCCTATAATTGGACAGAAATTAATTATTATCTCGATCATTCAAGTTTATTATTTGGGATCTTACTTGTCTTGCTTTTCCCTCGATAAATGACAACTTCTTAGCATACCACAACTTTGTCTTATGTGTAGTATGTTTTTGTTTCCGTTTTAACATTCGTTTATATGAAGAACGAAGTTTTAGGATTTCAGTGCTCATGTATTTGTAATTGTACTTTGTGTTAAATTTATTGTTAATGTTTTTGGCTATCTGCTCGAAAGCTTCTCTGCGGCGGTAGTTGTCATTAGTGTTGTGTTCGACAGCCCATAAACAGGGTTGCTTCTGATATTCTTCGATAATAGCTGTTATAATTTCTTTATTTGTTGTGGTAGATTTCTTAAGGATAAATATTTGCTCAGTTATGATTTTATTCAAAAGAAAAACTTGACTTACCGGATCTTGGACCTCGTCTTTAGAAAGGTGTTTTAACTGAACAGGTTGTTCTTTGTTTTCAGTCAAGAATTCAATTGTAAAATCCATTTCACATGACTCAGGATCTTCACTTTGAATCGACATACGGTCATCATACTGTTCTAATGGGTCAGCTTTCTTCAACTCATCAACATCATTACTATCATAATCATTGGTATTTCCTTCATCCTCCCCGTCCCTACTTTCTTCATATTCGACTTCCTCTTCGGCTGTTGTTTTATCCGTTACTTCGTCTTGGTTTCTTTGTTGAGGCTTTTTACGACTCTTAGGAAAATCACTATCTTTGGTCCCAATAAATGATAACTTATCAAAGTATTTCCATCGGGGATGGAATTTTCTATTCGCATTCGCATGAAGCTTTTCAAATTTTTCTTTTGCCCGCAAAATACGTCTGTAGCTGCTTCTGAGATGACATATTTTAATCCTGATCTCTTCATTGGTGTAGCTAGTATTGAACTTTTTGTTGATGTGTGTTCGAATTTTTGTAAACCCTTCAGCTCGGCTAAAACGACAGTTGGTCTGGTAAAGGTTGCTGTCGTATAGGTAAGGATGTTTTTTGTATTCTCCAATCAATCCAAAAATAAAATCGGATTCTCTATGTTCGGCACTTGATTCTACCTTTTCTTCAGCGTCTTCACTTTCGCAAACTTTATACTCAATTGTCTGCAAAAGAAGGGTAAAAGATTAAAAAAATTATACCAGCCTTATGTAGATGCATATGTTTTCATAACTTACAGAATTTTCTTTATAATCCATAATCTCAGGAACATTTACATCTGGTTCGATTGGAATCTGAGATGAAATGTCTGTTATTTTACTGATAAATTAAATACCTTAAACTGAAATTACCACACTGTTTTCTTCTTCAGTTGCCCTCCTATCAATAAACGATAGATCATCGAAATACCATAAACGCTTACGACTGCCAGTGTTGTTTTCTCTTCGCTGAACTCTCCTATAACAACTTCGAAGCCTTATTAATTGCTGCTTAACACTTCTTTCTGTGATATTTTCGTTGAATTTCTGGCTAATAAAGGAAGCTATTTTGCAATAAGCATCCTTTCGTGAATATTGGTTATTGTATAAGGATGCAGTATGGTCCCACAAAAATGAATATTGCTTGTATTGGGCGATGAGCTCCGATATTATTAGGGGATTATTCAATGTATTGTAGGTATCACCTTTTGGTTTTTGAAATGTCTGTCCAGCTTGTCCACCAGAATCAGAAGACTAAGGAAGATATTTTTCCTATTTAGTCAAAAGACTAAAACTCATTTTATAGTCTTACCTCTGAGTCATAAGGTTCTTGTTTGGTAATAACAATGGAGTTTGTACTATCCATTGATGGTAGTTCAACCTTTCTTGAAAAGGGAATTAAGTAAATTTAGAATGTATTTATTAGAGAACAAGCAAACAGACCTGAATATCATCATTGAGACCTTGTATAAAAGAAAGCCTTTCAAAGTACCACAGTTTTGGATTGAATTTCGCACTATCATCGGGGAAGGACTTTTCGAAACGCAACTTTCTCTTAATAACTGTTTTATACTCCTGCCTCAAGCTGAGAATTTGTTGGTACAGTTTAGTGTGTGTTAAATTCGTCCTAAACTTGCTGTTGACCGATTCCATAATTTGCCTATAATGCTCCTCTTTTTCGCTATCTGTACCCAATCTAGCCATGTCCGGATCCCATAAAATGGGATGCTTCTTATATTCTGCAATTATTCCTTCGATTTTTTTTCTTTTGATTATTTTATCTATCGGGAGTTCGTCTTCATCCATATAATCGGACATGTATTCATAGTACTCTAGAGGCTCATCGAAAATGTCGGGCTGTAAATAGAAGTCCTGATCACAAACGTAGAGGTATTTATGTTTGAAGTCTATAAACATGCCTGGTCTTTTTCCCTAACTATTTCCAATTTGAGGGTCATTAAGGGATCAATGTGCTCGACTGTTGTTCCTCCATTATCGATGTTATTTGTTGTTGAGACGTTCTGAAGAGTGATATTATGATCGGAGTTGTTCTGATAACATTCTTTGATGTGTTTAATAAATAAGGTGCAACTAAGCAAGTTGAATTGTTGTGAACAAGTATCACACTGAACCACAAAGTTATTGAGACTTTCGCAGCAATAAATCTCGCCGCAACGTGTTGTAATGGCAGGTGGATCATAGTTTACAAGAGTTGATATCTCTGTGCAAGACATATTTTAATAAATCCAACTTTTGTTTTTTAAACTGTTGCAAGTTTTTCAAAATATACAAACATAAAATAGTCTATGATGATTCGAGCTGTGAGCAACGATTACTAGTTCTGACAGCTGTCAAATAAGTCAGGCAAGAACAAAAAAATCAGCCAAGGATAACATCACATAACGTCAATTTAGCTAAAGCTATGTGTGAATTTGCTTTAAATTGAATTCGAAGAAAAATGTTCTACCATAAAAAATTAGAGCTGACAAATATACTCTTATGATAAAGAAGCCGTCTAAGAATTGAAGCGTTTAGAAGATGAAGGTCGTAAGTGACATTTTTGAAGTTTTCATTTTTTTGCATATAGAATCCCTATTCGAAAACTTAAATTTCTTTCTGCTCTTTTCTGTTTTTCTGTATCGCATTTAGATATCTACTTACCACTATTTACCAAAGAGATGCAAGTGTTATTTGCATGTAAAATCTACAGAAAAAAAAAACTTTAAATGCTGATTACTCAAAACTTTGAAAATGTCGCTTAACACCTTCATCTTCTAAACGCTTCAATTATTAGTTTTGCAACTCCTGAATTCTGCGCATACATACATTTTGTGAATTCTTGTTTATATATTATTTAATTTACCTATTAATGATTGTCACATTTTGCGTTTTCTTTTAATTATGCTCAGAATTAAAGTGACAGTTCTTGGATTTTTTGTTTAAAAATCTAGGATTTTTAGTTAATTTCAATGAAAATTGCAATTAAAACAAAATTCATATTTTTAACAAAAGTCTAAGTGTCGTCTCGCCCTAATAGAGAGTTTGACAGTTCCGAGTGTATTACGATTTGACGTCATAGATTTGGTTTTTCCCTTCGCGATTTTCTTTCGATTTTCCGTTGGTTTTATGTGGTCATTTTTCTGTTTGTATTCCTTTCCTCGACGTGGTGACGAGCTGACAAGTCTGAAATCGGACAGATCGGGAAAGTTGCAAAATTATAAATCCAAAGTTAGTTCACTTGAAAAAGTGAAACTATAATAAATCATAAGTAAAATCAAACAAAGTGTTTTTATCTATTAAAACTCGCTATTTGCTAATCGGTAATCGCCAATCGCCGTTCGAAAACAGTGAATAGGGAATGTTCTCATCTGGATCACCCGTAAGAATGAGTGTGGTTCAGCAATCGTCGAATTTTTCCTACGGTGAACGCCCTCAAATGGGCTTGGATGTTGAATTTGGAGCTGATCCAGCATCGGGTGGTTTTTTCAACACCGACTACAAAAAACACGATGACCTGAAACAAATGTTGGACAGCAACAAAGATGGCCTAAAACTTGAAGCCATGAAAAGAATCATAAGTATGTTAGCCAGAGGACGGAATGCCTCGGATCTCTTTCCGTCTGTTGTGAAGAACGTTGTATCTAAAAACATCGAGGTGAAAAAACTTGTCTATGTCTATTTGGTGAGGTATGCAGAAGAACAACAGGATCTAGTGCTTCTGTCGATTAGCACTTTTCAAAGGGGTCTAAAAGATCCGAACCAATTGATTCGAGCAAGTGCTCTAAGGGTACTCTCTAGCATTCGGGTGCAGATGATTGTCCCGATAGTAATGTTGGCCATTCGGGACTCCTCGTCGGATATGAGCCCTTATGTGAGGAAGACCGCGGCTCATGCAATTCCCAAACTCTATTCGTTGGACCCTGAGCAGAAGGATGAGCTGGTTATTATAATAGAGAAACTTCTATCCGATCGTACAACTTTGGTAGTGGGATCAGCTGTTATGGCTTTTGAAGAAGTCTGCCCAGAACGTGTCGACCTCATTCACAAGAACTTTCGTAAGCTCTGCAATCTTTTGGTTGATGTAGACGAATGGGGACAAGTGATTATCATAAATATGCTTACCCGATACGCCCGAACACAGTTCACGAATCCGAATGCGGGCGAAAATCACAAAGATGGCATCGAAGAAAATTCGGAAAAATTCTACGACTACAACGATGGCGATGAGAATTCATCGGGTGATGATAAGAAGAAAAAACGCCGTTCAGCGTCAAAGCAGTCTGTGTGCTCATTGGACCTGGATCACCGTATGCTGTTGCGTCAGGCAAAGCCTTTGTTGCAGAGTCGCAACGCATCAGTGGTCATGGCTGTGGCTCAGCTCTACCATCACGTTGCTCCTCATGTGGAAGTGAATATCATCGCCCAGTCATTGATTCGTCTTCTTCGTGGCCACAAAGAAGTCCAAAGCATTGTGCTCACCTGCATAGCTTCGATGTCAACAAAGCGGAAATCTATTTTCGAGCCTTACTTAAAGTCTTTCTTCGTCCGCACCAGTGATTCAACTCACATTATGCTGTTGAAACTGGAGATATTGACTAATTTGGCCTCAGTTACTAATACTGCAATGCTATTAAGAGAATTCCAAACTTACATCAATAGCAGTGATCGGGCTTTTGTGGCAGCTACCATTCAAGCAATCGGACGTTGTGCTGCGTCTATTAAAGAGGTCACAGACACTTGTCTAAGTGGGTTGGTGCATTTGCTGTCCAATAAAGATGGTAAGGGGGGTTTATTTTGAATTTTTCAATCAGGCAAATGACTCAATTGCTCTACTTTGTATCAAGAACATATTGTTGCTGAAAGCGTTGTTGTCATCAAGATGCTCTTGCAAACCAAAGCAGCTGAACATTTTGAAATAATATCACAAATGGCTGGGCTTCTTGACTTCATCACCGTGCCAGCGGCACGTGCTTCAATTCTCTGGCTTATTGGTGAATACAATGAAAAAGTGCCGAAAATTGCACCTGATGTTCTTAGGAAGTGTGCTAAAACTTTCTGCGATGAGGTAGGAATACGAGATGGAAAAGCTTATCTAATAACAATTTTTAACATTTTAGGAAGACGTTGTTAAGCTACAGGCACTCAATTTAAGCATGAAACTTTATTTGATCAATCCTGAGCAGACATCTTTGCTGTGTCAGTATGTTTTCACATTGGCTCGTTATGATTCTAATTACGATGTCCGGGATCGTGCCCGCTTTTTGAGACAGTTTATTTTGCCTGCCAATGAAGGTGGCAATATATTCTCTAGAAATGCACACAGCATTTTTCTTTCTCCAAAGCCAGCTCCGGCACTGGAGGGAAAGTACCATGGCAGAGATCATTTTCAACTTGGGTCGCTGTCGCATTACTTAAATATGCGTGCAAACGGCTACAGAGACTTATCGGACTTTCCTCGCGTTGCATCGGATTCATCGCTCCGGAATACTGTCCCCTATGACGACGAGTCGCCCTCACAACATAATGTATCTCAAGAAGTCGTTAGCGAGACTGGCAAATATTCTAGCGAAAAAAAAGAAAACAACTTGGAATCTTCGGACTCGGAGGAGTATAGCTCGAGTGATGAGTCATCTGCTGAAGAAGATGGTGTTGACGAAAAGAAGGTCAATGCAAAGAATAAGGATTCCAATGGTGATTCCGATAATGTTGACCATTCAACAAGCTCCAGCAGTAACAGTCAATCGAGTTCGGACGATTCTTCGTCTTCAGAAAAGAGCAGTTCTGAGTCGGAATCAGAAAGTGAAACTGAAAAAGCAAATGAAACTCCGTCGACGACGCAACCAAAACCTGCAAGTGATTTAGATCTTCTCCTTGACTTGGGTGACATTCCGGATGGAGGAGCAATTTTGACTCCGTCACATGGTGGATTTTTACCTCCTGGTAATGGAATTTGAATAATCAATTTCACTAAGCAATCCTTTAATATTTGTTATACTTTAGGAACTCCAGGAGATGGTATTAATTCGCTTGCAGCTGCCAACCGTATCGATCTAATCGGTCCGTCCTTCATTAATCACAAGCATACCGTATTGCTGAACAAACTATCCGGAAACGGTCTTAGTGTTACTTTTCGTTTTACTCGTTCGCCGCACATTTTCTCTTCCTGCATGGTGTCAATTGAACTTATTTTTACAAATCATTCCAACGATGAAATTACCAATATTCAAATCGCGCCACCAAAGTTCCTTCCTTCAGGGATGCATATCAACGAATTCGATCCCATTATAAGCCTTCAGCCCCAAAAGAGTGCCACTCGTATACTAGGCCTCGACTGTAAGGATTCGACTCAAGCTTTCGAGCTTGAAATTCAATCGAACAAAGGAAATTCCAAGATTTCCCTCAAAGCACCCATTGGAGAGTTGATTCGATCGATTCACATTGACGAGGATTACTTCCGGGAAGAACGTCAAAAATTACGAGGCATGAACGAACATCAGTGCAAGGTGCCGCGCCAATCCACTGACGACATAAATGCTCTTAAAACGAAGGTTTACCAGAAGTTAAATGTGGCCAGCATCAATTGCTCGAAACCAGATCTTGTATACTTTGCTGGTCAAACACTATCCTCCAAGAGTTTAGTACTTATTTCATTTGAGCTACTTGAAAGCGAAATTTTGATTTTGGTTAACTGTGAAAAGATGGTTATTGCATCTATAGTGCTCAATGAATTACGAAGTGCAATAACTGGACAAGTGTGAGCATTTTTAGTCTTTAACTTTATTTAATCAAAAAATTGTTTATATGCTTTTTTCATGACTTAAACGTAATAAAAATGTTATTTGTGTCATATTCATTAAAAGAGCCATTTGCGTTGAGGCGAAAGTTGAGGACGATCGTTTAGATTTTTATGGAATAATTGACAGGTTCTATTTTGAATGGGGCTTTGGAAATATTTACAAGTCTTCCGATTTTCCTAGCAAGCGTCTCAAATTGAATGGCCCATTTAAGTCGCTACTAGAAACACTTTTGGTTTTATTTATAATTTTTAAAGAGTTTCAAGAAAATTAAAAAAACATAACAAAATAAACACTGAACAATAAGCTTTCAGCATGCACCATCATTATTGTGGTGTGTATTATGTAGGTAACTGATTATTTATTAGTTCGACCTGTACTCAAAATGGTGACTATTTATTTGGTTCATGAGGTATACCTATGCTTTAGTTTATTACATTTAAATTGTATCCCGATTTTTTAAAAATATTTTTAACCTTTATAACCCTGGATGGGATTTATTAAATCTAAAAATTAAAAAAAGTCAAAATAAAACAATAACAATGAGACAGAGATAGATTATAGCCTGGAATAGCACATAGGTTATTTTTTATCCCGGTACAATGTATGTAATAAAATAGAATTTATTTTAAATTTTAAATACTTTGAGGACTTTCCACTCCGATGTTTGTATTGAATCGCATTACAAGCCAGGATCATAAACTTAGGTTCACCATAAAAAAATAAGGGATTATGTCAAATTTATCAAACTGACATAATTTCTAATTTTTTGAGCGTGAGGCTAAATTTATGATTTAACCCATTTTAGAATCTTTCTAAATTAACTTATTACATAATTTATTTCCAGAGTTAACTTACTCCGTTTTAACTTACAAATTGTAGTTAAGGATAACAAAAATGTATCCTATGGACATCTAGAACTGCTACAGTTCCTTGAATGCTTTTAGAGTATTTAAGAGTTTCTCCCAAAAATATTTCTACTTGAGGTAACCTAAGAAATTCTTCAGATAACCAATTCATTTCGAAAAAAAACTCTTCAAACATTAAAACGACAAAACAAAACAACAAAAATTAACAATATCAACCAGTCATATTTATTAATTCATTAAATATTTGCATTCTTGAGTTCGTCTCGTTTAAAATTACGTATTGCCGAAAGTAACTGATCTCTAGGATCTGCATTGTTTAACGATATGTGTTGTGCTCTATTATTTGATTTTTGTTTTGTAACAACTGCTCGGATTATTGGTGGTGGCGGTGCTTCGGGAACTGGCGAAACAGGCGGCACTTCTGTTTGAATGCTGATATTGTTTTTAGTGATTTTTGGTGTGGTTTGCGGGTTTGTTTGGTTTTTCAGGGTGAAGGGAGATGGCTTTGAGACATCAACATCAGTATTAATATCAGTATCAGTATCTTGCAAAGGTACAATTTTTTCTTTAAAACCGGTTTTGCGCAAGGTGCCCTGTCCGAAAACAGGTTGTGTTTGCTTGATCACAGGGGGTTCTGGTACAATTCGTGTTATTGATGTCGATCTATATAGAGGGGGCTGGCTTAGGGGCCGATTGTTGTGCGCTAGTTTATTTGATGTAGCTGATGGAAGGGGCCATTGATTTGACGTTCGAGCGCCTAAAATAAATTTGGGCATTGTTGACGTTGGTGATGAATTTTGTGATTTAGTCATCTCTTTTACGATCAAACAACTCGGATTTATTTCTTTAAATGTTTCCTTTCCATTGCTGCTTTTTACAAAGTCCATAGTCGCTGAAACAGAACTAAATTTCTGGTAATTTTTTTGCGGCGCCAAATCACCTCTATTTACATTATTTGTGGTGTTGCCGCCGCCGCCGCCGCCGCCGCCGCTTCCTTTGCTTCCATCAACAACGCAGTCTTGTTCATTCTTAATTAAAACCTGGACCTTGGGCCGGTCACTCCAAGTAGAAAAATGTATGTTAGGTGGCCCCGAATACCGATAGATTTTCTCTGATTCAGTTGTCTGATTCAATTTGTTTCTTTTTAATATATTATTACTCTTTGGTGATGGTTCTTCCATTGTTTGGATATCACATTCAGTTGGAGGGCATCGGTTAGATTCCTCGTTGCCGTTGAGACTGTTTTTTCGTGAGTTCAGAATGGATTTAATCACTCCTAGGCTTTGGAGGCTTGGTGATTCACCGATACTGAGTTCACTTGACGATCTACGACGGCGGCTAACATATTCGTCTGTTGTGGTGTAATTATTTCGCTGATTGTTGGAATCTATTTGAGCTAGCGATAGAAATGAAGAGCTGCGAATGGCCAAATTGGATTTCGCTGAAATTGCTGGTTTTGTTTGTATTGCAGGTTTTGTTTGTAAAGATGGTGTTTTGAAGTTGGGCTCATCCTTGATAAGTAGGTCTTCGTCTCCTACCAATCGCTCCAATGTGCTTATCAAAGGCTCTTGTTTATCAGATGTCTGTGTGGGATTGGTAATCCTGTCATTTGTAATCTGGGTCCCTTGTTTATCAACTGTGTCTTCCATTGATTCATTGGTTTCTGGTACAATTGACTTTGCATGCGGCTGTTTCAGCAGTGATTTTTGTGTGTGGTTTTCAGAGTTGACATTAACTTCTTTAATTTCGTCTGGTTTTGGACTTTCAACTTCCACCAAAGACTGCTGTAGAAGATAATCACATTTAATATCTATAATTTCAGCTGTTTTTTGTTCCTCTATTTGTTTATCTTTAATGATTGAATTGACTTGGTTCTCCATAAGCGACTTTGCCTGGTTGTATTCCAATGATAACGACTTCAGGTCTGAGGTATTGGCTTTAACTTCTTCAACTACCGCAGGTGATGCATCAACATCAGCAAAGTTTGGTGACTTGCCAACCTCCTTTGCGGGAGGTAATTCGGATTGGGACTTTTGTTCGATTTTATTATTTGGCAAAACCTCATCGGGTACTTCAAATGTTTTATGATTCGATAAACTTTTCACAATAGTCTTTCCAAGTTTCAGATCATAGACATTGACCGTTTCATCATCTTCAGAGCTTGATTCAACAAATGATTTGTGTTTTCTTTCTGGACTTTGTGTAGATGAAGAGTTACACGACCGATCAATAAGTTCTTCTCCGTCATCTAAAACAGACACTTTTGAGTCTGAATTAATGCTTTCGACAGGAGTAGCTCTAGCATCGGTTATTTGTAAAAGTGAACTCGGTTCTGGCGTTGGACTCCGATTCACTTCAGTTTCGGATATATTTTTGGAATTTACAGGTAATTCTTCTATGTGTTCTGAAATTATGCTACTCGAAGAAGATGACCTTGGCAATGCAATAGGGACATCTTTTAATGTCGACAAATCATTGGACTCATTTTCTTCAGGTTGTGAGTTATTGAACTTTTCGGTCGGAGATTTAGTCAACCTAGGTGGAGCCACTGGAACTGGTTTTTTCGGTAGTGTTTGAACTCTTCGTCGTGGTGAAGGCTCTGGTTGGTTTATAGTGGAAATAATTTCAATAGTGCTGTGAGAATTTAAAGTTTCGCTGGATACAAGTTCAATACTTGTCTTAGATGTTTCCCTGCTTATTTCTTGGCATTGAGAAATGTAATTTCCGTTGTTTTGTAAGCTTCCTTTGGTATTCCCATTACAGTCGATTGAAAGAGTTCCTTTTTTAAACTCATTCGTTTCTGAGTTTAGACTTCGATGTTGGTTATCGGTCTTATCGGTATTTAATGAAATCTCGCTATTTGTTTTCGTTCGAAGAATAACTTCATTCTCAATTGATAAATTTTGACTTGGTGGCCTTGGTGCTAGTCGCTTTTTTCGCGCTGGAATGACTGGTGCCAAATGTTTCGGGGTTCCTAATTCAGATGGAAATTGCCGAAAGTTGGAGTCAATGCCGGATGAACTCATGGAATTGAGTGAAGTCCTTGAACTATACAAACTTGGTGTATTTGATATGTTTTTGGAGTTTCTGCTGAATTTCGATGAAGAAAAAGAGTTTCGTCTAGAAGTGCCGTTGCTCTCTGTTTTGTTGCTTAAACGAATTTCTGATAGTCCTACAGCTCCGATTGTAAGTTCACAACTAAAAATTTGACTAGGATCCGCTGAAAAAAAAAAAAAATTAATTTATTTCTTGATTTTATGAGTATAAATATGTGTGAAATAGATTAAAGTAGATGGTTCATAAGATTAATAACTTGGATACAATTTACGTTAACTTTTATCAAATCACACATCGTCTTTGTGCACAAGTTTGCTTTACGAACTAACCTGGATGCTGGAACTCGTATTTGTCCGGGTCGAGTTGTTTATTCTCACACACCAATTGGAGGAGTTTGTGCAGCAAAACTTTTGCCCCAAGACGTGCCACATAAAGCTGGTCCCTAGGCAACAAGACAGTTATCCGAAATGTTTGCTCGAACGGAGCATTGCTTGTGGCTATCGGCAAAGGTGTTATCCTATTTTGATGTACTTGACTAGACTCGTTGATATTTACAGTGGATTTGGTGACGCTTAGATTTGTTGATGATCTGGATAAGTTGCTGTTCGCTGATAAAAAGATTTAAAATACAAATTAATATTTGTGTATTTAAGTTTAGTATGTAGGTACTAAATTACTTACATTCTTTATGCTTGCCAAGCAATCGGTTGATAGTGGAAAATCCATTCTTCATTGTCATATAAAGTTTAAATGATTCTAACGTATGTATCTAGATTTGTATATTATGTATCTATGTATGTATAAAAATTTGATTTCTAGGTGGCCTCTTTCTGACCGACACAATGCGTAATCTCAGTTCAAGATAGTGAATCTTTCATTATAGAGCATAATATGACTGCAGATTTGTTTATTTGACTTATATCTGTAAAGAAAGATAAAAAAGTAGAGATGGTTATTATTTTCATACTGTAGTATCTTCTTATGTACATTTGTATATCTGTTTGTGTAAACTTTGTATAATTTTTGTACATACAAGCGTTTTTATGTATGTACATTGTACATATCTATAATAGAGATGTTTGTATAAAAGACTAGAAGTAATTTTTTGCTTTGCAATTAAAAAAAAAAAAAAACCTTGGCTTAATTGTTTGTTTGTGTTTAGCAGTAATTTACGTTTGTTGGAATGGCACATTTCGCTTCAATTTACAAATGAGTTTTCATTCTCTTTCACTTGGGTTACAATTTAAACCGTTATCTAATACAAAAGTTATTAATTTTGCCTTGACGAGCTAAGATGAGCTTAAAATAAAAACGAAATTTTGTAATTGAGGTCTTATTTGTAGAAGAGGACAAAAATGTGTAGGGTGACTTTGATTTTAAATAAAATCACGGAATTGAAAAACAGAATAATTGAAAGTTTCTTCATGGTTATGTTAGTAAATTAATAAATTATTTAATTACTCGCTTATATTATATTTCCCATAATTTGCACTTTCGTGCAAACTTAATTTTTCTTATTGAATCAGTTTTCTCTACATATTTCCTACTTCTATCAGCTAGGAAGAGATTTAAGTCAATAACAATATGGTATAGCACGCACAGGTGTAAAGTTACTTCTACCAACTTGGTGTTCATAACGAACAACTACCTTATAGTAGCTGGCTGGCTATTAGGGACCGGTCTGGGTGGAAAGTTAAATTGTGGAGTCTGCTGTTCGTGGTGGTTCACCCTGTCTAAAAATCGACATCAAAAGAGAGTAGAAACTTTTACATGTGTAATCCAATAATTATTACGCACTTGAGAGTTTTGTATGATTTCTTAAATGCCAAACATAAGTAGCTATAGCTTTTGTTTTTTGGAAGTGGGAGCGGAAGGTTTGATTTCGAATAGATAACGAAGAAAATTAATTTTCATTTTTCATTTAATGATGAGCGCAAACTTCTTTAGAGAGAGAAAGGCAGTTCATTATTTTTTTAAGAGTTTAGAACTATGTATGACGTTTAAGTAATATGTCCAACTGGATTGTACAAACTTGCTGTTGCTGTGATGGTACAAACTGTGACGTATTTACACATGTGATAAGTGAGAGAACCAATGACATGTAATGATCTTAGTTTAATTAACGTTTACGACTAGAAGTTTAAATGTATCTAAACAAACTTCAACAAATATAATTATTATTATCAACTTAAAGGTTGTTATTATTAAATCAATATTATTAAATCGCTCAATGATCAGTAAGCTTATAAGTTTTGTTTTCAAATCAAATAATACAATATCTTAAAGGGTACTGTTTGTTCAAGTGTCTAGAAAATCGATAGTGTGTATGATTGAATCAAACTTCCTTGTTTACATTTTCAAGGATATTTGGTTACATTACAAATATTTGGCAGTTACTATTGTTCTTTTTTGATATTATAATAATTAAGTATACTATAGTACACATACTCATGTATTTTATTTTTCATTCTTATTTTAAATTAATATTCGAATTTTGTATCCCTTATGGAAAATATTTTTTCACCAATGTTTACGGAATGGTTTCGATTCGCTAGAACTCGAACTTGATTCATTTTAATCAGTATTATTGTTCTTAGGTCACATATTTTCATTTAGAAGTAAGATTTCATTTTGGGATGTTTTGGGATAGTTATGAAACTTCAAGTAAAAAGTTCTCCAACTAGTCCACTTTTATCCTAATCTTTTCAACTGATGTACTACTATTTAGTTTAACAAAAACGTTTTCTTCAAAAGTTAATTTGATTCAATTTCTGCGTTTTAAATTTAATAAACGTCAACAATACAAAATCATTTCATTATATTCAATTTTCACAAGAAGTGCTCTTGAACTTGAGTATGAGTAAAACCAAATCAATTTAAGTTATGTGTTTTAGTTTTCAAGAGCCTTTAGTGCCAAAAATAATGTTCTCATGAAGTGGCAACACTAAAATTTTCTTCAAAATTTTAGATAACAATAATATTAATAAAGAGAATAATTATTGTATGTGATTGTTTAATGTAACCTATTAATTTCAAATTTTAGATTTTAAATAAAAGTTGTACACTATTTTAACTAAATCTCCCGGGTGGCTTCCAATTGGACATTATAAAGAAAAGAATGCTGCCAATAAGCCTAACTACGACCTTATCTAAATCGCTTCTTTAGGACATCCTTTGACAGATTCTGTGAGTTTTTTCGTCAAAATTACTACATTAGAATACTCTTCCACTGATTAATAATTATTATTTCTAGCATTGAATTTAATTTTCAATCTTAAATGAATGACAGAATTTTTGTTTCTTTACAAAACGAAATTTTAATTCCCCACTTGATTTACACATCTTTTTCAACCTAGCCAAAATATTATCTTTATATCAGGAAATTTAAAAGAAAATGAACTATGAAAATAAAAACATCCTCTTCCTCATACTTTTGGTTGATTTTGAATTATCCAAATAAAGTGAAACAATTTATTATATTGAAAATTGAAAATCCCTATCAACACAAATCCTTCTTGTTCTAAAGTAATGATCTGTGTAAACCTCGAATCTCTATATTCATCTCAAATCATGAACTTTTTAATTTCAAGAATACATGTTCGAGGCTGAGGTGCGATTTAAAAGTATCCAAAGTTGGAAGCTCACTTAAGTCTTATATGGACGCTAATTCTACAATCCAAATTCGTACATAGTCCTTCATTGAATCAATCATGTTTACTTGGCACTATGTCATACTTAGGCTATGTCACGTCTGATAGCATCAAGCAATGATTTGTATGACTGACCTCCTTTAAATAAGTTCTTGTACATAGAATATGGTAATTTGGTTTTGCTGAAGTCTCAACTTAACACTCGTCCCTAAAGGCCCTTTGCATTACCTACTTGTTTATAGAAAATGTTTTATCTTATTAAATCAATCAAATTTACACTTTGATGTAATCACTTTGAAACCATGTAGTTATGTACATCTAAATGTTTATAAATATCAAGTTTAAAATGCCTTGTTAGTTGGGAAGTTTTGTTTCATTTCAGTTTTTTTTTCTATCATTTATTCAAGGTTAAATACCTGATTTTAGTTGTGCGACTAAGTAGTATCTACACAGAATACGTAAGTAATTAATTACATAATAAAATAGTTATTTTTTTTCTATACCTGTATTTTTCTATAACGACAAAAAATGTGTAGACATTCTTTAGATATTCTTATCTATTTGTTCGGGAAAATACACAAAGTAAAGAATTGATTTTATAAGTTGTGTTTTTTCCGTTCAAGTATCTAAATACACATTAGTACGCGAATAGAGTGTGTCCATCACATCTCAATTTGATAGACGATAGCAGCGGCGGCGATAGAGAGTTATGTTCTTTTGCTGTTGTTGTTATTGTTAAAATTCGACGTCGGTCGATCATTTTTCGTCATCTCGGTTTTGATAACGATAAGAGCCTTCTTTTCACTTTATTTATGGTCTTGAAAGTAAAGTTTATAACCTTTTATTTCTTAAGTGTGACAAAGGTTAATATTTTATGATGATGGAATGGCGGGCAGCTGATAAGTATGTTTGGTTAAGCCGTGAGTGGGAAAACTTTCACAAACCAACTGTATGGAATCTGATTCATCTATTCGATGGGAAAAAATTGCATTTTCTACAAGAACTGCAAAAACTGGAAAACTTTTGAAACTTGTTGCACTCTTTGGAGAATCAAATTTATTTCTGTTGTCTTTGAAATTATTCTCGAAAAAATATTTCCTCTTTTCGTTAAAATTGAAAATTCTGCTTACCTACTTAGATATTGAAACGCAACCACTCAGTTATCCTCTTTGCGAAAAAAAACTCAAAACTAAATATTTTATCTATGCACATATGTATATGTAAATATTAGCCGACCACACCTTAATTCTTGTTTTCGTCTTCTTCAAAAGATGCACTTTTTATTTGTGTTAGTTGCCGCCGCCGATGTCTCTAGACTTTGCAAAATCACAATGTTTATAATTACGTTTTTAATAACAATAGAAGTTTTTTTTTTCTTCTCTCAATAATTATTAGAATCCGACACGTTTCTGCAGCCGATATTCACGTTAGACTAACCGAAGGAAGGAAAAGGAACGTTCATATGCTAGTAGCTTTTTTGTTGATGTTGTTTTTGTTGTTGTTGTTGATTACATGCTTTTCTGGCCTTTATTTGTTTTATCAAAGCTCTTGATATATGTGTTTTTTTTTTTATTATCTTATCATTAATAGAAATTTACAAACAGAACAGATCGCATCACGCAGAGCACATTACGTATCGTACTCAGGTGTGTACGAGTATTGATAAATAATTATTTTTTTATTTAAAAAGTAAAAACATAACTGATTTTAATTAACAGCAAGGTCAAATTTGATTTTTTTTTTTGCTGCAAACATTAATTATGATAAAGAGAATTAATAAAAAAAAAAAAAGAAAAACGATTTAGTCAAAAGTAAAGTCGATAATTTTACACGGAAAAAACAAGACTTTGTTGTATGTTTGTATATTCAAATTAACTGGTTTCTTTAATAATGTAGCATCAAAGAATATAATTATCGATGCTTAATAACATAGTTAAGAAATTCAGTTGATATATTAACCATAACTTGAATTTGTATATGTTTTTTTGGTTTATTTAATATTTTGTTTTTGAATATATAATTTGTTTGGTTGGTTCATCGAAATGCTACTACTGACAAATTGCCATTTTGTCATTTTTTTTAAACCAAATTATTTGTCATAAAACTCTAAACAAAATTTTATCTGAGCTACATAATATACATAGTTAAGAATTATGTTGATATAATTAATTCATACTGATATAAGTTACAAAGGTAATAAAACAGCTCATGGCCCTAAAAAACAGTTGAAAATCATGTTTTTTTAAAAGGAAGAATTATGTAGTTCAACAGATGATAATCATTTGTTTATCACATTATTAATTTCCGAGAAAGATAATTCTTGTCTAGAATCAAAAATTGAGTAAAGCTGATTAAATTTGAAAATAGTGCGTATACGCCCAAGTGGACCGCACTATTTTATCAGCAAATTTTCTCTTTCTTCCTATAGAAATATTGTTTTTGATATAAGATTTACTTGGGTTTATTAATAAAGAAATGTCAAAAGAGCTTTATGAAGGAACTATCTTGTCCTTTAACTCATTTTAATCTTAAAAACTACCAAACTCGAGATAAGTGGGAACCTTATCAACGAATATATTAGCAACTTTTAAACATTGTAGTTTGTTTTTGAATACAGAATATTGTTGAATATGTACATAATATATACTGTGAGAAAAATACTAAACGGGCTTAGTGCGAATGGTTTCCTGCTAATGGTTTATTCTTTTAAATACATAGTTTTTTTTTTAATGTTCAATTATTTAGAGAAATTAACTTTATTTCCTTTAAAATCAACAACTAATGTATTGAATCTCTGGGATACCTAAACGTATTTTTCTATTGTTTTTTATATGTACATTTATTATGTGTGTTAATATTTATTTATTTAACGATTTGCATTCAAAATAGATATGTATTAAATTACATATTTTAGTCAATATTATCGATAAATAAATAATACATATTGTTCATAACAAACACGTTTTTCCAAATCGAATTCTTTATTCGTCCTATATTTTTAAAATATTTGAAACTAAATTTTTTCCAATCTTTTCAATTCAGAGATCAGTTTAGTAGTTTGTAATTATTTTTGATAAAGTTGACAATTTGTTTGTTTTTTGCATTAACCATTTTGGATTTGTTCTTACCGAAAAGGGTTAAATGTTGGCCTTTTCCAATTAATTTTTTAGGAAAAAAGTCAACTATTGAGAGATATTTTTAAAAATGGAAAATAAATCTCAACCGATAACCTTTATTTATATTTTTTTGTTTAAATAAGTGTCAAACCGTAATCGAAATGTCTTAAAATGAAGTAGTAACTCTCCGAGAGAAACCAGTTAAAAAATAAAGGTTGACAGTTATTTCTGATCTCTGTTTAAAATTCTTTTTCGTGACAGAACGAAATCCGAACAGAGTTTAATTTTCCGATTTTTCACAAGTCACAAATGTTTTTCAAAAAAAAAACTTAATTTATTTGAGAAATTAAATTTTCATCTCCCGAGAAAAGTATCTGTATGAAAAATTAATTTATTCGTATATTTTACGAACTCGGCTTTGTTAACATTTTCAAAATCTTAAATAACGATAGATACTTTTAAGTTAATTTTAATTAAAAAAAAAGATTTAAAAAACAATATCGAAGAATTGCTAAAAATGTTATCGAATTCCATTTAAAAAATTTAAAATAGTTTTTTAAGGAAATATCAATAAATACAATTAAATTTTACCTAGTCAACTATTTTTTTTTCATTTTGAAGAATTGTTTAAATAAAATTCAAAATTCAATCGGATAGCAGATTTCATCAAAAATTGTGTTTTTTTTATTGCGAATGTATTACACTTGCCCTTAGCAGCTATCGATCCCAAAGTGAAAATAAAAAAAAAAGTTTGTAGATTTTATTACGGATGAAGATATTGATATCTTTGCAAATAAAAGATAGTATTATTGTAGATTAATGGAAATCTAATATCCATGCATATGCATATGCATGTTTTGGTGTTGCTTTTAATGATGTTTCTATTTCTTTTTTTACACCATGTTTATGCATTTGAATTGATGTTATTTTTTTTAATTTATTGTTTGTTGTTTATATAGAATGTATAAATATAAAATTAAAAAAGATTATATGTACGTATAACAACACAGTTTTGCATTTGATGAGAAAATGTTTGATTGTTAATTTTTACTTATGGTTTTCCAAGAACGTTTTATTAAATAATCTTGAAATATCTTTTTTTTTAAGTATTTTTAGATGCAGATTAATATGATTTATTTATTTTTAAAGTTGTCCGAAAAATTGAATTAATTATTCAAATTTGATTTGTATGTCTTGAAGACTTAATTTTAGCATTAAATTGACTTAGGCTTGAACTTCAACATGACTATGAACAAGGGCCAATAGGTTGTTATGAAATTAACTACAAACTCAGATGATATTAACACACAAACTTCGTAAATTAAACATGCACTTTTGTTCACTAAATTTGCCAATAAAATAAGATTTTTTTTTTTTTGAGACCTTTGAACTCTCTAACACATACTTTGAATGAATCTTTCATCATTGCGAAGCTAGAAATGTGTACGTATAATTTTTTTTGTTGAGGTTAATTGAACATAAATGTTTACCGATGACGAGATGCGTCAAGTAGCGTCACCTCAATTTTGCAAGCCAAATGACCTCCCGCAAAATTCACTTTATTTGCTTTTATTAAATGCTGTTTGCATTTGCAAATTAAAAATCAATTCAATCAGTTGGTGTCATTCGTTTTTATTTTTTAATTTTTATATATATTTTTTTCAATCTAAAATCCAAGCAAAATGATTTGATTGTTTTCTTTAAATCCTCGAAGCCCAAAATTTATTCTGTCGTCAATTGTTGACTTTGTCATTAATTCAAACGAATCCAAACGAATGTCCAATTTAAACCACTTCGATTTAGCTGATTTGTTTCAGTAGTTTATAGAATTTTATTTTATTACAATACGAAAAAAAAATATACGAGTATTTATGTTAATTTATATACATACATATGTACATACATACATATATAAATAAAATAATCTGTTCTTTCCTTTCAAATTCTTATATTTGTAAATCTTATACTTGGTTAAATTAATTTTTTTAATATTGCCTCATGTTTGTTCCGATCATTTCGACGCGTCGCGTAGCTGTCATGACGGGAATTTGTTAACCCTTGTGTGTTACTCATTGTTACCTTAAGTTGTTTTTTAATTAATTTTAATTTATTATTGTTATTTTAAATTATATCATAAGAAACTCAACTCGAATACACAAGTTATCTAAATAAGTTTATCAAAAAAAAAAAAAAAAAAAAAAAAAAATACCTATATATTTAAACACCGATCATCCATGCTGATGAATACTTATTAAAAAGTTTAAAGCTTCTTCTTTGAGGCGAATAAAGTTTACTCTGTCTTGGCAGCTCTAACACAAAACATTTCATAGATCTACAGATGCAAAATTTATAGATGCATTCCAAAATGCACTATGCGCACACACTCAAATATATACAAGGCTTCATTAAATGAGCTTATAATTATTTATATTTGCATATTTGTAAGTGCATTATAAAAATAGTGATGAGAAATTAACACTAGAGAATTTATTAATTGAAATTAATTTACGCGCATAGTTTTACCCAATTGCTAAGATACAAATTAGAATCGAATTTTAATATTTGAGTGTAGGTTTTAAAATTATTCTGCGATTTTAACGTCACTAAATAAGTTTAAATTCTAAGCAAAATTCTTATTCTAAGACAGTTTCCAAAAGAGTGTTTCTATTGCGCTTAATTGAATTAAATTTTTCCAAAACTTAAATATGTAGATTTTTTTGAAAAAATAAGTCCTTGTGTTGTTACTTGGGTTAAAGAAGTACAAAAATTAACTTAAATTGTTTTTCCTTGTTTTCACAATTTTTCAGAATTTTGTAAACATTTTTAAACAACAAAAATATTGGCTATCCTTCAAGAGTATTTGAATTAAAATTTAAAAATTATATTTTGACATCCACTATAACATTTGTTGAACATGTCAATTTTAAGCTATTAAATCCGCATTTTTAAAGTAAAAAATACCTTAAATCCAGAAAATGTAAGTTTCCCGAAATATAATTCAAAAACATTTCAATTATTAATTTAAGCAAGAAGTTTTTAAGTGAGCCCTTCGAGAATGGCAGTATTCTCGCCAAAATATGGATTCACCTTGCCTCGGTTTCGTTTTAGTCCTTTCTATGTATGTATGTGAAACCGATATGGAAAAACGAGAAACTATGGTGAAAATCTGAGCTTATTATTCTAAGATCCCTTTGGTCATTGCTTATATCAATAAGCTCAATATTCGGAGTGAATAAAATCAAAAATAAAAAGGCAAACAAATTTTAAAATTGCTCTATAGGGTTTTTTTTTTTTTTAAATAATGTCCATAAACTTTAATAAGTAATAACAATCTCGAGAACTTAGATTGTGAATGTTTGGTTTGCCTAAAGATCCTCTTTCTTTAACTATTTATTAAATTTGAAATAGTTAACTAGCCGTAGAAATATTAAATTTGATCGAAATCGATGAAGTCGAAAGCAAGAAACTTAAAACCACATTTTAAGAAAATTGTTATAAAACCGTTCTTTTATAAAGTTTTTAATTCAATTTCTGTGCTTCCAAATTAACTTACATTTTTAAAACCAAAACTTGAAGAAAATCGAAAATTAAACCTATTACGAAATTAAAGGAATTGAATAATTTATTAATCTCGTTTCTAAAATTACTTGTTTACAAAAATATATGTAAATTGTCAAGCACTTGGACGGTTTTGATGTAATTGTTCTTTGACGTACGTAGGAAAGAAGTTTAAAACCATTGAAGATAATTTTTGAAAAGAAAAAATAAATAAATACAAAATAATAAATCGTCATTTATACCAAATCTAGTTTAAATAAAATAATATTAAAAAAAATCCTCGGTATCAATTAGAAGCAGGTTCATCAGTTTTGGCCTTTGATGAAATAGCAACGAACAGATGCGGAGTTCCTCGGGCGGTATTTGTAAGAACTATTAAATCTCAGAACTATCCCTTGCTTTTCTTTTTAAGTAAATATATACATATGTATGTATGTACATTTATTTAATTTCATTGAAAACATTTTAAAATAAGATAAAATGATAAACAACTTTTAAAAGTCTTCAAACCATGAAATATGTCTTAAGTGTTGAGTGTTTTTTTTTTGTTTAAATTAAGCCATTTCACTTTTTTTTTAGAAGATTGTATTATTAAATAATAGTCAAAATTAAATTATATTATAATATGATTAGATGATCGGCCAACAACCTAGGTAGAAGAAATGACCTCATGTTTTGACTTCTTGTTTCTTCTCCTTTAACTTTTAACTAGTGTATTCGAATTCGAATTTTATTTCTTTGCCGGTCAGTTGTGTTCAGCTGAACACCATAATAGAATCAACCAAACGCTCCTCAAGTCGAAATTTAATTACACAAACTATGTATGGTATGTGCATAGATTGTATGTTTGTATTTATGTATGTACATACAATTGTTCATGTATCCAAAAGATGTAGCCTCTGTATCTATTAGGTGCACGTTTTTACTTAAGCACATAATTGGAGTCTCATTTTTGTTGCTATGTTAAAGTGTACGTCTATAGATTATAATTTGGACATTGAAAAATCATTCAAGACTGAATTGTTACTATCAAAACCCAAGAAAAGTCGAAAACCATCAGAAGAGAGTAAGAAAGAAAAGAAGTTCAAAGAAAACACATCACGTACGAAGATACGTATGTACATAAATGTATGTTTGTAAGCTTTTCTTCAAATCATAAAAGAATGCCTATTAAGTCAATGTGATTTTAATTATTATATTCGCGTTTGCATTCCAAATCGGAAGGTTTTATGATTTTATGTTAAAAATTTAAAATACTATAGTGTATTGAACTTTTAGTATGTAATTTATAAGATTGTTATTAGGGTTGAAAAAAAAAAGAATACAATTGATTGTGAGTGCAATCTTTAAAAACCATTAGCTTCATTCAACTCAGAGATTGAAATCATTTGATTTCACATTGAGACTGGAATTGTATTTATTTGACATTCGAAAGATTTAAATAATTTTTTTTTCCAATCATTTATTGTGAGTAAGAATTTGTATTCATTCTAGGTCCATGCATTTATTTAAAGTCTGCATTAATTAGCAGCTTTGTATATTTTTGCAGTCTTTCTTAAATGAAAAAGAATTTTTAAAAATGGAAAGGTATACATAGACTTCACAAAATAATCCAAAAACTAAAATTGAATGCAAGTAGGTCAATTCAATTGAATACAATTAATGCATTATTTTTTAAAATGTATTATTTTGGTCGATAATTTTATTTTACTTTCAAATTTTGGTTTTATTTTTGGGAAATTTTATGTTCTTGTCCCACAGTCAGTATTACAATCATTGATTTATAGTCGTAAAAGATTGTATTCATTTACATTTTATTTTGATTAGTTGTGAAAAACGAAATTTTTTTGTTTTAGAAAATTAACAGAAAATGTTTATATTCTTTAGATTTTTTTTAATGTACTAAGAAAGCTTAATATTGTTCATGGATTTAAAGTTAATTTAAAATAATTTATGTGCTCAAGAAATAAAAAAAAATATACTAAAGAAAACTCCTTTCAATATTGTATTGTTTAAAACTCTCAATATAAAAATAACTTATCAAAAAAAAAAATGACTTTAATTATTTTGAAATTGTTTTAAGACTGAAAACTAATTTATTAATGATCTAACGCCATCAGAATTCTGCTTCGGGGTTTTTTGCACCATAAGTTTTACTTGGAAATACCAACTTGTCATCAGTCATCATCATCATCATTCAATTTAGACAGAAATTATCAAATAAAATGTTTGAATAATTCGGAAATATCCGTTATTTGGAATTAAAATAATGAATAATTTATCCAAAAGTTTTGCATATTAATTAATATGTCTGCTCTGAAGTTTTCAATCAATATAACTACATAGGATTAAATATGTTTATGTAGACTAATTAATCACTATCAAATTGATAATTTTGCACTCTTCCAAAATATTAAATGTATAAACAGTCAAACCTGCTTATTTGAACATTTATGTTAATTGAAATAAATACATTTATGATTAGATTCAACATTAAATGAACATAATTTTTGATCGATTTTGAAAGCACTGTCAATTTATTTTGCTTTATTTATTTATTTTTTGTGCATAGTATGTACAATGTACATATGTGACAAAATAAAAAAAATCTTTGTTTTGATAAATCAAAAATAAATTGATTTTATCTAACAATGGATAACCTTATGACCTATGTAAGTTAAGTTTGCCAACAAATTTTAGTGAGATGTTAATATTTAATTATATAACTAATTAAAATTAAACCAACGAAAATAAAATAAATATTTAATTTAAAACAATATTTTTCGAACTTTAATAGTTAAAAAATATTGACATTTTAATGTTAAGTGTACAAATCGATTTAAATTATTTAAAAGTCTATACTAGTTGTTTTTTTTTTCTTTCGAAAATCTGACCCTCAAACTGTGTTTGACGTTTCATTATTTTATGAGAAAGACATTTTTTTTAAATAGTGGGAGCAAGATAGGATGATGAGATGTCATTTATAGAATGTCATAGAAATACATTTCTTTCGAACGTCAAAATTATCGCTTTTTATTTTAAAAAACATATCTTTTTTTATAATACCATTGAAAAGCTCATAAATAAAACCGTCATTTTCGAGGAGTTTCAGAACTGCCAGTCTCAACAAAGTAATAAGTAGTTGTCAATTCCCACAAATACTGAAAAACTGCCGGCATTTAGTGTTAATTTTCGTGTCTATTTAAACTTCCGAACCCGAGGTTTAATTGTGGGTTAATGCGTAGTTTTATTAAATAAGCCAGAGTCTTAAAATACAAATTGTTAAATATTCTTCAAAGTAAGAATTAAAAAATTGATATTTTTGGCAAATATTGCTTGACACTTATCTAATTTTTCTGTTTCTAATTTTACTGCTCTGTATTTGTACACATATAAAAACTTTAAATAATTTCGACTATCATTTTCGATCTGTCAAAATCACCAACGACACTTGAGTCATATTTGAAAAATTAAAAAAAAAAAAACACCCTCTACATTGGAATTCCTTGTGAAATCAACGATTTTCAAGACGATTTCAGTTGATTTCTTCTTTAAACACTGAAATTCTCCAATCCCGAAAAAGGCAATCGTATACCAACTACCAACCTACTTAGAATTAACTTCATCGAAAATGCACCGTTGTGTATTCTTTTTTTTTTTTTTTAATTTTGTTTTGCTTATTTCCAAGTAATAATATTTTTTTATGCCACCCAATGCACCATCATCAGACGATCGACCAAAAAAGAGAGCGCAGAGAATGGAGAGGGGGTTAAAGCTGTAAAATGCAGTTTCCGGATATATGTACATACATATAATAAACTTATTTTTACCCGAGCTTGAGATCATTTTACGATTAGCTCCTCGGTGCTCGGGCTCGGTGCTCCGCAACTCTGTGCCCCGTGCACAGTGCATCGTACTTAAAGACCGAGTAGGTACATCTTTTGCCTCTCTGTCTCTTTTGCATTTGTATACACCTTTCGTATTTCTATCAAGTGGAACTGTTGCTTAATTCGCCAGCCAGAGCCACAGAAGCTTACAAACGGTGGTGGTGGTATAAATATTATAATGGGAGCTATAGGTAGGCAGTAAATAATGTTGCGGCACGATCGAGGCATGAACTTGGCAATAGCTACTTACCCAATTTTATGTAGGTAGGTAACTACGAGCGTGTACTCGCACCTCTATTAGTGAATCCTCATCAGAAATTCAACTATTGTAGGCACGATTGAGGTGACTATTATTTGACAAAGTATGCGCCCTTAGCCGAAGCACGATTTATACTAACCGAGGGGAGACTCAAGACGAAAGACGATAACCGATATTGCGTAAGCGCCTAAGCCCTGAGGAATGTGGGGGATATTTCTATGAACTATGATATGCAACTAACTAGCAGCGCAAATGGCTGCCAAAGTGCCAGGTACTGCCGTATTCGTCAGTGCATAGAGGTACTCAGGTTTCTCTACCTTTTCCTTTTATTTATTTTAGTTTTTTTTTTTGTTTTTGGTTTTCTTCTAAAAATGTTCAATTCAATTCAAATGTGGAATCAGGCTTAGGAGGCCAACATCGGGCAGGACAATTCCAGTTTTACCCAATAAATTTCTAGAGTTGATACTTGCGTCGCAGATCAGGATTCATATGTATTAAAAAAAAAAAAAAACAGAAACAATTTTTCAGGTGGAGGGCGATGGGAGGGGGTATGTGCTGGCCGGATTTTTTGTTTGTTTTTTCTCTTTTACAGCTGTTCTTGTTTTTGACCAGCACCACTAACGTCACAGATTCACTTGACAACTTTTCTCGACATGCAGATTCTTTTTTCTTATTTTCAAATACTTCAAATTCAAATTCAAATTTTAAAACAAAACATTAATTTAAAAACATCATGGGTAATCGTATTTTTTATATTAAATTCGTAATTTATTTATTTTTATTGTTTTGTGAATAAAAAAAAAAAACTTTAAGTGATCGCCGTGGCGAAATACCTTTGAGCAAGACGAGTAAAAAAGCAAGTTGTTGTACCAAGACCAAGTCAACCACAAATTAACTGTATGATGGCAAATAACATCCATAATACTCATCGGCCGAGTTCGAACAACAAAACGAGTCATAAGTGTGTGATTAGTGTCTATAGGAAGGTA
Organism: Scaeva pyrastri; assembly: GCA_905146935.1. NCBI lineage: Eukaryota > Metazoa > Arthropoda > Insecta > Diptera > Syrphidae > Scaeva > Scaeva pyrastri. Next base: position 40,414,363 of record LR989927.1, on the reverse strand, counting down.
GCTAAGTTGTGTAGTTATTTTCATTAATTTCCCGACGACGACGACGATATTGTCACATTCCGCGGCTGAATTTTGATTTGAGGAGAAAATTAAATTGAAGCTTTCGTTATTTTTTCCTTTTTGGAAAATGATAGATACTCGTAGTTGTATTGTAACACGTCAACGTCAGTTCTTGTAATCCGAATTGAGAGGGGGCAATTTTTTTTTTTTGTGATTTTTTCAACGACAACTCTCGGGGATAACACAGAGCACAACCTCACCTCAAGAAATTTTATGCAAGACTGAATTAAGTCTGAACCGTGTAACGTAAAGTTGTTTTCATTCCGCATTGAGCTGTGGTTTGTGGATTGAGACTTGATGATGTCTTCTTGATTAATGCTCTGTGGAACAGTGCTGTCGATTTTGTAGCTTCGGGTTTGGGATAGAGAAGTGAGAGTTGAAGCTGGAAAATGGAAGTCTTACTTAGGGAAATTTTTATTTGAAAGTAATTCTGTAAAACTCAATACGAAAGTTTGACGTCATGTCTGATGTGTGTTCTTCTCTAGTTCTGTGTAATACGCAGTGATCTGTAACGGACATACATAACTAATGACCTCTGTATGGATGGTAAAATTTGTTACTTTTATTTTTAATTTGACTCACACTATGCTATTTTGTAACGGTTTTGAAAATGAACTAAATTCTTTTTGATTTCAATTTGCAGGTGGTTTATAACGTTGCTGATTTTTTGATAACGTATAGGTACGAATTAATTTTGAATTTATTGGTTTTTATATGATTCAACTTTAATGGTGAGTTTTAAGTTACATTTAATTATAAAATACAAATGAAAGATAATTTTAGTTTAAGTCTAGCAAATTCAACTCTAAAAAAAACGCATGATGACAAGAAATAGTATTTTCAGAGTTTACTTATCATTTTTTTTATTATTATTATTATACTAACTGATCCTCAGACAATGTGTTCTGGTCCATCTAATTATAAAGTATATAAGTATTTCAAAAACCTTGTTCATCATATTTAATATTTTCTATCCTGAAAAGCAAAGTGACATGAATAAATAATTTAGTTTGTTTAAGTTAAATAAAAATACTAAAATACTAAATATTTTGTTAAAAATACTTTAAATTTTTTGAAAATCAACAACTTTAAAATTGGGAATATACATACATATATTCATATGTATGTATATACATACGTACATAAATATTTCCTAAAAAATTGTTTGATAGCTTTAAAATAAATTCATAAAAGCTTTAAAGTGTAAATAAATATTTCAAATTATGTCACTTTGCTTTTCCACCGACCAACATAATATGTTCATTCCATTTCACCTAATAGTTGTTGAATTTTGAAAATATCTATCGAAAAGGCTATAATACACTAAATAAATATCCATATTTTTGAACAAAAAAAAAAAAAACCTTTTAAAAAACAAAAATAAAAAATAAATAATTCTTTCTTATTAATTCGAAATCTTTGAAATAATCGTTAAGATTTTATTTCTGAAACTATTTCTTTGAAAACAAAAATTTTTTTATTAGATGTCATTTAAAAAAAAAATCTAGTTCAACATTAAAAAAAATATAACATTTACGGTTTTACCACTTTGAAAAGAACTTCTGACACATACAAAGCATTTATAAAATAATTTACCGTCAATGCAGTCTGAAAACATAAAAGCTATAATTTTCCATTTTTTTTTTACTATTTTTATGTTTATTTTCACAATGAAGATTCTTCCTAAGTTGGCAGTTTTTAGTAGTCATATTGTTGAAGCTACACATGTCAAATTTGGATTGAATGTCATTGAAATGCTACGAATTGCTCGTGTCAATTGCCAAATCGCTAAGAACGGTCCAGTGTTCAACAATACGTACGAGTACTTATGATATCTAAATGATTTGAAGTGCTGTTAATTAGACACTCATATTCTACGGGGCTTTCTTTTTTTTTGTTAAACTTTTCGATTTTCTTTTAATAAATAAATACTGTCGCAAAGTTATTCTCTGTAATACCTAAATCACAATATCGCGTTAGGTCGGTCCGGCGTTGACGAGCGTTTGATCGTTTTTACGATTTTGTATTTCAAAAAGCGCGATCAACCTCAAGCGTTCACTGACATTTTACACAAAAAATAACACTATTTTAAAAATAAACAACAACAATAAACAAAATTTTGGCTCAGAAATCTCGACAACTAAAAAAAAACGTACATATTTGAAATTGGTACTTTTACTTTATTTTCTTTTATTTTATGTACAAAAAGAAAACAAAAATTTAATTTTTAAAATTCAATAAATAATACATAGCTCACAACAAATTGATTTTCAGCTAACTCCTTTTCGGATCTTTAACAAAATGTGAAAATTTGAATTTAAACAAACCAAGTCTTCAACGATTAAAATAATTATACAAAAACTAGCGGGCCCGGCGAACTTCGTCTCGCCCCGATTTATGGCACGAATTTAAGCTAAGGAAAAATATTTGTGTTACTTTTTCTATTTTCCGTGCAATTTTTTTTTCTAGTTTCTAGTGAATATGAATATGCGTATAAATTTCATACGAATCGGTCAAGCCGTTTCGGAGGACTATGGGAACAAACATTGTGACACGAGAATTTTATATCTAAGATTATTAAAAAAAAATAGTAGTACCCATAATATTACTAGGCACAATACCTTCTATCAGTTACATCAGTTATAGGTACCTACATACTTTCTACTTACTCAAATCACCGACCTTACTTATTCTAAAAATTACTATTTTTATTTTGTGATCTGATGATATCAGTAAATCTTAATGTACAGTTGTTAAAAATCAATAAAATCAAAATCAATCCTTCATTTTCGAATTGTAATCATAAATCATTTATTCCTATGCACTAATTCCATAGTTATTTAATTATTTGTTCATTAACGTACATACCATGAGCAATTATTATCAAGTAAAGGTCTAAAATAAATCACAGCTTAGTTGGAGATAACTTTTACTGCAACATAAGACTAAAATAATTTAATACGAGAAAATATTACTTCAAAGTATCATAAAGATTTATGATCCGTTTGAATAAAAAAAAAATCTATTTGAAATTATCATTCCTTAAAGATTGAAGCTTGTCTTGTTTACTTAGGTATTTGTCATTTTTCTTTTGTTGAATCAATCAGTGTCACTGAATAGACTCAATTTGACACAAGCTTTTTATTTTCCTTTCCTCTCAAAAGCTTTTTGTCTCTTTTGTCTCTTTTGATAAAAATTGATGAATGTTTTCAAATTCAAGTTCGTGGTCATTTTCAATTAAATTAAAATAAATTTAAAACATTTTTTTTATTAGGATTTCAATCTAAAATTTATTACTTCTTTATCTACATTATTAAATTTTTATATTCATATAAGGAATATTCGTTCTAAGGAATTGTACAATAAAAATAATAATTTCTTTAAAACTAAAATAATATAACCATATAAATAAATTAATTCAGCTCTAGTTCTAGGTTAATTTTTTTTTAATTAAATGTAGTAAATTTTAAATTTAACTTTATTCTCACAGAGATATTGTTCTGTATTATTTTGTTAAGACATTATTTTTTTATTTGGTATTCTTTTAGTTCATAAGTTAGAGTCTTAATATTTTTACTATTAAATAAAATACAACTTGAAAGTTTAAATTTTTAAGTCTTTTCAGGCATACTCGTATTTTCTGTTTTCGATAGAAATAAAATAGACTTTTAAAGGAAAATATTGTGACATTCCATTTTTAAATTATTATTTTTAAATTTTATTCAGAAAGATCTTAGAAAAAATTATAATTTAAAATGTTTTTTATTTGAATGAAGAATTATTTTATCGCACTTAAATTTTTAAGATGAGGTAAAAAATATTTTCTTATTTTCATTTCAAAAATAAATATATCTAATTTCAATTTGCTTTTGACAAAAATGGAGCTAGTGATGAATGTTATAGTATAAATTTTAGACAGGAAATTGAATACTCGTTATGGACTGGACATGTGTTTGGGCGTGTTGAGTGTTATTTCTTTTTTTATCAATTTCTGAAAATTTTAATACAACATTTAGACGTTTTGCAAGATTGTAAATCTGCTCATACAATTGAGAATGTATTTTTGCAATAAGAGTTCAAGGCTAATTGTGGATGTGTGTTTTCCAATCTCAAAAAATTAGAATAAAAAAAATTCAACAATATTTTCTAAAACTCGGAAAACTGCATTACTGACTTGAATACACTTTTACAATTTTATAAATTTCAGTTAATATGGACTTGTTTTCACATCATAAAGATAAACTTATTTGTAACGTTCATATGCAGGATGAAAAATAGATCCGCTTAAAGGCAATTTTTATTCATAAGTAAATTCTATATGTGCAAGATTAAAAATCTTCTCCTGTAACTAAAGAAACGCGTAGTTATATTGACTTCTTAATATAGAAAAAAATATTGAGTGCTTGTGCAAGATTAAAAACTGCAAATTAGACTGATGATGAATGCAAGTTAAATTTTTGGCTTTTTGGTGCGATGTTTGTTTCAAAACTGTCAAGACTTTAGTTTTTTTTTTATTGACATTTGAATAGGAAATAGAAAATCACATTTAGCGCCCTCTGAATATCAACACAAAAAGATGACGTTTTCACAGGAGACATTTTAGTTTCTTACTCAATTGGTCTACTACACATTTTCCTCTATAGTCTTATGTGCTGATAATTTTCATTTGACGAATGATAATACCGACTGTCAAATTCTATTCGTAAAAAGTAGCCTTCAAAAATAAAACATAAATATCCTGGTAAAACCGTTTTTAAGGGTTGACCTGTTCTGTAAGTTTCGGTTAATTTAAAGCTAATTCATAGAATTCATCACTATGACTATCTACATCGTCTTATGTATCTATGCATGCACTTGTAGAAGATTCCATTTAAATTTCTTTTAATTTTTACCTAAAAATGTATGCAGACAAAAATTTCTAGCAGCTTTTAATGAATTCAATTTTTCGACAAGAATTTTATAAAAAAAAATATCCTAAAATAAGTAATTGTATTTTCTTTTTTTTTTTAAGTGAGTTACATATTCTATTTTTGTTTTTCTACATTTGCTTATTACGTTTTATTTTTACGAAATTGGTTGTCCATAAATTTGACTTTTTAAAATTTAAATTTAAAATATTTTTTTTTGTTTGTTTCCTGTGTAAATGTAAATATTTGAAGAAATTCTTTAAAAATGTTTAGTTTTTGAACAAAAAATGGTCTCTACTAATAAATGGTAATTGTAATTTTTTTTACACAAAGTGCATTTAATTGATGATTTTTATTTTGTTTCTTATACATACATATTTCAAATATAAAAAGTAATTTTACTTTTAGTTTTAAGTTTTTGGAAAAGAGGACGAATTTTATTTTTAATTCTTTTTTATTTTGAAAAAAATGAATTGAGTGCTGTGACGGATTTTTAACAAGCCAATAGTTCGGATACGGAGTTAGAACGCCTCCGTTTGGTGATCTGCTTCCAGAGACGGCGATTCAATGAAGGCTTATCCTAGAAAACAAAAGAAACGGAATCGATGCAATATATTTTCTCAAGTTGGTTTGATTATTTAGGTATAGAAACGAAAAGCCAATTGCTTGTCGTGACAGAAGATAAACAAATGGTATAAAATGACAGAGAAATATTGACAGTTTGACATTTGTGTAAGTGTTCACCAGAATCAAGTGGCACTTCTCGATGCGAATCAGATGAAACGAATTCCAAACGTTCGATAGAGATTCTGGAAACAGCTTCTCATTTGATTTTTTTTCAATACACTAAAATATTTACAATTCCGACAAATTTTAAAGCTTCTTAGTTTTTTTTTTTTAATTGATGTTTGAACGCTTTTCTCTTATAAAGTTGCCAAAATTTTAATTTAAAATTGCCCTCTGTGAGTGGAAAATCAACAAATGTCTTCGATTTTTACTTACATTGTCTTTTCGTGGTGAAAACTGTTGATGAGTCTTGCTTTTACTTCGCCTCGTAGTTTCTGGGGTACAACTAGGATTCGACTCGTTAAGAGAAGTGCGTGAGTAGTTGATTGACGTTGGTAGCTCAGAGTTGCGTCTCGTTAAGAAATTCATTCTGTTAAAAATACAAAAAAAAAAAAAAACTCATATATTATAAAATCTGTCCAAAATTTTGGTCAAAGGAACTATTTTTTACTCACAATCTATTACCTTTGGCAGCTTCAAGTGCGATTTCATCGCGACCCATTTTCTTCGATTCAACTGACACTCTTAACATTCCAAGTTGTTGTTGTTGTTGGTCAGTCTCCATCGTGCCAGCTGCCGACGCCACTGAAGAAGTACTCCTCGTTCTCATCAGACCCATCGCCTTCTTCACTGTCGTCACTTTCTTGACTAGTGAGCCATTCTTCGATTGAGACATGCAATACTTCTTCTCGCGTCTCGCTAAAATTTCCAAGCCGCTTAATTTCTTTTCGTCGGTGCTTCTTAAACTGGTTATGCTGCCGCTGGTCCCGGCGACTTTTTGAATTAAGTCCGAAGCAGGAGCAAATGCAAAATTGCTCAATGTACTTCGATTTGATTGCAGGTGTTGTTGGCTGATGCTGATGCTGCTGCTGCTGGAACACATGTCCCCGCCTATTCCTGTTGCCACACCAATTAAATCGCCGCCGCCAATGGACACGGGACGAGGACGACGATTCACTGTTGGCGTATCCATTTTCGAATTTCGCTGTTGACAAAACGAGATGACGGCCTCTTTGGGCTGAACCCGGTTGCTGGCCGTACGAGTAAGCAAGTCTCTCCCCGTCAATCGATGAAACGTTGTTAGGTCGTGTCTTTTTGGGAACAAAACCAAATTATAACTTTAAGAGGCTTTTATAATTTATGTACATTTATGACTCACCCCAATATCGTTGTAAGATCTGGACCAGGATCGTAGTTTATTAAGTCTTCGTCTCCAAGGATATCGTGATTCAGAGCCAATCGCATTTCGAGACGTGGACTTAAACCAGAGCCATGGTGGACAGCAGTTGTTGAAGCATTTGCGTTGTTGTTGCTGGTGCTGGTGTTGCTGGTGCTGGTGGAGCTGCTGTTGGTGTTGTTGATGTTCTGCTGTGAAGTTTTTGTGGTAGCGAGTTTCACGACTTTTGTTGTTGTTGATTTTGTCGTCGTCGAAGCAGTTGTTGATGACATTGAGGGCGTCTTTTTGTGTGCCGGTCCTAGGAGAGAGGTTTCGATGATAGTTGGTTGTTGGTTTGCGGCAGGAGCGGTACTTGCGGCAAAACTTTTCGAATTGAATACAGCCTTTTGATTGATTTGTGTCAATCTTTTGTGAATATTGCTGACAACATCCACAGACAAACCACTGTCAGCAATAGCGCCAGATTGTGATTGGGTCTGAAATTTTTATTTAAAGAATTAAAATTTCTGTCTAATTTGCGATTGGCACATATTATAAACACAAAAATGAAAACTTGTCAAATATGAATTTGTAAAGTTCAGAAGTCAAAAAAAGTAAAATAAGTATCATTATTTATGTCTCCCTGACTGGTGGTGACTGGTCTCAAATGTTTTAATCGAGTTGTAGTGTAAAATGAGTATCCAATTTAAATGTTCACCAGAGTCTAAGTAATTATTCCGAATTAATGTTTTAGATATGTATAAAGTTTTAAATCAGTACCAAAAAAGCGCTAGTGACTACCCTTAACTGTCAAAAGGCTTCGAATCAAATGGGACTTCCAACTTGAAGCGAAAGAAGGCTACGAAAAATACGAATGTTATGTCAAATCTGACACTGACAAAAAGTTCATATCAAAAATATAATTGTTATAAAAGTGAACATTTTTCAGAAATTAAACAAAGTTCTTCTGTGCCCGTGCGTTCATTAAGGTCTTGAAAAATGTATAAGTTAATTTACATACCGCTTGTTGTGTATTTGGATTTGCTGTCGCGTTGCCACTCCGTAAATTTGTTTGCGTGAGCATTAATCGCCTTGGAGGTGGTGGCGGTGGCGAAAACTCCTTCTTGCGTACCACAGTTCTGCAGAAACTCGTATTCGAACTTGTTGCCGCTGCTGGTGGTGGCGCCACCTGAGACTTTGGAGTTGGCGAAGTACTGCTGCTCTCTACGTTGTTTGTTGTAGAAGTCGTCGAGGAATTCACTGTTGTCGCAGTAGTCGTCGTTAAGGATGAGATCATCATCTGAATCAGTCTTGTTGCCTCTGTGGTGACCGTCTTTTGGTTTTTCTGATGCATTTCTGTTGCTTCCACTACCGGTGGATGTGATTCCACATTTGGCCGCAATAAAGCTGTTTGATCCTTTGCCAATGATTGTTGAAGACATCCATCCAAATTGTTTAATTCTGTTTCCTGTTGTTGTTTCGGTTGCATCAAGCGCTCTCTTTCCGTATTTGTCTCCTCCCTCATCTCGTCGCTTGAACTTTCTGTTGAATCCCCTAAATTGTGGCCATTTGTCGTTGTTTCCCCCTACCAATTTATTGGGAATAGAATTCAACTAATCAATTCTGGAATAAAGCGATCAAGCATTTTTTTGCTCTGTGCAAATTTTTTTCTTTTGTTTTTTTGTTTTTTATTTTTCCTGTTGTTTCTGATTTTTTTTATTTTATTTTCAATTTACTTTGCTCTTATTTTGCAAAATAAAATTACTAAAGTCTCACTAAATTTATTATAACCTTCTTTATTATATAAAAGAAACGAAAGGAAACATGAAAAAGAGAAAAAAAAAAAATACAGAGAATGCGAGTGGAGTTTATGCGTTGTGATGATAAATAATAAATTATAATCATTATATAATTATTATACATAATAAAATTATTTACTGTACATTTTATGAGATGAATTTAAATTATAAGAAAAAAATAAAAAACAAAAAAAATATTGAATAATCTAGAAAAAAAAAAAAAAAAATTACAACAATCATACAACAAACAATCTAAATGCAACAGCAAACTTAATACAATTATTTGAATGCTAAAATGACGTTCAAATAAAACCCACCTTTTTGAGTTCTTCACTTTCCTGTTGAGTTTTTTCCTCATCACTCTCGGTTTCCTCCTCAAATAGTGGTTCTAAACGTCGCCTACGAAATGTATTTTTATTTTACGAATGAATGAAGGACAAATGGGAACTAATATTTAATCTTATGACAGAACTAAACAAAAAAAAAAATAAGTTAAATAAAAATACTATAACTTCTATACAAGGGTTTGGAAATACTATCAACAAATTTACGGTTCAAATAACAGATTTTTCCAGATTATACTCGACACTGACAACTGGCTGGTTAAATGACAGGTTTGTGTCACAGAATTCATCACTTTATCAAAAGAGGATACATTCTTGTAAATGAGTTGGCTGCTTTGACATTTTTGAAGTTATTAAGCAAAATGTTAAAAATATCAAATGACTTTCAGAACGCGAACATTAAAAATTCAACTCTGTAAAATTTCGGTAGATAGCATGACAACTTTGTTCATCTTTTCTTGTGTCATATCACAACTTTGACAGATTATTAACCAATGTCAGTGGGAAAACAAAAAGAAATGTATGATAGTTTCTTTAACTTCTAAACAAGAAATGTCAATAATATTCACTATGAACTAAAAGCAAAAACTAATCTACAAAAATTCTATTTTCCTTAAATGAATGATCAATTTGAATGTTATGTATCAAGAATTATTAATTTACGAAATATCTAAACACTGTGAGTTGATGAAATCTAAAATATTAAAATTTTTACGAAACTACAAATTCAAAAATAAAATACACCATTGTTTTCTACTCGCATAAAAAGTGGGATCAAATTTTATTTGAACTGAATTACCGTGGCAATAAACCTCGAATTGTGCTGGCAGTCATGGGTGGAGCCATTAAAAGCTCATCCATCATAAGTTCAGTATCATCGTCATCGTTGTAGGATGCACTTGATTTGGTCGGTGACTGAAATATTAAAAAAAAAAAGTTAGTTTTAATAGGACTTTCAAAAGTTCAAAGGAATCATAAGGAAATACTATTTAAGTTCGACATCTGAATGTATTTTTGACATAAAGAACCATTTATTCAAGAGACTTAATCCACGGATTAAAACATTAATACAATTGGTTCAAACCATTACATTACGTAAACGGTTTGCATCAAAAACTTGAGCTCTGAATCCAAATTAAACTTCAGTTGATCCACTGCCCTTTCAGTTGATCAATTCAGGTTCAAATGCAGTTCAAAGCTCAGGTATATGTAAAAAATACCCTAATAGAAGTTTAATCCCCTGTTAAACTTGTTTGTCCTTATTTCAAAAATTTAAACTTAAGACATGAAACATAAAACAATCCTTACCGATTGTGTATTTTCGGAATTGAGATGCCTGTCATCGTTCTCTCCTCCACTTGTCGGAGTGCCCCAAACTTCCTCGCCAGATGTCGCTCCTGAAGTGCAGTCATCTAGCAAATCCTCTCCGTTATTTGACATACCTTGATGCTCACTATTCCATCGACCCAAGTACTTATCGATAAACGCTCGTGACTCTTCGAAAAAAGGCATCTTCCCAGCAACATACGAACTGGCTCGTGAAGCCCAGGGCTTTTGACCGGACTCGTCGGGGCTGAATACTTTTTTGGTTACGACTTCAATGTCATCGTCCCGGCTGTCGGGTTCGACATCTTGGGACTGTGCGTCGTTATCGTCCTCCAGCTCATCGGGTGGATAATCGCCGTCTGATGAGTGATTATCGTCGGGAAGGTCTTCGGACGGAAGTTTTTCCAAACTGGACAGAGTTCCGTAGCGGCGGAGGGAGACACAATTCATTTGGCGATAGGGCGGTTCGTCGTCCTGAGGTGACTCATCCGCAGAGTCCTCGGGTATATTTTCAATGACCGCTTGCCGGGGAACATTGTTAAAGAGGATTTTCGTGGCGGTACTGGTGATTATGCTGGTCGTGTTGTCCCAGACGTTTGTGGTGGTCTTGGAAAGTAACGCATCCGGTGTGGGTGGAACGACGGCAATGGATGGCACAAAGGCAGTGCTATCGGCTTGCACAACTCTGGCCATAGGTGTGAATTGTGCCAAGCCGATTAGCATCAGGGACAGACTATCATCGCCTTCGACGTCGCGGTCGTCTTTGCAATCGCACTTGCAAAATCTATGGGGATCGTGCTTGTCATCCACTGGCTGATGTTGGGTGGTTTTTAAAGGCGATTGGCTAATGGTAGTTTTCGGTTCGATGAGCTTGCACAGCTCCTGAGTAACTTTGTCAGGACTTATGGCCGTGCCCTCAAAGTCAGCTGGTGTACACTCGCAATTGCAAATGTCACTGCTCTGGCTAGTTGTTCTCTTTCGTGGTGATCGGTTTTTGATGGAATAACGATTTGGCTTTGGCGGTGGTACGGAATGTTTCTTTGGTGATGGCGATGATGCTGGTGAAAGTTTTTCCTCTCCGCCCGAACAGTGGCCGTTTAGCAGGAGAGCTTCGTTTTTAGTAGTTTCATCTAAAACTCGTACACCGGTGATCTGCTCGCCATTCGATTGGGAATCTATTTGAGGAGGGAGTTTCGATTCTGGTTTAGTGCTTGATGGGACTTGTGGCTCCTCACCAGTGACTGTGCTAGTCGATGTACCATCGGATAAACTACTATGCGTTTTTGGGCTAAACCTACAGCAGCGGTTTGGTGATGCCTGGCTATGTTGGACTTTAAGCGAATTACAAATCAGATTGGTTGGTGAAATGGATGATGAGCGTTGCTTTTGTTGGCAATTTGTATGGCAATGTCGACAAACAGTTAGCTTATCACCTACATTAACTACCGGGCTTGAACGAATTGTTATCTAAATACAAAAAGGAACAAAGTGCGAGCGAAATGCAAGATAGTGATTTATCTATGTAGTTTGTGATGTGTGGTGACTTACCTGGCTATCGGATGTGGTGCTGTGAGATTGGCTTTTGGTTTCGCATTCTCGATCATCCATACTCAATTCTTCCACTCCACTATATCGTTTTCCCCCGAAACATGGCTGTGCTCTCAGAGCACCATGCTCTTTAGCCAGGTTAAGCTCCTTGGTGCGGTTCTCGAGCTGGGCTCGCGTCCAGTAGGTGATCTTTTCACTGCTCTCCCCATCTGGGTACAACAGGTGCTCATCTTCCTTCCTAAGGTTTTCCCGAGAACGTTGCGCAGCCAATCGTGCTTCTTCCTGCTGCTTGTCGAGCTGTCCCTTCATCCAGTTTGCTAAGTGTAAGGCACTTGCCTTGGAGGTGCCGGTTTTGTTTAAAATCCTGCACTTTTCATCGATCAACATCTCGAATTGTTCTGCGGGATTAGTTGAGAAACGCTGTGGAATACAGAGGGGAAATATTAACATACACATTTTTTGAAATGCAAGGGAGGGATTTGCATATTGGAAAATTGTGATGGGCTCGCAACTGTTTTTTGTTTGTTTTTGAATTGAAAAAATAATTCTATAAATGCTCAAGAACTACATACAAAAATACATCTATGTTAGATAAAAAATATGTTAATAAAAAAAGAAATTTATAAATGTACAAAAAATCGTTGACTAAAAACGCTTGTTTAAATATTCGTTATAAATTCTAAAGTATTTCATTCCAATAAAAATTATTTTCTAAACAATTTTAAGAGTCCATCACAATTTTCTCTTATCCTCTTAAAGTTTACACATAGTCCAACAATGAGTTAAAAAAAGCTTTTAGTTCGGAATTGTCAATTCAATGGTTGCCAAATTCGTTTATTAGTTTTTTTTTTTTATTTTTTAAGAAACTGAATTTATATGAATAAAGGTCTCCTCGTTGAAGTGACAATCCGGAAATATTTTTCAAATGAATGTGTTATTAAAAATTTAAACTCGGTTGGACTATAATTTTTTTTTTTTTGCAAATTAAATTTAATAATTAAATTAAAATATTAATTTTCCAACAATGTACAATTAAAAAAAACTCACAAGCGTTTTTATTCAAAGAAAAATTTATTATTTATTTGTATTTTTTGCCAAAGTCTTTTTGTATTAGTTTATTCCATATTTTCAAGTATATGTATGTAAGTCTTATAAAAATAATATTTTATTACTTATGTATTTTTCTTATAAATTGAATATTGCAATTTTTAAAATTTAATTTAATGATGATTCTTTTTTTGTTTTTTTTTTACAATTTGAAGTTTTTTGTTAACAAATTTAATAATATTTATTTTTATTTTTATTTTCACTCATAATTATTTATTTACTTTTTAGTCTATTTAACAATTTAAATATTTTCACTTTTTTTTCACAACACTATAAGCTCACACACATAATATAAATACATATATAGTGTTTTGAATATACATACATGAATAGAATATATATATATTTGTTTGTATAGTTTTTTTTTATGAATGTATGTAGGTTAATAATTGTTAAATAGCGAATTAGACGACAGAGAATTTTTCTTTTTGAAATATGTTTGTATATGTATAATGATTTTTGTATATACATAAGTTGGTGGACATATATTTAACGGTGGTGAGATATGAAAAAAAAATTGCAGTTGGAGAATTTTTTGTATCTAAGACTTGAATCATTTGATGATTGTTTTTTAATTTAACTCATTTGAATTTCTTATAATTTAATAATTGGATTTAATGTTTTATAAAAATTCAACAAAAAGTCAAATTAAACGACGTTGTAGTTTTTCATGCATAAAACTGGATACTAAATTCACTAGGCTAATTTGTCATTAAATTTAATTTGATAAGTTCAACTAATATTATTTTGTTTAAATTTATTTTAATTTCTTATATTAAATTGCGTTTTATTCAGGTTTAAGTTATCATTCGTTTTAATGATTGATAATCCCGGCATCAAAAATTTTCAAATAACTATAAGAATTTTTTCGTATTTCTTAAGTTTAAGTTAAGTATTATAAATATTAAGCTTGGAAAATACTTTTGAAATTCGTCGAATTTCTCAGAAGTTTGCGAATTTAATTTTATTTGATTTTTTCTTGTTACATGTGTTCAAAAAGTAATTAAATTATATGTTTAAGCAAAAGATTAGAGTTTTATTGAAACAAAATAAAACTAAGGTACTAAAATAACTCCAGTCTTTTTTTTTTAAGTCAAAAAACGTACCGAATTTCATTGTAGATAGTTCAAACACGAAATTTTAAGTGCAAGTTTAATATTTCAAGGTTCAAGTTCAATCCACTTTTTATTGAATAATTGCCTAATGTCTTGTGACTCTTTAAAATTCAATATTTGACCTGTGGAAAAAAAATTCTTCACATTTTGCTGAACGGTTAAAGTTTTTGAAACATGACGATGATTCAATTAGGTTCAATATACTTCAAACCTTGAATCCTAATTCAACCTCAGTATTAGACCAACAGAATGGTAGTCTGATTCGATTCAATTTTTGAACCTTTGCAATTTATGGAACACGATTTGATCAGTGATTTTAAGTTTGAAATAGCTTCTAAAATGTAACTATTTTTTATTATTGATTTCCAATTTATCTGCTCGAACTAAAACCTTGTCGAATTCGGTGTATTCAATTTGGATTGAATATTTAAATGTTTTTGAAAACTGCTGAATACTCTTACCAACACTTTGCTTCTAAAAATGTAGTGTCAATTTGTGATGCAATCAGAGTAAAATATACTATCGGTTTGAGTAGTTTGTGGCGCTTGATAGCAAAAGTTACGACAGATTTTTAAGTGGCTGCAAAATCACTGATGCACTAACTTTTTCCAATTTGTGAAGAAAGTCCTCAAAATTAATGTTTCAAATCAGAAAGGTTTGACAACTGTCGCATATTTACTTGTGTCAAATATGACGTTTAGCTTACATCCAATTTGATAAAACTCTTGTTTCTTCTTTGAATGTAAATTTCGATTGTGCTATTTGAGAGGCAATCATCACTTTAAGTGTATGTACCTATTTTTTAATCGTGAATAAAATGCACACTTAATTGAAAACACAAGTGACAGACGTTCAACTTTAGTGTGGCGCCAAAGTGAAGATAATTTTCTAACTCTCTCAATACAATCAAGTGCTCCAAGTGCAACTGCAGTGCAACCACACTAGCTGTCGAAAAATTTAGGACATTTTATGATTTACGTGTCTAAAACTGAGCTGTCAAACTTATCACCAAAACTGGGTCATCATCGGGAAAATAAAGACTTGGAAAGAGTTTGAAGTAAGTTTCAATATCTATATATATGCAAATTTTGTTGTCATTGTGCTATAGTTCCAAAAAGGACGAAAAGAATCAATTTTAAGTATTTTTTATTTAATGTTCACACCGATTTGGGCCTTTGGCAACAAGGCCAGCTCTAGACTAAAGAAAACCTTTGAAATCGTTCTTAAAATAGGATTAAGAAACATAACATAGTATGTTTATAAAAAATAAATATTTGTATATAAAAAAATAAACGATCACAACCACTTTTAATCTTATTTGGCACAGCTCGGGAGCTTTTCTTTCTAAATTTCTTAATAATACTATTCTTAAACATTTATTTAATTAGTTTTCCCATTTTAATCTCTTGAGCTTTTTAAAATTTTATCTCGGGCAATATTTATTAAATCTTAACAGAGAATATAAGTTCAAATGCCAGCTTATCGAGTTAAGTCATAACTGCCATATAATGAAAATATAATTAAAATTAAATAACACGAATTAATTTATCAACTTAACGAATAACAATGAGGACAAGACAGTCCAAAGCAGTCCTAACAAAACTTACAGTTTCTGAGAGGACTTAAATGTCACAAAAATGCTTAAATTATCTACAAAACTAAAAAACAAGTCTAATTTAATTATAAGAACTAATTTTTCGATGGTACAATTTATACAAAGATTTAATTGAATTAGCTAAAACCTTCAAAGCATGCATCTTGAGGATTGTCATTGTCTATGCGTACTTCTAAAAAATTGTCTCTAAAATCATAGATCCAACGAATCTGGTGGCGTTGGTTCGGTTGGTAGTACTCCATATGGATCGTCATCGCCAAAGAACAAACATTCTTCGACGTCAGTGTCATAGTTAGTGTCTAAATTGACTTGATGAAATTCCAAGTCGAGTTCGAGCAGATCCCATGAGCCGCCAAATTCGGCGAGAGGAATTTTCTGCGAATCGACTTGCGGATGCAAAAAGTTTTGCGATTGTGTTCGAGTCATGCTGTCTTGTAGGATAAAGTCATTGGAAAAAGCATCCGAGGGACAGTGCTTGGATGATGTTGGGGAAATATTTATGGTGGTTGGCGTGTCGGGTGTTGCCACCGAAATATTAGCAGAACTTCCGTCTGCCAGAGGTATTGATTCATCAATGAACGACCGCCCCACCGAGCTTATACTAAATTCGACCCTGAGCGATGGTTTTCCGTTCGCTTCAAGCGACTCGACTGCAGCCTCGGGAATGGCTGTCAAGCTGGTCACCTGGTCGGAACAGAAGGTGGTCGTATTGATGCTGCTACCGCTAAGGCTGAGCCACACGGCTGGCGAGGAATTATGCCCTGATTTGCCGGCGCTATTCGCCAGAAGCGGACTTTGTGAGTCCTCGCGGGAATACAAGTGGCGCCGGCCGAGCGAAATTGAACGCAGAGACGAGGTAAGGAGTTCACTTGAACTGTGATCGTTCTGTTGCTTTTGCCTTTGCGAGGACGGGGGCGTCATATGTGGCAGATTGCTATACTGAGAGATAGAGGAACGTTGCACGAAAGAGCCAGCTAGTTTTTGTAAATTCTCAAATGATTCTTCGGGTTTTCTTCTAATGGAACGCACCTGTTGAGACTGTTGGTTTTTCAAATTGATGGAATCCATCGACGAGAGTTTCATGGATGCCACGGATGCTGTTGCAATGCCGATGTCACACAGAGGAACTGATGTGTTGAGGACGTCAGGCGAGTCCAAGGGACTAGAAAGTGGTGTAGATCCAAGGGCAGCATTGACTAAGAATCTGAAAAAAAAAAGACGCAGAAATGATTGTTGATCATATTTTCATTGAACAGAGGTACACACATTTGGCGCTGGAGAAGATTCTGCCAAACGGCTTTAAGCTCCAATGATGGTGCACGCAGAGTTAGACTTTTGCGTCTCGCGTTCTTCTTCGGTGTGCGAGTAAGATCAGGGGCGCAGTAGCCAGTGGGACTCTCTGCAAATCGGCCATTTGGATCGACTGTGATCCTGAACTCAGCCGCTGGAATAGAAAAACGAAATATTAGGTTTTGACTGCTTCGAAAAAGTGATGAAAGTCTCATTTACTTTTTTTTCTCATATAAAAACACGAATCGACGATATTGGCAATGGGAATGGGCTCTTCCATTATGAACAATACGCGATCTCGACTGACCTTGGCAAAAACGATAATATCACTGAACAGTAAAGTCCAGTACGGTTTCACCGACCGCCCTTCGACACGGCTCAAATCGCCACCAAAAATCCACTGCCTTCCTTGGACAGCCAGTGTGAAGGGCTTGCATTTCGTGAAGACCATTCGTGATTCGAGATCCTGAAGGGTTAGTAACGGACGGCCCTCACCCAATGGCTCCATCAGTCCACTAGTCACCGTTATTTCCCTATAAGCTGCCTGTAACTCATTTATGACAGATGTGAAATTCTTATGCTCCTCGCTGTCAACGTGACAATTGGAGGCGAGCATCTGCATCAGTTTCAAGATCTCACGAAAATGTTGCAACGGACGATGAATAAACATCGTGAGATCGGGACGTTTCCGTGGCACTTGGGGTTCCGTGATGAAAGCAACAAACTTCGAACCAGCTTGGCGGGACTTATTCACCTGCATCGAGAGAAGAATTTTTCAATGTTTCTGAAACTTATAAAAACAAAATACTCGTATGTTCTTACCAAAACGCAGTCAGCTCGTTTGATGCCATTGCAATATTTTTTGTAAGCCGCACAAATGGCTGTTGTCTTTGACAAATATACACGAGATGTAAAATTTAATTGCGGTTCCTGATCGTCATTTATCAACTGTTCCAAAATATCTTCAGATATTCGACGTAATTCGTCGATATTTTGAAATAATGTTCGATGATCATTTGGTGAGATGAGATCGTTACGTTCGACTAGAGGTTGAACAAATCGTTGAAGGCCAAAAAGTATAGCCGACACAAAATTTTGTTCACGACTTATAAGTTGCAGGAGAAATCTATGACGGTTATCTGTGATTGGTGCGATGGACTGCAAAATAAATATGTAAATTAAAAACTAAGTTAGTCGTGTTTTTGGATGAAAAATTAAGTATGAACATTTAATTTTTATTTTGTTTGCTATTTTTTTTTTTTAATTTTTTACTACAATTTTAATTAAAAAACACAATAAGACATAAATATGATAACTCTCTATAAAAAATGACGAAGATGATGATGAAGGAAATTGCCATGGATTTCTGGACACAAGTTTGGCAAAATTTTAAAGGACTTTAAAACTTTCTAAAAAGCTGGTAAGAAATATTTACCTAGAAAAGGAGAAGAGGGGGGAGGGTAAATTGCACTTTATTGCTTTGAAAATTTAAAATTATTCCCCCTGAAAAATGCTTCGACACCTGTGTCATTGTGGCGTCGAGCTTTGAAGGATATGAGTATTTGATGAATGATTAATGTGAAAGCTAAAAATGTATTCTAGAAAATCTTAAATAAACTAATTAAAGTGGAGTTTAAAAATTTAATAAAATAAATTCTATAAAGAAGGTAAAAATTGAGAAAAATCCTCTTCAAACTAATTTTTAAGAAACAAAACACAAACTAATATTATATTAGAACTCGTATTGATTTATTTTTAACTAAACGGAAAACATGACTATTCAAAAATTGTCTAACAATAAGCCTAATATCTATCTTATTGTAAGCCGGTTAATCAGAAGGATAATTTTGGAAAATTTGACTTTCAAGAAAGACTGACCTTGAAGACACACAAGCGAGTAACTAACCCTTTTTGAACTAGGTCTAGCTACATATAAATAAAGCACCAGGTGAAACAGCTGTCAAATACTTGCTCGTGCAGCCTCAGGATAAAAACTGATTTCCCAAAAAATACACTAACAAAATAATTATAGACACTTTTATTAATACCAAAAAAAAATAAACTATTATTTCTGACCTAACACTTTTAATTTAACCTAACACGCACTACAAACTAGTTACAGTTATAGAATTCAATTTAACATTTATTTTTGAACAGAACATTGAAACTATGTATATTGTATATGTCTGACATTGACATTTAACTTTAAGTCTACTGTAAATGCAATGCTTACATGACATCACTATCGAGTCGTTAGTTTAGTTTTAGTCCCTGCAGAGTTGGTAATACAGTTTTGAGTTCCCAGATGTGACTAACTTTTATGTTGTGAGCCATTTATTCTCCTGTCATACTCGTATTTTTAAGCACTTAAATGTTTTTTTTTTTTTTGTAATGTTTGACACAAAAAAATCTTTGTAGATGCTTATAAAGTTCTTAAAATTCATTATTTCGGAGATAATTATAATTTATAAAAAAAAAAATTGGTGTTTTTAAAGTATTGTCTCAAATTTTAGTCAATTTTGGACTTCTGACTTGACATAGAAAAACTTTTAGTTGCGAGCAATAAATTCTAGTTCAAAACTTTAGCGTTACGCTACTTCAAATAATTTGCTGCACTTTAAATCACTTTACTAATACAAAGTAAAACTCTTTTTTAATACATATTTATAAATTTCAAAGTGTCTTACAAAAATAAAAAATCAATGCGAATGGTGTTTTCCATTGGTCAATTTTCATTTCAATTTTAAATATGTACATAGAAATTGATTCCGTAGTTGGAAATGGAAAAAATTGATTTCTTTAACAGTTTCTTCTTCTCTGTAGAACTGGTGTTAATTTATTTTGAAAATTGTTTAACGTTTTTATAACATTTATTGCTTTGAAGCCTAAAATAAAAATTAATCAGAAATTATATTTGTCAAAGTGACAGATGTACACACTATAGTTTAACTGACAAACAGATGAACATTAATTTGATTTGTATTGAAAAATAGTCAACTTTTTGCCTTGCCAAAAAATAGTAAGGATGCTTGGGGTATATTTTCAATATATTGGTTGATTACGAATCGAATGACGAATTGAGGTTAACTTTAATAAGACATAAAAGTGGGAAAATCTTTTTAAACGGTTTTTAAAGTGACTAATACCTAATTCATATTCTTGAACTGTTCAAGTTTAAAAATGTTTCATATATTTTGACATATTTTATACTTCGACTTCAAAAGCCAGGGACAGGGGTCAATCCTATTAGAAATTACTTTTCTTTTCGTCACTTATTTTAAGGGGTGCATTTTTAAGACAATTATTTTCGGAAAATTTTAAAACTTTGAATATCAGAACACTGAATGGCGAGTCTTATTCCTTTGAACTCAGTGACACTCTGAGACAAACTTAAAGATGGGCATGTTACTTGAAAATTTCCATATACTTAAAACTTTTCCCTATACCTACAATTAGAAATTCTTGTATTAAAAAACTTACATTTTCTTCTTGAGATTCTTTGGAATAATATTATTGAAATTCTTACCTCTTTGCTAAATGTAACCTGAGGCAAATGGAGACGTTTTTTCGCCGCCTCCATTGTCGAACTACTTGAACATGCAGTCGATGGACGTAGATTGCCCGAAACGGGCATAGTTTCTGTGTAATTGCTGGCCGCACTTGTCACCCGTGATTTGCTTTCCACCCCATTCGCAGCAATGCCGCTTCGATGGCTGGGCGCATTCGAAGTAGGGCCCATTGTCACACCCACCGCAGTCGATGCGAGGCCAGTCGCTGTGGCCGAGGCACCCGACCTTCGGAAAGTCTCCATTGTCAATGTGTTGCCCTGTGATCGAATTAAGTTCAAAACATCGGCTTCTGGCATTGTGACAACATTATGCTTGTCAATAAATATCACATAATCTCCGGGCAGAATGGAATTGATATCGGCCGATAGGCCGGGTTCGATTTTTTCGATACGCGGCGGATGGGTCCAGACAATTGAGAATCCAAAGCCTCGGTCAGCGGTGCGGGTTAGTTTTTTCGTCATTGTGAATGGCGTCCGGCCTTGGCTTGGTTTTGTCCCGCTGGTAGGTGCCTCGTTCGGTGGATCAAGCTCAAGGAACCTTAGAAATAGATTCTCGTCGGCATCTCGCTGGTGGATTGCTTTTTTACTTAGCATTATTGGCTGATGTGTGTTGGGGTTGTGGGGATTTGTATTTGTGGCGGCTGGCATACTGTCTAGACTGAGGACTTCCTCTTCGACGGATTTTTGACGGACTGCAGCTGCCGCACGTTTATCTGCAGTAGACATATTGGTTGCAGTTTTCTGTATAGGGTTTTGGCTAAAGGTTTTTTTAAATTATTTGGACATGGTTGTCATTGGAGGATGTGCCGGTCCTCTGATGCATCCGGGAGAATTTAAAACATTCCTAGTATGCATCCTGAAAAAGTGTATTATCTGTAAGAAGAAGAAGAAGAACATATGATTTTGTGAAGTACGAGTATTTACAAAATGGTGTCAAATCTTAGGTAGAATTTGACTGGTTAGTTTTTAGTAAAATTAGTTAAAGGCAACGTTGTGGTTTATTTATTAAACAGATAGAAAATGTACTCAGGAAAACTGATTGCACAAAAAAAGGATAACCTGAATGTTTTTTTGAGAATGAACGAAATTCTAAAAATAAATCACCAATGCCATAACAATTAAGACTTCCAAAATAAATATAAACATGTGCGCTTCAAAATTTGTCCGTGATACTTCTTTTTGGACACTTTACTTTTGTGTCAAGGAGACGAAAATGTTAATAAAAGAAATATGGTTCATGTTCTCTCGTCAGCAGACATTTTACAAAAATTTTGAATCATGAAATTACCAAAATTTGTCAGTGGCGCTGTTAAATGCTTCATTAAGCCAATTGTAACTGATTTTGACAAAGTATTTAATTTTGCAAATGAGATTTTAGAAACAGGGGTGAAATCGGCTACGCGATAGTTGACTATGCTATTTTTGACTATCAAATTTGATTCTCCACACGTTTCCGTTTGTGCTAGTGGCTGATTACATTGATGCAAAAAAGAATTAATTCTCGAAAGAGAGAGTATTATTTTTAGATGTTTTCCAAAATCGTCCTTTCTCTTTCGAGAATTGATTCTTTTTTGCGTCAATGTAATCAGCCACTAAGATGATAATTTTGAAATCATTTTTTTTTTTTACTGGAAATTTGGTATCACTTGAAAATAATAAGATTGACATTTGTCAAATTTGTATTTATTTAAAATTAAACGTCCAATGAACTTGAAAAAACCTACACAAATGTAAGTCAAACATTAAGGGCCAGTTTTTCAGTTCGAGATCATCCTCGAGTAAGAGTTAACTCTGGTTTAACTCTTCATTTCTGTTTTTCAGTTCAATTTAGTCACGAAGTTACCTCAGAGTTAACCCTGGATATTATATATTATAACAAACAACAAATACAGAGCAAGATCCGGTATATACGTATGACAAATGACAAATGACATTTCAGTGATGCCAAATGAACTTATACATTTTGCTGATAGAGTTAACTGAAAAACAAATTCAAGAGTTAACTCTGGGATCAGGTTAACTCGGAGTTAACTCACCAGTCAAAAACTAGCCCTAAGACAATAATTTTAATATTTTAATAAATACCTAGGGCTCATGCAAGTAAACAACAAATAAAAATCATGAACATACATATATGTACTGACTTGCCATATCCTTCTCTTCCAGAGCATATAATTATAAAGAATTCCACTAAATGTTGTAAAAAAAATTTCTTAAACTTTATATGAGAACAACACCTAAAACTATCGGGAAGTGGAAAAGGATTAATATTTGTAATTTTGTCAAAGTTAAGCTAGTTAAGTTAATTAGTATTGATTTGCAAAGATTTGGACACTAAGAAAATATTTTGTGAAAAAAAAACTGGTGCAGGAACAAAATTCAATTAAAAAACCGGAAGAGGGCCATTTATGGAGTTACCAACGGACAGAAACAAAAAACCATGGTCCAAGTTTGTGGGATTGAGGCAGCAATAGTTCCCCCCTATTGCGGTGTTACCAGTTATGACAGTGGAAACGAAGGTAATTTAGTTTTTAGTCTAAATAAAATCAAATACTCAATCCTATTTCATTTGAAGATTATGATGAAGAAATAAAAACCATTTTTTAACTTAAAAAAGTCAAACAAAATTTTGAAAATGGGGTGTCATTAGGTTGGAAACACCAAGTCATTTGTAACATTCATTGTCTTTTTTTAACTCTCAATTTCGAAACTCAAAACTTGGTAACTTAATTTACAAAGTCACCTTCTGATTCATAGAATAAGCTTTTTAATAGAAGTATATATTTAGAAAACTCCAAGTTCAATTTTAAAAAAACTCCAAAGTCCCGATTCCAACCAATTAAGCCAGCGAAATTTTAGCTCATAAACCGGAGCGATTAGGGAACAATTAAAAAATAAATATCGTGTCTTATATTGTATAGAAGTCAATATACATTTGAATACAAGATTTTTAAATGAATACAAATTTAAAAACATCAAATGTTATAAATTATTTTTTAAAACTCGAACCTTACAAATAAGTTATTACATATGTATTGTTTTAGTATTTACTATTTAGTATAGGATAGTTAAAAATGGAAGGGGTAAATACTTTTGACTTATGACATATTAGCCCTATCGATAAATTCTTAATTTTATTATGAATTTTCCAATAACATATTATGTATAAATGGTAACAACTTTTAAGGGAGAAGTCTGAATTCAATTGTTTGTTCTTTTTTGTTATTCGTAAAGATTTTGACATATAGATGACACTAAGATTGGTATACTTACTACTACTTACTTAGGTCCTCAGACCTATGAAGTCCGTTGGTGTTCCCTAGCGGGACATAGGGCCTCAACTACACCTACGCGCCATCGTGTACGGTTTCCAGCGATGTGTTTGAGCTCCCTCCAGCTCTTTCCCAATCTCGCAGATTCCTCCTCGACTGTTCTTCTCCACGTGCTTCTCGGTCTACCAACTCTTCTTCCTTCTTGTGTGAGCGGATTCCACTGCATTGCCTGGACAGCAATGCAGTCATTACCTTTTCGAAGCGTGTGTCCAATCCACTGCCACTTGCGCCTTCGTATAATGGTGTCTATGGGTTCCTGACCTGTTCGTCTATGTAGATCCTCGTTCGAGATACGATTAGGCCAGAAAACCCTTAAGATGTTTCGAAGGCACCTGTTGACGAAGGTTTGCAGTTTTCTGGTTATTGTAGTTGTTATTTTCCAGGTGCTGCATCCATATAGCAGAACTGATTTGACATTGGAGTTAAACAGTCGTAGCTTTGTATTCAAGCTGAGAGATTTGTTCCTCCAAACATTGGACAACATCCCGAAAGCAGCCTTTGCTTTTCCGATACGACTGACGATGTCTAGTTCGGTACCTCCTTCAGGAGAGATGATGCTTCCAAGGTATTGGAAGCTCTCTACTTTCTCTACTGTTTGTTGACCAATGTTCATCGGAGCGGATGACTGCGAGCTCCCGAGGCTGAACATCTTTGTTTTTCCCGTATTGATTTTCAGCCCCACGATTGCTGCTTCTCTTTCCACCCTTGTTGTCATTTGATGGAGATCCATGATCTTATGGGAAAGCAAGCAAACATCGTCAGCGTAGTCGAGATGTTTAAGGTAAGTTGTCAGAGTCCATCTTATTCCTCCGCTTCCTGTCAAAGCCATCCGCAGTACATCACTTATCACCAATAAAAACAGGATTGGTGACAGTATGCAGCCTTGCCTGACCCCGCTTTGGACTTCAAATTCTTCAGACAACCTACCTCCGTGTAAGACGAGACATTTGGACCCATCGTAAGTCGCTTTGATAATAGCAATGAGTTTCTCTGGTATACCCCTCCTCCGCAAAGCAAGCCAGATAAACTCCCTGTTGACGCTGTCGAAAGCCTTCTCGAAATCAATGAACAGCAGGTGGAGTGGTGATCGATATTCGACGCACTGTTCGATGATGATCCTCAAGGTGTTTATGTGATCAATACAGGAGGACCCAGTGCGGAAGCCTGCTTGTTCAGCGTCGAGCGATGCTTCGAGGTGTTCTCTAATGCGATCTAAAACAATCTTTGCTATTATTTTGGCGACTGCAGGCAAAACGCAAATACCCCTCCAGTTTTCGCACTTCATCAAGTCTCCTTTTTTTGGGAGCTTGACAATCATTCCCTTTTTCCACTCTTCGGGAAAGCATTCGGAGACCCATGCTGTCTCTATGAGCGGTTGCAGCAATTCGCTGGATGTTGTTGGCGCTGCTTGTAGCAATTCTGCGGGAATGCCGTCAAGTCCTACCGCTTTGTTGTTCTTCAGTGCTTTGATGGCGGTACATATCTCTTCCTTACTGGGGGGTGCGGTGCGTAATCGGGAATTGGTTGTATCGGGCAACTCGGAAGATGTCATTTGCATGTTGCTGTCAAAAACATGATTTAAGACAAGGGCAAAATGCTCCTTCCACCTTCTGAGTTGGTCCTCATCCGATATCAGCAGGGTTCCATCTCTATCTTTAACCGGGTGTTGTTTTGAGCTCTGCACACCAGCGAGTTCTTTGGTTATTCTATAGAGAGTTCTGCTGTCGCACCTGTTTGCAGCTTCTTCTGCTTCTAGGGCCAGAACGTTGGTGTGATTACGTTTATCACGTCTTACACTACGCTGGACCTCTTTCATCTTCATGCGGTATGTGGATTCAAGCTCGTTTCTTTCTTCTCCGTTAACAGCTGCCAAACGAGCTTTTAGGTGTTTTCTTTCGTCGATCTTTGCCCAAGTTTCTTCCGACAGCCAGGTGTTACTGCTGCCTTGCACACGGCCGACTATTCTTTCAGCACCTGATATGAGAACATTTTTCACAGCACTCCATTGGTTTTCTATGGATTCGTGTCCAGTGCTGCTGATTGAACTCATATGTTGCGAAAGGTGGTCCCTGAGTTGTTGTCGAATGCTAGGGTCCTTTAGTCTGACCGTGTTAAACTTGGGCATTCTGATGTTCGAGTTCGATCTCCGAATTGCAGCTGTACGTAATCTTAAGGTAGCTACCATAAGATGGTGATCGCGGGCAAGCCCCATGTCAGCACCTCTTCTATTCCTGACATCTAGGAGACTGCTTCTGAACCGACGGCTAATAGCGAAGTGGTCAATTTGGTTGGAAGAAGCTTGTCTGTCTGTCGACACCCAGCTTATTTTGTGGCATGTCTTATGTTCAAACATGGTGCCACCAATCACAAGACGGTTGGCGTTGCAGAAATCCACGAACCTTTCGCCATTGTCATTGCAATTGCCAACTCCATGCTTTCCCATGACGTGCCTGAGCCCTTCGTTGTTACTGCCAACCTTGGCATTTAAGTCTCCCATTACCAATATGATGTCTCCGCGCGGTGTGTTGTTGTATACGGCACTTAGCCGACTGTAGAAGCCTTCTTTCTCTTCGTCTGGGGCGAGTTCCGTTGGGGCATAACACTGAATGATGGTGATATTGCGTACTCTACTCCGGAATCTGGCCTTAATAATGCGTTCACCTAGTGGCTCCCATGAAATTAGACCGTTGATAGCCGTTTTAGTTAGCAACAGCCCAACTCCAGCATCCCGAGCGCTTCCAGGTGGTTTTCCGGAATAGAGTAGCACAGTGTTACGCGTTGGAGACTTGTATTTGCCCGATCCCAGCCATCTTACTTCACTGATCCCTAGGATATCCAACCCATACCGCATGAACTCTTTCTCTAATTGGAGGAATCTGGAGTTGTGTGGACCCTCATTTCCTGCTTCCAGGAGCGTCTTCACATTCCAGAAACCTATCTTTGTCCGGGTACAATAGCCAAAAGTCGTCAACGTGTGATCATTCCTTATCCGAGGCGTAGTTTCGGTTTCGGTAGCAGGTTTTTTTCAGTTACGAAGAATGCTAACCTCCGTAACCTATCCCAGAGAAAGCTGGGAGCTCCGCACTTACAATTTTAGCTTATTTTTGTATATTGGTATACAAAAATAATTACCGGGGACCACCACGGGGAGGTAAAGTAAGCACTTCGTCGTGTCTGAAAGTTGCGCTGCTGGCCTATGCCAAGTTATAGGCAATCAACAGTTACCCGATCAGACACGGCGCAGGTCCGCCAAAGATTGGTATGCGAGCACTAAATTGACAGATAAAAATCTCGAATTTCCTACATCATTAGAATTTGAAAATTTTGTGATTGATACTACGAACTAAAACAAAACCAATTGACGGATAGGACTCACTTAGATTGACACAAATGCGTTCATTATCCAAAACTATTCACTAGAAATTATAATTCAAAGCCGTTCAAACGTATCCATGCAAAGCACAAAGCATGAATGACATAATCTGTCATTAGTTGTCTTATTTTCCAAGTCAACATTTTTTCATTGGCTCAATGCATGAATTTTATCTTGAATCTTCATTGAATGTAGACACGTCCTTACACTAGACACTCTGGTACCACTTCTATTTCTTAGAATAATCACGAAACTGACAGCTTCAAGCGATAACAGATCTATTTCCTTTTTCGAAACTTCAAATACCTACTTATAGTGGGCGAAATAAATTCAATAATGCATCAATAAAAAAATATTCTATAATAAGCTTTTTTTTTATTTCCGCATTTCCTGCACATGTCAAACCAAAAAAAAAATTGAAAAAAAAACAACAAACAACAACATTCTTCCAATCTGACAGATCTCTCCCTCTCTCTCTCTCTGCCTCCAACAGTGTTCCTGCCAAAAAAAATGTTTGATGGTTCAAAATCTTCAGATTACTCACAATCTCAGACATAGAATCACTCTCATTCCAGATTTCTAAGTTTCGAGTTTCGAGTTTCGAGTTTCGAGTTTTTTTTTTTTGTATGCAACCGAAAAATAAAGAAGAAAATTATGTGATGGGGGTGTAGGTGGAACAGGTTTATATACACATTTTTGGACCTTGGAGTCTCCAACTATAAAAATTTAATCAAAATCCCCCCGTTTCAATTAACTTTGAAAAAAAACCACACTTTTTCCACAGAAAATTGTAGCATGTTGAATTTTAATTTTCTCTAGAGTCTCGTGTTCAAATTAGATCACACACAACTTCCTAACTTCCTACTTACTACCTACTACAACCTCCATGCCAAAGCGGAGGGAAGAGGCTTTTCCTATATAACATAAGCATAACTGAAATAATCAACTGCCGAGAGAAAGCTGCGGGATGGATACGCGGATAGAAGGCGAAAATTATGTTAAGAGCTTTTTTACCCAAAACCAGAACTAAAGGAATTTTAAAAGACCAACTTTCTCCAAGGGGGAAAAAACCATAAAATTTTTAACATTAAGTTTTAAAAATCACAATTTAACTTACATTTAAGTGCAAAGGTTAAATCGAACCGAAAGATTAAATCCATTTCCTCGTTTTTTAAATCCGGGTGTAGATAGATAGATAGATATATTTTTTCTTTA
This sequence comes from Scaeva pyrastri, assembly GCA_905146935.1. Lineage (NCBI taxonomy): Eukaryota > Metazoa > Arthropoda > Insecta > Diptera > Syrphidae > Scaeva > Scaeva pyrastri. The sequence continues at coordinate 40,385,822 of LR989927.1, read as the reverse complement.
ATTTTTTTTTGTTTAAATTAAACTAATTAGTATAGTTTCACAAACACACACAACCTTCTTCTTCTTTGCAACAACAATTTAACAAAATACAAACAAAAATTATAAAACTATTTAAATAATCGTTAGCTAGAATTATATTTGTAAGAATTTTTTTTTCTAACTAACTTATAGACTAGTAGGTACTTCGCCTTCGAAATATTGATTTTGGTTTTGGGTTTTTTTTTTCTTTAGTTTTTTTTCAGAAAAGTCTTTGGCAGAGAAAATTTCACAGCATTTAAATAACGAGTAAGTTCGTTTATTTTTTTTGTTTTTACTAAAAAATAGTAGGTAATTGATGAAAATTGGTTTTTAAAAAATAATTTTCTACTAAACACAACCAACCGATTGATAGGGAAATCACTTTTCTTTCCTGGACTTTTCTTCTTTTTTTTTTTTTTTTTTTTTCTTCACTTCAATCCCGCACAGAAAATATGTGCGAGTGGAAAAATTTAATGCCAACGAGCGCGATAGCAATGTACCAATGGAATGGAGGTAAAGATGTGTCAAAAGTCTTTCAGAAGCCAATGTATTTCACGTTCCACTGTATCCGAGCTTATGGCTATCATTTTGAAAGCTTTTATCCTTAAGATACTCATCAGTCATCACTTGCTTTTTTTTCTCTCTCGCTCTCTCCCTCTCTGTTTCGGTTTTGAAATAGAACGGATGGGGTGGTTTGTGAGGGTTGTTGATAAATAGTGTTGATGTAAGAATGCAAACAAATGTGAAGCTAAAGAACAGAAGAAGAAGTCCCTTGCTGACGGCTGTAACTGTAACTGTAACGGTAACATACCTATAGAGACGACAGGATATGGGGTAGTTGGATACCTGAAAAGAGAGAGGGCTATCTTCGTGGTTCGTGCTGATTATAAAGCAGGATTTTTAACCGACTTTCGCTTGACAGAATCGTTAATGTAGTAAAGTTACTTTTTTTTGTTTGTGTTCTTTTTTGTCATTTTCTGACGCGTGCGTTTTGAGACTCCTTGTAATTTACTTCACACACATTTCCTTTAACACCTGAAACAGCTTATACCTACTTTATGTCACGTTTCTGTGTCGTTTTTTTTTTTGAAAACAAATCGTTTGCTTTTGACGTTTCCTGTTTAATTAGCTTTGTAAGTATTGACAGCTACATGATTTTACACCTAAATTTCGTGGAATTCTGTTTTTTTTCTGATGTTACATTTAACATCCTACATCGAATCAATCAAATCTCCTTTTAAATTTGGACTATATTTTCGTTCCACAGGCTTGTTAATATATTTTAAAAAAGTATCATATTGATACACATTTGCCATGAACAAATTTATTATTCATTCTGCAATTATTTATCGAACTTTAATAATTACTAAAGAGCTTATAGGTACTCGTAATTGTACGGAAGGTGGTATTCAATTCTATCGGTCTTTAAATGTAGTTACAAATCGAATTGGACTTAAAATAAATGATTCCTAACGAATCGTTTGTTTTCAACTAGAGCTTTTGATTATTTTAAAGCTTTTATAAGATAATATTAGTACGTCTATTCGCCGTTAAATGTGATTCTTTCTAACTTGTGGTAGAAAGGGTGTCTCTAAATTATGTTTGCCATTAAATAGAAATCATGAAATTCGTTATTGTACGAGAAGTTGGGAAAAACTAAAAAGTGCTATTAAGATTGTGAGTCATTGATTGACTTTTTTTTTTTTTTTATGATATGAAGGCAATACATTGATTCTGTAAAAAAAAAATGTTATGAATTGACATTTATTGAAGGACATTTGTTTAACGAATCTTACCTGAAAACTTTTTGATAAAATTTAAAAACTGACATTTTGTTCGATAAGAACATGCAAACTATTCCGAAGTACATACATAGGTATAAAGTATAAAAAATTAAGGCGTGAGTAGGTAAATTTTCACTCAGAATTTTTCAGATCTTTAAAAATTTAATCAAAAGAGTAATGTTGAAATTCTTTCATCTTGAATTCGGTTTTATAAGGGCTTTGAGTATTGTTTCAATATCAGTTAAGTTTTACGCAGAATAATGTAAGAATTTTGACTTTTCCTAAATTTGTCTTAGGGAAGAATTCCTAGAGATCATTTTTTCACAATATTTATATGTGTTTATTAACAGCAGCTATCTTTATTTTCGTGAATTTTCATTGAAACAAAGTTTTATTATTTTCTATCTTTACAAAAGCCTAACATTTTTTAACTTTCATTTACTGGACTGATTTGCCAAAGTAGTCTGATAGTTTGATAGTCTGATAGTCCGATAGTTCGATAGTCTGATAGTGTGACAGTCCTATAGTCTGATAGTCTGATAGTCTGATAGTCTGATAGTCTGATGGTCTGATAGTCTGATAGTCTGATAGTCTGATAGTCTGATAGTCTGACAGTGTGATAGTCTGATAATCTGATAGTCTGATAGACTGATAGTCTGATAGTCTGATAGTCTGATAGTCTGATAGTCTGATAGTCTGATAGTGTGACAGTCCTATAGTCTGATAGTCTGATAGTCTGATAGTCTGATAGTCTGATAGTCTGATAGTCTGATAGTCTGATGGTCTGATAGTCTGATAGTCTGATAGTCTGACAGTGTGATAGTCTGATAATCTGATAGTCTGATAGACTGATAGTCTGATAGTCTGACAGTGTGATAGTCTGATAATCTGATAGTCTGATAGACTGATAGTCTGATAGTCTGATAGTCTGATAGTCTGATAGTGTGACAGTCCTATAGTCTGATAGTCTGATAGTCTGATAGTCTGATAGTCTGATAGTCTGATGGTCTGATAGTCTGATAGTCTGATAGTCTGATAGTCTGATAGTCTGATAGTCTGATAGTCTGATGGTCTGATAGTCTGATAGTCTGATAGTCTGATAGTCTGATAGTCTGACAGTGTGATAGTCTGATAATCTGATAGTCTGATAGACTGATAGTCTGATAGTCTGATAGTCTGATAGTCTGATAGTCTGATAGTCTGATAGTCTGATAGTCTGATAGTCTGATAGTCTGATAGTCTGATAGTCTGACAGTGTGATAGTCTGATAATCTGATAGTCTGATAGACTGATAGTCTGATAGTCTGATAGTCTGATAGTCTGATAGTCTGATAGTCTGATAGTCTGATAGTCTGATAGTCTGATAGTCTGATAGTCTGATAGTCTGATAGTCTGATAGTCTGATAATCTGATAGTCTGATAGTCTGATAGTCTGATAGTCTGATAGTCTGATAGTCTGATAGTCTGATAGTCTGATAGTCTGATAGTCTGATAGTCTGATAGTCTGATAGTCTGATAGTCTGATAGTCTGATAGTCTAATAGTCTGACAAAAGAGTTTACATTTAAGCTTAATACTTTTTAATTATAGTAGCTTTAGGAAAACAAGCCACCTGAGACATGTTTTATTGGTTGAAGGCAGAAATCACTAACTTAATGTCATTTCAAATAAATTTAGATCGAAGTTTTACGATGTTGCAACATAGAAGACCGACGACATAATTGTGTTTTAACTTTAAACGACGATAATTTGTGATTTTTTTCAAATAAGTTTGTCTGGCTTCTCGAACTAGCCCTTGAAAAGTTTCTTCTAAAAAAATCATAAATTTAATCTTGAATTTGATGGAAGGCTCCAACAATGTCATACAAAAAAATATATATACATACATAAATATTTATTTATATTTGCCTTTCGCCACGAATATCAAATTCTATTTGATCGCTGTGTACACTGTACTGTACACAATCTCAAATTTATTTCCTTATGTTATAAAAATGTGTGTATTAAAAGTTTTGACGTCTAACCCGAGAAACTCGAGACCTCAAATATTTGTTCAAATTTGTCTGGTGGTGTTTATTTGAAAACAAATATTCCAAGAATTCCTAAGCCACAAAACGAGCAACACTATAAAGCTCGTCATCGATTAAACTCAGAATAATGTTCCATTACCTTTAATTAAATTTATCATCAGATAAAATTCAGCATTTCGTGTTTTGTGCCTGCAATTATTTTTAAATTTAAATTGCTATGCGATCGCGCGTTCCACATGCAACTTTGTTTTTCAGCCAAGTTTTTCCAAACCACACGTGTTTGGATTAATAGTCTTTCTCTGACAATGTTTGTTACTAGAATCTTTTTGAATAGTTTTTCTATTTCTAAAATTATAACAATCTTTCTCACACTCATATAGAATTTTTAATATGAGCTCAACTTAACTCAGCGCAATTGTACCTATGTACATAATTTTAATTACACAAAAAAGTACGCATTTTGTTGTTTTTTGTTTTATATGTAAAATATAAATTATTTATATAGATATATTTATAGTTCATTAATAATTGTTAATAATTATACTATAAAAAAACTTCAAAGAATCTGCGATTTACATATTGTTGTTTTTTTTTTGTTGTTTGTTTTGTTTTGTTTCAAATATAAATTATTATCATCAGTCTTGAATATTGAATTGATTTTATAACAAAATTTCTGATTAATATTGCAGCAAAAATTCAAATTAGATATATCTGCGTATGTGTGTTTGTGTGTGTGTGTATATTAGGTGTATTTGAACTCGTCCAGAACTTTCCTGGAATGCTTGATGGGTCACCGCTTTTTCGTTTTCAAAAAGGTTCAAAAATGTTTAAAAGTTTGGATAATCTTAGTTTGTTCAGCACCTTAGAAATTTCCTTAAGGGCTAACAGCTGCTTCTTGATTGGATATCGTTGCATTGGCTTCAATGTCTGAGAAAAGATCAATGAGATTATTGATTCCAATGAGATAGCCATCTTCATGGTTGCCAACTTTCCAGGTTGTGTTATGGTCAATGACATGGTTTGGTGGTAGGTTGACGGTTTTGGCAAAGTCAATAAGCCAAACACTTGCGTGCGAGCGATCATGGACAAAGAGCAATGAGCTTCCGATAATTTCATGGGTGTGGAAGAAATCCGAGCATTCCAGAGTTGCACGGATTGCTCGCAAGCGTTGTAAGTAACGGGGCTGGAAACACACAAACATTTTGGAAAATTCAAAAATGTTGTCATCTAATAATAATTACTCACCAAAACATGAGCGTATCCTTCGATGAATTCCTCAAAAGCCTTCTTGATTTGCTCTCGAGATTTTGTTGTTTTAAAATCTTTTGAACTTGTACCGTCACTCTTTTTGATACCCTTTAGAAAAAATTTAAATAAGATTTAAGCCTTTTTATAGTTTCCAATTGAACTCACCTCAACTCTAAAACCCAAAATTGCAGTGCTCGAGATCGTCTCACGCCAAACCATGTAACGAGGCTTCGTTACTCCCTTGGCCTTGTGCTCTTCTTCGTTTGGTGCATCTGGATCGATTTGTATCATTTTCTCGTACATATCTTTGCGAAGTTTTGGTTTCTCTTTAGCTTTGGATAGTTCCTCTTCTAAGTATGTTCGTACACCGATTTTGCAGTCCATAACACAGGGCTGATAGAAGTCACTCAGCAGATCTTGTAGTTGCAGATAGACTGAAAATGATTGACTATTTCGTGATCATTTCATTTTTGGAGAACCTCCTGTCAAACTTACGTTCGCCATCTTCACTTGTCACTTTTCCTCTATATTCGGGCACGTATGGCCGAAGGACATCGCGCATCAACACTTGGAAGCAATCTTCTTCCTTTGGACATAGCTTTTTTAGAACTGTTCCTTGTTCGGGTCCAGCTTTGAAATTACCCTGATGTCCGGCCAATTGAACCCATGGATATCGTTTTTTCTTGTACGTCTGGAAGAAGGGTGTCCATTGGACTATGTTTCGTATTTTTCGCCATCCAGATGGCTGAAAATTAAAAAAAGATTAAAAATTAGATGTTAGTTATTTAATTCAATGATTTACGAACTTGTAGAGGCACCTATTTTATGTTTCATGAAAATTTCGTAAAAATTAAACGAAATTTAGCATTATGACTTTCCTCGTCCTAAGCCATTTCAAAGAGTATCTAGTTTTTTCATACTAGCTGACACGGCTGACTTTGTTCTGGCGTTTTTTGAGCACCTGATGTGAATAAAGCAACAAACAAGAAATAGTGCGTATACGCCCAAAGAAAATACATTTTCTGTTTTTACTCCAATTTACATAAAGTTCGAAAAAAAAGTCTTAACTGTTTATTGAAATTTTATCAAAACTATTTAAGTAAGAACTTAAAAAAAAGTCTAAAAAACTGCTGAACTGATTTCGATCAAATTTTTAATATGATTGTCTTAAATTTTAAGCTCGAAGAAGGCAGTCCAAATGTCCACAGAAAGACAATGTACAAAATTAATTAAGTCAGCAGCGTATAGATAAAACATAATTGTTTAGAACAAAGTCCATTCCATTTAGATTCTGATGTTGACAGTTCGGCTTATAATATGCAATCCAAGTGAATTAAAATGACGCTAACGATTTAATTTAACGATTGAGAAAAGTACAATTTTCGCATTGTCACAATAAAAGAAATGCACTTCAAAGCCAAACAACACACAGTGCACGCTCTTATCGAAACAAGTGGCATTTAGGTTTCCCATATCACTTAATGCCACTTACTCGTAGATACGTTATGGCTTTTGCTATTCTGAAACTAGACTTGACGCGCAACACTTTAATCGGTTAAATGCTTTTAAGTAACGAGACCTTGAAGATGCCGTAAGTGTAGGAACTATTTTTGATGATATCTTAATAAGATAAAAATTTTAGTGGCGCAACGTCTTGTGAAACACAAGTGAACTATGATGTAATGCGCGTGTTCTGACACAAATCAAGGGGACCTACAATTGTATAATGTTAATTAAACTCCATGTTAGTAACATTTTCTTAAATAGAATTTATACACATACTTTTGAAGAATTGACAATTTCGTGTGCTTGGTATGTCCTCAAATTTGTTTTTTGGCGTAAAAGTCCTCAATGCATTTCAGTGACGTTTAAAACTTCATAATTTTATTATTTTATTTCCACGCTAGTGGAATGCAGTTTTTTTCTTGTACCTCAGATTGTCGCATCTGTTACTTCACACTGTAATTAAGTGACAATTTCTATCTCCTATTGTGATTTAGTAACATGTTAATATTGTCAATGAGTGACGTATGATGTGATTTATTGACATTTGCTGTCCAGGATTATGATTCCGCCATATTTTGTGTAACAATGTGGCGATATCTACTATCTCATCAGATACTTAACAGTTACATCCTTATCCTCCACACGTGATATTTTTCTTCAGTCCTATGACATTTATTGACGATTTAAATAAAGCGACATCTGGTAGTTCATACTAAAAATTTGAATTCTATAAAGTCACAGAGCTTCGTAAAAATGTATCCAGAAAAGATGGAAAACGGACGCTCAATTAAGTACAAATTTTGAAAGCAATGAATTTCCTTGAAGTCTCCACTAAAATAAAAGTTACAAAAGAGATAAGTATGGTTCAGATCCGGGAGTTACTCAACTCCAACTAGTTTAATAAAGAATTTTACAAGGAAATACCACCAAAATCAAGCAAAAATTCACACCATACACAACATACCTTTGTTTCCTGTTCCTTGGCCTGCTCCGAAGACGAAGTTGGAACATCCGAATCCCACTCCGAACTCAAATCATCGCTGGACGCGTATCCATAGTCCCTTGGCATGGGCACTTCCAACAACGATTTCGAGTACTGCACATACCCCGAACACAAAGCCCCATTCGAAGGCGATGAAGATCGCCTCGATCCGATCGGAGACCTCCTATCCAACAGACTCCTTTGGCCTAGTAATTCCAGCTCACTAGTCCCGTAGATTGTCAATCCTGTCGGTGGAGTTATCGAAATGCCATGGGCTTCGGCAAAAGCCTTACTACACTTTCTCTGATGCAGCAAATTGTCTTTGGATTTCTTCCTCAAAATCTTTTTGTACATAACATCTGCCGAGGTAGCAGATTGGTTTTCCTCCTCGTCATCGACATCAGCATAGTTCTCCTCGACAAAATTGTGCTCCCTATCGGTGACATCTTTTTCATCAGCTTCCCCTGCCAACGAGAGGTCCGAAATACTCCCAACCACCTTGTCATCGTCAGAGCCCTCATCATCCGAGAACTTCACCTTGTGAACATCCTCCGGAGCAATTTCGGGAAAGTGCAACAACTTGACTGTGATCTTTTTCCCAGCTGCATTATAGTAGACCTCTTTGGCACTCATCTTATCGAAATCTTCGTAAATTTTAACTTGGGGATACGCACAGGTAGACATTATTTGTTTCAATTAAAATCGCAAGTACCCAAACGTCAACAAAACATCACTGTTCACATATTTCGAAAATTCTCGCATGTACGTAGTGGCCCGCTTCTGGCATATGGGTCCACTCGCTTGTGGCTTGTGTGTGAATAGGCTATTAAATCGAGCGGAAAGCTATTTGAATTTCTTTGGACAATAAAATTGTTTTCATATGCAATTGACTTTCAATTCGAGATTCATTAAAATTAAAGTACAAATACGAGTACGAGTATACAAATACGATTATATGAGTACGAGTACATACGAGTACAACACAGAGGAGACAACGAGAAGCCGGGAAGCCGGGAAGCCGAGAAGCGAGTTAAGAGATTTGACCTGCCGGGTGTGTGGGTGGGCCAGCGCAGAACACTATATTCTATTGACATACGTGGACGATACGATCGCGATCACTGGGCGGGCTGCTGCTATACGGTATTCAATTATTATTTAATTCTATTCGCGTTCCATTGGCAATTCCATGTCTCTATTTTCGTAGATTGTTTTCACGCCTTGGCCTTGATGATTGTAATGGTGTTCCTTTTTGAGTTTTAAGATACAATTACACAAATATTATGGGGGACATAACTATTTAGATTTTAGATTGTTCATACTGGAAAAGGAAGACCACACAGAATGTGACGTTAGTAAACAAAAAAAAAAAATCAATAATAACAGAACGCACAGTCGTAAAATAAAATTTATTACGTAACGATCATGCTTTGAATATTTAAAAAAACAAACGAATTTATCTCGAGTTGCAATGTGTAAACAGCGGCGTTATTTATTTATGGACATTTGCATATTACTAATCGAGATTTCCCTTTTCCTCTCTGTGTTATCTCTTATCAATGATTTATTTAACTTTTATTGGTTTGATACTTTCACTATGAAACACTTTAATGGAATTGCATTTGCAACTTTCAGAGTCTTAAATAATTCATGGGTATAATCGAACTTGATGCAAATTTTTTGTTAGTTCATTGTGGCTTGTGTTTTGTATTAGAGTTAGAGAGGTCATGAACTTTGGTATTGATGAATTTTGATGTTGTTTCTGCTGAGTCAACAAATATGTATTGAATTAATAATAATTCGAGTAAGTTTGTGGTGTAAAAATTATTTCATGACTTGATTTTGATTTTGTTGTTTTTTTTTGTGTTTTAAATGTGACAAAGAAGATTAGAAGATTTTGAATTGAATAGTACGTGGAGAAATTCTTAAAATTGCAGCTTGTCAAATGGCTATCCGCCATTACGCGCAAAGAAGTCAGAACTCTGTGATTCCATCAGCTTCAATTAAATTAGACATTTAAGCTTTTTTTTTGTAAAATGTCAGCAATAGCAATTTTTGTTGGCCACAATTTACCGTGTTATGGTAGAAATTTCAGCTAAATATTTTAAGAAGGTAAAAATCACACAAATGAGCCAGAAAAATGTTATGCGATTCGTCACAGTTTTTCGTCAACACCCTTGTTCACATGAAAAGAATCAACTTAAAATTGATTTTAAATTAATTATCGTGAATGCTTAAATAAGCCTACCACGACATTTCAACATTCCCATGTTGTCTTTTGGTCTAGATTCACTCGGAATTGAATCCGAATTCCATTTACACAATACTCGTATATTCTATATGTATAAAGATAAGTTTTTTGACAATGACCTCATTCACATTAGGGAATATGAAGGTCAAATCGCTTTCGAACTGAGATTAAGAGTCAATTTGAAAACCATAACAGAAAAAAAAGAAAAAACAAATTCAAAAGCGACAGTGTTGACATTTGAAAACTGGTTGCTATCCCGATTCTTTATGTCATACTTCTCCACGACATGACAAGTTAAATAGACTTAGCTTGCGGAATGTGGGCAAACATGGCGAATAGATCAAATTTTTAAAAACGATATCGAAACTTGAAATTTCTTTTCTTTAGATCCAGGTTAAAGACCATACCAAATCGACAAATGGAATCCTTAACTTTAGTATTTCAACTAAAGTGACACTTCTGTCTTCAATGAGTGATCGAGAGACGTACTTTAAATGCAGCTGTCATTTCGAGTTAATTTTTCACTCACTAATGCAGATTGAACTTCGACTTAGAATTCGATTTTGTATTCGAATCCGATCTGGATTTATTTTACATATAAATGCAGATTGAATGCCGATTATCTTTATGATTAATTTGTTTATAAACATTTCATTTGTCACTCAAACTGCGTAGGTATCTCAAGCTTGGCACAATTAGTAGTTTCTTTTTGTGTACAACAGGAAATAGAGATTAATAAAGAAATTGAATGACGAATTATGCGGTACCCGCCAACGTGTGTTTTCTTTTTCTATTCATCGGAACGTGTGAAAAAAATCTCAAATTCCTAGCAACAATTCGCTTAATAACATATTATACTACAACAAGTGTTGCCGTTTGCTCTTTAAAAATTAATTTATAATTTTAAAATGGCAAAAAAAAAATACAAAAAAAAAAATGCCTACAAATGTCTATTAAAAAAAAGGAAGGCTCGTTAAGATGTTAGATATTTATGTTAACGCATAAATTTATGTCAATATATGGACGTACCGACGCGGCGCGGCGACACGATGACAAGATATACAATCTTTTATTTTGTCACTCTCACTTTCAACGCATGCTACGAGTACCTATTCGAATTTGATGCTCATGAATTTTGGGTGCACACGAAAGATATTTGGTACCTAAGCGTCAAGTTGTCGTCGTCGTCTTCGTCTTTGTGTCGGTTGTATGGCTATTTTTGATGTTGAGTGGTTGTTAAGTCTCTGACGCACGAAGATACCACACATAATTGTACCGTTTAAGCTGGAAACAGGACCGTATCTAATGGTGATGTGTGTCTTAAGGAGAGTATTGCTTATTACTATGCTTATCATTGATTGAAACCTTATTGTTATTATAAGTGCGCATACGCCCAAGTGTACCAACCTTGGCTTTTGAAATGGAATTGTTTGGTTTTTTGATTTGTCACTAAATAAATGTCGTGAAATTCATATAAAACAACTAAAGAACAATTTTATATGTTAAAATAAGTTGCTTAAATGTCGTTATCGGTTGTAAGTTGTTAAATTTTTGTTTTCAACTGTCGTTTAATTAGAAAACTTTGAAGAGATATTTTCACAATTCACAATAAAATAAGAAACTAATTGAACCCAAATTTTAAGTTACAGAAAGTTGCTCGGATTGGCTATCATATGTCAAAATGTCAACTAAATTTATTTCAAAGTTTATTGCGTTTTTTTTACTGAGTTTTGATATGTTCTCAGAACATTTGGACTTCACTTTCCGACAGGATAATTTTGTGAATGTTTCATTTGTGATTCATTCATTGGAAATAAAGAATTTTGTTCATACTTTGGTAAAATTTCAAAATACAGCAGTTAGATAAAATGAGTTTTTCTTCTTTTTCTATATACTGCTCACTCGCATCAAGAGAAATACATTTTTAAGTTGAAATGTCAAAATTCATAAAGATATCCTGAAAGGCATTTTAAAATTATGACTTCGTCATTTTGTTTTTGAAAATGTTTCCAAAAGTTTTCACAGTCTTTTTCCATGACATTGCAGTGTAATTACAGACAACTACACCTACATACATAAATACGAATGATAGATTACAAGTGTCAAAACTCGCAACAAAAAAAATTCAGAAGATCGATTGCGGTTTAGTGTAGATTACTTACAATTCCCGCCACAAACTATCAACTAACAAATTTAAAATCACACTTCGCTATCAAAAACTGCCCCTTCCAAAAGAAATGACATTGCCTCTGACTAAGTCCCTGTGTTCTCTGTGCGTTCGGGCTGACTGCTTTTTCCATTTCATCATGATCATACCAATATAACAAATAAGGTTTTATGTGATAATTATTCCCCTACACATGTTTCCAACCAGCACCAGTCAGCAGCACCAACAACACCCACTTTAGCCGCTCTTAACTGAAACGACGCAAACGTTACCATTAAAGTTGGTAAACAAAAATTCAAGTTAAAGTTAAAGTTAAAGAAAAAAAGTGCGTTGCCGTTTTTATTTGGCAAACAGTCACAGTTGGCAGCTTTGAAACACACACAATTCGTTGCTAAACAAACAATGAGAAAGTTCAAACTCACAATAATAAGATATTTTTTTGTATTAAAAGCGAAATTAAAAACCGTCTGTCATAACTCAAAATGTCAAACGCCACCGTACATAAATTTTAGTGGGTAGGTTCGAGCAGAACATGACTCTATTTAGAAAATGGAATACAATTTTAAGTGTTCATTCGAATCGCAATCCAATGTGCGTCTCATTCAAGTTTCGAATTAATTTATTCCATTCCATCATGAATTTGATAAGCTCGCTGTTGCTGCTGCTGTTGATGGTGATGGTGCATAAGTATGGGTACGAACGTCACTGTCACCGCTGCTGTCACTTGGGAAAAAAGGGCTGATCGCGATGTTACTCGCGATACTCGTAAAACTACTCATCAAACAAATTTCATAACTGATAAATGATAAGCACATCATGGGATACCGAGCAATTACTACGTCACTGTTATTAACTGATTTACGAGTATTATATCATTAAAATTGAATTATTCATTCCATACCGCAAAGCATGATCGCTCATTGAAAAACACAAAAAATAAAAAAAAATAATCTAAATAAAACTGTTTCGTACGTAATAAAACCAGATTCTTACATTGTTGTTCTTTTTTTTTGAGGTGTTTTTTTTTAACAAGTGTCTGGAAATTTATTCTTAAATTAATTAAATAAAGCAGCAAACTTTATGAGAGAGTACGGTAGGGAAGGTTTTGTTGTTGATTATGTCGAAATATTAAGACTTCCGCGGGAACGGAACGCAATCAACAGCCGACCGCGATCACTTCATAACATTGACTGGAGACTTCAGAGGCAGCGGCAGACCGAAGACCCAAGACCGAAAACTGAAAACCGAAAACCGAAGATCGAAACCGAAACCGAAACCAAAGACCGCAAAGCTGGGAGCAGATTGAGAGCACAGGCAGAGATCAGGCGGGAGCACTCGAATAAAGACGTTTTATGTACAAAATAACAAAATGTAGTTCCAGTATTTTGCGACTTTGCGTGGCGAAAGCAATTGTAGACGAAACTATATACTATGTATGAATGTACATATTTATTATTTAACAACGTCATCAAATGAATAAAGAGGTATAAAAAATAAAATAAAAAACAAACAAACAACAGAAGCTGACAGGGTTGGCGAAATGCTACAAAAGTACAAACGCGACTTATAGGTGTTTCGTATTGAGCCAAAGTTTAAGTTGGGATTTTAGTCGAAATGACTGGAAGGAAAGTCATGAACATTATTCTGGTCAAAAAGTTTGAATTTCGATACCACACAACGTGCTGGTAAGCCAGGATTTATTTTTTTTTTGGTGGGGGGGGGGGGGGCTGTTGGGGAGCTTATTGAAAATAACTAATAAAAATTTTCCTTCACGGTATCACTAAAACTAATACAAAATGAAACCTATTCTTATACTAAACTTGTCAAAAAGGTTTTGTGACTGACAATCAAATAATGTTTTTCCGAAGGTTTTTGTTGGTCTGAATTTGAATCCGATTTCAGAATCACTCTATCACGTCAGGTTTTTGAGATATCACATTTAAAAATTAAAAAAAAAAAACATAAATTTGGCTTTTTGAAGTTATGTTAATTCGTGAAGTATTTTTTTTTATAAAATTTGTGATGATTTCTAAAATTCTATAATCCCATCTTCAATATTTAGTTTAAATATTTTCAGTATCTCATTTACTTTTTAAAAAAATATCATTAATTGGTAGGCTTCACAGATGAAGCCACATTGACTTTCGAGAAACGTTGGACTATATGCTAAAACGGTTTTTAACAGAAAACAGCATAAATGGTTCAAAATGATTTTTTTGTCCTGAATTAGAATTTCAACTTGAATATTATCCATCAAGTTCTTGTAATATATTTAAAAAAATAAAAAAATAATGTTGAAAACGGGTATTTTTTAAATTTTAGCTGATAGTTAAAATCAAAGTTCGTATTCAAAATCATCGTCAAAAAATAACTTTAAAACGTGTTTTTCAAAGCGATGGAAGCATAAGATTAAGGGTTTTTCAAAACTTGATATATGAATGATACTTTTCAAAAAACTAAAAAATCTGTTGGAAAAGTATTGCTTGGTTTAAAGGAATGAAAAAAATGTGAATTTTGTCGACCATTGATCAACCACCTTATACATACATATTTTTCATTTGAAAAACAGATTCAATAATATTTTATGGAAGGAATTTTGTTTTTTATAAAATTATAAAATCTAATAAAAATTATACATTATTAATTTTTTTTCATGAAAGGTTTTAACATTCACCTTAACCACAAGAGCAAGTACCTGCGACCCAGTGCTGTATTTTTGTAATCCCAGATTAATTAAGGAATGTACTGAGAATCCGTGAAATAAAGGTCCGTGTACTTAATATCAAGTATCCGTGTTCACGTGTTTTATAAATACACGCACCAAATCGAATGCTCTACTTTGAAGCGATCTAAGCCATTGACTTTTATTATTTACTTTAAGCTTCTAATTCGGTTAGTTCTTTTACAAGGTGTAGGTCTAGATAAGTATCAATGCAAAATTCGCCAAATCGAAGTCCAAGACTGAATTCATGAAGGGTATCACTGGCGCTTTAATTTATATGAAAGATTGTCCATCATTGATATAAAAATAGAATAGAAACGTCAAAATATTAATCTAATGTCATAATAATTTTATAAAAAAATTGTACTATTTTCCAAATGAAAAAAGATATATTCGTAAATAATAGTTTTTGTATTTTTAACTAGCTGACCCTGCATACGTTGTTCTGCCCTATTCTTCAAATTGTGTGACAGAAAATTGCCTTTTTTTTTAACCAATGAGCGCAACGTTTAATCTTAATTCGATTAATGATTTTTAAAAATCTTAAAATTTACCAGAATACAGTTAAGAGGTCGAGACTCCTTTTGTTAAACACTGAAGAATGCATATGTGAGTAGGTACTCATTAGGATCATAAACAGCAGCAGCTTATATGATTAGATTTGTGGATTCAAAATGCCTTGACCTATAAATAGACCTTATATTTTTTTCAACTCGTTTAACCTTGTATTTTTCTTAAACACAAACTTCAAGCACTATTTTCTGCTTCATTTCATATCCAATTTATCACCAATATATGCATAACCTCACAAATTACGTAGCTTTTTATTGGTAAAATAATTTTCAAAATCCGTTCAGTAGTTCTAATGATTATCCCCTACAATCTTACAAATTTTACCAACTCTTTCGAGAAACTGTGGTCCTTTTGTCAAAAATTCAATTCGACAATTCTAAACTTCAATCTTCAAAGTTATGTGTGTTTTGTAAACAGTGCTTTTTGGCAAGTCTAAATTCGAAAGTCATTTTGAGACATCCCATATATGTAGACATACATAGGTATAAATAAGCTGGATTATATAATAATTATTTCAATTCAGAAATTCAGATTTTAAAAGTGGCAACCCTATGTCTTGATCATACTTCCACGAGGACACTTTTTGCATTTTTTTTTTTCGATAATAATAAATATTAAAGTTCAATGTCAACTGTGACCATCAACTGTCAGTTAAGTAGTTAAAAAACACGGCGATTGTACAAAATTCATCAAATCATTTAAAAATTTTAATTTCGTAAGCAATTTGAATTAAAATATTGACATTAAAATATTAACAAAAACCAATACATAAAACAAAAAAATCATCCAATTTAGTGCAGTCGTTCGAAAGTTATGGACGTACATATGTACACTTTTAAGATCCTTTTTTATTTATGTAATATTATATGAAAATATACATATATTTTGACTAAAATGAGTTTATTTTGTGAATTAAATAATTAACAGCTTTTCTGAAGAACACGAAGCTACGACCGACGCTTGTGTTGACTTTGCAACCCTTTTAAACAAAAACTAAAGCTTTGTTTATTAAAGACTAATTAACCCCCTTTAAACAAGAATAATGTAATCAACCTTCTTTTATTGTAAAGCTTTTATTTGCTTGATGATTTAAATTATAAACCGAGATTGCCTTTATGTTAAAAGTAGGTTAATTAAATTTTTGGCATTCATTTCATTTTGAACATATGTCTTATGTCAGAGTCAGAGTCAGCAACTCAATTGCGTTTTTATAAATTAAAAAGTAATTTTATATTGATTGCTTTACTTGCCCTTAAACTGTAGTTAATTACTGCATTGAAAAGATAAACATCAGGCACTATTAAATTATCCAAAAACTTAATTTATTTTAATTAAGAAAAACTTATTTTGTATTAAAAATACTTTTACCACGGAAAATGTAAAAACTGCGCCAATATAAAATTTCGTTAAATTAATCATTGTTTTTATGGATTTTGTGATTTATTTAATAAATTTGTTCAAAAACCAGTCTATTAATTTTGTTTTAATTGGACGTTTTTGTTTCTGGTTTAAGTTACTTAAAATTATTGCATTTCAGGTTTCTAATGAAACAAAAATGAATTAACAAATTCCTAGGACCTGTTTTTTTGAAATGAAATGAAATTATAAATATTTTGTTAGGAAAAACGTTAGATAAGTTTTACTAAACGTCATCAAACCAAAGTCATATTTATGAAGGAAATCATAAATCTTGTGGACTTGAATTAATGACGAATTTAATTGATGCGAACTAGTAACCAGCGCGGCTAAACACGAGGGGGTTTTTAGGCCCAGACTCTCTATATATAGAACCAGAACAAATATTTCATCGTTGATAAACCAGTCAACTTATGAAGGGTGTCCCAAAAAAAAAGTTGTACCGGTCCACCATTTGTGGAGTAATGTACTAATTGAATAAATGTCAGGGTTTTGACGCATTCTTTCTCTTCTTTTTATTCTCTATTTCATGTGCTATCGTCAGACATCTGACAGTTTGATCGAAATTTCTTTCTTCGATTTCGACGCTATTTTAGCTCAATGTATTTTTTTAAATTCTCTCATATTTAAAAAAAAAAAAAGTTCAATTCAATTTACCTTCTTCCGAGATGCTTCCGCACTGATGACATACAAATCCACAATTCCGAGCAGACAATCGTCACAGCGACACACATCATCACCAAGCACCATTGAACCCAACGAACCTATGCTGCTGGTTGAGTCCAAAGAATCAGTGCGGCACAATCGGCTACCTCCGGGTCCGGTTTGTGCGACGGTATCAATTTTACGTGCCAGTAATTGTTCCATAAGTGTACGGGGGCGTGACGATGAAGGGAATAAGGCCATTTTAAATAAAAATAATTGATGTTGCTGATGATTGAAGTTGTAGGGAATAAAAAGTCTCTTCATTGAATCTCGCCCAGCCAAATAAAAAATATTTGTATGTCTTATATACAAATATTTAATCACTTAATTGTTTGACCAATTTTTTTTCTTCTTTGTTTGGGGGCATTAAAGAAAATAAGTGATGTTAAATGTCCGATTGTTCATGACCTTATCTGCAAGAAAAAAAATATACATAAATGAATAAAAATTGTAAAAACAAACAAAAATTGATTACTATCATTTGGGACTTCATTCAGTTTAGGAGAATTCAAAAAGAATGCAAGGATTTCAAATCAAAATTGAAGTTTAAGTCTCATGATTAATTCAATGAATGCAATCTTTAGAATGAATTCAATAAAAGATTTAAGGTCATTGCATTCACAAAAGATTGCAATCTTGTACATTTCTGCAACTCAATAGATAAGACTTGAAGTAAAAAGAAATTTGAAGCATCCTTAAAAAATAATACTACACAAAAGGACGAACGTGAACAATTCTTACAAATCTTATTAGATTTTTTACTCTATAAGTGCATTTATTTATCTCATTAGAACTAGATGGCTCGGCAAACTTTGTCTCGCCTGAATTTAATGCTGAAACTCAGGCTTTGAAAAAATATTATTCGATTTAAAATACAATTATTTCATAGTTTTTAGATAGCCCGATGCCGATGTACTTAGTACGTTTATTAAAAAGTGGATCGAGCGGCAGGACAACCGAAGTTGATGTCCTAGTTGTTGAAATCATCAGCCTATATTTGCTTTTCCAGACTAAAAACTGTCACTGTGCCAAATTTCAACCAGTTCGGTTCAGACGTTCCAAAGTTATGTATAAATTGTATAACTAACACGACTTTCTTTTATATATCAAAAATATTGACATCTTCATCGAACGCTAGATGTCATTTCCTCAACTAAGTCAAAATTAGTTCATCGTTGTAAAAATTACTACGTTCATGCACACAAACATCTTACGTTGTGTCCCAGGATATTAATACTGACGGGAATGTGTACAAACTGACCAAAAACTGACAGCTACTGCTTTATCCAAGTGAAACGTCAAATGAAAAGTTCTTTCTTAGAAGGAATAACAGCTTAATTGGAACGTTTTTGGCAATTAAAAGTATCATGAAATTGTACCAAAATTCACGATGGCTCAAGGCAGACACATAACCTAAAATCTTTCAAAAACTTTTTTCTTAACAATCCAAAACGTGATCATATCCCGGTAGAGTGATTTTCAACTTATGTAGCTAAAATCTCCTTTAAAATTTAATAAAATTTGACATCCGACTTACAAAATCAAGAGAATAACCTGGAAAAGCGATGACAGCGATTCATTATTCGGTTTATTACCTCCTTTCCCCTTGTATATATAATCCATTTTAGAGTTGGTTGCTTAAAACTAAATGTTATTTAAAAAAAATTGACAGCTCGGGCAGCACTGAAACACTTTCTATTATTTATTTTTAATACATTTTCCGATATATCAAATTGGCAGTTATATCAAACATTAAAAAAAAATAAAATAGGGTATCAAACTGTTATTTTTTTTTTTATTTTCTTAGTTTCTGTGCATTTTTCTTTATTTTTTTTTTATTGACAAACCTTCTACGAAACATTAGAAAGCATTTAAACGAAAGATGAACGAAATCGGCTTAGCTGTTCTCAAGTTATAGCGTGACCAGAAGAAAATAGGGTTCATTTTTATGTAGATATTCAATACATAATTAGAATTTAATATTTATTTCAAATTTCAGTTATTCAAAATTATGTTCAATATGTAGGTTTTCGGAACTATGTATTTTATTTGTTCTGTTAGATAAAAAAAACTCATTATTTCATAACAAAGACTATAACTTGATATCTCCTCGAGCATGATTCAATTGGTCATAGGACTTGGAAAATATGTACATACATAGGTATGTCCTATGTTGAAATAAGTATTATATTTAATTATGATTCAAATTTATTTAATTTTTAATGCATCTAAACAAAATTCTATTAAGAGGATTATTAAGCTGGAATAGTCCAAACATGAGATTTCATTCATTTAATTTTTTTACCCTTTTTCAGTATTAAGGATGTTAAATTGTTTACCAAACTTTACTGACAAATCTTGAAGAACGTTTTCATCTAAAAAAAAAATTAACCAAAAATCGAGTAAAATATCAACAAAATATAGTATGTATATTGTACGTATGTATGTATATTGAAATATCGAAGTGTTTAACAATCGAACTATGTGTGTGTTCCTGCATAATATTTGTCTTTGTTATAGAAAAGTGTATTTATTTAAAGGAGGAGATGTTTTTCTTACCACTATGATTGAAACTTCCAATTGATTCATAAAATGTTTCATGTAAATAGTTCAAGCTTTCGAATTATAATTATCTGAAATTTGACATTTACTGCAGATCAAACGTTCCTAACTAACTGATGTACAAATTTTACATTTAAAATTAAACACTCAAATTCAAATTCAAAAATAAACTGTTTAAATAATTCAAATGGCAGCCATTTAATTTTCCCAGTATTTTATTTCGAGCAACGTATTCCGCTATCCACTCACAGAGGGCGGGCCGTTCTTATTGAAAAATAACTGAGTCAATTATTGTGAAATAATAAAATCCAAATTGCAAATGATTTACTTACCGACTTTGGAGTTGAGAGTAAGAATTAAAATGTCCAATTTCCTTTGATATGTTTATTCATAAAGAAAAACAAAGTTTATTCAAAATTCAATCCGTTAACACGATAAATTTCCCCTTTATTCTTCAAAAAAGATTCTCCTATACTATATCTATCTCCTTAAAATATCAGACAAGAATACATTCCGCATTTACTTATTTTGTTTTCTTTTTTTTTTTAATTTTGTTTTTCTTCGATCCGGTATTTTATTTTTTGTTTGTTTTACCATTCTCATTCGAGCAAAGTAGGTGACTATTTATTTTATTTTTCTGCTAACACAACAATAAATAGTTTAAAATGATATGAAGCACCAAGTGGGTTATCTAATTGTGGCCATAGTACCTTACTTTTGTAGTGTTTAGGTTATAAAATTCGAAGGGAATGGTTTCTATAATATTATCTCATATTTAATTTAACTTTGTTTGCAAATTCTTTAAATAATATTTCGACTTGGAGCCAAGTTCAAGTGACATTGATAATGACGTTATATAAAATTGAATTTTCTGTCAAATACTGGAAACGAGACGAAGCGTTTTGAATGCGTTCACCTGTCTTTTTTGCTTTTTGTTTATATTCTTCTCGCAATGCAACCTTGAAAGTTCCATTGAAGTCGGCGGCTGTTCGAAAAGTGCGTGTATCACAGTAGAAAACCAGAACATTGATTGTTTATGGATGAATTTAGGAATTCAGGTTTAATTTTGGTTTAATTTTGTTAATTTAGATTTTTTATATTGAACATTTTTAAAGAATCTTTATTCGAACTTATTCCTAGAATGTTAGACAAATTCAAAATTATTAAAAAAAAAGAGGCTGGATGCGACACCCACATTGATAACTTCCCATTATATTGTAAATCTTTTAAACTTGTCATTAATTAAAGTTTTTGTGTTACAATATTCGATTTCGCTTGAAGTCTTCAATCAAAATATAATTTTGTTAATTCTTTTGAATTTGTTAATTCATTTACTTTTAATGTTGATTATTAACAATCTTACTAACAAAACAATTATTAGACTTAAGAAATTTCTCGAGATATTGTAGTGGAAAAATAATTTTTAACAAATTTGTTGATAGAATTTTTTGTAGTTTTTATTTTTTTGTAAAAAAAAACTTCATTTTTAAATTAGAGTCAAAACACATTTTTTTACCAACCAATTTTTTTTTTCATTGCTAATAGTGAACAAAATGTTATTTTTATTCGAACAAAATTTAATAATTCTAAGAACCTCAAAACACCCAGATTTGACAAAAATTTTAACTATAGGAAGTTAAAAATGTTAAGAAGCTTTTGCAATTGTAAGATGCCTACTTTGTTGGAATATATTAAATACTGCCGAGATCTTATCGAGTGATTCGCCGAATTTTATGAATTTTATTATTAACTTCGATAGGGAGGGAGTTATTGTAATCGGTCCGATTTTTCTAATTGAAATTTTTGATATGATGAAAAATTATATCATCTTCGAAAAAAATTTTACCTATAGAAAATGCTGTCCTTGACATCTTGTAAAATTTACAAAAAATTCAATTGATAGTTTTTTTTTACAAAAAAAATAAAAAAAGTACAAAAAATTCTACCAAAAGTTGGTAAAAAGCGTTTTTTGACTTGAATATTTCGAGAATTAGCATCGATATTGACTTCAAAGTTATTTAAACTTATACAAAATACTATTATTAATATATGCTACAAACTTGACAAATATTGAATTGACAGTCTTTTTACAAAAAATAAAAAAAAAAACTGAAATTTACCAAAAAGTGTCAAAAATTATTTTTTTCGAGAAATTTCTTAAGTTAAAAGTAAATCCATTAATATCAGGAACGCCAAGTTTTCAAATTATGCATAATGGGAAGTTATCAGTGTGGGTAGCACCCAGCCTCTTTTTTAATGTAGTAATTTTGCAACTTTACAGTGAAAAATTGGTTTAGAATAAAAGACTTTTAAAAAAATCGTTACGAATTCGCACACGAACACTTGAGGTCTTGAGAATTGTAAACTGTAGACTAAAGTTGGAAGTTACTATGTAAAAAAAATCATTAGATGTAATTTAACATTGTTTCACTTTAATAATATGTATGTAAGTTCTTAAAAATAGTTAATTAGTTGCTGACTAATTATTATTAATAAGAAGTTTACTCACTACTCGGAATTTTTATGAATTTAATTTTATTCATACTTATCATCTTTTTTTTTCTTAAACTCAGAACAAACTTGAATTTTGTAATTCATGTACAGATTTTTATACCAAATTTAATGGTTTAAAAACTGCCTAATTTTTATTTCAATTTCGGTACATAAAAGTTGGTGGTCTGAAACAATGAAAAAATGAAAATGTATATGAAAAATTTGTACTGTCATTGTCTAAAATCTGTTCGGTTTAGAGAGTTGTTCTTAAACTCTTAACATAAGAATTTAAAAAACTGTATTAAACGATATAATCGTTTTCAAAAAAAGTTTTGTTCTTCGATTTGCTTTTCTTTATTCTATTCAAGAGAAAATATGTATAGCCATCCAAAATTTTCACAAAATGTTTTTCGTGTGTAAGTAGAATTACAAAACATTCCGTTTTGATTATGTGTACACAATTTCTTAGTCCTAATCGTAATTATAGTAGCAAATTGAAAAAATATAGATGTATGAATGTTTTCTTAGTTATAGTGATTTTTATTTTTTTTTTACTTGTTTGTTGTATATTTTTTTGCTGAAAAATTTGATTTTTTAATTAAGCTTAAAGCCTTTTTTATGAATTAAATCAAATTTAAATACTTCTCTGCGTTATAAACTGTTGGAATTTTCGAAACTGATAACATTTTCATGAGAAATCTTATCCCTGAATATTTTGAATTGTTCAATACAAGTCCACCCTGGAACTTGTTTTTAAAAACAACCTATAACTTAAAATCGTATGGGCAAGAATTTGCATTTTAAGAATCCACCTACATATGCACACACTTACGTAATGTACATTATATATATGTATGTTTGTATTACTAAACAACAATAATCAAATTGCCAAAACATGTCTTCGACAAATTGATAGTATCTAGAAATTTGCAAGTGTTTTCAAATTGCCTAAAGAAATAATTTAACAGCGTGCGCCGCGCACCGTTCGTTTTGTGGCCGCCGCCGCCGTCGGCTAACTGTGCTGCATGCCGGTGGCATTTGAATTACAAAATTTCCATAAAAAAGATTCTTAAAAATAAAAAAAAATAAAAATAAATGTTAAACAATTTAAAACCAATGAGGAAGTTTTAATGTTATTCCTTAATTATTATATTTACATAAATACCGGTACGTGATGTGGGTTTTTAATGATGTGTTAAATTAATGTTTTATTAAAAATTAAAACAAAAAAAAAAATGAATATGACTATCTGGGGTTCCTAAAACAAAATATAACATAGTGTAACATAACCGAGAGTCAACAATTTGGAAAATAAAAGATAGTCGCAAATGTCTAATCGTAGGTTGTAAAAATGCTATTTCTAGAGAGAGAAAAAGGGGGATGCTGTAAGCGTCAAAAATCATAAGTGTAATCAATCAGGTCAAAAGGTTATATCTGTTTCTGCTCATAAGGTAAACAAACGAGGACGCAAGTCACCAAGAGTTTTGAAGAGACTAAGTTTTCCAATGAGATTTTTGTCACTTGTAATAAAATTCACTACAAAAATGGTGCAAGTTTTGAAGTTACAATTTGCAAAAATAAAGCACTTTTGGGTCATCGTGAAGCACCTTTTCGACCGAAAATAGTAAAACTGGTGAAAAGATTTGACCTCTTGGGACAACTTAGTGATGTGAAAAATTGAAACAGTACACTTCACCCAGAAACGACTGGGAATATTGTTGCTATAATCCGTAGTGTTGACGAAAGCCCAGATTTGCAGATTCCTAGTTGATCTTTGAAATGACATTACCTATGTAATATTTTGCACAAGAACTTAAGCATTAAGGCTTTTAAAGTTCAATTAACACAAGAACTCAAGTCGGTCAATCACCATCAAAGTCGAATCTTCACTTATTAGGTCCTTGAATTAAATGAAAAAATGAAACGAATGTCGCTTTTGGGGCTCAAAAAATTCAAGGATGATTGATTAAAAGCCTCTTTATGCTGATCGTGTTAATGTATGGTGCTTTTTTTGGGACCATGTAAAAGACAAGGTCTATGTCAATTCTCTACAAACCACTCAACCACTAAAGATAGAATTCGTGAAGCTTTCGAGGACATATTATAGCCTTTAAAAATATTTAATTATTTACATAAGTAGTACAAGAAAAATCCAGGACAATTTTTCATGTCCGTAAAATTTTTAGGGTCAGTTATCATGAGGCTCTCCGTTCGTTCACCACTTCTTCAAAAGAAGATAAAAGGCCAAGATATCCATGTATAGTCCCATCCATATTGATGTATAGTACGCTTAAAAAAACAGTGGGGGCGAATTTGACAAAATCTTTTTCGGAAGAGGGATATAATTTCAAAAAAATTGGAACATTTTTATTTTTTTATTTTTATAAAAGGCATATCGACTCTTGAAATATGTCAACACTTTGACTTACGATCAAATTTATTCGACAATTATATTCGACCAAAACTTGTGTTTCAAGGGACTTACGTGGCCACCCCTCCATCTCAGATCTCAGTAATGGTTTAGTTGAGAGTGTCAGATCAAGGAGTCAGTACGAGAAAAGCCTAAAAACGGATCACAAGATGTATTTAATATGTCTGACAGAGGTTATAACAAATATTCTTTCATATATGGAGATCCACAAATGAATTCGTCAACAGGACTTCATTTTTGCAAAGAAAACAAAAACAACAGCAGGTTTTTTAAAAGTAAATGATTAGCCTTTTTGGTAGAGGTAAAACTTATGGTTTCGCGTCACCGACATGCTCATTACTGAATGGATGAAATCTCTCGATGAAAAATTGGTGAAAACATCAATGAATTCATCTAGTCCAATCATTAAGCTAACATATTGTGACACGTCAGTGTATGTATGTGTAGGTGAACTATGCATTGTTGAAATAGTGTTTTTTGATTGTTTGAATTGTTTATAATTGTAGAATCATTCTGCTGCACAATAGTAAGTACTAAATCAATGTAAGCCGTGTTCTATTGGTAGTCTATCTCTAACATAGTAATACCAGTACCAATAAAACACTTTATTCACTTTTTAACTCAATTAATTGGGATAACTTCCCAAAGTTGGTATCCCTGCATTACTTGTCAAATTTATTGATGTCAAAATTTCAAAATCTTCTGTCACGGACAAAATATAAAAGCCAAATGTGCATTGAAAATAGAAAAAAATAAAACGCATTTGTAAACAAAAGTTATAAATATTCAAACTCATTTAATTATTTGCTTACGAAATTTTTGGGTTATCTTCTTTCCATTTTAGTTTTGAGTTTGAAAAAAAAAATGTGTTCGAAAAATGTGTAATTCTGTAAATTGTTGGGTCAAGGTGCAAAATGTATGAAAATGCTAGTGGAGTTGAAGTCTGCATGGATATGCACACCGCGTTGGTTTAGAATTTTTCTTACTTACATAATATTTTCAGTGAAACTTTGAAAACATGTAATTGATTTTGTGGTAAGACTTACCGCCAACATTTTAAAGTTCACCACCTGAGCAACTCCCTGTTCAATTTCATTGGCTTATATGGAAGAGCGAAAACTATGCAACTAAGTTTCCGGCAACTTTAAGGATTAGTTGAATAATGCATGTGAGTTTGTATAGTTGCACGCTTGCGTTTTGTTTTTATGAAAATCTGACATTTGCATTTATAAAAGTTATGCATTCGTCAGACATTCGCAATGATGCATTTATGGAAGCACCCTTTGTCAGAATTAAAATGAGAACAAACATATTTCAAAAATGTTTCCATAATATGGTATGGTTAAATTAAATACAAATATCCTAATGAAAATAATTTTATCTTATAGGAATTGATCCTATATAAGTTTTACCAATTTTAAGAAGTTTTGATTTTAGTAAATTTACTTACAAAATTATTTTTATTTTGATAGTTTCAACCAAAAAAACACACCCTCATGTTTGCCAACATTTATATATTTCTGGCACCACTTAACTGCCTCCTACATTTAACTATCCGAAACTCTAGCTTCATTTTACTAGCTTATTTTTGTTCATTAATGAGGTGTTGTTGTTTTCCTTGTAAAATTTTACTAGGTAGCGTATTCAGTTACCAATAAAACACGGTACTAATATTGTTTTAAATAAAAGATTAGATTGCAGACATTTTTCTAAATCCTCGTATTTATTTTGGCCTTGAAAATTGTATACAATTATTCTGAATAAATAATAATTATTTTGGAGTTTACTAATTTTGTATTATTTATTTTTTTCTGCAATGCATCATTAAATTACTACATATTTCACAGTGACTTGGACGATTTCTTACTACAGATTTCTAGTTGTTAAATCAGATTTTAATAAAATCTTATAATAATTTAAGATAAATATATGATGAAGTTTAATACAAATTTATACTTTAGTCGTGTTTTAAAACTCAAGAACGGATGAACCGATTTATCTGAAATTTGGCACAGAGGAAGACAATAGTCTGGAATAGTCTATATGCTACTTTTATCCCGGTAAATGTATGGTCCAACCACGCCAGAACAAATTTCAATTTAAGCTTATTTTAGTAAGCTAAATGTTAATTGTCATTAGTCTTTAACCAAATCTATGTAAATTGTGCCATTCAGCCCTTTTGTTTAAAAAAAATGTAAATTTTGCTACAATAAAAAAAAAAGAAAAAAAAAAACACGCCAGAACGACTGAATGGATCTGTATTAAATTTGGCACAGAGATAGACTATAGTCTTGAAAATCACATTGGCTACTTTTTACTGCGGTAAAATTTATTTTATTTGGATTAAACATTGACCACGTTTTACACAAAAATTAAAGCAATCTGCGGTTATTGTTTTACATTACAATTTTATAACTCAGGAACGGGCTCACATATCCAAACCAAATGCTTAGGCTTTGTTCGGACTATTTAGTAGATGGTTTATGTGAAGTTTGCACAAAATCGGTATAGTGGATTTAAATATAACACTACCTTTACCGAAATACTCGTATAAGGGTTATAGCACCTTTATGTATAAAAAAAATGCTTAATTGTTTTTGTTTTGTCAAAAAATATAAATAAACAAAAATAGAAAAAAATTAATATATGATATTTTTTCAAATAATGACAAATGATGGACTATTGCTTACGTAGGACGGCCAAAAATCGTTAGACGATGGGTCAAAGTCAAAATTAAACGAACCTATATTTTCTATCTATACTATTAAATTTACATTGTCGAAGGAGGAACTCGATGTGTTCTCCGGAATTGGGATCTTAATAATGCTGCAGAAAAAACAAAAAAAAAAGCCATATTCTAAATCTTTTTGATATAAACATGAATGCATGTAATTGTTGCTCGGAGTGCCAATAGATATGAAAACCAGATTGATTTTGATAATTTTTATTTTTTGTTTTAAATTTAGTTTCACTAAAAAATACCTTAATAATATAACCTTGTAATTTTATAGTGTATTTTATTTGTAACAGAACTTATGACCGGACTTGGTACATAGTGCCACAGTTTGAAATACGAAATTACCTTGATCCTGTTGTTTAACAAATTATTTGCAATTTGAAGATAATTTTAAGGACAACTATTTGCTTGTGGTTTTACCCTAACCAATTTCAAATTGGAAAAATGTCAAACTATTCTACAATATTTCACGCTTTTGAAAATCCAAAATGTTCTTTATAAATCTTTTTTAATCTCTAATTGTCGTAAAGATCTTCGAAATTTATCATCAAAATGTTTCAGAGAAGTCTACGAGAAAATAAGCTGATTGGGAGATTCGTTTTGAAGTCTTTGAATGTGGACACTATTTAATGTTGTTTTTTTTTATTTTTTTTATCTATCTTCGTCAGATTTAGATATAATTCGAAGATAGGGATGAAATTTAAACCTTCAAAGAAGTTAAATCAGGTTTCTGCAATGAAAGCATTCGAACAGTTTCCGAAAAGTTTCAAATATTTCGAAAGAAGATTAAAATAAACCACAAAGTTTTTACAGAGCAATAAAATCAACCAAAGCACTGCTTGCAGCAAGAAGATGAAAGTTTATAATCCGTCTCACAACACAGGTTGAAAGTTTTTTTTTATACATACATAAGTTTCACTAAAAATCATTATTAGCTCTAAGTACCTTTTACTTCAATCAATTAATTGATTCGAAATCAACACAATCAATCAAATAAATTGATATTTTATAATTCACTTACTGTAAACACTCTCTAAGAATTTAACAGGTTGGTGCGATTTTTTTTTGTCACCTCTCAGAGAGGGGGGGTTGGGAGGTGCTGCCCAACTTAAATAAATTAAATCTGGAACGGTTTTTCTTTTAATTCACTTTCACAAAAAAATAAATGAAACAAATTAAAACTCTGCACATAAATGCACACACAACTGACGACGACGCACGGTGAGCGGTGACGACGACGACGACGACGAGGCGATGAACGCGACGATCAGCAACGACGGACGGACGCTTCGTCTGAAACAAAACGATTGGAGTAGTAAATAATTTTATATACGAAACGAATCAATTAAACTTCTATTCAAAGTAAATACGCAGCTGATTTAAAGCTTTTTTCTTCTTTTCTCATTTTTTGTTTTTGTTTTGTTTGTAAATTTTAATTGAGTTTTTTTTTTTTTTTTTTTTAAATATTGATATTGATTCAGTACCAAATCTGCTCTCGGAATTGTTGTGCCTCGTTGCCGTTGCCGTTGCCGTAACCGTTGCCAACGTTGCAAAACTACGATTTAAACTAAATTAGAAGCAGGCAGGTGGGTACGGGTATTATTCGAATGGTAATGGTAATGTTCCTACTTGTATGCGATTTATACGCACAGCAAATGCGAAAAATATAAAGTATCTTCTCCTTGGATTTAGTTGGATTCCCAATCCGATTCTTGGCGAGGTGTGAGCGTCATCGCTTCGCTTCGCCTCGCCTCGCCTCGCATCGAATCGATTCGATCAGTTGTGAGATTGAGATTGAGGTGAATATCTCTGTTTCGGGGTGAATTGAAAAAAACACCTAGACTCGGCAAGTATGTAGTAGGTCCAGATTAGTTCTCCGTTTCCTTCTTTTGAGATTCGATTCAAATGCCTAGAAACCTACCAAGAAATATATGTAATTGCAGACGGTCAGTGGTTTGTTGTATACCCAGACTCGAACTCGAACTCAGGTCTCGACGCGACGTCTCGTAGCTGGTGAAGTGAAAAAGTGGTCCCAGTCAAATATAAAGAATGATTAATATGTTTCTGCGGGCATTCCAATCCCGGCCACGACGAGCCAACCTGCAGTCGGCCGGCCGGATAATGGCTAAGTGAGGGACCCATACGGGAAACGTATACTAGCTAAGAGATCTGCAGACGAAGATAAATAGCGATGCGAAGCATGACTCTCCATCTGCCTCGCTTTTCGATATTAGGCTCATTCAATTTATTTCAAATCGAGTTTTTTTTCCCGTTCGTCTTTTTTACTTTTATGGCTTTAAGATAGATTGGCTTCTAGTGGAGTTGGTATAAAGTGAAGGATCGTAAGGGCTGAAGATTGTATTTAGACGCAAGTATCGCGAGAGGTACCTACTCAACTTACTGATCTGGTGTGCGAGATCAAAAACTAGTTTGACACGCCTTACCTGATGGTCAGTCAGTCAATTCAAGAAATAATAAAATCGGAAAAAAATGTAATAAAATAAAATAAAAAAAAACAAGTGAATTGTATGTGGTTTACTTGCGTGCAAAGAGATTAGTAGAGGGACAGAAGAAAAAATTGAAGAAAATACGAAACAAACAGAAAAGTCCAATCGAAGAAGTTGATTTTGTGCTGCAATGCTACAATGAGTCCATTAAAGAGCGATACAGTGATGTTCCCCTAATCGGATTCATCATTCAACTTAATTTTACAATTTTTTATAGGTACATAATAATAAATAACTCAAGGTTCAAAAATGCGTGCGAAAATACATAATTGATCTCGCATACTTGAAATGTCGTAAAATTTATAAATCAATGTTTTTGTGCAATTAATTGCTCCCCATGGCGAATTATAGAAAAGATTATTATCGCAGATGGTTTTCTGTTTATTCGTCAAGACGATGCCACGAACAAAACAACCCGATTAAAAATAATGGACACATTTTTATTGAAAATTGAAAAAAGTGCGTATACGCCTCGGTGTACGAGTGTCTTCTGTTATTGTGGGATGTGGTGACCAAAGTTTTGTTGTTTCTAACAAAGGATAAGTTGAGTTTCAAAATAGTTTTGGACTTTAGGCTTTTTCCAAGTATGAACCTTCAAATTATATTTACTGCAGTTAACTTTGAAAAGTTATGCTTTGTCATTAAGTATTAGAATTTCTAAAAAAAAAGTGAAAAACTTTGTTGCAAGAATCCTTTATTTTTAACTGAGATAAAAAGAGAACTCTAGTATGGATTACATAGTCTTCAATGAATTTTGTACAATACAAAAATATGTAGTTGAAAAGAACTCATTAAAATCTAATAACATGTGGTTTTAGATCACATGAGAATTCCATCACACTGATAGGAAAAGTTAAAAAAACGACAATAGCAAAAACTCTAGTTGTTCAATGAAGGCTTTGAATTATGTCAGATCCAACTGACACTTAAATACTGGTGTGGAATCGCGTAAGGCGATAGGTGATTTATCACTGCTTTGATAGTCAATTTTGATTATCAAATTCTCTTTGTTCTCTGTAAAGTGATCGCTATAAATTTAAGAGTTCTTGGTAGCACTTACCCAAATTTGGGAAACTTGGTTCGAAATTTAAATTATCAAACAAGAATAAATGTCATTTATGATCAGCTGTAGTGTTTTATTATAAAAATTATTCTCAATAAAAAATAAATTACCTACTTCTATTTAATCCTGGTGGTAAATTGAGCAATCGCAAAATATACACAAACGTTTCTTTATTCAGTCGAAAGTTTTTTAAGAATCTGAAATATAAATTATGTGTTGGAAATAACATAATGTACTAATAAATTTTCATAGAATGTCTCTTAAGTACATATGTACTGAATGTACATACATTCCTTTAAGAAGTTCCAAAATATTAGCTTTATTTCTTAAATTGACTCTCAGCAATTGAACTTTTTTCGTGGTCATTTCATGTTGAGTTCCTCTCATAAAATATATGCATTGATGTTTACATTATGGATTATTTACATTCTTTTATTTTAAATTTGATATATTTTTAACTTTGTTTACTTTATTTATCAATTTGAAGTAAAACTGAACTTTTCTTTCTCAAAAAACTAAGAAAAATTTATGTTTTTATTTAAAGTCTCTCTATAATGTTGTAACGTGAGTTACCATAGTAATTGTTTTTTTTTTTCTGTATTTGTTTTCTTTGGACCTATGCTTTTAAACAATTTTAAATACAAATATATTAAAATATTGTTTTCCGATAGCTTATACTATATTTATTTGTTTTTGTAACATGAGTTACGGTAACTCACGCTAAAAGAGAGTAACATGAGTTACTTTTATTAATTTTAAATATAAAGTTGTTGATATCGGTCCGATTTGTCAAATTAAAATATTTGACAAATCTGGATTTTTCAAAGTACCTAAAATAACTTCAAAATAATTATTTACTGTATAGAGAACATTTTGCACAGCTCGAAAAATTTTCAAAAGTTGAATTGTTAGTTTTTCTTAAGAAAATAAAAATAAAAATTACAAAATATACTACTTAAAGCTTCTCAAAAATAGTTTTTTTCCCGGCGTATCTTGACAATGAGAAATGATATTGACTTCAAAAATATTTTTTTTTAAATACGATAACAAACAGAAATGGTACAATTTTGACATATACATACATATATCGAATTGTTGTTTTTTTTGAAAAAAAAAAAACAGTTTTTATCAATTGTAAAATCAAACCGAATACACAGTTTTTTTTTTACAAAAAAGGAAAATTTAAAATTTAAGAAACACTTCAAAATTTAGTTAATTTCAATTAATTAGGATTTAATACCTGATACTTTTTCTTGAATAAGTATGTTTATTATTACACAAAAACTTAAAAAAAAACGCCAAGTTTTCAAATATAAAATAAGAAGCTACCAATATGGGTCACAACCACTCTCCTTTTTACAAATAAAATGTTTTTTTTTTAATTTGTTGTATGTTTCATAAGCGGATGTAACATGAGTTACCACGAAATGTTTTAATTTTTCTTTAATTAAATAAGTAAATGTTTATTTTTTATTATAAATTACATACTAAGAACTATCTTTGCTTATCAACTTAAGCGATCATTCAATCAGAATTACAGTCCTAAAATTCACTGTCTAAAAACAGTAATGTGAGTTACCAACAACTGTAATTAACTTTTAACTAATAAATACTTAATTTTTTAGAAATCTTGTTTCAATTTATCACGAAACTTATCAGTTTTTATTTTAAATTGAATTTAATTTATGCATAAATTTTAGCTTTATCAAGAAATTTGTAATTGATTGATTGAAATTTTTTTTGAATGTAACGTGAGTTACCATGGAACTACCCACTAGAAAAGTGATATCCAATTTTTTAACATCACCTTACGTGGAGCAAAATCATATATTTTGATAAATCAACAATCAACTATAGCCTTGCGCGATTCCATCCATGATTTTGCTAGAATCAGACAGAGACACTGTGCAATTACATAAATGTAAAATTCATTCAAGTCATTCAAGTTTTTTTTGTTTTTTTTTTTGATAATAATATAGGCTGATAATTTAACTATTCATTTAATTTTAAAAAAGTATTGTTCCCAAAAATCCCAGTTTTACATAATCTTAGTCTAAACTTATTTTAAATTACGTCTTCTTTGAAGTAATATACATTTTCACGGTTTGCGTTTATTTTTTCCGTATACAGACCGAAAAAATCTACTTTAAACTGCGTACTATTTTTGAACAATTTCGCGTCGTCGGTCGGTCGCCCTTATAAGTTTACTTACCCCATTGTACCCTATACTTTAATTGGATAATATGTATTCGTTGAAATAATGACTATTTGAAGAATATTTCGCCATACAAAAAAAAAAAAAAAAATTGTTACCCCACTTCACCCTATAAATGAATAAAAGACTACATTAATTAATATTTCAATATGCTTTTGCACATGTTAATGTTTTATTATTTAATTTATTGTTATAAAACTTAGAATTAGAAAACTTAAACTATAAACAAATACTTCACAATCGTAAACGGTACTTACCCCATTTACTACTTCATTTCAGCCTACTTTGTGTTGCATTTTTTTAAATAAAATTAATGCAAGAAACGGATTGACACAGCAACTTTGACAACCATTTTACTTATTTTAGAACCATTGAGTGGTTTTAAATGGCTTTGAACACATTAACACAACAACATCGACGTTAGACCTAAATCCTAAATTTGATATTGCTGTGCAAATGTTGCCAATCTTAAATTGACATTTTTGAGGTTTATCAACACAAGACAATGAAAATATGGCAATGGAACAATTTTACAGCAAAACAATTTTTATCATACTTGAATTATTTTGTGTGTTATTTAAATACTCTTCAAATTGCTTTGCTGTCAAAATCGCTGTTGACGTTGTAATCTGTTTCACATGACTTTTGCTGTCGAAGTTTTCTTTGTTGTCGCTGTTGCTGCTCAGTCAATCTGTTTCCCGCATAAGACATTCTCAAGGATTTACATACATATCATCTGTCAAATTTGTACAAAATGAAATCAATTCTGAATCAATTTAGTTTTCAAATCATTTCGAATGAAAATAACGATTCAGAAATAAAAATTAAAAGAAGTGGCCTCAGAGGATTACCTTGAGGTACAACGAAAGATATCTAATCATTTTAAATTTTTTTTTTTTTTGAAAACGATAACGATTATAAACATAACATCAAAAGAATCGATTATGCCAATGGCTTTGTTAAAGTCCAACAATTATGCTGGTTCTTGAGTAAGTCACTCAATGAATAGTTCATTGGCCTGATAACAGATTTGGAATTCAGTAATTTTCAAATCGATATCCCGATGTGTTTGGTTACAATTTTTTTAAATTACACGACGAGAAATTATGGATAAAATTCAATTCCTGTCAAAGTAAAGTCATCTAACTATGACAAAATTTCTGCCAAATTACCCAACAATTACCTAATAAAAAGAATTGACATACTTCAGTTTTTAGTAAATTATTTATTAATTTTAAATTCTTAATATTAAATTTTCAACAATATTAACTTTGTATAATCACTTCTAACATAAATTCCATCCAAAAGTTACATTTTAAAAGTCCTTAAACACTTTTTCTTCAGTTGATAACTTAGATAGACGTTTGGTGCACTTGCTGATTAAAGTCACTATCGATTAAAATTATTGTTTTTAAATTGCCTTGAATTTTGTGTTATAAAAAAGTAATAATAATAATAATAATAATAATAATAATTTTTATTTGAAGGTCCGTGTATAAAACCCCCATTATGTTGTGTACAGTTGTGGTGGTGTCAAAAAAAAATATCTTTCAAAAGCAACAACTGTCATATTTGACACGTAGCACTTTCGGGGATCTTGTGATTGATTTGTGTGCGAGGTTTATTTCCGTAGCAATCGGCCTTATCTAACGCCAACGGGTTGATTTTGGATTCGCAGTAGTAAAGATTGCTGCACGACGATGACGCACTCACATCCGAGGCGCCGCTGTCCTCCTTCTTGCTGCTCGATGACGTGTCCATGGAGAATCGTCGGCTCAATCGCTGTGCTCGGAAATACTCGATCTCCTCTTGACTGATGCCGCACATGGTGGTGGTGTCATCGGAATAGTCCGAAACTACGACCGAAGGTGTCCGTACGAATCGCACAACTCCACCGCCCTCGCTGCTCTGGTAGTCGCTCAGACAGCTCTGGGCCGATTGGCGCCGGGAATTGGACAGGAAGCGATCCTCGGGGATCTCGACGACGTTTTCTTCGAGCAGCAGTCGGCTAGAGACGTTAGGAACTGGGTTTAAGTGCACTTCCGTGGTGGGCGAGTCTAGGAGATTGTTCGGTTCGGCAATGGGCAGTAGGGCAGGACGTAGTGGCAGATCTGTGATAGTGAGTGTCAGGCGACGACCCTTGGCTGAGGGCTGTTGGTGTGCATCCATCCATATATCCCCCGCTCCCCCGCCACTACCACCACCGTCGAGGCCAAGAGCGGAGTCAATGCTTTCCATTCTGGCCTTGGAACTCCGCAGACATTTCATGATTTCCTCCTCCGAGGGAGACATCACTTCGAAGTCGTCCGAGTTCCTCTTCAAAATCAGCTTCCTCTCGAGATCCTTCGATAGGACCTCACAGGAGTCCATAATGTTTGTACTTTGGGATTTGGTGTTGTGATGTTCGACTTTTGTATACATTGCGACTTTTTGGTTTTGTGTGTTTATTTTGATGCTTGATTAGCGTGATCGATGATTAGCGTTCTGTGAAGCTCTGGTATCCTATGGCGAGCGTTTGTCCAAATCATGTAAGGGTTTCTCCGCTCAAAAAAGTCTGATTATAAGCCGGAAATGACAGACGGATTTGCAAGTGAGGCGAATTTACAGTGAACATTTACGATGTGGACGTTTCAACATCTAGATGACAACTAGCTTTCGGTTCTTCGGTACTCGTCCATTTATTTTATTTCGCCTGTTCGCTGGTATTGGTGCGGTACAAGCGGCGCGGCGAATCGGAGTACTCTTTTATCGTTTGCGTGCTGATTACGAGGAACTTTTTTTTTATTGTTTTGGTTATCATTATCCACAACTAACGTCAGAGCAGGTACCTCGCACATATGTATATATTGTTACTGTAAACACTGCGAGAAGTTTACCGAGTACCTTCCGTCTACCGACCGCAGCCCGGCGCGCGGCCCGTCCCGTCCGACTTAACTGTGATAAAGAGTTTCTAAAAACGTTGCTGCTCAACAACTTTCCCGGAGATAAGATGCACTAAGTTGTGTTTTTTTTTGTATGTTAATGCTTCACACATCATCATCATCAGCCGCACTTAATATCTGAATAGCACAATCGCCGCTCAGTTCGGCGCTTCCAATGACACCCACGACTCTCCCGCGGTCCGTCTGTCCAGCTGCTGTTATGGGGGGTTCTCTCGGATGTCAAATGGGGTTGCATTAATTTTTTTGTCGGTGAATTTGTGTTCGTTTCTCGTCTGTTTGTTGGCTGACGTCAGTTGCGGTCGAATTAGGCACAGCTCGCTGTGACTTTTGTGCGTCATTTAATGCTGTCAAACACGGGGTTTGATGTGGCGACGCGACGAAGGTGACAGGGGCTGTCAATTTTGGGTGATTCAGCTGATTGTTGTAAGTAGAAGATACACTCGCACTCGTATGTATCCAAGCGTACGAAATTGTATACGAGTTGTTGCTTAATATTTTGACGTTGATGTTATTTACCGTTGGCGCACTAAGACACAGATACAACGGTTTTTCGTATACTGTATGACACTTATCAGTCATTGTTGTTTATGGCCACCGTCGCAATCGCCCTGAGACTATATGACTGTGGCTAGATTGTGTGCGCGGGTAATCACAGTTAGCTTGCTAACACATGAACGTGCGATAAATGTTTATAAAAACGCCAGTCTGAAATGGAAAATAAAGATAAAACGTTTATAGTCTGATGGATAGTGTTGATGTTGTTTTTTTCGTCTCAATTTTTTGTCAATCTACTCGCTTGAGATATTCACTGTGCCCTTTGGACTTGTTTTTATGCAGTTCTAGACATGTAGTTTGTATGTATCTTATGAATTTTGGGTTGACAGTCATGTGTAATTGGAAAAGTTTTTGACAGATGACATATGTGACAGTGCAAGGGTGTCTGAAAATAAATCGCATTGTAACTCTACCCCTTGAACTATGGGCAGAGGCAGTAAATTTCTAGGAGTCATGTGATTTTATTTCATACACATTTATGTCAAATGTGATTGCGATATTGTATCTTTTTTGATGTTGCATGGGAATTT
This sequence comes from Scaeva pyrastri, assembly GCA_905146935.1. Taxonomy (NCBI): domain Eukaryota; kingdom Metazoa; phylum Arthropoda; class Insecta; order Diptera; family Syrphidae; genus Scaeva; species Scaeva pyrastri. The sequence continues at coordinate 40,348,389 of LR989927.1, read as the reverse complement.
AATTGACGTAGATAGTTAAAACAATATGACTGGATTCTCGAAAAAAAAAATGGGGTCTTCCAAATAAGTTGTCTACATTGTCAACAATAACAACAATGACAAAAATTTGTAAATACATATTTAAAAACATCAGGAAGATAGCCTTGAAGAATATCTTTTATTTTAAGATTTTATTTATTTATTTAATTTCAACAGAAAAAGCTAACGTCATATTTTAATTCGTCTCAGTTCTAAAGAACAGGTACAATATTGTATTACAGAATTATTAGGAAGAAATTGAGTTTGATTTTGCGTCACAGTAATTTTGGAATGACGTCCTTTTGAGTATGAGTTTCTGTGAGTTCAGGATTTGGTTGTGACCTTGAAGAAGTCGTTTTACGTATAATTTGATTGGTTTCCTATAAATTTCAATTTTGACAAGAGTGGGGTTCTCTCTTAGACAGTTTTTTTTAATGTTAAACTGAATTATTCTTAGAAATGAGAAAGTTATAAGCAGTAACTTTTCAAAGGGTTTTCTTTAGAACAACTTATTTCCCTTAATCTTAAAAAGAATTCCCACCAAGTTGGAAAGTATTAGAGTAACTAATTCCCCAACTTACATTCCGTTTCTAGCTTCTCATAATGAGTCACAGCACAGCAGTATGATCTTCTAAATTATGGAATGCAACAAAAAATCGATCACAGATCTATTTTTGGCGTTTGGATAAGGGCTCGCCACAGAACGAGACCAGATGTCAAAATCGAAATTTGCCATCCTCGGCTCAGTATCGGTCGGGTTCTTGTATAATAATCTTTGTCTCGGTCAAGGTTTGAATATTCAATTTTGCAATCTCTTCTTGTTTCGTTTAGTATTGAGTTGTCGAAGCATTTTTCAAGGCAAAAATATGTAATGAGTCATAGTTTTCCTATTTTATTTAATCCATAAAATATTCCGATCGAAATGTCACTCCGAAGCTATAAAATTCGCCTTTTCTGATGTCAAAAACTAACGTACTCTGGAAAAAAATTGATTTTTTTTGAGCAATTCCAAATATTTTTAGACAGTTTTCCATCAGGAAATTTACCATTACATCTGTAAAATTTAAAAATTTACATTTTGGCTGTCAATAAATACATTATAGAATCAAAATAATACTCGTAGGTATTAAAATTATAAAAGACTGACAAAACTGAAGAGAATGGCAAAAGTCTCTTAAAAAAATTGGTCAAAAATACAAAGTTTCGTCTAGGATGCTTTTAAGTTCTTTTCGTCTCGTGGCCAGCTTTAGTTTGAAGGCGGTCAGTGCCAAGTTTTAAGGTTGGAAAAAAAAAAAACTGGCAGTTGGAACAAGAAAGATGGCTCTGAAATTCGTCTGCGCTTAGATAAACGCTAAATAGTATGAAGTTTAAGCCTCTTTTTATGTACTTAAGATTGTATTAGTCTAATTTTGAAGTTCATATACAACATATACAAATATGATTCAAATATAAATCTGTTTCTTTCTTATATTTAATTGTCAAAAGGTAATAAGAGATGGTTTTTTTTTCGATTTTGTCCGAAAAAGAAAACGATATCGACATCCTTACGTGATGAGGGCCCTGATATTGTGAAACAGTATTTTTTCATTTATTCGAAGTGTATCGAAAAAAAAGTCATCGAGTGACGTACATTCGTTTCTTTGATAAAAACAATAATATAACCAAGACAATATCTCCTAGATATCAAAAATAACTTTGAATTTTTTGTTTTTTATATGATAACTTAAGTCTTATCATCAAACAAAATATTGTTATTTGATAAAGACACATTAGACTAGGCACCGATTGAGTTTAGAGTAGTTGTTAATTATTTTGTGGTTCACAGGTGTGTGTGTGTTTTCAACACAAGACTATACAATTTTGAAAAAGATACAAATATTTTGTATAGTATTTGTATTTGTCAGTAATTATGCTTGAATGGTATTTTTTTATAGCCTTTAAAAGACATTCTTCACATTACCTTAATTTTTATTTTATCGGAGACTCAAGAACAAAAACAAAAATAAATTTTAAAGTTTATAAAAGTAAATGATTAAGTTATTATTATTTGAAATTTGGGTAGGTAAAATCTAAACAAAGAGCACTTTTGTTGCTCAGTCATTTTTTTAGAAATTATATTTACATTGAATTACCTAAGTTCTTTTTTATAATTTCCTAAATTAATCAAAACAACAATTCAAAATAAGAACTTGAAAATGTCGTCTTTGTCGATCATAGATGATATAAACATTTAAATGAATTATTCTTATATGAATTTCCGCAAAAAAAAAAAAAAAAAAAAAAAAAAAACGATAGAAGATTAAGATGTTGATGTGAATGTTTTGGTCGTGAACTTCAATTTTTAAAGGTATATTGGCCGGTTAAAGCTTTGAATTCCAAGAAACAATTGATAACGATTTTCAAGTAATAAAGGCCAGATTAGAACAAGATTAAAATTTAACGTTTGTTAAAAAGTTTAACAATATTTCAAAAACCATAAAAGTTTGAGGACTGTCATTCGAAAATGTTAGGCACTGTCGAATATTGATTAATGTTTGTTAGTTTTGAAAACAGTAGATAGGTAATAATTGATTAAGCTTCAATTAGACTTAGACCCAATAATTAGCTGTGTGTGAGTATAGATGTATTAATTCGGTCCAAATTTGCAGTATTTTTAAAATATTGTTCAAAAGTCAAAACACGCTGTTCTTCATAATTAACAATCAAAGAAAATGTTTCATTTTTAGCAACATTTGACTGTCAGAAAGTTAGTTTAACTGGGTTGGTTTTCAAACACTTACATCACAAATGCATTTATGTATTAATTATTATTATTAAAACTTTATTTACCAATTATTTTATTTACAAATTTTAGTTAATAAAAATAAAGAAAAAAAAAGTGAAAATTAATCAAAATAATAAAGTTAATTTTACGTATTTACCAATTTTTGTCTATAGTTTAAATTTAATATTTAAATTTAAGTTTTTACTTATAATTTTTATTTAATACGTAGTTACAATTTAATACGAAATTTTTTATATTCTAATTTTTCCTACATATATGTTTTTTCCTTAATATTATGTTCGGGCACATGCCTTTCCCATAACTACCCATAAATCTCTGTTCTTTGCGTCGTTTTACCAATTCTGGTTGAAATCTTTCAGATCGTCTGCCCATCTCTTTTTAGGTCGTCCTCTAGATCGTTTTTCATTCGGCGGTTGCCATTTGGTTATCAACTTCGTCCATCTTTGATCTTCTATTCTATAGATACATATGTGTCCGGCACACCTCCGAACTCCGCCCTTGATACTAAAACACCTTCCGATTTTGTCTGTTTTTATCTTGGCCTTGTTGTTTTTGTATATGCTTTTCATAGTTTTTATAAAGTCAGAATCAGAACGAATTTGTTGATTGCTTAGTGCAGTCCAGATATATTTGTGTTCTACCGTATCAAAAGCTTTGATAAAATCAAGTGGTTTTTTGAACTCGTTATGTTTTTCAATTATTTGGTTAATCGTTTGCAGATGATCTGACGTCGAGTATCCTTCCCTGAAACCGGCTTGTTCTCTAGGTTGATTGTCGTTTAGCGACTTTTTCAATGCATTATATAGTGTCTTAGAAAAAAGCTTATATACTGTAGATTTAATGCTGATTCGTCAGTAGTTCGCGACCTTAGGACAACAGGGTTCTAACTGACATTTTTTCGAAAACTGAGCTACACATTTGGTCGTAGTAAATCGAGTATGCTCTTTCGATTGGTTTCATCTATATTTTTCTATCTCTTTTAGTTTCCTTTATAGTCTATTAAAATTCAGTAAACAAAATTCTATGCACATCAATTTATTAAAAAAACCAAGTTTGCAAAGTTCTAAGTGGTAAATAGAACCTAGTGAACTTAGAGAAATTAGAAAAAAATGCGCATAGAACTTTGTTATCCGACAGGATGTGTTAAAACTTTGTTGCTTCAAAATATTTAAACGTTTCTCATTGTTTAAACTATTTAAGCATTAAATTTAAAAAGTATCCTATGTGCTATTCCAGACTTTAATCTATCTCTGTGCCAAATTTAACCCAAATCCGTTTAGGCAGTCTTAAGCTATTAAAAGTGTAACTAACACGTCTTTCTTCTACTAAAAAAATAAAAAGTATTTCTTTAATCTAACAAAGTTCTATCTGAACAAAATTTTCTTAAAATGACACTATGTAGTTAGAACCTTATTGTTCCATGCTCAAATGCCTTAACGTTGAGTAACAAGGTTCTATTCATTTTTTAAAACATTTATTACTGCAAAATTAATACTTATGTTATATATTTTTAAATTTAGATCAACATAATTTACTACTTAATACTTGCTTTCAAGAAATCGTAAGGATCCAAGGATGGGAATTCAAAAATTCAATCTCTGTTTTCTCAAAAGTGACTTGAGTGCAGTTGTCGATGTCATTGTGGGTTCTTTTTTTGCCATTGCATTGGAATTTGTTCATTTTTAATAATTTCGTAAAACAGTTTCGTTTTGACATATTTAAATCATTTCAACTTGAATTCCCTCACTATTTGGGCTTTTTTCATTTTGTCAGAAGCGGTTCTGATGTCGGTGTCAGTCAAAATGATTGGATTTGATATTGTTGTCTTGATTTTTAAGTTCACAATTTGAATTGAATATTTATGTATAGTTTAATAAATACCAAATATTAATAATACTATTTTCTTTTAAAGAACATACATTTCCAAAAAATTGACATGAAATTTAACTTTAAAGTATAGAAATACACTTAATAAAATGTCCCGTCAAAGTAAAAAGTTATCAAATTGTTGTTTTCATACACACGAGTTTTACTTAATGGACTTTGACAAATAAATCACAAAAAAATTGTGATTTTGAGGTACATACATTGAAAAGTTTAGTTAAGAAGTCAAAAATTGTTAAAAGAACTACATATTTAGAATTTTAAGTCAACAGGATATGCTTGTTAACTGATATTCATTAGTGACAGTTTTGAAAATCTATACAAATTGGTGTTTAACCAAAAACTTGTCTTTGGTTTACTATGTGTGAGTTTATGACACCACATCCAAAATGTGTTTTATTGACGGTCACTGCCATTTGGGAGGAATTGACAAGTTCTTCCCCGATAGGAGATTCGAATTTGTATTAAAATAGTGGGTCCCTTCTATATCTATATTATATGTATAAAATATTATAATCTATACTAATGTTATAAAGAGGAATGGTTTGATTTCTTGTTTGTTTGTTTGAATTGAATAGGCTCCGAAATCACTGCACTGGACCGATTTGAAAAATTGGACGTAGCGCTCTTAACGTTGAGGCCACTGACTCCGAATTTCGGTAGTAAATTTTAATAATTTCGACTCGTTGTTGGCTCGTATATCTTTCCATCATGAAATGGCAAACCTTACTGAAGAGAAATATGTCAAAAGAGCGGCACGAAATATGGCGTCGTTTGCTGTCCCTGTCGCTCTACTTCTGTAGCGTCCCTCTTGAAAAACCCTCTATTCACCCGTCCAATGAATTTATTAGTTTACGCCAGTAATGGTCTTAAGGTCAAATTAACATGGCATTTATTAAAATCAAATAGGCAAACAATATTTTTAAAATTCTGTCAAGCTTATTAAACACTGTTCATGGTGAATATTACTTTCATTAAAATTTGAGTAAATTTTGGTAGGTTTTTTCCTTATTTTCTCATTTCACTCAGTGCAGCTATTACTCGATGCATACAATTGATTAACATTTAACTCTCTAGAAATTATTTCTTTTCCCATAACCGAACATTTCCTAAATTTATTATAACTTCCTATTTATTATTTCATTTAATTGTAAACATAATTTTTTTTTTATTTTTTTTGCATTTTTACAAATAAGTCAACACGGATTATATATTCATTAAAAAAAAAACTCACAACGTGAAATATTTTTCATACTTTTATTCACATAAATCATCACACAAAACAGCACAGGTTATAACTTATTTATTTTATAACCAACCAACCGACAGCAGCGAATAGTTAAACAAAAAAAAATGTATCTAATTTTTTTTTTATTATTTCCATTTTTGAATGTGCTATATTTTTTTTGTCATTTATTTTCATGCAGATTGAAATTAATTTGAAGTAAACAACACTATCTACTTGGTGGGGGGTTGGTAGGTTTTAAAAAAAAATATTGTCTTTTTTATTTGTGATTTCCGGACAAAAACGGAAGTCGTCCCTGCAACAACAACAACAAAAACAACAACAGACGCCAAAAACTCCATACTTCAATTTTGCAAATTTGAATATTTCGCGCGAACAAAATTGGAAAATTCGAATATATGTAGGAGGACGAGTCTGCAGGAGGAAGGTTAACGGTTTTGTTTATAGCTTTATAGCCAGTCAGCAAACTATGCGAGTTGGTTTATTTCTGGATGTGTAAAAAGATAAACTAGATGAAATATTCGGGAGCATATTACTTTTTTTTTTGTTTTTGTTGTTGTCTTCGTTGGCCGTGATGAAAAATGCAGATTTATGGGATGAATTTTAAATGAATTTTCACATTCGGTATTTAGAATTGATGATGAGTGAGGTGAAAAGGCGCTGAAGCCGCAAAGTTGTATTTTTGAAAATGAAAAAAAAAAAAAAAAAAAAAATCAATCAATCGATCATAAAATAAACTAAATCCCGTGGATGAGTTGTTATTTGATGCCTTCATATATGATTTTTGGGAACGATTGCAGGATCACAAAGGGGATAAAGGAGTAGAGTTAAGCTAAGATTGTGTATGTGATTCGGTGTGTACGTAGATGGGTGCAAAGTTGTTTTTTTTTTTGCATTCTAACATTTTATGTTTTTATAAATATTTTATTAGGCCAGATTATCTTTAAGTGCGTCTAACTGATATGACTGTCTGAGGGACGCGTGTTAAAAATAAAAAAGTATATCTACTCTGTGCTTAGATTATGCATGTATATTTCACATGACAGCCGAAAATGTTATCTAGAAAATAGTAGTAGACGAAAACATTTCTTGTCTGATTTATGAGTTCGACGCGGCGCGGTGGTGGCGTTGGAGCCTTAGATAGAACTGTTCAAAGTGATAACTTTTACCACAACACCGTTTTTCAGCACTAAAATAACTCCGAGTAGAATTAAGAATAAGACTTGGCACCTCATGATTAATCTAGACCAAGAGTGAAATTTTATTCCAAATCTATAAGAATATATTATTAATGGTCTTGTTGTTTTAATTCAGTTAATTATTTTCGGGCCACCGACCGTAAACGAGGTCTTATTTAAATTGTGTTATTCCTCCAATTTCGGTACGAAGACTATACCCAGTCCTTACAAAAAAGATTTGTAGTAAAGCATCAAGTTCATCAACTTAACGATAAGCTGCCAAAAATCTGATGATGTTAGGTCTTCTGGCCAAATTGTAAGGATCAGTTTTGGAGTATATTGTTGTCTGGACATACACTCTAATGTATCAACAGAATCTATAAATTGAGTTTCGCTATTTTTCTACCAAAACTTGAAAAAAAATCGTTGAAACACATGAAAAGAAAATTGCTTGAAAAGAGTCTGTTTAGTAAACCACGTTTGCTTCGTTTCTGCTGTTCACTTGTTTGAGGACTTGAATCGACATTAAACGTTTGAAATATGTCGTAAAAGTTTAAAAAACCTTAATATTCGCCAAATTTCATTTGCCGCAAGTCATAAAAAGGGTCTACGTGACGCATAACGACTAGTAGATTTCATTTCCAGGAAAAGAAGACATATGTTAGCAAACCTCCACATCATCATCTGTTACTTCTGAGTTGATAGATGGTAAAATGTATTTTAACATTTAGTTATATTGAAAGTATATTGTTGTCTTTTGAAAATGCCAATAGTAGACCAATATGATCATGGTCTACATTATCAAAACACTAAGGGCCAGTTTTTCAGTTCGACATTATCCTCGAGTAAGAGTTAACACTGGTTTAACTCTTCATTTCAGTTTTTCAATTCAATTTAGTTCCGAAGTTAACTCAGAGTTAACCCTGAATATTATGTGAGTTAACTCTTTGACAAAAAAAAAATATTTTGACTGCTTGACAAACTAATTTTTTTGCAAAGAAATAGTGAAGATATTTTATTGAAATTTTATTAGAAATGAATAATTTGAAATCCTCTTTCAGACATTTTTTGTAAACAACAAATACAATGAGAAACAGCGAAATACCGGTATATATACATATATGACAACTGACAAATGACATTTCAGTGATGCCAAAGCAACTTAAACAGTTTGATGATAAAGTTAACTCTTCACTGAAAAACTGAGTCCCATTAGTGATCGAATGAACGAGTGTCCACTTTCGGGATGATGGCATTCGTAGTGTAGCATATCGGCTCACTTTTCAAAATTGTAGTAGTAATATTCTACTACATCGAGTCTCTATTAATTTCAAACGAGACTTGATTATTTGACAGATGAAATTTGTATTTGTTCTATTTATTTTTCCACAAAAAAAGATAGCAAAAAATGGATTTTTTTTTATCAAGCGAATCAGAAGGTAAGAATATAAAAAATTATGTTTTTGTGAATTTAAGCTTAATTATAAATATCAGAAGGTGAGATTGACCAATCTGTCGAACGAAAACTCTTGAGTTTTGAGAGACAAAGCAATCCGTTGTCATGAACACTTTATATAAAATGTTGTCTTTCACAGTGTCATTAAAAGGTTCAAGCTGAGCAAATGTTTATGTTCCAATACCTCTGCCAAAGCCTTGTGGAGGTCGCCTTTCCTTGTTATGATTTATTTTGCTTAAATTTCGCTTAAAAAGAATAAATTTAATACAAATAAATTTAAAATACAATATTTTTTACATTTTTCAAAAGAATTTGTCTGTTGTGTTCTATCCGTGAGCGGGTGAAATTCAGTTCGATAGCTGATGAGAAAATGTCAAATAATTGTACTAGACTGCTCAATAACGTCTCGATAACGTAAGCGGTAATTCCAAATTCACATAATTCAGTCACGTATGACTCGATGACTGATGCTGTAATTCGGCTCCTGATTCAAGAGTTAACTCCGGGATCAGGATTAACTAACCTCAGAGCTTACTCGGAGTTAACTCACCAGTCAAAAGCAAGCCCTAAGTTAGATAATAAGTAATGCAACAAAGTCTGCTTTAGATTCCCTTTATCGCCTTTACTGATCCCCATCTTTTCAACAATATTGAAACTAAATTCACCTTACATAACATCCCTGTCCTTGACTCAAAATTCTGTTCAATAGACCACTTTTCTTCGGCTTTCAAGCTAAATCACAATACAGCGTTAGGTCGGTCGGGCTTTGACATTTTTAATAGAAACTATGTATTCTTATGAGGCAATCCGAAATATTACCTCAGGCGTTGCTATGACTTTATATCGTAATATCGTAAACGCCCGAGCAAAGCAAAAGTAGATCTATTTTCTATTCGGTCGGGCGTTTGACAGCTGAAAAGCTATTTGTTGTTGATTTTTGAAAATTAAAATATTGTTTTTCTTTTTTTACATAAAATAAAAGAAAATAAATTAAAAGTGCCAACCTCAAATGCGTTTTTTTTTAGTTGTCGAGATCTCTGGCGCGAAATTAGTTTCTTTATTTTCTAAATAGTGCTTAATTTGTGTGAAATGTCAGTGAACGCTTGAGGTTGAATTTCGTTTTGTAAATTCTAGGGTCGCGCTTTTTGAAATACAAAATCGTAAAAACGATCAAACGCGCGTCAACGCCGGACCGACCTAACGCGATATTGTGATTTAGCTATTCTTTATCGAATAAAGTACACTGTCTCTAATCTGTTTCTAAGTCGAATATTATAATAAATTGAAAAGTTGTCAAAACCAATTGAAACAAAGAACAAATTCTTACATGTAAGTTCTTTACATACACTCATGATAGTTGACATTTAATTTTAGATGTAAAATCCAATAAAAGTAAAAAAAAAAAATTGAAACTGCAAAGAGTTTTAACATGCAATAATGTTTAGTGTTCTTCAAATATATACAATACATATACATAATGAAAATATACTCCATACCAGGTTATTGGTAAGCTTAGTTCAAGAATTGCAAAACTTAACTCAAGTCAAACACTCTCGAAAACCAAGAGCCATCGTCTATTTAGTATTATATTGGCAAAGGTAGTATCTAGTGCATGCGGTAAGCGTTTAAGTAAGGACACTACACCACATTCTATACCGGAGCGCACGGAATGAAATGGAAAACTTTTCCAATTTAATGTTGAAGTATTAAGAAAAAAAGAAAAAAAAGAAAAGAAGAAAATGGAATATCGTTTGGACTTCAAGTATCGAATATAACTACTATCTTTTTATAGCCCTATCAACTGTGGAACATGACGACCGACGATGACTCCCCTTTTTCTTAAGGGATAAGCTTTTTTGTATGGAAATAGTTTTATTTTTTAATAGATTGATAGATACTGCTTTATTTGTATTGAGTGGGAAACATAGTTTGAGTTGGGATCCTTAACAATCTTGAATTACTTTAGCTCATCAAATGAGTAGCTATATAATATAAATAAATTTAGTGGCGAAACTAACTACTGTTGGAGGATTTGTCAATTCTTCGCAAATGGCAGTAGATACCCGTGAAAAAATTGTCAGGTGAAATAGTCTGGAATTGAAACCAGAGGTCTGGTTATGTAAATATTGGAACAAATATGAAAAATTAAATACATAGATAAATATAATCAAAAAGAGCGGGTCTTAATTCTGATTGTCCGTAAACAATTCTGCCTTTCCTTCCCATTCTGTGTTGCACAATTTTGGTGTTTTGGAATTCTGTTTTTGAAGATTCTAACAACCTGTTATTTGTAAAAAATCTTCAACTCTGCTTTTTAAATCCAAATTTAAAAGTTCACAAAATTTCCAAACTGACTAAATTTGAATTTTTAATTATTTTTCTTAACCTTTTGTTCCTTATTGGAATGCAAATAAGATTTTTGCACTAAGAAAAACTTAAATACAAAAGAAGTCCAGTTGAGAAAAGTCTTTCTTGAAATTACTTATTGTTTCAAAAATACTTGAGTGTTATCTCAATTTCTTAAATGTTTTGATTTTCAAATTAAAACTAATAAAATAGTTGCTTGATTTTAAATTTATTGTTTCAGAAATACATGGGCACTTTTATTTTGGTAAAAACTTCTATAAGTTTATGAATTGAATTTTCTCCGAAAATTTCGAACCAATACTTGGCAATATTTTATAGTCTTTGTCAGATACTATTTTTTAGTCATGTCTAAGAAGGATGATTATTTGTACAGTATTTAAGCCTTCTTCTATCACATTAAGGTAAATTACCATTAGTAGGGCACCCTGTATTTCTCAAAGGGAATGTGTGAACTAAGTAAGGAACTAATTATTTTATATATTGAAAATAAAAATCATAAAACTGTTTCAAATTTAAAATAGACAGAAATGACTTGTGTCATGTTGTAATGCTCAGATTAAATATTTTATAAATGTCTTCATTTGAATGTTATTCTAATTTAACTTAGTTTGATTAGGGACCTTAAATATTTATTTAAAAAAAAAGATGAAAACATTTAAAGCGTTTCTAGATAAATATTGAATACTTAAAAAGGCAGAGTTACTAGCAGAATTCAATACTTTAAAAAACGCAATTTTAAAAAAGTAGTATTTTTGTGGGAACAGGAACAAATGTACAATTTTTTCAAAACTTCCAGTTCCTATTTCAATCGTTGAATTTTTTAAATCTGGATTAAAAAAAAACTGACTTGTTTTCTGTAAAAGTAGACGGAAACTAATTGTAACGGCATAAGATAATAGACGCCACTTAATTACAGTATACGTTGGGCGCCATTTAAAAAGTATAGAAAATATTTAAAAAGTGCTAACACATATGTATGTACATGCGATTTTAAAATACTTTAATACCAGTGTACACCATCATAGCCTTGCAATTAAAAATCTATAAAAACGTTGGCGATATTGAAAAAGAAAATTACCTTTCATCTTACTGAAAATTTATAAAGCCCAATAACAAGGACCTTCCCTTGTTTCATGCCTTATCAAGCACAGAAAATCACTACCTACCTCCCTACTATGGTTCATGGTGTAATTTGTGTGACACATTTCTTTAGTTAACGTTTCCATCATCATCACATGAAAAGCGTCATAAGTAGACCCGGAAATTTGATTAGCTCAACACGAACAGTTTGCGACTTAAACATGCTAATAATATCCTCCAAGGACATAGGTAATACATAAATACATATTATAATGATGGATCGGAAAATGAACGTGGAATATTACTATTAAAATAATACTAAAAAAAGTCGTTAATTATATTCCATAACGTTGCATTTGTAAATAACTAAAATAAAATTTTTGTTAAGAGAATGAACAAAGAAGTTATTTCTGCTCAACGTATTATTTTTAAGAATCGAATTTATCTGATCTCATGTTCCACTTAATTTAAATTATTTTAATTAATTTTCCACTGAAACAAGAAATTATTTAAATCCATTGTACATTGTATTTTTTTCTGTGCTAATTGGAATTAAAATTCTAGTAAAAAACCCTCACTCTCGAAATTAATAAAATTCATATTCAAAGTAAATTCGCGTTAAAATTTTCATTTTAATTTATATGTATAGGTATAAAATAAAAATTCTCTTACTTAAATTACTTCCGGTGGCTCTGTATTCTGCAATTCGAAAAAAGGTTAAATATGTATATTTCGAGTTATTGTGAAATTTTCTTGGGAATTTCAAAAGATTTCCAAACATACAATTATTTTATAAGTTATGTGACTGGTGTGGTCAAGTTTTCGTTTAAATGTTTCTAAAATATGTAATTAAAAATTAAATTAGGTGCTTCATATACAATTGAATTTATCATCAATTGTATTGTAAAGTGTAACATAAGTAAAATTATTTCACAACTGACATTTAAGATTCAAATGAAAACACAACCGGTTTCAAATATAACGACCGTTTGACGAACAACAATTCAAAGCATAATTTGAATATTGATTCACAATTAGTGTAGAAATTAAAGGTTTAATGAGACTGAGCATCAAAAAATATTGTTCAATAACGTTAACATCAGTTTCTGTCAATTATTATTATCAGCTGTCAAATTCTAGTCTTTACATTAAAACATTACTTTATTATTAAGGGAACATTCGAATTTTTGTTTGCCAATCTTGTCCAATTTTCATGATAATCTGTCGAATTCTTCCAAGAATTAGAGTGTATTAACAGCATGTCATTTTAATAGAAGAAGGCCTTTCGATGAATAAAGAAAAGAATTCCTCGTGTTTTTATTCCGCTACTGACGATTTGAACCGTGATAAACTTGATGATTTAAATAAACAATATTTCATTTTTTTTATTTCTCTCAAGTTTTATTTTTATTTTAAAAGTAATAATAAATTGATCATAATTAAAATAAGTTTTCTCCTTTTGTAATTCAATTTTTCAAGCCCTATAAATGGGTCATTACTTTACTTACCCAGACAACTTGTTGAAAATAAATACATAAATAATTTTAACATTTAAAATGAAATGATATATGTTTGTTATGTACTCGTATGTATGATAAATTTTATATTTTTAATTTGGGGTGATTTTTAATGAACTTTGTGAAAGAGAAAAACAGAAAAATCCTCCTCGTGATTTAGTAGAATGGAACGTGACCAACTCTACACTTCTACTGTCCCGTGCATTGCCATCGTAATGAATGATGAGGAGAAATTGTTCTGTGAACAGGAAGGTTTTTATTTTTGAAATTGAAATGGTCGTTTTGTTTTAAAAAAATACATTTATTAAATAAGTTATAAATTAAAAAGATGATTCTTGTTGTCGTCATCTTAATTTTTGAAGTTATGTGAATGAATTTAGCAACACATATAGACATAAGTGTTATTTCAATTTGGTGTTGACCAAAGCCAAAAAAATGTAAACGAGGTAATTTAATGATGAAAAAAGTTAAATTTATTATAAATAAAAATAAGTTTTGCGACGTCCTTAGTTCTGAGCCTTTAGTACAATAACCGAAATAATTATAAAGGCAGTGTTGATATTTGAAATAAAAAACGAATTTGTAAGATTTGTTTAAATATTTTACCGGAAAACTTAACAAAAAAATTTATTTTAAGCAAATTAAAACTTTTTATTATTTATTCTTTGAAATTAAGGAGAAATTATCTAAAAAAACTAATAATTCACTGGGAAATAACTACAAAGCAGTTATCTTTTTTTTTATTTTTAACTAATCTAAATGTTTTAATTCCTTCAAATCCTTGAACTGGTGGCGGCCATGATATAAAAACTCTTGATGATATCTCTGACCACATGTTCTCAATAAGATTTAGGTCGGGACTTAAGGCTGGCCAATCGAGTGTTGTGATTTTCTGAGATTCCAGGAATTTTATAGTTCTCTTTGAACGATGAATTGCACCATTGTCTTGCTAAAAAAATGAAGTCTATTGTGGCTATTTCCTTTCCAAAGTTGACCAAAACATCGTCGAGAAGCTGAATGTGATACACATAATCCATTTTTGTACTTACGAATCAAATCGGTATCTATGCCTTCCCTTCCCTTCTATGACCCACCACAAAAATTTCCACGCTGATGCACTATTTTGGGATCGTTTTTGGATCTCCAATACTTGTATACACCGTCAGGGCTATCCAAATTAAACTTTTTTTCATCTCTAAAAATAACGGCTTTTCATTCCTCGTCCCAAAGCTATGCTTTTCTGCGGAGCGAAGCCTATCAAGTTTATGTCTTCGTTAGAGTTAACATACAGTAAACAAAAAAAAGGATTGCCAGATATTCAACAACTATTTGTTTTTTAATTCATATAGAAATTAAAAAAAAAATAATTCGCAATTCGAAATCTTGCAAATCTTAATAAAAAAAAATAACTGCTGGCTTTTCACTTATTTTTTCTTTAAAAAAAATCGAGCAGTGCTCCGAACTTGTGCAGCTTAATGTAAGGAAGGAAATAAACCTTCACTTCATATTTACAAAGTCTACTTTGGACAATTAATTCTGCACTTGAAAACATGACTATTGGTGGTGGAGTTGCCATCGTTGCCAAAAAGAATTTGGTACACAATTTAATACCATCGCATGTGAAAACAAATGTTTTTGAGTCGATTGGGATTGAAATTTCACTAAATGAAAATTCCAAATTTAAAATAATTTCAATTTACTTCGCTGGGTGAGCATCAAATTTAAAAAAGATAAAGTTTTTTAAAGATAACCTAAGGATTTTGTATCTTTGTATCAAACGACACACAGTTTATGATTGGGGGTGATTTCAATTGTAGGCACCGGTCTTGGAGAAATCTGTTACTGGACTTCACCACAAGGTACCCTATATCCCTCCTACACCCTAATGTACCCACATATTTTCCCACGAACAAAAAATCTTCAGCATCCACATAAGACCAGATAAATGCTCTTAGCTCCGATCATAAAAGATATTCAAAATACTAATTGGAAAAGTTTAGAACTAAAGTTAAAAGCAGTCTTCATGATATTCTGTGCAACCTTGAAAACTTGAATACCTGTCAGCAAATTGATGAAAGTATTGACATATTTACAAATGCTGTTTTAGAAAATATTAATTTTTTATGTCGAAAAAAATCTGACATCAAGGATATTTCTTCGGGAGTTCCACAAGGATCCGTAGCTGATTTTCCAACTTTTTCTGACTGCCAAACAGCCTTGTTTGCAGATGACGCAGCTATCTTTTGCTCTGACGAAATAGGGCATATAGTTGAAAGAAGGCTTCAAAATGCACTTAACAATATTCTTGACTACTTCCAAACATGGAAAATAAACATTAACGCAAATAAAACACAAGCTATCTTTTTCACAAGAAAAAGAAAAGCTTGTGTTTTACCATTTTGTCAATTGACAATACAAAATTCCCAAATACCGTAGGCCAATTCTGTCAAATATTTTGGTGTATATTTAGACAAGACATTGACTTATCGGGTTCATATAAATAAATACACTGAACAAAATAAGCCTTGCAACCAAAATTCTGTATTACCTAATTTGTGGACGATCATCCCTCAACAAACATAAAAAAGTAACAATTTTCAAAGTCATCTTTCAAGCGGGTGTCTATTGTTTCGTTTTTTGGATTTCGAAAATTGTTGTTTTGTTTTTGTCGCAATTATTTATGTTTACTTCGAAAACGTTTTGTTTGTTTATTGGAACTTTGTTTCGAGTTTGTTTCGTTTTACTATTACTTCGAAATTCTTCTTTTGTTTTTTAGTTCTTTTGTTTTTCTGTTCTAATTATTATGAGTCGTTTCGTTAACGATTTTTTCGCATTTTTCCTTTACGTTTATCTCTTGTTTCGGAATGCGATTATTTTGTTTTTATAAAGTGAGACAAGAAGGAGGTAAAATTATGGAATGTTGTTCCATATGAAGCAGATTTTAATAAATTATTTCGTCTAATTTTGATAAATTTTCGAAACAAAAAGAAACCAAATAAATAAAAAGTGAAACAATAAAATGCGAAAAAAAAAAACAAAATACGAAACGATAGAAACGAAACAACAAAAAATACAACTGAAAAAAACGAAACGAACCATACCCCTTTCAAGCAATCGCTCTCTATGCCTGTCCCTTCTGGGAAAGTTGTCTGAAATCTCACATTAAAAAACTTCAAATTTCTCAAAACAAAACTTTAAAAATGATGTTGGATTTACCGTGGTATTACTCAACATTGCGATTGCATGAGATAAGTAATGTGTCGCTCATATTAGAAAAAATTGAAAAACTCAACTTAAAGTTTCATAGAAATTGTAATGATTCTGAAAACCCTCCCATTAAAAATTTGTATTGATAATACAATACATTTATAATTTATTTATAATAATATTATCTGTTATTTATTACATTACTTGTTAAAACTGTTAAACTTTTTTTTTTGTTCATCTTATTTACTTATTTGTTTGTTTGACATTAATTTATTTATTTATCTATGTATTGATCTTATTTGATTACTCATTTACTAATTTATTTGTTTCTTCAATATTGAAATATTCAATTAGCTTTTCCTTCCTTTCCTTTTTACCATCGCAACCTATTTTTAAACTAAAACAAACCTTAAAAATAAACATTTCCAGTGAAGGTTATTCTACGTAATTTTCCTTCAAATGTTTTTAAATTTAAGTTATATTTCTTATTTTTCCATGCAAAGATTTTTTTTTTCAGTTGTAAAATATTATTCCTAATATCAAATCTCTGAGCAAGCTGTGTATACTCACTTCTTTATTTCAAATATAAAATACGAAAATAACTATACATATGTACATACTACTACTAAAAATATGACTTTATTTAGTTACAATCTTACAATTCAGCATAACATTATAATATTTTTCTTGGAAAATATTAAATGACAATTTTCATCAGTTTGTGATTTGCTAAATTTAGTTTCACATTAAAATTGAGAAAAATACAAGTTTATGGGAAGCAATTTTGACATGCAAACCTTTCATTTACTAGATTATAGATAGCTACGTGCACTGAGGCGTATACATATCTTTCTTATTTTATTAAATTGAAAAGATTATTAATTTTGTTTAGCTCAAAGAAGGCTGAAAACAGTCTCTGCCAAGGCAACTGTTATCGTGTTGAATAACCTTAAAAATCTGCAAGGCTCACATCCCTTAAGTTCTTATGCTGTTTTTTTTCCTTCTTTGTTTTTAACTAAATATATTAGAAAACATTTCCAAGCATTTATGTCCGTCATCATAAACCATTTTTTATCAGACGTCTGTGTAAGCTGACATTTGTTCGTATTTACTTAAAACATTTTGTCTATATTTTCATTCAAATAATTTATGGTTTTCGATTAAAAGAAGACAAAATCCGAATATTGCCTATTTCAGCTCAGTTTACTTCTTCAATTTCAATATCATAATAAAATTACATTCAAGCCTCGCAAATTTTATAATAGAATTGAGTTTAATAATCTTGCACAGACGGAAAACACGATGATCACATTTGGTTATCAGAAATGTGACAAGACAAACACTTAAGTATTCTCTGAGCCGATTTGACCCTTGATTTTGTGCTGTTCTTCTAATTAAATCCATATTGCATATGCAGACATTTATAGTTGCTTTTAGAATATCTGTAAAGCCTGTGCTCAAGATGCCTGCAAAACATACATCCTTTTTTTAAGTGGTTAGCATTTCAAAAAAAAAACTGAAGCAAACATTTTCAAAAAATTGTCAAACTGTTCCACAAAGTTAAATACATAGACATTGTAATACATTTTTTTCAGATACGGTTCCACGACAAAAGAAGTATCCGTCTTTCTGGTCTCAAAAGCATAACTTCAGAAAAAATAAATCTTACATTTTATTCGAAATCGGGATATCAAAATTCTTCACAGCGTATTGGAATTTCCAACACCAAAAATATTTTTCAAATTATTTTATTTGATTTTTCCCTACTTTATTATGTGAAGGTCAACTGGCTCCCACAAAAAATTTCTTATCTACGTCAATGGTGTACAACGATAAATTCTATTCACCTTTGTTTGAAGGAACATTTCGTATTGTTCTTGTATTTTATTTAATTGCAAATTTTAACACCGTTTTCTAGATGAACTGAACATACTCATAAATTTTATGTTAATCCTTAGTTCAAGTTAAAAAATTAACTCTCCGTTCCGATTTTGAGCTCAGACAAATTTAAAACTTTTTATTCACACAAAACACAATAATTTCATAATTCCATTTCATAATTCCACTTTTTACCACATACGATATGGGATTTATGCAAAAATACGATTCAAATATACAAAACAGGGGATTTAAAGAATGCACAACTTTGACTTCCTCTTGTTTTTGCACTCCCTTTGTATTTTGCATAATTTTGTATCCTCGCAAGTTTTTTCGTTCTTTTTGGAAAAAAAAGAAGAAAAAAACAGCAAAAAAAATCCAAAATCCAATATTAATTGCTAACAATGCAGTCTTTAGTTGTGTGCAAGTTTTGGGCACTTTCCTTCTCTTTCTTTTTGTATCTGTGTGTCTCTATTTATATTCATGAGATAATAATTCAAAATGGGAAGCTTTTGGCAATATGAACTTGAACGAACACAACCACACACCCGACCAGGTACGAGTATACGTATGGCTTAATTTTCCACACAAGGACTTTCTTGTGCAGAATGAGGTTACTTAGGGATTCGGGAATAAGAGGATAAATGTTTTTAAAACAAGATTAAGTAGCAGCTTAAGATTAAATTAGAATTATAAGTAGAGCAACGTTGACGAGTGATTCCTTGAAATACGGGTACGAGTATATGAATGGAGGAAATATGTATATACTCCTGTGGTAGATACATACCATATTACCCCCATAGTTAATTTAAGATAGTTTTATAGATGACTTGAACATTTCAAGTGGATTTTAAATAAGAAATTGGGTTATATTTCGAGTTAAATTTAGTTTATCCTTTCGACATTCAAGGCATAATTAGATTGAAAAAGTTTGAATTGATTTGTGAAATGTTCGGTTTAACTTTGATTGTTGAAAATTTGTAGATAGTTTTCTAAAAATTTAGTATAGTTTTACCCGTGGTAACATTAATGGTTGGTTCCGTAATTAATGCTTTTGTTGTATAAATAAAGATGGAGTTAATTAAAATATAAATGTAATTTTTTTAAATCCATTTATTAATGGAATAAAATGATTCCGAAGAGAGATTTTAATGTTGAAAACATCGAATGCAAAAGCAGTAGTATGATTTGGTGCCAAAAGTGAGTAAATGATGGATATGAAGATTGGGTTAAAGGATTATACTGGATCAATGATAGCGGATAACACTATTAATGGAATAATGATATAATTGATAACAATGATTACGTATAAGAATATGGATATACTGCAGAACTGGTGAAGTGATGAGAATATATAGTATACTAGAGGACCCGGCAAACTTCGTCTTGCCCCAATTTAATGCAGAAACTTAAGCTATGGAAAAATATTGTTGTTGCTTATTTGATTTCCAATACAATTTTGTTTTCTTGATGGCCCGGTGAATTTCGTAATTAAAAAGTGAACCGATCGGCAGGACAACCGAAGTTGTT
This sequence comes from Scaeva pyrastri, assembly GCA_905146935.1. NCBI lineage: Eukaryota > Metazoa > Arthropoda > Insecta > Diptera > Syrphidae > Scaeva > Scaeva pyrastri. Next base: position 40,328,243 of record LR989927.1, on the reverse strand, counting down.
GAAAACATCTGTTTCGTTGTGCTAAAAAATACATTTTACCGGGGTAAAAATTAGAGTACGTGCTTTTTAAGACTATACTCTATGTCTGTGCCAAATTTCATATTATATACATACATACATATACATATATCAAATATAGCTATTTGATTAAGTATTAACGCTAACACCAAAAATTGAAAAAGTAAAATTCACTGTATTTCGGTTTACTAAAAGCTAAATTTAACCGGCACTTTAGTCTCAGCAACATGTGGTGGTTATGCTATCAAGTTGTAGCTTATATGGAATATATGTCATAGCGCCATCTATTGAATTCTTAACTTACTCGATCCAGTGCACAGATGTCGCTATCTGATAAAATCGTTTGGAGCTAACAGATATAATTATGTGATAATACTTACATGTATATAGTTTAATTAGAGTTTTGAATTACGAAGCTCTAATAATTAAAAAGCGGAATAATTTCACTGTATTATATTCACTATAATATAATTTAATTTATACTCCAGTCTAAATAACACGTGGTCGGCTATGCTAACACCAAAAATTGAAAATGTAAAATTCACTGTATTTCGGTTTACTACAAACTACATTTAGATGTTTGACATAGCGCCATCTATTGAATTCTTAACTTACTCGATCCAGTGAACAGATGTCGCTATCTGATAAAATCGTTTGGAGCTAACAGATAATTGTGACTGTCAAATAATAACAGACAAATAATTAGCAATAAATTAAAATTGCGACTATAATTTGAGATTTAAACTATCCTATCTCTCAAGTTGGATCGAACTGCACATGGTGTGCGAATTTTATTATAATCGGTTAAGTGGTTTAGGAGTCCATTGAGGACAAACATTGTGACACGAGATTTATATTTATTAAGATGGATAAAGCATACCGGGTAATGGAAAACTGATTTTGAAAAAAAGAAATCAACTCATATCGGGTTTTTCAACAGGGACGCTACAAAAGTAGAGCTACAGGGACAGCAAACGACGCCATATTTCTTGTCGCTCTTTTGACATTTCTCTTCAATAAAATTTGCCATTTCATGATGGATAGATATACGAGCAAACAAAGAGTCGAAATTATTAAAATTTACTACCGAAATTCGGAGACAGTGGCCTAAAAGTTAAGAGCTCTACGTCCAATGTATGATCGTCATAATCGTCCTAGCAATATCAACAATTGAGCGTCTAGTGGAAAAATTTGAATCCACAGGCACAGTACAAAATGTTCTCGTGCCTGTGAGACAAAGAAGTGCCCGTAGTGTCGAGAATTTTACTGCCGCTGTCTCTAAAATGTCGTTCTCAAGCGTTGGGCATCTCTGTGACGTGCGTCGTTGTGGCGAATTTTGCGAAAAGATCTCGGCCTACATCCTTACAAGATTAAATTGACGCAAGAACTGAAGCCGCTTGACCACCAGAAGCGTTGTATGTTCGTGAATTGGGCTGAGCAACAACTTGATTCGGATTTTCATCGAAAAATAATCTTCAGCTATGAGGCTCATTTCTGCCCAATGGCTTTGTCAATAAACAAAATATGCGGTATTTGTCAGGCAGCAATCCACACGTACTTCATAAGTCATCATTGCATCCCGAAAAATGTATAGTTTGGTTTGGTTTATGGGCCGTACTTCTTCCGTGATGATCAAGACCGGCACGTTACTGTGAATGGGGATCGCTAGCGTTCAATGATAACCGAATATTTTTGACTCCAATTGGATGATATGGACTTGGAGGACATATGGTTCCAATAAGACTGCGCCACAAGCCACTGCGTCTATCACAATCAATTTGTTGGAAACCAAATTTGGAGAACGTGTTATCTCATGAAATGGTCGAGTCGCTTGGCCACATCGGTCGTGCGATTTGACGCCGTTAGACTATTTCCTGTGGGGCTACGTCAAGTCTATGGTCTATGCCAACAAGCCAGCGACGATTGATGAACAAACTTCGTACGAATATCGAACGTGAAATTGCAGCAGTATCGGCAGATTTATGCTTGAAAACCGTCGAAAATCGGGTTCAGAGTCTGGACTTCTGGAAGCGTGCCGTGGTGGCCATATCATCATCATATAAAAAGGGAAAAGCATACAACACAAGAACATATTGATTGCTTTAATGGAAAAGCATCCCGACCTAGGAAGAGGATTAGTAAAGACTGATACCAGCCCAGAATGTATTTGTAATTTGTGGGAAGAAGTTACAAATTATTATAAGGAGAGACATTCTGGATGGAAAAAACTAAGCTCTAGTCATTGGCATGGTCCTTTATTAAATTCACTTCTCTGAGTTAACAAACTCCTTCAAAACTTTACTAAAAAACGACCTTTCCATAGCATCGTGGAAATCATTCCCAATACCTTAGATAAGCGGCAGTGTTCCAAGAATTTTAGAACATAGCAAACATAACCCTTCTAATCTTGTTTTAAACAAGGAAATAACTCACGGGTTAAAATCACCTATCAAAGAGACCAACAAAACCTCTTAAATAATTTAAATATTATAAAAGAATAAATTTAGAAGTCAGCTAAATTAAACTTAAAATTTGTTCAACAACTCTTCAGAACAGACAAAGCTGAATCCGTTCGAAAGTCATAACATTCTTTTTCAATCCGAACAGATTCGATTTTCGTAAGCGTTTTACATAATGGATATCAAATAATTAATACTGCGGATTGTGTTGAGAAATTATTAAGAGTTGCATAAAATCATCTCAAAATGTGGCACAAAAAGACAACACTTCACTTGATGCGTTCAGCAGACTTAATTTCTAATGACTACCTTTTCAAACACAGGAGTAAATTTTTCTCCTAATTTGACAAAACCTATATTAAGTCCTTACCAAAGTTAAACCAGTAAAGCCCATTTTAAAGATCTTATAACTTTGTGTAGGATAACCTCGGTATTTCGAATAAAATTTATAATTTTCATATAAATTGAAAAGACAAAAACAAAATCTCCGTTTTTAACTCTTCACAATCCAATGTAAAGAATGGTTAAACTTTAAGGGTTGATGTTGAATGTGCACCACACCTAAACGTCAAGTTTTTTTTCTGCATTTCATTTGACATTTCTCAATTTTAAACTAATTCAATTTGAACCATGGAAAGATATACACAATCGAGCAACGCGTTAAAGTTATGCAGGCTTATTATGAAAATGGGCGTTCAAATCAAAATGCATATCTTGCACTTTTTGAAGGAAATCATATTGACAGATGAGGCACATTTTCATCCTAGTGGATTTGTCAAAAAGCAGAATTGCCGCATTTGGGCGAATGATAATCCAAGACTGATTGTCGAAAAACCAATGCACCCACAAAGAGTGACTGTTTGGTGCGGTTTTTGGGCTGGCGGCTTTTTTTTTCAAAATGAGGCCGGTCAGGCAGTTACTGCGAATGGTGTTCGCTATCTTGAGATGATAACGAACTTTGTATGATCCGAAATGGAAATGGATGTGGACGATATGTGGTTCCAACAGGACGGTGCAACTTGCCACACAACTAACGAAACAATGGCACCTTTGGCCGTTTTATCTCACGAGATGGCGTTGTCAATTGGCTGCCAAGATCATGTGATTTAACACCGTTGGACTTCTATCTTTGAGGTTATTTGAAAGAAAAGGTGTACGTCGATAAGCCAGCAACAATTAAAGAGCTAAAGGATGAGATTATTATTATTATTATTATAATTTTATTGGAAGTATAATAAAATTGTACTAACAATAATTTAATAAAGCGTTAGCTACCAGGGCTTTTCGCTATTCGAAAAATTAAGTTTTAAATCAAATATTCTAAGTTAAGTTTAACTAAAATTAAGTGAACAAGTTCTATAGTATCTTTAGAAATGATTGATATAAGTTCTATTAAGGGTTTTCCGGATGTATTTCTTGATATTCTGTCGATGTAGTCGCTAAAGGATGAGATAATTCAGCACATTAACGGCATAGAACCTCAATTATGCCTCAGCGTCATCGAAAATTTGGACCATAGGATGGAGGTGTGCGGCCGATATTTTGTTCCATACATAATTGAACCATATTATCATAATTAAAAGAAATGACAACAATTTCCAAAATAATTTGTGTTTTATTCAAAATCAACATCGGCCCTTAAAATTTAACCACCCTCTACACAGGTCCTACCTACTATCAAAAGCTAAGTCTGCGGATGAAAAATTTTAAATCCTGACAAATTTTACCCAAAAACTTCTCCCATTCTTCGTCTTTTGCTTTTTTGTGATTTTTATATTCTTGTTTTATACACGAATGCACAAAAACATTATTAAATAGAATTGTTTTGCTACTTTGTTCAAAGGATGTCGACACCATGTGTCGCATTAATGTCCTTTTCCTTGGCATCTGTGTTCTATAGAAGCTGTTTTTTGTTTGTTTTGTTATCCTTCTCGTTGTTGTGATATAGAAATACAGTAAAAGAAAGACAATGGAAGAAAAAGAAGATGAAAACGAAGAAGTAAAAAAAAAAATCCCACAAAAAGTTTGCAATTCAAAAACTGTCATCAATCAATTTGTTGTTGTTTTTTATACCCCCTCCCCCTTAAAAAAAGATTGAAATATATTTTAGTATATATGTATGTATGTAAGTGTATATATTATATAATACATACCTATACACGAAACTAAAAGATAACGACTAAAAAGCCTGAGTTGAGTGTGCTTTATGTTTTTTTTTTTTTTAAGAGATTAAGCCTTTTAAAATAAGAAAAAGAACGAACAATCTTTCTTTTGATATGTGGAGATTGATTGGCATCATATGGGTTTACAACCAGAAATTCATTTTTAAAGATGGTACAATTTATATAATTTTATATAAATTGCCTTCCGGAATGAAACGTTGGGTATACTCGACTCGACTCGTACCTGTTTTTTGAGAGTGTGACGTTGATGAACACTCACAATGAAAGGATTCGAAGAAAAAATTTGAGGGAAAGGGATTACATCGTGATTTTGATAAAGTTCTAAATTTTTACCAGAAGTAGACAGTTCTGATAAAATCAATTTCATCTTAAAATTCTTTAAGTTTTGAAATCAAACAAGGTATTGCCATGAGGACAGTGACTATGTCAAATTTTGAGTTCTTCTGGTTTATTTGAGAGTGTTAAACTTATTCAACACTAAGGCCCTTAAATCGTTTCTTATAAAATTCTAAAGCATTTTGACAGCTGTACAAAAATGTAAAATCTATATAATTGCTGACAAACCTGTAATATGCAGACTTTAATCCGTTATAAGCACACCTCACTGTATGCATCTGTATACTTATGATACAAATATCATTCACTTGTACTAAGCTAAGCATTACTCGCTTCAGTGACCCATGCGACGTACATAGTTTCTCGTCTACGGACGTATAGTTGCTCCTTGTAAGCTATAAAATATGTCAAAGTTAAGAATGTCACCTTTTATACTCAATTGTCAACCATAAAACTTGCAGATTTAAGCATTAAAACTTAAGTTATGACAATCAAGTGCAACCAAAACTTCTAGCTTGCTTCGTGTCACTCTTGAATGGAAGTATTTTGACGTAAACTTGACAGTGCTTTTAATTCCCAACTGCTACGTTTGAAAGTAATGACGTGCTTAGATGGTTCTCAGCCAAAACTTAGCGGTACAAAATTATGTTGGTAGATACAAATTATTTTTCAAAACTTTTAATATCTTAACGATGCTTCTCGTTATGTCGTCTTGCAATCTATATGACAGTAATTAAAACTATTGTCGAATTAAAATTGCCATAATATATCTTTGTTAACATAAATTTGACATAAACTTCTTTGTACCTTCATCACAAATGAAAGTTCTCCATGAGCGATGCATGGTGATGACGACGACGACGACTACACACGCATGACGAAGGTGACACATCTAATCACTTAAACGTCTAACAACATTAACTATATAACAGTAAGTTTGCCTGTACAAATTTATTGCTGTTTAAACGACAAAATAGAATTACTCAAAGAGATCAAATGGAATTAAATTTCTTACAATCTAAATGCAATTTTCAAAACCCCCAAAGAGGAAGTTCTAAGGAAGATCATGGATACACCTTTCACCTTAGCTCCCTAAAACTCAAACTCCTAACAGAGTTCCTGTGTTACAAAAGTTCTTCTTCTAGATGGGTACTTGTTTATGAGGTCCCCATAGTAACGCTAGTAGAAGGTGTCTCAAAATAGTACTATATAATTTTTGCAAATGGCGTCGAATGTTGATACAGCTGCAGCTGTAGTATACAAATTGTCAAGCCATCCTCTATTTGAAACAAAAGTTGAGGACGACATTTTGTCGAAAATCATTATAAGTCGCATTTCTGAACACTTAAAATTCGCTTACACTTAACAGAAAAAAATTAAAAAAAAGTCGAAGTTCTACATCAAACGTAGTTGGATGACAAATTTTGCGCCACCTCGTAAAAAAGGTAGTTCTGACAAAAACTAGCATCACATCGTCTACACGTCTTGCCACAAGATGTGGAAAGATTTTCTATGAACTTTCAACTATGTATGTGCACAGAAAAGAGGTGTTCTAGTTTTATGCCATCTGAAGTTGGCGATGATGATGACGACGACGACGAGACGGTACGACACCAACGCAACGCCAACGTAGGTAGTGTGGCATTTTTTTTTTTGTTTAACAAGGAGATGGTTATAAATTTCATCCTCGTGTGATGTCCCGTCTTCCATCTCGACGTCTTTGTCACTTGGTCTTCGGTCCTCGTCTTTGGTCGTCCTTGTAGCAAAGAGTAAAAGTTTGACATTGCAAAGCTTTAAACGATTTTAAAGATTTTTTTTTAGATTATTATTTCTTTCATTCTCTCTCCATATTTGGACGTTTCCATTTAATCTGGTTTTGGTTAGATTGGTTTATATATCTTATACTTATGTATATATGGATATACGAGTATATGGATAAAAATGTCTTTGAAATAAAAATACTAACTTTTAATTGAGCTTGCCTCTAGTGCGATGGTTTCTTTTTCGAAGTTCCAATTTATTGCATGTAGGTACTCTGACGTCTGGTCATTACAGGTTTAACGAAAGTGTCAAACAACAAAGTAAAAAATTGTTAAGGAATATTGATCGTTTTGTCAATTTGTTTGTAACAGTAAAGTTGTCAAAATTGATTTTTTTAACTTCAAACTATGAAGATTTCGAAAATGTCTATGTTTTCAAACTAACAAGTAACAATGTGTTTCTTTTTAAATTGCCAATTCACCACCTTTAGTTTTGCTGTGAGAAAGAATCCTGTGCAAAAAGAATTCAACAATCGAAGTATCTAAAATTATTCAGAAGTCGAATTTTATATCTCTTTTTTACGGAATAAATTCAAAAAGCTGATACTAAAAGACGTCGTAAAGTGTTATACTTATAAACATCAATTTTCGCAGTTCCTTTGTGTCATTTGTGAGGTGTAAAAATATTTTTATTTTTATAAACGAAAACATTCTCAAAACTTATGTATTTGAATACAGTTATACGCTGGGTAAAAGTGTCTCGTGTTCACGAATTTTAAATACCATGTTTCATCGAGTTATCAAAAATAAATTGTATCATGCAATTTTGTAGACTCAAAAACTGAACTTTGAAAGTTGTAACGATTTCTTTGCGTTGAAGTATTTTTTTTCTGAGAATACTTAATCAAAACACGCACTTCTAAAAATCCTCCTTCAAAGTCTTGAACTGATTTTTATTCATTCCTGGAACGATCTGCTTTTCTGATTTAGGTGATAGGATCTTAACACATAGTGACATTTTGCAGAATCTATGATGCTGAAATTTTCTTTAGAAATAAAGTTAACATGCATAGTGGTGAAAAGATTATATCATATTGCTCTGGTCTAAGGAATTTATTAACACATTTAACGAATTGGACAAATTTTGTAGGAAACCTTCATAGAGTTAGAGACTGAACTGTCTGGAAGATATTCACCTTCAACCAGCCCAACAGTTCAAATTGAACACCGATAGCTACATCCAGCTTGGCAATAACGAGTTGGTGTTGGGGACCGTATTGGCGTTAATGATCTGTTGGTTTAGTTCTTATAAATTTATCGCCTTTAAAGTGGGTTTTTATGTTTTGCTTCTTCGTCGATTATCAGCAAATATACGTTTTCTTTGAGAGTCTTCCAAAAAGAACTATTCGTTATTGTCATTGATATTTCTGTCGAAATTACTGTCTTTTTTGTGAAAATTACTTACGTGATCACATGTTGCGAGTGTCAATATGCTGAACTTCATACATTTAAAGAAGAAAAATTACTGATGGAAAGCTTTTGGTGACTTATTTTCGGAAATTCTCCTCTTAAAAAGCCTCACCAAAAAGATATTATGTGAAGAGGTTTTCTGTCAGAAAAGTCCACGAAAACGACAATCGTCAGGAAAGTTCTGCAAAAGTCTATGGCAAAATTCCATTGGCTAGAAGTCCTTTTCTAACAAATCTCTGTGTGGCAAACATATACCTCAATATGTTTCCTATTCTCACATATAGGTTCGGTTTTACAAAATCAATATCAAAACTAAATCCTGGGCATCAGCAAAGTAATATTTCCAAAAACAAAAGATTGAAAAATAACCCATGCGAAGCACCCTCAAAAAATCTAGCAACAGAGAAAGAGAGACACACACCACACAGGTAGAAAAGGAGATGGGTAGGGTATAGCTTAGAATTTCCGTTGAATCTATTAAATATCGATTGCAAAAGTATGTCGAGGTTCACGTAGTATAAACACCCCATAACAGAAACCTACACATAATTCAAACCCGCCTCACACAAAACACAGACTAGGCGAAGGTATGTATGTTTGGACCTTATGCATGCCGTAGAGAAGTTGGTCTAGGTATTGTTGGTTACACGAATTGTTTGGGTAACCTTTACATGTGAAAGCCAAAAGGAACCATTGTCAGATATGTTTTTGAGTACCTTGCCCATCTATCTATCTTTGCCATCCAAAAACATAACAAGAAGCCAAAATTAAGGCAAATATTCAAGAGTATCTTGTAGCCTAGCCTCAGCATCAGCATCAGCATCATCGGCAAGTATGTGTGTGTGTGTTGCTGTGTTTTGTTGTGTTGTTGTGTGTATGGCATGATGCATTCATTCATTCAAGATACTGTGGTAAAATTAAACCTGACGATAGTAAATTCTAACTGTTTGAATAACTTTTAGAAATAGAGGTTATGTTCAGTTATCCATTAGTTAACAGTTGATCAGCTATGGCTGCACCTATCTGACAACCTATACACTCACATAAGATGTTCAAGATGAAAGATACTTTATAAATTGTTATTATAACCAGAAATGGAATGCAGAGATGCCCTACAAAATATCCACCTGAACCGAGAATTCTCTGATGCTGATGGTTCTGAAATATTAACAGGTGCTTCAACAATAAACTCTCTATCAAACTATCTTTGAAAAACATACATACGAGTACATTGGAACACGAAAGTATCTTTTGATACGAGTATCTATAGAACGTTTTTCGATCTGCCAGAATTGTAATATTATGTATGTTTGAAATAATTATTATTATTTAAGAGTTTACATATTAAATAATAACAGGCATAGGTTGGTATTCCGAGTTTCGAGATTTTGTTGGTCGAGAGCTATTGAACTGATTACATAATAAAACCACATAAAGTGGTTACAGTATCGGGTGTGCCTACCTTGCCTATCTTTTCGACATTTGTGGGGACGGTGGTGTTGGAACGTTACTTAAAAATTATATGGAATTCCATTTATTTATTGAATTGCAACTATAACTAAGTGTATAAAGGGTAATTTATTTAAAGGGCCGATGTTGATTTTGAATTAAACACAAATAATTTGGGAAATTATTGTAATTTCTTTTAATTATGATATGGAATCAATTACGTATGGAACAAAATATCGGCCGTACACCTCCATCCGAGGGTCCAAATTTTCGATGACGCTGAGGCATAATTGAGGTTCTATGCCGTTAATGTGCCGAATTATCTTATTCTTTAGCAATTGAATTGTTAATGGCTTATCGACGTACACCTTTTCTTTCAAATAACCTCAAAGATAGAAGTCCAACGGTGTTAAATCACATGATCTTGGCGGCCAATTGACAACGCAATCTCGTGAGATAAAACGGCCAAAGATGCCATTGTTTCGTTAGTTGTGTGGCAAGTGGCACCGTCCTGTTGAAACCACATATCGTCCACATCCATATCTTCCAATTCGGGTCATAAGAAGTTCATTATCATCTCACGATAGCGAACACCATTCACAGTAACTGCCTGACCAGCCTCATTTTGGAAAAAATACGGCCCGATGATGCCGCCAGCATTGTGGGTGCATTGGTTTTTCGACAATCCGTCTTTGATTATCATTCGCCCAAATGCGGCAATTCTGCTTTTTGACGAATCCACTGGGATGAAAATGTGCCTCATCTGTCAATATGATTTCCTTCGAAAAGTGCATTTTGATTTGAACTCCTATTTTCATAATAAGCCTTAAGAACTTTAAGGCGTTGATCGATTGTGTATCTTTTCATGGTCCAAATTTAGTTAGTCTGAAATTGAGAAATGTCAAATGAAATGCAGAGAAGAATTTGACGTTTAGGTGTGGTTCACATTCCACATCGACGATGAAAAACCTTATTAATAAATGTTTGTATTCATTGAATTTCAAATATATCTTTTCCTTCTTTCGGGACGCTGGCACAGTTTTGAAAATGTTTTTCTAATTAGGACAATGCTCCTTATATGACACCAAAACCTATATTGACCCGAGACTGATTTTTATCAATTTTGACGAGACCCCGAAACTAGGTTAACAAAAATCCCTTTCTCATGGTTAGTCTAGTTTTAAAAAGTTATTATTTTTTGGTCTAAAAATACAGCTGTCATAAGTTTTTGACAGCTCTAAGATCTAGTTTTGAGTTTTGATTGATTTGTACCAATTAAAAATGTTTCGACTAAGTTATTGTTATTTGAGCATAAATGAATGTCAAGAAATGACACCTTTAATGAAAATGTTTTTGAGGTGTGTTTGACAAATGCCACTGAACACATCTTTGAAAAGAAAATGGATGAAATATTTTATTCAAAAGGTTCCCGTTGCCGAAAAGCTTAAGCGCTATTTATGTACATATATTTAGTTTTGTGTTAACATTTAAGGACCTTTAGTCAACAGTATTCACAAAATTTAAAACTTTGTTTAAACTATTTTACAAATATGCTAAATTTTCAATTTTTAATGAATAGATATTTTCTAACTAACTAATCATTTGTCAATTTGTCTTTTTTTTCAGATTTTAAAGTTTTGCAATGGTAAGTCGAAATACTTCTTCAAATTCGTAAGACACAAATACATCAATATTTTACTAGATACTAGATTTAAGTTTTGTAATTTATAAGAATTATTAACATTTTTGATTGTCATACCTAGGACGAACTGGCCTGTCAAGCTTTGCTCTACCATTTCATTGCTTATTTTTTGAACTCTGATATTTCCTCACCCAATTTAACCTTAAAAATGCAGAAATTTAAAGGAAATTCCCCTTAAATAAATTTTCAAATACAGAAATTTGTATTATCATTTGTCAGTCTATGTTCACCTTCTAAAACACCTTCTAAAAATCTAACTTGAAGACTTGTCCTTGCTTTTAAACATTTCAACCTATAGGTAGTGGTGTATTTCCGCCTGTCAACAGAAATATAGTTTTGAAAACTTTCCTAAAGAATGGCAACTTAACACAAGTTATTTTTACCGTAGTTTATATTTCGAAATTTCTTCCTTAACCAGTTTCGAATGATGTTATCCTTGAATTATTTTTTTTTACCACCAGCTTAAAGTACAGGTATATGTATGTATATTCCAAAAGTCAAAACTTTATCGACTTTATCTATACTCGTACTTATTTTCACTTTAATGAAAATTTTACTCACTTTTTCTCCATCATCAAATTCCAATCACGAAAATATTGTCTTCATTTTACAGTGACAAGCAATTTAAGTGTAATATCCTTTAACATCCGCTTGCTTGTTTCAATGATAATTACTAACAATACCTAGGTGTAAATTTACATACAAACTTCAACGTAACTAAGTAATTTCGAAAGAAAAAGGAAAATCAGGAATTGCTCGTAAAAACATCAAATCCTGGCTGACTGCAAAAAAAAAGAAGAAAAAGTGTTTTATAAAACTTCGTCGTATAAAAGCGATGATATAAGAAGAAACCATAAACTTTTCTACACACAATCTTTCATTTCATTGACGAGGATTTCCATCCAAAAGTATCTATACGAGTATACCAACACTATCATAGTAAACAAAGACACAGATACTCGAACATAGTTCTATAGAATATAAGTATTGTATAATGTATATGTATGTTGTGCCTTCTCTTAGGGGTAATTAATAAAGTTGCCACTCTATGGATAACTTTATCATCGTGTTAAATTGGCAGATACTTACATGGAAACTATTATATGAAATAAGGTAACACAAAAAAAAGTTTTCTGTTTGTGTCAATGCACAAAATGCACATCTTGTTACCGAGCTTCAGTACCTCCTTCCTACTCCCCGTTTATACATATGTAGGTACCTATAATTTGAAAAGTCTTCACTTCTTTGTTGTTGTAAAATGTGTTTTTTGAAAACCTTGACGAAAAATTAAAACTTTTTCTTACCGCCATCTATGGTTTGTGCTTGTGTGTTGCAATATACTCATAGTCATAGTATGTATATGGAGCTGTCATCACACAACTGGATTAACAAATAAGCTTATTCGGGTCGATTTTTGGGGCCCATGTAGTCCCTCTAGGGTCTCGTTTTTGGCCCATAGAACCCTCTAATTAAAACAAGAACTTAACTTCGATACTGTTGTGTTCTGGCTGATTTTTTAAAATAGCCCTCGAGGGATCGATGTGACGTCTATGTTAACGGCCTCCGAAGGTCTTAATCCTGCTCTGGTGATAGGATGCGTTAGGTTAAGCTATAATACAATATACATATATGTATATATGTATATATATTTAATGTTCATAAAATGTTTCAAGTTTGATATGTCAGTTTAACTTGTGTAAAGTGGAAGAGCGTTCTAGGATGCTTTAGGTGATGTTATGACATTTTTATGAGGCAAAGTTTCAAGTCGAAGAGAATTTTCCGAGGAAAATGAATGAAGTTACAATGTGTGTAAAGTACATACATACTTAGGTACGAGTATTTATGTAAATACATATTTGTGTCTACAGAGAAAGTCGTTTTTGTAGTTTATCTATTTGCCTTATGCGTTGCGTATGATAAATAAAATAAAAAAAAAAAATAAAACAAGAGTTGTAGAGAATGTCTAAGCAAACAAAGTGCGTATAGGAAAACTTTGAAAATATTATGTAAACCTTTTACGTAAGTAATTACTCGTAGTTTACTTTTTCTCTTTACAAAAAGAGAATATATAAATTTTTGTTTGGAAAGACATCAAAATTAGGTAAAAAAATGTTACATCAATTTGTCTTCTTTTTTGTTTAATTTTAATTTACTTAAAGTTTGTTAAGAACTCGAGAGTTGTATAGTTTTTAATCAAAAGTAATAATAGGTGTTTGTTTAAGACTGAACTGGAACGCAATGCAACAAGCTTGAAAATCTAGAGCAAAGAATTTTTCTTCACAGAGAAGTTAATAACTTTTAAGAGAAATTAAAGGAGTAACTTCAAAATTACTTTTTATTATACAAAAAACTTATAAAAGTGATGAAAAAATAGGAGCTTCTTTCTGACAGATTTGTAAATATATGATCAAAGTTGGTTAAGCAATTTAGAAAATATATTTTTGCATTTAATCGTTATTCATTCCAATACCTCCAAGTGTAAATAATCAAGCCCAACTATCAAAAACTTCAATTCAATTAAATTTCAGTTCAGTTAAAATTTTCTGCAATCTCTGGACCGTAGTCATAAAGAAAGTTGTAGCTAAATTTTACGATTTTCGACTACGTATGTCTACTTTTTGAGAATATAACTTTCTATACCCACACATTTTGTAAATTTGTTTTTTAACATATAGTTACGGACAAAACAATAAGACCATTTTGATCGTTTTTGATTACATAATAAAACTGAAGGAATTATATATTTTTTTCAATATTATTTTGTATTTTATTCTTTTTTAAGGTACAGTAAAAAAAAAGAAAACGTAGAATTAAAATTAACAAAAAAGAAATATATTATTTTTTTAAAGGGACAAAACAAAGGCCCGGTTGTAAAAATGATGGTAGTTTATTATTTAAGTACAAATTTATAGCAATATTTTTAATATTTTATGGTAAAGGCTTTATTTTTTATCACTGCACGAACTCATCTTGGCATTGATTCCACTAACTTACGGCAAGTGCTTTATGGTATATCGTACTAAGCTTCCTCAATTTTGCTTCACAATTCTTCTTTGTTTTTGGATTTTTCGGCACCCAGAAACGTTTTTACAATAGACCATACATTTTCCAAAGGATTAAGGTCTGAAAATTGAGCGGGAAACTTATTCGACATCAAATTTATGCTCTTGCAGCAACGTTTTAGCTTTTCGCGCAGTATACTTTAGGTCGTTATCGTGCATCAAATGCCTAGTTAGAGGCATTTCCCACTCGTCATATGGAAGCATGACCTCCTCCATTATTTTGGCAAACAAATGTTGGTCCATGTTTTCTTTTATCCAAAATATTGCACCCACTCCATACCACGAAAAACATCCCCAAACCATAGTGCTTCCACCTCCGTGCTTTACAGTTTTCCTGGTGTACTGCAGTTGGTATGCTGCATTCTCTTGACGCCTGACCCATCTCTTACCATCTGATTCAACCAAATTCACCTAACTTTCGTCGGACCACAGAATTTTGCGCCATTTTTTTTTTTTCATTTTCGGGGCCTATCCATATAAGATGTTCCTTTGCGAATTGAATACTGTTTTTCCGATGTCTTTTGGTAAGGAGTGGTACCTCCCTGGGACTTCTTCCGAAAAGATGTTGTTCCTCAGTCATCTTTGGACTGTTTTAGCACCGACGACGGGCAAGTCAAAATCCAGTTTAATGTCAGAATCTAACATGAATGGGTGTTTCTTGGACAGGCGTTTAATTTGGATGTCATCTCTCGGAGATATTTTTCATGGTCGACCTGTTTTTGCACGGCTTTTGGGGGCTGTAAGGCATTAAACACAAATTGTTTTGACCTACCAATAATTCTGGACACATCCCGCTGGGATTTTCTTTCCTGTGTAAGTTTTTGGATCAATTCCCTCATGGTTACCGAACAATGCAATTGAGTGATTTTTATTTTATAATTTGTTATGATATCTTTTTATTTAAGTATTTAATCTTATTAATTGTTTAATGGTTAATATTTTATTCTTTGCAACAATTTAAAAAAAAGTCAGTTGATCAATTGTCTTTAGTGGTCTTATTGTTTTGACCATAACTGTAAGTGGGTTAGAAGTTCTCACTAGTTGTATCTACATTTTTTCCATAAGACATCACAGATCTTTTTTTTTAAAGCTTTATCGTCTTTATTACCTTGAACACCTTAAATAGCCCTGCATCTTATTCCGAAGGTCATTCTTTTCCGGACGTCAAGTGTTTTCCTGATTAAAATTGATTTTTTTCAGGGTTTTTTTTAGAGACAAACTCGACACACTAACCATTCCATTTGACTTATGCTAGCATGTCAACATGTCAACAGACTTGATCACTTCTATCTGTTTGTCTGATCAACCAGGTTACATACGTATAGGGTTTGTCTGTATTCAGTTGACTAAGCTAACGTCATATACACAGGCAGATGGCTAAGCAACATTTGGACACAGTTTCTCGACAATCTTCTTTCATGTCTAATCGCAGATCTTGATAGATAGTAGTAGTAACAGTTGCCTCAGAAGCATCAGGACATTGATTAAGTCTCTGGTGCTCAAGGAGCCTTGGAGTCCTTGCATCTAAATGTGCAAATAGATGCTGTATTCCTGGTGGTATTTCTTCAACTTGCAGTTGACCAAATTCAGTGTTTCCCAGTCAAAAAGTGTTCCACAGTTTATTGGGGATCCAGAGACAATTTGACTGTTATCAAAGACAAAGAGTCAATCGATTGAACATCTTTGGTGTTATCTTTATTGAAACGAGGAGTGGTTTGTCAGTGGTCAAATTCCGAAGGGTCTTGTCTCATGAATTGGAAATTGCATATTCTGTTCAATGACAAAAAAAAAACCTCACTACTGGTATAATTAGAAACTGTTAATCTGTCTTCATCAGAAACTAATTTCAACACAATCGAAGTCAAAATAAAGATAAACCCAAAACTATTGTATTGGCATGCGGTGGATTTTTATCGATTTGGATAACAGAAAAGAGGAGTTCCCTCGTTATTGTAACTTTTAATTTAAATCACCATTCACCTGCAATGTATCTCCGTAATTAAAAACGTTCCCATTAAAGGTGTCATATACTAACCCTCTGCTGGCTTTTGAAAACTCCAATAAATGGAAAAACATTTCCAATTGAAAACTTCTCGATGATCTGAATACACTTCCTTATCAAGTTGTTATCGGACAACTTCAAACTTATATCATTACACTTTCCTGAATGATGGATATTTGCTTTATCCATTTCTTTTGTTACTTCCCAAAAGACCAATAAAATAGATCTTTTTTCTTGGGCTACATATTTATACCATCAATAGAGTCCCTATAGAGTTTTAACTAGGTCATTTCCACCCTCTCCCCTATTTGAACATGGTGCATGGCTATAAGCAATAATTTATTCAATACGCACAACTGCAATATCTTCTATGGCCTGGAGCTGGAGCATAGGTATAAAGTATGTCCTATGCTCTACCTGATTTCTATATAAATGTACATGTGTGTGTTTGGATGTTCCCAATATATGTACAAGCTCAGTCGAAGTGATACATCAAGATGACAACATCAATTCTAATTAATCAACACGTTGAATCTTCTTTGTCCGATGTGTGTCTTCATAAAGGAAACAACTTTGTATCTACATATGTGAATATATCTATGTATGTCTGTGTATGTTATGTGTGTTGTGTATATGTGAGTGTGGGTAAGGTAGGTTATATAAGGTAAATCAAGTTGTCGCAGCCCAACATCTAATCACACAAGATCCTTATCGGTGTTATACGCATTTCATTGACGATATACGATTGGCAATTCTAAACTTCCCCCCAAACACCAATCAGCCCAACTGCCAACCTCCTGACAGCTTGCAACCAGTCCCTGCACATAATATGATTTCATGGTGCTGATACCAAAACACCAAACCAAAGTCCAGGATATCAGGAACGCACTTCAACGCCTTAGCCATGCAAAAACATGTTAACTCATTCAATTGGCCATGGTAATGCCCTGCGGCGGCCAGCGCTGCCCATGGTAGTTATGTAGTATTTTCTATATGTACTCTCGTACGACGTTTGTACTACGCTACGGTCCCAGAGCAAGAACGAAGCCACCTTCCCCTTCGAATTCCATGGGGATGTTCATGACGCTCCTTCCTACATACCTACATAATTTGTTGTGTGCTCGCTGATAAGTCCATAAACAAACGTTGGCGTTGTCTTGTTCTTTACAATCCCGTTCCGTTTCGTACCGTCTGCCGGCTCCCTAGTTTCCATCGTTACCGTCGTCGTTACCGTTTGCACTTGTACCCATACCCAGCAGTGGCTGTGGCACAGCAAGTAAACCAAATGGAAAATAACTTATGCATGCAGTCCTGATTGGAAAACAATAAGCAGTGATAAGGAATAAAATTGCTTTTTGTAGAACATCAACTTCTCCCGGTTCTTCGTCTTCTTCTTCCTAGTGCGCTTCTTATTTCTATATGCTGCTTCTGGGCCATCTATACGAAGGCACTCGTTCTCGTATACGAGTACTGTTGCTGTTTGCTGCCAATGCCGTTCCCGATGCCGCTACCGCTACGCTCGCTGGTATTCTCATTCTGCCACTGCAACTCCCAAGAGGGAATTTTGCAAACATTGTGGCATCCGGGCAAAAATTGACTAACAACAGTGAACACCTGAGAGCATTGTTCACGGGATGTTTTATAAATTTTAGTGTGACCAGATGCTGTTTTGTTTGATGGTTTAATTTTTGTTTCAAGAATGTTGATGAATTGGTCAAATGATCAAAGACGATAGCGAAACTGTTGGTTTATGTCATTTTTAGTCTGAAGAAAAGATCGTTTAAGGTTTGGTTTTAAAACAATCTGAACAACCTAAAAACAATACTTAAGATTTTTTTTTTTCTATCTATGAATACTGTTATCGGTTATTCAACTAAATTAATAAGAAATTTAAGATGCTTACTCTCGATATTAAATTTATAACCTGTTAAAATATTGTAATAGATTTATTTACACACTCTTGACTTAAGAAATCCAAACTTAAGCATGTAAAATTTCCTTTTGAACACAAACGTTTGTTAGTAAAAAATAAAGTCATCATAAAAACAGACCTTAATATTAAATTACTGAAGAAGAGGGATGCTATTAGTACCTTAGAAATTAATTTGTGTCATGAATATTGGCAAACTGTCATTTCCGAGGGATGTGTTCATTGATAATGTATTTATTTTCGGCGCAGGGACATAAGTCCCAGATATTTTTTTGGGACTTAAGTTCCACCTAAGTGAGATTAATGCATGTCCCAAACTCAAATTTTTGACCTTACTTAGGTGGGACTTTAGTCGCAAAAACTAAAATTGGGACTTATGTCCCGACGCCTTTATTTGCAATATTACACAATTTTTTTTCTCCTCATTAGTTCGATTTTAAAACTTTATTTCAACTTGAATGGTATGTTAGTTCTGTTTGATTTTAAGTGATTTTGAGTTTTACCAAAAATTGTCTGTCAGATATTGGAATAATAAAAAAAGAACTCAATTTCATTAAAAGAAAAATATGAGAAAAGAACAATATTTTCGAAATAAGACTTCTGTTAAGTTTGAAAATGTTCTATTATCTACTCGTCTTTACATTAATTTATTTATAAGTGATTGAGTCTTATAACTTAAAGCCATCGATATATGTACTGTTAAATTCCCTTCAAAGTTTAAGAATTGTCTTTTATCTCCAAGTCTGTATTTATATCGAAAAATAAATCCACTCTGGTCACACCAATTATTAAGCGCTTTACGATTCTTTTACTATAAGCTGTAAAAAGGAAACGCTTTCCGGTGTGCAGTGCATTGTGTGTTTATTTGTTCGATGAACATTTACATCTTTTAGGAGGAGAGATACTCGTACTCGTGCTGGTAGTCGTAGTCGTAGTCGTACACAAATGTGAAATGCAAGCGGATGCGAAAGTAGATTTTAGATTTCTTTTTTTGTGTATTGTACGAGGTAGGTACCTTTATTGTATATGGGGTCCCTTGTGTGCGATATGCAAAACTGAAAGTTCCTTCACTTGTAATAGGACATTACTCGAAATAAAAGGGAAGATACGTTATGTATTCCTTAACGAAATGACAAGAAGTAATATACTTTGGGGTATTGTAGGAATATGATGGGTTTTGACTTTGAAATACATTCATGTGATATTATATTTATATGATAAGGATATGATAACTCTTGTGCTTTGAATATAATGTGTAAGGATTAAAAATGATCTTTCATTTGAAGATTTGTTTAATAGGCTTCCTGGACTAGAATCAGATCAAGATAATATTGTTTTGTTAGAAATATTGTTATCTATTATTATATATTTAAGACACTAAATTCGTGGCTTTAACCTAGGTTTAATATGGCTTATGTAAGTCTTTGACTGACGTAAAATCTAAACGGCAAACATTAAGTTTTTAGATGTTTAAGATTTAAAATCAGAAGACGAGACTGCAATTTACACTTTTCGCAAGAAAAAAGCGGAGACTTATGACACAAAGCCGATGCCGATACGAAACCTTTTCGTAGTCAAAGAATGTTCCAAAAGTTCCGCAGTTTGTCGATGTGTATATTTTATTTTTTCTAACTTTCACCAGATGTCAAAAACATTATTTCACATATAGTTGAAACTTGTTTTGAATATAAAATCATTTTTCCTTCATTGTATTTTTGAGCGCCAAATTTTTGTTTTTAGTTTGTCTATTTAAAAAAAAAATTACGTTAAGTTGAATATTTTCCAAATTTATACCAAATCTGTATAACATTACATATACAATGTAGTACATAATAAAACTTATTTTAAGTCAATGGCATTATCTATTCCTCAGATATTTGCTACCAACCAAAATTGTCACTGTCTTTTAAACTGCTATATTGAAAAACCGCATACTAAATTTTTATGAAAGTCCTTTCTGCATCTTTTTGAAGAATGGATATCGACTCCATTTAAATTTTGTTTGACAGTTCAAACTTCTACCGTAGACGAAAAAGGGTATCTCCCGCACGCACAGACATCTCTCTACGAATGACGGATCCAGATTTTAGGGACCTTGAAACGTCCAGATGTGTCAAAAATTTCAATTTAACAAATCGGTCCGATTACAATTACTCCCTATTTGAAGTTAATAAGTAAAAACTTTGTCAATCCAAACGATAGTAATAATTTCATTCCAGGCAAAGTTTTGAGCTTGTAACTGGATTTCATCCTGTTTTAGTCTGAAAAAAGTCAATTGACTCGAATTTTGTTGGTTCGGACGAGTTGGAACAGCAACATTCTCCATTGCACTGAGCACGAGTTTGACAGAAATGCCTAAACTAGGTATTGGTTAACGTGTTTTCAATATGTAATAAGTATTGTCGAATTCGGTTTTTTTGGAATAGATAAAAAAGTGGTTAGTGTTGAACTGATGTTTCATCGGTGTCGATCATGTGCATGGTGAACATTAATACTAATAGACTTATAATAATTACTTTTGTCAAATCTCAAGTTGATCAACTTTGTTCTTCCGATGACAATTGGACTCCGTCTATTCCTTTTTCCAAAGCCATGTTTTAGAAGGGTTAGGCCAGATCATTTGCTTTTCAGAGTTCATTTGAACATTTTGATTACAAATGTCAGTTTTTGGAGAAGATTGTAGAATGTAGATGTTAGCTAACAGATTGAGTTTGACATTCTAAACCTTAACTAATCCCCATTATTAATTATATTCATCAATAGCATCAATTTTCATCATTCGAAGATTAAACATTTTGAACCCTCCTCATGCCTTTCTGCCTTTCTTTTTTATAGGTATCTTTTGAATCTGCTCTGCATGTGGTTTAAGGAACTCCACGTTGAATTGAATTTTTTATTGTCATTTTTTCAAATTCTACTTAGAAGGAGGAGATGGCAAAGAAAATGAGATTCTCATCCATCAAAATTTCTACCAACATCGATTTTTGTTTGCTGCCATGATAAGCTCGCTATTGATGGAGAAGTTTCTTGTGTTGATCTCGAACTGTTTCCCTGATGAATGCTACCCTCAGCAAAAGTCCATAATCCTTAATTTCCTGCTCAGTTGTATAACTCCTAAAGTCTCTCTTTATCCGTAGGACCCCCTTAAGGATCTTTCAGTTAGAGTGTTTTTTAAGTTGCGTTGCATAAATCACACCGAACAGCATCAAGTAGCGTTTTTTTCACTTAAAGTCTGCCACTTGGAATGCAACAAATACTCGTAAATCTCTTTTATGAATTCTTCTCGCCAAGACTCACCACCGAAATGACTTAACTCGAGGATGCACCAAAATATCTGCTGATGACGCGACGATGGCGATGCATGCTGACAATGATTTTAATGCATGATAAAAAGCATCAGAGCGCAATGGAAACGTGTAAGCCTATTGTTTTCCATAAGTGGAAGTGCATCTTCTGCTTCTCCGCCCGTCTTTAATTTGTATCATTTTTTTTATCGTTTTTATTTTGATTTTCGGTTTCGTAGAAATATAGAGACGAGGTAAAATGTTCAATGGGTCCTTAATTCAACCTTATACACACACAAATACATATAAATTTGCCTGTAATACATATAAAGTAGTATCTGAGTAAATTTATATAACATGGATGCAGATGCACATAGATACGAGTATCTCTGCCAAGTGCATTTCCAAAAATGAATAATTTATGTTGTTGACATCGTCAAGGATTATTATTCAACAACGTCACTGAGTGTCACTCACTCAAGCCTGAAAGGGTGTGCACTCACATGCAGTTATTGTCTTGTTTCATGTTGTTAATCCTTGGGAACAATGAGTAATTAAAAAGATTCATCTGGATTCACGGTGCGTAAATTATTATGATTTCACTTATTTAAACTGAAAAGATATGCTGGATGTGGCTGTTACAGTGTGCAGTGTTACATCGAATATAAAGTCGGTTGTTGTTGTTGTTGTTATCGTCGATGAACAAAACAAAAATGATTATATGATGATGATGGTAATGGAAAACAAATTACCAATACGAAACAACAAGAAAAAGAAACAAGATGAAATATTTAAATCGCTAATGAAAAGATTGTTTTTGTTTTCACAGCATATCTCTGATGATTGAAGCGAGTTGACTGTTTATACATTTTCATTTTCAGAAAAAATTATAATGAAATTAAATTCACTGAAACTATCTGATGGATGGATGGACGGTTGGATGGGAGTATCTGGAAGGGTTGAAGTCAGTTTTCTGTCAAATTTAAATTTGTTTTTTGTCGTAAATTGACGACACTAAACCAACTTCACTTAACCGTTCACCCTTAAGCTGTCGATTGGGTTTCTCCTCCTCCCCTCCTTGTATGTGCTGTGCAGCATAACGGAATAAAGTACAGAGTTTTTAATCCTTTATAAACTGCAATACGTGTTGAAATATTAATTGAAAATTATGTTATACGAGTAGCGACAGTTTCAGCACAGTATGTTTAATGTAATGGCACTTTGTACCCGCGTAGCTACTCGTACTCCGTATGCACTCAAAAAGTCTGTTCTCACTTTTATAACATCCTTATTTTTTTTTATTAAGGTTTCTTTCAGGATCATTTTAGCATCCCTCGCCTCATATATGGTGTGTAAAATTTAGATTCTTAAGTTACAAGAAAACTTAAGAACTTGCGAGGTGCTTCATTGTTGATATACTTTGAAAAAAATGTGGCAAAGAGAAGACCCCACGGTGATGTAAAAGGTGTCACGTTCTTTGCCACTATATAGTTTTATAGACTGTCGTTTATTTTTAAAGCCTAAAAATGGTTTTTGAGATGTGCTGGTTAGGTGAGGTAGATGAGAGTTTTTATAGGCTTTTTTTTCTGACTTTATGCATTACTCTATCTATTGTTTATGATGCGTTACTTGTCCTTGGGAATCCAACATTCGAAGAACTATATTGATTTAGATTGTATTTTGATGTATAGTGGGGGAAAAAGTTGGGTGTCAAAGTGATTTTGCCAACAAAGGTTACGTTAAACAATGGTATTATGTCAGCCGCCTATTGGTCTACCATCGGTGTTCCAAAACAACATAGTTAGGTACATTACTGCAGAGATAAACCAATAGAGTAGAGACTCCTCACCACTCCAGCGACTCAAGCTATCAGATGAAAGAAAACTCTTTAAAATTGACGTGCAAAAGGTCAAAAATTCGAAGCTTTTTAGACTTTTTTAACGACAGAGAAGAGTTTTTTGTGTGTAGGTACTTTAGTCTCTCGAAAAAGAAATTTAGTACTCTTTTGTCTTCTAAGTCTAAGATGCTTGGATTAGCAAAAAATATTCTCAGGATGACTTCAGTGCTGGTGCCATGAGGTTTGTTTTTTTTTTTGTGGCTCTAAAGTCGCTTTGGGTTCGATCCAAAGTATTTTTTGTGAAAAACCTGAAATGACTCTCGATATCAAATTGTATGTTTTTCGAGGCTTTTTGTAGCCCTGAACTCTCCCTACATTACATTTCTATAAGTTCTTTGATTAGAAGAGAGTTCAGGTAACGAATGAAATGTCAGTGGTGAATAAACAACTTTAATTGAATAATAGAGACGGAAAACAGAAAAATATAAAAACGTCAAAATTTCCTTCGTCATTTAATAAAAAATCATTTAATAAAAAATCAGTATAATTCAGACCCAGGGGTAATGGACATTTGAAGCACATTTCTTCTTTTTAAAGTACGAAGTGCGAATGCAGAACAATATTTGTTTGATTTTAAAGATTTTACAATTTTAAAAGTTAAATGCAATTTCAGAACTCCTAATTCTAAAATTGTAGGTGTGTCTTTCTGGAAACTGTGGTTTACAAAACTTTGTTGAACATTTGGACTTGTAATCTTTGAACCATAAATGTGTTACTTTGACAACCTCCTATGTCCGATATCTAAATCATGAACTCCAAGACACATCTGAACCCAGACTGGAAACACATATCTGTTGTCCAATAGAACCGAACTAAGAACGGCAGGGAATGTTCCTAAATGTCATTCTTTGAAAACAAGGCCTTAAAACAATTCCATAGCAGTTAGCTACTTATAAACTTTTTAATCTGTCTTAAATTTCGATTAGTTTATGATTCATGAATTCCCATGCGTGGCTTTTGCGTCCCATCCAAAATAATTATCACTTTAATCTTTCACCGTCCGACGACCGACGACGCGGTGACGCACGTGAAGCGCGGTCTATTCAATTTTTGAAATATTTTTGCATTCGCATCATAAACAACACTTCCCCAACACCGAACACACACAATGATCCCATCAATTAGTCAAGCCATGGATGCGAGCGGAAGGTATCTCTGTTACCACACCCTACCCCTTACCCATGTTATGGAGTCCTTGTTTTTAGATCCACTTTTTTTTTTAGTTTGCATGTGGATAGAATTTCTGGTTTTTTTTTTTCTACGCCAACACACAGAGCATTCAATCAGAACAATCCCTTCTGCAACATTTTGATTCCACATTTGCAATACTGCGGGCTTGAAAGGACGCCTTTATGTTTGCCAACCCACGCTACACGCAGTTCTCTATTGATTCACCTATCTCCATGTTATATCCATAACCATACACCGACCGTGTACCCATTGCAAACTTGTGTATCCTTGGACCATTTTTCGAACACAAGGACATACGTCCTTCGTATAGATATGGATTCGAAAATATCACTGGCGTAGCTTGGCGGCAAAACTGAAGCAAACTAATTTATACCTGCATTCTGCAACAATGTGTACAAAGGACAAAAAGAGAGAGGGAGAGAAGTCGTCTACTCGTGTGCTTCATCCGAAGCCTAAGCCAGCATGTGACCTGAGTACGCCTATTTTAAAGGTGCTTCGCATCCATTTATTCAAAGATGAGTCATTGGTGATGTGCGTTACTATTTTTTATCGCAAACCTTTTGATTAGCTTTGATCAATGACAATAATTTTGATTATTATTCGTTGAAGTCCAGTTTTTTTTTTTCAAAGGATTTACCATAATGCTCCGGCTCATTGTCAGGATGAAGATTCAACAAATTATAATAATTTGATCAAACCCACAGCAAGGACTTCTTTTTTGCTTGAAGTAAGTTTCTCAATTTCAAGTTTCTTTTTGTAACGAATGAGAGTCAAAGGGAGTAATGAAAAACAGAAAAAAGATAATAATTATTGTTCTATTTTATGCTATAAACTTTTTTTTATTTTTAAATAGGAAAAAGAAAATACAAGTATATTATACGTTAAAACGAAAATTTGGTTCAACACAAAATAAAGTGAAAAAAGTTTCCTTCTTCTGTAATGTTACAAATTTTTCGTTAAAAGTATAAATTTTTGCTCTTTCAAAGTGAAAAGTTTGTTGTTTTTTTTTCATCGATAGTTTTTCTTTCTTTTCTTCTATGTGTTTTTTTTTTTTAATTTTTTTTTCTCTTTCTTCGGGCAGCAAGAAATAATAAAACTTATTTCGAGAACTACTCGCAAAAGAAAACCAAGTTGAAACTTCATCGTGTTGAGTGTTGGGTTATTTACGAGAGTTCAGTTAGTTCATTTGCGATGTCGTGTATATAGTAAGGTCCTAGAAGGTAGCCTTGTATTGTATACCTCTACCAACAAAACTATTAATATAGACCTGTTGCGAAGTTGGAAGTTGAAAGTGTACATCTTCTGTCGATTGTTGAGGAGGGGATCGGATGGGAGGAGTGGAGATTAATTTTAACGGTGAACTTTAGTATAAAGTGGAAACGGAAATCAGGACTTTTTTTTGAACTTTTGATATATTTATGGACCAATTTTCGCTATTTGTCCAGTTGTGAATACAATTTCATTCTACAAACAAAATGAAGGGGGAAGTGAATTCTGTTTTATGAATTGAATTGAAATAAAATTGAAACGAATGGAATGAATGCAGATTTTCCATTCTGTCCCGTACCTGTGAATTGTTCGTTAAGTAGCTCACTTGCACTTCTTGTGTCAAAATTTTATTTTTGAAATTCGAATATTATACCTTCACTTGTAAAGTGATATAGTGAAAAAAAGTGACAGAGTTTTCGAATGAAATGGTTTAAAATGAAGCTCGGGAAAGTAAAAGTTCCACGAATACAAGTTTCTAAAAGACCATTTTTTTTTCTGTAGGATACAAATTAAAAAAAAAAACGGTCCTAGAAATGAGACAGGTAGCAATCATATAATCGGTTCTTAAAGACGGATTCAACAATATTTTTCGACGAAAATTTGTCTATCGATCAAGCATTTCAAAAAACCAAGCTTTGAGTCTTTTGACATTCAAAGTTAATAAATGAAGGAGTACAGTAGTCCCCACCCAAATTCTTTTAGAGGGCCAAACTCAGACAAGTTCTTATGTTCCTCCTCCCATTCTTACTCTTAACCTAAAATTTAAAAATCCTTAACTTCTTTCTTCTTCTTTTCACTTCAAATAATTGTTTTTATATTTTAAAGTAATTTCGGTAATAAAATTAAATATGTGTAATCTCTTGTGCGTGCTGAACTATAAAACCCAAAAAATTGGCGATAATCCTGGCTTTAGGTATATAATATGTAGTAGTATCGTACGTCGCAAGACGACAGAAAAGTACTCAGTATGTTATAAAAGTACTTTAGTAGCTATTTCGACAGCAATGGTCGTCAGAACATGGAACATAAAAAAATATTTAAACTTAATATTTTTTCTTAAATTTTAATTTGACAATGAATAAAATATTTAATTTCTTTAAGAAATGGATAAACATAAACTCAAAATGTACATTCTTTAACTGTGTTTTTGCATTTAATGTTTTTACATACAAAGTACTGAGGTGGCGTGGGTATGTTTGTACATTTATTCATGAAAAAATCACTCAAGAGTTTAAGAACAACCAAAAACAAAATAAATGAAACTTAAGTCAAGGGTAATGCGACATAAAATCAATTCTTCTCTTGTTTTTTTATTCCAATTTTTAGCCTCTGGCAGTTTTTGATGGATGTCATATTTCCAAAGATATCTAGATACATTTAATTTTTTCCTGCTATACAGAGAGCAAAGACAATAATAGAAAACAAAAACTCAAGTGTTGTAAGATTCTTTTTCGATATTCAATTTGATGGATTGATGTCAGGTGTAGCTTGTTCGGTTTAATTTTAAGGATAAGAAATCGATCAAAAGTGTTGGAGTTTTTTTGTTTTTTTTTTAATCAATAAATATGTAGATAGATAGAAGACAAATTCAACAGGACAAATAGAAAATGTATATTAGAAATAAAAATAAACGAAGATTTTTATATAGGGTCTTTCAAGTGCGAAGTTAAATGCAAGAAGCAAAAAATTTGAGGATCAAAAAGGTGAGGAATCAGTAAGACTTTACTTGAGTAATTGCTCAATATTATGGACATTGAAAAGTGAATAATTTGAGAAAAACTTCATTCATTAGTTATTTTTTAAAAGGAAAGTTTGGATTTGCGACCATGGCCTCCTGTTTACGCTCAATAAACTTCCAAAAATTTGTTCAAAAGTGGAGAAACTAAAGCTCAATTATTTTGTTTTATTATTTTTGACATAAAAATTCTTTTGTCTTAGGCTTGACAGGCATCA
Source organism: Scaeva pyrastri (assembly GCA_905146935.1). Lineage (NCBI taxonomy): Eukaryota > Metazoa > Arthropoda > Insecta > Diptera > Syrphidae > Scaeva > Scaeva pyrastri. Next base: position 40,300,278 of record LR989927.1, on the reverse strand, counting down.
TTGCGCTAATTGACTTAACTAGATTCACTTGGCAGACTTCCTGAGTTACAAAGAAGCTTAAGCTAGTTTCTAAACCACTGATGTTATTAAACTCAGTTTACACTCATACTGCCCCTATAGAGATCTCTAGCTTATATTCTTCAAACTGGTTCACAGCCGACTTTTCAAATTCGAATTCGAAAGCTTTCAAAATTTTGTTTTTCTGCAATGTTTATGACTCAACGTCATTAGTTTTCTTCTGCATTTAATTGTTTTCTTTTAAACTCTACACTTCTATATACACTCAAAGAGAATAGAAGGAATACAAAAATGCTTAAAGTATTTGTTATAAAATGTCAAAACTGTCAGTCTTTCTGATTCTTTGACAATTTGACAATTAACTTGAGTGTTTGGACGTTTGTTTTCAATTGACTTTTGTAAGTCTACACTAATCATAAACTTCAAACCTCACAACTAGCAACAAATGACAGTTCAACCAATTTACTTTTCTGTATCTACTGTATATGAGTAACAGTAAAAAAGTACTTTCTAAGTACATTGTCATGTTATGTATGTCGTGCTATCACGATTCACGAATATGGCTAACATATACCTAACTTGCGTGTGCATTGATAACAATAACATCATCAACAACAACACAATCAATTTAAAACTTAAATGCAGAACATGCATGCATATAAATTTATATCAGAAAAAAATCAACAAATCTACATACATACATACATTATATGCATACATACACGAGTACGTACATACATACATATATGCACTTCCACTTTCCGGAGTTATTGCGTGTCTAGATAAATTAGTTCTGATTAATAGAAAAAAAGGTCAATGAAATCGAGTCTTTTATGTGTGTACGTTAAGGATCCCAAAGTAAAAAGGCTTTTATGCACAATAAAAAAAGAAAAGAAGCAACAATTACTTTTTCCTATTAACTTACTCGTATATATCTGTCTTAAGGAACTAACCTAGATTAAATATATTCCACGTTAATTTAACTACCAAATAGTAATTTCCATCAGTCAGTGATTTATTTGTAATTTAATGGTAAATTCCTTCATAAATTTTGTGTGGCTCAAATTGGTAAATTGGCCTATTTACAACAATTGTAATTAAGGATAATGTCCAAATTGCTTATTCAAGCCGCATGGATTGGAGAATTTGTAATGAGGAGGAAAATTAATGTGATATAACAATATTGTCGTTTTATTGAGAAATTCTTCATTAGTTCAATTTTGATTGACTAAAAGTACTCAGCAATAACCTATAGGTATTAAAAACTTAAATGTTGTTTAAATATCGATCTCAGAGAACCGTTAAACTGGCCACACTTCAATATTTTCTAAGATGAATGAGAAATTATAATATGTCCACATAATTTCCAAGAAAGAAACAGAAGCAGACACATGAACATAATGGACTTTTATTTTCTTCCCTTGTAAATGCCACAGCCCAGCTAATAACAGAAAGGTTAGGAGACTCATTAGACCAATTTTTGGTGAATTGGGATACGAAGTGAATCTAGACACTTCGTTCTAAACTCTTCATCTTCATCTTCATCTTCATCTTCATCTTCATCTTCATCTTCATCTTCATCTTCATCTTCATCTTCATCTTCATCTTCATCTTCATCTTCATCTTCATCTTCATCTTCATCTTCATCTTCATATTCATCTTCATCTTCATCTTCATCTTCATCTTCATCTTCATCTTCATCTTCATCTTCATCTTCATCTTCATCTTCATCTTCATCTTCATCTTCATCTTCATCTTCATCTTCATCTTCATCTTCATCTTCATCTTCATCTTCATCTTCATCTTCATCTTCATCTTCATCTTCATCTTCATCTTCATCTTCATCTTCATCTTCATCTTCATCTTCATCTTCATCTTCATCTTCATCTTCATCTTCATCTTCATCTTCATCTTCATCTTCATCTTCATCTTCATCTTCATCTTCATCTTCATCTTCATCTTCATCTTCATCTTCATCTTCATCTTCATCTTCATCTTCATCTTCATCTTCATCTTCATCTTCATCTTCATCTTCATCTTCATCTTCATCTTCATCTTCATCTTCATCTTCATCTTCATCTTCATCTTCATCTTCATCTTCATCTTCATCTTCATCTTCATCTTCATCTTCATCTTCATCTTCATCTTCATCTTCATCTTCATCTTCATCTTCATCTTCATCTTCATCTTCATCTTTATCTTTATCTTTATCTTTATCTTTATCTTTATCTTTATCTTTATCTTTATCTTTATCTTTATCTTCATCTTCATCTTCTTCTTGGTGCATGTAGCTCCTACAAAAGTCTTGTGAAAAGGAAGGAAAGCATGTCCTATGTATTATTTCATTTGATGTCCGTTTTCTTTATAGAACCTTGTTTTAGCAGAAATTTATATAAAGCGACCAATGTAACAGCATATTACACTTTGTGGTGCTACAGATCGTATAGAGCCAGGGCCGAGTGACTTACAACTCTCAACCATTCCTGTGTGCGAGTAATGGCAGGGATGGAGGGGACCTACAGTTTTGTTGTCCTAATCCGAAAAGATTTGTCAATTCCTCACAAAAGTCAGTACCCGTAAAAACTTTCAGGTCGCAAAAGTAGGGATCGAACCCTAGACCTTTGGCATGACAGTCCAAGGCACTTACCATCGCGCCATGAGTACTACTCAGGGTAACAGCATTTACCCTAATATGATGAGAAATGTAATGTTGCACTGCGTTTGGCAAGTTAATCAGCCTTACAATTTTCTGGAATGGCCCTGTGGCCTGACATCGAGCAAAAGTGAATTATTGAACTTCTGTTGCATCTCTAAAAGACATAATTACGGTAACGGAGTTCAGACACCAGATGTTGATATCATGTTTTCCTTCAACTGCACAAAACTTCTTTCATCGCCAAAATTGCTGAGACTATAATATGTTGCAATGGTCAGCAAGACGAATGTAGAGGCCTAGTTTTAGCCGTTCTGAATGCAATATGCCTTCACTAACCCCAACATTAGGAACAGAGACGTAACTCTCGGAAAGTATTTTTTCGATGATTTTGTGACTTCTATTTTTTGTAATTTGAAATCCTCTTGAAGGTCTTCTAAATAGATTCAGGAAGACAACCTCAACTTTTCAAATTCCTTAAAAACCGGATTTATGTAGACAGTCCACGGTACCAATGTTTCACTGTTCACTAAACAATTAACCCATACCCGGACGTTTTTAGTGTCTTAGAAAAAGTTTCAAGAAGAATTGGAAGACAAAAAGAAGTGATTCCTAAAACTCTGATTTTTACAGTCTACAGCTTCACCAAAGTTACTGACATATATCAAAGTAAATTTTGAGGGGCTACAGATAAGTTCCCAACAGGATGTTGCCAAACTTAAAAACAAGTCAAGAGGTATGTTATATCTTAGAATTGTATGAATAGAAGTAATCTGGACGATGTCACATAAATATAATATTGTATGACTTCAATAGTAATGGAATTTCCTTAAGCCAGTTAAATATGATACTATACTCAAACAGCTTGGTGTTCCACAGGGTACCAATATAGGGCCTTAATTATTTCACATAAAATCTAATACGTTCCAAAATATTGCTTGTCAACAAATATCTTGTCACAATCAAAATGCTTGGAAGATGAAGATGCTTATAAAAACCATCCTTTATAAAAACCAAAATTTCTATCTCGTTCGTAATTCGTACGGCGCTATCAGGTCTAGATACTAGACTTGTAACCATTTTGTCAAAAATGTTTTTGGTAACAAACTTTAAATGCATATTATTCCGCGAGACGTCGCTTAAGCCCTTCTAAGCTCTTCAATTGATGTTGACGTATATAATGTATAGAAAGAGAAATTTCTTGGCATGGCATTCGGATAGCTACTTAGATTGTACACGAAAATGTGGTCTCCAACTTTCTCGAAGTCATATTCTATTTTCTGGCTTCCTAAATCATCCACCAAAAAGAAGAAAGAAGAAAGATTTGTAAATGTATTTTGAAAAATGCACACTAAGTTTGAGTGACTTCTTATTTCAAAATCTCCAGAGATCAATATTAACATCATCAGAATTTGTTATCTACACGGTTTGGGTCGATTGCAAGTTTTTGGAAACATCGCATCACATGACGCAGCATAGGTATACCACGTAGTTTTCTCTTCTGTGATTTAAGGCATCACCAGAACAAATCTCAAAAATGCTATCATTGCAAGAAACAAAAAAAAAAAGTATAAGCAACAAAAAATGCATTCTTCGTACTCGTATACATATAAATATGGAAGTACCTACTCGTATGTGTGCTGTGTACATGCATCTGTACGTGCTCCATACATCATCTGTTGGCCTGGTGTTAAAGCTCATCCCCATATGGACGACTCCTGGTCGAGGATGGTGGGTGGTGGCGGCGCTACGCTGTACAGAGCTGAGCTGAGCTGGGAGCTAAGGGGAACTCAAGCTGTAATAGAAAAACGTGCTAACATCAATCTCATTCCTTGCACCCTACTTGTTCTCTTTCACTTTTTTTCTCAACCCCCTTGGTCTTGGATTCACTCCATATCGTACATCTAGTTTTTGTATCCTTTCATTTTTCATCCCTCAGGACTTGATATGGTATTCGTTTATTAAATTATTTGATAGCATTGCTTATTCGCTCATTCTCCCCCCCCCCATTTTTTCCATTTCTTATTTTTTTTTATTTTTTAACTTTTTACTTTTTAATTTGGGTAATCGATTTTTTCTCCTCCGCTCAGTTCTAGCTTAGATGACTCCCGACTCCCGCTCGTATGTGTGAAATGAAGAAAAGCAAAAATTTAATATCCTTTGCATGGATGTGTATTGTGTACTCGTGTAGTGTTGGGAAGAATGGAAGTTATTAGTATTGATTGCGGTGTTATTAAAAAAACGAGCATTCAAAATGAATTTTTATTAGTTCCATATTTTTTATACGTACTCGACTCGTATAACAAAGCGTTTTTGTCCGTTTTCGGAAGGGCTACGTTGAAATCATAAAAAAAAAATCTCTATGAAAGGACCTTTCTCATGTTTTGAAAATTAATTTCGTTAAAAAAGTAATTCACATGGAATATCAAAATGACTTGAATCTTCTAATTAAAAAAAAAAGCTGCTAACTAGGATCCGAGATTTCTTAGCACCTTATTATTAGGAATAAGAAAAATTACACCGTCTAAAAATTTTAAGTTCCTGATGCTAAAAGGTAAACTGTTTTTCGGTGGAAGTGTTTCTATTAATTATTATTTATTATTATTGTTAAGTCTTTCATTTGTAATATATTCGGGAAAAATAAATCATCTGAAGGAACACTTTCTTAGAAAATACAAAAATTAACTAAAAGGATGTTGCAGGAACTGAATGCACTTTTCAATGATAACTGAATGACTTTTAGCTATGGTTCCTACTAGAACTGGTCACGAGACGAGAAATGTCTTGGAATAGTCTGTTGAAACATATGTATATAATGAAAACCAAGAAAAGAACATACAAATTTAAAATTTCGTTTTAAAATTGTGACTCAAGTAGAAAAATATCTATCTACAATTAAGTGTAAATTATTCAGACACGAGGGGGAAGTCGAGAAGAGATTAGCCATAAAAATAGTAGAATGTCTTTTATCAACCAGCTCTAGCTCATACTCGTAAAAGTTGTCAATTTTGAAAGTAAAGGAATATCAGCAGGTGTTTCAGTTTTTGTATTTTTGCAAACTGGACTAAAAATACTGCCAGCTGTCAAATTTTCGATCTTTCTTCACTATTTGGCTTTGAAAAGAAGCTAAGAGAAAAACGGCTTGTTCAAAAAGTTTGAAGCTTTTTAGATCTTAAAGTAAAGATTAAATTGATACCTAGTATTTTCCTGACAGCTATGTACTTTTTAAGGACCTTCTTCCATTTCTTCTTTAGTATGACGATTTCTTATGCCAGAGCCTTGATGTTCATAATCCTAGGTTAGGTTAGGTTGCGGTGGCTGCTGGAAAGAAGACCAGCACACTTAGACCATCAATGGTCCATTGTGATACCACATAGATCATAAGATCCTCCTACTCGTTGAACCATAAAGCATTTGAGACTTTGAATGTCTGCGTTACTTAGATCGCTGGGATCATTGTAATAGAAGTCTCCGAGGTGTAGTTTACGTTTTTGTGAAAGTGCAGGACAATAGCAAAGAAGATGAGAAACTGACTCTTCTTCTTCCTCATCCATACAGCTTCTACAGAAATCATTTGCCGGAGCTCCAAGTCGTAAGGCATGTGTTTCTATTAAGAATGTCTCTATGGCCCGACACCCAGATTAGGTGAATATTGAATTGATCGGTCATCTCCACCAGAGATGATCTGCAATTTTGGACCACTTTTGAATTAGTAGAGACTGATTCTAAGGATTTTATGGCAGCTTGACTATCCGAGACGATGCGTATATCAGTTGAAGATATCACTTTTTCCTCCAGCCAAGATAGGACTTCTTTGATGGCAACAGAGTTTGGGTAAACGAAAGGAGAGACTTGAATTTAGTCTGTCGGAGTATATGCCGACTCTAACTCCCTCATCTGTTTTAGATCCATCAGTGTAGAAGTCGATGTCTTCTCCTGTCCAAGGTGGCTCTATCTCCCATGAGGATCTAAAGGAAATGGAAACTTTGAAGTTTTTATCAAAACGAAGATGAGGTGTGATGTAGTCGAGGTTGCAAGTTAGTGATCTGAATAACACTGAAACAATTGCTTAGAAATGATAGTTTTTAAAATTATCAAAAGATCAAGTCTCTATACCCTAGAAAGCTTATTTCTGAGCGAGGAGAGTCCAGTAATAAGCGTGAAGTATGAATTTCTGAATTGAAAGAGTATCTAATTAATTCAAATCTGCCAACCGAAACGTTAAGTGTAAAATGTTTGAAGTTGCAACATTTTACATCCTTGTTGTCACCCTCTTTGACATATTAATCCATTTTACTTGCTTTTTTACATGAACAGTTTTAAGCAAGTTCAAGTTCAAGTTCAATTTTATTTGCAGTTTAGATTTACATTGCTTTTCTTACTGACTATTGACATTTAAGAGTTTTAGAAATATATATTCTTTTATTCTTTACATCTATAATATTATCAACAAATTTATGACGAAATGTTTAATATAATAAGGAAATATAATATTTAAGGGAAAACACTACAAGAAAAAAACCCTTATGTAATACTTAAAACTAAAAACTGCACAAAAACCCAATATTATACTAAAATAGTATAAGTAAGTTAAAGATTAAGAATAAGTTCATTATCCGAGTAAGAACATCTTTCAAAAAACTTTTCTTGTAGCTTGTAAAGAACAAAACTAGGCTTTATTGTGGAGCCTAGTAGTCGAATAAAACAATGGCAAATTAAGCATTAATTTAAGAACTTTGTTTTGACTTACTTGAAGCTTTTTTATGTGTGTCTCAGCACAGTCAAACTATACTGGGGCACCATAAGTTAAAACCGGTTGAAAAACAGTTTTGAAAATTAAAATTTTATTATGTATGCTTAGTTTAGATCTTCTGTTGATAAATGGATATAGAATTTTAACTTAGAGGTTGATTTTGTGGATTGCAATTGATATATGTTTTTCAAAAGTAAGTTTTTTATCAAATGTAACTCCAAGGTATTTACAATGATCAGACCATTGTATATCAACGGAGTTTATTTTAAGCGTAGATTGGGGAAGGAAACTTTGTTTTCTACGTCGGGTAAACCATACAGCTTGACATTTGTCAGCATTAACTTTTATTTTCCACTTGTGGAAGAAATGTAATAGGGTATCTAGTGAACTTTGTAAGTTAGATATTGCTTCTTGGGGGAGAATACTTGAGGTAAATAGCGCAGTGTCATCTGCAAACATGGCAACTTCGGTATTATTTTCAAAAAGGGGTATGTTGGACATAAAAATGTTGAAGAGAATCGGCCCAAGTACGGAGCCTTGTGGTACTCCGAAAGGTATACCTTGCATGGAAGACTTCGTAATTCCAGTGGACACAAAAAATTTTCTATCTTTCAAAAAGTTTCAAACAATTTTTACTAGGTAACTAGGAAAATTAAACAAAATTAATTTGTAGATGAGTCCTTCGTGCCATACTGTGTCGAAGGCTTTTTCAATATCTAGCAACACTAAACCAGTAGAATGTTTAGAATTGAGGTTATTTTGAACATATTGCTTAATTCTTAAAATTTGATGATTAGTGCTGTGCCCCGCTCTGAAGCCAAATTGATAGATAGGGTATATATTATCTTCCTCGACATGCATTAGGAGGCGGTCCTTTAAGATTTTTTCGAAAATTTTACTTAAAGTGCTTAGTAAGCTTATAGGCCTATAACTACAAGGGTTATCTTTTGGCTTACTAGGTTTACCAATTGGAATGACCTTGGCTATTTTCCACCTTTCAGGAAAATAACCCAGCTTAATACATTTGACACATTAATCCATTTTACTTGCTTTTTTACATGAACAGTTTTAACGATTGCTTCAAGATCAATGCCAAGAAGTTGGCTGAAAACTCTTATTCTTTGCTAAAAACTTGTCTTTGTGAAAGATTTAAATAAATATGAACATTTAATAGTTGGCAGATTTTTTTTACAGCTAGATTGCTGAAAATTTTCGTTTCCCGTCAATTGCGAAAGCTTTAGAACACACAGTTCTTCTATTGTTGGAGAATTTTACCACATAGATGGTGTCTAGTGACCATATTTTGTAGTTCAACAATAGTGGCGCCAACTCCACTTCGGTGAGAAATTCCTGGTCAACATCATTGCATAAGCTCAATATCGTATAATCTCCTTCTTCACTAATTCTTATGTAGGACTGTCTAATTGTGCATAAAGATCTGGATTATAACTTTTCATGTATTACAACAACACTACAAGATCTTGATATTTTTCTGGATCAATTCAAAATCAAAGAAGAATGGAAATTTTGCATTTGCAAGTGTTAGTGTTTTTATTCTGAGTTGTCAAAATCAGTTTCATGATACTCGATGACTAACTTCGGGCTTCTCTCTACTTGATATCATGATACAAGATTTTTCAAAAGATCATTAGTTAGCTCCATAGCTTCGCAGTACCACACATAGTTGTTGCCTTCTGACGCAAAGTTTCCTCATAGTATTTCCTTATTTTTCCAACTAATTATTATTTTTCATGCAAAGCTTTTTTGAAAACAAAGAAAAAGGGAAATTGAAACGAACATGAAAAAATGAAAATGAATTTCATATTCATATTCATATTTTTTGAGCGCAAACTATCCGATTGATTTAGAAATTTGACGTGAACATTTCACTTACACTTGTTCAAATGTCATTTTTGATAGCTGGACTAATTTGTTGATTCCGATGATAATTCTTGGATATGACATTTGATAACACAAAGTTTTCTCAAGAGAAAAATCAATTTCTAGGTCAGTGAATCAAAATGAAAAAAAAAAAAAATGACATACGAAACACAACTGTCATTCTTTTTGAAATGTGTCAATTAAATTAGGTGCACTTTTCAATCTCAACCGTATATCATTTAATAATTTCAAGGTGTTTTGATGAAGAACTTAAATAAGCATTTTCTATTAGCTCTTCTAACATTATAAATTATAATATATGTAAATTTCCTACATCAATCATCTCGTAAATTCACAAAAGAAGAAAAAGAAGAATGCATTACTCTTTTTTTGTTTCCTTTTGTAACATCCTGGCTGACCAAAAGGAGAGGATAGGGTATATGGACTTCCGAATGAAATATTTCTCATAGGGCTAATTTTGTTTAATATGTGTCTGTGTGGTTACACTCCATTTCACTCGATTTAAGTCTTTTTTATTTTTATCAAAATTAAACTAGAGAAAAATTTATTCTGAAGTTGTATCCTAAAACTTCAAGATAATTTAAATAAATAAAAATATTGACGTTTTAAAGTTATTTTTCAAATGATAAAAGGTTTCTTATTATTGAAGATTGTATCTACGAAAATAAGCGACAAAGATAGTTTCGGAGGGAACACATATGAAAAGAAGAAAAATTCACTTCATTTTAAGTTGACTTAAGTACTTCTGCCGTTTTAGCTGATTTTCTAATTTATTATTTTTTCTCCTTCTTCACAATCAATCGACTCGGAGTGTATGTCCATGATATTTATAGAATTAGCAATGAGCAGCTTGATGAAAATGAAGAAACCATTTTTCAAAGACCTATTAGCATCACAGTGGTGAGCTATAATACGAGCAGAGCAGATATATATAAAAAAAATTTACTCTCCTAATTTATCATTATAAAAACAAAAAAGGCTTCATCCAGAGGAAGGAAGCTTCGTGAAATGTGCGCGCGATAAGGAAGAAAGGAAACGGTAACAGCACTTGCTTCCGATGGAAAGATTTATGGCCATTCCCACTCTATATTGCAGATAGATAGATATTCCCTCTTAATTAACTTATGGGGGATGTTGGGTTCATCACCCTTCTGATGAACATTACCTCTTAATGATGGTGAGTTCTTAAGCTGAATCACTGTGAAAAAAAATACACGAATATCTACAAAAAAAAAAAAAAAACTATCCAGGCATTACAAGAGTTCACGAGTTCACGAGTTCACACTTCAAACAAAGAACACAGACTAATTTATTGAGTTGATTGTGCCAGAAACAGGATACTCCTGGCATTTGCATTCAATTTGCATTTTATCTTAACTATAAGGAAGTCTAAGTTGGCCAAAACAAATGTATCTTAAGACCGAAGATTTGCTCCAGTACTCCTCCGGGGAGTTTATGGTTGGGTATTTGTGTTCGAGTCGCAATTGTTCGTTTGTATCTGGGAGCAGTATACAAGTATCTACGAGATAGATGAGTTATTATAGTTCTGGTTGATGTGACACTTGCTCTGATGATGGTCTGATGGTGTGTTGTATGGTTTACCTTAGTTTGGTCGGTCGGGTATTGGGTTTGTCGTCCACACACTCCAACTTGAGAGTGTCATCATTGAATTTCAACTCGTAAATAATTTTTGGCTTGGGTTTTACGAAGAGGATGGCGATATGGGGACGGGGGTATTTCGGGAGAGAGGAAGGGTCTTGATATGGATAGATTCAGGTGTTGAGTAATGAGACAGCGGTTATGTCAATGGTCATGTGGATGACTGATGACATTGGATACAAATTAGATTTGTGGGTTATTACCGCAATTGTTATCAGGGACACGTAAGCAAACTGTAAATTTTGTGTGTGGTTTGATATGTACGAGTAATGTGATGGCAGATATTTGTATCAACGATATGACCATGTATGTAACTCACATATGAACAGATCAACCTGAGACACAGTAAATGGCTTTAAGAGAAGGTAACACTACCGGAATAATTTAAGTTGAAAGTTAGTGTGAAGTTCTGGATGCTTTTGATTCCTTAAAATCTTTGATATATTAGAGGTCAGGAAATATATGTATGACATCAGTGACAGAGGTTGTCATAAGTTTGGAAATAAACTATATTCCCCACAAGACCAATTTTGAAGATGTGGGGTTTGGGTTTGAAGTTATGTTGGTGTTGAGATAACTTGAAATTAAATTATTTTATATTAATATTTTGGTATTTTTCGTACGAGGTGAAAATACACGAAAACAACACATACGCCACAATTACCCATATTGACAAATATTGAAAGAAGAATACAGCATGCCGAATTGAAGCAATAGTTCTTAAAACTATTCCTTATTCCTTCCTAGAGCCTTGAGAATCTTTCCAAAATATAAAATGAATTTATTTTAAAATTGGTTTTGATTCTTCTTACTGAGGTTAAAACAATTTTAGTAGCGGAAGAGCTGGTTAAAATTCAGAATATAACTAATTTAACAGAATCCACATCTTTGAAGGTAGTTAATCCAATAATACAAACCGCTTATCAGATCTTAGTCCTAGAATAGCAGGTAAAATAATCCGATGCCATTAACACACTTCAGGGTGCTTAACTAATTACCCGGAAGGAGCTGGGAATCCAAAATGACTTTGCTCGTATTGGTTTTCATTTAACACTCACTCTTTTAAGCATAGTTTAGTTAGTCCTGTACCGATAGATCAGCCCAGTACCTAGCGGTGTGTTCCAAGAATGGACTTAGAAGTTTCTGACGAATTCGAATGGCTAATAATATTTGAGAAGCTCTTGGCAACTATTCCAATTTCTCACCTCTGTCAAGATGGCAATCCTACGTAATTACAATGATGCAGTCGAAATTTTACGAGACGCTTTGAGATACAGGACTTCAGGAAAGCTTAAATGAATGCAATCTTTTATTAATTCAAACGAAAGAGTCTAGACATTCCTTCCTACCACGACAAGAGAGACCTTCAAAATTGTCTTCATACAGTCCAGACATCCATCCAAAAGTAATCCTAGAAGAGACAAATTAATAAGAACTTAAAATAAAGAAAATAATAAAATCGCAATATCCAAGTAGATATAAATCTATATCATGAAATTACTCCTCGAAATCTTTATAGAACTTTTTTATTACTTATTATTGCGATACTTGAGAAATGATACTTGAAATGAAATCGAGAGAATATCGAGTGAAGGAAATAAAATAAATCTGATTAAAAAGTTCAAATTAACTTTGAGTACTTTTCACAGAATTATTATTAATTCGCAATTTTTGAAAAGTTGCGACATCAACAAACATCTGTAGAATTTCTTGTGATGTTTGTAGAAAGCTTGGAAAAAATATTTTCTTTTTTGTTTAGACAAGGATGTGCGGTCAAGTTGAGAAAATAAAATTTCAAATACTGCCTTACACTATTCTAAGGGTGAAACAAGCAACAGCAACGAAAAAGCATTTGAGATTCTTTTTGTTTGAAAGGATAAAATGAAGTACATTCTTCCGTTTGTCATACGGTGTCCTTTTTCGAGTAGAGGTAATAGAAAATATTGTACGTTAGACAAGAAGAGTCTAAAAAACTAACAATTTGACAGTTGACAGCTTAGTTCTCTTGTGTAACGCTAGATTTGCAACTGACGTTTAACTGTCAGTGTTTCAAATGTCAAAATATTTCTTGTTTAAAGTTGCCAATATTTCACTTAACAAATTCATATGTTTGGACATCCTTTTCTTACTAATATAGTGCAAAACTATTTTTATATAAAAAATATGTCATAAAAGACATAGAAGAGGTTAAGAGCTCCTAACTCGTTAGACCTTACCTTCCCCTATTTTTAAATTCACCGCCCACCGGTGTTGCATGGTCAAAAGGATACAAAGAACGTCAACATTTAATGTCAAAAGCAAAAAGGATATACTTCGCATATTTATAGAATAATATTGTTATGCAACAACCTCCAGGAATGGCCTCACCATCGTCGTCGGTCGTCGTTGTGTCGTGTATGTCTTCCTGAAATGGGAAAGAATACTTCCTAGAACAAGATTCCCATCGTAGGGGTTTAAATATGTTATGTATGTATGTGTGTTTGGAAAAAAAGGAGACATATACATGTATCTTATATCTTAAAAATTGCGTGCTGGAATTTTGTTGCTTTTAGTTGTATATATTGAAAAACCTTTTTACTAAACGAGTATATGTATCTATTTTGTAATTTAATTCTTAATTCCAAAAGGAGACTTCTATGGTTTAGCAAAACAAAAAGGAAAGAAAAATGGAAATGGAATGACAAAGAGGACATTTTTTCTGACGGACGTAAATATTAAATTAAAATTGTATTGAAATAGTTTACCCACTTCTTTTTTCTTTAAAAGGATAATAACTGTAATTATGATAAAAATAGATTTGAAAATTGATTTAAGAATGTCTTTTAAATATCAACCCACTTATACTCATGAAATGGAGGAATATTGAAAAGGTTAGAATTCATGATGGAAATATTTTTTGAAATATGTATTAAGGTCAAATGATATTTTAGGACAAGAAATCTAAAAAATTTAATAAAAAACGCATTATTAGATCTTGAATTTTATTTATTTTCTTAAGGGTAAAACTTCACTTAAATGTCACATCAGATCTTTACCTACATAAATGCCACTCGATTGATGTCGGCATTCATAGTAATATTAATACAGTAACTGTCTACCTCTATGGCAATAAATTAAAAAATAAAAAGTAAACTGAAACCTGAAATCAAAGTAAGGTACTCCCAATGTTAGCTTTTTGTCAAAATTCACGTACTTATGAAGTCAGTTTAAATTAGAAATATATCCTTTGCTGAAAAGCTGATCTTTATAGACGATATAGACCAACAGGTTTTTTTCCTTCGATTTAATTGGCCATAATAGAACATAAACGTTTTCAGTTAAAAATTATAAATAAATAAAATAAAATTATAAAAAGGTGCGCATACGCCTAAGTGTACCATATTGGTTCAAATATCAATTCTGTGCTACAAAATAAGTGGAAAAGGATATTTTGTAAAATATGAAAGTTATGCCTGCCTCAATTTTAGTATTGGCTACTTTTTTTTCAAATGTTTGTTTCAGTCTAATTTTTTAAGAAGAATTTATTTTGTCATTGAATCAGAATTTAGTTTTAGTTTCAAATTAAGCTGTCCGTGATAGCTTTTAAAAATCAAAAATAACACCTAAACTTGAATTCAGAAAATTGCAACATTTTTCTAAATACTGATTTAGAGACATAAAAATTTACTCCCTTTGACATCTGTTTTGAGAGATGCTCAAATACAGTTTTGTAATTCTGCCTGTATACAAATTCGTAAAAATGATAATAAAAACAACTCATCTGTCAAATTTTCACAGATATTTTTTTTTTGTTCTGGGACGTGATATCTAAATATTATTTTTTTTCTCTTGTTTACTAAGCATACCTAATACAAATCATCAACCGGGATTTTTTTATGTTGCATGGTATAATTAATCTTCGTATCTTCGTATACCTTAAAACTTGTCTAACTAGGTAACTAAAAACGGTCGTTCAATAAAACAGTGTTTGACTGTTAATTACTGATATCACGAAGTTACCTGACTTAACAGTGATAACTTTAACTATGGCTTTAATATGCACTCGGGGATGCACGAAATATACATATAAGTTTCATTCTCATTCTTTTTTCTACGTACATAATTAAAAACATTGTCTTTAATCAAATAAGATTTCTATTTCTTTTGAATTAGCCCTGGCAATAGCATAGTCTACGTGCGACGAAAACGACAACTTAGGATCAAAAATGACTTCTAGATCACGAATCTTAGATTTTCGACCAAGGATCTGATTTAAAAGTTTATAATTATTAATCATAGGAACTAAAGTCTGGTGTCGCAGTAAAAACATAACATTTCTATAAATTGAATGGAAGAACATTTCTTTTTAAGTTTTTGTTAATCACTTTAGTTTTCTATGCATACTCGTATTATTCCATCATTTTGAAAAAGAAATGGGATATCATTAACGAATATGTTAAAGAGAAGTGGACCTAAGTGACTTCCTTGAGGAACCCCAGATGAAACTTTTATAATATCAGATACAAAATTACCTAACTTCACAAATTGCGTTCTGCCAATTAGGTATGTAGTTTGATATCCATTTCAGAAGCAAATCATCATCAAAAATTACATTGTCTTAAGACATAAGATGGAATGCCATCGGGCCTATAGGATTTAAATTGGACTTTAATTTTAAGTTACCATTTAAAATATCTGATTCAATAAGGTAAAGCTTTTAAATGTTAGCATTTATAATAGAATAACTATCTGTGTGTTTAATACTTCATAATGTATGGTCAACATAAACAGATTTAAAAATAGGTTCACAAGAAATGCGAGGTTGCATGTTCAGAACATACCTATTGTTAGTGTTTGCTTAGAAAATCATAGTCCTTTCGAAACTGGCTAAACAGATAAGACTTACAAGTGTTCAAATCTTATTGTTTTATAAAATTCCTTTGCTTTATCGCGCGAGATTTTTTTTGTGAAAGGGGTGACCTAAAACCAGGAAACGGAGATAAGACAGCGGACAACAGATTCGGCTCTTCAGGTGGACAATAAGCCCGTGAATTCCCGGGTGGACAACCAGTTCCCGTTGGAGGCCAGTACAGGCGTCACCCCTTTCGTCTTTCGACTTTCATCTTTCGTCTTTCGATTTTCGTCTTTCGATTTTCGTCTTTCGATTTTCGTCTTTCGATTTTCGATTTTCGACTTTCGTATTTCGTATTTCATCTTTCGTATTTCATTTTTCGTATTTCGTTTTTTCGTAATTATTTTGGATATTACTAAAATTGAAAAAGCCCAATTACATATACCTATACGTATATATATAAGTATACGAAATCCCCGCCGTAAAAGCTGTGCAAGCCGGTAGAACCACTACAGGCCCGAAGTCCGGCCAACTATAAAAACCGTTGAAGCGGCAAGAAGCAGTTCGCTTGGGAACACCAGCGAACCGTCCCGAAGGAAAAGGAAGTATCGGAAACCGATACCCCCCTATCCATGATTTATTTGTTGTTCATCTAGTTAATTCTGTTAAATCTTGATTTCACCAAGCGAATGAAAAAAAAAATATATCTTATTCAAATCGATTAATAAAAAAAAAAAGGTGCCGAGAAAAAGAGATTGGAAAACCCGACTCCGGCAGTAAATGGTAAGATTCCGCGGGGGAATTCTTTCCAGGGGTCGACCGCGGGTCGCAAGATTTTGCCCCTTCTAGAATACATATAGATAGAGCTCTATATATAGGTACATAGGGAGGGTATACCGTTAGGACGGCGCACGTGAATGAATAAGCCGCCAATAAATTTCGTGACTCCTGGGAGGGGTTTTTTTTTTACTCGTGGAAATCCGGAGGTATTCCAGACTTTTTTTTTGGTCGAAAAATTTTTTTCTTCATAAAATCAAACAAAAAAAAATATTGTTTTTCTAATTCTTGTCATTCGCTTGATAGAATGTAAAATGAATGTAATAGATAAATAAAAATTGTATTCATGCATTTGAAAAACCAAAATAAAAACAGCCACGCTTTTGTATTTTGATCGAGAGTAAATCTCGATGGCAGAGTAGTGAGACATCGAGGGGGTGACTAAGGTAAGTGGGGGGAGTGACCAATTGACGACGATGCCGAACCTGACGATGGAAGGAACGCGATAGTTCCCGAACAAGGGGGAATCCAACCAAAGGCCGCCAGGTTCCCAGGTAGGGTGGGCATAGTACAGGCCGAGCCTGCAACAACACCAGCAGTACTCTAGAGTGTGGTAAGTGTCCGAAGTGTTAGTCCGTTTTGTTTTGTTTTTTTTTGATCCCTATATATTTCGTATTTTGGCCTGATATGTGTTTTGTTGCTGGTGAGGTTGAGTTTCGGGGGCAAGATCCCCCTCCGTCCGACGAGCTGACGCCGTGCACCCACAAGCAGGCCGCGTCCCCCGGAACTCGACATTCCTTCCTACCCATTCGTAAATCTTCCTATCTCCTTGTCCTATCTCATCCTTATCCACCATTCCTTCCTCGGTTACCTCCTAACCTCCCCTCCTATCTCTTGCTTGCCGCTAGCAACAATTCTGTTTCAGAATTTGATTTTCAAAAATTTTTGAAAGCTTTATTTTTCAATTTTTGTAAGTTAACATAAGTAACCGTTTATTAGTCCAAGGAATATTAAATGATTTCCAAGACTTTCGTTTTGGAATATATTTACTTAAATCTGTCGAAAAGGATCCATACATTTTATAAAGGCACCTTGTAAAGATAAATTGGCAGGTGTAAGAGTCCAGTTGTAGACTAAATATAATTATTGAGACCAATGGAATCACCTTTGTTAATATCAAAAAATTCATCATTTGATAAAAGCATGCAACACGATAAACGGAATCTATATACATATATAAAAGAAAGTCGTGTTAGTAACACTATTTATAACTCAAGAACGGCTGAACAGATTTGGCTGAAATTTGGCACAGTTTGTAGTGTGGAACAATCTATAGGCAACTTTTTATCCCGGTAATAAGTATGGTTCCCGCGGGATAGATTTATTATTAATATTTATTTTTCCAATCATGTCAGAATTGCTGAACGGATCTAGATGAAATTTGAATTATATGTAGATAATAGTTTGGATAAGCACATATGCTAATATTTATCCCGGTAAAATTCTTTTTATTAAAGTTTAACATTTTACACAAAAATTGAAGCAATCTGCTGGTTTCAACATCTAGGACATGAACTTCGATTGTCCTGCCGCTCGCTCGACTTTTTAATAAACTTGCGAGGTACACCGCGCAATCTAGAAACTATATGAAAAAATTGTATATAAAATCGAATAAGCAACAACAATATTTTTCCAAAGCTTGAGTTTCTGCATTAAATTGGGGCGAGACGAAGTTTGCTGGGTTCTCTAGTTTTTAAGTAAAGTAAATTGAACGTGACTGATTTCGAATTGTATATTTATTTAAAAAAAAATAATAATTTTCTCAAATCAAATCGAGAGCTTTAGCTTCAGAATTATTTCTAGTGTGTGTTAATGATTATAATTGTGGTTTTTGACCACCTATTCTACTTCTATTACAACAAAGATTACGTGTGGTTTTAGAAGCATCATGTACATAAATTCGTCAAAACCGCATATTTTGTATGTAATTTTCCAAGTTTCCATTTTCATTTGTATCCATGAAATCAATCTGCTTTGTATACACTAATCCGTGTTTAATATGCTTTTTCAATACTCAAGTAACTGATTTAAAATCTAGAAGTCCACTTTTATCGCTTTCAATCACTGACTTCAACAACAAATAAAAATGGAATAAAAACAAAGTTTATAGCGCGGTGCGGTGGTGGAGGCGTCGCGCGCCCGGTGGTGTGGTGCGGTGGTGTGGCTTCCGTTGTGCTTAAGTTAGATATTAACATGCATTAAAAATGTAAAACCATCACTTACAGCCGAGCGAGCGGGGCGATTGTGTCTGTGTATGTCGAGCGTGGTGGCTTATATATGGCGCAAGTGATTATCTTACGCTATTACACCCTTTTCAAATTGCTGATGCCAGGGACTGCATACGAGTATACCTACTAGTACTATGTTATACTTGTACTTGTTCCAGACCGAAGGATGAGAATGACGATGACGATGCATGTAAGCTCCAGCTGAGTTGATGCAATTCCTTTGCACTTTGCACATATAATCGTGCATATATGTATGTATGTATACCATAGGTAAGGCAGGCAAGGTATGTGATAAACCACCAGGTATGCGATGGATAATCATTCGTAATATGCCATGGGCATGCACAAAAAGGAGCATATGCTTGGCTATTTCCGTGTATTATGTATGGAGTACTCCGACATACACAAACATACTTAAAGAGGATATACTTTGTATAGATATGGGATATCAAGTCGTGCTGATACCTTCGTATAAAAGGTGTAGAAAAAAGAAGTACCCTATTGGAAGATGATATAATTTTTGCAAATTGTGTCGAACGTCAATCACATTTGACATTTGTCAACTACACTACACAGCTGGAACACATACATAAACCGCAAGAGCGTGGAATAATAATTGTGTCCGTATTTGATTTGTCGGTGGTATCATTGACAACTTTGTAATCATTACGACCCTTAGCAATTCGGCTAGAAGTGAATGGAACCGTCAATGTCCTTGAGAACTAAAAAACAAAAACCAAACTTCGGACCACGCAATTCAGTATCACCAGACAGAACCTACGGAAATTATATTGAAAGACCAAAAAAGTTCCATCAAAGCTATTGTCTGCTGACCGTCAGTCGCGTGTCAAGTTATCCTTTATTTCAACAACAAAGAAAAGGATTTCGTGTCGAAGATCTTCCCGAGCTAGAAGGCGCATTTCCACTTTAAAGAAAAATGTTAGTTTTTGGCTTCTGGGACACTGAAACAATCCACTTGGGCCGTTCACAGAGAATAATTTTAGAATGACATCTGAAGTCTAGTTGACGTTACTGGAGATTCTTATAAAGGACCATGATAAACGACATCTTACTACCAAAACAGAACGAGTGGGGCTAAATGAATATGTGGACATAGCTCGGATTACAGTAGATAATGTGAAGGAAGCGTTTTGTCAAATTTTGCACCACCTTGTACTGATATCGTGCTGATATGTGACCATATACACACATAACTCTATGTTCGTAAGTAAAGTCTGGAAAGTATTTTAAGAAAAAAAAAAATTAAGTAGGAACGCGTAAGGATCGACTGACCACACACTCACATCCTAGCTTTGATATAGTCTTAGTCTGGCAATACCTACCTGAGCTACAAGCAGTACATACTTTTATACATATGCTCCCAAGGTACAATAAAAAGAAGAAATTCATTCATGCCATTTCTGGAAAACCATATGAATAATGCAATGCATTTGAAATTTGGATTTTCTGTTCAACTACCCCTTAGACAGGACTGACACTGAGCTGTGGCAGGATTGGAAGTTTGCATGCAACAGAGAGCTTATTTAGCAAATTGATCGATTACTGCAAATTGAAGACAAATTTGTATTCTTGTGTATTTTTTTTTTTATTTTTAATTCTGTTTTTTTTTTTTGTTTATGAATTATTCAAAAGTTCTAATTTGCTATTGGACAGGGGAGGGAGAAAAGTTGAGATACATATTGTTTGATAAATCTTCTAGGAAATGTTGATGCAAACAATTTCGGGGAAAATAATGCTCGAGTGATTCAACAAATGCATACTGTGCAGTGTGCATATGCATTAATGTGTTTTTGAGAACTAGGAATTGTCTGGAAAATCAGCTTTCAAGTTCGTTATAACTTATAACTTACGAGTATGTTTTCAAAATCATATGTTGTGTAATTGCTTCGTGTTTTCTTGAAAACAAATTTAACTTTATTTTCCTTCCCTCTCCCCGTTAATATTTTATAATTCAAGGAAGTTCTTGAGGATTGTTTAAATAACGTATAAATAAAGCTCTCAAATAAAATACAAATTCTTCCAAATTTTAAGCAATTACTTCCAGAATATTTCATACTTAAAAAAAAGAAGAATAGATTCGTGCTTGATAGTTTTTTTTTCATGTCAATAATTTCCAATATTATCAAAATTCTTAAGTTTTGATATTCATAGATTTTATTATGTTTGTGTTTCTAAAAGAGGAACAAAATGCTTTTTCAACAATTTTGATGTACTCCAGGTTTGAATTTCGAATCAACTAATCCATTTTCTATGTCGAACTTTACGTTGGGTCGAGCTAGTTTTGGCTATACTATAGTTTAAAAAATAGTCTCTATTCAAAAATAAAAGACAGATTTTTTTGTGAAATAAATTTCCATAATGTTGTACAGGGTGAAATTGATAGGGAGATACACAAGAGTTATCAATTTTACGTCAAAATTCTATCCGTGATTGGGTACTACTTTTGCTTTCATCGACAATGAGAATGTTGTATTTGTAATACGTGTAAAATCTTACGTCACTGCGGATATTTTCCCCAAAAAAACACACCTAATGTAGACTTTGAGGCCAGGCTTCCATGGGAAATGAGTCATTCAAATTATTACCTTCGAACCTCGGAGCATTAACGACGATGATTAAATAACCTAACTGTCGCATAGATGGCAGTGCTTCTAAAAATGAACTTTCGTTAAAATATTTTGGCTAAACTGAATAAAATTGAATGGTTACTATATATTATACTTCCTGAATAAATAATTCCTATTAGTATTTCATTGTTTCATTTTTGGTTTAAATCCTTAATTTTCACGTCAATCTTAAACAATAGTAAAAAGGCTTACTATTTGACATCACATGATGACCCCGACGCACTATGTGGCAAAATGCCGATTTCGTGCGATTAAGTCAATTTTGAAAATTTACGATTTTCATCAAAATTTTTATGGAATTATAAATTAGACATTATTTCCAACCTTGTTCTGAAATTTCATAAGATTATTATGCGCCCTTTCGAAGCTAGATGCTCTCAAAGATTGGGATTTAGCCTGAAAATTTAAATTACTTTTTGTATGGAGAAAAAAACATTGTCTTTTGTTTGACTTTTTTTGTTCATTTTTTATGACAAGTATTTTTTTCTTTTAATTTTTGTTTTTGTTATGTATTTATAAA
Organism: Scaeva pyrastri; assembly: GCA_905146935.1. Taxonomy (NCBI): domain Eukaryota; kingdom Metazoa; phylum Arthropoda; class Insecta; order Diptera; family Syrphidae; genus Scaeva; species Scaeva pyrastri. The sequence goes on along the minus strand of LR989927.1, from coordinate 40,278,229 downwards.
ACTGTGTAACTTTTTTCACGACTCAAAAATGTTACTAATTTTATGTTAGGGGTACTTTTTCGATTTTAAGTCAAAATTTGCATATGATCGTCATTAAGTGGCCGGGAACCATAGCAGGGGCAGAATGATCAAATTGATCTTTTGCATACACATTAATAATAGTGTCAACAAGCAGAAACTAAAGCGTTTTGTTGAATCATTTTGCCCCGAAGATATTAAAACTTCAAAAAACAGTAAAAATCCAATAATCGATAATTTTAGAAAAATCGATTTTTTTTAATTTCTTTTTTTTTAAGCTTAAAAAAAAAAACTTAGATACAAATTATTATTATCGAACTATTAAAGATTTTTTCGAAAAAAAAATCAATCAAATTGATCGATTACTTTTCGAGTAAATTGAATTATAATATATATTTTTTTTTTAATTCAATAAATTTTTTTTTTCTTTTTTTTCTTAATTTTAAAAAAAAATTTGAATACATCATATTACAAGTATGATATCAAAGATATTCAAGAAAAAAAATTATTAAAATCAGTCAATTACTTTTCGAGAAAATTGTATTTATACTTACATATTTCGAAAATTTGTACAAAAATGTTTTTGATTGACTGTAGTTCTCATACAGGGGTAGAGTTAAGAGCATTATTTCTAACAATTGATTTTTATAAGCGTATACCCTATAATACTTAAAATAAACACATAATTTAACCATTTCTTACATTAAAATATTTATATTTTGAAAAAAAAAATGTAAGGCAACCCGTTTATAATTAATCGCACGAAATCGGCATTTTGCCACATAGTGCGACGTGATCACTGGTAAAAAAGTTTTTAATTAAAAAAAAAAACAATAAATATATTACTTAATTAAAAATCTAACCAAAAATATGGCACCTGCTGCAAAAGTCAAAGAAGCTAAAAGGTTAGAGAGGTTAGAAACTCTCAAGAATCGACGTTCTGATATCTGCGTCCAAATCGATGAAAGTGTTACCTATCAACAAATTGAAATACAAATTTTTTCTCTGGATACATGTCACATGTCATTTGATGATATTCAGAAAAAAATAGAAGAAATTGATGCAGAAGAAAAAATGGATCCAAATGGTACTCGAACCAAATACGAGGAACTTTACTTCAACGTTCGTCTGAAATTGAGACGCATGTCAAAGCACTAAAACCAGTTTCCGAAAAGGTTGAATCGTTTCAAGACTCTACAAAAAAAATATATAAAATTACCCATACCACCACTTCCTATCTCTTCAGGTATGAGATCACAAAATGGTTGGATTTCTATGAAATCTTTAAATCCCTAATACATTCCAATCCCACTTTGAGTAAAACAATATCTCAAGTCATCGCTTAAGGGTAATGAATTGCGAGCTATTTAAACCATCGAAATCAGTTATGAAAACTATGTACCTATATGGCATTGCATTGGAACTCCCTATTACACGTTATCAAAACAGTTGACAAGTGGGACGATGTTTTAATACACCTCATGTGCTCCAAACTTGATTCTATAACACGGAGCAAATAGTTAGAGGAATGCCCTGTCGATAAATTGACAACTTTGTAAGAATTCACAAAATTCATCGTGAAACGCTGCCAAGTTCTGGAATACTTAAAATTTACAGGCAACTAAGATCTCTACTTCGAATTTTAGTAAAAGGTCAAATCCAAAATCTCACGGTGACCAAGGTCATTGAAAAATTTGCTAAGAAATGTCTGCATTGTTCGGGTTCAGGTCATTGCAAAATCCACACCTAAAAATAAACAACTTTTTTTTTTTCCACTCTGAAAAAAAGACTGAACGTGATCCAAATGAATCAAACTTAATCCTAAGGCCAATGAATTCAACACAGAGTTGACAAAAAACAATACGGTATTACAGATATTCAAGGTATTCCGAATATAGGACAACTCTTCTCGCAACAGCTGTCGTTCATGTTTTCGACAAACACAAATCACGTGTCCCTTGTCGCATTCTCTTATATTCCGGTTCTCAGCTTTATCTAATCAGAGAAAGGGTTTACTACTTAACTATACAGCTGCTGTTGAAGTGAAGTTGAACACATTGCAGTCCATCAATTCATTTGAAAAAATGGCGGTCATTGAAAATTAAAGTAACTACATCAAATCGGTGTTTCTTCTATGGTGCCGTTCATAAAACACATCACACTGAAATTGGAATTTTTAGACACCCTCCGCCCGGTTGTCATGCTATGTCACACTTTCTGTGACCCCTCTATCAATATTACGTTACGTCACAAAATCCAAGTAAAAAAAAAAAATAATTTATAAGTTTATATATTTATGTATAAAGAATATATATCTGTATTTACTAATACGAAATGAAGGATTTCTATCATGACAAAAAGTTAAAAAAAAAACAAAAATAGTTGAGAGAAATACTCCAGTAATTTTTTTGATATCGCGAACGTCACGTTCGACCCCCCTTGCCACATCTTGTCACACTCACCTCCTTGTGTGCGATGCGAACGTATTTTATGAACAGTCCCTATCTTCTTGTGTCTTCGATTAAATTCTTCATTTATCTAATATATGTATTATCAATTTATCGTCTCTGTTGTTCACCACCCACTTTGTGTTTGGTTAAAATAGAAAAATCTTCAAAAACTATTTTTCATTTTCCCAAAAAAAAACAAAAAAATTCAGTTCGTGTCGACGACGACGCACGGTGACGACTTGCCTCGAACTCGGCTGTCTACCGTGTATAGTTTTCTTATTTATTCCCCTGTTTTTTCTCCTTTTTTTCAAAAAGGATATTTTATGAATCCCTAAGGTCCCACATTTATACAGTGAGACTTTTACAACCTAAAAAAAAAAGAAAAAAAAGGAGAAACTATACACAATTCGTCTTCATCGTGGTGAAGTTTGTTGTTTATTTTATTTCCTTTTTTTTTTGTTGAACATTTTCAAGAAAGAAACATCCATTGGTAAAACGTATAACCCTTTCCGCTGATGTTGAATACCTACAAGCTGCAACAAACGAAGACATTCTTCCTTACCTTTACTCTTGTATAGATATTTTCTATATAAATACTGTAGGGAGGAGTACGAAAAAAAAAGTTGGCTAAATTAAGCTCAGAGGGAAAGGATTCACCAGGATCGTCGAAAGTCCAATGCTTTTTCGTGTTCTTCTTTTTCTTGGAAAGTTAGTCGCAATACTCTAATGGATTTTTTTCTTGCAACATCTTTATGGGATGCAGGGAATTGTTGAAGAGGAGCAAAGTCCTGGTGACAGGATAGGACAGGACAGGACGGCAATGCAGAGGAGCAAGTTGTTTTATTTAATTTTTTTTTGTTGTTGCTATTTACATAAAAAAAATTCCAACTGATGGTAGGTAGTGCATTCATAAAATTCAAAATTTATTGCTTAGAAATATTTCAAGGCTTAGAAGAAAGAAATAAGAGATTCTGTGGTGGTGGGCAATAATATTTGTAGACTCTTGTGGAGACAATGAAGAATGGGCTTTTACTTTGACTGGGAAGTGAAGAAAATGTTTATTTTTATCTATTTTGTCTAAGTTTTCGTTTTTTTTATTCTTCTTTTTTTTTATTTTCAAATGAATCCCTTTTTTTATTATTTTTATTTGAAGACTTTTGATGACGAGTCAAGTGAAATTAGGGTTTGACCCGACGAAACTACTATTATCAGATTGAAAGGAGGTAGCTTCGAAAAAAAAAATCGACTTTTGAAAGAAACAAAAAAAAAAAAACTTAAAAACTAACTTTAAGTGTTGGTAAGCTATAAAACTGGTCCATTTAATTTGTGCTTAAACTGATTGTTTCGGCAGTTAGAACTGGTTAATTTGAAACTTTAATTGACTATCTAGGATAATATCGTCAGTTTTTGAAATGTCAAGCCAAGTTAATTTCAGAAGAAAATTGAATTTGGGTTTGATGATGTCGAGACAAAGGAATCTGCAATTACATTTTTTGGCACTAAGTAAGTATTGGAGCTATTTTGACAACCTCACAACTTTGGCCTTAAAAAAAGAATTAATCGAGATTTAAATCTTTAAATTTTTCAGTGTGGTTTTACCAATTGGAACCGTTTAAGATGTGACTTATCTGCTCCACCAAAAGTCTCTTGTATACCAAAAGACTATCTGGGCACAGGAAAAGGTGTACATTAAGCATTCCAGGAAGAATTTTAGATTTTCATTAATTAAAATTTGACCATTATTTGGGGCTAACCCTAAAGAAAAAGGACTTATTTTGCAACTTCGTATTAAAATCAAGATAACAGACGCGTCGAATGTGATCAAAAGTCCTAGTGATTTTAATCCAGAAAAACTATTTCTGTGGAACTTATTGATTAGAATTTTGGGGACCTAAATATATTAGGTACCTATACCTATATCAAAACTTTTATCAATAGGAAAACTAACTTGACATAGTCCTTTAATAAGACTTAAGTCGACAAATTTATTTGTACGGTTAGAGGCTTCGGGTGATTGTACATTGGTATTTGTCATACCTCCAAAATGTAAAAATTATGGACATAGAAGTATCTGGTTCAATCAACTGGGCTATGCAAATTGTTGAGATCATTACCATAACTGACTGTCAAAACAGCATCAGAGAATTTTAGTCTCATGTTTTTCCTGTCAAATTGTTAAATAAGACGGTAGATGAAGTACACACTAAGAAAAGCCACAACATTCTGTGTCCAGTGTTTGAGTGGTGTGGCAATAGAAATATTGGTGTAATATTTGAACTTCTGAAGCAGTTCGAAAATCATCTGATACTGATAGTTGAATTCTACTTTTGAAGCCAGTGAAAATGAAGTTGCTACGAAGAAATAAAGAGAACAGTCAAAATCTTTCTCAGCATCGTCTCTTTTTTCAGTCTTTGTGTTTACAGTTTATGTTACCTAATGAAACTTCAACTTTTTTCTAAAAAACGTAATAAATATTTTGAGTAATTTGGAAAAAATAATATGGTTTCTCTTATTTCAGAATTTTTTAGAATTAAAGTCATTTTCTTATCTAATTTTCCTAAGCTAACAAGCTTGCTTATAGAACAACCGACATTTTGAGAATTGAACATTGTGTAGTATTTTATATAGAGCTTTAAAAATCTACATACTTTAAAATTTAACCCATTAAAGACCAAGGACCTTAAAAATAGAGATAAATCAAAAATCTTTGAAATGCTGTTTGATGGGCTTCATATTTACACAAAAATACAATTTTAAAAATACAATTTTAAAAATACAAATTTATAGAGTACACTTATAGAGTACACTGATGTCCAGATAAGGATATATTCTCTTTCTAATTATGAAAGATTTTGAAGCATTCTTTTTCAATGCAAAGGGTAATTTGATATCGCTCACAAATACATCCAACACTGCTGGGACGAATGTAATAGATTTTTAATTTTTTGAAAGGATATGTCCCCCGTAACTGCAAATAATATTTTCTAGTACTTTGTGCTGATTTGAAGCTTTTTTGACGACTCTTACCTTAAATAAGTTCTGGCTGTGGTCCTAATAAATGAAAGTATAGATTTCGGTTTTCATTTACCACCATAGAGTTGTGTGTATAATGGTCACCGCCATAATACTCCTCGCTACTGCAAAGCATCTATTCCTTGTATCCGAATCGAACAGGCTTTGCACGGATAAATTGTGTCGCGGAATGATGACACCAAAGTATTTTATCATTGTCTGTCAATTGGAAGTTTGTCATGGAAGATCATGTTCATCAAGGGTCGGACTTTTGCCATCTTATCGGTTTTATCGACATGAGAATTGTTTGCCAAATGAACAAAGCGTTTGATTTCTTTGAACATCGCTCTTGGCTTTCTATCTTTATAGATTTGCAAGTCGGGTTCGTCTTCACTTTCAAATATATCATCAATCTCAACTGCTACTGGAATGTCAATTGGAATATGGGAATCATCACAAATATCCTCCTCCTCGAATAACCACTTTTATCTCTTTCATTCCATTAGCTGGTATATCTTCTATAGCCATGTAGAGATTGGGAAAGTGCTTGCCATAAAAACTAGAGCAGTATATAGTTGAAAAAGACATTTCTCAGCAAATGCAGTGAGGAACAAAATTTAGCATGGTTTTGGTCATCAGTTTACTCAATTGAGTACACAACTCTTATGAACGACTTACCATGCAGTAGAAAAAATGTTTGATTGAAATATATACATTTTTACTACGATTTAACTTTCGCAAAGTCACAAAATTGCTTCAAACAAAAGTTCATAAAACAACTTGAAAATCACTTTCTATCTCAAAAAATTCACTACCAATATAAAAGAACATGTCAATAATTGTTTTCCAAAAGAAATAAAATAAAATCAAAGCGTGCTTTTTGAAAAAAAAAAAATACAATTAAAATTTAGTAAAATACTGTACTCTATTGAGTACATGTACTGTACATGAGTTAAAGTGACATTATAGCAATAAATTGAAAATTGTCAACTAATCCGCAACATTGACCGCCATGTCAGCTACAATGTGACTTCCATGTTTAAGTTTAATTTAATTTAATTTAAGTACATAATTCTTAGTCAGTTATGGGTGACTGCTGTCAATTTTAACAATTCTGACTCTTTAAATCATATTTGTTAGAAAAACACCCTTAAGCTTGTATCTGAAGTAAAATCGACCCCTTTTCATTAGTAACAATGTGTTAGTTGCGAAAAGCTTTATAGCATACAAATCTCTCATCGAGAAGCTAAAGTTCAATCAGTTCTCTGTTAATCATCAAATATTCAAAACTGAGATAACCCTTTGAGCCTCATAAACAATTAATTATTATCAGAGAGGCATGCTCAATAATTACATCCATACCATACTCGTAAGTCGTAACTTCTCTTTTCACATTGGTTGTGTTGTGAGTTTGTGACTTGTGAGGCACAAAAGAGATAAAAAAAGTGCCCTAAGTACTATTCACTAAAATGTAATTCTACAAAAGATAAACACTAGCGATCTAAGTCAGTTAACAGTTATTATAAAGTACCCTCGAGGCTTAAGCTCTTCTCTAATTATTTTAATCATGAGAAGTGGTCCCCCTCCCACCCTCTTTCTATCTTTCGTTGCCTGCAAAGTGAACATAGTTGGTTTTAGGATGCAAATTGCAAATGCACATACACATTTACATGATGAACATGATGCAAAAACTCACATGTTTTCACTATGTGTTTGTGTACTCATTACTGAACCGAGTGTACCTTTAAGTATGTAATGCAATTAACTCACTCGATAATAAAGTATATTTGTTTTTTGTCTTCTTAAACCTAGTTAGAGTGCCTTTTTTTTACTCCTCTGCCTGTCTCTCTCTTTTATTACAAGCCGCATCTATAAGAACATGTGGGAATTAACTGCAGTTGAAAATTCCAGAATCCAGCATCCAACATCCAGCTAACAACCACTAACCACACTATAAATTGAATTTATTCCCATCAGAGTGTAGCAAGTAGATATATTTACATACATATGTAGATAGAGCTACATTCATGGATGCGAAATAAGTATCTGATGTTTAAATCTGGCTGTTGGATAATTTTCCCTCGTTTATTAATCCCTGCTCCAGGTTCTGGCTATGCCTTTGCCTGTACTTGTGTCTCTGTCTCTGCCTCTGTCAATTGTTTCCCTCCTTTCCAGCACAGTGTGCACCTATGTACATAATACCTTCTGCATTTTGGAGGAGGAAAAGCGGTTAACGCTCAAAAGATGTAAATATCTACTTACGAGTATTATAAGCACTGACTTTGCCTTTTCGTGTTTTGGGTAGTATACTCGTAAAATGCTCCCCATTTAATTTAGGGAAATGGTTTTTACCCTCTCCAGGTCTTGGCAGTGGTTTAAGTTGCAACATTCCATATTAGGCTTATGATGCTTGAATTAAAGAATTTTTGTATGTTTACTTTTGATGTATAGTGTTTTAAGATATTTTAAAGCATTGGCGGCCTAACTTAAACAAGATCCATCCTTGAAATTTCCAGTATGGTAGTTAAATATGCATAAGTTCTATCTTTTGACGAGACGAAACTACGAACACTCTAGTACTTCTCGTCATCTAAGTCGTGTCTTATATTCTTTAGAGACACTGTCAATGAGTTGAATTGAATTAAGTGTTTGGTATTGAAAGTTGAGTACTTGTACTTGTTAGAAACCAAATAAGCAAGAATATGATTTTTCCATAGCTTAAGTTTCTGCATTAAATTGGGGCAAGACGAAGTTTGCCGGGCACTCTAGTAATTTATAAAATTTAGGATTTGTGATTTTGGAATAAATATTTGACAATTAGGTACACAGGTATCAATTTTTCTTTTTCAGAAGCAGTCATTTCTAATCTGAAGTACTCGTACGTAAATTAAATGTTAAACAATTGTTCTTGCATTCTTAATTTCAAATCGAATCTGTCCAAGTATACCTGAGGATATATGATCCCTTGTCCTTTAAAGTTCAAAAGCCACAAACTGACATGTCACTTGTCACATTTCATCGATTCAAAAATTACCCACTATAAATTCACCCAAAACATTATTATATACGTTTCAACATTTCAATGACATTCACATTCTTATCTATGTACATTATGTACTCGTATATAATATCTAAGTTTGTACACACTGTGATGTGTCATTATGCCTCAGGCCCGAAAGTCTTATCTTCTATCCCCTTATACCATTTAATGACGCGACACGACAGAGATTGACAAACGACATGATGTGTGTCAATTCACAAAGTCTAGTCAAATTCAATCATAAAGTTATAATTAAATCAATTGATTGTGTGATGTGCTCGCGTATTACAAATAAATGTATGTATGTATGTATGTATATGTGTATGAGTATAAATAGCTCACCTAATTACCGTTAGCTATAGACTATAGAGTCGCCCTTAATGAACTTCTTCAACTATTAATTTAAGGAAGCATTTTGCTTTGCCCCTTTAAGTATGCCACAAATAACCTATCTACCCGAAAACGATGATGGCAATGGAAGAAATGTTGGCGGTGGGAGGAACATTAAAATTCTATGAACGCGCTTTTCATCTCTATCTTTCTCTCTCTCTCTCTCTCTCCAAGTGTCTAGTTCTGTCGATGTCGGTCCCTCATTCTCAAGCCCTGTCTGTGTTTGCGTTCGACTTCTATTCTATTCTAGACTATACTCGTAAAGGATATTAACGCAAAAGGGGACGTCATCATCATTAGGACCAGGAGTGAGCATTGAGCACTGAACACACTAAGCACACAAAAGCTAACATTATGTTTGGTATTCAATGGCGAAGGAGGCGGGGGAATATACGAGTAGTAATAGTTTCTTCGTGACGTTAGCATAAAGTTGTGTTTATTTTTTTTTCTTCGTTTTGGTTTTTTTTAATGTTTAATGTTTGTTGTTTTTGTTCTTCATTTAATTATTGTAAAAAATTAAGTATAAACTCACTAATGAGAAAGAAACAGAGACAAAACTTTAAGGGCAGAACTTACTCATCAGTCATCACGTATACTGTCAAATAATATAATTTATGTTTTTTGAAGGATGAAACGGACTGTACTCGCAGTGTTCTGTTAGGAATTTACCATAATATGTACATAAATAAGAGATTTGCTTACATCAAAAAACTACATAATTATAGTAAATGCACCTGTCTATACCTTGACGATTATTTGTAAAATTGAAATTGATTCAAGTTTTCAGACAACAAATCGGTCAATCTGGGAAAAGTTCGTCCCAGTGAACTGAAAAGTGTTTATTTTTAAGTTATTGAAAGCTAAGTTATTAATACTTTAAAAGTTTGTTATATTCAAAAATGTTTTCTATAAGGTCCTTGTTTTTGGTGGAATAAATAAAGGGTGTTCCAAATATAACACATGACAGCTGACAGTTGCTGCCATTTGTGTGTTGTTAATAGTTAAATTCAGAATCCAAAACATCACACCTTTCAAATGTTGCTATAATGCCTTATTTTATTTTGGGACACTTTTGGGTATCTGTTAATATGTTAAATTAAATGATAAAATCAAAAATTCATTGTTTGTGTTTCTGAATTCAAAAGCTACAGTAAAAATAATTCAAAACTATTTTGCTAGTTGAATTTGGCCTTAAATTATCAAGTCTCACAAAATCTAGGTTATCAAAGTATTCGGGATATGGTTTTAAGAGTTCAATGTTATATTTTGAACAAGACAAGTTTTAAATTTTGTCAAAAAGGTGTTAGTACTAACCCACAGTCTTTATTAAATCATAACCTTAAAACTACTGTGAGATGTTCTTCTAGTTGTTGAGACTCCTTTTCGACTGTCCTGAGTCAGGTTTATTGTTTACCGCTATATCTTCTGGCATTATGAATCAACGTCTTGTTCAAGGAGTTCTTGGTTCAAGGTTGCAACCGACCAAAAAAATCTTGATCGTAAAAAAATACCCCACAAAAACTGCAAACTTGTGGATCATACTTTGTCTACGGAAAATTCTCTCCCAACAGTTTGATGCTCTATTTTACAAAATAAACAAAAATTTAGATTTGACAACTGTGAGATCCAGTGAACTGTCAAAAACAACCGCTCTTCCATATTGGAAAACTTTTATACTCAGATTTGCATTTGTATAAAAAAAACACACACTTTCTAGTAGAATTCATTATCTTCGACAAAAAGCTTTGTTCTTGTTTTTTTTTTTTGATAGCAAATGACACAAAAATTGCTCATAGAAAGCGGCAACCCTGCCAATATAAACATTTTGAATAGGTGTCCACAAATACACAGTGAAAAAGTGCTTGCTCGCTCAAATTACAAGGAAAAAAATATCCTTGAGATTGTTATTTTAAAATGTTTACCACATATTTTCATAGATAAGTTTAGATGACCTGTCAGTTGCCATTTTCATTGCCACATAAATCTCAGCCAGCAAAAAAAAAAAAAAAAAGAAAACAAGGATAGCTTTTTAAAGTAAAAAAAAACACACACTAGCATTTTTAATAAAAACTGCTTTTGACACATCCATAGAACAATAACCCCCAATAAAACTTCATACCCAACCAATATGTCGATGTGAGCATAGCATAGTTAGTACAGATAAATTCCTGTATATGAAGGGTATTTCACATACAAACTTGAATATATATGTATATAACGACTTATGCCCGAGGACAAAAAAGTGTTGTCTTCAATACCCAATCCCTGGATGGCACTTGAAATACTCGTAGGTAGGAAGGTATATCTACTAAATTGAACTACTTCGACTTCAGACCAAATTACCCTAGATTTCATGCATCAACTGTTTTTTGTATTTTTTTTTTATAACCTAAAATAGCACACTCATCTCAATTTTTTACGTTTTTTTTTTTTGTTCTAAAAAATATCCTTTTCTTAAACCCGAAACATAAACCCTAACTCTTATTCCACATTTATTCCACATGGGAAGGAGGCAAACCTACATACATATATGGGAAGATGCTTAGCCTTGACATAAAAAAGTTTACACACCAATGAAGCCTAAAATCTACACACAAATACACTTTTGTATATGTATAGCCACAAACCCTTATATTTATCAACTTTATGGTCGGTTCAAAGTCAAAACAGCTGATTTATGTTACTTGCTTTTATTCTTTTTCCTGTGTCGTCATCCACACCATACAGAAACATTTAAACTACCTAAGCAAATACAAGGTGGTTCAAAAAAGTGATTTAAAGTTTAAAGTAACAGAAACGTGAATTTGGACCTCTTAAATTTTGTCTGCTACTTGCAAGTACTCGTATTGATGCACATTGGGACCCTTTTGATTGTACATTCCTGTCCTGTCCTAAAAGTCTGTGAAATTCTGGACGCTTGTTGGCATAACACTGCGCTTCAGAAAGTTTCTTTGATGGTTAAATCGAGCCATCTTGATCTTGCTGACCATGCCGAATTGACAAACTGTTAAAATCAGAAGTTCCTCAAGCCCGCTCACTCAATTCCGCCAATGAGAACTCATTTATCATGGCCTTGTAGCTTTTGACAGCAACAGGAACATCGACAAAAAACGGCCCAATGACTCTTCCCTGATGAACTCCACATCGCCACAAAGGAACTCAGTAGTAGATTGTAGTATATCTTCCGATAGGGTGTCTAATTTTGCCCCACCTTGTACAAGAAGCTCCATGGGAGTATCTACTTGTATTCTACGAGTATATGCTCAAAACCCATATCAAAAACTCAATTATTATCGTTCTCTATTTTGCTGACTCGATATACGAATACGAGTATCTAGTCCTAGTCCTATATAGTGTGGTATAGCTTGGCAACTTGGAAATGCATTCCTCCTCTTATGATGCTTCTGCTGCAGTTTATCTCTCGTTCCCTGCTTACTCGTATATTCAATCCATGGCTCTAAAAGTAGACAAATATTTTATTTAGTCGAAAGTAGACCACTCTGAAAATGAAGATAGAAATGATCTCATGAATTATTTATGAATAATTGAAATAAAGTTTTTGGGAGAGTTTTTTTTTCTTTTTTTGTGAAAGGGGTGTTTTTGTCCCTAAGTCCCAACCCCAAGCTCTGTCTTGAAAAGCAAACGCCCATCAACCAAGTGAATGCATTAGATTAAGTGTATTTTGTCAGATGGGGTTTTCATAATATAATTTTTAGATTTATTATTGTTTGAAATTAAATGTTTCCTTTTTTTTTCATTCAAGACAGGGGAATGTGTTTTGTCATTTCAAAGTGGGTTTTGATTTTGATTTGGATTTGGATTCAGAAGATTTTGAGTAATAGTTGGTTGATATAGCAGATGGTGGTAGAAGACTAACTTGTTCCTACACACAACATTCGAAATGACTTACATGTGTGAAAAGATTGTAAAAATGTCAAAAAGACACAACGAAAATGGCAGTTTTTGAATAAAAATGCCATGAAATTGAATAATAATTTAGACGAAGTAACGTCTAAGATTTTGGACCTCTCCTCTCTTTTTTCTAGGAAGTGGACTTTTGAGGAAATTTTTTTCTAATAAGAAAAATCCAGGTACGTGTGCATATTCTTTTAATCCCCACATCACGCTACGACCGATAATAGCGAAGAACCAGCGGAAAATGTTGTAAAAACGGGGAAAATTGTTCATCTGTTGTTTGTTTCAACGCGCTGATCTCAAAAACTACGTGATCGAATTAAAAAATTCTATTTGATTAGGTTGAAAACTGATTCCAAATTGAAATGTGAAACTGAAAAAGTTTCGTATTTTATTATATTTACTCTGACTTAACCTATTCTGGAAATTCAAAATTCAATACTTTAAAATTCTGAGTTTTAAAATTTAGTATTATAAAATTTAACCAAAAGTATAGAAAGAGATGGCGAGATTCTTCTCTTTGCTTTTATATTCAAAATGAAAACTAACGTTAATTATTTTACAAATCTTGTTACATTGGATTATTTTGAAATGTAGAATTCAAAATGAAAAAAAAAAACAATATTTCGAAATGTAGAATATTTGTGCAGAAAGCTAAAATTATGCTTTAGAAAAAAAACTGTCTGAACGGGTACTATGATATCTACTTATTTGTTTTGTACATTTAATTTCATAGTTCTAAATTATAAAATATACTGCCGAAAAGGCGTCACATTTTTGAAAGACTTACTTATTAAAAATATGCAAAAGAGAAATGTCATATCCCGAATTAAAAATTGTCATACGAACCACTTAAAGTATTTTTTTAAATTTATTTTTTACCAAAATAATGGTTTTGTTCGCTCGAGGGAAAACGGTGAATGGGTCCAAAACGATATGGCCACCGATTCTGATTTTCAGAAGAAAATTTTGTTCAGCGAAGAAACTCATTTTTTGTTGAATAGGTACATATGTATGTATGTTAATAAGCAAAATTGGAAAGATCATAATCAATAAGCCATTGTTTAGACACCGTTAGATCCTCAAAAAGTCACTGTTTAATGTGTTTCATGTTGCAGTCAATGGGGAACGGTATAGAGCCATGATTATTGATTAATGACTTTTTAGTGCCTGAATTTGAGGATGTTGATGTAAGCAACCTTTGGTTCCAACAAGACGGGTCGGAGTGGAGCTACATGCCAACTCTGGACTATGTTTTGTGGTTTATGTAAAGTCCCTTGTATAAGCCAGATAAACCCGAGACGATTGACGCCTTGGAATAGAATATTCGGTGCGTTATTGCCGACACACGGCCCCATTGCTACAAAAAGTGGTTGAAAATTGGGAATTTATTCTAGCCAGCCGCGGCGGCCATTTGAGCGAAATAATTTTTAATACATATATAACACTTATCTTTATCACAAAGTTAAATTCATGGCCATAACATTAAATTATATGCGTTTTATTTCTTCTTGAAAACTACACGTCTAAAGAAACACCCTTTAACTAACATCTTATTTTGGAAATGCTTTTGTTTCCACCTGGGTTGCCATCTTGGTTTACTGTTGTAAGAAATTATACCTAAAAAATAGTGCTTAAATTTGGAAGGTTCGTCGGTCTATTAACATATATTTTCTCTGATATATAAATCCCGTAGGTGTTCTAATTCGTGTTAGCAAAGCTCCACTTTTTCGTATTATTTTTTTTCTAGAAAATAACATACCATAAATAGTTAAGTTAGGAAGTTTTTCTTTCAGTAGATTTTGAAGGTTTTATTTTGATGTCCTTATAGAGTTTTCCACAGAACTGGAGCATCTGTAATTTGTCTCTATTGACGTATCATTTGATTCTCATCATAGTCCATGTGAGTTTGTTTCTAGAGACTTCAATAGGGTCAATCAGTTTGAATTGTCTCAAGCGCCTGCAAACAACCCATGTACTCTGTGCTGGAATAAAAAATTGAAATTTTCCAATTCCTAATTTAAGATCTGTTCTATAGCCATATTCCACAAAGATCAAAGAGAGTTATAGATACAAGAGTATGAGATTATACCAATACCGAAAAACTCAAACAGAAGTAGACTTGAAGAATTCAGACAAATAAGTATTTTACCTTGTCTTTCCAAAGTCTTTGAAATTTTATTGCGAGATCAAATCAATACAAATTATTAAATTCTAGTCGATTCGGTTTTCGGAAAAACCAATACTGCACAACTGCAATTGTAAAAATTCTTGTGGAACTGCGTATTGAGTTTGATAAAAATTATATTTCAATTTTGTGTCTGCTAGACTTTTCAAAGACTTTTGATAGTGTTGACCATTATTTCCTTATTGAAAAACTCAAAAATTAGTTCTTTTTGGTGAAAATTAACTGCTATTTCAGAGAAAGGTTTCAGCAGGTACATACTGACTACGGTGTTTCCACAGTTTTGAACGTTGCGTGGTGTTCCTCAGGGTTCTATACTAGGATCCTTGTTTTTGTCTTTATTTATAAATGACCTTCCTGAAATTCGTCGTGATAACTCTATTGATCTGTACGCGGACAATGCTCAGATTAAGCTTTCAAGGTCTTTAGGTCTCTTAGACGATTTTGTTGTGAGAATAATAATAAATAATACAAGTTTATTTAAATTTAATTTATCGTTCAATAATTTTATATTTATTATCCAATTTTTTGTTATCAATTGTTAAAGTACAAAACTAAAGATGTACATATTTCTTAAGGTACTTTCCATTTTCTTATGTCAATAAATTACTTAATTATAAATCTCTGTCATAAATTATTACAAATCATAGATTTCGTAAAGCCTGATACTCTCAACTCTCATATTTGTACTCGTATGTAAGTCAGTATTCTGATACTTTAATTTGAAGGTGGGTTAAAGTAGTTAGTAGAAATTTAAATGTATCTCTTCAAGGCTCATATTTTTTATGATTAAAGTGAGTGACTGTCAAAAATTCAATAGTACTCGTATTTTGAAAATCATATAAATCTTTCTTTTCGATTGATTCGTCGATTGAATTCGACATTCCTCCCACAAAAAAAAAAAAAAAAAAAAAAAATACAACATAGGAATAGTTGACATTGTTTTCAGTCTATCAACCACCCTTTAAAAAGTCTCAATTTATATTTCCAAAAAACTGAAGAAACGACTTCAAATAAATTTCCTCCTAAAACAATCATTATTGGGATTGGCTTCAAGTTTCATGGCCTATAAAAGTGAAATTAAATACAAAATTCATGTGTAACGTTCACAGTTTGAATTAAAAAAAAAAAATCAAGAAGAAAATAATATAAAATAAATACACACATGAATACATTTTATATTAGTACCGGGAAATTTATCCAAAGACAATCTTGACAAGTAAGTTTATTTTTTTTTCTCTGTCATTTCAAAAGAAAGTTTTTACAGGAAAATGTGATATTTTCGTTGGTTACGTGCCGTATAGCATCATTCTTGGAAATATTCACACATACATACATATTTATGTATATTGTTCATACTGGTATGTGTACGTTGTTAAGATATAAACAGTCTTCGACATTTACGATTAGGGATGTAATAAGAACCAGCATCACACATGCCAAGGTTATACAGAATCAACCTTTTGTTTTGAATTGTTTACTAACATTATTTTAGGTTTAATATTCGAATGTCAAGTTCATATCTACCAGCGATACTACAGTTACTTCTATTATATGTAGGTACACATGTATGTATAGAGGTGCGAGTATAAAAGTATAACCGTGATGTTATGACGATGTACTGTAATGTTTGTTTGTATATAAAACGTGTCCTTTTGCCCATGAAATGACACAAGAGACGTGGTAAAACTTTTTAAATCGCTTCCTTTTCACCCACTTTACTCTTTTTTTGTATTTGTAACTAAGGAAACAAATACCTGTATCCGAAAATATTAAGGTGGTCCCTACTTTTTTCTAATTTTTGATTTCAAAGGTTTCTGTTAAAAGCTCTTTAACGGTGTATTTAAAGGAATCATCGGTGGACAATTATTTGGTGATAACATTAGAGTATTTTGCTCTCTGTAGTCCATGCTAAATTCTGCACTAATTAAACACATAATGGGTGTTTTTTTTTAGAAGCATAAATAAATTGAAAATGAAAGATAAATCTATGCTCATGCTCAACCACACTTGTCTTCATAAATTGTAAACTTGCAAGTTCCCAATTTTTTAACGGGTTATTGCTTTTGTCAGATCTGCCCTTAAAATTTTAGCAATTTTTTAAATCCTTTGTATTTGTTTTTAACTTTTAGTTTTTAAATATGTATATATTTTTTTTTTCAAAAAACCACAGAATAGCAACATGTATTTTAAAAAGAACATTTAAGACGATTTTCTGGCTTTAAGTATAGTTAATTTTTTTTCTAGAAAACAGCTCAACCCACCTTACGCAGCGAGATATAGACCTTTTTTATTCTTCGGGTTCAATCTTCACCCTCCAGTGTTATGGATGCCAAACTCTATGTTGCTAAAAAATTTTTTCATGACAAGACAATTTATTCTATACAATTTATGAATGTCTGCATTTTGGAAATCATTAAAACTTCAAAAATGGATGCAAGCTCAACTTAAATTTGATTCCAAAGTCTTAAAATCTAAAATTTTCTTTAATTTAATTTTTGAAATGAGTGAAAAATCGCGGTTTTTGTCCGTTTTGCGTTTGGCACATGATGTCCAATATTTTTAATGTTAATAAGTTAACAATTCTGCGATGGAATCAGCTAAAGTGATATGTTATCGTCATATTTTTAAAATTCAAATGTCTTGTGATTATCACTTAAGACAGAACGAACTGATAAATTTTGATTGTCACATTTCGCAAATCATTTTGGTCTATTCCATTTCTAATCTTCTGAATGATTTAGCTGAATATGTTCATAACTAGATTGAAAGAAATGTTTATATTTGGAGAAAACTTAGCTCATAAAAATTTTCAAAGTTGTAAAAATATGCTAAATAACACCTAGGAGTGTCTAGACTAACGGGCCTACTTTATGGATTAAGTAACAGTCTTCAGAATGTTGGGTTGAAAATCGACGAAATAGTTTATAAACAGGATTTTGAAGGTCCAAAATTGTCCAAAGTTTGACATACTTTAGAAAAAATCTGCCTAGAAAAACTTGTTTTTGACCGTTTCTAGACTTTTTCTTACAAATCGAACAAATTTTTAGTGTCTAAAAGGTTTTGAAAATGTTCAAAAAATCACTAACGTTCTTTTAAAGCCAAATTGTCAAAATAATTCTCAAATCGGCTAAAGCTGTGATTATGACATCGAAAAATTTGCAAAATCTGAACCACCCTATCAGACAAATATACACACATAGCCATTAATGCCTTACCTGTTCCCATGTTGACACACATACCTACATAATATGTACGTACAAGTAGGTTTGTATGTGTATGAATTACATTTTCTGTCATGTTAAGGTCATAAGGAAATGTCAGATTCATATTGGCATAATAAAGGACACGAAATCTGTATTTGAAGGGAACCTTCTTCATATTATTCGACGAGATGACGAGTGTCGTCAGTAGTCGTCGTCGTCTTCAACATCGGCGGCTGTCGGCGGTGCGGCGTGGGTGTAAGAGAGTGTTGCAAGATACTGATATATTTATATGTCTTTTATTTACATTGTGTGTATCGGTTTGGGATGATTTTGCCTTTAAGATAAATTCAATATATGAATCTTCGTTTGCCAGACACAATTATTATATTGTCGTCCAAATTGGAAGGTTGTTTACTCCACTCTCTTTTGTCTATATTGTAACATATTCCTACTGTGACGTTTTGGAGTTCTTGACAAGCTGCTTTTGTAGGCAATCAGTAGTCACAGTCGATTATTATTATTGTTGTTAAAAATGCTTCTACGTAAATATTGACTTTTTGCTTAACTATACAAAAACCCCTGCAGAGATTTTGGGAATTTGGGGGTTTTGCTTCTGTTCCTTATTGATTTTATATGGGGCTTCGCTGTGAGTTTGTATGTCCAATTATATAATTGCCTTTCATTTCAAGTACGAGTATTTTTGAACATCAGCAAAAACAAAAATTCATTCCCAAAATACATAAAATAATGAACGAATTGTTATTTCAATGAATAAGTGTCTGAATACTGTAGGTAGAAAAGAGAGATTACAATAAAAATTGCTCAGAGAATTCATCAAAACCGAGGCACATTATTCTGCAATTTGTACGAAATTACAACACCAAAAGATTCTTTCTTCGACATAGCTACATAGGTACAAGTAAAAAGACAAACCCCCAGAACAGCGAAGTATAATGATTATACTGTAGTTTTTTGAAGGAGCAGGATAGCGCGCCCAGCTAGGACCGGCCCGGCCCGCCCAGCCCATCAGCATCATCATCTTTTCCGCTCGAACTATTTGCATTTTAATATTTTATAAGACCGATGCCGACGACGACTTCGAAGACGACGACGACGACTATGTAAAAGAATGACATTACAAGGAGCACTACTTGTAAAGCAAATGACTATTCCAAGGACGATAAGACGATGATAATGATGATGTTGTAAAAGAACAAGGATGAGGAGATGTATACTTGGGATGCATCTATATCGCATTATCTGATGTGCAGTGCATATATATTATATAGGCAATGCATACCTAGAAGGAGGAACCGAAACTTTGGAAGATGTTCAAAAATGTTTGGCAAAATTTTGTGAAGATTTACTCATTAGCGATGTCTGTCGTTGTTATTTCACGCTTTCAATTAAAAATGAAATAAATTTTGAATTGTTATTGAAACATGAAGAAGGAAAATCGTGTCTTTTTTTTTGAATATCAGATTCAGATATACACCATCATCGGCCAACATCATAGCCCCGCCTGCCTGTGCTCAACGATGCCAGCTTCCTGAGACGTGCTTTTGTGCGGTGTTATGCCAAACGATATCCGGAAATCTGCGGCGTTTTTTTTTTTGCTGGTGTCTTTTTTGAATTGGAAACATTTTATGAAAAGAAGAACTTTTAAAGCCATAATAATAAATGATTAAATTATTTTCTAATTAAAATAGTTTTAAGGAGTCTTTTCGTATTCATCAGATTTCAAAGGGATTTAATAATATATACGATAAAAAAAACGTTAAAATATGTGCATTGCACAATTTTCCAATGACGGTTTTTGTGTGTTTTCTGTTGAAGACGTTTTGACAGTTACACATTTCAAAGGCACATTTCTTTAACGAGTCATCGTAGCAACTTTCAAATTTCTATCGACCCAGACTTTCTGATTTGGGATTTCATGGGGAGTTCTAGAGGAAGCAAAGTTTTAATGAGCTGGTGGTTTAGTTTTTTTTTGTAGCTTCAACAACAAGCCTAGGGGTTCTACATTATTGAGTCACGGTCTTAGACATAAATTGTTTAACTTGAAGTTTGGTAAATGATACTCCATTTTTTTTTGGAAGACAATTCAAGACTGTCTGTGCATCATCATTATTTGAATGGCCGTCTGACATCACTGACAGTTCTATAAGCCGTCCGGTATGTGTCGGTCCGATTTGGTGGCTTAAACTCGTTCAAAGTGGTTGAGACTTCAACTAAGCCGAGGGAAAATAATCCACCGGTGTCAAAAGATGTTTTTTTCACCATGACATAACCCGATCGGCACATTTCTTCTATACAACTTCTATCTATAGTGTTGCGTCATTTGGGTGACATTTAGAACAGTCTAGTTGAATCCAGAACTTGAAATTTTGATCCTTTCTTATTTCGGAAGAGTAACTTATGATGAGCTGTACTTAACAGTCAATTTTCCTGATTTTTTAATTCCTTGGCCAAAATCCCGAGCTACGGCTTACGTATATTTTTTTCATCAATTAATCCAACTCTGAATAGGCCCTGTGGTTCCGGATCAGCTTAAATTCGGTATTTTTTTTAAATTCTTCTTAATTTCTCATCAACATCTGTTTACTTGGCTTTGCTAAAAAGACTGTATTGACGATCAAAGTTTTCTACCCTGCGACGAATCTTTTCTCACTGAAAGTATGATTAGTAGGTACAGAATTCACTTCTGCAACCCTACTGTGTATATTAAGCTTTGTTAGAATTTCCGTAATATTTTTTAATAATTTCTACACACCTGACAATTGGGAAACTGTGAAAAACAAATAGTTGTCATCTTAACTTAAAACTAAGAGATGTTAATTTGACAGGGTGCTGAAACATAGTAATATCAATTTCTCATTATTCCTGAGCCAAATAATTGCTATTTTTTTAAATACAAAGATATAGTATATACAGAGCTGTGCAAAATAATGGGAAATTTGTTTTTGACAAATGTTTCCCTAAACTAAAATTAATTTGTAAGGGTCGGACTGTGGCAGAAGAAGTTCCACTCCCGTTCGACAAAAAAAAAAAACAACTGTAAATCAGGGAAGCAGTAGCGTCATAGTATGGGGCTCGTTTTCCTTATTCGTCGTTGGAACGATCTTCGAAATGTTGGATATAATGATTAAGGAAGCTAATCGGGATGGTTTAAGTGATATTTAGCTTCCGTAAGCAATGGACAAACATGTCACTGAAATGGCATTTTCAGCATGACAATAATCATGGTTTTACGCATACATCAAAATAGGTGAGTTTTTGGCTTTCAGTTTTGTGATCTGGGGGCTTTTTTATTTCCTAGAGCTTAGTTAAAATATGATTTTCAAAATACTGATTTTCAATTATTTTTGCAGAATTCAGAAAAAAATAAATTGAAAAAAAACAAACGTTAGAAACTATAATTTTCAGCGGTAGAATTGTTTGTTCAGATTTGATTCTTATATCGTTTCTGAGTTTCTTCAAAATTTGATATAATATTATTTTGAAACACTTTTCTAGACAACTTTTAAGGTTCAAAAACTAGAATTAGGGGCTTTTTTTCTACCAAATATGAGTTGCCATTTTGTAAACATAATTTTTACGGATATAAGAAACACTCATATAAGGAAAACACTTACAAGAAACTCATTTTTACTCACCAATATCAATTTTTAGAATAAGAACGAACTCCTAAAATTAAATAAAAATTACTTGATAAAAAAACCTTTGTCAAAACTTTTTTTTACGCATCCTTGTAATACCACCCTTAATGACAGCTTTCCATTTTCAAGTGAAATGACAGCAGCAATTTTTGGAAACACTCTGCAAATATTTTGACATTTGACTTTTTGCTTGTACATAACAAATATCTCATTGTGTCCATTGATTTTATATAAGAAATTTTCTTTCTTATATCCGAACTTTTTTTAAGACTATTATCTATGTCTGTGCCAAATTTCATATTATATATATTTCAAATATAACTATTTGACAATACTTAACGCTAACACCAAAAATTGAAAAAGTGAATTTAACCTATACTTTATTCGCAGCAACATGTGGTGGTTATGCTATTAAATTGTAGCTTATATGAAGCGTTTGACATAGCGTCATCTATTGAATACTTACTCAATTCAGTCAATAGATGTCTGTATCTGCCAAAATCATTTGGAGCTAACAGATAATTGTGACTGTCAAATAATAGACAAATAATTTGCAATAAAATATTATTGCGATCATAAATTGAGATGTAAGCTATCCTATCTTTCAAGTTGGTTCAAACTGCACACGGTGTTCAAATTTGATTAAAATCGATTAAGTAGTTTAGGAGTCTATCGCCGACAAACAACTTGACAGCAATACTTTGGTAACACTAAAGACACAAATAAGGTCTTCAATGTATAAGCATCTTTAAAATCCTTCGAATTCCGTTGTGAGCCTAGCACAGAATTTCCTTTTGAGACAACCTAGTTAACGTGCAATCGAAAATCAAACTTGATCAAAATGCACACCAAGATCCTTGATAGTATTTACTCTTAAGAGATTAACATTATGAAAATGGTGATCTCGTTGCTCTTGAAAAAGTTCAGCTTAAGTTGATTGTAATTGCACCATTCCAGAAAATTGCTAATATCTATTTGCAGTAGTTCACAATCCGCAATTAAAGATGTTGCAAGATAATAATACCGATGGTAAATTATTAGTAAATAATATGAAGAAAAGTCGACCGGAATCATACAGGGACTTCGTTGACTATAAACTCTTGACATTCTTAAAATTCAATCTAAATTTTTTTGTGCCTCATGTTTTGAAAAAGTTCTATTTAAGCTATGTACATTTTGATCCTAAGAATTGCTGATAAATTTACATTAATATTGTACAAAAATTTGACTTTTCTCAACCGCAAATTGATATCATTGATATTTCTTTTGGTAAACATGCTGGAAACTCTTGAATAGACTCCCACTACGTCTTCTATATTCTCTCTATTCAAAATGCAAAAATGTTAATATTTTAAAATTTCCTGAGTATATTTGTGACTTCTACTCTTTCTCTGCCTAAATCGTCTATTGAAAAAATATTCAATTTCCTTGAAAATTTTTCATTTTACATTTCTACATACATACATACTTCTTGAATGTAAGTCCCTTTTTTTTTGTTGTAATTCAAATATATTACTGTGTAATAATTTCTACAACTCCGGATTGAATTTTGTGCTTTCTTCGCTTTCAATAAAACCGCATCCTTCACCATCAAAAGGCTCCGAGACCTTAGCCTTCACAAAGGTATACATACATATGTATGGATGTACATCTATACCAATGGACATCTTGTTCGACATCATCTATGAATAGCTTTAACTAATCCAATTTTCTCAACCAAACGAAAGAACAAAATTGGATCTGCATTTTCTATTCAGCAATTGGCTTCAATAATTCACAACCTAAAAATAACTGACAAAGTCATTCACCTTTCAAATCTTTATATTCGTGTTCACCATTAATCTGTCAAAAGCTTTTGAATCACACCCCGCCCCGTGCTATCGTATAAGTAGTCGGTACCTCACTTGGCCGACTGCCGACTTCGACATCGCATCTCGTACATCTTTAATTTCAATTACATTCATACATCCACCCCTTATCTCTTCCTCACGAATCTGTAACAGTATACATGGAATGGGAATGATGATCCTTGCTTGCACCCCATCTGCTTACAGCCCGCCCCTACTTTCCACTAATCCATGGATTCAATCTTTTCCTCCAATTCCCGGATGCTCTTGAGAGGCGAATTACATAGCAATCTGGATTGCATTCGAGATGTGTGTATCTGTATAGCTAGATTCTGGGTAGGAGTATTCGAAAATCGAAAGAAAGTCAGGAAGTAGGAACGAAAGTAGACACACAAAAATCTCCCTCAAGGGTTCAGCATAGAGTCAGTGTTTTTTTTTTCTCGATTTTTTGGTTGCCGTTTCGATTAAATTTAGGTTCGACAAGAAAACAGTATATTGAATCAGGAAAGTCAGGGCTTAAACCAAGACCAGGGACTACCATGCTGCGATTTCTTCAACGGAAAACTAATTGGTTTTTTGACCATTTTTTAATTTTCCTTTTTTTCAATTTGATTTTTCGCAGTAGAGTTAAATGTTTTGAAGAACGCTGTCGGCGAGCTGGCTGATATTCAATCTTTTTTTTTGGCAAACAAAACTTTTACTTATAGATAACGAGAATCATTTAATAAGTCCCATTAAATTAAATCACTGAAATTAAATACCGAAATTCATTGATTCTAAACTGGTCGTTTCGGTAATTCTGGATATCGAAATTATGTCTGACTCCCAAATTAAAATTTTTAACCAAGTACCTATCCTTATGTTATCACAGTAATAAAGAGGAATCATTTTTGGCAGAAAACGAATGGCTTATTTAAAAGGTATCAAGAGTAACCTTGGGACGAATTGTCAGTATCGAGAAAGCGGCAGTACCTACCCGTAAAAAAGTTTTGTGGCTTCACAAACAAAAATTAAATCCACACTTCTGGCATGACAGTCCTACGAACTAACCATCATCGGGCACTTATTAGTCAATTAGCTTTTCATTTGACATATAATAGATAGACTTTGCGGGACTTAACTTGAAACTCACATCTGCAAAACTACATCTGAAACTTAATCCCGATGACCTCAGTCAACTCTACGCAAAAATGTTGACCGGAAAATGATCAAAAACCATCTTGCTGGACGAGGACGATGACGCCATCTTTGACTTTGTTGCTGTATTAACCAGCAAAATCTGGGTTCCTTCAAGAGTCCGATAAAGAAAGCTTCTCTTTGTTTATTTCATGACGCAGTTATCATGACGAAGGAGTTCGAATTATTTTGTGGACAAAGCTTGACAATACCGAGTTCCAGGTACAATCTGTGGTTATAACTATAATGTACGTTGCTAAATGTCACAAAAGTAACTCAACTTTCAAAATTGTGAAAGTAAAATTTGAGTACTGATGCATCATCTAATTATTTGACCATTTCGGCTTCGTCTTCGTCAATATCTTGCCTTAATTGTCAAATATTGGAACCGTTGTGCCACAGATGCCTCAAAATAGTAGGTATTATCAGAATCAGAAATTTCGTATTTCGGAAGTTAGTTCTGTCTTCTAACCCTTAACTACGAATTCAAAGTTCATTGCAAATTAGTCAAACAAAACTTCCCGAAATATTGAAATACGAGTAGTTCAAATAAAACCATTCTCTGTAAACTCTAAAATGTCCTTTTGGATCAGAATACAAATACGAAACCCTGAATAAATAATGAAAATTCCCTTAGGTAGGTATAAAGGAAAGTTTAAACATTTTGACTAAAATAACAGACGAACTACTAACTTACACCTTTTGATGGTGTTAGTGTTTGAAATAAGGTGGTGTATATCCTTCTAAATAGTCATTTCAGTACCTACTCATTACAACGTTAAAAAAAAAAAACTTTTCAAAACTAAACTGAATCACGTATAAGTGATGTATGTCATACAGGACACTGACCAGAACCGGAAAGTCCTGCATTAGGGTTTTATGGTTTTAAAATTTGTTTAAATAAAAGTTGTTTTAAGTACATTTTATTATAACTTTGTCGTTTGTCATTTGTATAATATTTTAATATGTTCGAATATATTTGTACAGGAATGATCACATTTGAATTTTGGTCATAATGATGATATGTATGTATAGCATCATGGTAATCGGACAGTGGAGGGAAGTTGTGCTTTTTTATGGTAGATATAAATAAAAAGATAAAACTTTAACCTACTTAAACAATAAGTCTGTTTGAGCTCTTGTACATATGATACAAGCTATGCAAACTATTTTTCTTATATTTAAGTTAAAGTTAAATTGATTGTAATTACTTATGAGGAGGAGTTATTTTGTCTTTTTTTTATTTTGTGCAAATTAAATAAATTGAAATAAATTTAACTTTGTTTATGTGATTAAGAACTTCTTGTTTTTGTGGTTTATAATTAATATTGGCCTTGATAGCTTACTCAAAAACATTTTGTGTATTGAGAACCATTTAATGAGTTTTAAGTCAGTATTTAAAAAAAAATACCGATGCTGAATTGTTCAGGACTCTTCTAAATTACTCAGGCTGAATTTGACTGATGACATGGGTCATGTTGAATTTGACTACCCCTTTGGACCTAATAAAACTTCAGGAAAAAACCCATAACAGTGTTATTAAAATTCACACCAGTGACTTTTCTGGGATGCATTGGACCTTCTTGTATTAAACTTTCATCCCAAGTTCGAAAAATGAAGACGACTTTCGGATAAAATTTCGAGTCAGTTTTGATTGGCTCCTCAACACTTTCACGTTCAGAGACAATGTTTTTAGAAGATCTTTTGTCTTTTTTGACGAATGTACATACATTGGTTCGATCCTTTAATTATTTTGACGTGAGGAAGTATGTTGCTCGAATAGAACACAAATTTTTATAAATCGTGTTTTTGAACGCGTTCATTTAGCAAATAAGTCTTAATAAATGACAGGCAATTTGACAGAAGTAGATTAGACAAGATGACTGCTATCATCTGCCAAAGTCTGCTTATTTTGCAAGAAGTTTGTGAACAAAATGGTGTCGCAGTTCTTTCTTCTTCTTGGTGGAACTATTGCACGGTTTTACGTGATTGGTTCACTTATTTTTTAAATCGCACTTAAGTTCTAGATTAAGCTTACATTTTCCCGTCTTTACTCTTACTAAGTCCAATAGTAGATATAAATATTCGTTGTGATTTAATTTACCTGTTCTGTTTCACATCGGCAAAAGCCACCAATTTTGAAATTGGGTTGACCTATTTTTTAAAGAGAGTTTATCTGATGGCTATAGTTTTGAATATGTTTTCATGTCGAAAACATAAAGGATTTTGTAAGGTTCCATGAAAATATAAAGGATTGTGTAAAGTTCCAGGATTAATTCATAATTCCCTCTTTCATTCATTCGTTTTTATTTGTTTATTTGATTTTTTTTCCAAGCACATAACTCGAAAATTATTTTCATTCGAATGTGTTCTTTTACAGCATGAATGCAAAAAAAAAAAAAAAAAGAAATGTAAAGTAATATCATTTAGTTTTTATGAATTGCACCCCCGAATGACTCTTTGGTGTATGAATATTTTAGATGGAAGTACTCTAAGTGAGTTATTGAATTAGCTTAATAACATACAAGGGTATTTTGTGTTCTTTAAAAATGGCAATCTACTCGTATAAAGACTTTTTAAAGGTTCGTGCAGCTTCGATGTGAGTGTTTTTGTAATACTATAAGCAGCTTAAATTGAATGTAAGGGAAAATTAAAGGGATAGTCATGGAAGAAAAAAAAATGAGATTTTTGTAATGGTTGCAAAAATTATCACAAAAAGCGAACTGCACAGTATATTTATTATTTATGTATTTACGCAAAACTAAAAGAAATTACTCAAGTTTGAGTGTTTATTGATTTTAGAAAGGTCATAGAGTCTTACTCTCCAACTATCCACTCAGATCCATTCTCATATTCTTGCTTCATTTGGTGTTCCCCAAGGCTGCCACTTAGGTCCTCTTCTTTTTAATTTCACCATAAGCGATATATAGGCGAATAGGTCAGGAACACGTTGTCGATACCATTATACGAAGGCGCAAAAGTGGCAGTAGATTGGACACACTCTTCGAAAAGGTAATGCCTGCATTGCGGGTAATGCAGTAAAACCCACTCACATAAGAAGGAAGAAGAGTTGGTAGAACGAGAAGCACGTGGAAGAGTACAGTTGAGGAGGAATCTACGAGATTCAGAAAGAGCTGGAGGGAGATTTTTTTTTTTTAGATTTTTTTATTTATTCATATTTCAAAAGCTTAAAAGCTAAAATACATCGTTGGAAACTGCACACGAATGGCGCGTAGGAGTACCTAGTTGAGGCCTACACCAACGGAATTTATAGGTCTGAGGACTCATGTCATTTATAACTGTGTTAATATACTCTTTGAAGAATTTTAGTGAACTATTTCTAATGGTTTTTAATAGGTATATCTCCTGAATCTATCTAAATTGTTTTATATGAATCTCAAGTCCGTTAAAACTATTTGCGATGAATTTGTTGCATAAAATTTGATTAAAAAGGTCGATTTTCAACTTTCTTGTCAAAAATCAATCTCATTCCCTCGTCCTTTAATATTATTTAACATCAGTTCTTTCTAACAACAAAAATTCTATCTTAAAGTTTTCATTCAAATTCAATCAGTGCTTCCGAAAATTTGTGCCAGCTTCAACTTTTTAATTAAAATTTACCCTTTCCTAATTCTTAATTTGAAGACACAGCTCCTACCTTAATTTCCACTTACACTTAATTTTATGAGTAAGTCATTTTTCCTCTGACAAGACAAATGTCGCTTACTTAAGGCTAACCTCTAAGGGGGATGAAATATTTATGTAGATCATTTCCTTCTTTGCAACAATTTGATTTGAGTGACATTCGACTATCATACAATTTTTAGTCAAAAATACCCCAACTCATCTTTAATCAATTCAAACCCTTTTCTCTGTACGTATTTATCCGTCGTCGTCGTCGTCCCTACCTTTTCTTCACTGCATCAGGATATTCAGGACAAAAAAACAACCTCTTAAAAGTCTACACCCGAGCTATGTATAGGCCTTTTCTGCCTTTACCCTCTACCTTCAATATTCATTCGACAGGTAATGGTAGTCGGTCGATATGGCAGCATAAAATAAAAACAAAACAAACCAAATGAAAAAAAAAACTTTTTTCTCCCTGTCGGTCGTCGGCAGTCCCTATTAACAAGCCAAATCCATAAATTGACGGTAATAGGTCATTGAGCTGGGTACTACACACTGACTAGACATTTATTGGTGTCATAAAATTGGCATTTCACCATCAGGATAGCTAAAATATCCTCGGTGTTATAAGTGGTGTTTTTTTTGCTGTTTTTGTTGATGTATTTAGTTAAGAAAGAAAGCCCTCAACAACAACAAAAAAAAAAAAAACAACAACAACTAATTGAAAATGATATCCTGACAAGTCGTTTAAATGGCATCGAAATGAGCCATTGATTATAATATAAAATTAAATATACATTCCAGACAAAAAAAAAAAAAACGACACTCATTGAGAAGTTCATTGATCAATCGACAATCATTCCATTCAATGAAAGTGTGAAGGTAAAACCATCAGGTCCATTCCATTGGTCCTACTTCTTGACACTTTTGAAATGTCAAGAAGTGCCTCATCTCATATTGATGGAACCATTTTCGTTGCGTTTGTGGTATAAGTCCTATAAGGTCAAACTTATCCTCTTTTAGGTCACAATTACAATGACAATGAATACGACGTACCAATTCTGTTGAATAATTCTTTTGATATTCAATATCAATAAAACACCAGATTCTTGAGAATTCGATTACATTGCCAGCAGCATTTTGCCAGAAGCCATTAAAAGTTATTGTTCTTCAGAACACATCCAATCGATCTCTGTGCGACAACAGTTAATGCAAATGTCATTTTTCTTAAAAGTTTGTTGCTACTAACAAATGGACAGTGTCACTGTCATGTGTGCTGAACATGCGAGGTTATTGCTCCTATAAAAAAAATTTCTTGTTACAATTTTACCAACACACAATGACGAACAACACCTACGCCCGCGCCCCAACTGTGAATTTGAGGTGAACTTAAATCTGAATTCTACCGATTTAAGTGGAATTCAAGAGACTACTGGATACATAGGGTTTTCCAATGAGAAACCTTAGTTTTCAATAGCACCTTGACCATTTGCCATAATATTTATAATTGACGTCATTTATAAGTCCATCAGGGACATTTTTTTTTTTTCAATTGTTGATTTGTTGAAACCAATTTTCGATGAATTGTTAACAATTGTTGTTTCGTCGTAAACTGATTTTTCCTTTCATTTAATTCATTATTTTATTTTATAATGATTTCGAACAACTTTAGTCAGAAGGAATTATTGGCATAATGAAATGTTTCAATAAGAGGCAATTTCATCGAACTGATTTTTTACTTTTAACTCTTATGTGGCTTCATCTTGTTGGAACTTTATGTCATTAATATCTTAAAATTTACAACGTGTCTCTGTACCAAAAGTATTTACTTACTTACTTAGGTTCTCAGACCTATACGAAGTCCGTTGGTGTTCCCTACCGGGACATAGGGCTTCTACTACTCCTACGTGCCATCGTGTGCGGTTTCCAGCGATGTGTTCTTGTACCAAACGTGACTGTCATTTTTATCAATCAAAGAAACGAAATACTGTCAATTGGCAAAACCTATCCGTCATGACAACTGCACCAAGTTGTGACGAACTCTAGAATTACTTACTTGAAATTTCTGTGACACATTTTAATCATGCAATACATGCATGATAAAAACGCGTTTTTTACAGAATTTTTGACATTAACAGTTTTTTCAATGCTTGAAGGAGGCGTTCACATTCTGATACGAGTATTATTAGATTTTACTGACAATATCAATAGGTACACATCGCTAAGACAAAAAGTGCAAATTTTATTCGATATTGAAATATACTCCATTAACTGACTTAAAGATATAATGACACTTAATCATAATTTAAAATATTCAATTCCGCTAAATTAAAGTATAATAAAGTAAACATCACTAAATTAAATTATGAGGTAGCAAAAGTCACTAATTTAAAGTCTGAGAAAGAATTTGACACTTAATTACAGTTTTAAATAGAAAACTACTCTTAATTTAAGAAGTTATCCGTTGTTTTAGAGCCAAACCAACTGAGGAAAGCCGGTAAAAGTTTAAACAAGCTAGGAAGGTCTCCAACGCTCATATCCCAAGGACCAAATTTTTACATGACCAACTATCAAGCCAAAAAAAACTGCAATGCCCTAAAGGCAGTAAGAATTTTTTGGTCATTTGTAAAAAAATGACGAATTCTTCATCGGTTCCTACGCTCTTGTAGTAAATGACACTCCTTTCGTTAGTTCTCGAGGAAAAAGCTAAATTGTTTGTAAGGCAGTTCGCCACAAATTCCACCTTGCCAAATAGTGTCATGACTCCCTCAATTCTCGAGCGCGTTAACTCTTCTATAACATCTTTTGTCGTATTCGTACAGCGTCGAAAGTTCCAAAAGTTCTCAACATATTTAAATCCGCTGTCCCGTATGGTATCCCCCGATATTATTCTGAAGAGGTACTCTGGTAAAACCTTTGCGTAAGCTTTTCCATCTTTCCTCTTCTTCTGGGCTCGTTCCGAGTAATTGGAAAACAGCTTTTGTCCAGCCAATTCCCAAAAAGGCGAATCTTCCTCTTCCTAAATCTATCGACCGATTTATAAATTATCAGCTCAAGAAATTTCTTGAGACACGAAAGATTCTTAATTAATGACCGGCAGTACGGCTTTCGTAGCAGACGTTCCACTGGTGATCTGGTGGTTTATCTCACCGAATAGTGAAACAAGTCTTTACATCGTTTTGGAGAAAGTAAGATTATTGGACTTGATATATCTAAAGCATTTGATAAAGTCTTGCTCTCTTATCGAAAATGCGTGCTTTCGGCATCGATTTTGAATTACAGATTTTCTTTCGAACCGTTCAATACATGTTGTATTGGCTCGATAAGCTCATTGAATTCCGATTTAAGAAGCATTGTAAAATGGGTATAGTAAAAAAACCGTGTGGTATTTAATGCTTCGAAAACTCAATGCTGCCTTGTATCGGTAAAGCGAGATAAACCCCACTTGCCACTATTTCTGAGTGGCACTTGCAGCAACGAAACCGAACATCTTGATATTCTCGGTATGTGTGGAACCATCATATACGCGATGCATGTCGCCAAAAATGTCGCAAGATTTTTGGGTTTCTTGAGACAATGAAAGAAATACTTCTCTCCCTCTAATCTGTCTATAATCTATAAGAGTTATATACGTCCAAAGCTTGAGTTGGTATAACTCACATCTGTGGCCTGGTGCTCCAGCTCCAGTAACCTACTTAAGGCTCTTAGATAATATTCAAAAAAGAGCATTTAGAATGATTGGTGACGGCAACATTATTGATTAATTTTCGTCACTTCAACACCGTCCTAATATTTCTTTCCTCACCCTTTTCTGCCGTTTTTTTTAAGGACTATGCTCTCGGGAAATATAGCCAGCTGTGTTCCTCTCCTCAAACAATTCAACCGTAATACTCGCGCCTCTAGAAATGCCCATCAGTTTACCCTTGAGCCCAACTTCGGCCATACCGTGAAGTCCAGAGATTCGTTCTTTAACCCCACTAGGTACACGAATTGCAATCTTGAAAAATTCCAAACCAATGTACACCGACACCTCCTTTCGAACCCTTCCTTTCCTTCTTAAATGCCACACTGTGCCTTCGCGTGTTGAAGGTATTAATAATCCTTTGTGTGTGCCCGAATTATAAAAAAAAATAAAAAATAGATGCCAATACCTTACTGCCTTCACTAGCATCACTGTTAACAACTTTTAGCACATTGTCAGTTTTGCGCCATTTAAATCCTTCTAGAATAATTCCAACTGCATATTCTTCTATCCCAAGCCACAACTCAAGGCTTGGGATGTACATCAAAAACTTCCCTTGATTTTCTAATCCACAAAGAGCGAGAAAAGTCACTTAATTCAGCAAGTTCCTACAACACGGGTAATTTGACTTTTCCTGTTAATTACTGTACCAATTTTTTTTTTTTGGTCTGGCCTTTTTTTAACTTAATTTGATTTTCACCTCAAGCACAACTATCGAACTCTGCACTTTGTCCTTCTTATTTCTATTTTCTACGTGTTTTTATTTTTAAGAAGAAAAGGGCAGGTTTGGGAAAGAAGAAGGCTTCCGGATATTCTTATTATCGCACATGCACAGAATAAAGAGTGAAGGTGAAACCTGGGTCTAGAAGAGCTACTGACATTTTCCATTTATTCCGAATGGATTGGCTTTGACGAAATCGTACAAGTGGAAAATTTTCGAACAAGACACAACATACGGAACGACACTGTTACAACGGGGACGACGAACGACAGACGACAGTGCACGATGACGACCGACCGACATGACAGCCCGGAAGGTTCGATTCGAACCCGATATGTGGGAGTAGGTATATCGAACTGACAGACGTAATTTTATGTTGTGTATATATTTTTAGTTCCTGTAACCTTCCTCTCCGTATATTTAGATTTTTCCAACCTTAATTCGTTCCGTTCCACTATATCATAATAAAATTCAAAGTATAGTCACAGTTAGGGAGTCAGGCAGTCAGCCAGCCAGGAAGGAGGTAACATCGACTCCAATAAAAAAGGAAAGGATGCTTTTGCAGGTTAAATAAATTGTTCCATGAGCTGGCTGTGTACGGGTTTAGACTTTATAGTGAAACAGCAGCGGAAGGATACATCTGCACAGCACATGTGTGAGGCTCAGGATACACCATACACCTACCTTCCTCTATATATCGTAGATGAAACTAAAAGCATCTTAAGTTGACATTTTTTTTTTTTTGTCTTTTTGTTATTTGGTCCTTTTTTTCATTCGATTTCTTGAGGATTTAGTTTACGCTTCAATGAACTTAGGTAGGTATTGGTATATCCCACCATTGTTTGAAGAGTGAGAAGGAGTAGAGGAGTGTGTCGAAGGGAGTGAAGAGTGTTAAGTTAAGCAAAGTCAGTTTATGTGGTGGAGGAGTCAATGAGCCATGGAGTTTATATAATATGAAGGCGGAATTTTTAAGCCATGGCTTTTTTTATTGTATTTACTATGAGCAGATATTGTACCTTTGTGCCGCCCCGTATAGCCACCTTGTCGTCTCCATTGTGCGTCGCCGTCGCTATCGATGGTATTTAACTTGGCTTCTCAAGCCTGCCTTCTCAAAAAATATTTCGAATCTATATGTAATACATAAATTCTATATTTTACACTTATCTCGATTAGGAAGGGGTGGAATTTTGTGTAGTCTTAGAAAGTGATATTTATTTGGGCTATTTCATCCTTGGCGAGTCCTTAAAATGCGTAACGAATGCGAGGTTATAAAAGCTGGTTAACCGCGAAATAGAATTCGTAAAAATCTTCTTTTTTTTTTAAATGTTTTAACCAAAAAAGGTAATAATTTCTAAGAAGGTAAAATTTATAGTTTAGCGTTATTTTAGTGCTTAAAAGACTAAAACTCTTAAGTCGATTTAAGAAGGTTTTAGCTAGTTTCTTTGTTATTAACTATTTTTCCTCTTATCATCTCGGTAAGAAATTTATAATTATTTATCTGTAAAGTAGCTCCTCACTTAAGATTCAAAGTTTAACACTTTCTTTTTTTAAAACTATGAAAATTAAATTGTTCTTTTGTATAAAAAAAATCCAACCATGAAAAGTAATAACTTATATGATATTTTAATGCGTCAAGTAGTATTATTAAATGGTAAATCTGCAATATTTTTTAGAACTGTTCAATTAAAATTATAAGAATTTTTGGAAATGTGTGGCAAATCCAAAGTTTTCAATTTGTGTACCATAAGGCCTAGTTCTGTAGGAAGTTTAAGGTTCTGCGATATTGGTAGTTAAGTTTGGTAAAGGTGGAAAGAAGACCAGTACACTTAGACCATCAATGGTCCATTGCGATACCACATAGATCATAAGATCCTCCTACTCGTTGAATCATTTGAAACTAACAATAAAGCGATTGAGGTCTGTGTTAATTAGATCCCTGGGATCGTAGTAGTAGAAATCTCTGAGGTATAGTTCACGTGTTTGTGAAAGTGCAGGATAATAGCAAAGAAGATGAGGAACTGACTCTTCTTCTTCCTCATCCATACAACTTCTACAGAAATCATTTGCCGGAACTCCAAGTCATAAGGCATGTCTGCTCATTAAGCAGTGACCAGTAAGGCGAACAGGTCAGGAACTTATCGATACCATTATACGAAGGCGCAAGTGGCATTGGATTGGTAATGACTGCATTGCGGGACAGGCACTACAGTGGAACCCACTCACACAAGAAGGAAGAAGAGTTGGTAAACCGAGAAGCACGTGGAGAAGAACATTTAAGGAGGAATTTGCGAGATTGGGAAAGAGCTGGAGGGAGCTGAAATACATCGCTGGAAACAAAACACGATGGCGCGTAGGAGTAGTTAAGGCCTTTTGTCGGGCTAGGGAACACCAACGGACTTCATAGGTCTGAGGACCTAAGTAAGTAAGTCAGTAAGCAAGTAAAGACACCTATAACGGAGCTAATGTGCAGTCTTCCAATCGAGATGAGTTGCTTTGACAGTTTAGCATCAAGCTTTGGCCAGATTAATTTTGTTGCCAGACAAGTGGATGTGTTAGACCACCTTTGATTCAACTTGTTTTAGAATTAGTTTACATGTAGAAAGTGTTATACTACCCAGTAGGAAATTTTTAAAAATTCACCTCATAATCACCAACATTTTCCTCGAGGAATGGAAGCTACACCCGAGGAATTGGAGGTGAAAGAATAGGTGAAATTAACATTGGTTGACATTGGCGTTCACCAAGTGATTTTCTGGGTGACTTTTCAAGAGGAAATCACTGAGTAACTGCATGTGGGTAATTCCCAACTGAATTAGAGTGAAAGAAAAATTGCCTGAATGCGCATCAGTGATATCACTTGCTAAGTGGAGTTTGTGAAATACTGGGCATTTACGCATAAGTGAAAAATGTGTAGAATGTATACCAAGGAAATCACATTTCAAATGTGAATCGTGTAATCATAAATGTATTTATGTTCATGAAAAAGAACATGATCATTGACCAGTTATTTCATAAGGTAAAGAAAAGAATATTTATCAGATCATACCTTCGGATACAAAAATAAAAATACAGTTATATATGTTTTATAAATAATAATTTTCTTATTATTACTAAAAAATATAAGTATGTTATTACAAATAAAATAAATTAAAAAAATGATGACAGGAATACAGCTGGCTTGTTCTTCCATTTGTCAACAGCTCTCTTGAAGTGCAGTTTTAGGATTTGCTGGACTGCTTTTCCATAAAGTTGGGCGGAGTACCTAAATGTCGATTTAAAAAGCAACAAACACAAAACAAAAACACGTTAACAATTTTTTCTTAACTTTTTCATTGATCGCACTTTAAAAAACTTGAACCGGAATGTTTTATAATAAAAAGAAAACATTACATATGTCACATTAAATTAACCGCACGCGTCGCCGTCGCCAAAAAACTGCAAATTCCAATGCTTCTATCTTTTGCCTTTCTCTGGAAAAAAACAACAATGCATGCAATATAGAAAGAAGAACCCTATCGCAGGTCACTGCGCATTTACATCTATCGCAGTTCTTGGAAACGATCTTATTTGCACAAGCAGGATAGAAGAACTGTAATAAAAACCACGAACATCGCATTTCTATTTAGGTGACTCCCCGCATTACTACTCATCGTTGAGATCCTACATCCCTTTGGAATGTATGAATTTCCGCATTGTTTTCCTCTAAAAAATCCTCGCATTTTTCGGGGTAGGTTTTTGAATTTTGATTTTTCCCTTTTTGAGAGGATAAAGAACAACAGAAGACCTAGCTCGGTGGACGAACTCATGAATCTATGCATTCCTGGCCATCAGTGGAATCATCGTACGATCTTCTTTACTGAAAAATGTACGGAACGACATCAAGTAAAGTAAAAGAAGTGGTAGATTGTATGAGCTGATGAAAAAGCCGATGCCTTTATTTAAGGAAATCAATACATGCTGTTCCTCTATGACTAGATTAGATGAATTCATTGATGTTTTCACCAAAAATTTTCTTTGGTGGAAAAAATTCCTACTGGGTAATATTAGATTTGTTATCTATAGTAGTGGTAGAAGTGTTCCATATTTTGCAAGTTCGTCTGCTTTGCAATTACCTGGAATGTCTCTATGGCCCGACATCCAGATTAGGTGAATGTATAATTGATCTCCACCACAGATGATCTACAATTTTGGGCTACTATTGAATTAGTAGAGACAGATTCTAAGGATCTTATGGCAGCTTGAATATCCTAGAAGATGCGTACCTCAGTCGACGATATCACGTTTTCCCTGAGCCTAGATAGGACTTCTTTGATGGCAAGAAGTTTTGCCTGAAACACACTACAGTATTGGGGTAAACGCAAGGAGAGACTTAGATTTAGTCTGTCTGAGTATACGCCTCACCGCCTCCAACTCCCTCATCTGTTTTGGATCCATTAGTGTCAAAGTTGATGGCTTCTCCTGTCCACGGTGGCTCTATGTCCAATGAGGATCTAGAGCGAATAGACACATTGAAGTTTTTATCAAAACGAAGAAGAGATGTGATGTGGTCGACGACATTGGTAAGTGACTTAAAATTGTGATGGATTTTGCAATCGATCAATTTTTGAAGTTTTGTTTTTTTAGAACCACTTGTTTTGGTGGTGGGAAATATTGTAAGTTTGAATTTTCTGAATTTTTCCTTCCTGAGGTTAGAAGGGGAAAAAAATTGCCAGAGTTCTCCGTTTATCAAGTGTTGGGGCCTTAAATTTTCCTTCTATTTTTTCTGACAAAAGATAAAAATCAATATGACAAGTTCGACTGCCTGAAAAACAACACCTCCATTCAGTTTTGCAGTTTGTTATTTGGAATAAATATTCGGATTTGTGAAAGACAGTATTCCATCCTAAGAACTTTTTATTGTACTCTTTATTACCTACATATCTTTCTGCTTCTTTTTATTTGTGAAGTCTGTAAAGTTAATTGTATGTCTTTCTGACACTTGAAGCTTCCAATTCTTTAAGATTGCTACATTTTTCCGTAAAGGTATGCAAAATGTTATCGTTTCGTATAGTCAGTTTGTACTGCGTATTCATTATCAAACCAAATCGCTGGAGTATTCTTATTGCAGACTGTCAAGATTACTTCTGCCTCTATTGAGTTCGGCTACGACAACGACGCACGGTCTTATAATGCAAGTATTTTCATCAAATGAAACCCAGATGACTCTGTTGTTGTACTTAAATTGTATACAAAGTACCTGCTTTTTGACCTTGCCTTTACATCTTTTCTAAAAGCTCTTTCGGGTGTTGTGACCCGAGACAAAATCAAGGATAGATCCTTTAAATGTTGCCATCTCCTGAATGTTGCATAAAAAGGCAATGTTGTTTCCAATAAATTATTATGAAAAGTCCAGTCTTTTAAAACTTTTTATTTTTTTGTTTGCAGTTTCTTTTAAAGTTATTATATGTATGGATGTATTCTTAAAATCGACCATCAAAAATAAATAGCCTGATGCCTTTTGAATTTACATAAACCAAAACTTCTCATTCAATTCAATTATCATTCCACCATTAAAGTTAAAGTTGTGGTTGCTATTTTTTTCTTCTTCTTCATCTTCTACTAGATGAATACGTACAAGTACATTAATATAAATTTTAACATTCATGTCACCTTGAGAAACATTCATAATGGAAAAGTTCTTTTTCTTGTCGCTGAATGACAGAAAGGAACCGAATCAAAAAAAAATTTAATTTTTTTTTTTTACAGATTTTGGCGTTGTCAGCAGAAAATTCAATTTTTCACACTCCAAGAACTCTTCTTTCTACACGAGTGTTCTTTTTTTTTTGATTTTCTTTGCTTTGCTTTATGCGCCAGTAAATTCGTTGGGCTAAATGAAAATGCTCGACCAAGGACATTTATTCAATTTTTTTTTTTTGTAAAAAAAAAAACTTTAAAATGAGTTAAATTATTACAGACCAACAAAATGAGGTTGTAAGTGTGTAAGTGCATGTTAAAAAGTAAAAATGTATAAATATTGAGATGAAAATGAAATTATGTACAGACAGATTTCTGAAAATGGGACTTCACTTTGGAGATGCGGA
Organism: Scaeva pyrastri; assembly: GCA_905146935.1. NCBI lineage: Eukaryota > Metazoa > Arthropoda > Insecta > Diptera > Syrphidae > Scaeva > Scaeva pyrastri. The sequence goes on along the minus strand of LR989927.1, from coordinate 40,239,161 downwards.
TTCGTATAATTGTATTGTACTTCAAGATTTTTGTGTACTTTATTGATTTTTTTGAGATAATTAATGTTAAGTTGATGCAAATGAGAGCTAAAACTTAACATTAAATTTTCAAGTCTGTGATTGTAGATACAAGAATCATGTTCCGTTCAAATAGGTGATTTAAAATGTTCCTGAAGTACAACACAATTCGTTGACTTTCGGTGTTCTGAACCATTTGAGAACAGCCCGATATATCTAATATAAGTTCGTTATTTTTTACTAACGGCATTTTTTGGTGTAATGGTTTGATCGAATGACTTTAGTTCAAAGTTTGACAGGACAAAATTCTCACAGCTTTCCAGAGCTTTAATTACATATGTATCTATAAATACACAATTTTTGTTGTGTTCCTCATGGTTCAGTTTTGGATTCTTTACACAGTTTTCACTCACGACTTCGCCAGACCCCAACACTGCGACACAACAATATATTTGTATATATTGTGTATATTTTCCGCAGATGCAATTTCTTCTATTAGGGGCCTGTTATAGCTATCATTGGTTTTCATCATTGAAAATTTTATTTCGCTATTTAAAAGTCAAATTCTTACAAAAGAAAATACTCATTTTAACCAATAATTTATCTGGAAGTTGAATTTTACTTTTTCAATGATGAAATCGTTTTCAATGAACAGCTGATGCTTGATTTTATGATTTAGAACAAAATCGTTCCAATGAAAGCATTCCATTTTCCTTGTATTCCCACCTGTCAGTTACTCTTTCAATGATTAACTCTAACCTCAAATGCTTGGAAATTTTGTTTGTTTACTTTTTGTTTTCTTTTGAATGATGCAGTTGTACCTACGTACGTCGTGTTATAAAGATAATTATATAAATATATTTTTACACAAAAATTCAAATGATGAAAACCAGTGATAACTGGCCCCTTACAGAAAATAATTTTCAGTCTGCTGTAAATGTAACTCACAACTAGTTTGCTGATTGGAAAATAAATATTAATGCTTGTTAGACTCAGACCATCTTTTTTACTCGAAAAAGAAAAGCCTGTTTCTTACCAAGCTCCATGATCTTTATTAATGATATGGGAAATCTTCTACCAATTATTTAGGAATAAACCTTAATATCAAAAGGATGAATTTAACAATTGAAATACTACATACATATATCCTTTTATCAAACGAAAATCTAAGTAAAGTAATGAAATTAAACTTTTAATTTACAAGCTATCTTTCAGGCAATAATGTTTTATGGTTCACCAGGCTACAAATATCGCAAAATAAAATACATACATACCTATATAAAAATAAAATCCTGCAAATGTTTCTTAATCTTCCTTGGTGTTTTTCAACAAGTTAATTGCAAACATTCACTAACATTGAAATGGTACACGATAGAATTTCAGAACTCAATGAAAAATATATCTAATATTTCTTGCATATCTTCCGACAATGCCTTAATATCAAATCTAGCTTCATAGATATTTTGATTTATATATGTATTGTTTTGCCTGTCTATGTAGGTATTCTTTTTCTTTGTATACTAGAATACCTGGCAAACTTCGTCGCGCCCCAATTTAATGCAGGAACTCAAACGTTAGAAAAATATACTTGTTTCTTAATCGATTTTCCATGCAATTTTCTATTAATTTTCCGTATTTAAATATATTTTTTTTATAAATATAAAAATCAAAGATTTATTAACTATAAACTAACTATTCATTCTCTGTTAGCAATCAAATTAGCTTTGAATTTCTTTTTTGCATTTTAAAGAATTCTTGAGAAATCCAATATCACACAAATTCAGTTTTCTGTCAAAAGGACACCAAAAATGAGATATTTGTATTTGAAATTTATATTTCTGGGAATGCAGAAAAGCTATTAAAAGGAAATAGATGAGGTTTCCTACTCTTGTTAATAATAAATTTCCTTTTTGATTGACATTATATACATTTTAGAAATGTCAGGAGGTCATTAGTTCTGATTTGAACAGAATTCCCGCGGACATGAATCCGCTATTGAATGCTAGTGTCTGAGCCTTAAAAAAATCACAATAAACCCAAATCTTTAAGTCCTTCGGCCTTCGAATTCGAAACCGTGTCATAAGCATTTTTTTCTAATTGAAACTAACTCCTCGGATTGCGGATTTTGACGTGAATATATAAGTATTCTTTTTATACATTCAGATCCATGGTCGGGAACCCTATTATCTGACATTTATATTAATCAGCTCTAAAAGTTTCTATAAGCTAAAACCGCCAATTTCTTATTTGACTCTTCTTATTTCAGTGGCCGTAAAGGCTTCTTGAGTACAACTGCCAGTAGTTAAAGTTTTGGTTAGTTCATTGTACTGTTTCTAAAGCATATGCTCTACCAAAGTTCAAATTGCTTGTTGGTTGATTAGAATCAATTCCCAAAAAGAGATATGGATTAAATTACTGAAGACACTTGACTTTAAATATATATAAAAACTTAAAATTCTTAAAAATAAGTTTCAGGATTGATTTTACCAATAATTGATTTTTGTGTGTAAAAAATGTATCGTTTGTCATGCTTTCAATGGTATTTGACAAGTTACATTAAAAATAGCCCTTTTATATATAAAAACAAACTTTATTAAGAAATTATTTTCATTTTTGTAAAAGTCTTCATGGTTTTTTCCTGTTCTCTCCATAAATTTAATTCTACGAATTTGGATTTATATTTTTCTGAATTTGTTTAAAATTCTATTTAATTCACCATTACATTTGAGAATCTATCACAATTCGTGTTTTCGTTTGGCAGATAAAGTCAACGAGATCGTTAAAAATCGGACTTTTTTTTTGTTGAAATAGGTAAGTTAAATATTTTTGAAAAAGCTCAAACTGACTTTATTAAGTTTTGAAAAATCCTATTAACATTTTAATTTTCATAAAAATCCATCAAGTTATTATCTAATTGAAAAGAATAACTGTCGTTTTAATAACTTAATATGTATCATGAGGCATAGGATTATTGAAAAAAAAACATACGTTTCGAAAAACATTGATGAAACAGAAAAGCTCTCAAAAATGCATATCTAAACAAATATCCCGCCATTTTGTCATTTGACTTAAAGTCGTAGTTAAAAAGTCACATTGCTCCAACACCGCAATCAAACAATTTCGAAAACATTCCACAATTCTTACCGATTGAAATTTATTCATATAAAATCATCAATCAAATCACCGTTATTTAAAAAATAAAATAAAAAATATTTTCCAACCTTAAAGCACCATGTGATAATGGCGGAGCATGTGCTCAAAACTATCCAGAGCTTATTGCATATATTATCATCCACTCAACGATAAGCAAACTTCCCCCAGAGTAGATATACATACATACATATGTACATAATGTAGGTAAAGTAATGGTGTGTGTATGTGTATGTGTACCTTAACTGTAAACAATGAAAAGCATCAGGAGCAGAGTAGCAAAGGAATTATGCAGAATAATTTGAGATAATTTCGTTAAGCAACATCACAATGAAAATATGCGGGTATTTACCTACCTTTAAATTTTATTAAATTAAAATCCACGTCCCTGGCCCATTTGTGAGGGAAGTCATATCCTTATGCCGCTCCGCGCCGCGCCGCCGAATTCGAGCCATGCCAAGTTGAGCCGAGCAAAGAGGCAGGACAGAATAATGTTCCATTGGGGTGATGGTGAGGGGTAAGGGTGAAGGTGAGGTCGTATACGGTATGTCTATTATACAAGGATATCACTTTAATTCCAACGCCAACCCACCACATCGATCGGTTGCGGAAGGTCTAGAAAACGGGAAGCTCGAAATGGAGCTGGATCTGAAGCTGAAGCTGAAGCACACATAATCATAGCTTATACGAGTATAACTGTAACGAGTTCAGACAGAAGGCAGAGAATTTATGCTTTTCCCTCCATGAAAATATTTTTTTTTCCTCGTCTCAAAAAAAAACCTTCAAGAAGAAAATGTTTCGTTTTCATCTATAATGCACGGGCCTCGCGTGTAAAAGTTAAGATGTCGTTGTCGTAGTCGTACCTTACCTACCTGGCGTACCTACATACAGGAGCGGAGATTTTGTTTGTTCTCCTTGGCTCTGAGTCGTCGTCTAAGGGTATGGGTTGGGTATGAAAGGGAATTATAGGTATTTTCCATGAATACCTTCAGCAAACAGAAATAAATCTGAAAATCTCAGAATCTTTCCAAGGACGACTGTCAGTGCCGAGTTCGCCGTGCGTCGTCGTCGTCATCACAATATATGTATATGAACCCGAAAAATTTGCATGAAACGTTTAAACGACATACACAGCTATACGGGGATAACGTAAACTCGGAATTATTTTTCACGACATATAATTGAAATAAACGATAATGTGGCGAGTAGGATCAATAATTGCCTTCATCTTATTTTCTTCTAATTATTATAATATGCTTTCCGATTCGATGTGGGGTTGGGAAGGAGTTTTATGAAATTTAGGTCGCATTTAGGTGTTGCTATGCAAACAATACTAAAAGCTTATTTGTATTTATTTTTATTACCAGCTTATAGGATAGGAAGGTACCCGACTTTATGAGGAGTTGTTTTGAAAAATATAAACTTGTACTTTTTTAACTTTTCACAAATTAAATCTCTTTCCATTTTTGCAATAGCTCGATGTCTTCAAACCAGTTTTTATCTTTTTTTACGAATTGTTTAAAAGAGTATAAGCAATGACTTATGTAAATGTGATATGTGCCGAGTTTTAAATATTTAGTCTTAAGGGAGTCCATGCGACTTGAACGCCATTTCGAAGCTTAAAATAGTTTGGCAATCAAAATACTACAATGCATTGCTGACCTGACCTGGAAGAACGATTCCAAAGAAGTTTCTGTATAATGAAATTTACGTAATCTACCTCGAAATATTGTGGCAGGAGTTAAGATTGGTAGACAATGGCAGGCTGGTCACCTGCCGGGAACGCCAGAATGCTAGAATATGCTTACGTTAGTACCTTTGGATAGACGAGGATGTTGCTCAATGTCTTGTGAACCCTTAAAGACTGAAGGTGGATTAGAGCACCAATCTTAAAATTTTTCTTAACTAAAACTCTTCTTTTTCGAAATTCAAAATAATATTAAATCAAAAGTCTTTTTATGATGGATCCAAGTATGTAGGTAGGGGAAGGCGGGGCATAATGGGCCCCTTAAGGACTAAGTTAAAAATATTGGCCCTTTTTGACTGCGGTAAGGAGCCCCTATTTTAGCAATGAAATTAAAAAAAAGGAAGTATTGAATATAAAATGTAATAGATAGATAAATACAACAACCTTCTGTTCAAACGAAATAATCTTTCCATAGTTCTAACTTAAGGCTTCACCAAAAAATTTAATTTCCTCTCTAGCCCTTCAACGTTTATATGCCTGTTGTTCTTGATGTTTCGTATTTGTCAAAAGTTTCCATTAAAAAAAAATCACACCAATTCTACGATAACTTCCATCACGAAGCTAAAAACTTGCATATAAAGGTTACCTTAAGCCAGTTGCGTAGTTAGACCTTTGGGATTCTTTATTAATTTTCGAAATGCTAAATTAATTTCCTCACTCCAAATTTGTTCAGTCTTGAATAAATTTCGATTTTGGAAATAAGCTTTGATTGTGGAAAATGAAAAACTAAATTCAAAATCCTAATTCAAGATAAACTTTTTCCACAATACATATTAGATTTAAGGAGAAGAAAATGGAGGCTACAAATAGAATGTCAGATTGCCAGTTGGAAAGAAGTGGCCCTTAATGACTACCTTGAGGAATACCTGATTGGGTATTTGACTCTGTGTTATTTATTATTGATACCGCTGATAACTCAGAAGTTACGCCCCTGTCTCCAGTATACATAAATGAGCATATGTGTGTTGGAACTTAATAGCTTTGTGTATTTGAAAGCTACGCAATTTATGTCACACCCGTCTGCTGTTTATTCATCACACAATCACATCATGAAAGCTAATTATAAAGGGAATTGGAAAGAGGGGTTGGAATATGTGATTTACAAAATTAAATCAAGGACTTTTTTTATTTTTTTTTTTTTTTTCTTCTCTGACTTTCTCCTGCTACTGCTGTTCCTTTTACAATGCTGCATGTGTTGCTTTGTGGCGTTGTCTTGATTAGGTTGCTTTCTACGCACATTTAAAATTATAACCAACTCATTTAATTTGTGGCAAAAATGGGGGAGCAAGTGTATATTAAAAGAAGGACACACAAACGTACACACGTATATAGACTTCTAAGTCTTAGAATACAGAATACAAAGTATATATTACAAAGCATAGCAACCAACCACTAGATCAAAAGCAACACATCCTGACTTTTTTCTCTTTCAATTCCATGGAAACATCATGAGTGTGGTGATGGGAATCATCACATCAGAAGGCGAGGATTCTGTTTTTCCATATGTTCTTTTTCAGTTTACCCATCCATTGTAACCTTACATTTTCTCAGGAAAATTATCTGGAAAACAGGTCCGCTTTAAAAAAATACACGGGAGGACAAAAAAGAATATTTCTCTCCATTCCCACCACGAAATTTCATCCAAATTCGACTATGTCTCTGGACTAAAAGAGACAACATTTTTGTACACATATGACATACCTTCCTCAAGTGACGAAAAGCTGGAACAAGAATCGAAGGTGTTGCAGGAAAAACAGATCTATTATATCCATGGGGAGTAAGAACCTCTCCGTCTACGGTCACGGTCTTATACCAAGTCAGATCTTTTATTATATTTTTTTTGTTTTTTGAAAAAAAAAAACGTGTTCCAATGTTTTTTGTTTTGTTATAATTGTTGCAAAACAAGCTCTATAATAATATGTGTTCAAAAACACGGGTATTGAAGTTTCTAGAATTTGAATATAAAAACAAATATTATGCACAACGACTCCATGTCATGGGAAGACCTCATTTTAAGAAAACACCTGTTGGTATTTCATTTTCCAAGGTTTATGTAAAACAGAGGTATACTGGGACTGTTTTTTTTTTTTGTTGAATGAAAAATATTAAAATATTAATTTATCTATGAATGTTTATAATACACTTGAGCAAAGGTTTTTTTCAAATTTATGAAACATTTTCGATATGCAGCGAAAGTCATAGGGTTAAATATACATATTGGCTAAGGCATTATAACTGTGTTATTTTTGGCCTTAAAATTATGAAATTTATAAATTTACCTACTTTGAAACGAACCTCGCTCTTACCTGATGTAACCAACGGGGTCAAATTGAAATTTTCTTGACAAATCTCACGGTCCCTAGAATCTAGATCCGTCATTTGTAGAAAGATGTCTGTGGGTGCGTGTGTGTGTACGTACGTTCGAGATATGCTTTTTCGTTTATGGTATCTCAAGAACGAGTACCATAGAGATATCGACTCGAATTAAATTTCGACAGGTTATAACTTCACTAGGTACAGCAGTTTAAAAAAAAGTGAAAATTTTGGTTGGTATCACATATCTCAGAAATAGATAGCACCATTGACTTTAAATAAATTTAATTATATACATCGTAATATGATACCGATTTTGTACAAATTTGGAAAATTTTCAACTTACCGTTATTTTTTTTTAAAGTAGAAAAACTAAAAAAAGGTTTTTGTTCATTCAGGGAAAAATGACATTATATTCAAAACTATTTTCTACAATGTGAAATGATGTTTTTAAAATCTGGTGAAAGTTTAAAAAAAAAAATTAAATTGACAGCTTTTCTTACAAAAAATAAAAAAGTACAAAAAAATCTACCAAAAATTGATAAAAATTGTTTTTTGACTCGAATTCATTCATTTTTTTAATACAATATACAATTGTTAAAATGTTAAAATATGGTATAATTTTGACAAATATCGAATTGACAGTTTTCTTACGAAAAATAAAAAAAAAAATAAACCCAACATTTAGCGAAAAGTGTCAAAAATTGTTTTCGACTCAAATATCTTAAGAACCAATGATATTGACTTCAAATTTATTTTATTTTCAACATAACATATTTGTCAATAAATGATACTATTTTATTGTAAAACTTACTGATTGGTCAAAAAAAAATCTATTTTGGTGACCTTTGTTTTCAAATGCATTTTTTTCACACGTCCGTCATGGCGTCGGATCGAAAGGGACTTTTGAAAAATGGTTTGTAATAGGGTTCCCAAACATTCATGCCAATTTTTGTGCGAATTAATGTAACCTTATCCCTATTTTTGAAGCTAATTTGACCGGGCTATTCACAAAATAAACTACTATCTAATCTTCCATAAAGCAAAATAAGGAGAGATTCCCACGATTAAAATACTGAAATTTTAGCCTTCTACAATCTAGAGTTTAGGACAGCTGATTCGTGATTCAATAAAGAAAACTCGTGAAGTCAATTTTTAGAAAAAATTAGATGAATACCCCAAGTTTATGCTAATCAAAAAATCTATATTACCTATGTCAAAAGTCCCAAAGACCTAAGTTCCTTCATTATTAATTTGTAAAGAATTAAAACTCCTGAAATCCAAACAACATTACATTGATTCCAACTTTAAATCCTAATATTTCAAAATTGAAAAAATGAACTTAGGGAGTTTTAATAGAAGATACTGTGACGAAATAATGTAGAAGTCACACTTTTCAGTCAACGAAGTCACGTTTTTTAAATACAATTGATTTATTATTACTGAATATTTTATCAAGAATTTCAAGAAATATATTTTTTCTTAAATCATTTTTCAAAACTACTTATTTACATGTGTCAATTGTCAAAATCATTTTTGAAATCAAAAGACATTTATCAATAATGGACATGAATAAATTATTTCCTTAATGTCTCTTGTCGAAATTTTTCTTAATTCCTTGACAACTTTGTATGAATATTTTGCCAAGATGGGCCGGACTGTTCAAAGATGAATGATGCTTTGTCACTGTAATTCGCAAAAATTTGACAACCGGCACTTATTATCACTTAAAGCTGACAAACACCAAAACCAATCATTCCAGAATTCAGTACCGTCCAGAGATCTTCAGTTGTTACAATCCAAACTTTATGAGGCAAATAAACCTATACCTAACGAAGAACCTTTTATTCACTACAATTCCGATCATGATGCGTTCCAAGAAATCATAGACTTTCGGACTTCATTGATGATGATTGGAAGCAGCGTGGTCAGAATTCAAGAATGAAGGATCTCGCCCAAGGCTCATTAAGTAAGTTAGTTAGCCTTCTCTTCCATCCAAAACCGCCAATGAAATCATGTTTGACAACGAAATATCTGCCAAAAACTTAACAACGTTGATAAAGCCTTAAATTAGTCTATTTTAAAGAAATTCTAACCAAGGACCAACAATCCAAGATGTAATTCAGAACTCACCACAAAAACAGCAATTACTTCCCCACAAAAGAAGGATACGTAACGTAGGTATAATATTCATCTGAGCGAATTAATAGAAAGCCACATGAAACTCAACTTTGAACCAACCAACCAACAGGAGAAAAGAAAAAAAGAAAAACCTAAAGAAAAGAAAATCCTTGGTTCTTCCTGGTTTGGTAAGGAAGAAGGAAAAAAAAACTTTAAAAGAATTTTCCTTTTCTTTTGTTACATGTATTCGTACGTTCGTCGTCGTCTTGTCGGTCGCTCGTCTCTCGGTCTTTGGTGTGTTCTTCTTGCAATGTTGTCGGTTAAAATATTATTAATACGCCCTCGTGTGGCAAGGTACAGGAAGAAAGAATTGTTTTTGTATACGTATGTATGAGTGGGTTTAAGGCTGGTAAAAGACAGACTTGAAAATTTAAGTGATGATAGAGAATCCTTGAAAGTAATTTTGACTTAATAATGAAGATAGTTTCCTTGAAAACAAAGTGGTTGTTGTTATTAGAAAACAAACCGAGTAAACCAAGTCTAAGTACAAACAGGTTACTTTAGATCGGTTTTTTGTTGTAACTTTTTTGTTAAGTGGTTGGTACTTTACCGATATACTCGTAACTCGTAAATACATAGTATACAGGACCACCACAACGCCAATGGCAAGAGAAGAGAAAAAACCCAAGAAAACTACTTCACAGATTCGAGTACGAGTTTATGTACCGACGCACGACGATCTTGGAATTAAAGAATACATACATAGAAGGTTTTGCATATCCTTTAAACCATTTTTAAAGCATTTTGTGAGTGTATCTGTGTAAAGTATCCTTTAATATGTTAGTCTGTTTTGTATACAAACATAACATCAACCAATTTGTCCTTTTTTTTATTTCTTCTTAAAAGGGTCCGTGGGACTTGGTGATTCTCCTTTGACTTGCAAATTATGTGGTACGTTATTTTGGGGATGGGCTTTTGGCCATGAAAATTCCTTACAATAAAAAAATCTGCCGTCTATTGGAAGAGCAACTTGAAGACTCATTTAAAAAAATAAATAAAGAATTAAGAAGAGCACCAGAAATAATATTTTCAATGTAATAATAACGAGTTTTATGGAAATGTTGGGAATTTTAATTAAAATTAATTTGTTTTGTAAATGGAAAGGGCAGTACTGGTTATGTTTTGTCTTTGTATTGCTTTTTTCTTTTGCTAAAAACGAGAAAGTTAGTTATTAGAATGGAATTTATCCTTTGACGTCATCTATTTTGGTTGGGGTTGATTTCTCAAGAGTTCCAAGAGAAGAAATGATTAAGTCTCAAACGAAGACGACGCACGAGACGAAACGATTCTATCTACAAAACATCAGATACGATAATGAGACGAGACTGTTTTATATAGACTCTTACTGTTTTCGTTAATAATAATTGTTAATTTTGATATTAAAAAAAAATGTGGTACCTATAGATTGTCAAAATGTAAATATCGAATTTCACTTGATGTTCTAAGAAATTATGAATTGATTTTCAAAAAAAAACAACAAAAAATCGAAGAGCAGCAAAGCGCTTTCATGGTCAAAACGCATTTCCAGCAAAATTGCTTTGTCCAAGGATGTATATTGTGTAGGCTTACGTTGACCTGGTATTGTCTCTAGACACCAGATTTTCTTAATTGAAAATGAGTCATGTTACAGTCGATGTAGATCGCGCCATAATATCTATTTTAAGATGATGTTTTCATTGAATCTAAAACCAAAAAAGGAAAGTTTTCAAGACATCTGAATTGAGTTGTCATGTCATTCCTCTCAAATCCAATAATCTTTGATTCTACTTATGTCAAATCTTGTGTAAATTATGGCAATAAATTAAAATAAAAGGGCACTTGGTCTGCATCATTACTTGCATCGAAGAGTGTAGGAAGCTGTAATGTTTCAGACTTCATCTAAAAGTGTCCATTCTCCAAATTGGTTATTTTGTTATTATCATATAAATTACTATTAATTTGTATTTTGAAAAGTCATTGAAACCATATCTCAATTAGTAGCCATCTTTTATATTCTTCACGTTAAACTACAAATTGTTCCAAGTTATTCTTCTGATAACTCAGCAAGTGTTTATTTATGATGAATGAAAATTGGAGCCTAATAATATCTCACAAATATTCCGAGAACATACAGAAAACATTTCCGAGAAAAAAAAAAGATTTCGAAAGATTTCCTCCACACACAATTTTCATAACTAGAATGTTGGTAGATGCTGGCAAAAAATAAATCCAAACCAACAACTATTGTGTGTCAGTATGGAAGACGTGTCGCGTCGTCCTTATCGTTGCCACCCTCTTATAGTATTTCTAAGCTTTTTGTTTTCTTCGAATTCTTCTCTAATAAAGATTACCTATAGCCGAGAAAATTGTTTCCCACGAAGTTAAAGAAGTCGAGCTCATAATAATCTATCGTATTTTTTTTAGTGCTTCAAGGATATTCAACGAATTTACCCATAATAGTCCTTGTACAACAAAAATTCCAAGGAACAAAATTTCAAAAAAAAAAAATTAAAAAAATCAAAAGGAAATGGCAACTGAATTCAATTAAATTCTCATTTCCTCTGTCTTTTTCATTTATATCTTTGAAATTGTAGTCTCTCTTAATTGTTTCTCCTTCGTTTGCATAAATCTTTTCCTGAAATATAGACAATCTGTTGGATGGATAGTTTTAACCAGCTTTCGTATACATATGTATGTAGATTGTAGGTATATTAAAAAAAAAAAAAAGGAAAAGAAAATGAAACACTAATGCTCACTTAAAACAGACAACTTTAATGAAACCAGCTGTTCATTAAACACGCAAGAGCCAAGACTAAAAGACTAAGGTCAATTCCAAGGAATGAGGCAGGTTTATATATAGGGGATATCTACGGTATATGAACGTTATACCTACCTCGTAGTCAGTGATGGCGACGATGGTTGAAGAGATATGTACGGTACGTACACTCGTAGTCTTCTCTTTTCACCAGAGAAGAATTAATTCAAATTTACAAGGAAATTTAATTATCCAACGTGCGCTTATACTAGTGCAAGAGTGGAAAAAAATTTCCCTTTTCTCGTCTGGACTTTTTTTTTTCGTTGTTTTTTTAATTCGCAATCAATTGTGCGAACTTGAGAAGATATTAATATTTCAGCTTTATTGCAGAGAGTTTTTTGATTGATGGCCATTGAATTTGCAACACAAAGTGGAATTTAATGAAACCAGCAGATATAACCGAAATACTTAAATCGGAATTATTGGGTAATAAGCGTTAATGATGTACTTTTTAGCGGTAATTTTTGTTGTACGAGTATAAAATCGTGTCGGAAAAATTAGCCTTGCAAAATGTATGTCCTCGTATTTTTTTCTGTTTCATAGGCTGATGCCTTCTCAACTGGAAGAAAATAATGTGAATACCATTAATTTCTCCAGATAGTTATGAATTGGGGAAGGAGATACTTGAAACTTGAGTACCTCCTACATGAATATATTTAAGTAAGGAAGTAGTTTTTCTTTCAAAAATTTAAAGAAGTACGATTTGTTGATGAAACTACGAGATTTTCAGGACCGAATGACGTTAGCTGAAAATGAAACAAGTTGTTTCGTTTAAACAAAACGGAGAACCTGTTAAAAACCTAATTTTTCGAACTTGGTTCTTTACTTCTGGAAAATTGATATTTTCTAAGATTTGTCCCGATGATCACCTAATATCGGAGCATCAGCTTCAAATTAATAATGCTATGTTGAATGCTCATTTGCTTTGGACGGCCATCTGTTGGTTCCTTGTTTAATCATTTCCTAACTGACGGTTCTTTGCGCACAAAAACATGACAGAAACCTCCATGATACGGAATAAATTTAGTTTGTCGTAATCAACGTTCCTAAATATTTAATTGATAATAATTAAGTGGCCATTGTGATAATTCACACAAATCATGAAAGCAAATCCACTGTCGGTTGAAAGAAACCTTGTGATTTAAGCTTAATGTCACGCCAGGATCTGAAGTATTTGAACTTTTTCTATGACGCGAATCACGAACCACAATCTAACCTCTTAACAGCTAAAATGTCGAAAGCCGAGAAGTTGTCTACTTAAAATTCAGTCAGTCTTGTTAAATGTGTTGATTTAATGTATTTTAAATATTTTTAAACCATTTGCAAACTTTAGAATAAATAATCTAAACTTTACTAGAATGCTGTCAATTTCTTGCATTCAGTTCTATTTTAGTAATTTTACCTGCTTTAGACTTTTGGAGATTTATGTTGATGTTTCAAGGTTTCATCCTACTTTAACTCATGAAAAATCTATTTTTTCAGTCTCTCTTCTCTATAAGTCGCCTCAAAAAACTCCAATGAAAACACAGTGTTCCTAAATCAAACGCCACACAGTGGGCGACTTGTATGGGAAAGTGGAAAAAACTCCATAAAATCTAAACCACTAAACCGATTTTGTTGAAATTTTCTGGAATAATACTCAGTTTCAAGAGAAATTTTCCCTATTAATTTACGCCCACTGACACGCCTACTTATTGTTCATTTCAATAAAATCTAAATCTTTAAACCGATTTCAATGAAATTTTTAAGGTTGATAGTCAATGAAAACAAAATTATACTATTAACTTCCGCCCACTGCCACGCCCAGTTTTTTCTCCTTTAATGTAAACCCTTTTAAATTTTATTTTTTTGCATCGATGTACTCTTAGTTCGATAAAATTTGAACTACTTGTACGATTTTTATGAAATTTTCAGTATAAGGAAAAACCAGTGGATATTTCAATCCACCTATAAAAAAAAACATTTATCTAACCAAGGTTATTGTTTTCAGAAATTAATTGGGGAAAAAACGGCATTAAAAATGAAACCATTCGTTTTCATTCAATTTTAACAATTATTACCGACATATCTTCTGATATCTGTCCGCCTACAGAGGCAAACAGAGGAAATAGTTAAAACATTTTTTGAATTTTTAATTTCGGGAAAAATTATTAGTTTTCTTAAAATGAAAAATCAAATAAATCTTTTTTCCGCTAAACTTGCATCTCATATCGTTTATCAGTTTATTTTTAATATATTTCCAAAAAAAAAAAAATTTGAGTCGAAACTTATATGATTTTAGACCTTTTATTTACATAAGTTTTCACTATTTTTCAACTTTGAATACAAATTTCCACGCCTAGAATTTTTTTTTTTGAAAAAAATGGTTTCATATCCTGCAACATATTTACTATAAGAAACGATTTCAACATTTAAAAAAATCCAACCTTCATACCAATTAGTTTTTTCCACTTTTTCCCCACTGTGCGCCGCCCCGCCCCGCCGTATGACAAAAGTACAATTCCAATGAAGAAAAGATTATATCAAACAAAAAGGAAATAGAAGTTTTTACCGGAAGTCCTTCTTCTTTAAATTTTTTAAATATTTTTAAAACTTTTCTTTCCAGGCGCTGGCTGAATGCATTCATCGAGTTCGTCTTGTTCTCTCATATTCACATATGCATACAGTGTGTTGCGTCAGTATAACCGCACGTGTAAAAAAGCATTTTGTAGAACATTTTAAATGGGAATGACACCTAGGCCTAACTGTTCTTTTATTTGGAAGTTCCGGTCTTCCTTGCCGCCTCGAACCGGGTGGGATTTGAAGATTCTGACTCGCTGAATTGAATTGAATTTCTGGTTTGCTAAACTTTTCATGGTCAAAAATAAATGAGAATCACGGTCACCACTGATGTTTTTGACATTCCTGATGATTGTAGATTACCTACTGTTTTGCTATCTCAAAACTATGTAAAACATTCATATTAACTGGTGAACATCATTGTCTGAGTCCACTTATGTACATAGAATTGAAAACTTGAAATTTTGTAGCCCAGAGGAAACAATTAGATTTTTCAGTATGACACATATCGGTCACTGTCCTGGGATAGGACTCAAAACACAATTTTGCCACAATGAGTAGGTTGGGTTAAAAAAAGAAAAAAAAATCGTATGGGAGGGGGCAGGTCTCAGGTCTATACCGCTGCGTTAAGGCGGGAGTGGTAATTTTACAAAATATTGACTTAAAACAGAAAAAAATTATTGCTAAAATGCAGTCTTACTTAGATTTTGACAATTAAAGAAAAATAAAAATAATGTCCTATTTTTGGTCTTCTAATCATTTAGCGGATGGTTCGTGTCGTAAAACAAAGAGATTGTTTTTTTGTATTTTTTGTTTACACACATTTTTGATAGTATCATTTAAATTTTTAACTTCTAATAATCTTAATTGAAAAGTGTTATGAATTGTTTTCCAAAATTAACGCAATATTTGTATACCTCGGGTGTATTTTGAGAAAGCATTGACTTATGTAGATAAAATTAATAGATATAGATATTCTTTATCTATATCTACACTAATATATAAAGCTAAAGAGTTTGTTTGTTTGAACGCGCTAATCTCAGGAACTACTGGTTCGAATTTGAAAATTTTTTTTGTGTTGAATAGTCCATTTGTTGAGGAAGGCTACAGGCTATATAACATCACGTTTCGAACAATATTAACGAAGAACAAGTGGAAAATGTTGCAAGAACGGGGAAAATATTCATCTTTGAGGGCTTCCGTTGTTTGTTTCAACGCGCTGATCTCGAGAACTGCGTAATCGCATTGAAAAATTCTTTTTTCTTTGGATAGTCCATTTTTCGAGCAAAGTTTTAAGCTATATAAAATTAAGCTACGACCAACAGGAGCGCAGAATCAGTGGAAAATGTTGCAAAAGAAAAGAAAATTTTTCATCTTAAAGAGCTTCCGTCCCATTGTCAAAATCGGGTTGCAGAGAAAATCCGTATGTTCTTCTCACATAAGAACTTAAATATATTTAAAATATATTTTTTTAAACATAAATTGTGTAACAGGTTGAACTAAAGGTTGTGAAAATTTAAGGTGTGTTTGCAATACTGATACAAAGTAGACCATCCTAGTATTCCGTTACGTATGTACTTCATAGAGTCGACTTGTAGGGAGATAACTCTCATTAAAATATAACCACGGGATTTCCTGCATGGGACAAGTTTCAATAAAATGGCTTACGACTTCATTTTCTAGTCTGTTGCAAAAATTACAGATTTGAGGTAGGTCAGCTCTTTAAAAATGTAAATAATAAAATCGATCTGGAATTCGTTTCTGAAGGTAATTGGTGATTAAGGTTCCTATATCGAGCCCTTGACGCAAAATTATCGTAAGCGACATTTTTGTCGAAAATGCGTTTTTTATCGAAACCACAATTATAAGCCATAACGGACCCACCTGTTTTCCTTCAAAATATAATCTAAAAATATCTTAAAATCATAATTATAAATGATAAATTTTAACTTTTTGTGAATTTTTGCGTACAAATATTTAAACAAAACCTTCTCCTGTAAAATTTGATTTTTGTCAGGTACGATAATTTGGCGGTAAGGACTCGATATGTATTCCTGAACGATCGATGTAGAAGTTCCTCTGGCTAGATGCTGGGCGTTAATCTTTTCATCTACTTTTGCCGTGACATCTGAAAACATGCCATGCCATTTATCAACGTTTGACTTCATTAGCAACAAATGAGCTTCATGGGATTGGGCCATTTCATTCCATTCCTTGAATCGAAAGGCGTTAGTTTGTAGAAGTCTTAATATGATAAACTTGTGAAGATTTCTTCCACTTCTTTTCATCATTCTTATCAAGTAATCGTAGTTGGCATTATACCAGATTCCACATAGATGGCGTTTAATTTGGCAGTTTAATTAAACGTTTGGAGAAATATCTCTGCACCGTTTCAAAAACATCAAACTTATGACTTATGAATATTCATAATTTTTCTCATGCCAGTGGTCTGGGTTCAATTTCTGATTGTGCCACCTGGAAGTTTTTCACGAGCACATCATTGCCATTTCCCTTTAATTCAAAGTATTTTTTTCTTTTTTTGATTCTACAAAGTTTTTTCTCAGTGCACTTAACATCATTCAATTTTAGCTTGAAATGTGTTCTAGAAGTCACTTTGAAATTTAAATACTTATAATAATTCAG
Organism: Scaeva pyrastri; assembly: GCA_905146935.1. Classification (NCBI taxonomy): domain Eukaryota; kingdom Metazoa; phylum Arthropoda; class Insecta; order Diptera; family Syrphidae; genus Scaeva; species Scaeva pyrastri. Next base: position 40,221,756 of record LR989927.1, on the reverse strand, counting down.
AATTAAGTAACTCATATATGAACATAATATATTTTTTTTGAAAGAAATCACAATTTTAAAAATATAACCCACCTTCTTACCTAGACCCATCCTACATATACCCACATACAAATTTATACATTTATAAACCTCAAAATGAAAACATAAAAGCCATAACCTATAAAAAAGAAGTATATAAAGCAACAAATCTATCGGAACTTAGCCCTTAAGTGACACAAAGAATAAAAAAAAAACTTACACAATTTATACAGTTAACACACAGAGAAATGATTCTTTGGGAAAATTGCCTTCGGAAATATTATTTCCACACAAATGGGTGCGCATACCAGTAAATTATATATCATTGTAATTCTTTATTACATTCGTCGGCCCATAAAAAAATCCACTGCCATTTCCGTAGTCCATCCGTATAAAATTGGAGGTACCTTCCTTGGTACAGGCAGGACATTTTCAGATTCGTTACCATTTTAAAAGGTTAAAGAATAAATTCCAAGTGGATATCATGACAAAAATATGCAAATGAAACATTTTTTTTTTTTTTGAAAAATAACAAGAAAAAAAGAATGAAAAATAAAAACCAACAACATTTTGAAATGTCAAAAAAAGAAAAAATTAAAAAAAATCTTTTGGGAAATCCTTATTAATAGTTGTGCGAGAGAGAGTTTAAGTTAAAATGTAAGATGAAAAAAACAAGAAAACTGAAAATCAGGAAAATATTTTTCGGCCTAGGACTTCGTTCAATCAAGTTTCTGCCCACTGCACACCGTTTCGGGGAGTTAAATATTATAAATAGGCAATTTCCGACCTTTTTGTTGGTGAAACATGTCCTCTTTTTAAATGCCTTGTATAGTAGTCAGCCGTAGCTGTGCTTGTATTGTAGACACCTTAAAATGCAAACCTTGTGGGCTGTGGCAAGCTCAAGGACACTACACAACGCAATGTTAGATATGGCCTAGTGAATATATATTATAATTATAGGGATTCCAACTAGATGGATGGATATGTACATATTTCTGTTTCTATAAAAAGAGGTGGTTTCCTATATAGGGTCACGTGATGGAATTAAGTGAAGACATAGGGAGAGCATGACTAGGATTCTAAATAAGCTGCTTAAATTGCAAATCATTTAAGGATCACATCACATCCCATCCTCTGATGGTTAAGATGCCGCTGAATAGAAATTTTAATTTTCTTTGTATCGAAATTTAAAAATAATGAAATGATAAAAGAGACCAACAAGCAGGGGGGAGGTCTTGTCTCTGTCTATAAAGGTCCACCTTGTCATTGTACCTATACCTACTTATACGACTTTTCTATAAAATGTAAATCAACTTACCTTAAATATACTTATCCAGACAACTTTTAAAGCCTTCCTTGATTAACCTTAAGTAGATAGATTCTTAAGTTATTCTTATGGTAAGTCCATAGCAAAAAGTTCAAATTATCACATTCGTAAGCCTATGACCCTGTGTTTAGAAAAGTTTTTCCAAGACGTATAGTATCTATACCTATTATCATCTTAGAATTTAATATTCCTAGTCTCGAAAATGGAGACAATTTCCTATCGTAGCCCTTCCCAACTCAGGGATGGGAGATGGATGCTAGTAAGCTAGAGATAGTTTAGGTTAGGTTATACTCATATTGTGGATAGAAGTGATTTTCATGAATTATTTATGAAAAATTAAAATAAAGTTTTTGAAAGTTTTTGATTTGCCACCATTTAACCGCTGCTGATGCTGATGCTGATGCTACTGCTGTCGCTTGAAGGATGATGTCCTTCGTTTAATTTATCTTTGTCTCCAGCCTTAAAACTTCATCTATGTATGTTTGTATGAATGTTGTATTTGTATGAAGTTTATGTGTGTATGTATTTCTTTATCTATTGAAAGGCAAAGCGGAAAAGTGGTTGTCATTTTGACATTTTTTCTTTTACGAAGTTTTAAGATTTATGCTTCGTTTGATGGAAATCTTTCGAAAAATGTTTTGTGACGATATAAAAAAAGAGGATGTAAATGAGAATATTGTTTTGGAACTGATGCATGATTGATTAGATTGAAGGTTAAGTTTATTTCCGGGTATTCTTTAATTGCTGTTATCTTGAAGGGTAGAAAAATATTGGCATGACTTTGTTTCAAAATAATGTTTAGAAGGCAGACGTCAAATAACATCAGAGGAAGGTCACAAACATTTTATTGAATAGGTCCCTAAATGAAAAGTGACAGAAGGAAGTTTTATATGTTGACAACTAATAGCCAAAAGGTTCTTTGATTCCTATCGGAAATCGGAGGATTATAAATTTTTAACAATAAATTTTTCGTATTGTTTTTTTTTGTTTTTTTTTTTTTTTTTTTTAAGTGGAATTGCTTTAAAAACTACACTTTCCTTGGTAGGGAAGCAAACCTTTCAGCCTTTGTTTTAATGGTAAAATGATATTTTTAATTTACCCAAGTTCTCGATGAAGTAAATACATACATATAACTAATAAATAACGGATTTTACAGGTTCATACTTTATGAGCATAATTGTGTCGTTTTTTCTCAAGAAAAATTTAGTTTATTTAGTTTTGTTTTAAGTGGAAGAATACTTAAATACTTATTTACTTATCCGGTTTCCGATCCATTGAGGGTCTCATCCTGAGATATTGCGCTCTTCCATCGTTTGCTGTCTCTTGCATGTTCCCTCCAGTCTGCTTGACCAAAATTAAAATTGCTTGTCCTTTGAATGAACTCTATCATTTATTGAGTTAAAAAAAAATCTTCTTCGGATATTTAGTCTTGTGTGCGAACGAGGGCAAGATACAACCGCGAAATCTATGAGCTGTACAAAGATGTGGTCGTTATCCAAATAGTTTAAACACGTCGAAATTATTGGTTCCGCGGAGCGAATGGTCAACAACAACAACGCTCCAGCTAAAAGAATCTTTGAATCCCAGCCACCTGATTCGAGGCGACATGGAAGACCGAACCTCCGTTCCGATTTAAAAACCAAGCCATCGCGGATGCCAGAACGCTTGGTCTAGATGACTAGAAGCAACGTGATCGGGATTGTAAAGGATGAAAGACCATCGTATCTCAGGAAGAGATCCTACACAGATCGGGAGAATGATAAAATAAAGCAAGTATTCCTTGCTGTCAAATGTCAAAAATGACAGCGCTCAGAAAATGGTTAAAAATTTTGTCTTCTCAGCTTCTTTTTCAAATTGTCTGTTTAATTTCTGACGAAATGTTTAATTTTTGTTGCGCGTTCTTGGTATTAAAAAAAGAATTTTTAAATGATGCAAAAAATATTCATATTTTATACAAAATAATGTGGAACTTTTTTTTTGAAAGTACTACAATAATTATGGTTTTTTTCTGAAAATACAATATTTGGACATGAAACCATTGGCAACCTTGGAATTCTAAATGGCAATGAATTACATTGCGATGATGATGAGTTAACACAATTTAAAGGTTTCTATGGTCATCGGTCAAGAGAATGAATTACTTGAACTAAAACATTGGGTCAAACTGTTGTCATTGCCGTTCCTGATTCCCCCCTGATTTCTGGCCAAGAGTATCTGAAATGAAATGTTGACAAAGTTCAATCACAAAAAAATAAATTTACATCATAGAAAAAAAATTAAAATGAGAACAAAAATGTTCCATGAAAATGAGAAGCATTTGAGATAGGTACATAGATAAAAGATTTGTATACAACTATGGTGATAGTGCAGCATTTCTTTTCAAAATCTTACCCTGCATCGGTAAAGTAAAATCCCAGCGATAAAGAGGTACTCAGGTTACTAAGCAAGTGATATGGGAGAAAATTCGATACCATAACATTAAACTATAGAAATGGACAAGAACTGAACCATTTCCTATTCCATATTAATTTTAAGATCTAACCTTATCTTCAAAAAAGATTGCTTTCCCCATAACGTTCAGTTGAGGGACTGTTTTTTTAATCCTAGTTGGAAATTCTATCAATGAATGATGCATCCCTTTGTGTCTCCTAATAGAATCTTACCCTTATACTTGGTGCAATGCGTGTGTTTCGCAAATGCCTCCTGACTCTAAGCACAACGAGTTATTAGTACATTTGGATGTGTTTAAATACTCGACTGTTCCAGAGTAGTTTCATGTTTTAGTTTCACAAATTGACAACAAAAAATGTTCATTCTCTTTGAGAATGTTTATATTTCTCTGTCTCTTGACTGCTGTGATGTTCTAAAGTCCATTTAAGTAGTACAACCACCATATTCCAAAACCAAAACCAAAACATAACCACACTCCCATCTCCCCGGGTGTATAATAAATTTAAAACACAAAGTCTTTACGCGTTACACACAGGAAGGACATAATTTTACGCTCCGCCAGAGCCGGGCTTGCGTGTAACTAATGTGTTTTCCAATTCCAAAGGACACAAGCCCACGACTAAGTCCAAATGTATTACCCATTCCGGTGGGTGTGACGAGATATAGGTGGTGGCTGCTGCCTGCTGCCTGGAGGCAATATGCAACCGGAACTGGGATTATTTTAACCAAAAACCGGGACAAAACGTTCACTGTTGTCTACGAGTACTTAGACGGAAAATTCTTTTGTAATTTATCCACATCTATTGCAAAATGCACAACAGTACAGAGATACATTTATACCAACTTGCGGAGATGGAGACAGAGCTTTTGCATTAATGTACACAAATGCATGCATTATGATCCTGAGCTTAGGTCCTTCCAAATAAGGCAAAGAAATTAACGGCGACATGTAGACATGTAGAGAGATGTCCTCTTTTATACCATAAAGAGGTTTCCAATAGTTCGGTTCTGGCTTCGTAATGTCAATGTGAAGTTGTGGTGAATTTGTATCCACACGATACATTTATGCAGAACCATATGAATATTGAAACCTTCAGCAAACGGTGTTCGAATTTATTCGAACCAATTTGGAGTGCCTCGCCATTCGAGTTCGGATGCATTATTTATGGATGGATGTTAACGAAAAGACAACAAATAATTTGATTTAGAGCACGAGATGACTCGAACTTCCTAAAAGCACGTCCATTAGCTGGAATAACATTCCCCACAAAATGCCTAATTGATAAGTATAATTCAAATTACATATACATACCTAAATACAAATACATATTATATGTATCTCCTACTAACATACAAGTTTAAAGGATCTCAATTTAGCCTCTCCATAGGCAGTAGATATCGAGGGATAGGCTTCTATAAGAAAAGTCCAAAAAACAAAAAACCTATTTTAACTTTCCTTTTACCAAACTCGCATGTTTCTCTATAAAATAGGTCAGTTTTTGGAAAATTTCAAATTCAAAATTGGTTTGAAAATGAAAATATACAACCATAGATTAACTCACACATACTCGTACCTCAAACGAATACAATACCCAATAGATGTACATATGATACTATTATGCGTAACTCAGTGAAATAGCAATTTTCTGAATATTAGGTACAAAAATAATGGAATTCTTAAATAGCTTAAAAGACCACTGGAGATTGATGTACGCAATATAGAACATGGATGGAGAAAACTTGAAACGTGTAGGGGAGAATGGGGACAGCAGGGCAAAATGGTGTTGCCTAAATGATTTACTTATCTATGTGGGCTGCGTTGAAAAATTTTTCAGCATCTTTGACGTTAAATATTCCTGAAAGAAATAGAATGAAGCGAAATTGATCAAATTATCAATTCAACTCGTCACATTTCTACATAGTCATGTTTTTGACAGTCAAATTTGAAAAATACCAACATTTCCGTCTCTTCATTTCAATTTGATTGAACAATTTCTAATGAGAATTGTCAAAATATTTGTTACCACAGTCAAATTTCCAAGTGATTCCAATACTTTATCAGATTAAATGACCACATTCACCAACTTCTAGTAAAATTCGTACTTTTTCTTTTCAAGATAGAAAATCGAGAAGAATTTTTGTAAGCTTCTGAAACTTCATGTTTACCAGAATGTTACTGTAAAATGTTTGTCGTACCTACCATCTGCTTAACAATTGTTAGAAAAGAAGAAGCATGCCATTTAACATTTTAAAGAATTTGAAGGTGTGTTTTTTAAATCATAGAAATTATAAAAAATGTATTCAGACACTATGCCCATTGCCCCGTATCTCAGGAACCACCTGTGTTATAATAAAGCTCATATTTGGTCTCGGACGTGCTTCAAAATTGTGCTTTTGAAAACTCAAACTTCATTCGCTCTAAAGTCAGAAATAGTTTGATTTAATTTCTGTAAAAAAGATTTAGGTTGTGTCTATAAAACTTAGTTGGGTGTTACCAATTTTTTTTTTAAACAGTGAAGCACAAGACTCAAGAATTTTTCAAATATTTCTGTAATTTACAAAATCTTTGTGATATTAATTTTTTAGTTTTATTGAGTCATTAAAATAAAATGTAAAGTATACAAACATTTTGATAATTATAGCTAAAAGTCTATTGGTTTGGCAGAAAGCCGTCTACGAGACTAACATAATTTGTATTAAAATTTTGATTTTGATTTGATTTTGAATATATAATTTTTTTTAAATCTTCGTTTACAATACAGTTGCGATATTTAAATGTTTGAACTTATAAAGTACTTTTCAGCCACGAGATCCATTAAAGATTTGTAGGGTTTCTTCTAAATCCAGTGACTGCAATCCAAAGTAATGAACTCGAAATTCTTTTAAAACGGGACAGACAGCTATAAAATGAAACACATCTTCTCTTTCATTACGGTTACATGAAGTACATAAAATAGACAACTCAGGACAGTGTGGTATAAAATTGAGGTTTAATAGTTGTCCTTTTCTTAATCGGAAGATTATGCTTATTAATTCCGTCGAATGTTCTTCTAAAAAATAAGTTCTTTCATTTAAATAGTGATTCAACTTATACTATAATACAATCTGTACTGCGAATTCTGAGTTTCCTCCATGAAGTTGTGGAACATTCTGTTTCCCGTTTTCTTCAGCAATTCTTCCAGTTTTGGTTTTAGAGATTCCACGTGCTCTTCTTCAGCTGTGACCACCAAGTTTACTCCACATTCCGACGACAGTTTCTTCCTCCTTCATTCGAAATTAAGTGCATTAGTACTATTTTTGATATTCTCTGCTAATTCATTGCTAAAACTCGCATTATGTAGTTGAAATGAATCTTCAGTGTTTTCAAAAACATAGGGGGAACACCAGACTCTAAATGTAACATTTTAAGTATGTGAAATACTCTTCTTATGGATACAACTGCCCCAAACCGAACATATACATAGCTCTCTTTGCATCTGCTAGTTTGACTTGAAGATGTTTTTTTCATCTTAGAGTTCGATGAAATCAACACTCCCAGGTATTCGTACTCCTTTACAAATTCTATTTCCTCTCCTTGAAAAGCCCACTTCTCGATTCGTGAGTTTCTGCCTCCACTACGTCTTAGGATCATCATTTTCGATTCTGCCAGGTTGACAGATTGGTTCCAACTTTTACAACACCTTTCTAATCTGTTTATCATAAGCTGGCATGCCATCAACTGTCTCTGCGAGGAAAACTATTTCATCTGCATATAGTAAGCCTGGAATTTTTGTCCGATGACCTTTGATAGCATCTGTGATATCATTTATATATTTTGTTAATAGTAGTGCGCTAAGAACACACCCTTGCCTTACTCCCACTGTTGTTTCGAAATCTTCGGATATACATTTTCCGTCCCAGATACGAGCTTATATAACCTTTTATATAGAACGGTTTGAAAAAAGTTTGGCCGATGTGTTCAAAAATGATATACCTCACCTTTTTTTTAGAGCGGATATAAAATAGATTTGAGGAAAGACTTCAGCTCTTTCAAATATTCTGTTAAATGATATTGTGAGCTGTTTTTTGAACTCGTGTGTGCTGTTTTTAAAGAATTCAAACGGGATTCCGTCTTCACTTGGAGCTTTATTATTTCTTTGTGATACACTCGTATACATACTAAACATTTTTAAGCAATCATTTTTCAATTGCCTAATGTGGTGGAGAAATCTTAAGACGATACCTATTTGAATTTAGGAAAACAAATCCAAGAAAAATATTGTTTGGTTCGATTTACAGAAAAATAAACGTAAAATTACGTTGACCAGTAATTTTTTTCATAAATCATACCATCATTTTCTTATTTCCTACATAATGTATCTTTATTAAGGGAATCTTCAATTACAAATAAAAGTTTAACTTGTAATTTTGAATTTATGTAAAATATCAGTTCATTGGTAAAAAAAAACTACCCAACCCCTTGTTCCCCTACTTAACTACATCTGTATTCTATGATGACATGGCTTCAAGTGGGTGCAAGCCGCTTTTCCTGGAAAAACTGGGAAAAGTAGGCAAAAGTGTTATTCTTGATGTTATGTCAGAATATTATCTCTGTCCATTCTCAAAAAAAAAAAATATATATTTAGCAAAAATTTAGTTGATGATGTTAGGTATAGGTTCCAATGTTAGAACAGTGTGTCCCTCTGTCCGTCCATAGGTCCATTTAAGCATACATTCTAGTATCTAAGTGTATGAAGAAGAAAAACCCAAAAATATTGGAATTTTCATCATTTTATTTTAATTTATGTGCATATTTGCGTAAAATTAAAGTGTATGCGTGCGAGTGTGAGTGCGAGTATCGCATTTTCAAAATATTTTTCATGTTCAGCTAAAAAGGGAATGTTATTGTGAAGTTGTGGAGAATATAACAAAAGATAGTTTTTTATCCAACTTTTTTTTTGTTTTGTATCCAAAACGTATCTAATAGAAGTGGGTGCTGTCATTTGAGATACTGTGACAAGAAGACAAATGGATGAGTTAACAGGATACATAAATCTTCATTTTCTAGAGGCTTTATGTTATGTATGTAGTATGTAGGTATGCAGTAGAATATAGGTTGTTTTTATATTTTTTAATTGAGTTTTACAGATACAAGGACAGCCTATTCATCAAATTTGGTTTCATAAAGATTACTTCGTATAGGAAGATATTTAAACACAGCAAGCTTATCTTATTTAAGATCAGTTCCTGTGTAATTTTTTCTTGTTTTTGTCAATAGTAATTGTGCCTCCATTGTCGTACTTTTCAACAACAAAAGTGTGAGATATAAAACAGATTTTTGTTTTATTTTAATGCCACTATGTCTGCAAGAGGAGAGAAGCAGTTCCGTCGTTGTTGATTTTGAATGACTTGTGGCAATTATATGTGCATAATTCGGTAAAAGTCTGACGAATAATGGCAGTCGAAAGTAGTTGACTTGGTATAATAATATAATGGAGTTGCCAACCATTTTTGCTTTACTTTAAAAAAATGGCCATTTTGAAGGAAATAAGAAGTGTTAGAAAGAAAAAGATTATTAAGTGTTTGAAAAACGGAACGAATTTTAAGGTGGAACTACATTTTTTTAAGACCAAGGTTACATATAAAGGGTTATTCATTTTGCGGTTTCAAAAGTAAACGTAAATAAAACTGGGTGGAATCGGCTAAGCTGATAGTTGACTATCAAATTTGACTATCATTTTGACTTTCAAATTTGATAGTCTACACTTTTGCGTCTGTGTAAGATGATCACTTTTGTGTAACTTTTTTTCATAGATTTGGTATCACTTACAAATCATTTGCTTCATTGGGAAACACCGTCTAACGAATTTAATTTTGATTAAATTCACAGCTAAATAGGTGTCACTTAAAAAAGTCAAATAAAATTTGACAGTCAAATTGACTATCATTTTACATAGATCAATTTTCTTAAATTTGACTGTCAACTATCAAAAATCACCTTACACGATTCCACCCCAGGTACGTGTTATTTTTTTCATGATATTTCTTTTTTATTATAAAGTTTGAACGTTGACATTATGTGTAAAACACTACATCATTAATCACCAGGCGAATTATTACAAGCATCGATTCCTTTAAGGTAATTTTAGACATCTTTTTGACACATATTGGGTGGTCTTTCGCGTAGCCCCTCAAAAAAGGACTAGCGGTGTCAAATCGTATGAACTTGTTGGTCAGTTGATATCGCCACGACGAGAAATTACGCGCCAAGGAAATGTCTCTTGCAATGAAGTCATATTCGCTCGAGTTGTGTGGCGTGTGACAACATCTTGTTGAAAATGTATGCGTTGTGCGATAGTTTCGTATATGTCAAACTTTCAACTGAAAAAAAAAATAAATTGGTTTAACAACTTAGTTTGACAGATGTCGAATTCCAGCCCTATACTTTTGATACCGCAAAATAGATAACCTTTTACTTTTGTTTTTGGAGTGAAATTTGTTCTTGCAGTTAACCTTTGACACGATGCGGCACAATTCAACTAAAATTTTCTTTTTTCTATTTTTCTATTTTAAAAATTCGCAAAAAAAAAATTTATTTCAAATATTAGACGCATAATTTTCACCTGTTTAACACCAGAGTATCTTGTGTTTTTTTTATTAATTCCACTGAAGCGATATACATAATGTACGATAAAGTGACATTTTTTGTTTTTGTTTGACTGAAGTCAGTAAAATCGTAAGACTTAAGATCGAGACTTTGACTTTAAACTTTTTTGGAACTAAAATTTTCTATTTTCAATTCTTCTACTTTGATTTGGTAGTTACCATAAGTTAAGTAGTCTATTGACTTATTGCAGGATTTCCTAACAGTTTCAAATTTGCATAGTCATTTTTAAGACAAATTTAAAATTCCTGACTTTATTGGTCTAGGTTCTAGAAGTTGGATGGAGTCGAAAATCGTCTGACTGTTTTCGTCTTGAAAAAAGTATGATTGCCTAGGAACTTGGTTTGGTACTATACCGTGTATTTTGATATTACCCAAGTTTGAACATTTTTATAAATAGTTCTCGTAAAAATGCTTTTTAACGCAGTTTCGACTTCTTACCCCTACCAAAGTTTTACACCACCAATAAAATCCAATCAACATAATCTCATGTCACCCTTAATTTGAATGAATGAATATTTACATAAAAGTATGTGAAAACCTCGCAGTTAATGACATCAATCCTTAAACTTTTATGATCTACTTTCGACAAGACACACACATAAACTTTTATTGTTAATTCATTTACAAAAACAAACAAAAAATCCACTTCCAAGGACAATAAACCGCTAATCGAAACTAATTGCCAACACACCAAAGTTATCAAATTAGTACTTCAAAAAATAATAACCGTCTTCTTAAGTAATATTTACTGAAACCAAAATTTATAAAAAAAAGGTACAAGGTACAAAAAATCAAACCACAGAAATTATAATTTGACACGAGAATGTTTCGTCATCTGAGTTTGTCTTCAGAAATATTAAAAAATTTGTATGTACTTTCCTGCCTTCCGCACGAAACACATCATCATACCCGGTCTTAAATTAAAGTCAAAAAGTTCGGCTTTTATCCTTCTGCATGTGTAGTCAAAGCTATAATTAGAGTAGAAATTACACGAAAACTAAGGACCAAGGAGGGTTTGAAGCATTTTGTTGGAAAATGTGTATAATTTAATTTTCATTTCATTTTCATTTTCAAAGTCACACGTTATAGAATAGGCCATGCAAAAAGTTTCATTCTCGATGTACACACAGCCCAAATGCTCTTGATCTAGATTCTAGATTTTGTAGAGCCATATACCTATACAATGAGTAGCCTCATTTGGCCATTTTGGAATAGGTGGGTACTGGGTAGGTTATGCTAAGGTGTAGTACGAGTAGTTGAGGCCTAGCATGATGGTGTTGTTTTGTGTTTAAGACTACATCTACGAGTACTCCCATCAAAATTCTAAAAACGAAAAAACAACTCAAGAACAACACAAACAACAGAATGTCAGTTCAGGACATAAGATTCCTACATCTGCAGATTTTTTTTTTTGTTTTTAATTTGAAACAAAATTTTCAGTCTGGTTCTGGTGTGGAAAAAATACATCCCACTCTCAACATTCGAAGCAAGGCGACAGAAAAAAAACAAAACAAAAAAAAAAACAACGGACGGAGGTTATTCCATTTTGACCAACAACAAACAATATCCTGGCCATATACAGAACATCCAGTACAGTATATACAAAAGGACACTTCCAGAGCGTTTTTGTTTTATGTTTGCACTCAAAAGTGCCCCTCAAGCACTTCTGGCACTCGTCTTCATTTTAGCAATGATGATGAAAAAGCTCCAAAGTACTGTGGCGATTTTAGTCTGCAAAAACATGTACTAGGAGTGCCTACCTATATTATTATTGTGAATGAATGTATGTATGTATACATGTGCATTATGTAGTAGTAGTATGTATGTATATATTATATGGGATGTGAATATGAAAGTTTTTTTTTTGTGTTTTGAAAATTTTGTTTAAAAGGCTCTCTAAATTTATAATTCAATGAGCCTCAGGCAAATGAAGTGCTGTATGGATTTTGTTTATGAATTTTTATAAAATTCTGGCAGTGAATAAAAGTTCAAGGATTGTATTGTTTTTTTTATTTTTGAAAATTTACTTTAAAAAGTGGAATTAAAAATATTAGAGGAGTTTTTTTGAGTCGAAATTTGAAAACAAATAAAAAAGTTAATTAATTGTTATGTGAGACAAATAGTCAGTTAACCCCCAGTTTCACAGTGGACGTTTAAACTTCCGTTCAGCTGAACCTTAAACGGCGTTCAAGTTTTTTAGTTTAACTCCTTCTGTTTCACAGTCAAATTTTAACTTTAGATTAGTTAAACTTCGTTCAAATGCGTAATGTGACGTAACGTGTTCAGACATCACTTTTATGAAGTTTTTTTTACACTATTTATCCTTGTCTTTTCTATCATTCTTTCTTCCTCTGAAGTAAACAAATAAGGATAAATATGAAATGTTTTTTTTTGCTGATAATCTTGAGAGATTTATTTTAGTTCATCTAAAATCACTTTCACTACGCGATACAATTTTTAAGGCACAATTTAATTTTAAATAAATAATGTTTTCTAAAAAAAAAAAAACTAATATTTCGCGACGTTCGAAAAAAAAATTTCCCACAAACCCCATTCAATTAATTTTGAAATGTCAATTTTGTTTAAACGGCAGAATACCCTCGGTTAACTTGAACTGCGAAATAAACTGAGTTCACAGTTTAAACAGCACTGTGAAACCGAATAAATTCATGAACTGAAGTTTAAAATACCACTGTTAAACTTGGGGTAAGTGTTATTTGATTAACACCCTTATTACGGTTGTCAAAGATCAATACAATATTTGATATTTATCAATAAAATTATTGAATCGGTATTATCGTTGTCAAAAATCAAAATTTTTGATAAACTGTGAACGCTCTTCAGAAATTAGATCTATTGTGAATGATTTAAATTGACAGTCTTGGTATTATGGTTGTCAAAATGTTTGTAGATTATCAAATTTTCAGTCAATCACAAATTCCTTGTTGATAAAATATTTTACGGATCGCGAAAGCCAAAAGCATGTCTACAATAGAACTATTTTTCAGAGAAAATGAAATTAAAGATAAAAATACTTTGGAGCAAGCAAAGATTCGAAGAAAATTCCGATGGATTTGGCTGAACATATGTATGTAGATTGTAGATAAAAGATCTTTTTTAATTACATTACAAAAACTAATTTGGCTCGCTTCTAGATTCATTCAAAACTTTAGACTTTCGAAAGATGCCTTCCTTAATGTATTTTTAGATATTAACGACAAGTTAAAGCCAACAATCCATCCCAAACATACTAAAATTTGCAGCTGTCTTAAGTAAATAGTCACTATTCACAATAGATTTTTGATCTTTGTTCACAATGGATCAAAAAATGATCAACTCGGGTTCATAATACCGATGTATCAATTGATTGACAAAATATTTCAATTGTCAATTAATTGATCTTTCACAACCGTAATAAGGCTGTAAGTTTTCGAAAACAACATGATAAACCGAAGTCTCTAATCTCCGTGATGATGACGTTACAAAGTTTTTCAATTAATATATTACCGAACTGCACTATCAAGTGTAAAAATAAGCGCAATGAATCAAACTTGTAAGCTTTAATTTTTGTCAAAGGTACTTACAGTTGACGATATAAGTAAATATACGAGTACATAGGCACTCTTGATGTAAACAGTACTTAAACTAAAGGTGAAATTTGGATTCAGATCACAGAGCAAACGAACTGCATCTTAGCGTCCAAAGCTATCAGCTGATACAACATAATACTTTAATACAAATAAAAAATGAACAGAGAGAAAAACGAATAACCAATAGAAAGACAGGCAATGGACAGGGTAGGTTTCAGATGGTCCTCAATTTTTACTAACCGTGCGTGGTAACTGGTTGGAGATTTTAGCGATAGAAGTGATAATTACCGACAAGTTATCATGACTTGTTTCAAAGTTCTTAGAGTTTGGTTTATCAATTTTGGAACCATATTCTACTAATTTTGAAGCTGTTGGTAAGTATTAAAAACTTCCCAAACCCAAAACAGGTTTAAAATTTGATAAAATGCTTCACTTGCTAATATAAGTGATGGGATAAGCATTTAAGCAGGGTTCGGAAAATATCGTTCGCGAACCGATTAAAATAAAATTCTTATCCAGATACTTTTCTCGTTATCCGAAAATTTAAAATCTCTCTCGGAACGAATTAAATTATTTTCTTTATCTTTGTTTTTAATTTGTGAGAGATCGGAAAAATAAAATTCTTTCCGGATTTTGTTCTCTCACGAATAGAAACTGAAAAGATCGGAAAAGGATCGGAACAAGTACATATTATTATTTTATTTTTGTCGCCGAACCCTGGCGGTTAAGTGAAACTTTGAAAATCAGCAACTTTTCATGATTTTGAAAATAGTAAAAGTAATCGAGACTTTTGTTTTATTATATTTTAATGTTGATAAATTATTCTTAGTTTCGGAAAAAAAAACTGTTTTTGGACTTATTTTATACCAAAGTTCTATTTAAGTTATATTTAAATTCTAGGAGTGACTTTTTTTTTTAGCTCCGAAATTAGGTAATGAAAAACCTAAGCTCGATTAAAATTCTATATTTATTTAAAGACGTTAGGACTTATGAACCAAAGTTTGAGAGAGAAACTTTTCTAAGACCTATCGTTTTCCTTGAGACCATGAATTAGAAATTTGACAAACTACTTGATTCCTTTGCAAGTTTCATAGAAGGTCTAAACAAGCTTAAGCATCGAACCCGAAGCTGTCAATGTCATCTAGTAAGTAATATGTTCGAATTTTTGCATTTTAACTCTCCTATTAAAAGACTACTTAAACAAAAGCATAAGTCAGACAGCGCTCTATAATTAAATAACTAACCTTTATTTCGACTTCCATCGATAATAATCAAAATCAGTTAAGCAAGAACTCTGCAAAGCGGGGTATATTTTGCAACACAATAAATATCATCCTTTTAGCCATCGCATAAAGTAATTGGGGTCACAAATGTAAAATCAACATACCTTACCTATGCCCGTATTAAGCTGCAAACAATACAATTTGTACAGGCTTATCAAGCTAGTTCCATCCATATCAAACTATACCATCACCTATAGACCAACTATATAATACTGACGGATGGATGGATGTATGGATGGACGCGACGGATGGATGAGGCATCATGCAAAGTAACTGAACAATGTTATTAGCAGGTTCAGCGATTTATGGGGAAACGCCTATGCGGAATTGCATTTAAATGTGTCAGAGATATGTATATAGGCGATGGTGATAGTGATGGTAGAGGCTTGAGGTACATACACATACAAATGTATCAGACCTTTGTTGCATGATCGAAGGATTTAGCCATTTCGAGGACGACACAACAAATTTTATTCCGTGACTAGCACGCTTGTTGGTTTATGATTGATGGTATAGTGTAGCACGGCTACGATAATTGTTATTGCAACACATGTCGTTTCTATATTTAAGTGTTTGAGGAAACATACATATATACGAACAGCAAAAACAGATGTTTTCAATTTTGGATAGGTAAACAAATAAAAATAAAAAATTGAATGATTTTTTATTTAAATATTTAATCGATCACAAAACAATTTAATATTTACCTGTTTAAATGGAAAAATTGGCAGCATTGGGTTGAGTATGGTGAGAAGTAGGTGGTAGAGAAATGTAATCGACATCCTATGAAATTTTAAGTTACAAAATTTATAATTTAGATAAATCAGCCTTATTCCAGGCCCCGTCATCGTATTGCATTCGTACTACGAATCCCGAAGAAATGTATTATAGGTCCCGTGCGCCGTACAATGTTCTCTCCGAAATTCGGAGTTCGGGAAAATTGGCATCACTAGCCCCGAATGAATAGGAAATTATACTGTTTTTTTTTGTACGAACAGTTATTTTCAAATCTATGAAATTAAAAAGAAAAATATCTTGCAGGCGAAAAGTATTAAAGCGCAAAAATAAAAATGAAGTTAGCTTTGTTGAAATTATATGTGGAAATAAGTATTACACTTTTTATTTCTCAAAATTTATTTTCCAAATTAATTTCAAATATTCCTATTCCAATCGAATTCATTTTGATTAAAAAAATAACAAGAATAATTAAAAAAAATGTTTTCTTCTTATATTTTGACGTAACTTAGCTGACTTTGAAACTCCGAAAAAGGGATTTTAGTGAGGCAATACTGTTTTGGTTCCGTTTGGGGCTTGTGAAGTGAATTTGTTTGTATTCTCGGCGTAACAAAACGTTCGGAACTTTTCTACGAGGGACTCTGGAATAGGGGTGAATAATATGTTGTTAGCTTCCAATATGAAATGAGATTTTGAATATTATTTAATTGATTCTCTTTATTCATTAAACCTAAACCAAAAAAAAAAATCGAATTCCAAAAGCTTTGAACAAAATATAAATTCTAAAGATTCTCTAGTTCCGTTTTCTCTCTTAAATGATTCTATTCATCATAAGGAATTATATATTGAAATTAAATTGTATATATTTTCTTCTTTTTATATCTCAGGATTATTTAAAATCATATGTGTATAATTTCAATAATCGACACGGAAGGTTCTTAGTAGCTTTATGATAGACAATAGTACCTTCTATAGTATCCAATGCCTATGCTAGACGTTGGTGAGTCTTAGATGACGTCGCTTAGGCTCTCGATTTTTTTTATTTTTGACCGAAATTTGACGAAGCACTCCCTCTCTCGTCGTTTTTTTTGGGGTTTTAAGGTCATATCACACAAAATGTTAGTTATTCAAAATTTAGATTTTGTTCAAATTCAAGAAATTTTCCACTCCGAAAAAGACAGATTTTATAACTTTTCAAGTGAAATTTACATGGACGTCAAAATATAATTTGCTGCCAATATTCCAAGTCATGAACAGGCAAATGTTAATACACTATTCACAAAACGGGACCTGGACCTAGTATTATAAAATAAGACGGGAAACGACCTACAAACTCAAATATAAAAAAAAAAACACGAGACATATGTAGGTAGGCCGTGACGGAACTCAGTAATTCGAAAACGGAACCAGAATGACATTTTCTAATTTCCAAAAGACCTAACAGAGACTAACAAAAGTATCCCCGAGCCTCGTCTCTTGGTCTATCTTAGTGCGTATGGTTTGCTTCCAAATAGAATCAAAGTTCAGTTGAAATCGTCTATATGAACTTTGAAGCAGTCCCTGCATCAAACAAGCCGTGAGGCACTGTACCCATTTGTATTTTCTGATTTTCTGAAACAATTGTTTACAACTAAGTTAAATACAAATGAATCTCCTCTATTTGCCTAAAACAGTTAATTTTGCTTTCCATTCAATTCCTCATCCAATTATTGACAAAGGAAAACTCAAATACACAAATCCATTTGATTCCCTTCCATGTTCCATTCCAAAAAAAAAACAAAAAAATCAAACCGTCCAGGCATTGTAATGTTGATTCCCCAGCTAAGCTCATAACTTCCAGCCGATTATCCTTTGGTTAAATCCTTGGTTATATTTGTCTCAGCTAAACACACATAAAAATTGTCATCACATCACCCCTGCAGCCCTGCTGGCTTTATACTCGTATTGTGCAAAACATCAATATCAGCAAAATATTATTTCTCTCCATGACTATTTTTTTTTTTTTATTTTTTTATATCATTTATAGACAGATCGAAATCGAATTGATGAGATAACTAACTATGTATGGTATGTATGTATTTGTCAATTGTGTGGTTGTGTTATTATGTATGGTTGTGGAATTGTCGATTCAAGGGGGTGGATGTGTGATTGAGGGTTTGTCGGGATGTCGTGAAAATATGTAAGTTATTGTGAGTTTTTATGTCGTCAACACAATTTGGTTGTGACATATTTTTCTTGGTTAATTTTGTTTTATGACAACAATGTTACAACAATATCCAATTTAATTGAGGGAACAATCATCAGTGAAACTGAGCTGAGTTCGGTAAGATTTTGTGAGGAAATTCTTGAAAAATCCGATCTAGTCTTGTGTCTACGGGATGATGATGGATAATAAAGAAATATGTTACGCAAGCACATTTCAAGAATGAATGTTTCTTGAAAGGGGTCGGAACGAGAGGTTAGCAATAAGCAAATCATATTTTTTGATTGAGAAAATTATATTTGAACAAACAGCAATAATTTCTAAGGATAGGAATCCAAAATAGGGACTATTGCACTTAAGGAAGATTTTTTAATATCACAACGGGATAGGAAAAGAGGATTCTAGCGATGAAACTTTTCTATACTACCGATAGTGTCTGATAGTTGTGGTTCTAGTTTCTGAAGAAAGTCAGTTTCAATCATTTAGGACAGACCATGAGACGAAAGCCGACTAGTCTCGTCTTGATTTTGTCAAAATCGAAAAATGTTACCCTCGTATCAGCCCTGGTTTAGACTCGGCCTTTATTTGTTATCTCATAACGTCTAGAGTTTTCAAACAATGTACATACCTATAAAGCTCCGTTTTTAAATGTCACTCCGGAATTATAGAATCGCACTTTTCGCACCAACACATTAAAATAAAATTTGTTTTTAGTGTACAAATTTTTGTAAACTGAGATTTGACAGTGATTTTTGAATATGTCCTGAGTTATATTTGAAATTTATGTAAAACATATTTTATTGCAAATGCCACTCAGAAAAATTCAGAGTCAAATTTCTAATTTTTAAGACGATTTTCATCAAGAAATTAGCCAATTGTTTCTAAACAGATAATTTACATACATACATACATACATAAGTATATACTGAAAAAAAAAAACCGAAAAAAAAACTGACGTGAATAATGTTAATGAGACTCAACAAACGAACACTGGGCCAAAATGGACAGTCTCGTCTTAAGATTCACTGAGTTTTTGTTCAAAAACAGTCAAAAACCTTCTTAAAGTCCTTTCTAAATATTAGGTATATAAGAAAAAAACTCTCAAAAACAAGAGTAACCAAGAAACTTTATTTGACGGTTAAGTTAAATCTAATTCGAAGTTTGCTAACGTTAGTCTTTTACTGGACAATTTCTTATAGCCATCTCTATATAACATAATTAACTCAGTATTGAAAAATAAGTCTTTTAATGTTCGAGATTTATTGTTACTTGGAAAATTATTTTTAAGTAGAATTTGACATGACAAGAACTCGAAAATGATGTAGGTAGATGGATTTTTATAAGCCTGGGACTAATCGACAACTACATAAAATCGTTGTTGCTCGTATAAAAGGCGTTCCCTATAATTAGTTCCGGCTAACTGGAACTAAAAACGCCATACCGTTATTCTAATTTCATACGCAAAATGCCTTTAGAAGACTAATCTATCATCGAAGGGTAATTAGTAGCGCAACATCCTTTTCTACTTCCATCCACTCTCTCTGTTCGACCATAATAATCAATAAAATCAAATCTAGTTGAGAAAAAAAAAACGTAAAATTTTAATTCAACAATCACATTATAAAAAATGTATTTTCATGTCATTTCGCAGTTAGGCTTGTTTATAAACCATCATACGTTGGTAAAGTTGCTATTTCTGTGAACATGTTTTTTAATAACCTAACTAACTTAAGCTATTTTTATATAAACTACAAGACAACATGCACACCTCTTGGCTAATAACTTTTATATTTTTAACTTTTCTCGACACCCATACTTTGTATCCTTTTCTTTTAAACATGAACCTCGTTAACTTATTATAGGAGTGTAGACAATGCGGGAAGTTGGTTGATTTTTTTTTTTTTTTGCAGTAGGTGCAAACCTTCGTGTTTTAACTCGTTTGAAAATCTTTTCCAGGGATGTCTCCAGGTGTGGGTTAAATAAACTAATTATAGACTCAATCAATTGCGTTTTTAAGGCGTTTATTGTAAAGGTCTAGTAAAAAAAAAAACCCTTTTTTTTTCTATTTTAAGGGTCTTGTGATGACTTGCGAAACATCTAAAAAATTGACTGATAATGTCATAAATATGTTTGATGAACTATTTATCAGCAGTTCTACTCGAAGTTGTATAATCATGGTTCTGAATCATGATTATTACTTGTCAAACCAATAATTCAATAAGAAATAAATTTGCCAATAGACTCTGGTTAAAAGGCTATAACCATTAAGACTCTGAAGATTTAAAGGGAGTAAATGATTCGATATTTTTTGAAATACTTTTACTAGTAGCCGAATGGAAGAAAACGGCTAAACTTAAAGGCTAGATTTTAAAGGCGATTTTTCAATTTGCACCATTTAGTTGTCAATGTCAACCTGTTCAAGACTTGTCTCGGGTGCTGTGCTATGTGTATACTTTATTAACAGGAGTTGTTTTCCCATTTTTCGATTGGTGTTTAAGGTTTGACATATTAAACAAAATAACGCTTTTAAAGTTATTTTAAAACCGAAGGAGCTTTGACGAATTTATCAGCTCAAAGATGAATTTGGGTCATATTTGAGCAATCTTTTCTAAGTCTTCAATGTGTCTTCGGGCTACGCACATGAAATTGATAGAAATGTATTTACTGGGAATAAGGGATAATGTATACAATTATATATAGATTCAAGACAGCATCAAAAGACATCAAGTTCAAACAACGTTTCAAGCTTTCGTCAAAGCGAATTTGATGTAGCTTTCGGATCAAATCAAATTCCTTCCATTCCCAGCTTGTCTTGTAAGTGAAAACATATACATATGTACATAGAAAATTTAAGTATAAATTAATGACCTCACATTTCAATTCAAGATAAAAATGTCATCAAAGCCATATGCCTGACCGATATTTTGACAACCTTTTTCCTAAAATCTCTGCAATTGCTAGAGGGACAAAGCTTCAAAAGTTCAAAAAAAAAATCTAAAACTAAAAAAACCTACTGTAGGTTAAACACAAAACCCAAAACGCAAAACAACCTTGACACATGTTTGACATTTGAAAATTGAAAATTCACCTCGCATAACAATCATCATACATCAGGGATACACATACAATACAAATTTAAACAAAGTGTAAATGTTTTAGCAAAACAACATCCTTTTCAAACACCATTTCACCTTCGCATCATTAGCACCTGTTTTCAAAACTTTGTTATGGCATATCCTTTTCTCCAAATATGTTATCCTCCATAGAGGTTAGGTCTATCTAATCTATACCTATGGTATGCTTACCGTTAACATTAATTTGTTTGTTTTTCGAATACAATCAACACACCTTACGGTTTCGGTTTTCTGAAAGCGATGAGTTGTTTAGTTTGCTCGTATTTTGAATTTGCAAACTCGAATTCGAATTCAATGAAACTACTTTATATTCCTAACATCAACATCGATTTAAATCAAACATCAATGGAATAGAAAATATACTCCATATCGATGGGACAATACAATTATGCCCCAATAGAAATTATGTATCTATGTATATAGTATCTAGATCTAGAGTATCTATATTTTATATAATAATGTACTCTGCATAAAGCAATCACTTGGAAAATTGTGCCGCTGAAATACTCGTGTCAAGCGGAAGCGAAATAATTTATTAAATGAAGTTGAAGGAATATTTAATTTTTGTGTCTGTTTCTGTTTCAGTTTCTGTTTTCATTTTAATTTATTTTTTGAATTGGAATATTTTGTTCAAGCCTTGATTCCCTTGAATTCCCAATCTGGACACGTCTTTTGGTGATTTGCTATCCACGTGCCTTTTAACAATAATTCACACTTTGGCTAGCACCCTCTTCTCTTTTGTTCCGAGAAGATAAGTTTGCCACTAACTATGTGATTTATTTTCAATCTGTTCTCTTGATGTGGCACCTCCTGCTGGGTTTTTTTTTAAGTTGCAACATTTGGTGTTCTACTCACCCCTCCCCCTTCCCTCTCCTTTTCGAAGTTCAAGTGTTAAGTTTCTTCTACATGATTTCATTTATAGAAAATTCCTTACTAAAAAATATGAGTAATACAACGCGTTCCATCATCATGAAGTTTAATCAACCTACTTAACGCGAAAACGTTTCTCATCATCCCACAGGATTACCCAGGATCTGTTGTTTTTTTTTTTTTTTGGGTTTGTTTATTTTTCCAACTGAGACAAGAAAAAGCAGAAAAAGAAAAACGAAAAAAAATATTATATCAATTTGTTAGACAAATGATACAAACAAATGTTTGCCATTGATCATAATTTCATGTCCTTGTTGTAGCTTCAATGGCGTAGGATGTAAAGATTTGTCTCTCTTACGAGTATGATTGACATTCTCTGACAAAGAGAGAGCGAGTGAAAAAGAGAGATGGAAAATAAAGTTTGAAAGGACTTTTTATGGTTTGCGCGTGTGTGTGTGTGTGTGTGTGATTAAAAACCAAACAGTTTTTTTTTTGCTAACATAAAAAGGTCCTTGCTCCTTGAACATTGTGTATATATAGATAAATTGATGGTACTTTTAATTTTTCATTATAAACAGGCTGATTTCATTACTTCTTTTTTTTTTATTGTTGAATTATTGTGTCCAAACTTTGGCCGAGTGTGTGCGCCTTTTGAGATAACAACTTTTGTTCAAGAGTCATTATTCCATTTATCAAAATTAAGGTCCTTAACTTAAGAGTAGGAATGATGGGTAGCTTCTTTTTGGAACCAAACATTTCAAGGTGAATCGGAATCTCGGAAAGTTTTTCTCGGAGAAGATTTTCGGAATAATTTATGGGACTAGTGGTTCATTTGAAGGGTGTCCCGAAATCAAAGGAAAATTTGAAATAGCCGCAAACTCTTTGAATGAATTAGTTTGGGGTTGCACAGTGAAATAAAAGATCCAATATGCTCTGCAAACTATTTAATTCGACAGTTGATGTCTAAGAATTTGATAAAGAGTACACGGTAACCCTGGCCAAAAAAAAAAAACAACAAGCTTTTGCTAACCTGGCTTCAGTCTCGTTAAAATCAAAAACTTTCTCGGATTCAGTCTTATGCTTTTTTTGTTTTAAATAGTTCTTGAGAATTTAAATTCAGATTTTTCAGAGGATTCTTAATCTATCGAAGGCGTTATTCTAATTATCTTTCATTGAAATTTGACGGTAAATTTGATCCAAAATAGTAGGTATCAATAGGTATTATTGTTTACAGACTTTTCTCATTTCGCTGCCAGTCTTAATTTGGGAAGGATTTAAAAGTCTACCGTCTCGTTTTTGGAGGCGCTTTATGTTGAAACAACTTTCATTTTTATGGCTTGGTGTTTGTTCACTTAAGAAAAATGAAACAATTCAAATGCCAAAATATAAGAAATTCCTGAGCACATTTTGGGACACCCTTTATAAGGACAAAATTAAATTTATACCACATTCGAAATAATACCAGGAAACAAGGAGGTAAAAGCAATTATCTTAATTGGCCAGCAATAAACATTATCCAACTTTTACTGCGTACTTTTACGAAACACTACCCCACCCCAAAATACATAAAAGTAGTTTTTGTTCTGTATGAAGTTTTAGTTTCATTTTGTTTCGTTAAGTTATTTTGTTTGTTTTTCTTTTGTTTTATCTCAGAAATTATATCGAAGGTACTCTAGTCGCTTTAATCAAAGGTTAGATAAGGATTTTCTAGTATACAGGTGATGAATGGTAACCCCAAAAAACAACTCAAAATGAGATCGTGACACTTGTGACTGGTTTCTGACATGACATTATATAAATGGGCTTTTATTTTGAATGAAATTTTAATGCAAGGACATTTGTTGTTAACTTTTAAAATCATCTTGAAATATGAACCATGGTTTTTGGAATTTCATGATTAGAATTAATACATAGTTTGGCTTTTTACTGCGTATCCAAGGTTACTCTAAGTCCACTTAATGGCTTTATGTTTAAATTTATTTTATGGTAGGCGACAGTATGACAGACTGTGTAGACAAAGACGCCCAAAGCCTTGAAGTACACAACTGGATGGCTCGAGATCGGTATCAATAAAGAGACTTGTTGAATGAGGTTAGGACCGAATTCCGATGCTGAGCCGATGATAATGATGATGAAGAACCATCCAAAGACATCAGAATGGAATCGTTCAGTGCTCAGAACAATATATGTATCTCTTATAATCATCTTTATTTGTCAATGTTTTAACGTATTTGAAAGAGTGAAATGAGTGGATTGTGGGAAGACATTGGATATTCTGTTAAATGGACTTTAAATTCAAAAAGAGTGAAATTTCAGTAAAAAAAATGTCGGCATTCTTTGAGTTCATTAATTCAAAAAAAAAAAAAAAAACAAGTGAGATACCAATTTGGACCATTCATTATGGAAGTCTCCAAAAAGTGATAAATGCAATTATTACACCCTTCTCTCCCACTGTTTAATTCCTGACTCATTTTTAATTTAAAACGCAAACGTCAGTTATTTTAATACATTAAACATGCCTACTTAGAATTAATTGAATAACCATTTTTGATTTGCATTTAGAATGAAAATAAAACGAATGTAATTACCTAACTGTTCCAAGTGTCTATTGTTTTTAATTATTTATGCAAAAAAAAAAGATTCGAAATTCAATATTAGGTACTCATACAAACGAGTATGTAGGTTATCAACCCACAAAACATATCTACTAAGTACCCACATAATTGCAATCTTCTTCTACTGCTTTTCACATCATCAACCCCAACCTCCCGTTCCCCCATAAAATAATAATTGTAATTAATTTAATCACACTGTCTAGACGCACATTGACTAGACATTCGTCGTCGTCGTCTCGGATTATTATTTATGTGCTCTCCAAAAAAAAAACACATTTGAATTGTACATTTATGATTTAACATTAAACATTCTATAAAAATAAAATGGCTTTGCCAAACTAAACCATTTATGATATTAAATATTCTGAATATATAAAAGCATTTTCCTGTTAGATACGTCATGTGGATAGATATTGAAATGCATGATATACTCATTCACATACACATTCAAAGTTAGTGGTATAAAGTCATACGAAATTTAATTTTCAAAGAGAACATTTGGGGCAGGAATGTGTGTAACTGTATATTTCCATTACCGAAATTAAATCAAAGTCCAAGCCATAAAATACATTTGAAATTGAATTACTTTTCGAAGAAAAGTTAGGTGAACCAACGAGTGTATACATATTTGCAATTATTGTCATGGAAATGAAAATGTTTTTCGTTCAAAATTAATTCATTGGATACACGAATTGCAGATTCATAAAATTGAAAATATTTAAAAAATTCGTTCATTAAATAAATTTATTAAATATTAACATGGCTAATAGAGGGATATTCATTTCCTGGGAATAATGTCTTCAAAGAAGTCAAAATTTTATTATTAGCTAGAAAGTGAAAATTCGACATGTAGTCGGAAAATAAAATTTGTTAAAATAAATAAAAATTTATCTATGTAATTAATTTGAGAGAGAATTCAGGGATTCTTTGAAAGCTAGAATTTGTAACTTCCGATGAAATATCTATGGTGCAGAGTTTTTAACATTAGGAGTAAAATATGGTAATAAAGAATTATTGACAATTCTGATTCATATGTATTAAAATTTTAAGGTTTCCGGAATTTAATTTTAAATTTTCTGAAAAAGCTGTCAGCGTATGTGTTACTCGTAAAATTATTTGCGTTTGCATGTTCAAAATACCTAGATTTTTGGTCTTGAACAGGCAATGATATTGACTTCAAATAAATTTAACTTATAAATAGAAAGTTTATTTCTGACACTAACTGGCCTGTTATAGATTATCACTTTATCAGCATTGATTGACAGTAACTGGTTGTGTGATTTATAAACAAACTGAAATCGAAATAAAATAAGTGAGTATTCGCCTAGGTGACCCTTTACATTATTTTGGTTATTGTGAGAGAGAACTGAAGGAGAAGTGTAATAAATTCTTCTTTTCAGTTTGGTATGTAAAATTAAATAAATGTTTCAGATTTTTGTACACATTCAGCTAAGAGCTGTCGGGATTGTGGAAAATATTTAAAAATATAATATTTAACATCAATTGCATTATAGTTCAAGCAATAACCCGGCTTATTTTCGAATTGGATTTGGACCCAATTCTGTGTAAAATATTGTGCTGTTTTTGGGACTGATGTTAAATGTTTATAAACAAAATTCCGTGAATTCACGGCGTTAAATATCCCGGTTCATGGAGCATTTACTGATAATACTGCAAGCGCAAGCCCAAAATCAACCTACTGTTTGTTCGTTGAACTTTTCCCAGGTTTAACCTAGGTTTTCCTTATACAATCTCTGTGAAATACTAATTGCGTGATGCAATGCAGAGGTTAGATAATATAAAGTAAATTTAGAAAATTCAAACGTCAAAAAAAAAAATATTGGGATTTTTATTTAGTACTCACTATTGTAATGCACAATGATTCTACCGTTAAGCAATTTAAATAATAATCACACATTTAAATTTTCACTCTCCATTTAATATCACTTAAACGATGTATAGAGCACTTTGCACTATCGTGTCACACAGATGAATTCATTGATGTTTTCACCAATTTTCCATCAAGGGATTTCACCCATTCAGTAATAAGCATGTCGGTGATACGAAGTCATTTAGATTTAGCCCTACAAAAAAGTGCCCAACTCGCCTATAGAAGTTTTCACTTAAAAAAAAGGCATCTGAAAATTGTGTTAATGACATTGAAAAAAAAAAAAATTATCAAATAAAAGTTTTTAAAGCTTGAATTTCTAATTCAGAAATAAATATCAAGAAAAATTTGAAGTCTTCGTATTTGAAGTCACTTTGAGAGTTACCGATAGTCATTACCTCAACTTGTCTCAGGAAAATACTTGGAGCTAGTTTAAGGTGAGCTCAGGGTGAACCCGGGCAAGACTGAGATCATGTTTTTTCCAAAAACCTTTCGGTACGACCGACCCCAGGGTGACTCCATTCAGAGTTCAACGAACAAACCTAGTGTCTTTGGCTGGATGCATTATAATTTGATGGATCTCATTTAGATGTGAATTCAACAGCTTTAATTATTCGATGAAATTATTTATGCAGAAATGGGCCTTCGTCAGTTGAAAATTTTTTTTCTAACAAAAGATCCACTAAAGGTATCGACAGATGTAGCTTAGCAATTGATCAAAGTTTGGAAAAATCTTGTCTTGTATTGTATCATCTGACACTTCACCCCGTAGATTTATGTATATGCGAAGTAGATGATCCGTATAGGATTAAAATTTTTAAAAAATTAATAGCGGGCACTTGAACATATTTATCACGAAAAACGTCTTAATTTTATGTAGGAGCCCATTTGCTTCCCTGCTTCTTACGACCTCAATAATGGATAAGCATTATGTCCATTCTGTAATTGAGAAAGCAATTTCTAACCGATAGACCTTTAATTTGTAGCCAATTAGATGCGCCTTCTTTCTATGCCTATTCTTTTCCTTTTTCGGTTTCTTATAAATGAAATTCCACAAAAGAATGTAGTAAGTATACGTAACGTATTCATATGTGTGTACGTAGAAAAATTCTCTTAAAAAAATAAATTTGAATCGACCTCAATTTCAAAAGGCAAGTAGGTAATGAATAAATTAGAAGATAAAAAAAAATAATACCTAATAGTTGACTTGCTATAAGAAAACCAAAAAAAAAAAAAATACCCTAAAAAAAGGACCAACCTAGTTTCCCAATTTAATTAATTGAACCCAACCACAAACAATTTTTTCACCCATTTTTAACCCTATTCCCATAATTTTTGAAAAAAAAAAAAAAAAATATTCTTATTAAGCTCCCCGCTGCTCGCCGCGCGCCATGTGCGGTAGCTGACATTTGGTATTCGACTGATGATTCGATTCGATTTCAATGCATGGGTGTTTTTTATTCCTACCATTCTAACAATTTAGAAAATTGTCCTGCCAATTAAATCCTGTTTTTTAACATCCCTCTTTTTATCGAAAGGGGAGTTTTTTTTTGATATCGGCATTTAGTTACCCACAGGATAGTGAAATAAAATATTATATGAAAAAATAGGGTGACCGTGTTTTCATCAGAAACAAATTTAATCAGCAAAGGCCAGAAAATTAATGCAAACAAAAAATAACAAATTTTGAAAAAAAAAACAAAAACAACAAATGACATCCTCGAAGAGATATTGGCGCATACATAATAAATGAATGACATGTTTTTTATTAATTGACCGCTGCCGCTGTGCTGTTTTGATTTCAGTTCAGTCTAAGTGCAAAGGAGGGTTGTTTGGCATGTGGCACTAAAATTACAATTATAAACCCTCTCTACCTCACACCCTTGCTCCTTGAGAAACAACAAAAAATAATACATAAATAAATTGTGTTTTACATTTTTGTGCAACAATAAAACCAGCTGTCACATTTCACTTCACTTTTTCTCAATCTCGATGATTGTCATTTTACTTAACTCAAATCAAGGACGAAGCAAAAGGGGTGTTGCATCGGTACCACAAACCACCCTCTCAAGCCCACCAGGTCCTAATTGGCAACTCTTGTTTACACTTGTAAATCAGTTCGTAATCCATTAAGAAATGAAAATTCAAAAATAAAAAAATTCAAAAATATAACAACGGAAAATTAAATATGTACAGACACTCTTCCATAAAGCAGAGCGGATTAACCGCACTCGGTTGAAAAGTCTATGTGCCATCTTGTGCGGTGCGGTGCGGTGCGTTGCGTTGTGCACAAAAATTATGGAACAAACAATTACAAGGGCTGTCGTTTTGGCAACGTGTCATCTTTTGGTGTCAGGGGTGAACGGCGAACAGTGAACACAAAAAGAAGGAATTTATTATTTTATAACAGGGGTGTGGATTGACGCAATAAACAACCCAATCTCCAGCTTAGCGTGAGTCGGAGTAAATATTATATACGCGCTTTCAACGCAGAGCGCACTTACTTATAAATAGGGGTTTGGATTTGGCAGCCATGACATTACACATCCAGTTCCAGTGACAGTCCTATGAGCTACGATAAACGGGGCAAAAGCACTCGTGGTAGAATGCGTCCGTCAGCAGTCATGCTTGTATGATTGTACTCGTCGTACTTTAGGTGCTACAACATGCCACAAGCGTAAAAACACCAATTTAATTTTTTTCCTTCGTTCGTTTTTTTTTTTTAACACCAAAAGTAATCGAAATCGTGAGTTTGGGTATTAATGGAGTTGTTTGTCCCCAGGGGGGCTGTTTAAAAGTGTCAAGGTATATTTATAAAATCTGACAGATTTTTCCAATATCTTTTGTGGTAAATATAACACAAAAAAAAAGGATACCTACATACGGACTAGAACTTGTAAGATACGAGGTACGACACAGAACAAGAACACGGGGTCGTGATGAGCTTTTTGACAGCAGAAGCTATCTGGGGGATTAAATGTAAATTACTGAGTAAAGCCTAGAAGTTGAGGGATATTTACATTTGGAAGCAAGAAGAGGCATATTC
Organism: Scaeva pyrastri; assembly: GCA_905146935.1. NCBI lineage: Eukaryota > Metazoa > Arthropoda > Insecta > Diptera > Syrphidae > Scaeva > Scaeva pyrastri. Next base: position 40,191,950 of record LR989927.1, on the reverse strand, counting down.
GGTTACAAAATAATGGAAGTGTGTCTTATTTCTAGTTCCTAGACGTGGATTTATTTGAAAGGTTATCTGATATCATGTTTGAGAATAAACAATAGAAGAGCGATGACCTTTGATTTAATACAAGGTATAAGTATTATAATTGGACTGAAATTATGTTAACATTTGAAAAAGGAATTTTATTCAACGAAAAAAAGTGAAAATGTTCAACAGACTGTTATAAAAGGAGGATTTAGTGATTTAGTGGCAAAACAAAACAAACTAAATTTGACAAAGTGGATATTGACAGTTAAATTCTTTTGACTTTCAAAATTTGATCTTTGCTACATAACTACAAGGAATTAATGTCAATTATGTGGATCCCTTACCGCCAAATTATCGGAAGCTACACTTTTGGCGAAAATGCGTTTTTTATCGAAACTACTAATTTGAGCCCTAACAGACCCATCCTCGTTCCAAAAGAATATATAATAATTTTAAAATCATTATTAAAAATGAACAATTTTACAAATTTAAAAAAAGCCTTCTCCTGTAAAATTTGATCTTTGTCGCTTACGATAATTTGGCGGTAAGGGCTCGATGTGTGTCCTTCAAAATCACAGCTTGAAAAAAAAAAAAATTACGTTTTGTCAGACTAAACCGCAGCCATGTAATGGTGTTGATTAACTTTAAATAAGCAGAATTTTTTTTACAACAATATAAATTTTGAATGAAAAACTTGTTAACTGCGTTTATTGCTGAGCATATGTACATACATATATGTGTATACATTCATAATTTCGTACGTATTAAGTTAGTTCTAGCTTTAAGTAGATTTAAGATTGAAGACAAATAAAAAATGTAAATCGGATCGACAGACGGAAAAAATTAACTGAAACATGTCTACATCCAGAATTCAGAATGCTGATCAAATTATGACATTGCTTTAATCTGCCATTTAAAAAATAAAATCAAAAGAATTAAAAACTTTTGTTTGTTATGAAAAATATTAAATTTTTTTCTAGACATAAATAAATTTCCCTGATTTGTTTTGCTTACCACTTACCTTTTATGTTCAAAATTCAGTTGGATTCCTAGTTAACGTCGAAATCTGATGGACACTGAAAGTGCCTTCAAGTGTCTTCTTATATTTCGCACTAGATTCTAACATCTCTACGTCTACAGTTTTACAGTTTTAGACTAGGAAGTGAAGTGTATGAATGAGTGACATTCCAATGTCAATTAAAAACCTCAATATGGATCACAAGAAGTGGTCACATCTTCTAGGACCTCAAAACTTAGTCACACTATTGAAGGATCTGTTATAAAAGGAAATCTGGACAAAAACCGTATTCATTTTTACACATCACAATACACACGAGTAAATAACATAATTAATTTATCTATTAGTAGCAAATTTGTGGGATACTAAATGAGTGTACATTTAGAAATTTTTTGCGAATACCAAGCACGATATTTTAACTTACGAAAAACCATCTAAAGAAATCTAAAACTTCATTTATTTCAGTTCGGTTCTTTTATGAGGTACAAATTTATGCACATCACCTCCTCCTCCCTCAAAAACCACATTAGTTCTTTAATAATTTTGAAAACAAACCCACATAATACAGAAGAAACACACCCATCTAACTATTATAAATACTGCATTGCAAAAAACAAAAAACAAGGATCTATTTTTACTTCCCCCACATACATATGTACATATATGTACTATCTTTACCTAGTTGGTATATAGTCAGTTTTTTGTTGCTATTTACAAATGGTTATTTTCTAAAGTTTCACCAATTTAAATACAAATTTGCAAATCAACACAAAACACCATTCCGACCACCATGAAGTTGGGGTTTTTAGTTCTCAATTTCTATAATGAAAATAAAACAAAAACAAGAGTTACTTTACTAGAATATAGATAAAGCTAACTTTGCATGTGCTTAAGTTTTTTTTATAAAGGGTGTTCTTCTAGACAATGAGTGACAGTTGGTTATTTCTTTTTTTTTATGAATGGGCTTTTTGTTAATAAAGAATTGTCTTAAGAATTAACAACTCTAACATAACAGAAATTGCAATATTTTGACAGTTGGAATGACGACTGTGTTATTATATCTGTCAGTGGCCACAAAATAGTAGAAAAGAATTACTGCCAATACTTTTAATGCCAAATACTAAGCAGCCATTTTTTCCAATGAACAAAAAAAAAAAAAAAAAAAAAAAAACTGTGAGCCATACAAATTTTCATGAAGATGTAGTCGAAATATATTTTTGAAGAGTTTTTTAAAAGATTCAAAATTATGACAGGAAGTTATTACAAACAAGAGCCGATAGCCTTATGCTGCTAGTGCTGTCATTTATTAATAGTGTATTTCAAATATGTTATTGATAAGAAAAAACAAAATAAATAAATATTATAAATGTTTACCTTGCAGACTAAATACAATAGTAGTCAGTTTTTTGAAACTTTATTAAGGATAAGTTATTAAGTAATAGAAAAAACAACTTTCTGACACAATTAAGAGGAAGCCCTCTTCACTATACATTACATAGTATAAAACAAAGTCTATTCTGTCTGTCTTATGCATGCTTAGATCTTTAAAACTACTCAACGGATTTTTATGCGGTTTATTTGTATAACTAGATAATGTTATTCTAATTTAAAAAATATTTTGGAAGTTTGCTAAAATTTGACTTTGGAGACGAAGCAGTTCAAATCACTTTTAACAGTAATGCAGAATTTACTCTCCAAAGCGTTTTTTTGTTGACATTTTAATATATGTGATTAAAAAATGAATCCGACCAATTTAATCGATGTTAATCCCGCAGAATAATGATTGAAGATTAATTTTTCCCACTAGAAATTTAGTATTACGACCCATTGCGACCTATAGGGAATACCATTGGGATGTCACGCAAAGCCCTATTGGGCCCCAATTGAGTTTTCCCATTTCGTCCTCACTTAGATCCCAATCGGCCAAAGATTTTTATTTTTATTTAGGGCTTTCCCGATTGGAGCCCGATTGGGGCCAGATGTATACGGTGGACTATCCCCAAGCAATTTCTAGTCGGGATTGAATCTTAGCAAAGATCAGGGGCCGAATTACCGCATCAGTCATCGAGTGAGTAAATTCCATCAGTTATCGAACGAACGAGTGACTACATTGGGATGATGACATACGTAGTGGGACGTATCGTTTAGATTTTTATAATTGTAGTAGTTATAATCTACTACATCAATTTCTCTTTAATTTTCATCGAGTCTCTCTCTCTCTCTACAGTTGTGATGTGACAGATAACATCTGTGTTTATGTGAATTGTGAATAGGTAGGTTGAAGAAAAAAAATTATGAATAATTTATAATGGGTATTTTGTTCTTATCAAGTGATTTTGAAGGTGAGAATAAAAACAACCTTTGTGTATTTTTAACGAAACTTAAATATTTCAGACGATGAAAATTACGAAGCAATAGAGCGCAGGCCAAAATCTTATTGATGATCGGCCAAATTGGGGTGTCTAGTCATATGTATATGTATGTAATTTGCCATGGAATTTTTTTGTTCTTGATTAATTTGTTTTATGAACTTGAACCACAAATTTTGTTTAAAATACAATAATAAAATAATAAATACCTACTATAATTGTTACATTTTGATTTTTGCTGCAAAATCATACCATCAGTTAACTTTTAGTCTGTCGAGTGAAATCTCGTTCGATAACTGATCACAGAATTTCAAATTGAAGTACTAGATCGCTCGTTAACGTGAGAGGGAATGCCAAATTGATATAATTCAGTCACGTATTACTCGTTAACTGATGCGGTAATTCGGCCCCAGATTTAATCCATAACTAAGACCCATACCCTAGAGGGCCATTCAACGACAAAAAAGTGAATGATATTGTTCCAATGGACTCCTTTATTACTTGTTCTTACCTTAAAACCTTACCCTGACTTCTAAGCTGCTGCTGTACAGGACCTTGGTCCTTCCAGTACTTACATATGGATGCGAATCCTCAATACTTAGTAAAAAGTACTCCGATCTCATAAGGTGCGTTCTAGAGGAAAGTTTTAAGGAGAATTGTTGGTCCCGTACGTGAGGAAGGACGATTTGGGAGACGTTATAATCATTGAACTGTATGAAATCTACCTCGAAGCAGGTACCGTGAAAAAAATTAAGCTCGGTTATTCTTTTGTCTTGAAAATGACAATTTAAAATTTAGTTAAGATTGAAAGTCAATAGTTCAATACCTTTTTTGAAACTAAATAAAATCAAAAAAAAATTAAAATACATAAAATTGAAAATACCCTGTAAAGAGGAATCAAGTACATTTTTCAAAATTACCACATTGTCGGGAACCGAACTACTTCACAAATTTGAGGTTTGAATATGTAAATATGTTATGTATGTTGAAGAATGAAATGGTCTATTTGTTTGAATAGAAATATTAATACGTATCTATAGATAGTGCATATGCATACATTTTTACATAAATGCAATGTGCATACATATATTCATATGTGGGATTAAAAAAAAAGAGGAGACTTTTCGTAAGATTTTATATCTTACGAGTATTTTCAAATCCAAATAATTTAATATTTAGTAGACTATGGTAGGTTTTATCCTACACATGTTTCATAGATTTCGATTGTTAAACTTACCAAAAAAACATATGTACATATGCAGCACCTTAATCACTTCCTCGGGTATTACAAATATTTGGAGACCTTACCAAGATATAAAGAACATTTTTTTGAGTGAATTTGGTGGTAAACTTTTCCGTTAATGCTTTTCAAATATTCCTTGTTTGTTGAAATTTAGCTCATAGAACTAAGAGCCAATAAATTTGATTATCGATTAAAAATGTCATTCAAAATCTTCAAAATTTGTCTTGCTTCAAATTTTTCGAACGATCATTATTGGAGTTTTACATATATAGAAAATTGATAAAAATCATGATTGGTATTTCCATTTCTGCTTTGAATTTCTATTTTGATTTGTAACCGATGGAAAATATTTTTGGGTATATTTTAGCCTAATACAAAAATTTGCCACAGTTAAGTTTTCATTACTAACCTTCGCTGAAAAGGGAAGTTATTAAATTGTTTGTATTTTAAACTCCTGAATATTTCGTTGAAAGTAAATTTCAAATATTGTTAGAATTCAGCCATCATTACATCAATACTTCGAACCACAAATTCAACACAATTATCTTAAGTGAGACATAATGCACATAATTTGGAATTAATTTTCCTCTAACCGAGAATTAACTGAGTTTTATTGAGAAAAATGAGTAATTTGGCAGACGTTATTCTTGTTCTTCATGGCACAATCTATAAGCAAAGCTTAAGTCAGAAAACCAAAATCATTGAAATTAAAAAAGTGCGTATACGCCCTATTGTACTTTGAGTGTTTTCGTTTATTTGAAGAAGGAATATAAGCCTAGAGCTTAGTTTTTATTTGATAATAATTTTTAATATCCCAAAATACATTACGTACGATATAAACTCAGTCACAAACCTATCTCACAAACCCATGCTATGCAATTTTACAGAGAGCTAAAAAACTACTCAAAAGAATCCTTGAAAAAATGGGTCATTATAGTAACAAAAAACTTACCGGAAAGCACACATTCGGAAAAATATTTCTAACTTATGCAATCTGTGCACTAAAGATCTGTCTAACTTAATGTATACTATACATCGAGCTATATAGCTTAAATTCAAACGGATACCCATTATCGATATTTTTAAATATCACACGCCAGTAAAACAATTTCGATTTTATTAAATAAAATATTTACATTTATTTTCAAACTTTTCATGTTGTTGTTGACGTTTTTTTTTTTTGCTATTTTTTTCTTTTTGCTTTTAATTTTATCAGCGCATTAAAATCCAGTTCTCAGCGCAGTCATACATTCAAATTTATTTCTATCTGTTTTTGGGCTTCTTAAACTATTATTTTCTTTTTAATCTCAAGTTTAAATTTTAATTTACACTATTTTGTTAAATTACTTTTCTGGTAAATATTATGTTTTTATTTTTCTGTTTGTTGTTAATTGAACTATATTTAAAATTTATTACATTCTTTGTATAATCTTATTTTTGTAAATTCTTATTCTCAAGGGGTAAAATAGAAAAAGAGTCTACTCATTTTATATAAATTTTAAATGTATACATATATATATTTAATTAAATTCATTTTCAATAATAATAATTTAATAATATTATACAAGTATTTATATCTATATTTTATTTAATTATTTTCTAAATCTACTTTAACTTGACCTGTTTTTGTATTTTTTTTTTTTTTTTGGATTTTTTACTTTTTACTTTGTGAAAATAAAGGAAATATTTTTTCTAGGATAACTTTAACGAATTGGTATTTCTTTTTAAATCTTGTTTTTTTTTTTTTAATTTATTTATAATGAACTCTGCAGGTATTGTTATAATGTTTATGTCAAAAATTTATTTTATTTTATAGGTACTTAAAGTGTAAATTTATAACAATACAGAAATTATGAAAGTGACAAACATTGAGTTGCAGTTTTATTTTAATTTTTTTATTTTAACAAAAAAGAAAAGTTTTGTTTGGAGGAATTATTTAATTTTTTGTTTTATTTTTTAAAAGATAAGCACAAGACATCTATACATAATTGAATTGAGTTTTAATAGACATATTTAATTGTTTTTTTTTTCTTTTTATTTATTTACTAATTTATTAATCATCACTCAATATAAGTCACTTCCAAATTTTGTACAAAACCAAAAATCAAATAAATTTTGTTGTTCATTCTGAAATAGTTTATCTCTTCTTTCTTTTTACAAAATAAATATTTTTATTTTTAACTACTTTATACAGCTTTACTTTTAAGTTTTTCTTTGTCATTGGAAATTTATTTAAGACATTCTTTTTTGTGTATTAAATGCTTGAGATTTAATAGAAAAACAGGAGTTAAATACATATTATATTTTTTTATAGTAACAAAAGTCGATATAAAAATAAATATTATCTTTTAGTTTACATTATTTATTGTTTAATTATAGTTTAAATAACTTTCAATACATTTTTTCTTTTAAGTTCTAATTTTAAATTATTTTATAATTTTTTGGGTTTGTTTTATTACAAGTTTAATTTTTTTGTTAGTATACATTTACATATTGGTAAGAAATTTTGTAAGAATTAAATTTAATAAAATCAAATATAATCTAAAATTTGAAAAAAAAAACTGTAAATTGTATTTAAATTCAAGATAAAAAAATTAAAATAAAGAGAATAAATATTAAGAAGCATGACTTCATTACATTAGGAAGGTTTTACTAAAAAGAAATAAGGTATTAAAAATAGGACAAGAAAAATAAAAAAATATTTTAAGTAATAATTATTTAATATCAATTAATTATTACTTAAAAGTAAAGGGTAATTCTGTTGGCCTGAGGAATTAAAAAACATCCCTTCAACATGTTCAAATTAATTTCAGAAAGATTACATGATCGTAGTCAAGATCCTATTAATATTTTGGAAGAAATATTGTGTCCAACAGATGGAGAACACTTTCCATGGACTTCAGACTACCGACAATTCAATCCTTTTAATGATCTTACACCTCACGAAAGTAGTCTCGTCAGCTATAGGGTGACATCTTGGACTCATAAAATTAACTAAAGTGACCAAAGTTACTACTCTTGAGGACGAAACAAAAAATGGTTATCGGAAAATTAGAATTTAAACGACTAATGTCAAAACTGATTATTATTAAACTAGTTTGTAGTATTACTTCTTTAAAGGATTGTCAACCCTGATAAATGAATCTAGGATTTTTTGAAGTTCTTTTTTAAATACACCATCTAAAGAGGACATAATGACAGTTGTCAAGAATAAAATTCTCCACATAATTTCTCCTTTCAGTGAAATTTTCGAAAATTCTTTGAAAACTCAAATTTTGACAATTGAAGTAATAGATAAAGTACCTTAGAAAGTTTATTGTAAATATAAATTCCTTGGAAATACTTTCGATGTTCTTTTCTACATTTTCAAAGCAGGGAATAATTTTAGAGGAAATATTATTCCAAATTGTTAAAAGCTGTCTGCAAACAATCTAACGAGCTTTGAAATAAGTTACAATAAATAAAACCTAGAATCATTTTACGGATCCAAAATATTTGGAAATTTTATTTTAGTTGAAATATTTAATTGGTCAATTTATTAGCTGACTGGAGAAGTTTGCAAATTCACTCTGGAATCTTGTGAGTTAAAATACTCAGGAAAAAGTCTGCAGGTCACAAGATTCAAAGTGTAACTCAAGCTATTTTGGGGAGTTCCCGCATGTATGTAGACAAGAGTAGTCAATCAATACTGTGTTTGGCCAGAAAAATGTGTAAACAAAAATCTTAAAAAATAAAACAAAAAATATTGATTAAATCACACGTTAACACATCTAAAAACAAACCAAGTCCATTGGACAAAATAAAACCTCAAACCAAAACAAACGTAAGTCTAAGTGAGTAAGGAGTCTAAAAAAGATCTCAACAAAAAAAAAAATGAAAAACAATTTAATTTATTTCACTACCCTAATTCCCAATTGCCTTAAATGCTATAATTTGTTTTCAAGTCTTAAGTGTGAATTGGTTGTGTTAGAAAAAAAGTTAAAAATACAAAATTAAAAAAAAAACAAATAAAATACAAAACTAAATAAAAAATAAACTTATTGTTATCCTTTCTTACCCTATTTTGTTATTATTAGTTTTATCCTTTGTTTGCTTTTGTTTTTGTTTTTTTTTTTTTTTTAATTTCTTGTTGGATGCATTTTCTTGTATATTTTCCTGGCTCAAATCCTTACTCTTTAGTCGGTATTATTATTATTATATATACGTAACAGTCTGTGATGGGCATTATTGGGGGAATTTCATCTATCGATTCGATGCAGGCTACCCATTAAGTTGAACATTGTCGTTAGAAGCCACGCCAATGATCCTTTACGGTGGCATAAGAACTCGACCATTGCACTCAGACGGAATATGCGATTGAGCATAGGATGACTATTGGCTTTACTGGTGCTTGCCCCGGCAGAAACGCTTATGCTGCTACTGCTACTACTTACGCCACTGCTGTTGATGCCACCTTCTCCTTCGACCATACTCCGGTTGGCATGTTGCATTGCAGCTGGTTTTTCGCCTGAAATAAAAAAAAATCCAAGCAATGAAAAAAAGGCAAAATTAGAGGAAACATAAATTACCCAGTTAAAAACAAATAATCTACCAGGGCTTGGATGGTGGTGGAGTGGAGTGGGGTGGGGTGGAGAGCTGAGGGGTTTGTGGTAGAGGAAATGAGAAAAAAATATTGTTTAGGAAGTCCTCTTCCATATTATACGAGTGGAAGGGAAGTCGATTTACGAGTATTATAGAACAATAGAATATAACTTAGTTCAAGTTGGTGTGCGGAATGATGGCAGGATTGCAGGATGGCTGGATGGCCCCAGAAGGGTCAAAGGGTAATATGTATATGTAAGCTAAAAACTAAACACTTCTTCCGGCTAACAACCGCAGTTATTGTGGACCAATTGTTTGCAGTAAATTAAAGAGCTGTTACCATCTAGTTAAATGGAAAATCAGGATTTATTGTAGTGGAAAGGGTTTGAAAAAAAAAAACGCACCGACTAGATTTTTTTTTTTTTTTGAATAAGTTAATGAACGTATTGAACTTTTAATTTAAAATTTACCATTTTTTTTAATGTATAGTCCTAAAAATCAGGACTACAAGTACCTACTTGAATTATTTTTCAATAAACAAAAATAAGGAAAACTAACGGTATGTAAGCATTCACTAATGAAATGGTTTTAATTTGGAATTAGATTTGTTTTAGGTTAGAAAGGGTTAATCATTATGATTCTATTATTTAAACAAAGAGAATATTTAAGTTTGGTTAATAAATTACAAGTTTTTCCTCAGAAATCATTTAATTTTTCATTTATCTGTCGATTCAATCAATGAATTGTCAAATTTCAATTTTAATCATACTTATTCCATTAAATTGGAAACAGTATAAGTAATTAAATAAAACATGGACGACATTTTGTATTTCTAAGAAAAAATTGGAAATTGGAGTTTTATGTTTTCGTTGTGGATTTTTCTGATTCTTTTATGTTTTATTGAATGTAATTAATAATTATTAGCAACTTAATTTGGAATAAATTTTAACATGAAATATTAAAATATATTGAAGTGTGGGTGATGTTTTGTTGTGATAAAAAGTTTTTGATACAATAAGAGAACATAATGTGTAGAATATGTAGTTGCAGGTGATAGTAGTAATGTGTAGGCTTTTTCTTGCTTTTCTATTTATGAATTTCCAAACAAAATTTAATTTACGCATAGAAACATAGATATCAAATTCGTTTAATTTATTAAAATAAATTTACAATTTTAACAAACATTTTTAACAACAAATTAACAACTTAAAACAAAATAACAAAAAAACGTGAAACCCAAAAAAAAAAACTATGCATCAATAAAGATAAAGCTTGAACAAATAAAAAATATTGACATAAAACCTTGGATAACATTTCAAAAACATCTTGGTGAAAAATAAATATAAAAAATGGTTCGAACCAGACAGAAAAAAGTGGTTCTCTTAATCTATCTTAACATATATAAATTACGTGTCACGTTGTTTGTCCGCGATGGACTCCTAAACTACTTAGCCGATTTTAATCAAATTTGCACACCGCTTGCAGTTTGATCCAACTTAAAAGATAGGATAGCTTACATCTCAATTTATGATCACAATATTATTTTATTGCAAATTATTTGTCTATTATTTGGTAGTCACAATTATATATGATTTTATCAGATAGCGACATCTGTGCACTGGATTGAGTAAGTTAAGAATTTAATAGATGGCGCTATGACAAACGTCTAAACGTTCCATTTAAGCTACAACTTGATAGCATAACCACCACATGTTGCTGAGGCTAAAGTATAGGTTGAATTTATTTTGTAGTGAACCAAAATACAGTGAATTTTACTTTTTCAATTTTTGGTGTTATTTTGGTTTACGAAATTCACCGGGCCATCTAGAAAATAAAATTTTATATGAGAAATCAAATAAGCAACAACAATATTTTTCCATAGCTTGAGTTTCTCCATTATATTGGGGCAAGACGAAGTTTGCCGGGCCCTCTAGTATAATATAAAAATGAGTTTCAAAAATGTGTGTGTGGCCGCCTAACTCGTGCATTTATGTACCGATTTCAGATTTGTTTTTTGCCTTTTGTAAAGAATTGATATTCGAAAACAATTCTTTACAAAACCATGAAAAAGTTTTAATAAAAGAAAACATTTGACATTATTAAAATTGATTTTTGTATGGAAAATAAAAATGTTTTTTTTTTGCATGCATTTTGGGTGGAGAAATTAGAAAGATAATTTAAGGGTGGCGTTGGGGTACGATCAATGCCAAAATTTGATAGATGCCATTATACGCTGATATAAGTTGTGTTCAATTTGTGTGTGTCCTTTCCGCAGTGTCATTTTCTATTGATCAAGTTTGTTGAAATCTTCTGAAATTTTAATTCTACGGAATTGTACAATATCATTCAAAAAACGGTTGAAAACAATGTGATTCCGGACAGGAGATGATTATCAATGGAATATTCAAAGGAGAATAGGACCTTATCCCATGGGTTCCAATTATAACAACTGATCTTCCAATTAAAGCGGATTCAGTTTCCTTTTCTCTTTTGCCATGACCAATCGTTGGAAGTGTGTGAAATTAATCTCCAATTTCATTGTTTTCCGTAAAACGTCTTGATTTTTTTGTTTTTGAACCGGAAAACTTATTGAAAAATTTAGCTTTCCATTTAAATAAATTAAATTGAAAATTGAATTTTCTGAGTTTTATTATCACTCTGGAATTTATCACATGGCTTTAAATTGGTGTGAGACGAAATTCAATTTTAAAGTATTTTTAACCAGGTTTAATTCTTAACTTTATAAATGCACACAGCGAAGCGGGTGGGAATTAGCTACTGGTAGTTTTCAAATCTCAAAAACAACTTCACCGATTTATTTCAAAATTATATAGTATAATTTTTTAAATTTCTATTTTTTTTGTACCTATCAAAAAGTGAAAAAAAAAACCCATGAAATAATGTCATAAATCCAAATATCAAATTTTTTTCGTCGTAGTTTCAGTTAAACCATTTTTTCGAGACAGATGTCTTCAGACCACTATAACTTTAATTCTACTGAATATTTTAAGCTACAAATTTAACTGTATGCTCTTAAAATATGTATAAATAAACGGTAAAAAATTCAAAGTTCTGTCTATTCATTGTTTTTCCAAAAAAAATCCCAAAAAATGCTCAAAAATTAGTGCGTTTAGCAAGAGAATTCACTTTAATCATTTTCTTAAGTGAAAAACATTCAGTAGTTGTTGTCAATTGGCCAACAACAAATAAAACTGAAGTTCTGAGGAGAAAATATGCATACATATGTTTGTAAGTGTTAATACCGATTAAATATGTAGATTTTTAAACCATGTACAATACATACATATGTATATATCAACAGGGTTAAAATTACTCGTGTGTTCAAAAACTATACAATTTTGGTATTATCAATTCGTCTCCTTATTGACACAATAACGTAACAACATTGTTTACAATTTTTAAGCGAGTAAACCGCTTTTTGATAAACATTTTATATTTTTTTGGACAAAAATTGTAGATCTAAGTGATGTTCTATAAGACTAATGCATTCAAAGTCGACTCTCCTGAAAATTTAAGTATAACCAAATATTGACTTACGGTTTTGTGTCGCTAAGACGACAACCTTTTTATCGTCCTTTTGCCTAATCAATGTCAAGAACTATAACATATTATCCTACCTAAAATAAAGTGATTAAATTTCGATAAAGAAAATTGTATGAATAAAGTTTATTTCAAGGGCAAAATATTGCACAGCACATATGTATGTACACACATCTTTATTTTTTAGGTACTAATACATCGATAAATAAACGCAGACTTTACGAACAAAATTGACGCTTTTTGTTTTGACCTTTTTCTTTCTTTTTTTTTCTATAAAATTGATAAGGGTTAAGCTTTACATATGCGAAGTTATTCATTTGGAAATAAAAATTGAAAAATAATTCGAAAAAAAAACATACATTCAAGTAAAACAAAAAGTTTTGACAGTTTTTGTTGACATATACAACACTTCAAAGTTTAAGAATGACATTCATTTTAAATTTTGTTTCGCTTTTTTGTTTTGTTCTTCAGAAAAAGGATAATTGGGATCAATTTAAATCCTTATCGTAATACGATTTATTTATTAAAAACATCACACTTCGGGAACACCTTACTCATAGATTTGGAAATTTTTAAATTTTTCCATAAAATATTTAGAATTACTTTTGTTTAAAGTTGCCTCTAAATTTGTAATTTTCTATTAGAGCAAGAGATATAACTAACCTTTTGAGTTAATTCGATTATTGAAAGGACTGGCCAATAAAATGTAAAATTTTTTTTTTTTAATAAACTTAAAAATGCCCAAGATTAAACTAAATTTTAAAGTCTCAAGAATTAATCTCAAAGTGCGAAAATAGTACATATCAAAAACAACTAAAAACGACAGCTGATGAAATTTCGTCCTCTAATATTTTGGACACAAAAATTTAAAAACTATTCGATTTAATTTATTTTCTAAATAAAAAAAAAAACGTTCGCAAGTGTTGCCAGAAACTTTAGATTTTTTCTGACGAATTGAAAAAAAAAAATAGTTTCTTCGAAAAATCATCTCATAAGAAAGAGATATTCTAACATTTTAATTTAGACTGTCCAAAATAAAACAGACAAAAAATTGTAGTCCCAAAGTATTATACAGACATAAAATGCTTGCTTTTAATGAACTGAATTTCTTACCTCTTATACCATTGAAATTGAAAACAAGATTGTTGGAAAATTCGTAATTTTCGTTCGAAAAATAAAACAGGTAACATGACTGCTAGCAACTTCTTCCCTAGTTACGAAAGTGGTTTGCAGACGTAATAAGGTTTCTTAAGAAATTGAAACAAAATTTTTCAAATATTCCGAGAAACATTATGTTCCTATTTAGTTCCTGTCGAAAAAAGTATTTACTTCAGACTGAAGGAGAAGTATTTTTATTCTTGACAGCAAAATTTGTAGTGAAAAAATGTTATGATGCGATGCATGCAGTGTTTCCAGAAATAGGAGAACCAGGTTACCTTTTAGAATCAATCAATAATCAAATAACTTGAAAAAAAAACATACATATGAAAAAAATCTAAATTTCAAAGATTCTAGGAAATATTTCATGAAAACTATTGCATTGCTATTTTGTATTTATGTCGGATACCAAAGAGACATCTCCCTACAATGCCGAATGTGCTAGTGCCATTGAAAAATTTGAATTTAAAATTGCGGTAAAATTAAAAAGTATGCAATTTCATTTAATTTTCGATATTTTACGGTTAAATTCTTGACAAAGTAAAAAAGCTGTCCATGACTTTTCCAAAGATCTTAAATTTAGTAATTTTTAAAGTTAGGTACATATTTAGAGGATTTAAACGATACTGTTTCTTGGCCATATTCCGCTGAAGCATACCTACGACTTTAATTGACAAAATATTATCCGAAAAAATGTTAAGTTTTGCTCTAAGAAGTTAAGATTTTAAAATGTTTGCTGCTAAAAGAGTGATTTTGGAAAAACAAAGTAATAACTACTAATTTTCCGATTCTTAGAATCATAAAAGTTTTGGATTGGAGAAGAGGAGTTATTTTTCAATTATGTCATGTCACTCACCTCTAAGGACATGAACTGTTATACTGGCTGGCCTCGCATTTGACGGTGCGCACGTATAATTGCCCGCATGATGGAAATGCACTTCCTGTATTGTTAGAACGCTTGTCGAAGGCGCCTGCAAATAAGACGATTGATGTTGTGACGCTAGCGAAGACATATGCCCACTATTCCCATGACCATGGCTGCTATTACTGCTTAAACTGTTACTACTACTGCTAGCACTGCTACTCGTACTGCTACTGCTACTGCTACTAGTACTTGTATGGCTTCGGTCTCTGTGATTGCTGCTCCCACCACCCTCTGATGCTGGCATATTAACGGTTGTTGATGTCACTGAAAAACCATCTTGTGAATCATAGTTCACCATTTTATTGTCATGGTACCTGGAAATATAATAAAATCATAAAAAATTTCTACTCGCGTATTATACCGACCGAAGCGGAAGTAGGATGTGCGAAGTGAGAATAATTGTCTAAAGGTATCATACACATTTTTCTGTGTAGGGATGGGATGGGCACATAATGTATTCTAATTTCTTACCAAAAAACAAACGATGGGTTTTCTGTGGCACGTTTTAATTTGCATTCCAAACGTAGTGCTGAACCCTCGTCTATGTGTAAATCAGGTGCTCCAGTGATTTCAGCAACGGCTTCTGTTTTATGTAAAAAAAAAATGACAGAAAAAAGGAGAGATGTCCCGTTAAGACAGAGGTTAAAGTGAGAAATGTGATTTTTGTTAGATTTTTCTTTTTTTGCTTTCATTTGGAAAGATTAACAAAGAGAATTTTTACAGCACACATTCGAAGTAAGGTGAATAGTGACAGAAACATTTATTGTTAACACATTTATAATTTGACATCTAACAACAACTGACATAACTGATTCACACCGATGACAGAAAAGTACAAAAAAAAACTCAAATCAAATCTGTCTTAGTTGACAAGTCAAAGAAATGGACAAGTGAAATGGAGTCGTGTTTTATTGGATATTTTTGTGGACCTTTTCTAACAAGTCGGGTTGTTAGTTTGACAAGACCAAAGTACGTCACAATGATTTTTCTGCTCATGGAACTGAAAAACTTCACACTTGAATTGGTATGATTTGGCGCTCTCTTTAAATCATATTTGCCATGGCTGAAAATTCAAATTCATCTACGCACCACATTCATTCAAAAATTCACCTCTCCACCAATGAAGACGTTGGTCACATTTGGAAGGTGTCAATTTCTACCCATACATTTTCGAACAATCCTTGATATCCCATTCCTTTGGAAGCCCCACTTTTTCACGAATGACATTTCTAAAACAAATTGATGACCCTAATCAAGTGACACGGATTGTAGGTAATCTCTTGCCGGCTTAGTAGGCATAAAGCAATTTAAATTTCAAGTAATAGTAGTACGTACCTTCCAGTTGTACGAATATAGAGGGATTACGCCAAAATTTCGTCCTTAAAATATATATATCTATAAAATGAATGGAAAAAGTTTTTCCGAGCTCAGAAAGAGAAAGATAGAAGATGGTCCTTGTTTGTTTTTTTTATTATGGGAAGGTAAGGTAGGTAAATGAAATATGTGTGACAACGACACAGAGAGATTTTGAACGACATTTATGCCTTAGAGCTTTGCATTTACATGGATTTAACAAAAACAAAAAGAGACAAAAAAAAAACGAAATTAAGAACTTTAATTTTCTTTAAAAGCTTAAAGGTATTTTGTGGGAAAATTTAAATGCAATTTATGAACATTTTTCAACTTTCCCCCAAGGTAAATAATGTCTTTTGGTCCTTTCCATGGAAGATACGAGGTGGTTATAGAAACTATGTACATATAAACAAAGTGACGAGGCTTTGCATCGGTCCATTTATTTATGTAAAGTCGAAAATGCATCCAAAAGACAAAATTCTTCATCACGAACAAGAGCATCAGGGCCATCAGGACAGCACAGGATGCAACAGAAATAAAATGAAAGTAGTTTTCATATAAAATTTGATCAACGTCCGTCCCTCTCACTGACACACGACGACGAACGACGATTCCGGAGATCGACTCTGACTTCGACATCGAAGTTCGTCGGCATCTCAGTGCGGCTTTTGTGCACAATGCAATTTGGAGCATGTGATGTACATTTATATACTTTATGGTTTTTCAGAAGCCCCAAAGCAATTGGGGACTCATAGGGAAATATTTAATTATAAAATTATTCGGCCAAGAGTGAAATTTGATTTTGCAAACATTCTCTATCTTGAGTTTGAGTCATGGTTAAAAGGCCGAGAAAGAAGCGAGTGGATTAATTTGGGAATTCAAGCCAATTCGTGTTTTAATATCATCAATTCTATTTAATTAATTATACAAAATTTTGGAGTGGAAAATATTGCAAAAGAAAGCAAAGAACAAGGGTTTTTTAATTGCTGCATCTCATCAAAATAAATTGTTCAAAATGGGACCAACAAGAGTTCCATGTGGCACACAAAAGCGTTACTTGAACAATTTATTTTTTTTTGTTGATTTCAAAATCCGAGCCTGATTTAAGAAGATAGTTGGTTGAAAACTCAGCTGCCAATAATATAATTTTGTCTTAAATGATAAAAAATTTAATCACAATTCTGACTGTATTTCTGAACTCTCCAAATTATATCAAAACAAAGTTTGAATTTCGAAACTTTTTCGTACAGTATTATTTTTATTTGTAGCCTGTATTTTTTAACGTTTGGGTAAATTTAATTTTTTTCCAGCTCAAAAAAGCGAAGAGAGCTAAAACAGAATGAAAAAATAATAGTGTATATAATCAGAAACCTTTCAATACCAGTCTAAGTCATCACCATTTCCAAACCAACTTCGAAAAACCAACTTCACAATAGCTCCTTATCTTATTTCAATGAATTTCCCAGTATAGAAACCATAATTCATGATGTGTGCCTACTTCTGAAAATTTCTATATTCCCATGAAATTATAACGAAAGCCCTACTAAACCAGTACCGACACAAAACTGGAACCATTCTACTCGAAATTTTATTGTCCAATCATTGTCCTTATGCCATAAAATGTTCAATTGGTAGTCGGTCGGTTGGTACCAACTCGTACCTACATCGGTCATGGTAATTTAAATACAATTCACTTTTTACTATCAAAAAAACAATCCTTACTTCGTTTTACAAATCTGCATACATCATGTGATAGAAATAATTGAACAAATGCGAATTTAACGGCCACTCCCCCATATATCCAATCTAATTTTACTATCGGTTATTGCCCATATCCATATCAGTTATTAACACCCAGGGACCCACGGCGGCGACCAACGACCACGACCAACGAACCCATATCACTTTTGAATTCTCCTTCTACCATTAACTATTCTCAATAAAACCATTCCAGCAAGCAGAATCAAAAAAAAAAGAAATCAAGTTGTCATCAACTAGAAATTTGCATACAGCACGACATCCATTACTTTGAATGACCCACCATCAGACTACCCGACCGACCCCACCCTTCATACAGCTCAAAATACACACAAATCCATAGGAGTACCTATAACGGAATTCGAATGAAAATGTGAGCAACAGACCGTCTATTTTTGTCGAATAAGGCGAGGTAGGGGGTAGGGTGGTCGTCCTATATCCGGCAAGAAAGGCACAATCCAATTGACACGGATACAATTCACCTACACCATCAAACATAATGTACAAGGTGGCGGAAAATGAGTCACTCTGGAGGAAGGATATTGTAGCTTTTAAATGTGATACCGTATGTTGCCGATTTTTTACCAATAATAATCAATTCTATACCAGCTTGAAGTTTGATGTCGATTTACTAATTCTATCATGCCAACTGAGAGTATGGACTCGAATCAGGAGATTGAGACGGCTTGGAGTTCTTCCTCCCGTCTCGGCTCCGAAGGGGGATAAATCTTAGGTTTTGACGATTAGGCATAGCTACGGCAAGATTGTCCAATTTTGCCACAGGAGAGTCCATTCTTTAAGGCTACTTGAAGTCGCAGATGTATACAAACATAACGTATGTTAACACGGTAAATCTTGCTGAAAGTCATGGAAAATGCGATAAAACCGGAGCAAATTTCTACCAACTCTACCGGCAGTCACTTTCGACATCATCTTTTCAACTTACGTAATAGACAAAATTTTAAGGGTTCAAACACAGATTTTCGTCATTTCAAATCATTTCTTTTAATTGAAAAAAGAAATATGATGTTTAATTTTGCTCCACCTTACACATACAATTATAGCTGATTGGTTGCCAACCATACATACATATAAACTAAGTATAGATACAATTGAGTAACTCAAAACTCACCCACTACTTTCAGCTCGATGAATATCGATTGTGTTGGATAAATAGATAATTGGCACTCGTAGAATCCTCGGTCGTCCTCACGGACCGATTTGATGCGTAACGACCAGTGACCCATATGGCGGGTGTGTTCAACTAAAAAACGTTTATCACTGCTATGGGTTGACAGGCCAACTGTGAGCAATTGAAAATCCTTTCGTCGTATCCAGGATACCTTGATGGGAATAAAACAAAAGACAAATATTCGTAAAATCTTAGGTATACATTTGTAGTTTAAAAATACACACAAGCTATTTGATGTACATCAAGGATAACAAAAAAGGTATCGGTAAAGGTTTTTTTATAGGTCAAAGATTTCAACGTTCGGTATAGGGAAGGTTTGGCTAGCTAAAGCTAAAATTGATTTAAAACATTGACACGGAAGGATTGTAATAAAAGAGTCGGTGTGTGTGTCTGTTTATCTGAGGATGTTTGGGGAAGTGGAACATTGTTGAAATTGTTTAATTCGATTTGCCTTTTTGTCCCTCAAAGAAGACAAATTCGGCACCTTTTTTTGTGGGGTGTCTTCAAGGACATCGGGATTTTACGATTTGATCAGATTTTTCAATTTTATACCTTAAAGCTATTTGTGAAATTTGTGAAATTCTACCAAGAGAAGACGAAAGTCGGCCTTTTGTCATATTTACACGGGGACGGTACATAAATAGTACTGGAAGGAAAAAATTCTATATACTTTGCTCAGTAACTATAAAAACAGACAGTTGGAATGGTTAAAGAACTCGGTTGAAAACCAAATGAAGCGTTGACACTGTTCTGTTCAAATTGCCAAATTTTATGAGGTTTATATCTCAAATATAATTTAATAGTTTTGAAATATGGAACACTTGTTTATTAAATCAAATTCGTTAGAAGTAATTAAGCTAACTTAGTTTTGACATCACCATTTTCCCAAAATTTCACACACATGACTTTTTTGACACAAACAAATTTGTCAATTAACGAGTCACCTTTGTATTTTTGACCCAAATTGAATTTGCAATTTGTGACGCACACTAGCAGAGAATAAGAAGTCTGTATCTGTGTTTAATTGAATGGTTTAAATAAAGTTGGCAATTAAAACATTCTATAAAATATGGAAGTGAAATCCAAGAGATAATAAATGAATTCAATCTATTTTTATTCCATTTCTGTTTGTTTTAAACAGATTTCTGTTTAGATGAACTTAGTTCCCGCCTGTATGTTTCTAACCTACTAAACTTCACCTTTTTGAACTGTTTGACTTGTTTTTATGTACATCTGAAATTTATAATTTTCACTTCACTGTATTGAATTCATTTTCATTTTCAATGACTTTTACTTTTGACTCCAATTCATTGAATTGACATCTAAATCGAATTCCATTTAATTTTGACACAAAACGAAATACGTGGTATTAGTTTTTAATAATATCTAATGATTGAAAAATTCATAAAAGGTTAAATGCTTATAAAATTAATTAAAAAACGGGAAATCCAAAAAAAAAAATAAAAAAAAAAAAAACAAACAAATTAAATACTTACAGTCGCGGGTGAATTTAATTTCACCACACATGGTAAAATCGCCAGGCCACCTTTTTGTGCTATGACCCGGGTATTATTTTTTGTTGAGAAATGTGATTGCGTTGAGGTGCTGAAGTGATTTTGTATGCTCGCTGATGAGATCTTACCCATATCTAAAAAGAAATTTTTAACAAAATTAAACTCAATTAAAAAAAGTGCATATACGCGACAGTGTCAATGTAAAAAAAAGAACATTGACGTTGGCTCTTGTTTGATAGAAGTCATGTGTGATAACATTTAACAAGAAAGGAAGGGTAAGTTCAGGCGCAAAATGTCATATTTCCAAAACTCTAATTAAAATAAAATAAAAACAAAAGGACAAAAAGGACGAGTGGATGCAATGTGTACTTTGTTAATAGTGATTAAACAATCCATATTGCCCTTAACGGCTCCTCATATTGCCTACAACACTGATTACATTTTTTTAAAGGCTTTCATTTATTTATTTATGTTCCTTTTATCTTAAATTTAATAAAAAAATTAAATAGTTAAATTTAAAAATGTTATTCGCCGTAAAGTGATTTCAGATTGACGTTATACATAGGTGTGCCACGAACTTACCCTAGTATTTTATGTCATGGGCGTCAGACAGATAAGTTTGTAATAATTTTTTTTTTGCGTAAAAGTAACCAATTTCTTAGAAATTTACTTTGAGAGAAAAACAAATAAATTTCCAGGTATCATCTTTAAAATCCTATAAAATTAAATAGATACCAATATTGGCGTATACTGGTACATACGATGCATGACAATTTGAATAAAACCCAAAATTATACATTCAAACGTTAAACATTTCAAAAGCCGTCAATTCCGTGAGTCTTACGCTTTATATTGATACTCTCCTCCCTTTCTGAATATATCATTGCCATAACAACTTCAAATGAATTTCTTCTAACAGACATTGAGAATTCACTTGGGTATTTACCTACTCTGCATGTTAAATTTTTTATTACTCGACTTTGCAAGCGTTGATATATAAATTCAATATAAAAATTATGTCAATCTTCACTCTCACATACATAGCTCAATGCCAAAGTTTGTGCGCTGCGTATATTGAATTTAACGTCTAATAAAAAAAATTGCTCCGAATTCCGTTCGCAAAATTTTTCATATTAATTTCACAGTCATAGCAATGAAGAAGAAAATTTAATAATAATAAAAAATATACAAAAAAAACAACAACAAAAAGTATGGATCAACTTTTGCACTGCTTGATTGGACAAACGAGCTTAAAAGAATCCCCACAACACAAAATCATCATTTAAAAGTTTCAAAGCCAAAACCCGGAATTTTTGTACACACGACACATCCTTAACTTTGTGTTGCTCTTGCCATCAAACCAACCACTTTCTCTTAGTAACAAAGTAAATAAACAGAAAAAAAAAAAACCCTCCCCCTGCCACTACCACCGCCGCCATTCTTCATCAACCACTGCAATCACAAATTCCTCAGATGACATGTGTTGTGACTTGTGTGACTATATACACTCTTTACAGTGTATAGAAAAACTTGAATCAATGTTGTGGTTGGTAACTTTGTGTTCCTTTTTTTTTTTTCTTTATTATACTTTTTTTAATTAAACTTTCGAGTGTCATTTTAACGAGAAAAATCTTTTCCCCCTCATGTTAAAATCGTATTGAATATATCGATAAAGGATAACATACTCGTGTCGTATACTAGAATTAATGTTTGAACTATTTTGAAACTCGTAAAATAAAAATAAAAGTCAACCGCCCGCCATCCTTAAAATGATAAAATTGTACTTTTCAACGTACATTGCTCGGTTTAATTGAAGAATACTCCAGGAGCGGATTTGATATTGAGAGAGAGAGGAAAAGGAACAATTTAAAAATAACATTAAAATTGAGATTTAAAAATTTAATTGCATAGTTATTGATTATTAGATATTCGTTATTCTTTATTCGTTATTCTTTATTCGTTATTCGTTATTCGTTATTCGTTATTCGTTATTAGTTATTAGTTATTAGTTATTAGTTATTAGTTATTAGTTATTAGTTATTAGTTATTAGTTATTAGTTATTAGTTATTAGTTATTAGTTATTAGTTATTAGTTATTAGTTATTAGTTATTAGTTATTAGTTATTAGTTATTAGTTATTAGTTATTAGTTATTAGTTATTAGTTATTAGTTATTAGTTATTAGTTATTAGTTATTAGTTATTAGTTATTAGTTATTAGTTATTAGTTATTAGTTATTAGTTATTAGTTATTAGTTATTAGTTATTAGTTATTAGTTATTAGTTATTAGTTATTAGTTATTAGTTATTAGTTATTAGTTATTAGTTATTAGTTATTAGTTATTAGTTATTAGTTATTAGTTATTAGTTATTAGTTATTAGTTATTAGTTATTAGTTATTAGTTATTAGTTATTAGTTATTAGTTATTAGTTATTAGTTATTAGTTATTAGTTATTAGTTATTAGTTATTAGTTATTAGTTATTAGTTATTAGTTATTAGTTATTAGTTATTAGTTATTAGTTATTAGTTATTAGTTATTAGTTATTAGTTATTAGTTATTAGTTATTAGTTATTAGTTATTAGTTATTAGTTATTAGTCATTAGTTATTAGTTATTAGTTATTAGTTATTAGTTATTAGTTATTAGTTATTAGTTATTAGTTATTAGTTATTAGTTATTAGTTATTAGTTATAATGGTTTTTGGACTTTTTTAAATATTAACACTTAAACTATATTAATAAACGCAATTTAAACACGAATTATCTTTACAAAAAGTGTGTAAATTGTAAGATTTTAGTAAAAAAAACTAAAATTATTGACTTGACAATCGATAATAATATGTGTATAAAATATATGTATTTTTTAAAAAATATTTTCTGACTATTGACGAATTGTTCATGAGGTGAATGATTAAATTTTGTATTATTAAGAAAGAAAAGTTTAATTCGTAACTAGTTTTGTATTTTTTAGTTCAATTTTACAAAGTACATATAAGTCGAAATAATGTTTCGTCTTTTATGATCCCTTGAAAATTAATTAAATTTTACTAAAGTGTAGATACCCACTTAATTTTCGAATGTATGAATCGTGTAGTAACATAAAAAGATTTTTAATTACATCGTAAAATTTGTCAATCCTCAAAATTATGTCACTTCAACAAACTTGCTCACAGATATACTCTTTTGAGAAGGAAATACCTAAGTTTAAATGTCAATATCTGTCAGTTACCCTTCCTATGTCAATAAACATCATATTAGACGAAACAAATTAACAAAAAGGAAAAACTATTAAACTCCTATACAAGTGTAAAATTTAATCTCGTCACAACACCCTCACAATAAGTTGGGGATGATTCAAAATCACAATGGAGTCCCTTCTTATATGGATGGTCAGTGTTGCCATTAGATTTTTCTCGTTTGTCAATTAGGTAACACTTTTTTGATGAAATAAAATAGCTATGACGATAAATTGTTAATATGCGTGCAGAAAAAGTTAATTTCGAAGCCAAGGAATTGACCATATTTTTGTGGTGCCTTATTTCCTGGTCAATTTCTATGTCGAACGTTACTTCGGTGTATACATACATAATGACGAAAGTTGTAGAGGTGTTGGATATTATATAAAATGCGACACATTGTACCATTTGTTATACTTATAGGAAACAAAAATATATATCTAATGGTATTGGTCATGTACTATTCAAATAAACAATCTACCAAATGTGAGGGCCTAGTTCTTATTCAGACGGCATTAAAATTAATATAAACATAAAATATTTCACCACATGTCTTAGACAGGTACAAGTTTATGTTAATATAAATAAAAAAATAAGAATATTTGATAGTTTTACATAAATACTGGTATATCGCTATTGATGTGCCCCAAATCAACTAAAGATTGACATAACTATTACATTAACATCTAGTATAGAATTCCGAAAAAGAAGATGCATTCTTGCCATGTTAATTCGTTGACGTTTAGTCTTATAGTAGTACTACTATAAAAATTTACAATTATTTTAAAAAAAATTTTAAGGTTTGGCGCAAATTAAGATTGTAAAAATGTAACCAAATACACTGAACCAAATCACGTAGGTCATATTGACGAAAATTTTTTGTTAATTTTTGAAGAAACATTATTCAAATTGAAGAAAAAAGATATTCAAATTGACAAAAACTTCTTCAAATGGTATAAGATTTAGTATTTTATTCAACCTGACAAAATGTTGTCAATATGAAGAATATTCTTCATTATATATGCGAAGATGTGTATGAGGATAAATATACTGTTTTTGAAAGTCGAGTAAATGCAAACTAACGGATTTTTGCTATTATTTTTCTTCAAATTGACAAAAATTTCTTTAAATTGAAGAAAGGTTTTCAATTCAAGGAAAGTGCTTTCTTCAGATTGAAGAATTTATTCAATTTGAAGAATTTTCAACAACATTGTAACTGTTCTTGGTTCTTGAAGTAATAATTTTATTCTAGTGAGTGAAGTGGTAGTGGAAAGTTTGGTCGTTCCGTAGACTAACCTTAAAATTAATAATGGAAAAAAACATAAAAGTGAACACCTTTAATAAACATAAGTAAGTACACCTATTATATAAATACATGTGTGTAATTAATTTTAAAATAATATTATTATTTTAGAATGCTTTAGGTAGCCTCAGACTTGGTGATGATTTAGTGAAAGCAGTAAAAGAACCGGATTGGCTTAACATTGGTAAGTTTTTTTTAACTTAAATGAGAAACATAGTAATCACATTTGTTGCGTTTATTTATTTATTCAATGTATGCATTGTAACTTCAAGTTGTCTATATAAATAGTTTATGAGTAAGAACAATGTTTAATTTGTATTAGATTTGTTTTAGATCAATATGTGGATATAAAGCACTGAAAACGAAAAAAGTGATCCAACTAGTGGCCAGATCTAAGCGAAGTTATGGATAATGGACAAAATTTTAAGGAAAGTAAGTTTACTTGTATTAACTTAATATAGTTTAGTAATTGAAGACTACACTAGTAGGCTCCATTTTTGATATATTTAAATTTTTTATGTCTCACTTTTTTTTATTTTAAGATATACGCGCCTGTCGCATTTGAAACCTCATCATTGCCAATGGATCACAAAAGGCCATCATCACAATTTTTTAAACATGCATCCACTTTATCAATATTTTATCTGTTTGTGATGAAATTAGAGTTAAAGCGAAAAAAACATTAATAACAACAATAAAATATTCATATTGAAGATTTTTGTTTGTCAATTTGAGGGAACTTTTTTTTCAATTCAACGAAATCTTTACTTTTAAATGAATAAGTATTCATCAATTTGAAGAGCTATTTCCGTCAAGTGGAAGAATATTTCCTCATTATGAAGAAATGGGTTAGTTAAAATGATTACCTTCTTTTTCAACTTGAAGAAAATTTCTTCAAAATGAATAATGTCCTTAGTTGAGTTGAAGAAATTTTATTCAATAGATTTCATGCGAAAATGAAGAAAATTCTTCAATTTGACAAAATTTTGTCAGTTTAACACCCCGACGAAAAATTTTATTCATTTTGTCAAATTGAAGAATTTTCTTCAAATGAACAAAACTTTCGTCTAATCTACGGATAGGGGCTGTTGACCGTATATTGATCACCCTTTCTTCAAATCTACTTCCTTTTTTGTCAATATGACCACCGAATTTGGTTCAGTGTAGAAGGATTTTCTAATATTCATGTGATGCTAAGGCTTTGAGAATTGATATTACTCAAAATTATTATATCTTAGCTCGACAATTTTTGTACTTTATGAATTATGTCATTTTATTACCAAAGAAGTAAATTTACCAGGACGAGACAATACACAGTTAAACTTGAACTAACTCATAAAGCAGTTTTTACCCTAGAACCAATTAAAGAGAGTATTCCCTAAAAATTCTCTAAATCCCATAATGTCATTTAATCTGTTGTACACTTTTTCGAACGAAAATTAAAGATTTCTTTTGAATCCCTTAAAATGTTTACTCTCCTTTATTATTTTCTATCAAATTTTCAAATTCAGATATGTTGGTACAAGCTTCTTAACATAAGTTGAACATTCACCTATTCGTAATTTAAACAAACCCTTTATCCTTATCAAACTTTATCCCTTATAAATAAAGTAATCTTCTTAATACTTTTAGCTGAAAATTTATTGAATGAAGATTGCAATAAGAACGAAGATAGATAAGAGGTATATTACATTATAGAAACTCACCTGAAAATGTCCCATTGCACATAAAAGAAATAATCAGTAGAAAGCTCCATAAACATTTCGATTGCATCACAACTGAGTCCATTATATTGATCCTTATTTTCCTTCTCTTACTGTAGAGCGATATTGGTATTGGTATTGCTAACGGTATCCGTACTCGAATTGAATTGTATCGATGATGATGATGATGTCTTCTTCTATTTCTATCTACTATTGAATTGAACATCGATGACGCTGTTGACTTTTGGCTCTCCGTATCTAGAGTCAATGGGTCTTTCACTATGACGCAAAAGATGAAGATTCAGAAGTGGGTAATACAAAGAACAAAATGCTCCACACACCGGTTCGGTTCAGTTCGGTTTGCCTTGTTCCTCTTGCAATTTCTATATTCTCCAGAGCTTTTTACGGTAAGTGCTAGCGGAGCTTAATGAATCTTCCAATATTGGAGTTTGTGTAGCTCAACTTAAGCGTCAATTGCTGGCAATGCTCTTTTAATGCTTCGCCGGCGGAAGCGGTAAGAAGTCGACAAAATCAAAGATCAACAATAACGAACCGAAAAAGCGCAATGAAATAAACAATTAAACGCGGCAGAGATGGGCGCTTGATGACTGAAGTTGGTGATTGGTGATGGGAGTTGAATGCAAACTTAATCCGGGAAAGAGCATCTGATAAACCATTGAATCCTTATGGAAGGATATGGGTAGTAGTCTGTGGTGGTGTCGTGAGTCTCTGATGACTTTAAGGTTCTTTTGTATCTTTTTATTAATATTTTTTTTTTTTTATTTTTCTTTCGTTTCTAGAGCAAGAACTCCTTCTCCTTGATTTTCTTTGTCAACTTTTGCATAGCAAGTTCCCTTATCCTTGGTGGTGTTTCGAGTCTTATGCCATGTTTACACTTGAGTATCATATTTTTTGCTCTTAAAAGCCTCCTTATTGTGATAAATTTAATCGTTCGTTCGTTCGCTTGTTCGTTGCGTTGCAAAGGAAAAAGATGCCGCGCACTGGGAAATCATAGAAGTACATGATTTTCTGCTCCTTCGGTTTTTCCGCTTTTCTGTTTTTCTGTTTTTCTGTTTAGCTTCTTTTTTGTGTTTTATTTACATAAAAAAAGCCTCCTCCTTTTCAAGTGCAGACGGATTAAGCCAGTTAATATGAGTTATTTGGCCCATAGGAACAATCGGTAGGTGTATCTGTATCTGTATCCGTATCTATCTATCTTTTTTTTTTGTGGATATCCTCGGTTTGTTTTGTTGTACGAGTATGTTGTATGAGAGAGTATGGGTTGGTTATGAATGCAAGGACCATGTGTGTGATGTCGCAATGCGGATGAAATTAAATTTGACTCCTGTTTGTAGTCGAATCCTTGCCGTGATTATTCACTTTAGGTTCTTCGTTTGGGGATCTCAACACGGGTTTTTATGGTTGAATGATTTTTTGTTTTTTTATCTTTTCTGTTGAGTACAAGGTTTTTGCTTTGTGCGATGACGACTGCCTGGAAATGAAATAAGAGAGAAGAATATGCAATTTAGTCATAAATATTTCAATTTTCTTTCGTGTTTTTTTTCGTTTTTTTTTGTGATAGAAATGCCTTCCTTTTGGGGGGGAAATATGAATTATAATCAAAAGAGTGGATACAAACAAAAGAATTTGGATCTTTGATTTGACATGTATGTACCTATGTATGATGGCAGACACATCATAAATGATTGTACGCCTTTTGATGATGAATATGATGATGGGGGGGGGGGGGGGGTTGATTAATATTTTATTTTCATTTCTAAATGGCTCTTCTCTATGGCAAGGGAAGAGTGATGTATGTATATGAACATTGTATTATCATTTTGATGAATATTATGTTTGAACGAAGGTACTTTTTATGTATGAAATATTATTTTTTTCTTCTGACGGACGCGACGGTACTTCAGAAATTTTTTCAGACATTTCGAAGAGTGGTGATTCTTCGAAAAGGTTAAGAAATCAATATTTCATATTTTATTAATTTCTATCGTTCTAACCATTGAAATAAAGTAAAATTCAGATTACGAGTTAGTAAAGGGTGTTTATTGAATTTAAATTGAAATATATGTATGTAAATCGGAGACAAATGACTGAAGTATCAATAAAATTGAATTTATTTGATGGATATTTTTATAATCTTAATATTATGTATTTATTTTGTAAAAAGGAACTGGGAAATGGTATCATTAGTTGCTGTGTTATTTTACCAGCACAGGAAGAATTAGATGTTAAAATTTGTTTGCATGTTTCAGCATATTTGGTAGATCATATAAATGACTTGAACATTTCTCTAAATAGGCCATCAGAGACAACAAAACTATATTAGACTGATATTAGGATTTACTATTTGCCATAGGTTCTAAATACATTATTGATGATATAGAGGTCTAAATTAGAAAGTAAAGTATTTAAAAAATGAGAATTTTTATTACATCTGTGAATATTTAAAATTTCTCCCAACAACATAACAACATTAAAAGTTGAAAGTGATGAAATTATAGGGCCCTTAAAGAATGCCGACATGGGAAAATTCAGTCCAAATTATAAAGTCTCATCTCAAGACGACGAGTCCGTGGCTTGTTTGCCTCGCATCTCTACAGATTTTGTAATTATTTGTAAAAAGATTTCCTGAGATGCTAAGTTCAAAAAACTCTCAAATGTTTGCATTATTTTAAAACTTAAGTTCTAATAAATAAATTCCCATTATCATTAAAATAAGGATAACTTCAAATAATAAAATTATCAAAAAACCCTCTCCTTCTCTAAAAACCAATCAATTCATAAATTAATCAATTAATTTAATGCAGGGCTTTTGAATTCTTTTATTCACATACATAAATTTTTTTTTCGTACTGATGGTGGCACTTCACTGCATATTTATGCTCTAATTCAAGCAAAACAAAACCAACCAAAAAAAAAATCCACAACAACCAAACCAAACCTCTATCAACAAATTGCATACTTTGTGAATAAATCCATAATGACACACCATCCAGCGCCAGCCACCGCCACCGCCACGCCGCGCCGCGGCATCGTCGCAAGGGGCAGGAATAAAAAGCCAAATAGTTGCCTATACAATACATACCCACTCCACCTGCCTATAGATTTTTCGATAAATATAAAATACCAAAACCTCAAAACCCCATTTCAATGACACTCAAATATTCCCCCAACCCCCTCCCCTCTATTCCTATCGCATCATCATTCATACCCACATACCTCTACTCTTTACCGCACCGCATCATCTGATCAACTATTTTTCACTCGCGAAATAAACCAAAACTAAAAAACAAAATAAAAAAAAAAACTCGGAAAAGAGAAATTTTTGAGTTTATTTGAATTGGGGTTAAATTCATGGGCCGTTGAAGTATTTCAAAATTTTTTAGGTTGAGGTTATTTGCTTGATGATGTGCGCCACTGTACTCGTATACTCGTATGGTGGGCACAGTGCTGTGAATGGGGATACACATTCGCACGTCCTTGGCAAATATAATGGGGTTGATTTTAAAAGTTGGAAAACATTTTCACGGAAGAATGTGATTAATCAATTTTGGAATTAACAATAATTAGGCTCTTAGGACGGAGAACGAGAAGTATATTATTCATAAATAATTATGATGGTCGGCAAGGTAGCCAGGATGAGGCTTAGGTCTTTGGCACTGGAATGGGATATAAGCGATATGGATATCTGAAAGTTTTATTTAATTTTTATCTGGGTCATCAAATTTTGCACATACATATCCATCAGGGGGTAGGCAAATATGTAAGAGGAAATAACGTTTTTCTAGGAGTTTAATTAATTTGGCTTGTTGATTCTTTATGAACTTCCATATTATAGACCATCATCAGTCATCCTTTGTTTATAAATTTACAAATTTACAAGAACAAAGAGCTACGTTTCGCAGCTAATTTATTATCTAGACTTATTGTCTTGGGGTTTTTGGATCCAAACCAAACCGAACCGAACCCAAACGTTTCCGTCATGTTGGTGGTTAGTGAATGGGAAATTGAAGGCTTTAAGCCATATGGTCATAAGTTGAACCCGTGTCAACTCCTTTCTTTGTTGAGTTGAAAAAGATCCTCGTCAAGATATATCTTATCTATGACCCAACGACCGCACACTCCTACGGACTCCAGATATCTTGACACTAGATAATTTAACTTTGTGTCTTAGAGGTCTTGGTCTTGGTCTTAGTGGTTCAACGATTTGTGTCAGGAATTTTCTGGCATTTGAATATGTTTTTGAAAGTTATGTAATTTTGCTTTTGAATTTTAACGAATGATTCTCAACTGATGAGATACAAAAAATCGATAAAATATAATTGTATTCTTTTTTTTTGGTCTTTAAAGAAATCAAGATCGACCCTTTTAAAAGGTTTTCGCAGATTATACAAGCCCATCCAAAGTAACCCTGCACTCTGCACCTACAATCAAAAGTCGTTGAATCCTTTATAAAAGCAAGGATAAAATAAAGCGCCGCCGCATGATTTGAATGGGGAAAGAGGCTTTGAGCCAAAAAAAAGAAACCAACAACGAAACCTTTCAAATATCTAAGATAACAAAATCTAAGCTGGGCTATATAATAAAATGCTTAGGAACACATTAAAATAAAAAAAAACGTACTTTACATAAATTTACCTCCGATGCCTCCATCCCATCTAACCATCCAACCTCTGATGGCACATAGCTCAAACCACTTTTGTACTTAAAATGAAAGTTCCAAATCTCCTTGCCTATAGATATATTAAAAACCATCTCCAAAGAAACCCCTTATAGAAATAAAAAATAAAAACAGACATTTTTCAACCGGCCTGAAAAAGGAAAGGGTTAAAATTTATGCACCATCCCTTGATTTAGTGCGGTTCACCCGCAAAATGAGGGCTTCTACAACCAATACCTCTCCTGTATACCTTCTTCCTCGTCCTCGTCGTCGTCGTCGTCCCTACAAAAATCCTTAAAATTGGAATTATTCACGGTTTAGGGTGTTTGGTTTGTTCTCCTTAAATCGCTTTTATATAAAATTATATTTTTTTGTCGAGTGTTGTTGTTTACGCTCAAGCCACCATTATTCTGACTTTCTTTTGAAAAACTCATAAAATAAAAACAAAATTGGAGAAAGTACGATGCTGATGGTAGGTATATTGAAATACCTTTGATAAGTGACAGTCCTGGATTAAAAGGCGAAGAAAGCAACCTTTGGGTTCCATACCTCTGAGGGATTAAGAAAAAATAGGAAACCTAGCTGATTTATCTGTATGTGTTTTTTGGGATAAGAAACTATGCCGACAAGAAATTATTTCCATCCCTTATTTTATTAATTTTGGGGACAATAGTCCTATTTTAAAGGCATGTAACAAGGACGTTCTGACGAGAAGAACTTCTCACTGGTATAAAAGAACAATTGGAGGTATCTCCTGCTTCAAAATGTAATTTAAGATTTTTCTTAAAGTTTTAGTTCTAGGTATTTAGTGAGGTTGTGATTGGTTTTCTTGGTTGGTATAAATGAAAAACTTGTGCTTATTTTTTACTTTATTTTTAATTTCTACTCCGATATCTGTGTACTGTGAAATTTTGGTTATTAATACCAATTGGTATAAATAAGAAATATGTATTCTTCAATAACTTCGACTGGTATAACCGTAAAAGAGGTTGGAAAATAACTTTATACACATTTTTTGCAATTGTTTTTAAGAGAACTGGATTCATTTAATCAACATCCGTTCACTAACATATTGGATAATATGTTATTGGTATAATTTCAACATTGCTGGTCATTTTTAATTATATAAAGCCTGACCCGTATAAATGAATAGCCTATCGCCATTTTTGCCTTTCAAATGGTTTTCACTTATTTGTTTACATGATACCACTATTTGGTTCGAGAAATTGAGTTTACACATTTCTGACTGGTATAAATGCATTGGTATAGTCTGGTTTCATTCGGCAGTTTGAATGTTTTCAGTTTTTCCGAAAAATGAAAAATTCATAGGTTTTTTAAACTCAAAAATTAAATATTTCCTGAATGGTATAATTTTAAACTGGCTATTTAATACATTTTTTAAATGGTATAAAAGTAAAAAAACAATCATGATTTTTAGTTAAATGTTTTTATTCGAATGAAATCAAGCTATACAATTAAAAAAAAAAAGCTTTCTCTCCTACATATTACATCTAATTGGTATAAACTGCACCTTTAAGAAGGGTGAATCAAACGTAGGTATGATATTTTCAAATTGTAAATGATTGTATTTTCTTAAGGCTTGAATGGTATAAAACCAATACTCAATAGCAGCTATTTATATTTAAAATTTTGAAAATCAAAACTAAATGGTATAATCTTCTTCAATTCATAGAATAATATGGCAAGACCCAAACAAATCAAAAGTTCCCGCCTTTCGGCCTCATTTGGTCTTATTTTGCCCCTGTGTACAAAACCAAAATCAAAACCAAAAACCCATTTCAACAAAACAAAAAAAAACAACCTTCAAAAAGTGATGGAAAATTATGTTTGTTATGAGGTTAGGTTAGGTTAGTCTTGGTTTCTATATTTATACGTTGAGTAACTTGTTCAAAACACAATATCCTAAATATAGTGTTCAAAAAGTCATAAACAGTGTTGTCAAAAGCACATTCATAAGGGATAATGGCTTTTGCAATATAATCAAAAATTGTGTTGGCAATAAAAAAAACCTTCTTTATGAAAATATGAAAGACATAAAAAAGTTTTCGTTTCCCTCTTGTTTTTTTTTTTCTTTATTTTTTTTTTATTTTGTTTTCTTTGTTTGGCAAGGATATCAGGCTGGCAGGTATACTAGTATGTGAGTTTGAGTGTTGGTTAAGTGGTGTATTTATGGTAAGTTTTCATGGAGTTGTCAAGTTGAGTTAAATTTATGTCAATTAAGGAAGTAAAGTCATTTTCAAAATGACTAAGAGTGACCTATAAGAAATTCTGATTTATTTTTCAAATTATAGATATAAACTGATTTTGAATTTTACGAGTGTCAAAAAGATTTGACAGATCAAATTTTTCTTCTGAAAACATAAATTTAACTTCAATGATAACATTTTTGTCTATTTCTTTTATAACCTACATCTTGCAGAATCTTTTTTGAATTCTTCTCACACGATTGACAGGAGGATTTCCATTGAACTGTCAATCTAAAATGCTAGTGCCAATGATAACATGATAAAGAAAAAAATATATTAAAAAATTAAAAAGAAATCAACATTGACACTGATGGAACTAGAGTCGATGTCAGTGTGTACTTTCACTTAAGTCCCGGCATGAGAGGAAAAAATGCAAGACCGAGAATATGTATAGAAATTGAAAAGAGATTTAATTTTAAGATGTGAAAAGAGCGAAGAAATCATCGAGCTGGACAGGCATGTCATGTTTTTGACAAAGAAATTGAAACGCTGTCATTATGCACTTGCAGTTGATCTATACTTAAGGGTTTGTGCACACGAAGCATCACGTAGATTTTAAATGAAATGACTGTTAGACTATACATTATACTCGTACTCACTCATTCACATTTATGACAGATGGAGGAAAATCACAACATTTGACATTTTTGACATGAATTTTGTATACTGACTTTTTGGACTTTTTGGATTTAAATAAAAAACACTGCCTTAAATTATTTAAATACAAATTAAATACATGCTAATATTTGTGTGCATTATTGACACATAAATTTACGAGTTTTCAATTGTGAAGTGTACGTACACACAAGAGGAAAGTTCATGGTCTTGACTATTATAACAGACTGGTGAATTTTTTTTTTCCAAAGTGTTAAAATTCTTCCGGCTTCCAAAGCCAAGAACTTTTCATCTCGTGGTCAACCCTTTATGGAATACAATTTAAGTCACCCTTTTTTAGAACGTTTATCAGTTTTTCGGGAAGTTTTCAAAGTGTCAGTACTTGACCAAAGCCTGGAGAATGATTTTAATTATCTATCGTTGTGACTTATTTTAAAGATGCTCATTAGGTTTGAGATGAGGAACTAGACGATAATGCGAACTGTCAAACAACACTTCTTATGAAGTTATATCTAGTAATAGTATTGAGGAAAGTATATGCAGTAACTAAATCCTCCTTCCTATCTGACAGTTTTGAGTAAAAACTGATGTTTGGTAAAAACGAGTGCATCTTGAGTAATGATTTTTGAGGCTATTTTAATAATTATGAACATGACTTGCGTCAATCCAAACTGTCACTCATGATTGAAATTACAGTTTATACCAAAGCTAAGAGTTTGAATCCTAGTGCGCACTTAAAAAGTGTAGAGTTGCGATTTGTATTTATTTTATTCCCCAGATATCTAAAAACGGTTTAGGAGATTTTTAAAACAGGCTATACGCTCCCTGCAAATTATATCTGATCAATTTTAAGTAAATTTTTTCCGCAAGTTAACATTCAAACTCAGCTTGTCGCAATTTGAACCCCAAAGTAGGTTATATGTTGCCATTTTTATGATGTCACATACACCTCTTTAGCTGATAATTAGATTAAACCTTATCCAACATCTCTATGAACCCTTCATAAAATCCAAAAATAAACTAATTTCCCCATAACTATCGGGTTAAACAAGAAACGAGGCCATGACTTGATTTCCCAAAGGTACCTAACTATAAACTACCCGTAGTTTGTCAAAGGCCCCAGAGTTAAAAACAAGGTGCTAAACTATGAATAAACT
This sequence comes from Scaeva pyrastri, assembly GCA_905146935.1. NCBI lineage: Eukaryota > Metazoa > Arthropoda > Insecta > Diptera > Syrphidae > Scaeva > Scaeva pyrastri. Next base: position 40,156,299 of record LR989927.1, on the reverse strand, counting down.
ACCCTAAACTTAACTCTATATCAACTTAACTTATTAGACAAACTGTTTGGTCGCCCTTTCCTAATTTTATTTGCACATTCTTCTCAAACTCAAAGCATTTTACCAGCCAGACCCTCGCGTTTCGACATCGTCGTCGTCGTCATGGTTGATGTTGATGTTGACGTTGACGTTCGGTCCTTTCTCATTAGCTTTAAAGTGGTTTTGGGGCTGGATAAACCCACATGCCTACATTGCACCCTCATTATTGGCTTTGGGATTCTTTTACCCCTGTATACACGTCAAAGGGAAAAAATAAAAACTTAAACCTGTCATTTTCGAAAATATAGATGGCGGATAACACAGGGACACGGACAAGGACCCAGAGTGGAGTTTTAGTTCCAGAAACGATGGGCTAAATGCCAGAAACCTCATAACCTCATTTCAATACCACTCAACATTTATACGGTTGCTTCATGTCGCGCTGCTGCTGCTCCTCAACAATAGCTTGTATATGTGTGTTCATTGTTTTATAATAAACTCAAATACATTCACATACTTGACTCTATAGGCAAAACTGGGATTGACCAAATCAAAATGTAATTTTCCACTTCATTTAAATGAAAGGTGCGGTTCGACCACTATAAAGCTTAATCATTTCTGAATTTATACATTTTGCAAAAAGCAACATCATTTTTGCCCATACTGACCAATCATCATTATTATTTGTATTTGTTTGTGTATAAATGTGTGTGTTTGTGTGTGTATGTGTGCAGGTAAGAGTATAGGCATAAAAATCATTAATATTATTGACTTTGAGGTAGAAAATGGTAAAATAAATTACCTTTAATGTATAATAATACACAGCCATAATTTTTATGGTCTAATGAACAGAAAAATAATAAGTAGTTTTTTGTGTTACTTTTTTTTTTTGGTTTTCGTCGTGCGTCGTCGTCTGTCTTTCAATATCCTGAATCGATTCGATATATGAGGGAAATGTTAATTCCTATGTTTGTATTTTAATGACATATTTTACGCATTATCCAAATTTACTTATGTATGTATACATATGTGGAGCGTACCACACCTATAACTTTACTAATTGAACTGGCGATTAATAGTTGTAACTCTCAGGTAGGGAGAACAGGCGAACTCAAAAGAGTATCGAGAGTCCTTTATTGACCCCTTAACCGTATCGAAATCAGAGTTAACTTTTTGACAAACAAAAATTAAGAATTCAATGTTTCTTACAACTTTTCTATCATACATATTCGTCATTTGACTTTTGAAATATGTTGCTTTTGGAACCAATGATCATTTGAAATAGGGACATTTTAAACCCTTACCATTCTGAGAGGGGTTAAGGACAAGTTAGAATTAACTCACGCATAATAATGTCATGAACGAGAAAAAATGTATTTCATCTGACGGTTTTTTAAGTGCTTCTTGTCTTGAGTGAGAAAATTATAAATCGGGCTGATTAGCAAAGGATTAAGTATACGTTTTTATTTTAGTTGTTTTATAAAATGTATATGAAATTTTGCTCTGAAACACTATTTTACTCGAGTAGCTTACGTTTTTACTGAATTAGTTTCTGATTTTATCAAGATTGCTTTTGAATTAAGTCAACTAATCAATGTCTCTATTCTAAAAAGATTTAACTCATTGATTAGTAAATTTTTCTTTTATTCTTTTTCTTTTCAGTTCTAAATTAAAATTAAATCCGAGCCAGCTCATTCAAGGTATGTTCCTCTCCTCACTTTAATTCCATTTTAAGTTGTTTATTATCTACTTTTATTTATAGAATTATTTAACATTAAAAAAGTATCAATTTAGAGAGATTTAACTGTATTTTGTTTAATTTTCACAGACCTTTTGATGTTTTTCTTTATTGTTGTTTTAAAGATAACTAGGTTGAATTAATCGAAAAATAAAATGTAGATATAACTCATATTATATACATATTTATTACAAGAACCAAGAATCGTAAATTGATGGATTATTTTGTTGTTAAATGGAAATTTTAAAATCTGGGATTAAAAGATCTTCACTGGTGACAATAATTATTTTTTTTTTTATTTTTTTGATAAAATATTGATGGAAAATTGAAAATAATTCAACGGATTTCAGTATTAATTTGTGGACAGAAATAATACAAATTATTTAAAATTTAAATAAAATGTCAATATTATAAGTTGTTCTGAAGGGTTACTTAACTAAAAAAAAAAATTACGAAACTTTATGGAGCTTTTAACAATTATTAAAAAATTGTACATTTCAATGAAATATAGCATTATAAAAGTCCTGAAAGCCGTAAAACGCCCTCATCAAGGTACATAATATTATGTGACGTCTATTAATTGGCATTTTTTTTTTCACAGAAGAAGATACTTCTTTTGATATCAACTGTTTTTTGCTTGTTATAGAATTAACAAATTCGCAAAACTTGATACTTTTAGTTAGATTGAAAGATGGACTTAAAAGGTTTTAGCTCTTTCAAGTTTGCTTTTCTCGAAAACAGACTAAAATTTGAATACTTTAAAGTTCAAATGTCAGTCTTTAAAAAGGAATAAATCGATTTTGGAATTTTCTAAAAAAAGATTTTTATTACAAACTAGCTGAACTGGCGAACTTCGCCTGGCCTTAACATAAACTCCAGAGTAGTTATAAAACCTAGATAGTTTCAATTTTAATAAGAGCACTCAAAATGGATGCAAAGCTTAATAATGAATTTTACAATTATCCGAATTTTTCAGAACTTTACAATGAATTTTTCACCTTTACATACGTCGTCGTTGAAAATTATTAAATCATGCGATTTTTGGTGTTCTTACAGAATCATTTTTTGATTTTAATAATTTCCCGACTTTTTCAAATTGTTTGAATTAATTTATTTCTATACATAAATATTTTGTTTGCAAAGAGCTGCAAATCACCCTGCATTATGTTGTTAATTGACTCCTCGTTAAAGTTGATCCCAGAAAAATTTTGGCCCATCGTATAACGTTTTTGACAAATAGTATAACGATTTTGACCGTCTTAGGTAAGCCAAAAATGCATGTTTTTATTTTTTTGGTTTACTGTACATACGTCATACATATGTAAGTTCAGATTTAAATGTGAACGTTGAAGTATATATGTACTTACATATACACATACATATTTATCTGACTAACACTCTTTAAAATTGTATGAAATTCTACTCACTTTTTTCTGGACCAAAAATCGGTAGACGATGGGCTAGAATTTTCCTGGTATTTGAGCTTATAGCAATTTCATGGGCCTTTAACTCTCCAAATGAGCCAAGTCCATAATGGCAAGCAATGCACGAATTTGATTTGGGCGTAATGTGTTACATTTGATTAATTGAAAAGAATTGTAGGTATTTTATTTTTTCTATTTTTGTTTGTTTATATTTTTTGACAAAACAAAAAAACTAAGAATTTATTTTTTGATAAGTAAAGGTGCTATAACCCTTATATTGCAGTAAAGGTAGTGTTGTGTTTAAGTATAAGGTATTATTTTTGTTTAAAGTATATATAAACACTCACGGACTTGAATTCAATGTGCTTTCAAAATTTTAAAGCAATTGCTTAAGAACTTTCTGAGATTAGCGATTATGAACAAAAATACATTTACATTTTTATTAATATAGATTATTTAAATTAAAACAAAAAAAAAAATTAAAAATTTTATATAATATTCTATGGATGTAATATTTGGTCCTCTTTTGTATATATTTTAAAAAGAAGAGCAAATACTTCGGTCTTTATGATAACCAGTAAAGCAGACTTTGAGACTGGAAACTTATAGGCCTTCCGCTCTAGTCTAGGTCTCGTTAAAATCGAAAGATGTCAGTATCGAAACTTTATCAGTCTTTTATAACCAAATTTCGTCTAGGTCTTGTAGTTTTTTTATCATAAACTATTTGAGGATCTGTCTCTTCTTGAGTAATTGAACTTACTAACTTCAAGCCCTAGTAACTGGTGTCGACATTGCAAAAAAAAATATAGTTTCTTTCAAGGAAATAATTGATTCAGTAATGTTGTTTGAAAGACGAGGTTTAACCTACCTTCGTCTTATCATATTGTTAGTTCATATTAATGTTCGATGTCTGTAACGAACCCGAAACTCTTATGTTAGTCCTTATCTCAGGAGAAAAGCATAGAAAATGACTAATTAAAGACGGTACCATTTTAGAGGATGTTAATATTTTTAATCCTTCAGGCTTGGTTTTGTGGTTATAAGATAACTTATTACTTTTGAAGCAACTTATGGGAAGGCTAACTTGGAATTTCATAAGAAAGACCGAACAACACACGCATTTGTGACATGGATTTTAACTTTTGTACTCTGTTTATGCAATACAGGTTTTACGGGAGAGCTTTCTTCCGCACAAAGGTGCCTGCTGCATACAAAAATATTTCAAATCCCCTTAAAATACAAATTCAACCACTGTCTGCTTAAAATCCTCTATGTGTGTGCCGTATCAAATTAGAGTTACCGTTGCAATGATAATTGGTAAAGCTTTTAAGTGTATATTTCAATTTGAAGGGAGCTTTTAAGAATGGGAGCTTTTTTAAGCTTTAAATAATACTTGAAGACAAAAATATTGCCGTTGTCTTTTTTTTAATGTTTTATAGATTTGATTTTTTCTTAGTGGCTTGGCAAAAAAATGAATAGCCGTTATCAAGGTTTCTTGGCTAATCATAATAAGAAAAAGGATCCATTTGAATGGATTTTCGAGAGCGTGCGGTTTGGGTTCAGAAAAAAGGGCCTTTACCAAACTGCTTGGTGTGTGGAAATTAATTTCTTAGTTTTAAATTAAAATAGTAAAGTAAAGATGGCAGCCCTTTTGATTTCTATCAGAGCTTTTTGAAAATTTATAACACGCAGTACGGAAACCCTTGAAAATTATTTGTTTCACACAACTAAATGGGATTTCATTGCTGTTAGAGTGAGATGCACACGTCCTATCTTACCTGTACTGCACAAACTGATTGGACAGATTACAATATGTATTCTCCTATAACAATTTTTATGCTTCTTGCGTACTCTGATAAGTTGTTAGCGACCGATGGCGCCAAAATTTATAAGTATAATCTGCTTCCACAACTTAAATTCTGTTTGATCCTTATGCCGAAGTTAATAAAAATAGAGTAGGTATACAATTCCAATACACTCAATGTCCTCTCGAATGAAACCCTTAGTTTTATAGTTTATCCACAACATCAACACCACTCATTACACTCGGGAAAGCCATAAGCCATTTCAAAAATAAATTCTTAAATAGCTTAGAAAATTAATATTAAAAAAAAAACAATGCAGTCTAAGTTCCCATGAGAAACCATTTCCCTCCATAACTAGCCAGAATCCACACCCATTACTGTTTTCATTTGAAAACCATAAAATAACTACGAATACTCATTTCCCAAGCAATTTAATTTCACACGAGATACAATTTCACACAACTAAACCAGTTTTCAGATAAAAAACCTAGATTGTAGTGCATCTTCTCATCGTCATCGTCAACCGTCACTTTGGCAAAAAACCATCCAAGCGCAATTCCCCATTCCAACTCCAGCTAAGCAACATAAGTAGTATTATAGTTATGAGTAGCTTCTGAATTTTTCAAAAAAAAAAAAAAAAAAAAACATCCTTTAAATCTATTTCCAAGATATAGCCTTAGTCTCAGTAGCCATACCCGTATATAGTCACTCAACCAGCGCACTCCATGCTTGTTCACTTTAGATAATTATTTGAAAAAGAGATCAACAAGCAGCAGATTATTTCAATTTCAGATACACCGACTAAATCCCCACGCTACGCCACGCCACGCATTCGTTGGCATCAAGCACCAGGCATCTGGCATTCGCATCATATAAATATCAAATGGCAGAAATGACTGTCGAAGTTGGAGCCAGAGCTGAAGCTAAAGCTGGAGCTGTGAAATGCACGAGCATTCCTCCCAAAGTCCCCCAGAGGGCGATGCGATGGTGGCTGTGGATTTGGATGCGGATTTGGATTCGTATTCGGATGTGGGCCATGATATGTGGTATCATAGCAGACACATGCATTCATCCGAATCAAGATACGAGTACAAACTAAGCGAACGTATCAAAATTAATGTTTCATACATACATGATGTTTGCTTCCGCTGATGATGCTACCATGGACGCGACGGTAGCTGGGGCTCTCCGTATCCACTCCGTCTTTTTTGTTCAGAAAGAAAACTAAACCAGGGGCCAGGGAGCTATGAATATTAACTTTGGCTGGGATTGGGATTTTCATCAAAATGCTCTTTTTCATTTGCTTCGGTTTTTCACACTGCGAGCACAGTTCACACACATTTCTCGGGGGGAGGTGGGGTATTGTATTGAGGATATTCCAATATCCAGACCATCTCCAGAGGAATTCACTTACGAGTACTCTGACTCTGACGCACACATGATGATTACATCTTTGAAATGTGAGTTCAGAGTGTGGAGTGTGGAGGCGCAGGCGGAGGCAGCGCGGCGCGTTAAAGCAAGTGAATATTTATATGGCAACCGATTTTTATTAATCACTTGATGCTCTTGCTTTCTTTTTCATCTTACGAGTGTTTTTGTTTTATAAATTCATTGCACGATTTGTTCCTGTTCCATATACTATACATACATAGATGGTTGCTATGGCAGCTGTACATGTTGGGTTTTCTGGTTTCATGTGGAAGAGCGGAAGAGGAGGGGGAAAAGTTTGAATGGAGGCTTCCGTTTATTTTCCGATATCACGGAACTCGCAAGTATTTTTTGGAACGGTTCCGCTTATAGCCAAGCCAACTCACATCAAGACACTGATATGATGAAGAATGAGGATGAGCATTGAGTATGGGCAAGAAGAGGAAGGAAACCATAGTGAATTGGAATGAATTTATTTTGTGATTTATTGGAGCAGGTGGTTAAGTAATGTATCATTTTCCCTTATCATTTTTTTTTTCTTTTTGTGCGTTTGATTGCGGTTTTAGATGAATGAGTCTTGGAAGAGGATATGGAGGGGAATGTTTGAAGAGTTCAAGAGCCATCACGATAAATGAGCCTTAAGTGATTTTTTTTTTGTGGTTTCTCATTTGCGGTTTGATATATCAAAGGTTTTTGAATTGCGCCACAAAAACGGAAGAGTGTAATGAATTTTTTTTTTATTTTAGCAGGCGGTCCTAAAAATTTGGCGAAAAGAATCAGTTATGACCACAATTTCGAATTTGGCTGCCAAAATTTTCCTTTTGAAAGCTCGATTGAAAAGATTTACTTGAGTATTTTGCAAATTTCAAATGCGCTGAACGCAATCTCAAAAGAAGCTATCGTAACAAAAACACAACCATTTGAAATTTTCAAAATACTCAAGTAGCTCAAAAATAGTATGGGACTGTATTGACACACCGAATTAACTTGGTAAGGTAAACACTGCCACACTCTATTGCGTACCTGGACATGTATGTAGGAGTTTAGGGAAATGAAGAGACAGACTCCTTAGCGAAGATAGGTGCTTCAACTCCATCAGTCCTCACCTGAACCTTACTGTGGATTAGGGGAAAATGTGATTAAAAATAAAATCAAAAAAGATGAGGAAGCTAAAAGAGCAAAACTCTGGAAAGAACTTCCTACTCTGAGGCATGCAAAAATGTTATCTAGCAGACAATGCCCATTGCAGGTTTTGTCGCAATCATGATGAAACACCTGAGACCTCACTACATTCTAGGGCAGTGTGAAGTACTCATGCACCAAAGGAGAAAACACTTGGGAAATTACCAAGTAGAAGAACTAAACCTTCCCTCTCTGAAGGTAACCCAAAAACTGAAATTTCTAAGGGAAATTAAATTAGAGGAAGAATTGTAAAATGGGAACCTCCCCAGTCCTAGTAGGGGGCACAATAGATCTTTCAGGTCACATCGCATAAACCTCAAAGTTATATTCATTCATTCAACCTTGAGTTCTTCGGACTCAAGACCCATCAAACATTTTAAAATTGTCGTAAGAAACTCAAACTAAGAAATGTGATCCCCATCTAAAAAGACGGTATACAAAGTAGGGCTCAAATCATTCCGATATCTTTCTAAGATTTTTTCATGCGGGCCTATCTAGTCTTGAATAGTAAACGAGAGTTGGCTGAACTATAGCTGACTTAATTACAATACTTGGTCTAACTTAGATGACTGACGTCTGTAAGTTTCAAAGATGTATCAATTCACTCGTGATTCAGAAGCATTTTTTTTAATTTTCATTATCAACAGAAATGGCTTGAGCAGTTTTCCTAATTGTACAATTGATTTCCTTCAGGAGCCAAGGAGATATTTTCGAAGAAAGATAGTTTCAGCGAATCATTTTCGAACATGCATCAAGTGAACTGGCTTATGATGGGGAGCGATCTTGCAGCGAGATATAAAGAAGACATTGACAGCTATGAAATTGTAGTAAGTTATTTCATCTAAAGGTTATGGAAGCTTGACTATCCGAGAAGATGAGGATATCTTTTGACATTATCACGCTTTCCTTGAGCCAAGATAGGACTCCTTTGATGGGCAAGAAGTTCTGCCTAGAACACACTACATTGGTTGGGTCAACGAAAGGAGAGACTTAAATTTAGTCTGTCGGATTATAAGCCGCCTCCAACTCCCTCATCTGTTTTGGATCCATCAGTGTAGAAGTCGATGGCTTCTCCTGTCCACGATGGCTCTATTTCCCATGAGGATCTACACCTGGAGGGAATGGACACATTGAAGTTTTTTATCAAAACGAAGAAGAGGTGTGATGTAGTCGACGTTGCAGATTAGTGCTCTGAATGCGTTCAGAATTGTTGAGTGGCCAATGTTATTAGTATTCCACTGTGAGGAGGCTTTGAACCGGATTTCTGTATTAGCGGCAGTTGGTTTACTAAAGATGTCTAGCGGTATGAGATTGAACAGAACCTCCAAATTGCACTACCCATAAAGAACCCATAAAGTGGAATTCCGTTTACGCAGGGAGGGTCTTTGTGTGGGACTTTATTTCCTCTTGAAGAGAACAAGTTCTGTTTTCTGAGGGTTTACACTAAGTCCACAACTATCTGCCCATATAGTGAGCTTGTTCAAAGCATTACCTCCTTTAGTGTGCTGAGATGTTTTCCTGATACAGCAATGGCAACATCATCTGCATAGACAATCACTCTGTTTGCGGTGTACCTCTGCTGACGGTTCTTCGGGTAGTAAATACTCCCAGTTTTGAGTTGCTTATCAGCATATATTATTTATCAACTCACTGATCGATTTATCTAGTTCATTGAGGACAGCGCAGAAGTGACTGCGGATGTGCTAACGTTGTTGAACGCTCCTTCTATATATAGGAAAACTACCAAGTTGAACTCTCTGTGATGAGGGAGTATTCGATTTTACGAACTAGTGTATGTAGAGCATAACATAACTAGGTTCCCAATGCTGGGAATAAAGACAACTTTGATTTCTCTCCAAGACAGAGGAATATGAGCCAGAGCGATTCAACTATTCATGATGTAGATGTTGCTAATTGGTGTTTTCAAAGAATAATCTAAATTGATAGATAGTTACAGTTGAATGCTGCCTAATAGATTTAAATAATATATCAAATAAAATAGGGAAGATTTTAAAAATAACTTAATCCGTGTAGAAAAATTACATTTTTGAGTCCATCATACTCAAAGTGAGCTTTAACTCAAAAAATTACATCTTATAAGTATGACACTTGAAATAGTACTGAAGCACTGTTTCTTTAAAAACACTTCTGGCTTGGTAGACGAAAAATTGAAAAAGTAAATTAATGAAAGTTCATTTATAAAAAGTGAGTGAATCCTTGATAAAAAGTACAAGCAAAAATTGCCTACTCTACTCGAATTACTTTGAAAACGAATGAAAAGCTAAAGTAGAACTTGACAAGCATAAAACTAAATATTTTCTATTAAGGCATATATATTATGTATATACCACACCTTCTTATCTTTGTATAGGTGATTTCCGACCAATAAATTTTCCACCATGAAAATAAGAGGGAATCGATTTTTAAAAATAATTTGGAACACAGTTGTAGAATGAAATGCAACTTAAATCGAAAATTTAAATTATACCATTCAAAAGGCACTCACTTTCTTTACAAATATTACACCCCTTCGTCGACTTAAAAAATGTGACAAGATTAAAAATGCCAACCTAGATAAATTCTGTTTGACAAAATTAATCTAAACAACGTCTTTCATTTTCCACAATATTCACATTAGACTCCTTTGACTCATTAAAATCCTTTGACTCAAAATCATTTAACTACATAAAAGGATAAGACTTAAAAAAAAAAACATCGCCTTAAATGGAGTCCAATGTGAACACCATCGTCGTTGATAAGAATTTTAAAAGTAATGAAAGTCTATCTGCTGTCAAATTGTGTGTTGTTAGTATATTTGTCAACATTGAACATGTCAAAGTCAAATTTTGTATACATTTTAGTCCTTCTTGTAGATGCAAAGTGGTTTCCTAGATCTATAATTCAAAACATTGATCTTAGTAGCTTAATTATCATTGCTACCTATTCCTTCCCCAAAAGCTATAAGAAGCAACCACCAACTAACCCACGACGACGAACGGTACCTGGTATCTTAACCAAATAACTTCAACTTCATCAGCACCACCATCAGAATTCTCATCACGATTCCTAATTGAATTAAAGTAACGCCTACTTACGCAAATTGTATCAGATAGACCTTGCTATGCTCGCTCTAGTTAAACAACAAATTAGGACCGTTTTTTTGTTTCTTGTTGTTTTTTATCCTCGAATTATTTTTTTTTTCTTCTTCTTTTTTCTCCAAAGAAGCTCATATAATCTAATTTCCTCGAAAAAATCCTCTCCTAATTATGGTAATTTAATTTCAAAAGCTTCTTATAAACAGAAACAGCATCACTGACCGATGAATTAAAAGCATTATGTGTGCTGAAGGTGAGAGGAATGCGGAGGGGATAAGCACAGAGCCAAAGTGGATAACTCAATTTCATTATTTCACATCCCTGTCCCTTGTTCGTCTTCTTCTGGCTTCTTGCAACGTGATGTTGTTGTTTATCGTTTTCATTATATTATTATTCGTCACCGTAAAGTTCCTCAGCTCTATCCTACATTCCATCGCCGCATTGTTCGTGGATGGAGGATGAACCTCGAGGTGTGCTTTTGTCAATGTGACAGGAGACAGGTATAACTAAGCTATAGGTGTATGTATACAAATACTAGGTTAGGTCAAAATTGTGTCTTATCGTCTTATCATTTCTCCTTGTCATTCATCCTTCGTCTCTACTTAGAGTTGGCTAAGAGATGAGAAAGTCTCGTATCAGACTTGTAACAGTCTCATCTCGTGCAAGCGAAACCAAACGAGACGAGACTATTTGAAAGGAAAGCCAGATTTTTTATTTGACTGTCAAAATTTCATTGACAATCAACTTCTTTACAATCAAAGAATCGTGTTAAGCATTATTTATAATTTAAGACGTAGTATTAAAATAAAGCAATATAAAACCTTAGAGTTTCCAAGTGACAGTAGGAAATAGGGTTTTAGGCAAACTGTTCGAGAACTCAAGACGAGACAAAAGTCTTCAAAATTAACTCTTAGCGAAACTAACATTTATTTGATTTTTTTCGAGACTGAGACGAGCCTTTTCGTCTCTCATCTCGTTTCTCGTGGCAAGCTCTAGTTTCTATGTGTCATTTTTCGTTTGTTTTATGTTAGACGTGTGTATGTGTGTTTTGAGGATGTCCTGTCCATGCGCGGATACAGGATGGAATATCATTTTCATACTCAAAGATGGATTATGTGCTATGAATTTTATATTTTATCCTATTTTGATGACAGAAAATGGTAATTGGACCAATATCGACCCGACCCGATCCGATCGGAAGAAATGAGGTTCTCTGGAAAAGGTTAAAGCAGAAGCTTATCGCTGAATTTAACATCAGCTTTGTCATATTTTATACCTTTAATAAAAATTCAACCAAACAAAAAAAAAAGACAAAAAAATACCGAGGACATTTTTAAGTAAGGATTTCTTGAAAAAAAAGTAAACCTATTGACATTTTTCGGGATTATACTCGTACAGGCAAAGGTACATAATATGTATGTAGGAATGAAGGTACTCTGTCTGAAGGTAGCTTGGAATGTTTGTGTTTGTTTAAATTTACATGGCAAATTTTTCTTATTTTTTTTGTTAAAATGCAAATACATAAAAAAAATATCTCCTTGGTTCGCAAAATTGTTAACTTTTTTTCATTATACGAGTAAGCATTGAAAATGCTGATGTTTCGTAATTCGCCCATCTCAATTTCTGCCGCACTGACTAAATAATAAGGAATACGTAAATAAGGATTCGATTAAAATAAAAAAAAGGGGAAAGGTTTCATCTTTTTTTTGGAGAGATATTTTGCATAAATTTAGAAAATATTTATGCTTAAAAATGCAGCGATAGGTATTACACTTGAGAGCCTTGAGAAAATTCACAATAAAGGTATGTGTGTTTTATGACTCCTTACATATTTTGGTATAGGTGCTCATTATTTTTGGCTTAAGAATATCATACATACATATTATAAGCTTGTTGTCTTGGCAAAGATAAGTTTATTTATGTACATAATCGATTGGAAATTATGTGCAGTCATGCGTTTAAGTATTTAATAACGAATCTTGTATGTATGTATACCTATACATCGGTTTTTAATAAGGTCCTTGGAAAATTGATTTAGAAGGCACACATTTTATAGGATTTTATAGGAAATTTATTCAAATTTAAATCAAGTCGCATAAGAACTAAAACTTTATCCGAAACATGATAAGATGACACAGGTAGTGATGGAAGAATTGTTAGACCAAGAGGGAAAAATGGGGGAACTATCTAAGGTGGCTATTTATGTATGTATTATTTCTAATTTTGATAGAATTTTATTAATTAAACTACATGTATATATTTTTGTCGGAAAATGATTTCAACAGTTAGAATAGTGGTACCGAAAAAATGACTTTAAAGTCAAAAACCAGCTGATTTGTAGCTTCTTCACTATTGAGTTCTATCACTCATCAGCAAATCCTTAGTGTTTATTGTCAATAGTAACCTTAGGCTTAGGATTCAAGAGGCTAAAGAACTTACTTTTTTATTAATAAACAATTCTCTAAAACTGTCTTGAGTCAATATCAACCTTCGAAGCTCTCTTACATAACTCTTAAGTAATGAAGCCTGAAGGAAAGTCACGTCATCAGACGCTATCAGATTTAAGATTTAGAATAGCACCGCAGTCGAATAGAATCTTTATGACGTAAAAAAAGAAAATTCAATGTTTGGAATCTAATTTATTGTCTTCTCATAAATAAATTAACTTTTAAGCTATAATTCTATAAAAAAAATGGATTTGAAATTCATTACATTTCCTGAGATTTGTTAACTTTCCATTGAATTCACAATATTTTGCCAGTCAAAAAAATAGCACCGCATCCTAAAAATATCTTACAAAAAAAAAAACTGCAAATTTGATGGTAACACTAAGAATAGGTTTTTGAATTTGTTTAAAAATTGGTCAAGATCAATATTTTGTGGCATGTCCTTTTTTTGTAAATACAGCTTTACAGCGCCTTTGCATTGAGTTTACAAGACATTGGGATCTTTCTACAGAAATCGATTTCCAACAACTCTCAGCCGTACCTACACCAAAGTTCTTTACTCTTTCTTGGACTCTTCCGTCTTTACGTCGGACCATAGGTTTTCGATTTGATTTTAGTCTGGGGACTGTACAGTGTACGGTCCATTCCATAACATTTACTCTGTTATACAAAAATTGTTGGTATGCTCGAGTCATTGTTCATTTGGAATAACCATTTTAACGGCATTTCCTCAGGAGCACAACGCAACATTTTGTCCTGCAGTATTTTTTGCACATAAAGATATTTATCCATGATACTTTTTGGACCAGTATATGGATCCAATACCGTAATACGAAAAACAGCCCAAGATCATAATGGTTCATCCGTCATGTTTGATGATTTTGATGTGTATTTAGGATGGTCATATATTGAGGCTTTTTTAACTTATGACCTTGATCCTCTTCCACCAAATAACACATTCATGTTAATCGTTCTAAAAGTACCAAGTAAAACAACAGTGCTATTTTTTTGACCACAACTGTATGTGCTTAAAAGTTTCGAGATAATATTTAGAGTCAATACAAGATACACTAGTCAAATTTTGTGTCAGAAATGTTCCCATCATAAAGCGTCTTGTTATAGTAAAAAAGGTTAAATCGTTTTTTCAATTTTTAAAATTAAATCTCTTATGTGCACAGACCCGAGGTCTGTAAAAAAAATTATGGTAAATTTTGATTTTCAAACAAACAATCAAACATTTATAGATAACTAGAGGACCCGGCGAACTTTGTCTCGTCTGGCTGTTAGAATAGCCGATATTTCACCATCCGATCAAAACTTTCATTATTCTCGGAACTTACTAAAAAGTGTACCTACCTATAATAATATTTATTTGAATTATATTGAGTTGAAGTTCGTCTTTTCCTTGGCATTTTAAGGTATATTTTAGGCATTGACAAACTGATGATTAAAGATTTTAATAACTGTATAATGGTGACAGGATGACATTAAACTTTAAAAGTTTTCGTTCACGTTGGACAGAAGACTGAAATGTACAATTTTGACAACCAATAATATTTTGTTTTTGCAGTTAGAAAAAATTGTAGGGGAAAATGATATTGTATTTTTTTACTGTCTTTCTCGCAAATGTTCACCTATTTTTTCAATTTTTAAACGTTCTATGGACATTTAACATTTCAAAACTAAAATCAGGAGCTTTTAGGAGTAAATAAAGTATGGAATCAAACGCAGTCTAGAATGAAATTTTAAAAATTAATATTTTGATTGAAAAAACATTATCTAGTTATACATAATAAACCTTCCTCTTCGATTACTCAATCTATTAAAAAAAAAACCGCATTAAAATCCGTTGCGTAGTTTTAAAGATTTAAGCAAACTTAGAGATATAGGAACAGAGAAAGCGACTTTATTTTATACTATTTTATACTATATGATGTTCAAAGTTTAAGATGATTTTTTGTTATCGAAAATAATGGGATAAAGTATATCCATCAAATATTTCAGTTTGTGGCACTAAAGTTAATTCCAAAACTTTTCAACCCTAAACAAGAACCACTATTATAGATCTAGACCCTCAGTGGCCTTTTCTTATTGCCAAGATTAAAGATACCCTTGAAAACGATGTTTAATCAAAATTGCATAGAGAAGAACAGAGTCTAACTAAGAAATGAAGGAACAACAAAAAGTCCAGAAAAAGAAAGAAATGCTCCCACTGTCCTTCAGGGAATTTTTGCAACTCAAATCAAAAAAATTTGAAATTATTTTAAAGTTATTTAAAAACCAATTCCTTGCTTTTTCTTGTTCGAAAACAAAAAACGTTAAAATTCTTACCAAGTTTGACCTTTCTAAGACCAAACTTGAAATAGAAAAAAATTTAGTACAAAAAAAGAGAAACCATTTCAATCAATATTTTGCATTGTGAATTATTGAAATTAAATAAAGGGACCCTTAAAAATTAGAGTTAAAATAAATCAATCCATTTTGAAACATAAACACTCTATATCCATAACTGGACAGAAGGTTAGTAAGCAATTTCATATTCCCTGATGATGAACATTTTTATACTTTATTGTTTCCTGGCACCTAGATATATACATACATATGTTAACACATACACGACCAACGACGACAACAACGACGTCATGTGTGGAGTATGTGCGGTACCTTACCTTCTTCCCATCATTTTAAATTCCCGACCAGAATTTTCACAACATCTGCATAAAACACAAAACACAGGTCTGTGATGTGTACCGTGCCTTAAAAAAAGGACCAAGGTACAAAAAAAAAAAAAAAAAAAAAACAGCATCAAGCACGTTATTACACTTTGCATATTTAAACTGGCACCTGCCGAGCGCATGTGTGTGTATGTGTTACACCTAACTCTATACACACACTCACAATGTGTGTAATATAAAAATTAAATATTTTATTCCTCCAAATCGGTATATGATATGGCAAACACGTTTTCGTGATGACTCTATTGTGAGGGAGGTGTGCGTTGGAAATAATAAAAATAATTGGAAAACTTTTGTTTTTTCTTGTTTGCAAATTTAGGGTTTTTTTCTGGGCCCCTACTGTTTGAAAATGTTAAATTCTGGCAAAAATTTCCCACAGAGTTAAGAGGAGAGGAACGGGAGTCTGTGAAAGTTTTTCCATATTCATCACACAAACTTTCTGATGAAATAAAAGCATGTTTATATACTCGAATACTTTTTATAATTTGTGGTAATAAGTTTGGAGTTGTGTGTGTGTGTGTAGAACAAATGACAACTTTATTGTGTACCATGGATCGTGACGTGACAGCCCCTTTTCACTTAAATATCCTTTTTTTATATGGATATAGGAATGAGGTTAACAACACTTAAATACAGAAACAGCCTCTTACCAATTATATCTCCCCAACTAAACTTTACCATAAGGATCAGGTAAACTGATATGAAACACATCCCTAGATTAAGGCTCTCACACGTATTCCATATACATTTCACTGTAGACCCTATTTAAACATGTCCTTTTACGAGTATGTTCCTTACTTTTTTTCGAGTTTCAGTTTTTTTTTTTTTTTTTTTGGGTTTAAATCGGCCAAAAATGCTCAGAAACATGTGCATTTGTCCTTTAGCTAAATTCTATATCCTTCGAGTTCAAATATGTTGGATGTAAGGTAAGGTAAGGTAAGGAAAGGTGTGTTACCTGCATACGACTAAGACACGTTCAAGAGGAGTACCCTTTTTCTGTAGGAGATAGCTAGAGCATCTAAAATGTACTCGACATGCTATTCACCTGCATGTCGTCATCGTCATTACAAGTCCTGGTATACGAGTAAATGCATAAAAAATAAAAAAACACCCTTTTGTGTCTTTACTTTTGGTTGGAAGGATAGATGTGGTAAGGACCAAAAGCAAAAGAAAAAAAACTTACCACCCACCTCTTTGACATAAATCTATTTTTCCTGCTTGAATTGTATTCGTTTTTTTTTTTTGGTTTTTCTTTCTTTTTTGGCTTTTGTTTAGACGATATTAATATCATAGGTGTTTTTTTAAGTTAGTTTTTTTATCTATTTCGCTTTTTTTCTCCTGACATGTGAACCTGTCAACATAACGAAAAGTGCAACGTCAGATGCATCATGAGCGAATTTATGAAAAATTCCTATCGATAACAATCGTACTCGTATATCGACCGCTCCATGAACATGAAGCTATAGCAATCACGAAAAAGGGACATCCTTATATAGATAAATCATATCATGGCTTTTTCCAAGACTGCAGGAGCGATATGGAAAGTTAAATTTGGCTGTTAAAATGGGCTTTTCGAAACACGAAAGTATTTCTATCGGTCAAAACGATGGGTTATATTTTGAAAATTGTGAATATCAACTTCCCTTAGAAATATGGAAATGTTTGAAGCTTTAACTAATATAAGCCTTCTATAAATTGTTCTCTCTGTTAAAACCTGACTTCGACTTGGCCTCATTAAATCAACAGCAATAAGCTAGCTTAGACTTTTTCTTAACTGGTTCAAAGATGCCCGAGTATGTAATTAAGTACGTCTTCAAGACTTAGAATGTACAGAATGGTCTCTGAATAGTAATCACTACCAAGACCAACAGTCTGCAAAGATCTACTGTCTTCTTAGGATCTCGACAAATCAAAATTTAAGTTTCAATATTGAGTGCTCTGAAAGAATTACACTCAAGCACACTATCAGAGCTAAGCTGTAAAAGCAGTTTGTGCACAAGCTGAACGAACTAAGTTATCTTAGCAGCCTGGAAAATTAAGGCTTATAAATGCATCTTTGAGTTTATGGAAAAGTAGTTTTCTGTGCCGAGATGGTTGTCAGAAACGAAAATTGTCAGCAAGTCTAACTTTCTAAATATTTAATGTGATCTCACATAACAGATGAGTGAAAAAGTTATTTTAAAATAACCTGAAACTCTAAGTTATTCGTTAAAAAAAACCTTGAAGGAATCCCAAGATCAAAATGTATAAAACTGAAAGTATCAACTTTTTGGAGTAATGCATTCTATCATTTCTAAAACTTCCCTAACAATTTTAAACATTATTTCCAAAAACTAGTAAGAGTGTAATGAAAGACCACTTTCAACTAAAGTATTGAAAAGAAGTTCAGAAAAATGTCACTGATATTGAATTTTCAATTTTCTAGAAATAAATACCTCAACCCGGAATAGTAAATCCGCTCCTGAGCATATACAAAGAGAATTTATAGCTTACAAGAAAGTAACCACAGAAGTAGCTGATGGTATATGCACATAATGTCTATTTTGCAAGTGATATCCTCCTTTTTTTTGAAGAGCCAAGACCAAGAGTCCTTCGAAATAGATTTTTGTCAAACACACTCATATAAATCATACTTTTTTACATGCAGAATGATGTTAAATTAAAAAATCTGCTTTGATAGTGGAAATTTATGACAAGAGGATATAAAAATGTTAAAGGGAATAATAATTGAAAACTCTAAAAAAAGAATTTTAACTTAAAAAATAAAAACATTTTATAATCGTCCTTAGAAGAGGATTAATTTTTTTGTTTTCCATATACAGTTCTAGGAACGAACCCGATTTTCGAAAATTTTTTAATTTAGAAAAGATTATGAATCTCTAAAGTAAAAAGGGTTCAGTTCGAAGGCTCAACATTTTGTTTCAGTTTTCTTAAGAAGGGGTTCAAGGATATTGATCGAACTTTTCACCTGGTGTCCTCTTCATTTGAATTATGCTATCGACTGTCATATTATGTTTTTAAATCTTTAAGAACACTAAGGGCAAGTTCCCCAACTGAGAGTTCAAACCAATGTTAATTAACTCAAGACATTAGGTACCTATAACATCCATCAGCCACTCAAGAATTTAGAATATTTTAAGAGATTTTGCTCTTGAAAGCGGATAAACTGGGACTAAAGTGTGTTTACTCAATCCAATATTTATGTGGCTTCAATTGAACAGGTTATTTAGAGCAAACTTGGCAAGCTTACCCAACTTTCTGTTATAGTTTAGAGTTTTTTGGAAAGCCCTCTACTAAATCTTACACATTATTAAACATAAAACTGAGACAATATCATTACTTTTGTAAATATACATATAAGTAAATTTCGATCTTTTTTAAACTGCATGTTTTCGGAGAATTCTACTCGTTTTTAAAAAGTTTCCTATAAGGATACTTGACCACTCTCCTTAATGGAAAATCTTAAGTCGGTGGAACTTTCATGCTCCCACCTTCTGTGTAACTAATCTCATGTTTTCATTTTGTTGTTATACATTAACTTCAACTGCTTCTGTCTTCCCAAAATGTACTATTTTGCAAGATTTAAAAGAGCTAATTTTTTTATTATGTACGAGTATATTAAATAAGAGAAAGTTAGCAAATACCACGCCCACTATACACATACAAAATTCTTTGTGTAAATCTGTATCTCAGGAACGGCTTTAACTATTTTAGTGAATATTGTAAATTTGATTTTCTTTTTTCTGAAACTAGGAAGAATCGAAAATTTGAAAAGTTTTTTCCTGCTAAAATTTTATAGTGCCTAAGAACTTGACTAGCCACTATAATGTGCATTAATCTTACGTTTCTTTTCAGGGATTCCAACTGGATTAAACAACAAAATATTTATGTCTTCATGAAGGAAGTAAGTTCCCTATTTATTTTCTCATTTTTTTAAAATACAAAAACTCACTTTAAACGCACTTTTTTCGAGAATGTATGGTAGATTAAAAAAAACATATTTTCAGTTTTAAAATATCATTAATAATACAAAATTCTCACATACATACATATGTACAGTACTATACGTGCAGGTTTATATCCCACTTAGCGGAAGCCCGAATCAATTATTCATCACACATCTCTTTAAAATTTCTCATGACCTTAGACGTCATATAATATGATGTGAATGTCAGGTTACAAATGTATGTATGTATGTATGTACGAGAATGTATGTATGTTTGTACGTAGTTTGTGTTGATAAAATAAATAAACAAACACTACACACCCTAACCCTCGTTGGCGTCGTCGTAGTGGTGCTTATAAACTTTATCCTTGGGGAAGGACTAAATCAATACTTTGCACAGTTTCTTTGCTTTACTTTCAAATTATTCTCGTCCCGTATTATTTTTATTTTCATTTCACAAGGATATTCCTATAGAGCAGTTTTTTTTTTTTTTTTTGCATTGATGCAATTTGTATGAGTTTTGAAATTCTTTAAACTCTTTTAGTTCTTATATTCTTATATAGTGGGTATGTTTTCGTTTTCCTCTTCGTTTTTTTTTTTTTGTATTTTGCATTTTGCTTTAACATTTTTTCTTCCATCTGCGTGTGATTATTCACTTAAAATTTTTATTATTTGTACATGGAATTTTCTGCTTTGCACTTGTTCTCCTTTAAATAATGTGGGTCGTATAATTGCAATGCTCATTATGTATGTATGTACAACGATGTAACAGGAAAACATACTCCTGCATCATCAGTAAATCCTTTTATACAATTTATATCCTTTATTTTTAAACCTATGAAGTTGGAAGTAGCATCAGTTGATTGTAATTTATGCAAATACAAATACAAAGATAAAATTTTAAGTTAAACTAAGAGTAAAAAAATGGACGGTGAAGATAAAATCGTCTAAGGATGTGTGCACATTAAAATGCTTGTATTTTGGCTAATCTATTCGTGTTGGTAGGTATTGTTTGTCCTGTTGTATACATTTGTTCCGTATTTAGTAAGAAATATAAAATATAATAAGTAAAAGGATTTTTGTGAGCAAAATTAGAAGTTCCTCAGGGTTGACATTTTTGGCCAGTTGTCTATATCTTGAATATCAATTATAAACAATAATGAAGGTTTTATTTTTAATAGAAGATGTATGATCTTTAAAATATTCTTTGAAATATTCACAAACTAACATCCCCTAAAAAAGGCCAGTTAAGGATCATTCAGTTAAATAAAATCGATTTTTCAGAAAATGTTGTCAATTTAAATTTAAAAAAATACTGAACAAGACTAAAATATGGAATCTTATTTTATGAATAATTGTTTTAGACAGTTAACATTGACTAATATAAAACTTTGTCTATTGGAAATATACCATGAATGGAATGTTTTTGAGATGTGGCGTATACGCAATTTTCTTATTTTCCTTTTTTTAGTAACTTCGTTTTAGGGAAAAAACGTTGGTTTCGGAATCATTTCAGTCAAATTATTTGTAATTTTAATTAAGAGTTTATTGAATTTTTGTTTTTTTTTTTTTGGTGAATACAATGAAAAAATTGTATTTATACACCGTACTATAAGTTATGTTAAAAATTAAGGTATTCTTAGAATTTGGATGACAAATTTTTAAAATATAAAAAATGACTTACCAATTCTTGACAGATATCTGGAAAGAAAAAAAAAGAAAGTAGATTAAATACTGGCATTAATTTTGGACAACTTTTAAATACTTAAAACATAAATAATGTAAATACTTATTTTACCAATAAAAACACACAATGCATTAAATACAAGAAAACTCATAATGGCAACCCTGAAACGTTTTCAGTTTGAATAAACTGTGCATCACTATGAGTACCAACGTGTCCTTGTTCACATTTCACATTTCTCGCGTGTTTAGACGATAAAAATACTTCCATACCTCTGCTGCATTCAAATCCATTTTTATGTACTCCTTCAAATCGCTGAGTTTCTCTGGTTTATTTTAAAGTTCCATTTTTTTTTTGTACGAGGCACGTTACATGATGACTAGGAATGGCATATCTACGAAGGTTGTTTGTAGAGTGGATAACGAGAATTATTAAACAAAACGTCATCATCATCTTCAACATCTAACCGTGATGATGACGAGCACGATGACTATGCCATGGTCTTACTCTATTTGTATACCTGTGTATGTATATTTATGTGTGCAATACATACATATATGGAATCCTAACACCAACAACTGTGTTTTTTGTTCAGTATAAAT
Organism: Scaeva pyrastri; assembly: GCA_905146935.1. Taxonomy (NCBI): domain Eukaryota; kingdom Metazoa; phylum Arthropoda; class Insecta; order Diptera; family Syrphidae; genus Scaeva; species Scaeva pyrastri. Next base: position 40,134,195 of record LR989927.1, on the reverse strand, counting down.
TGCACGAGAATATAAAAAAGCAAGGAATTTCTGCTACTAAAGGACTTGCAGTCTTCGCATGTCGCATAAGTGTGATCTTCTTGAGGTCTGTCAAGTGGACACACCTATACCAACCAACTTGTCTTCTCTACAGTTTGTTCGTAATGGTAACGTATTGGATTTGGGCATACAAAAAATGATAAGGTAGTTTGAATTATAATCAAATGCCTACCAATTTTAAACCGAAAATATCGCTCAAGTTTTTTCATAATATGTAATTTATTAAAACGATTTGTCGAAATTCTAAAATCGATAATTTCCAAATTTTAAAATGTTATTACCCGGAAGCCCATAAACACAAATTAAAAAAAAAAGTTTAATTTTGAGATAATATGTTCATTTGCTTTTGAAGGCCTTATTTTTTCATTTTAAAGAATTTTAGGGACCTCAAAATTCTCTAACCAAATTTGAAAAAAAAAATAAGTTTAGAAATTAGACCAAAAAATTCTAGAACATTAGAAAATTCTAATATTCATAGCTTGAAAATTTCTGATCAGCTTAAGCCTTTCATTTAATATATAATATAAAGGGGTTTTGAATTCAGAATCTATATTTCTTTGGATTAAAGGTTCTTGGAAATATACTTTGAAGATCATTGCAATCAATTCGGTTCTCAGAATTGAAAATTTTGACAAAACTTTATGTTTCTGGGTTCGAATAACCTAAATCAATATCCTTTTTTTGTTGGCTTTATTTAAAGACCAAGAAGAGAGTGGGAATTCCTGACTTTCCTATATTTTATATTTTTGAAATTTTGGGATTTAACAATTTTGGTTTACTAGTAATTGAATTTTTGATATTTTACATATGTATGTCAAAAAATTTCCTCAGAAAAACTCAAAAACCTGAAATTCAAACTTAAAATGATTTTTGGGAATTTCGATTTCAAGTTTGGGTCTCAGGAGCTTTAAATGAATTTTGTGTTTGCGTGGACTCTTTAGAGATTTTGGATTTTAGACTCTTGTGATATTGATTTTTGGGTTTTGGCTTTTCAGATTCTGATTTTGACACAAAACAAATCAGTCATAGAAAATAAAATGTATGTACGTTGATAAAAAATTGAAGAGCGCTTCAATGGCCTTAAAGCAATTCCCTGCAACACGTGCAGAGGGACTTGGTATTTTTCTTTCTCTTTTGCTTTATCGAAAAAAGTGGACACTTTGAAGTGCACAATTGTGAAACATGCTGATAGTTATGAACAGAATAATTGCACTCAGTTGCAGTTCTACAATCGGCGCGGCGTTGGGCTTACCGTGTTTGCTGTGACTGTGTCATCTAGCTCCAACTCTATCTCCAGCCTGTGTCCTCATTTTGATTTTTCTCAGTCCTGCTTTTCCTACCCTACATATACTAGTCGTATACCCGTACATAAATATCCCTCATTCTTTTTCTTGCCCATCGGGATATCTCTGTCCATTTGGCGTTAAAGTTTAATCCTTTTGCTTTTTTCGTGTGTATAGGTGGGTTTTTGTTGTTGTTGTTGTGCGCGTCCCGTGCATCCTCCCATAGATCCGAGCATGTTCCAGTTTTATGTGAGCCATCAAAGCTATGCCAAGTCCCATAATGGATTTGATTGTTCGTTTTTCTTTTTTTCCTCCAAATGTGTGTTTGTGTGTGTTTGGCCGGTTCAGGGTCCCTTCGTAGGATTTTTGCCACATCACCAGGACTAAGCGAAACAGATGGATAGAGTAAGAGGAAATTAGACTATAAAGCTCAATTCATGGGAAATGAAAATTGTTTTCTATTCCCCTTGGTGATTGTGATTTCCTGGAAGTTGATGGGGAACAACTCTGGTTGGAGCTAGGAATGCAGGACTTGGTGGGTTTTTGGGTTTGTTGTCGTTCGTTTTGGTAGGAAGATATGAATAGAATATACACATGTTATTTCTTTTTTTTTATTAATGATCATTATTCTGTGAACAGGAAGCACACTAGCTTCTTCTACCTCTTTTCTCTCTGGAATATCAGAAATTTGATTGACGACTTCGGGCTCCACAATCTGCTTCTATGTATACTATATAGGATACATCAAAGCATACACCTATACCTACACAAATTCTGGGTTTGTTTCGGGAAAGCGCGGGCTTTTCGATTCCTTTTTTTTTTCGTCCTTTTTATTTGAATGAAATGAGAAATTTTGGAAACGAATTCTCATTCCTGTTTGCTGTTTTCTGGTGTCGTGTGTGGATGTGAATCCGAATCCCTATCTCCTTATTTTTCCTTTAATACATGTTTTGATTGGAGAATATTTATGTGTGTGTTTGTTTTTGTTTGCCTCCGTGACAACTTTGTCGACGACGACGACGACGACGACGAGGACGCACGGTGACGGTGACGAGGACGGCGAAAATTCACAAAGATAAATGGTTTTTGATTTGTCGTTGGGATTGAAATGATAGATGCGGATGATTGTTTGAGCTCCCCATCCACACAGAAATTGATATGCCCAGATAGAATAAATAATCCGATTAGAGGAGCATGTGGAATTGGAATGATAAATGCTTCAAAATTCTGAACTTTGACAAAGCGACCGATCGGTATTGTTCCTTTATCAGACGAAATTTATTAAACTTTTTAACTAGGTTAAGGAAATATGCCAAGTTGTGTAGGTGAGGGTTTGTATGAGTACCTTCCAAGGAAATGATGTAAACTTTTAAAACGGTCTCAGAAATATTCAACACGGTAGCGCCTTCATTTTGTTAAATAAATAAAAAGTACGACATGTGTGGGAGATTATAAAATATTCTTTGAATTTTTGAGACACACTTAGGGAGGGAGGAGGACAAAAAAGTGTATATCTTCAGGATAGGTGATTGACTGGGTGATAATTTGATCCATTCTCATTTTAGAAATTAAAAATAATTTAAAAGTTCAGAATAAATTCTTACAAAGCTCTAAGTACAAACCCTTAATTAAAACTTCGTGCAGGAATGTAAAGACTCCTGTAACTAAAGGGTGTGTCAAATTTAACGCAAGATTGTTGAATTTGTCAACTTTTTTTTTAGTAAGGTATTGGCCTGAGATATAAATATTGAACAAGCGACAAATTGTCAGGTACTATAATTAGTCTTTTTGAAAGTTGGTTTCCCACCAACAACTTTTGTGAACGATTATTTCGTTCATTAAAATATCAATAATTGATTTTGTCCAAAATTGAGTTTTAACTGAAGAAGGTTTGCCATACCTTTGAAATTAATAAGAAGGATGATCTAAAAATAGACAAACGTCAACTGTAAGTTTAAAAAACTTTTAAGACGTTACATCACACCATTTTGAAAGTATTTTCCACTTCCTTTAAAAAATTCCAAAAATATAAAAAATCCACAGATTTTTCCTTTTTATAAAACTTTTACCACAGCTTTCCTCTTTATGCCACTTTTACTTTAAGGTCTTCACTTTACAGACTTCTTTTAAACTAAATCCTACATATTCTGTTTATGTTTAATATCGGTCATGGTCATTGAATATATAAACACAAAATTTATATTATATAAAAATATACAAAATAACCCAGTCCAAGGAGAATAATATATTTATAGCTAAATATTTAATTTCCATAGACTGACACAGATTTTCTTTTGGGTTGTCAGAAAATTGAAATAAGTGTGTACCTTTTTCAAAAAAAAAATATATATGCAAATGAATATTTATTTTTTTATTACAATTCTTTAAAAATATAAAATTCCTACAGTTTTCCAGTTATAAAAAGATAGGCAAACTATAGCACTCCTCGTTTTCACCACAACCAACCATCAACCATGAAACTGGCCATTTTGTTGGATTCTTTCCAGAAGATTTAATATTCCAAATCAAGGACATGGAATTAAATTTTAAAAGAGATTCAAATGGATAGAAGGATAGTTGGGTGTTTTTTAATTTTTTTGTTGCTTTGTTTTTGCTGTTAAAAAATAAAATAACCTTTTTCAAGGAGAACTAGATCAGACTTAATTTTTTTTTTAAAGCAAAGAAGGAATTAATACAAAGTGAAAAATGAGTTTCGTTTTAATTCACAATTTTCATTGAGATACTAAAAAGCAAACGGTATGATAGTTATTTAATATCATGAACTATCTTTCATTCTTCAGAGTTTTGTCAAAACACGTTTTCAATTTATTCACTTAATTTTGGCAATATGAAAAATGGCGTCACTCTTACTCTTGGCCACTTTTACACCGATGGATCCAAAATAGATGAGGGAGTTGGAGTAGGTGTATACTCAAACAGACTAAATTTAAGTCTCTCCTTTTGTCTACCCAAATACTGTAGTGTGTTCCAGGCAGAACTTCTGACGTGATATCGTCAACTGATATACGCATCTCCTCGGATAGTCAAGCTGCCATAAAATCGTTAGAATCAGTCTCCACTTATTCAATAATAGCCCAAAATTGTAGATCATCTCTGCTCGAGATTAATTATACATTCACCTAATCTGGTGTCGGGCCATAGAGACATTCCAGGTAATTACAATGGACCACCACCTTAACCTAACCTGACTCTTGGCTCATACTTTATGTCTACTTTTCAACCCTTTTATACCATCTCATCATTTAATATCTCGTTAGAATAGATGACACTTAAAACTAGACAGTTCTTAGAAACTGGAGATGCTTTCTTTCTTTCGAAGCTTTATACATCATCAAATCTGATAAGTCAGGTTTTGACATATAAGAAGATCCAATTGTTGTGTGTATAAATAATTTTTAACTAGTGTCAATTGATTAAAGTCAATGTTAAGCATTTTCTAAATACAAACAACTTCATTTAAGCAAAGCTTATAAAGCTCAGCTCACTCAACAGCTTAAATGTCAAATATCTCAAAAGTGAAGTGAACTGTGAGCTGAGCTTTATGTATTTCTATTTTAAGTCCAATTTTACATATAAATCTGGAATTAACTTTAAGGCCAAATCTGAGCTAGATCTACAAATAAAGCATTAGTGTAATTTATCCAATTTCAATTCATCAAATTTGGTTCAAATTTAAAAACGCATTCAAAAACTAAAGTCAACAGCTTTTGCTGAGTTTAATCCCAGCTTATACTCCTTGAGCTTTTTTTATTAGTTTTTACTTGAACTCGGCTTAACTTAGGAATTGTCCAACCGTCTTTACAGTCTTGCTTGAAACAAAATTCTGGTACACACTTTTTATGTGAAATATATGAATTCATATTCATATACAAAGTGGAGACTAAAACTGGTAAACTTTTGAAAGGGTAGATACTAAAAAGCCTTACTGGGCTTGGTTCATCCGTTGAACCAGGTTTCACCTTCTTGCATTTATTCTGTTGATATATATTTTTTATAAATAAGCTTTCTTTGATTATAGGTTTTGAAAGGTCGGAGTTACCTTACGTTGGGACTAAAACGAGTTTATAAATAGGGTTTATCCTACTATACTTCATTCAAATCGAATGTGGAGTACAGGCCTTATGGGAAAGCTTTTTTATCAGTTGCGAGCTTTTTAAAACTTTCAAATGATATGTGGTTAACATAGTGTTTGTTTTAAGTAAATATTTGCATTGGAATTTACGGGAAATCTTTTAGCATGCAGTTACAATAAAACATAGACGGCAATTCTTTTCATTTTCTTGAGAGCTTTTGCAATGTTATAATTATGTACTACGGCAACGCTGACTAATTTTTTCTTTCACACAACTAAAGGGAATTCTTCTGAAGATAGAGTGAGATAAAGACGTCCTATATTCCTTGATTTGATTTTGATGAAGTATAGCTAACAGCTTACAAGTCTAGAACGAATTTGTACTCGCTAGTAAATTGTAGGTCCCTTGAATTCCTTCACAAAAGGCAGCCTCCAGAACTTGAGAGTTACCACACCGGAAATTGTTTCGCTTTTCCTTTAATTTTCCCCGGATTTGATGGGTTAATATTACAGAACACAATCTCAAACTAATAGATAAACGTTTCTCTCATCAGTTCTGACTTCTGAATATCATCTCCTCGCAAAACGTCATACGATGACATAATTCCTAGAACTCGGTGTATGTTTTTTTGGAGAAAAACATCTTGGCATCTTTCTTATCCACATGTCAGGAGCGGGAGCCAGCTGATATTATGACAACTGGAGACAAGTTGTACCTTATCTACTCTTATAGGTATGTACATTGCTAAAAACGCATGACTGGCAAATCAATCATTTGTGACAGTAGGCAGCGAGGCTCATGTAATTTTTTGTGACATTCATCTGGAGAAAAATAATTCCTTAAAAAATGTCTCATAAAAAAAAAGAAATAAGAAGATGAGCCAAATTCTTATAAAGTCGGTTTGTGTTTCTGATGACAACGACCAAAAAAAAAAAGCAGATTGTCAAAGAAATACACTGAGTCTGTTTCTCTCTGTGTTGTTGCGGATGAAGTGAAGCAACATCTGGGCACATTTTGCTTCGTTGAGTTTCTCAAATTACCAACAAGAATAACACAATTTTCGCGTCTTTTCAAAAATTAACATGGCGGACTTCATCGTCACATCATGATGATGGACATTTGTGAATATTTTCTTTTGCTTTTCAATTGATTTTGATAAGAGTGTATATTATATTTCAACTTAATTCCAATTTAATTGGATACTTGATGCGAGGGTGTATTAAAAAATGCGGGATGGAGGGAAGGGGGCTTAAAATGTGGGTAATGTGTATGTTACAAATAGCTTCTGTACATTGTACAATAAAAAAATAATAAACATTTTTTTGGGGAACTCATCATCACCAAAACCTCTCGCTGGAGCGTTATGTTTTTTCTTCTTCTCTTGGATCAACCTACTTGGGTTTCTTTTTACGATTAAATTGATATTAACGACCAAAAAATCACCCAGCACCCTCAATCCCCTCTCTACTAAATCAATCGGTTCGAAGTAAATTTATAACTTTTTTACACATTGATGGAATTTTATGACAAAGTTTTTGATTGTTGTTTTTTTTGTTCTTTTTTTCCTGAATTTATTATTGATCATGGAATTTTATTTCGTTATTTTTTATTAATAATTTTGTGAGAAAAAATTGAAATATGTAGTTTTTTTTGTGCAAAAACGCAAGTTGAAGGATCACAATGAATTGCTCGTGTGGTTCCGAAAATTCGAATCGTTTGTTGAATTTATCAAACAAAAATTTAAATAAATGTCAAAATTCTATGTTTACGATAAGAAAAGAACTAAATTTCAGTTTTGACATATGGAAATCACATGCTCTATATAAAATTTTAAACTCATACATTTCAAAAGTTTAGAAGACTTTTCTTGAAAAAAGATGACTGAAATACGCACCGGTGTTATGTATAAATTTTATTTTTAGAAACTTTCAACCATTGTAAATTGGTTTTGACTAAAAATTTCTATAAAAATGCTAATTTTTCTTTGATAAATTACTATATTTTTTCTAGTGAAAGTTGTCATATTAATGAGGCATCCGACCACTCAAAAGTTCATACCTCGAGCTGTGCTGATGAATAATACAATTCTGATAAATGTAATTTGCACTTCCGAACTTAAAACATTGCATTAAAAGCGAAAAATTCTCATGAATTTTGTAACAATGCAAATATGTATTTCATTTGTCAAGAACTCTTTCGAGCCATTATTTAATTTTATAATAAAAGTTAATTTTCTCAGAACACACAGTTCACTATAGATCCAGCTTGGAAGCTTTTACAAATTTAATTTTGGTTTGATTTAACAGGCACTTTATTACAAAATGCAATTATTTAAATTAATTCTGGTTAATATGTCGAAGGTTTTCTATGACATCAGGTTTTTAAGATTTAAGTTTAATTATGCTTTTTGAGGTTTACATTGGTTTTGGATAGTTTGTAAAATCTTTCATGATATAGATACGGTGAACTTTTAACTTAAAGCTGACTGAAGCATCATCATCTCATAAAAAAACTATAAATTAATAGAAAAAATGATTAGTAAAATTAAAAGCATTCAAAATTCTTAAAATATTCCGCACTTTACATAAAATTAACATTAGTGTTCATTTAAGTTAAAGGTTTTTTACATCCTTGTTCCATTTTTAAGCTCGATTCGTTCGAAATAAGAGAGCTTTGAGAGTTAGAAACCCTCTACAATATTTTGAGAATTTATGTATGTATATATTATTGTCTAAGCCAATTTTGAAATTTCATCTAAATACGAAAAATGTGTATGTTTAAAAAATCACTTGAAACACTGATAAATGCTTAATATACAAAGGGGAATAGTTTCCTGAGAATGTCCATAACATATTCCAAATTTCATACAGAGTGGTATTTTTTAATGCAGTATAATTAATATAAAATCTACGCAAAATTTTTAGAAACTTTTTTGTACTTGAACTAATGTTTTTAAACTGTAAAATGTTGTAAAAAACTTCCAGAAGACTAACTCCTTACTAAGTAGATTTTCAAAAAAAAAAATAACAGTAGTTTAAAGCAAGCTTTGAATTCAAATCTAGTAAGGTATATCTAATGGTCACCCAATGGCTTTATGTTATCAACTTAAGGAAGTTATAAGCTCCTAAAAATTTGACTTTAAACATTTTTTTTACAAATGTTACCAATGATCAATAGTTCTAGTAAAATCTTGAAACTGAAGTCGAGCAATTAGCTTCGAGCTTAGAATCTTTCAAAACTTTAAATCAGTTTTTGAAAAGAAGCTTTATAGAAGTTACAAATCAATTTCATGTTGGTTTTGAAAGTTATGTACCTATAGTTTGGTATTGAAACCTATTTATTTGGATGTTGTTTTTAGTTCCTTAAAAGTATTTAATTATAAAATAAGTCATGATAGTTTCCCAACTAAGGTGAAAAAGTAAAAAGTTGAGTTTGTAGATCTATCACCCAAAAACCACACAGGTCTAACGCTATTCTAAAAAAACTAGCTGTAGATAAAATGTTTTTTTTTTTTTTTTTCATCTCATTTTCGAGTCCTCCCTTCAGATTTAAGTTAATATTGCTTTAGCATAAATAAAAGTATTAACTTTATTCTATTTAATCTCTAATAAAAAGTTCCCATCCCCCCATTTCTTTTGAAACTTTTTATTTTCCATTTTTTCGTACCTTCACAGAATGTATATGTATATGTTTATGTGGAGTGGATATTAATTATAGATGAGGTAAAAAAAAAGATAGAATTTAAGGAGAACCATTTTTTACCTTCTCTTTATGTCGATATGGGTATAAAGGCATAAAGAATATAGGCAGGTATGGGTACACTAAAATGTACAAAACGTGTTAAATTTAAGGACAACACAAAAAATAATGGCAAGCAATTTTCCTAAATAATCGATTTCAAATAAAAGGCACGTGTGGAAACAAAGTGGCTTCTCGCACCATTTATGGTTCAAATTCAAACTTAAAAAAAAGTAGGTTCGAAGATAAAAATAAATAATACAAAAAAACAACAAGAGAACACGAGAACACGAGAAGAAAAGATACAAAACATTCTTCTTTGGCTCACTTTTTGGCTATCTGGGAGAGGGGGAATACATCTGATTCTATATTGGCATTTAAACCGAATATTTTTCTCAAACCCATTTCAGTTTCAAAAAAGAAAAGAACAGAACAGGGGGCCTATTGGGAGACTCAAAGCCATTGAATTTTTGTGTTCTTTTTTTTATGATTTTTTGTTCTCATATTATATAGGTACTCATACTCGTGAACCTTTTTCAATTCAGTGCTGGGCCAAGGTTATGGTGTTGCCTGAGGGTTTTTTTTTTGTTTGTTGTGTCTATAAAAAGCCTCTTTTATCAAAAATTCAATTATAGTGGAATTTATAAAATATGCTATAGAACTATATTTTTCTTTCATTTGTTGTTCTGTTTACTTATTTCCCTAACATTGTAAAAACTTTTGCAAACTTATTGAGAATTCATTCAAAAACCAAAGGAACTAACTTTTAAAAGAGCCAAGAAATTTTGTTTCCTATTTAAATCGATTTACAGAGCAGGCCTTGATGTCGTAGTGGACGGAAAATTCAGGGTTTTGATCAAAATGGAAACTGATGAAAAATTCCGAAAAGCAGATTATGTAGTTCCAAAATATCTCACACAATATTCAATTAGTATATTCGAAACGATTTTTGCCAATTTGATCAAACTTGAACCCGAAATGTCAAAGATGAAGGAAATAAAACTGATTTCTTTTTTGGAAATTTATATTTTCCATGGTTTGTTCAATTTGAAATTCGAAATAATATAAAATCGCCTTTATTTTAACGATAAGCTGAAGTTCAACTTTTTTGAAAAATTATAGTCATAAACCCATTGTCCTCTACACAAAAAACATCCTTCCTCCTGTTTACTACTTTATATCAATTTGAAGCACACTATAAATAAAACAGACCTAGTGTCAAAACATTCCTGTTAATTGGAAGTGTTTACTTTTAGGATTCGTTTACATTGGAAGAACTGGCAACCCTACATTAGTTCAATTTGTTATTCAAGAGTTTACGGTATATCAACTGCACACAAATCCGTCCCTGTTTTTCTCTTCAGAGAGGTGAATTCTTAAACATTTTCGACCTTTCCCACGTTTCACTTCTAAATATACCCATACCAATACAAACCTGAAAAAAAAGCAAAATCTAACAATATAGTGCTCACAGTGAAGCCCATCATACGAACATATGAATGTATAGGTAGGCGCAAACGAAAAGGATTCTATTGTGTTCCTGAAAAAAAGTAAAAAAAAAAAAAAAAAAATACAAACGAAAAAAATAGAAGCTTATGCCTTCACATGACCTAGAAAAACCAGGCACCGTTCGTTGTTTGTTTTAAATTGCTCGAAAGGATGAATGCAAGCACGGATTTGAACATAAACAGTGACGGAGATGGATAAGGGCAGAAGAGGGGAGAGGGACTGACAGGGAGGGGATAGTGGATAGGATATTCTTTTGAAACAAAAGGTTAAATAATAAACAACACACAAAGCAAGACTTAACTGTACACGGTTCATTAGTAGATTGAAAGATTTTTTTCTTTATGGTTTTCCGTTGCGATATGGGGTTTAGCTATTTTATTGTTTTATAATAGATGGTCGGTAAGTACATACATACATACAATACATACATACATACTCAACTCATACATAGCAACCAAGTTTTAGTTCCGTTTTTATATTCAACAATAAAAAGTGAATATCGTTTAATAATTCAACAAACGTTATAGAGCAATTGTATGGAGGGGGAGCTTTTCTTTTTCAAGGACATTTGGGGGCTGTGAAAAACAGAAACTTATTGTGACTGGGAAATTTACAGACAAAGTTTTTCTTGTTTTTTTTTATGAAAGGGGTTGATGCAAGAGATGGAGTTTGAATTTTACTTTTGAAATGTCAATTTTAAGGACGGATCAAATTAGAGAAAATATTGACTTTAATTTGTTTTATATGACTTTATTTAAATATCTACAAAATATTTTTCAGATCCTGACATAACTTCAAATATATCAAGATTTTTCGTATGCGTCTTCCAAGTTTTGTAAATTAACTTTAGTCGTTAACTTTTTAACTTTTTAACCTTAAATCTTAAAATCTTTAAAAGAGTGAGTGTATCTAAAGATATTCATTAATTTATTATTCAATAATGTTTAATCAAAAGTTTTAATCTTCTTCACATTACCTTAAGTAATGTTTATCACATCAAAGTCAGGACATATAACAAGAACTTTGACACTGTAGTTATCTGACAACATTAACATGGTTTAAATAGCGTGCAAACTTTAATATTTCCAGGATAAAATAATATAATACATCACTTTTTAAGCTTTTCATATTGAGGATGAAAAATAATAATGTATTTAGTGTTTCAACAAAGTTCAAGGACCTTCTTGAAGAAATTTGATTTTCTTTTTTAGTTTAAGTAAAAAGAAAAATATTACAGATTACCATTTTCAAAAAATGTTATTTGATATTTAAATTGTTAAACAAATTTGACGTTAATTTAAAAAAAATGGAAGTAACGTAAAAAACACGTAGTAAATTATTAATTCTTAGAATTAAAAGGAATATGAAATAAAGAACGTAAAGGTGTCAAATAATTTTTGGCGAGCTCCTGTCATGTCATGGAAAGTAGGTATAATCAAAAACAGTCTTCTTTTTGAGCTATGAATTTAATAAGAATCAAGGTCGATTTATTGAATTTCTAGAAAATCGATTTAGTTTCAGCCGAAAATCGAAAAAAAAACTGTCGAACAAACTTCTGGTTTCCAGCTTTTTCTTGTTCTCTATCGTAATATTACTTCAAAAAATAAATTGCCTACAATTTTGATTAAAAACAAAACAATCTAATAAAAAGTACGTATACACCCTGGTGTACCATAAAATTTTTCTCGTAGAATTGAATTCAATTTTAAATACGCATTGATCTTCATCTCAGCACATAACAAGTTTGAAAATTGTATACTTCAATTATGAAAAAAAAAATCTTTACCTTTAGAACATCCTCAAGTATGTATGGAATTTTAGAATACAGAAGGTGCCATTCAATCACTATACATTCAAACACAACTAACCTAACAGATTTGATCCAAAAAATGGTAGACAAGCAACCATTTGCAGATGTCAATAGTCTTTTTAGATGACCTTCAAATAATTAAAGTCAAGCAAGCAAAATGCACCAAGATACTACTGAAAGAATTGACATTTGCCATTAGCATTCGTGTTGACTTTAATAGCTATTTGATGGCTCAAATCCAAAACAACTTTCTATTCGAAGTGAAGGACTGCCTTCGTTCTATCAAATGACAACTTTCAAAGCAAACCAAGTTAAATTCTAAATATTATTGATTTTCTTGCTCTTGACACTTGACAGAGACAGATTCAGGAGTTGAAGAGATATATGCATGCCCAGGAATGCCACGACAAATTTCATTTATCCACCTACACTCGCTACTTCGACATCATCCATTACTATGCTAGAAAAGATAAGCCATTTATTGTGTCTTCTTGCCCATCACATACTCATTAATCTTGTTGATACCAAAGTGGGTTTGGTCTAGTGCACAGTGCACACACAAAATAACCTCCACTTCACCCCTATATTACACCTCAACGACCGACGACGACGACGTGTTTTCTATTTTATTTTCTTTTATTTATTATTTTTTTTTTGCACTTTCATTTTGTCGTATAGGTATGTAGGTATGTTTGTGTGTAGGATATCCATTATTTGCCACTTTACACATTTTTCTGTGAAACCTTAACCGTATAATGCGGGTGTACCGTAGATAGAAACCTAGCATTAAGTCGACACTAATTATTTGTGACAGTAGTTGACAATTAATCCTTTGACACGAATGAGAGCTTTGTCTGCGGATTTTCAATTCATTTGGGTTACCTAGGTAACCCACACCATAAGTGTGTAGGTTTCGAATTATGTTGTGGGTTGCAATACATTACATTACTGGTTGTGTAAGGGACTTAAGGATCGATTAACATGGCTATGGCTACACTCCGAGTCAATTGAAAAGGGATAGATTCAATGACTTCGATTGATTTACTTACTTCTAATAAAAATGGGTTGCCAACATAAATTCGAAGTTTAGTAACACTTTGAACTGACAAAGTGACAACTCGTGGATTTGTTGAAAACATGACTTAAAAGTTTTGATCATGATCGATAGCATTGGTTAAAATACATCAAAAATATACAGTCTAATATAGAGTCCTTTATCGTTATGTTTCGGTTTCATAAGGCTTTTCTTTTCTCGTCTTTTGGCCACCCCCAGTTGTAACCATGTTTTTGAATATTGTCTCTTTTAAATTGACGTGCAGTGTAAATTAACAATATTCATTCATTGATTCATTGAATTCATTGTTCACGTAAAATGAAATGGAAACAAAAAATAGGTACTACTTTGTTTTGCTATTATCTTTATTTGCTCAACTGCACCGGAAACAGGACGGAATGGATTCCAGCATACTATAAATTGAGTTATCCTTTATTTTGTGGGTGATGCCGGGCGATGGTGGACTTTATAATCAATTTGAATTTGATTGGGAAAGAAGTGGAAGGATGTCCCGTTTTTTTTTTTTTTTTTTTTTCTTCTTCTGTTATATATTTTATTTCAATCAAAACAATTTTTATCTCAGTGGTTCTATATTTACTTTGTTAAGAGGGTTAGAACTTATCTTTTATTTTGCATTTAGTTTTTTTTTTTGTTATTTTGAGAGAATACTGATGAGAAAGATTTTATTTAAAATTTTTGTTTTGCTAAGCAATGACGAAGGATATAGTATAAGTAATGAATTGAATTAAATTATAGCACGTGTTTTTGGGAACAAAAAATTCTAATTCCGATAGCCTATATAGAAGAGAATGATCAAATTGGATCGAAATAAAAGAACAATTTGAATACAAAACAATTTTATTTTTTAGTTCTTTTTTTTTTGGAATTTTCCTTGGACAAAGAAAATAAATCAAAGAAATTTAAGTTGATATTCAAATTTCGTCGTTATTGTTTGGACGGCCGAAATAAAAAAAAAGAATTTTTGTGTTGTGAAATGAAATTCAAAACTTTATAATTCTTATTTCTTTAGTTTTGGAAATGAAGTGCCTTAACGAAATCATGAAATATAAAATGAAAAAAAAAAACTTCTGTTTTAGGTATATGAGTAACAGTAAAGTTTTGAAAACAAATATTTTACTTGAAAAACGAATAACGAATACATTTTTTTAAAGACTTTTTCAAGATTTTAAATGTTTCTTTCTTTTTAACTTTTTTGTAAATTCTAAAGAAAAATAATGATATTTCTACCCATCTTACCTTACAATATATTAAATTGTATGAATTACTTATTCTTAAAGCGTTAGCTCATCAACTAAATCCACTCCTGAAATTTTCAAATTCGGATACTACTTTTTCGCTGGCTACACGAAATTAACAAACATTTAAAAACTAAATGACTTAAATTAACATGAAACAATGCCTTATCGTTATTGTAACGAAGTAAGTTCAGTTTAAGCCTAAGACTAGAAAACTAGCTTTCAAGGGCGGATCCAGCTTTGCTATCAGGGGGGGTCAAAAAAAAACTAGTCCAATACAAAATACCACAAATTGTAAACTATTCATAAGGAATATATTGTTATTAGTTTGATTTGTCAAATATAAATTTTTGCCAAATATGAGTCCCTAGAATCTAAATCTGAGTATCTGACATCTCGCGTACCATTTTTTCGTCGCCGATATCCAAGAACGAATAGAGATACCGAATCAATTAAACTTTGACTAACAGCTTATAACTTCAAAGGTGCAGCATTTTCATTAACATTTAACCAGCGGTTTTTTCACTATGACAATTAAAAAAGTGAACATTTTGTTTGCTAGCTCACTTTGACTTCAAATAAATTTTAGTCTGTGGAATATGATGTTACATATATAACTAAGAAAAAAATCAACATACCGTTGCTATTTTTTTTAAATAGAAAAACTTTTAGTAACATTTTGTGGCTAAAAACAATACATTTTTTTCAATATGTGAAATGACGTTTTTTACATCTACTAAAATTTTTGAAAAAAAAATCAATTGATATCTTTTTCACAATTTAAAAAACTTATTACATTCTACAAAAAATGGTAAAATTTTGACGAATTGACAGTTTTTTTACACAAAATAAAATAAATCGATTACAAAATTTTATAAAAAAAATTCCAAAAAATTTAGTTTTGTTTGATTGCCCATACTTTTTTAAGTATTAAAAATCTAGTTCCATTTAAGGATCACCAAGAACATAAGTTTTAGTTTTAAAACTTTAATTCTGTAATAATTTTTCGTTTTAATATTATTATTGAGAAATTCAATCGTAAAAATTGTGTTTCCTATTAAGATAACACCAATAATGAGATATTTGCATGAAAAATTTTTCTATAAAGGGTTGATTTTGACAGCTCGTGTTTTGTTTTCTTTCTGTTAAAATATCATTTTTTAATCAGTTACTAAAGACAATTCGTCATGCCAAGTAACAGCATCGAGCAATACGCGCAACTGATAAAAATTTGGGTCCCAATTTTGGTCGAAAAATCATCTTTAGCGATGAGTCCCATTTTGAAACGACATCCAAGCCACGCGAGATTCACGAGGTGCCAATGCATCAAAATACTGTTACTGTTTGGTGTGAATTTTGGACTGAAAGAAATATGAACAGAACTCCTATACGGAAATTAAAAAAAAATTCTTCCAGGGGTGGGGGGTCAAGGGGGTTATGGCCTGTTCTGGATTCGTCATTGCTAGAATTATGGTAGAACCAAAGGTCCTAAATAATTATTTAAAATAGAATTTAATTCTTATATAAACTTAAGGCACACAACAATTAATAATAAATAAATAACTATAAAATGTTTCAATTGCTTCTGTCTTAAACAAATGGATAAACTAATTGAGCTAAGTTTTGTTGAATAGCTTTCCAATGTGAGGAAATATTATTCTAATGGAAAAATGTTAACATATTTTCTAAATAATTAAACACAAAAACTAACTACGCGTTATATTTTTATAATAAAAGAACTTTGATATTTACAATTTGTAACCCCAGATTTCGACCTGTCCACATTTAAATATTACTTTATCCTGTTACTGTGTATTTTTATAGGAAAAGACAAAGAAAACAATACAAAATCGATGTTTTTTCTATAAAAACCATAGTTTATGCAAATGACAAAATCTTTATTCTGTCAAAACTCCCTAAGCTCGTCTTACCTCTATTATTAAGTTATTATAAAGACTTAAAACTCCCGATATCCAAAAAATATCATATTGAATCTCGACTAAATGCACTTAAAGATTTTTTATAGAACGACGGGTGGCGACGACCGCGACGCCGAAATTCATTCTCCAGTATAACTTTGTTTGAGTTTAAGTCAAATCATTGAAGTTTAATGTATGACCTCAAGCTCAATAATACAACAAAAGTGTTACAATAAACTTAAGAAAAAAAAAATAGAATAAGTAAATGATTATTATCAAGAACTGTTGCGTGACTTTTATTTTACGCCTTATAATTTCACAAATCGTTTAAGCTAAATTCTTGATACCTTTACACTATTTTATTGTGACCGAATTAGAAACTAAGAGTATACATAAAAACAAAAACAACAAAAATCTACTGAAGCATTTTATTTAATTTTTTTTTAACATTGAAAGCAATTTCAACACACGCCAATATTTTGTTATGAATATAAAAACCAACCACCCACTTCCACTACCACTACCACTATACCGCCCTCGTCTAATCAACAAAAATAGCAATAAATTACCAGCTTTTCGACAAAATATTGTTCCATTTGAAATAATTTGGTAAGAATTTTGTTTTTCCTTTTCATGCCTAGAATCAATTTACGCTCAAAATAAAATTACAAAAAAAAAAGTAAATTGTCCAAAAAACACTTCGGTACCCACCGACCAAAAAAAAAAAAAAATCTCAAGGACATTAAAAGATCAACAAAACCAACACAAAAAAGAAAAACTAATAAAAACCCAAGAATTATTGAAACTGGGCTTCAAAGTAAGAGTAACCAACCAATTGGCAATCAATATACGTGGGAAGCAATTTATTTCGAACAAAATGACTTTGCAATAAATCTCCCGAAACTCCAGAACAAAATTCGGGACAAAAGAGGAGAATTTCCATTATTGAATATAATTTGCTTTGTGGTTAGAAATAAATTACCAAAATTAATAACCAAACATTCAGAGTCGATTAGAACTTTTCGTAAGCCCGTGTCGTCGTCGTCGTCATCGTCGTCGTCAATCGTGCACTCGAAGCTCCTCCTGGATTGTATAAATCTAATTATAAAAATATAAATAAACACAAATCAATCGAATTTCGATTAAAATTCAAATTTATGGCAGAAAACAGAGAACAGTCTCATTATTTGGTATTGGTTTGGTTTATCATGAGGCCAAGTTATTGGTGTTCATGACAACGCACCATGAATTTGGTTAATATTAATTAAAAATCGATGCTTATCCGGCGGCGCTCCAATTCCGGGTGGCCGCCTTCGATTCCGTCTCCTTTTTTTTTAATAAAAATAAATACAAAAAATCGATCGAGAGGATTAGGATTAAAATTGAAATGGAACGCGAATGTTACTTCTTTAAAGGGACTTGTTTGAAGCTTCTTCCACAAGGATACAAATTTACGAGTATGTGTTTCAAAATTGGATGTTGGTAACGACGAGGGCATAGAATCGGGGGATGTTCTTTTTTGTACGAAATTCGCATTTTGTCGGGTCTTGGTCTAAAGGAATAATAATTATTGCTAATCATTCTCCAGGAATCTTATTAGGAGAAAAGGAAAAATAAATAAACCATGAAAATAAATACTCGAACTTCGGCTGAGTGATGAGGGTTTTGTTTTTTTTTTTTAATTTTTTTTTTTTAACTGGCCTTTGGAAACTTTATTGGATTCGGTGATTGTTTAATGGAACTTTTATTAGAAAGTATTATTTTTACCATTAGAAAATGAAAATATCAAAGGTTAATCAATGTGAGTACAGATCAGCTGTTCAAATATGGGAGTGATACATTCAATCTTCTTTTTAGCAGTTTAATAAATTCTAATGTCTGAAATAAACTCGCATTTAACTCAGTTTTAATCCCCAATAAAGAAAGGTCAGAAAAATTAAAAAGTCATCAATTTTTAAGAATGGAGCGATATTTTGTCAGACGTTCATTTTAGCAGTTCATTTAGCAGTTTTAAAAAGTCCAATATTTCCATCCGTCATTTTCATAAATAACCTACAATACAGTCTACAAGTTCCAGGAAGTTTAAAATAGAAAAAAAAAATCACTTCTTCAGGAAAGAGGAATTTTCCTTCTTCCACATATAAAATATGTATATTCTTTAAAAATGCTTGATCCAATTTTTCTCACCGTTTTTCTACAAATTTATCAATTTATGGAAGCTGTGAATCAAACTATACTGATCTTTCAAGAGTTTTGATTCCCGATTTTCTTCATTCCTTGTGCGTTTGAAAGTTCAATTTAAATAATAATTGGAAGTTGTGTTTTTTGAGAGGTACATTTTGAGAAAGATGATTTTATTTTTATCACAAACTATTTCACAAGTTCTTCTAACAATTTAAAAAAATAAACTAAGCATTTTTCCCTAATTAAATCAAAATTTTGAATGATAACTCTAAATACTTTTGTTATTTTAAAACGAATTATAATTTAGGGACAATGGTTTGATAACTTTCAAACACTCTTATAGTGAGACGATAATTAAAGACTTGACTCACGAATGATATCCTACCAACTCATTCTTTTGATTCAGTCAGTTTCACTCTTCGTCCAAATTACAAATTACCTGTTTGATTTTTTTTTAAATATCCCACACCTGATTTATTTTTCTTGTTTTATATTGAGATCGAATATTTTAAAATTCGTCACATGATCAAGCCTTTATTTATAATAGTTTTTTTTATTTTTTTTTTTTATATTTATTGTGAAATGAAAAATCCTTGGAAAAATTTTTAAGAGAACTCACATTTTCTACCGTGTCGCAAGCAGAGAACGTAAGTAATCATGAATTTTCCTCATTTAATTGTCTTTAAGTCTGCTTACGACGTTAAACTCATTTATTTTTATTTTCGAAATAATATGAACCTCTCGAGTTTGTGATTCAAAAAAAAATTAAAAACATATATATTAATTTCCTCATGAACTACCTTTCAAGTTAACTCGATTGCAGATAAACACTTTTTTTACGAATCCATCATGATAGGTAGACGGCGCGGCGGCGGTGGTGCGGTTGCGGGGGTGTAGTGCTTGGTATGAAGTTCTCCGCTGCTGCCAAAACTATATCCCGCTCTTGTGCTGAGTGGTAAAAATTACATTTAATCAACGCCCTTGTGCCCCTTAACTTAATTGAAATCACTTGAAATCATCAAAGAGCTACATGCTTGGCACTTTTTATTTTAAGTACGAACCTTTCATACATACCCATGAACATACCTTACCTCGTCGTCGTCGTCATCATCGTCGGTAGTCTTCGTCGTCGTCATAGTTGTAAGGTACACTTACATCAGTGAGTGAGAAACTTTAATGAAAAATGTGAAAATTAAAAAGTTTTTTTTTTTTTTTTCATCTTTCATTCCCGACCAAGGTGAACATTTGGAAAACTTTTCACCATCTACTGTCTCTCTCGTATAAAGATTTCTCCTTCCCACCTCTACCACAAAACCCATGTTTAACCAACCCACATAATCAGGTAAGGTTGCAGCTACATTCAGCACGCAGAAGAATACTTTGTTCCTAGCTGCAGCTGCAGCAACAGCAGAAGTTGTAATTTCAGCAAAAATATACCACGATGAAGGATTGCATCCATATACCCACTCGTACGTATGTACCTTGCCAAACCCATCACGTATGAGTTCGCAGGATGGAAAAAAAATCGCATTTTTTAGTTTAAGGACGGTAAAATAAATGAAATGAGACTGAGGAACCATCCATTTAGGTTTGCATTCAACTGTCTTTCTCATTGTGAAATTGCTAAAAGCATAGCTTCAGATACTATAGTGCAGCGAGTTGCATCTATCTTAAAACTTCTATATGCAGTCGTTCATCACAATCAGGACTCGGAATTGTTCCGAAAGAAAGAAAAATAACAAAAAAAAAAAGTGAAAGAAGAAGAAAAAACTCAGGACTAAAGAGTAACAACTGCTGCAGAAAATATAATTGAAAAAGCGAAAGCAATTACCTTAGAGATGTAATTCTTTTGGTATTTGAGTTCTTTAACTGAAAAATGTTGTACCCATATAGAAAAGATACAACAACAACTACTGGGTTCTAGGGGCTTTTATTGGAGTAAATGGATTTTGAACTGAAAATAGAGGAATTTGAAAGAATGTGAAATCTGTCAGGCAGGATTTGAAGATGGGAGATGAAGATGAATATGAATGAATGACTTTCAATTCAGATAAAGGTTGACAAGTACTAGTTACTACGAAATAGTGCAGGTAAATTCTGTATCCTTTGTATACATACATACATATATAGAAAAGGTGGTATTTTGAAACGTACGGTACGTGCAAACAGAACTTAATTCGAAAATATCTATAGTACTCTGCAATGTTTACTTAAATGTTACGCAAGCTTACGGAAACAATGGAATGGTGTTTTGAAACTTGGAATAAGATCTAGGGTAAGGTTATTTATTCGAACCAATTTGTTTTCGGAGCTATAGTTGGAAAGTTGGTTTTTCAAAAGGTAACGAGTCACAAATTTACTAAAAACCCAGTTTAGCTACTGATGCGGAGAAAAAATGTGTGGGCGGTGGGGAAAACTTTAGTGCTTTAATAAGCAGAACGAACAAATTTTGCTTGAGAATTACAGACGAGGTTTTTGCTAGTGATGTCCTATCGGTCTCGTCGAATTGGAATAAAATATCAGTATCGCACAATGACAAGAAGCCCCGTCTTATCCTCATGTTTTTCTCGTGAATTAACTAAATTTGAAGTGTAATATGTAAAAATTAGTTTTTCAGCATACAAATATTGATTTTTAAGATGTTTTCAAATAGATTTTGTTTGTATTGAATTTAAGAATGCTTCAGAAAAATGTCTACTTGTGGCTATTTATAGCCTTCCCTACATTTTAAAAGAAAAAAACTTGTGTTCTGAGAAAGAAACACTGACGAAACTTAGTCCTTAATACAGTGATGTCTTGATTGGAGGTGATATTAATGTCATTTTTTTGATTAAAAATAATTAAGCCGTTCGTTGGTCAACTTGCTTCAAATATCTCTTTAAAGGACATGATCTGGACTACCTCTAGACATAGAATTCTGGGAAATTATCAAATTAGACAAACTTCCGACTTTATTCATGATTTCATTTTTTGCTCTTTAAAGTTTGTGATTACCGAACAAAATAACTATACTTACTTACTTAATGGTGGTAGGTTGTTGTACGATCCGGGTAAGCATTGATTGGTATTAACATGGCGATGCCCAATGCCGTAAAGCGTGACTACGAACCAACCGTGCTTAGTGGTAACCACCGTGTATACTGGTCGAGTCCATCAGGACAAGGCTGGCTAAACTTATAAGCGCGAGTGTTGAACAAGAGCCAAAATATCAACACTATAATGCTCCGTCTGAAATGTATGGCTGAATGGGTGACAAAGTACTTTGACAAAACCATCAGAAGAATAGTATACGGTGGATGAATTCAGCCAACAACATGGAAGCCAGAAACCTTACGCGCGCTACTCTGACATACTTAGAGCTAAGGTCAATAAGGATTTCTAGTACTTGCCAGGGTACTAGAAAAGAGATGGTGGCGGTTGAACCCTCAATGGGCCAAAACGGCAGCTCTCACATACCCGTAGTGGGTTACTGGCAACGGATTTATTCGGCCTGCTGTCCTACAAGACAAATAAGGATCTGGTCCTCTGGTTCAGGGGGTTGTGTGGTAGGGTTAAATTTCCTACCACTTAAAAAAATCCAGTTATGAGAGAGACCCGAGGAGCCTCGGATATTTATAGATCTCAAAGAACAAAATAACAATACTACAATGAAATTAAGGACATACAGTGAATTTAAGTATGAGAACTTTAGGGTGAATTTTGATAGCTTGGAATGCAACGAATCATATTAGGCATCTGATCAGAGAAAGGGAGTGTTTTTATCGGAAATTTTAAAGAAAACCTAAAGAGTATTACAGTCGAACTTCCAGAACTGGAACTCTCAAAAAGAAAGACAAAAACTTCGATTTAACCATATTTTATGGCTATATTTTTCTCTCTAACACCACTCTCAACTTCACTAATGACTTTCAGTTTTTGTTCAAAAGTTAAATGCTTTAATTTTCTTCCTGAAACTGAAATTAGTGACTCCTTCCTTTTCTCATTAAAAAATTTGAAACAAAACTAGGAACTTATGCTCATAAAAACTTCTTAAACCGTTCAAAATCAAAGTTCAAATTCAAATGAAAAATCTACAACATTTGAACACAACCATCCCTCTTCCAAAAAGAAACTTTCAAATCAAATCACAGTAGACTCAATTTATTTTCAAAAAAAAAAATTAAATTAAATGGGATTTCCCGATTTTGGACAAAGAGAAAAATATGTATCCTACTGGAAAGCATACAAAATAATCATAGTAGACTAGAGTAAATTTCAAAAAAAATTTAAATAATAGAGATTTCCCCAATTAGAGAAATTCGAGTTAAGGAGACTTTTTGACTTCAAATGCAATTTAAAAAGTTCGAAACATACCTACATAGAGAACTTCGAGTTACAGAAGTTGGAATTATGGAGAACAAAATTAATGAAAATAAAGTTTAAAAAGCAAAGTTCTAAATAAAAATTTGAGTTATAGAGAAATTCGACTTAAGGAAGTTCGAGTTATGGAAGTTCGACTGTATTAAAAAAGACAAGTAAATTCTATTATTCGCAACACTTCTTCAGAAATTTAACCTGTCTCTCAGTTTTAAAGAACTCTAGAAGAACATAAAAGAATTTGGAGTAAAAGATGACAAAAAGAAATACAAACGCCCATTTAGTCCCGAAGAGATGTCTAATGTTCAGATTTCCGACTTCATCAAATTCCTGTATTCCCCAAGAAATTTATTCTATGCCTGATGAGAGTGAAAACTTTTTTTAATTTAACTGCATTAGTGCTTACGAATTGTATTATTCTGTAAAATCAATTAAGTCGAATACAATTGGTCCTGCTGAGATTTCGTTTTTAAAGCTCATATTCTCAATTACAATCAAAATCAATCACATAATTAACTTTTCCGTATATAATAGTGAATTTCCTAATATGTATATGAAAGAGAGCAAATATTATTCCAGTTTCAAAAAAAATCAAACTCTACTAATCCTTCAGAGTACAGGCCAATTAGCATCTTATCGTTCCCATGCAAGTTATTAGAAAAAATTATGCATAATGAAATGCAAAATTACTTAAATCAATATGAATTCTTTTCCAAGTAGAAATCTGGATTCCGTAATAAGTACAGTTGTGAATCTGCAGCAATCAAAGTTACATCCGATATTCGGAATTTGATTGTATTGATCATTCTATCCTTCTGACTAAACTTTAGAGTGTTTTTTAATTTCTCCAATATATCAATTAAGTTATTGTGTAACAAAATGTTATGGGCAGGATTCAGTGTATAAAAACTAAGGTTGGAATTTCTAATCCTCTTCTCACAAACATAGGAATACCGCAAAGTTCCGTTTCACACTTTTAATTGTTCAATTTACCCAATTTTAGACTGTGAGTTTAAGTGCGGATAAAAGGTTGATTTTAATGACTATGCATTTGTTTTATTTATAGTAATCCTAGATACTCCAGTGTTGCGCATTCCTCTTTGGAATGTGTTTTGATGAATACCTGAAGTTTATGATTGTTTTAAAACTCCACAGTATCATCCACAACAGGTGTCGTGATTATCCTTCTGAATTTTGAACTTATTTTACCGCGATTCTGCAATTCTTTTGTGTAACGCTCTTTCGAATGAATTGCAAAACATTACCATACCTACGGTTTTTAGCAGGAAACTATTTTTGCACTACTCAAATCTAAATTATGTACGTTTTTTGCACATAACATAGATTTGTACATATTTTAATTATTTTTGTTTTTTATCATTATTATTGAACACAACATGTGAAAATATTTTTATTCAAACTTATATAATTATATAAAAATTCGTCTCGCCCCAATTTAATGCAAAAGCTACAGCTATGGAAAAATATTGTTGTTCCTGATTCGATTTTAAATGCATTTTTTTCATAGTTTCTAAATGGCCCGGTGTACTTCGTAAAGCTGCAGGACAACCGAAGTTCAGTCCTAATAAATTGTTGAATTGCTTCAATTTTCCTGTTAAACGTGGTCAATGTATAATCCTAATAAAACAAATTTTACCGGGACGGCCTATGTGTTTTTCCAGACTTTAAACTGTCTCTGCGCCAAATTTCAGCCTAATCGGTTCAGCCGTTCTTGAGTTATAAATAGTGTAACTAACACACTTTCTTTTATTATATAGATTTTTCATATCTTTGAATAATCTAATTCTATGTCATTTAAAATATCGATACTTTAAAAGATTTTTATCTTAAAGTGTCAATGTTGATTGAATCTTTCTTTAAAATAAATTAAAAAAATGAAAAATGAAATTGGTCTTCTCTGAAAGAAAGCCTTAAATTTATTCAAAATTCGAAATCCAAATTTTGTCTTGTCTCACGAAATTAAACAGTTACAGCCTTATTTAATAGAATCCGCTAAGCAGATGAATAGTTATACAGTATATAAGGATTTATGTAGGCTCTATTCAACGTTCTATAAATTCGTATTTATAAAACATTTTCCTACAAATTATAGTTACGCAGTTCTTATATCAAAAAAAGTACCAAAATGAGAAATCTATTCTATTTAGATGTCATAATTAAATCAACAACTGTTTTTTCTTTCAATTAAATGGTAAATAAATAGTAACAATAATACAAAATGGAATCGAAAGGGAAGAGTATGCGTTGCGTTCGTCAAATCGGGATTCGTCCGATAAGGTACATATAGCTATAACTTGGATATCTACGGGCTCCTCAATTGTCCCTGCTGAGGTCAGAACGGACAATTTCCATCATTTGTTTCATATTTTCTATCGAAAATCTTTATTTATTTTTAAATTCTTCATCGTCGTGGTAACACGATTTAAATTATATAAATCATTTCAAAAGGAAGAAAATTGAAAATTTTTTCTAATCTATTAGACTGCTATTACACTCATCTTCGAAATCTCTTTTGAAATTTCATCCTTTGAGTCGAACACTATTACACCCTGACTCTTAAGTCATGACTCAAATTTGACAACTTTCTTTAATTCAAATTGCGTTGTTTGAGAAATCTTATATTCTGTCTCGCTCTTTCAACTTACAATAAGGGTATACATGTGAACTCGAGCACACCGAAAAAAAAATAAAGAGGAAAAGCAAAATAACAAATGAGTGAAAATAAAATGTCAAAAATGAGTCGTAGAAAATTTGCCCGCGACTCACGGGGCAAATTTTCTTCCGTTTCATTTTTTCGAATTTTGTATCTCTCTTGCACCAACGTAGTTCGAAAAGAGTCACGGCTCATGAGTCGTCGTGTAATAGCAGACTTATGGACACAAACCATGACATTTTGTCACTATAATTTCCTTATTCAGGCTCTATTCAACCTCAAAACGCGTTTAGATTATTATGGCTCTATTCAACGTTGCATAAGTTTTATAAATAACATTTTCGAGTTAAGAGGTATTATAAAGAGTGTATAACTTTATGCAGGCTTTATGTGGGGATTATAAATAAGGCTGTTAGTAGTTTTTTTTTTTAACTTGATTGGTTACAACATTCCTCTATAAATTTTTGAGTTTTTAGGACTAAAATATTCCCACTTTTCTTTTTTTTCTCCGAATTGGTTAAACAGATTGACATGGAGAAACATATCTATATTATTTTAAAAATTTTACAAGTGAAAGTTTTTGAAAAATACATACATTTATGTATATGGAAACTAGATAGAAGGATGAAACATAAAATATTATTTTTACCAAGTCATAATTCATAGTAATTAGTCTAACATTAAATTTGCTTTGTCTTAATGGATTTCTTCCTAAAACAAAAATGCTTACACTCCTCATCGATAGATTGAAACCATTAAGATTGTCAATAATTTAAATATTTTTTAAAGCATTTTCATGTTTTCCCATTGACATTTACCACTTTTTCATACACTTAGAATTCATCGTGAAATTTAATAAAATCATTTTTTATGTATTTCATGAATGCAGTTTTACAAAAAAATAAATAATAATAAAAATAGAATTATGGCTTTGGATTTTTATATAGCATTTTTTAATTTTTAAATGTAAAGATGAATATACATATTTGGTTGGTACTGTTTTGCACAATCCAGAAAACTGTATTCATAAAAAATCTTTTTTTATTTTATACCACAAAAAAGGAAACTAATTGATACAAATATTATGAAACATAAAAACATTATGTTTGAGTGTTGGATAAGAGGAAATTATATATACAAATATCTGTTTTGTTGTTTTGGGTACATAATCAATACACATCATCAAATCATGAGGATTTATAATATTGAATTTGAATTTCCGTTATTTATCTATTGATTCCTTTCCTTTTTGTTCAAATATTTTCCCACACAAAAAACTGTTTATCTATGTGTGCGGAGCAGGATATCAAAACAAATATATTAAGTGTGTATTTCTTTTTTGTCTGTTGTTTATTTATTTGTGAAAATGATGAAACATAATATTTTCAAACATAAACAAAAATAAAAATAGAAAACAAAGTATTAAATTTTCTATCTTTTATCGTTTTTTGTTCAAATTTGCTATCAAAAGGGAAAAAAAGTTTTCAACAAAAAAATAAATATAGAGTTTTTTTTTTAATTTAGATATGGTGCATAGTTAAATTATTTTTATAATAATTCTATGTGGTTAAAAGGGGATTTCATATGAATGCAACTCGTGGTTTTAAAATTCTATAAATTGCTAAATTTAAGGATTAAATAGCTTAAATATTTTTTCTAATTAAAATACCAAGTTAACTCAACTGCCATTGAATTTATTTATTCAAATTTAATGGCAAAACTTTTTCCTGCTATTTTATACTGTCGAGGCCAATATTCTTTTGAATTCGATATCGAAATTTAAGTTTAATTTATAAATTCACTTAACAAATTTCAATATTTGATATTTCAATAAAAGAAAAAAGGACGAAAAAACTTACTCGTAATATTCATATCAATGAGAAACCATCTGACCAGATGTTACCTGAAAAGAAGAAAAAAATCATTAATTAATTAAAAAGGGATGAAAGGGAGCTCGAAAAATTGAAGATATGTATCACAAATATTAGATCAACAAAAAAAAACTTTTGATAGGTATTAAAAATTCTGCAGAATTCAGATTTATATTGATTCCATTTTTTTTTTTAACTAGGTCAAGGGGGAATATATTCGAAAGACCAAAATATTAAAGGATGTAAAATAAATAGAAGATAAAAAGGGCAATGTATTTTTTTTTCTTTTCATGTATCATTTGTCATTTGCACATATTGAAAATTGCTTTTTATTATTCTAAGTCTAAGTCGCTTTTTATAAATACGTATCTGAATTAGTTCTGCATTAGTGTCACTCACAAATCAAATCAAACCATTAAATTCAAATTTCTTAAAACGCTTTTCTCACAAATTGAATCAAGGATTTGAATTTGAATTTGTCATTCGAAAAAATAATTTGTCAACAAAATTTGGGGTTAGTAGAAATAGATCATAAAACAAACACAAGATATTGTCAATACTTTAGAACAGGAATGGCGACTTATTATAATAATCTTGTAAACATTTTGGGACAGTAAACGATAGTGTAGATCTATGTCTATGAATCCAACAATGGAACTTAATAAAAAGGACTCCGACTTCTTTGTCATATTTGAGAGAAAAACCTACGCAATTGACTTGGAATATAATGACAAAAAATAATCTTGAAATACTCTTGACTGTGTCAGAATTGAAGCTAATCACAACTTTTAAGTGGATTAGGCAAATTGTTAAGCTTACTGCTTCCATAAGTAACTGAGTCAGGAAAATGTCCACATGCTTAAAGAACCTGAAGAAGCTGTGACTCTGACGCTGAAAATAGTTGAGTTGAGCTAAAAAAAACTTCAACGAAAAGCGAATAAAATAAAGAGATAACAGATCCTGACTAAAACATTTTCAATACTCGTATACTTAACCAAGTAGTAGAACGAATATAACGCCAGCTGATTTGGTAAAGGTCTTTCAAATACTGTTTTAAATTGTATTGCAAAATTACCATAAGCTGAAACAGCGTTCAAAACCGTGTGCAAATCATAAAATTGTTTCATCAAAATGGGACTCTGTCCGTTCTGTACGTTCCTAGGGCTTCGCCTAATTTACGGTGATCATATAGTGGCATCGACTGCTCATATTAAAGTTAGATGGATAAGTTAAGTTACCAACACCAGTGACTTTACGAAAAGCAAGAAATGCCGAAAACGGATGAAAATTGGAAGCACTCGACTTTGCGTCGCCCACAAATTCTCTTGGGCTTTTACTCGTACAAAATTCAAGTAGCCCAAAAACTAAAGGACAACAAGCTTTCTATTTGAAAGTGATCTGGAGCAGTCAGTAACTGACCGTCATTTTCAGCAATGACCCATTTCTAGATAAATGGAAACCTTAACAAGTACATTACATTGTTGAATTTTTGATGATATCATTTCACAAAAGATCGGTCCATATTCTTTGGTGTGGATTTTGAATTGGTGGTGTCGTTTCGGTCCATATTTCCATCAAGCACTATACATCGATAGCTGTTTGAACTTGTATTTTTAGCAGTATTGAACGATTTTTAAACAATAATTGTAGGGTCTATTAGAATCT
This sequence comes from Scaeva pyrastri, assembly GCA_905146935.1. NCBI lineage: Eukaryota > Metazoa > Arthropoda > Insecta > Diptera > Syrphidae > Scaeva > Scaeva pyrastri. Next base: position 40,104,743 of record LR989927.1, on the reverse strand, counting down.
CTTCACGAGTGATATCGGGGCATGGAAGTCTCCCGTAGAGATGATGGACTCGGAAACCTATCTCGTTTTGCTACTGATCTATTGGAAGTTAAATTGGAAATAACTTATATGTATTTTTGGAAATAAACGTACAATAGAACATAAACAAACCCCTTCGACTTATACAAAACCCCATAATTAAATCTAATGTCTCATTATGAATTCATTTACTATCATTCACCTTTCAAAAGTTGTTTACCAAAAAGTTATACACTTTAGTAAAAATAACTCAAAGCCATGTAAAGCAAACATAACAAAAAAAACCTTAGCAATAATAGAATATCAAAACAAAACAAAACTCCCCTACTTACATTCTATTTCCTCTATATTTAGGTACATTCGTAAGTATCCGTAAGGAAAACTAAAGGTATAAATCGTAGCTTCCAAACTTAGATAGGTAGGTTCAAGTATGTTTCTTCGTATACGCGTTGGGTATTCCAAAACAAAGATATCCTCGTATATCTCCTCCACGAAATCCAAGATGTAAATTAATTTTATTACTGAACTGACATATCCGCATTTATGTTTGTTGGAGACATGTCACCAATATGTCTCTACCGTTATGGCTCAATGCCTTTCCCATTCGCCCTTATGTATATCTATTTCCTTACCCTCCTATTCCTCCTACACTATAAAGATAGACTGAATACTCAATAGACAAGAGAGTAGAGTGAATTCAAATCCTATTAATACATTATTCATAGAAAAAAAATACAAAACCTGAACTAAAAAAAAAAAAACAACTAAACCCCAAGGAAGCTCTCAGGAAGACGTGAAAGAACGTTGGAAAAACAAAACTGAAAGCGAAGCTCTATACAGACAGAAAGGAAGACGATTTAATTCTATGCATTGTCGGTCTATCAAAATGATATCAAACAGCAACAAAACAAACACACAAAAGCGCATGGAAATTTACTTACAAAAACAACAACAACAACAATAACAACAAACAGCACCAACGAAAACTTCCTCAACCCCCCCGCTCTGCTCCTTTAATCGGTGTCACTCCCACCGTTCGTCCTCTTATTGTCGATCGATATCGGACCAGGTACCCACCTACTATAACAGTATTTCGTAAAGGTTTGTAATTTTTTTTTTTTTTTTGTTCTTTTTACCTTTAGCCCCGCAGGTGTATCTTTGGAGTGGAGTGGAGTGGAGTGTGTCGAAAGGGAGGAAGGGTCCTAGTTCCTAGCCGATAGGACGAGTCAAGTATATGGCCCTCAAGGATATTGTGTTCAAGAATTTCTGTTGTTGTTTGTCTTCACCTAGCTGAAGTTGCTCCCTTGTTATTTTATTTTTCTGTTTTTTTGTTTTTTTGTTTTTTTGCTTTTTGTCTATTTTTGTTGCTGTTGGTTTTTTCAGACTTGTTTTTCTGGAAATTTCCGCTTTTTTTGTCGAGTTTTTTTTATTCCTTTTTTTTTTGTTATCTTTGTTCCAGTTTCGTTTTTGGTCTTTATTTTTCTTCGAATTGAGTATCCTTTTGGTTTTTTTTTTTTTGTAAACAAAAGTTTTTTTTTCTTCATTTCTACATACAACATACACTCTTTAGGTAGAAGCAGATAAGGGCTTTAATTCTAAACTTCGAATCCACAAAGATATAAGAATTAAGTATGTAAATGATTATGTTAGGCGATGACTTTTCTTTGCTTCTGTTGTGTCTCTATTTTTTAGGAAAAACAAGGAAGATCCTTATAAAGTAAAGTAAGAAGTAAGACGAGTTAGAAAAGAGTAAGTTAACTTCAAATATATTTACATATCATAGAGTCCACAACACAATGGTGTATATGTACATACATATGTATAAGTAATTCAATATGTCAGAGATAAGAAAGTAGAAGATGTGTTTTTTGTTTTCTTCTATTTTTTTTTTTTCAGTAAGACTTATTTTTGAAAGAAGACAAAATTTATCGTTATCAGATTAAGTTAAAGGTGTCCTTTTCGTGACCCTTTTCTAAAAAGTTTTCTAGATTGAACACTTAAAATTAGGTGTTTTTGTTTTACTTCTAAGGAAATCTTCTTTTATAGTATGTATGTAGACGTAAAACAAACTATTCTTTAAAGAAAAACTTTAGAAAGCCTTTAATAGGTACCAAGAAAAAAAAATGGAATTATTGGACTATTTTGTGCTGCTAAGATAAATAAGTGATTGAAAGAGTTTAGTTATTTTTATGAGTGTCACAAGTAAGTTCATTTCATTTATTTATTGAATTACTTACGGTTGTGAATTAGTCACAATGAAATAGTGTCAAAAACATCAAATTTTTCGATAATATTTTATTGGTCTATTCCCATTGTTTAATGTTTGCAGGCGATCTTAAATTATTTTCTATTGATCTTACTGATTGGTGTAGAAAAAATGTCTTCATTTAAATGTATCCAAATGTCAACATTTATCTTTTAGCTGTCGAACTTATAAAGACAGATTAGAAAAAAAGACTTTGGTGTAGTATTTGAATGCAAATTCTCAATTCTCAAAACACTAGTCGACAAAATTCACATTTTATTCAAAAGTTTAAATCAAACAATATATTTGCAAATGGTTTTTTTGTCCTGAATTCGAATCTCACTTTTTTTTTTCAATCACGTCAGGTTTTTGAAATATACCTCTTTAAAAATGTAAAATAAAAAATTCATAAGTCGATATTTTTAAGTCCAAGGTAAAACACAACACAGTTCCTAACAATAAATTTTATGATAATTTTGCAAAATTACAAATCTTTGTCTTGGAGGTACAATTTAAATCTTTTGATCATCTCTTTTAGTTTTTGAAAAATATTATTAGTTTTGAATGGCTTATGAGTGTTCATTCGATTCTATATAAAGTTTTGAAAAACACATTTGAAAGTTATTTCTTGACGATGATTTTGAATTCGAACTTTGATTTTAACATTCAGCTCAAATTTAAAAAATAACCGTTTCCAACATTATTTTTATATTTCAAAATTTCAAAAAACTTGATGTGATGGAAAATATTCAAGTTGAAATTCGAATCCACGACAAAAAAAATCATTTTGAACCATTTTTGCCTTTTTCTGTTAAGAACCGTTTTAGCATATAGATCAACGTTTCTTAAAATTCAATGTGGGACAGGTGAAGACTGAAGACTACCAATTAATGAGAATTTTTCTAAAGTACTGAAAGTATTTAACTGAATACTGAAGATTTATGGTGTTTTTAAAATTTTAAAAGGTAATGTGAAAGAATTATTTTGAAGTCGGATTCAAATTCAGGCCAACAAATCTTCGGAAAAATATAATTTGATTGTCAGTTACAAAACCTTGTTGACCAGTGATATAGATCAATATTAGAATATTGTTTTATTCCATGGATCGAAAAATTGCAATTACGTTTTTCTAGATACTTTTTTTTATGTTACATTGGAGAATACCTCGCTCATCATAATATGATACCCGTTGTTTAATATTTGGTTTGCTAAACCTTGAAAATCGTCGTAAATATTTTGAGAGCTATACATGGTAAAATTATTTGCCGTTATTTATTGACATTTTTAACAATAGTTGCTATTGCTTAAAAAACTTAAAAAAAAGCACAAAACATACAAAAAAAGAACCAAGAATTCAAATACTAACAGAAAATCTTACAAAACAATGGATTAAGTTATTCCACTTAAGGTTTTACTATTTGAGAAAATTTTGCCGATTCTTTTTTTTCAATACTTCTATGACCTAGTAATGGTCATTTTGACGTTCAGTTTCGTCCCGACATGGTTCAGCCACTTGGATGAGTGAGTGTGAGACAACGTATTCCATCTTTGAGCCATCCGTGACAGTAATCCTCCGTCTTTGAAATAGGCTCCAATGGTCTCTTTGTGCATAAAAATGAGATTTCAGAGTTTTATTTAACTTTTTTTAGTCGGGTAAAAAACTCTTTAGTAATTCTAATTTTAGACTAAAATATTCGATATTTTAAAGCGTTCAAACCCAACGCTAGCTATTTTCTAGAATCGTTTATTGTTTTCCATTTAAAAAAGACACCAAAATGATATGGTTCACTGGGGCGTATACGTACTTATTGAAAGTTTTTTTTTTTTTTTAGTAAGTTGCATTTGTTTTTGTACCCTACCACCTACATATTGTTCCTCTAAATAGAGAACAATAAATGCTCCTGATTTTCCTAACTTTAATATTGCTACAACTTACAGCCAGCTAAAAATTGAGACTTACCAAGCTCGCAACCCAAATTCACCTTAGTCATTTTCTCCAATTTTTTCATAATCTAGAAGTTAGAATTATCATGTTTTAAATCTCATTAGGTAAGACTAACAAATCGCTCTTTTCTATCGCTAACATTAATTTTCCTCCTATTTTATCGAAAATAACGATACAAAGACATTAAATTTTATGAGTGAATCAAGCTTTTTATTAAATCTAACATTTAATCAATTCTTATCGAGGATACTTAATGCAGAAGAGGAGACTTATCGTCTTTCTTTGGCACAAATGTCTTTTCTATTGCCAAATTTGCTTTTAATTCCATTGGGTTAGGTTAGGCAGGTACACATCCTTTTAGCTTCACATTATGTCTAAGGTATACCTATCGTCATTCATTTCTTATAAGTCATACCTTTATCTACCTGTGCCGCGCCGTGTGCTTAAATTTTATTTGCTTGTAAAATAATTCTTACCGACGCAATAAAAACGAAAACCTTAAGATATGAGGTATACTTTCTTGAGTAATTTTGGGGCAGGTAGATATGCCATATGTGCAAGGAAATTGAAATTTTACTTTCAACTTAAAGCACCTCATATCACGTCGTCATCGTCGTCGTCTTCATACGTTAGCTCTGTCATATGTACATACCATATATTGGCCCTCAAACACAACTCACTAAATTCAGCATATCTTTATATGAGGAGAAGTTGAGCTGAGAAGTCAACACGGCCCCTTTTTTATTACATTACTCATAAAAGCCCCATAAGGATGGAGGCCATATACCATCATACCCTTAAAAGATAACGAAATGTATGTTATGCGGCTGTTGATGATGGTGATATGTCCTACCCACCCCCAATCTCCCAATAGGTAGTGAATTTTTTTTTTTTTTAGTACACATTTTATCCGGTGAATAAAAAGTAATTTTTTTATGCGGTTTGCCTTGCACTTAAGTTTCCCTTCAACACACTGTGGTATGTAATGTACAGTGAACATACATATACCGACCTACACACTCGTTATATATTTATGTCAATCTCGTCATTTTACGACCTGTCATATAAGCTCCCATAGATAAACATTCAGGCTTGCGTACGCCCTACTTGGTGGATGATTCAAGACGTATCTATAAGTACACGTCTGCATGTATACTATACAAGTATGAATTCCCCACATTACCTATACAAGAGCTGTAAACTTTGATAACGCGGTTCGGTAGCTATTGAAAATCAGTCATAAACCATCAAGCCTTAAATAAATGATATCCCACCAAAGGTCGACAAAGGGTCTGTTAAACAAAAATGCCGGACGGGAATAAAAAATACAAAAAAAAAAAAAACAATATTCCAAAAAAGCCACATTTTGTTTACATTTTCATTAAAAGGACTTTTACAAAAATTTCACTTTTTTTTTACTCCCCTATCTGTCAGCCCCTCGCGAATCTTGTGATGAAAACAAATACCTCTCTCTAACCACTCAATTTGTACCTCGGAGGGACCTTCTGGCTTTCATTTCATTTAGGTAAACATCTTTATTCGCCTTTGCACCTCTAGAGGCACAGATACCTATACATTTATACATTATGTCAACCAACATTGCTCGTAAGTTATGCCTCCTATCTGTGTGATGTGTTGATACAATAAAAATAAAATCATAAAAAAAAACGACGAAAAACAAGCAAATCTACCATAAAGACAATCTAACAGTCATCCATTCATCTCATCGCTACGCATAAATTTTTCATAAATTTACCCCCCCCCCCTCCCTCGTCCTTTTTTTCATATCTCTGCTATCTACCTTTGCTCGTATACCATCATAGGTAGCCCCTCGTGGTATTCATAACAACATCAAACTTAAGAAATAAAAGAAGAAATAAACGAAGGAAAAAAAATTGTCCTTGAGAACAGAGTCAGGTTGAAAATGAAGCTCATTCCAGAATTTGTTAAAGTACATAAATACTGTTAACCTAGGAGCTACAAAAAAGCTAGGATAACAATGATGTAGATGTAGAGGATGAGGAAAAAATCTTGGTAGGCGTACCACTAAAAAAATGTGTTGCCATTCAAGAGGGATTCCTTTTCTTTTGAAAATAGTGTTGCCACTTTTTTTTTTGGATGTACATACTTGTAATTTTGAATACTTAGGTTAAATGTTTCTTATTGGACAAACTAAATTATGATAGATCTATTTTCAGAAGTGTCGCGGTCTTTCTCATAGTTAGTTCGTCGTCTTTTCAATATATGTATGCCTGAATTAGGCAGCTTTTTCCACTGGTATTGCCTCTTGAGAAGAAGTGACAGATATCCCAAGAATAAGTGTTGCCATTGAACATGCTTCTTAAAAAAACCTTAGAACCGTAAATCACATCAGCGTACCCAGAAAAAGTCCTTAGATGAAAAGTGACGGTAATGACAGTAGTTGGATAGAGATTAATAGAATTGGAAATTAAGTTGTCGGAAACTTTAAGTTGCGGGGAACATTCCAAAGAGGTTTACTCTACAATTGTGGGCAATGGAAATCCAAATCCAAATAACATTTTAATTATCCATTGTCAAAATAAATTGTTACTCCTGAAATCTTGGAATTTTATTTTACAATAATCTTACGATGATTTTTTTCTTCAAGCTAAGAAATATAATTATGAACATTTCTGATTAACCTAAACATTTTATTTATAGACAAAAGCTAAAAAAAAAACACAAAGTAAGAATTTCAGAAAGTTTCTTACTACCGACTTTAAATCGGAGCAACTTTAAGTTGCCTGCAACTTAATCCTTCATTGGAAACTATGCCATAGACTTAAATTTAAGATTTAATGAATATGAAGGTCAGTTGATCTAAGTTAAAGACGACCGAAAACGAAAAAAAACTGCCTATTTGAGAAAATAGTACCTAAAGAACGTGAAGATTTAAGCTGTCCAAGTGCAGAAGTGCAGCAGTTCCAAAATCAAAACTTCTATTCAAATATTTCTTAGCTTGGCTTTGGTCTTTCAAAAAAAAAATCAACTACAGAAATCAATAAATTTCAACCAAAACATTCGCCATTCTTTACGTACCAAGTTTTCCAAGACGGGAAAATCTCAAAGTTAAATTTTTTCACTGCTGCTACAAATTTCCTGTTGTGAAATATTCCACAAATTTTATTGGTTTAACAAAACAGAAATAAAAACACTTACTTAACCCACTTCGATGGGTTAACCTTCAAGTCATTAATACTGATGGAATTCAACCCTTTAACCACGATAATACTCTCGTACTTGCCCATCCCCGTGTCCTTTTCTTATACTAAAATTCTCTGGTGCTGTCAGAAATGAAGCCCTCGAGCTAAATTTAATATTCAATTCACGTCATGGTTCGTTGAATTGATGACACCTTTGGCATTTTCACTGCAAATGCAAAAATGGAATTGTTTTCTGTGAATTCTTGCGAGAAATTACCTTAAGAGATTTATGTTAATTACATTTTGACAATAAATTAAAGCCAAGTAAAAAAAAAAAAAAAAAACAAACAAAATTATTTCGTCCTTAGATCAGTATTTTTTGTTTGTAACTTTTCATTTTACATTATAATAAAGTATCATTATTTTCTAATAATGCCAAAGACTTAAAGTAAATTGAATTAATTTAAGAACCTGATTGTATTTTAGACAAAAGAAATATTTCATCAAAACAAATTGCTTTTTACGATAAAATATGTTCAATTTATGTAAAGTGTTAGTGGCTGTATGTAGTTGTATTTGTATTTGTATTTGTGGAGTCCCATATATACCTTTTGTGAATTGTGTGCCTCAAGGACTCTACACCAATTATAATCAGTCATTGTGCTATAGATGATATTAATATCATCCTGGATCAGTTTCTTAATTTTATTACTTTTGGTCGTTGGTGGTATAATTTATTATGTTGAATTGTGGGCTTGGAAAAATTTAATAATTTATTTGAATTTGAATTTGAAGAAGCCATCTTTTGGATTAATGAGAGGGATTATTTGAGATATATTTATGAGAAAATGAAGTTTATATTTTTAATGAGAGTCATTTTAATATCTTTTGATAAATGTGACCATGGCCATTAGTTATTATAAAAAGAGGTGTAGAACATAGGTTCGAATTATCACTAACCACAGATAATCGTCCAATATTTCTGACAAAACCGACAAAATTTTCCTACGACAATAACCACAGAATTTGCTTGTTTTGAAAAGGGTTGACAACGTGACTATATGGACTGGACACCGAAGTAGTTTTGACTTTCATTTTGATTGATGTGACAGATGTTAGAAGTCTCTTTGGCTCGTGTCAAAAATCTTGTATACACAGACAAAAAAAATATCAATACATCATTATTTAATTTTTTGTTTTTTTTTGAAAAATGTCAGAATTTTCCACTATCATTTTCTGTCGAATCAATCAGTGATCTTATACATCAGGCATAGAAATTTAAGTTTATGGAGTTGCACACAACTTTGTATAAATTATAAATTCACGAAGGTCACATCTGTCAACTCTCTAAAGTGTTTGTTGTCATTTTTGACGTTGACAGACAAGGTTGAACTATTTCCCAAAATTATGTAAGAACAGATTTAATTAAGTCTAATTGTTAGAGAAAATACTTCGACATGTAAATGAAATGTTAGTTGATTAATGTAGAATAAAAGTTACAAACTTAGAAAATGTTACGACCTTACGGGTGTTTCAAAGAACTGTTTGGTTTTTGTATCGATCTTAAGTTCCCATAAGAAAATGGATTTTGTGGAAAATTAAATAGGAAAAATAGTCTATTAAATTCAACGTAAGACTCGTATTTATAAGAATAAATTATAGAAACTATTAATTTTGAAACCCATAAAACTTAATATTACATAAGTTGACCAATTAAACAATAGATTTTTTTTATTAACAGAGATTTTGTTTAAATGTTCTTAGTTTTAGTTTTATAACAGCTGATAAGATTTGTTAAAAACAACCTGTCATCTGCTTATGTTAACCACGCGACTGGTTGGTTCAAACCGATGCAATGTTATTATACACTAACTTTCTGTTCCCAATCTAGCTATAAGTTCAATATTAACAATTTTAAATCAAATTCAGTTTATCTCCTGAAAAACCCCTGCCTTAAGTTTAGAAGAACCTTTTCCATAAAACAAGTTTATTTAATCGAGTTGGGAAATATATTTCCCCTTTTGAAATATGGATGCATTTGATTGAGAAAAACATTGGTACCTAAATATTCTTCTCAAGATTAAAATGTTTTGTTTAAACTCAATAATTTCCGCATAACTGTTTTTTTTTTTTTTAAAAAAACTTAAGCTTTCTCAGAACTCACACTTACATAGCTTCAGAGAAGAAACTTTTTCATACAAACTTATGTAACCTGAGGCAATTCTCAATAATAATTATTTCAGAAGACTTATTTCATACACAGAGGATAATCACTTAAGGCAAGTATCAAATTATCAATTTTTATTCCTTGTATCTGTATAAAATTGTAACAAAAGAAATGAAAAGGCGTGTGGAGAACTAAGAAGCAATCAGAGTAAATTTTCGTAAATAAGAGATGAAACGTTTTACCCCGAAGAAAATCCTATCCTCCAAAAAAGTGTGTAGGTGTATTTTAACAACAATTTATCCGTATATACATAAAAGATACAAACGAATCCCATTTTACTTAGCACTAAATTTATTCTCCTACGAGTATATCACAAGATATTATAGAAACATATCTGTGGAAAGCACTTTGGGTATATTAATAGAAATAATTTCATAGACCGCGACGGGCAACCGACGCACGACGACGACCATTGCCGCCGCGACGAACGCACGCCTCAAGTAAAAAAAGACAAGAAAACAAAACATAAATCAAGCTTAAGATAAGTACCTATTTGTAATATAAAACTGACCTAGCAATTATGGGACCTTCTTCCTTTCATGGTATTTTTATATTATACACCTACACCCACACAAATACCGAACTATTATAAACAAAGGCGAACCGGAAGGAGTACTTATTGCACCTAAATTATTATTATTACAACCAAATATAGAGGCCGAGCTCTGACATCGCTGGAGCTTTAGCACTCTATCTTTGTGCCTTTGTGGTAGAACGTATAAAATATCCTGTTGTAAGTCTACAAGTGTACAGCTATTTGGGTTTAGTTGTATGCGTTTGAAAAAAAAAGTGTGTGGCGCTAAAAGCGTTTGGTGTTAGGTACATGATTAACGATAATGAGGCATTGCTTAATGCAAGTTTAATGTCTTGTGGGTGGGATTCTTTTTGTTTTTGTTTTTGTTCCAAAGTATTTTATTGTATAGTTTGTTTTTATGATGGCTCATTAACAATTATGGCGATTGCAAGTTAAGAGGGAATTGTGATGGCTTATAAATAGATATACCGAGTAGATTGTTGGAAAACATTTTTATTATTTTACAAAATAAAGGTAAAGAAGGCAAAAGGGCTGGGCCAAAGTATGTCGGATAAAAGAGTTAATCGAACTTTCAGGTTCTGTTGTAGGAGAATTTTTGGAAAAGCTGTTGAACTTAACCATTGGGATTGGGTGTTGAGACATCATTAGAATCCTTTCTCAATTAACAATGGGTTCATAATTGAACATTCCTAACTTGTTTTAACAAAATATTAAATGTTTACAGGTAGTTTGATTTATAAATTAGCTTCTAAATACTTAAGCTGTATATTTTAGACCGAAATTTTCCGAATCCCTCGCTTATAATAATCAATACTTTTTATAGATACTCTAAGTTTATTTTTCAATTCATCGTCTGAAAAAAATTTGAATTTTCTCCGAAAATATTAATATTTACGCAGACTCTTTGATAATGTTTAAAAAGAATAAGACAAAGATGAAGATGATGAAGATGAAAAAAAAGGTGCTTACCTAAAACGGGTTTGTTTTTAAAATAACTGTTTTAAAATATTGAAATACATTTTGATGACTGTAAACAAATTTAATCTTCGAGTGACAATGTTGACTTTTGTTGGTGGATTTCATTTAAGCAAAATAAAAGCAATTTTAAAATATTGAACGGACTTTTTTATAGAAGATCGAATTGAAGAACATATTCGTGAATACGACAAGTTTTTCTAATTGGGATACAATTGTGTACATATTAATATTTCAATAACACTGTTGACTTTAAAAGAAAATATTTGACCTTAAAAAAATTTTCAAGTCAATGAAAGAAAGAAAAGTGGAACATATTATGAAATTTACTTTCGAACAAAAACAAAACCAACTGTTAACTATAGAATTCGAAAAACACGCCAAAGTACGATTTGAATTTGAATTGATAAATTTCAAAAACTTTAGTAAGAATTTTTTAACTTAAGTCGTTTTTCAAGATCCGCTTGTTATTTACATGAAATAAAATAAAAATATATTCGATTTTATTTTAAACTAGAGGGCCCGGCAAACTTCGTCTCGCCCCAATTTAATGCTCAAACTCAAGCTTTGGAAAAATATTGCTGTTGCTTATTCGATTTTAAATACAATTTTTTCATAGTTTCTATATAGCCCGATGCCGATGTACTTCGTAAGTTTATTAAAAAGTGGATAGAGGGGCAGGACAACCGAAGTTCATGTCATAGTTGTTGAAACCATCAGCCTATTTGCTTTTCCAGACTATAGACTGTCACTGTGTTAAATTTTAACCAATTCGGTTCAGCCGTTCTTGAGATATAAATTGTATAACTAACACGACTTTCTTTATATTTTATATGTATATCAAAAATATTAACATCTTCATCGACCGCTAGATGTCATTTCCTCAACTAAGTCAAAAATGGTTGATCGTTGCCAAAAATTACTACGTTCATGCACACAATCGTCTTACTTTGTGTCCCAAGAATGAAGGGAATGCCTACTAACTGAACAAAAACTGACAGTTACTGCTTTATCCGGGTTTTGGGATATCAAGAAAAACCGAAAATTTTCTTAGATGGAATCACAGCTTAATTGGAACTTTTTTGGCAATTAAAAGCATCATGAAACTGACTCAAAATTCACGATGACTCCAGGCAGACACATAAGCTTAAAACTTTCACAACCTTTTCTCCTAACGATCCAAGCCGTTATTATATCCTGGTAGAGTGATTTTCAACTTAGCTAAAATGTCCTTTAAAAGTAAAAAAAAATTGACATTTGACTTACAAAATTAAAAGTATAAAAATAAATAATAAATTTTCCGATATATCAAACTGGCAGTTATTTCAAATATTAAAAAATCAACCTGCTTATTTTTTTAAAAATTTTCTAAGTTTCTGTGCACTTTTCTTTATTTTTTTTATTGACAAACCTTCTACGAAACATAAGAAAACTTTTAAAAGAAAGATGAACGAAATCGGTTTAGCCGTTCACAAGTTATAACGTGACCAGAAGAAAATAAGATTCAATTTATATATACATAGATAGATTAACAATAATCTTATTTTCTTAAATCTTAAATTCTTCTCAAAAATTTAACAAACGAAAGAATTTTTTTAATATTTTCTTTTCAAGTATAATTTCTGCATAATATTTAATTTTAATGGTATAATGGTTTAAACCTACACAGTTTCTGTATTTTCTGTCATCAAGTCTGATTTTGATTTCGACCTCTCTCTGTTTTATTAAATACTTAAGCTTGAGGTCCTTTTTATATTGAAAGCAAATTTATATAATTCCATTCAGACACACATGGTTAGAAAAGGGAACAAAAAATTTTCCATTTTATTCCAAGTCTAGTCCTTATAAAATTATTCTGACATCCTTAAATTCTTTTTTACACTTCCCACGCATAGAGGTTAGCACTGTCAAATAATGACTTTTAAAATAAATACAAAAATAAACAAATAACTGGTGGGTAGATATTAAGGATAAAAGCCTTTTCATGTTCGTGATTTATCCAAATATTTCATCCTTTCATTACGCAGTTTAATTTTTATTTTTGAATCATAAAATTAATACTGAAACACCATGTTTTTTATGTCATTAGACAAAATGTCAAATCCTATCCATATTCTACTCCCTTTAACACTCTACGACAACAAACATTAATTGCAAGAGTGTCGGGTCAAGTCAAACAAAACACTCCCGTTTCTGAGTTTTTTTTTTTTTTAATTTTTTTTTTCCATTCTGTCTAAGAATATAAATGAATATCATTTTCAAAGTTTTTCTTTTCGCTCTAGTTACACATGCGAGACTTAAATATCGTATTAAATTTTTCCAAAGGTCTTTAACGTCCTATAATGTTACCTTAGTATAGGTATACTTACATATGTACGTATACGAGTTCTATGTGGGTTTTAATATTCCTCCCTTTTTGGCCTATCGACTATTCGACGAAACCTATTTGCATTCATAGCCTTTGGAATTACCAAGCAGTCCACCTCTAATCCCGCCCGAAATCTAATCCATAATATCAACCTCTCCGTTTCTATATGTTCTGTTCATGTTGGTCTTGGTATTGTGTGTATATAGTGTATGGAGATATCCTGCACTAATACTAAACCTAGGTATGTCTTCGTAAACATTATTACTAGTTTGGCAAACTATAGAGACTGAACTCTTCCAATAATAATAGTACGGTAGGCTACGAACGACCGACCGACCGAAGGCGACGCACGAGACGCGAAGTCGAACGGACGGACAGCCTGAACCGAAAGCTCATTGAAGTATGTCGATTGCCTTCTTGATGATGATGATGGGCTCGGCCTGGTTTTACGATCCTAATAACCTACGACAAGGCGATTTGTTTTCATGTATGTTTGCACACAGGATGTGTGGAGTGTAGTGTGTGACGCGATTGTGTTTTCGCCATTTGCTATCGCTCACCATCAACATTCCTCCCAAATCCCATTCCCTTTGGCATATAGCCCGCAATTGCCATTTGCTCCCATAAAAGAAATTATCAATGATATTGGGCTAAGATGGACGCAAGGGTGGTTGATGAAACGTGAAATAAAGGAAAAGGCTTTGTTTTCATTTTCCCCATATCCTATTTGAAATACCATCGTACGTTACGTACGTTCATGGAAATGTGTAGATGTGAGTGTGTAGGTTGGTGTAGGTTGTCCTTCGTTTAGCCTTTCTATTTTTTTTTTTGTATGCCAGGTTGGACGAGTATTTACCGTTTTTTGTGCCTTTTGGCCCAAGGATTTGAGTGACGGTGTTGACAGAGGTTTTGTATGGTGAAAATTCTTGCGAAATTGGGAATTAGCAGAAGTTATGCAATGGGGAGGATTTTTTTTTTTTGTATTTCATTCTTTCGTTTGCTTAACTAACATTGATTTAGCTGAACAAAGGTCAATGTTTTCGGTCAAAGAGGATTAGAGGCAAAAACGGATTTGGTGCAGATATTTTGGGAAACAAGATTTATTTCCTTCCCATTGAAGGTATTCATATAGAAATCAGGATTTGTTAGCGAATTTAGTCTAAAGGTATTAAAGGGTTACGAATTCTTCCTTTGCATGCATTGATATACATAGAAGATTACAATATGCAGTTAGATTGAATGGAACGCAATTGTTGCATAACATTTTTTTAACGTAAAGGGAATTTTACCAATTGATTGATCTTTTGCGCTACTGCAACAAGATTTATATTTTTATTTTCAGCTTTGGAAAAGTCTAACGGTCAGATTTGCCATTTTTGTAGAAGTTTATTGCGTAAGTGTAAATCAATAATAGATTTCCCTTCGATTTATAACATCACTTTGAGACGAATCTAATGTTAAATTTGAAATTTAGCAACGTTGTTCTAAGACTGATTGCTAAATTTTAAATTAGTTTCAAAGAAATGACCGATTTCTGAAAACTTAGAAAATCTAGCTATATTCTCAGAGTAGAGTAGGTAGTACCCGTAGCGTGCTGGTTAGTGCGTTGGACTGTCATGCCAATGCCAAAAGTCTAGGGTTCGATCCCTGCCTGTGCCACCTGAAAGTTTTTACTTTTCTTGTCATGAAAAGTGCTTTCTTAAAAATTTAGCCGTTCGGATTCGGCATAAAACACAGGAATGATTGAGAGTTGTAAGTCACTCGGCCTTGGCTCTATACGAGCTGTAGTGCCACAAAATGTATGTATTTTCGTAGAGTAAGAGAAATATAAAAGATTTTAAATGTCATCATATATAACCTTAAATGGAGCTAATAGAATAAAAATGATAGAAGATTGAGGATTCTTACAATCCTGGTCCCCGACGCAAATTGATTCAAATCGCCCATGACTTTAAAAAATTTCAGCAGCAGACTAACAGCATCTTAGTTCGTTGATTTACTTTTAATTTTTTCAAGATTTTTTAAGACCTTTTATTTTTTAAGAATCAAAAACTTTGAGGATTTGATTTTTTCAATATTAAGTTTTGGGAATTTCTAATAACAATTAAATGAAAACAAATTTTTGAATAAAAGTTTTCTTCTAAAATAAGTAATAAGAAAGGGGGAACCTATGTATATAGTTTCTTGATCATTTTTTTAAAGTGAATATGCTTCTGTAATCCTTGATTGAAAATAACATTTTCAAGTCGAATTTTTTTGCTGATATCACTTCACCATGGATATTTTGGATATGGAAAGTGGGTATCTTTTCTACGATCATTAGTTAAAACAGTTCATATTAAAAAACAAAAGTTTGTGATGCTTTAGTCATACCTATACTATTTTAGTTAAGTATTTAACAAAAAAAAAATCTTGTGGAAAAGCTAAGGGGAAATAGGTCTCAGTAACGTATTTTATTACTAACTGTTAAGACTCATGAAAAAAAAAAATAGTTTCAAATAGAATTGATTGTCGAAATGAGATGCAGAATGAATTTCATAAACTTTACCCTCAAAGACTCACATTTTAGATAAAGAGAAAAAAAAGAACCTATTTCATTTTCAATGAACAAAAATAAGTTAATCAATCACATTTTCACTACTAACTGACTGTTGAAAAAACGGAAATGTATTAAAAATAATCAAACTTTTCTGAAGAATTTCGTTTAATGTCTCTTAAATTTCATTCATCAATATTTCTATTATTTCTCAGTCTTAGGACGTTAAACTATTAAACAGAAGATCTTAGACATAAATTTTGTTTACAAAAGTATATTGAAACATTTCAATATTGAAAATAAAAAAAAATTAAACGATTCTTGTTTAAAGTCTGACTATTTTATTAAGTGATTAATTTACCTATTCTCTAAAGCGTTTAGGTACATATTTGAATTCTACTATCTTTAGTGGTTAGTCAGAAAATCATATATCTAATTTAATATAAAGGAATTTTGAAAACTTGGATTCTTCTTAGAGTTTGAGTACCTACTGAAATATTGGTAAGGATTAACATTGAAAAAAATATGAAATACTAGCTGACCTGGCGAACTTCGTCCGGTCCCAAATTAAAGTTTTAACATAAACTCCAGTGTATAGTAATTAAACCTAGATAGTTCAAATTTCAATGTGATTTATTTGAACCGAATCGAAATAAGTCGAGGCAGCTAAAATGGATGCAAAGCGTATAATAATGAATTTTACAACTATCCGAAATTTTCAGAACTTCAAAATTAGTTTTCCAACTTTACATCATCGTTCAAAAACATTTAATGATGTGATTAAATGCAAAACTTCTTCTAATTTTTGGTGTTTTTACAGAATCATTTTTCAATTTTGATAATTTATCAACTTTTTCAGATGTCTTGAATAAATTTTCTTTTATAAAAACTTTGTTTTAGTAAGGATGCCCTGCCCATTTTTTTTTAAATATAATGAAGCCTACATAATGTCAACCGGAAATTATAGTTTAGCTTCCCAACGGAAAAAGAATTTTTCAAATCGGTCAAGTAGTTACAGCTTCTTCGCGACCATATCTTTCATAAAATCATTTGCGTCATACGTTTTTGACAACATTTTTTCATTCAAATCGGATAGCAGAATAAAATTGTAAGTGTTATACCACAGCAAACATCTTGTATAATACGTATGTAAAAACATACATACATAATGTTAAATTTTCACTTTTCATGCTTTCAATTGTAGAAAAGGGTTCTGAAAAAAAAAGGCTACACAGATCCATATGAGGTCTGATTTTTGAAAAATTCCTGTTAAAAACAAATATAAATATAAAATACTTGCATGTATTCGAAATTGTAAAAAAAAAATAAATTACTTCTACAAAACTCAAATATAAAAGTTCCATTTTCTTTTTGAAATCTTTCTCAAAATGCTGTTACTTCAAAGAATTGCTTAACATCCACTTCACTTAAGATTTATTGTCAAAAAAAAACATTGATTTTACGTAACTTAAAAAAAAGAACTGGAAACCGATTTTTGTTTCTGCTGAAAAATATTTGAAGAGTACCTATATCATAATGAAAATCTATTTACAAATTAATTCTCACTCCAGTAAAAATGTTAAAGTGTACAATAATCTTGTATGCACGTACCTACTTATCGAATTTAATCCTAAACAAATTATTCAAAACAAGGTAAACTTAACTTAACAAAAAAAAAACTCGTTCAAATGATAAATCAAAATATTTTGAAAAACTACCTTCGAATGAGTGGGAAAGATAAAGGTATCGTCTACCTTTCCAAATCCATTAAGCTTTTGAACCCATTCTAAGAGCCTATAAATCCTTAATTTTCCCCAACAAAAAGATAAATTAAATCCAAAAAAAAAAACTTCCTACTACCTACATATATCTATACGCAAAACATTTCAATCCACCCTTTTGGTTAACCATCACAATCTGTCATTTCATTCATACATAGGTATATGTATGTATAGATACCGCTTAACCATAAGACCGAAACGCAAAAAAAAAATCAAACCAAAAAAAAAAAACAATTTCGTACTCAGGTGCTATTAATGATATCAAGGGTCACAGAATGTTACAACACTTTTACCCCTCATACATAAAAAAGGGTTAGCCAGGCCGGCCGCAAAAATACCTTCTCTTTGTATTATTTGCACTCTGTCCACCCCACCACCTACCTCCCTCCATCCCATCATATCCATTCTCTGTAAACTGTAAGCCAAGGTACGAATGGTTTGTTTTGCTTCGTTTACATATTTGACGAATAATTCAAAGAAAAGACCAATTAGATAAATAACAAAAAATACAAAAAATATTCAAGGTAAAAAATATTTGCATTTACATATTTATATTTATTTTGTACGAACCCTTTTCTCCTTCTCTCGAAAATATAATCCTCGAACTCGACTTGGGATGAGTTTTCCTTACAATAATCCGTATCTACATTTATATATATGTATGTGTATAAATATCTTTAAGTTTCAGAAACAACAAAAAGAGCGAAAATATTTCACCAAAAACCACCAAAATTCAAATTGGTATCTAATTACCTATATACCACACTCTTGCACTTGACACCCGTTAAGTAGCAGCACAACACAGAGGAGGAAAACAAAAGAAAATGCTCCTCTTGTTTATTAATTAATATTTTCTTTTCTCCACCACGATACATATACATACATATATTAATTTGGGGTAGGATAACAACTCTCCCTTATTACTTCATCTGCACTCAAATATCCTACAATTTTTCACTGGTCATTATATTTTTTTATTACATTCATTTTTCTCTTCTTCTTTTTTTTGAATTATTTGTGTTGGTGTAACTTTATAGCACAATTAAAAAATTATCTCACGCACAAGGTTTTTTTTAATTTTTATATTTTTTATATATTTTTTGTGTTGTTTCACTTAATTAAGGCAATTAATATCCTTTCAAGGAGAACATAGGCAGAACAATACAACAAAACTGATGGATGCGATGGGAATGGATTGGAATTACGGGAATGGGAGTCAGATGATATTTTCCTTTGGGCCCATCAAAAGGAGGATAAGAAAAATTATATGATTGTCATCCACCTTCTCGAAAAGGAAAAGGAAAGGGGTACGAGTATCTCCATACACATAAACACAAATGAGGATTTGTGTGCACTTTATTTTTGGTCTTGATGTTGAGCGCTGTTGTTCGAGTACGAATACGAGTGTGTGGTTATAAGACGATTTGATGTGGTGGTAAGAAAATATACACAAATAGCAGGGAAACACCAACAACAATCACAATCAGAAACAGAAACCGAATCAGGACGACGACGACGACGTTACGTTATGTAAGATAGAATGGAATAAAATTCCTTCCTGCGCTTTATACTCAGACCGACATCAAGCGACGCGGGGAGGACTGTTTATCATCATAATATAAAAGTGCCTTTCACTTGTCATCACTTTGTTGAACAAATAAATTAAACCCAATCCTGGTTTTATTTTTTTTATTCTAAATATTTTATCACCATCAGTATCCCTTGAATGACATTTTATTTTTTGAATTTTTTTTTTACACCAAAAACCCCATAAAAGGCAATTTTCTCATTTAATTAATATTCATGGAAATGTGTATAGAGGGGATCTATATTCTATACTCTAGTCGTATATACGTTCGAATTTCCGTAAGAACCATCAGAAGGATGAACCAACCTCGCGACACGATATATTTTCATTTGTAGGCCACCACAAAAGTCAAAATAAAACACAGAATTACAATACTAACGTCTTTTCGTACAGGACGTCTCCGGGAGACTAAACATTTTCCATCAACTAAAGTGTGGTAAACATAAATGGTTTGCCCTATAGTGCCGCCTTAACGTTGTCGTTGTGTATCTTCTTTATGGCACTGAGTATCTATAGACTAGCGCGAGTATCTGGTGCTGGTCTGGCTCTGGCTCCGGATCTGGATGGTGGTGGATATAGTGGTAGTGTAGTGGGTGTAAAATTCGGGGTGAGTAAGGATTGAAGAGAGAAAAAGAGAGAGTCACGTAATTGCGTGAGTTTCTCTTAGATATACTGTTTACTACGATTTACTCGTACTTGATATTGCAGGGAAGGCTACCGCTACAATGTCAATCCTCGGGAGCAGGACCGGACCAGGACCGGGACTTAATATTAAAAATGCTGTCGCAGGAAAATGTAATTTGCTGCATTTTTGAGATAGAACATCATCTCTTGCAGAAGTCCTTAATTCCTGCTTCCAGTGGAAAGAGATGGGTGCTCTTTTTTCTATTCCAATGGCATTCTTCATTTTAATTGAAGAAAGAGACAATTTTCCATGGACATGGCCTCTTATTTTTTCAAAGGGTGATTCGTGGTCGTGCTCGTGTAGAGATTCTTAAATCTAAAGGTTCATTTTTCATTCTGGTTTTCAGCTCTGCGTCTGCATCAGTTGTTGAGGTGAGTATGCGTATTTGATTTTGTAATTTTTTTTTTGGTGAATTTTTTGGTGAGAGATTAAGGAAAAAAGATATTTGAATTCTGGAGCGAATCCAGGAAAATTTTGTGTTTTTTTTGCAGTCGTCATCGAGACTTGAATGATGGATAAAGCATGTTGTTGACGGACGAAAATTGATAAAGTTAAAATCTTTTATTTTTTAATGTATTAATATTTCCAGAAAAAAAAAAAACGATTCGGATAAATTCCTACCTGCACTTAACACAAGAAGAACTATAATTTATGTATCCGTTATCCAAAGCCACGATTATGAATATGAGAAGATTTCTGCAAGTCTTGAGATTTATTTTGACGTCAGATTTGATATTTTTATCTATTCAATTTGGCATTTCTATCAGAATTTCTCGCTTGAAATAACTTTTTTAGAAGATTTTTTTTTAGAATTTTTCGAATTTTCGTTTCCGTTTTCTTTCCTAAAATCCTTAGAAACATACATATGTATATAAATAGAATTGTGTTTAATTTGTATGAACAAATTTGAAGGGAAACTCTAACACTTAATCAAGGTGCAGGTATAGTTAGATTGCAGGATTAATTGATGAGCCTATTTAAACGAACGAAATTATATTTTTTTGCAATTTCCAAATTTTAAGTAAATTTGTCTTTGATAATGATGGAATAACTCTTTTTTGAAAAATTACCAGTTATCTAGGGCGTATACGCATTTTTTAAAAATAATTTTGTATTTTGTTTTTAGTAATAGTAAGTAGTTCTAATTCATTTCGTACTTAAGTATGATGTTACTAACCATTTTCAACATGTTAATTTTGACTGCTATAAGGATGTAATTTTATTGTATACATGATCCACCCAGCGGCAATGTGTCCTTACATTTTGGAAAGGAATCATGGCCAAGTATTCCCATGACCATAACCATGACATGACTAAAATAACTAAAATTCAAGAAGAGGCAAAGGTTAATCAAAAAGTTAATCTTTTCTTTAACTCTCAGGAATTTTAATTTTTAAAATCGCAGTTTGTTTTAAATAATTAATCAGTAACTCAGTCTGGCTTTTTCTAAACTTTTTAAAATTCTGAACCTCGGAAGACTAATAAAAGCCTTGAAAATAGGATTTAAATATGTAAGTTCAATGATTGAGAATGAAAATTGAGGCTATTTCCGACTTTATTTCGTAAAACATATTTGAACACAATATTTTTGAAGATATACAATTTATAACTGTTAAAAATATCAAATTTACTATATATCATACACATACGAGAATGTAGACCGCAAAGTAAAAGATCAATCAAAGTGTGTTAAATTCAAGAAGAAACAATTAACTACCATTCGCGAAAAAAAAACTCATTGTGGTGACAAAAAACCATGAAAGCCAATTTCGGGTCTTGTTCAATTGTTCATACACTTTGAATTAATTTCAAATAACTTAATGGTTGACAATTTAGCTGCATATAAAAGTGGTTTATCGTGAGTCACGCTATAAACATATAAGACATTATGGCGGCGCTGCGAAAAAAAAAACAATTTCCAATTTGACATGACAACAAGTCTGTAAAGAAGGTATTATTTTCAAGACCTCCTTCCCTATACATTACCTTGCTATAATGCAGATAGGTATATACATAGATATGTAGATAGATATAAAACCTTAAAAAAAAACAACAACGACCTTTGCGAGTTCTTTTGCAACAATAATAATATAATTGTTCGTTTTTTTATAATACAGATACGCATCAAAAGTTATACCTACCAAGGACACCAATATAATGTCTGTATTGTTTTATATATATACTATACATATACATATTTGCGCAAGAGGGTCCTTAAATTAACAACAAAACAAAAACAACTCAATTCGAATAAAAAACAGAATTTAAGTTAATTGATAGACGGAGTTAAAGGTGCAATCAATTTAATTTGAAAGTAATTGTCTTAAAGTGTTTTGGTTGTGCCATGGTAATTGCTTAATTATAACTTAGGTATGTCAAAGTTAAAATGACTGTTGGTCGATGTAAGAAAAAGTAATGGAAGTTAATAGCCTATTTAAAATGCCAAGAGGTAGAATTCAACAAAACATTTTTGTTATTGAGTAAACGTTATTTAAAATACTACTGGAAAACAGTTTTGCAAAACTCTTTTGGTCGAAAACAAAAACAAGAAAGGATTTTCTGCTACCAAGTTTGAACGCGTCATGTCAAAAACATTACCAGTGCAAGTGATTTAAAGTCCTTTTAGTTTTTACACTCTTGTTTAAAAATATAATTCAAGTCAATTTTTATAACAATCGCTCCTAATTTCTGACACATTTAACTCAAACGCACCTCAAAAACTTCATAAATGAAAATGTATGAAATACATATGTCAATGTGTCATAACTGTAGACCTACAACTCAAAATTTAATATAAGTTAAGGACGTTTCTTGTGACACTTAGCCTTCACTGATTCACTCATACATTTATATAAACTCTATTCACATTGCCCAAAATTTCCCTTATTTCTATTATCAGAGATTTTTTGTTGTTGTTTTTGTATTGTCAAATAAAGAAGGAAAAATATATATTTTCATGTTCGTCACATAATTGACCTGAATAGATGTTTATTTTGTTCATTATAGAATTGATAGAAATGTAGGTAGAAGAGAAAGAAGAAAATTCGAACAAAAACCAATCATGCTTCTCATGTTTTTCCTCTTTAAATTCACTTAACACAATACAACACAACAACAAAACACACATCAGCAAGAGTGTCAAGTTAAATTGATTTAATGAACCACATCACTTTGAGGAGACCCTTAAATTTTTCAATAGACTTATGGTGAATGGAAAAAATAAAAATGCAACACAGAGTCGCACATACTTGAACTTGGTGTTATGGTTAAAGTTGTTTGGAATTTTTGAGATTTTAAAACACTTAATATTGTAAAATAAGTAAAAATTTAAGAGACTTGTAATGATTTTCTTAAAAATTAAATATTTTAGAGAATCATTGGAAATGGTAATAATTATAATAATTTAAAATGTCAAGTTTAAAAAAATTATCTATCAGTATTCGAAACAAACGTTTTGAAAATCAAAAAAAAAAAAAATGTCTTTAAAACTTTTAGAGTACCTATGAATTGATAAATCGATGTGTAAAAAAGAGGCTGGGTCCGTCCCACACTGATTATTCTTGCTTTGAAAACTTGGCATTGCTGATATTAATCGATTTACTTTTGATGTTGATTGATAACAATTTTATCAACAAAAAAATTATCAGACTTGCTCGAGATGAAGCGGAATGAAATAATGAAAATAAAATTCATTTGAATTCCATGTCAGTGCTTGTTGTGAAGATATTTGCGCCGAAAAACAATTTTTGACACTTTTCCGTAAATTTCTGTTTTAGTTTTTTATTTTTTTGTAAAAACAAAAACGTCAATGCGATTTTCGTCAAAATGTGCCATATATCAACAGTTGTATTATGCAAAAAATAAAATAAATTTCGAAGTTATGGTAAAATGATTGAAGTCAAGTCAAGAAACTAACCTTTGACATTTTTTGATTAATTTTTGATTAAGTTTTTTATTTTTTGTAAAAAAACTGTCACTTCCATATTTGTCAAAATTGTAGCATGAATGCGTTTGAAGTCAATAACGGTGTTCATTCTCGAGATTTGCAAGACAGAAAACATTTTACCATTTTTTGTTAAAATGTTGTGTATTTTTTGTATAACAACTGTCAATTTTACCTGATGTCAATGACAGCATTACCAATGTTAAAAAAACCTTTCGAAGATATTATTTTTCCTTCATTGTATATTTTCGCGCCATTTTTTTTTTTTACTTTTAAGAAAAATAACAAATTTTACCAAACCTGTATCACACGGCAATTTACACAGTAAAATGTATTTGAAGTCAATAAATTTATCCGTTCGTGAGATATTTTCGACCAACTAAAATTTTCACTTTTTTTAAACTGCGTACAAATGAAGAATTTAGATTGTAGGGACAATAAAATATCCAAATTTGTCAAAAATTTCAATTCGAAATTGAACCGATTATAATAACTCCCTATAAACGAATGTTCAGAACATCTTAAAATCTTACGAAGCACTACGCACATAATTTTGAAAGATGACTGATGAACGTTGGAAAAGAGCCACAATTTCGTCAAAATGTCTTCACAAATTTCAAGAAAAGAGTAAAAGCCTGTATTCAGAGCCGTCAAAGCAATACCTAACCTATGTCAGATAATATATTACATAATTAAAATGTTTATTTTTAAATAAAAACGTGCACTCTAAGTGGGTCACCCTTTATTAGGTACAGAAGAATTTATTCCAGCAACTTTGTACATGTGCGATCAACAGTGATGTATTTAAAGAAAAACTACAAACCAACATCACATGCTTGCAAGTTGCAACACGATACCTAACCTATAAAGTAACTAACCCACTTCAGAAGATTGTCACGATCACCCTTCAATAATACCGATCTATCAAAAAATCAATCGATTAGACCATTTTAACACCAGGCGCCCAGAAATAAAAAAACACCAACACAGAAAGTAACACTACACATTCGCCTAAATTTTTGGAAAGATTTCCCTTTTTCTTCTCTACACGTTTCGTTGCTTTCTCCGCCCTTCTGTGTTCTCTTACTTTTGATGTTTTTTTCTCCGCCCTTTTTTTTGAAAAGAAATTCAATTTGTGTGGGTATTTGTGAAATGTCAACTCCCTCCATCATTTACAAAGACCTATGCCCTTCTCAATCTCAATGTGTCGGTGGTTGTGGTCAGAAAGTGATGGAAGAAATAGAAGAAATAAAAAACGAGTGATTGTGTGTGTTTGGTTTTGTTTTGGAAAGAAAATAAGAAATAAAGAAAACTCTCCTTTCGAAAATTCTGTTCGCCTGGTAGTTTTACTCGAATAATTAACTCGATTTTTGAAAATTACCCACATGATTAATTTTTAACAAAATTCAATATGCAAATTCTAATTACCCACCAAAACGATTAATGCAGAAAAAATATTTTAACGATCGCTCGTCAAAAATTATGAAAGTGAGAGGATAGGTTATGGATTTGTTATGCTCCAGATAAATTAAACAAATTATGAACTGCACCAGGTGAACAGGAATATGTGTAGGAGGTTTGGAAAGAAAAATAAACAAAAAAAAACACAACAAAAACATAAGACAGAACACGAAGCACATGATTTTTGGTCAACACAAAAATGGAGACAACAGTATTTTTGAAAGAAATTTTGGAGAAAGTGTAGGCTTGAAGTTAAGGGCCAATCAAAGCAGATCTCTTAGGTATACCTGGGTAGATGTGTAGACCTTTGTGGTAGTAAAAGAAGTATAGATAATAATTATTCTAGACTGTTCGATTCGACCATACCGTCCATTTTTGTTAAATCGTACGGTAGCGGCGATCTTATAAAAATGGTGGTTCCTATTTTTGTTATACTGAAATTGACCCAGAGTGGGAAGATTATTTTTCCAATCTATAAAAAGAAAAACACGCCTCCTCGCTTTATATAACAACTGGACTGACAGATGAAAGTTGTTTTGGGAAACTATCAAAAATTTAGTAGGAGCAAGAACGTTTCTTGCGTCAAAATTCAATTCGTATTCGACGTAAGTCAATGTAGCTTTTAAACAATAACAAACACTTTGAGTGTGTGTTTAGACAACTTTTCAGTTGATAAGTCGATATTGCCAATTTGACAGTTGATTTTCCCAAATATTCTTCTTGTCAAAATTAAAATTAAATTTACATTTTAGCACGAATCATTAGTTTAGTTGTTAGTTGAATATAGTATTTCATTACTCGATAGTTTGATGTGTAATTCGTTTTTTGATTTTTTTAGATCTCCGCTGAATTTCAGTCATATAACAGTTGATTAGACCTGGCCATTTACTAGACTTGACTATTAATTGACTATCACGATAAGGTTGTTCGACTAATTCTCTTCATCAAGTTGTTTTGTTAACTTGCTTGATACGCACTTTGTGCTATTGGCTTTTTCCAGTTGATGTCCAAAATAAATTCGACTTATTTGTCTGTTAATTTATCATATGTAGGTTGACATTAATTCTGTTAGAGTTAAACTATGAAGTTAAATCATTAAGACGACAAAATTGTTTCATCACTGTTTTTGTGACGAAGTTAATATATTCATAATTAAGTTTTCTAAATATGAAACTGCATTTGTCATGCTTACCAGAATTTTTCAGTAGAAGTTTTTAATGTAACCGTTGGCACTCGTAGATATTATATCCATTTTTTTTTTGTAGAGGACTTACAAATTTTTTCTTTTTTTCTTTTTTCTTCCTATAGCCTCATCTGGAAAACTTTCCATTCTACCAACCTCATTTTCAACTATTTATAATAGTTTACTTTGTTTGTGAATTAAATTCAACTGAATAAATAGGATTTAATTTACCAGTTGATTAATTCTAAGTATGTATTTATTTCAAACTTCTCTTTCCAATTCATACGTTTTGCTTGAATTCATAGAATTTCTTTTTTTCTAATTGAACTTACTTGTAACTCCAACTAATCCTAAATCCAATTCCAACGAAATCATCAAAACTAATGAGCAAAAATGATAACCAGTTCAAATGAATTCTAATCTTGCTTCTCTTTTGCAAATTAAAACCTCAAGTTTTCCGCAATTTCTTCAATTTTCATCTACACATGCATATGCCCATATGTGTATTCAATATTCAAACATATGAAATTCATAAATTATATCTAAATAACCGCTTATCAAAATGTTCTCGTAATAATAATAATTTTGGCATAACCTCAATTAAAACTAATTTCACCACCAACGACTATGAATTCGACTACGAACGACGAAAACGAATGTGAAGATGAACATGAAGTATCTATACCTACCTATATAGCTTTATCAAACTGAAATTCCTTAGAAATATGTTACACTTAATCATGATTCATGAAAACGGAATTCACCATCACCATCACTCTTTCTCATCATCGTTATCGTTATAATCAAATTTCCCGCATATTGTTACAAGAAGCACAGCTCGCAGATCTAACGACGACGCAACGAAGAAGACGAAGAGGTGTTCTCAACGTTCCGTAAAATACCAAAAACCTTGAACAATTTGACAAGGAATAATCAAAATAACTTCATATGCGAGTACATATAGGAACGAACCTACTTTATATACCTTCATTAAAGCTTCAATTAGTAATAGAAGCCGAAAATAACAAAACAAACAAAAACGGACCACCATCAGCCCCTTTCCTCATTCCCGATCCCCAAAACCTAGACCGATTCCTGACACTCGGATGCGTAGGTATATTTGTCTTAATTTCGAATTTGCTACACATTTTTCATTTTACGCGTACACACCTACGCACTGCCAACATTGTATGGTGAAGAATTTTTCGAATCAAACAAACGAAACGGAAGAAGAAACCCAAATATGTAATTCAATGGCTTCTCTTCCCGTCACTGATGGAGCAATGCCAATCTACGAATATAAATAATTAATTTTTGATGCTTACTATTTTCCCTGACCACAAATCATAACTTGGCTTTCGTAGGAAGATAAAAAAATAAAAATAATAACAACCAGCTCCCCACCAATCATCCGTGGAAAAACATCCTCCTGAACTTGATTCCTTGAAGAAAAATAAATTTCACCAGAAGTTAGGCACCCACATTCATTCAGGGAAATCCGAGATCACCAGTCACATTCACAGTTTTATAAGAGGGAGAGGAAAGGGGGAATTGTTTTCAAATACTGGGTAGCTAGCGCAACGAAAATTTCCCTCGGCAAAAAATAACAATTTGATTGCTGGCGAAAAAGAAGCCAGCAAAAATAATGGCACTTGTGCTGTGTGTATATATGTAAAGTGATTTTGATCGTTTTATTGATTTGAATGCTGCACTAGCTATACAGCAGTGAATAAAACACAACTAATTTAAGATTAAGATGGAGATTCAAGACAAGATTCCTATAGATCTAAGCGCCATCTTTTTCTAAGCTGAATTTACTGATAACGCAAGAAACAACCTGTCAGCTGTCAAATCAACTGTCACTTTGCCATTTTAAATTTTGTATATTGTTTCTTGAGATGTCTCTTTACGAAATAGTAGTGTTTACATATGTGTAGGAGATTATTAATATCGAATATGGAAACACTTGACTTTTTTCAGTATACGATCAATACGACAAGCAAAAAGATATTGGCTGTCGTTTTAAGACTTATTAACTTAAACATAAGTTGAAAGTCAAGAAGAGGATGTTTTGGAGCTTGCTATTGATGACTTAAACAATTTGTGACCAATGAGTATTAAAACTTGCTCTATCAAACAAAACTTTGATTCTATATTTTTTTTGTTTAATAAAATAAAATTGATTTTTTTCCAACTGAAACCTGAAACCAAATTTTACAAAAAAAAAAATATACACTTAAAAAATATTCCCGATGTTACTTAAAGATGATTAAGTGATGATTTAAGTATGTACAAGTAGTTGAGACTTTTGACACTTTTACTCAAACGCAACAAAAGTTTCTATTTGCTCGGAAAATTTAGTTGCCGTTTGTTTGACGACTTCTCCTATTAAGGCTGGTAATGAGAGGTCTCGGTCTCTTTTTGATCTTGTCTGGGTCTCGTCTTAAAGAATTAAAACAAGACGAGACGATAATACTTTGAAGGCATCCAAGGCCATTGGACCAAAATCTGTCTACACTTTCATCACTTATTTCGGGCTGTAAGGTTTCAGGACGCAAAATATGAAAACTTCTTGGTCACAAATGACTTCATTAATTTCCTGACTCTAATTTTACTCCAAAAAAGGCTTAAAATTTTGTCTGTCCGCAAGCTCTACTCAGTACATTCTACCAAGCTTGTGAAATGAACCTTACAAAATAAGAAAAACATGTAACTTCCTTATAGTAACACACACACAATTGCATATAAACAAACATCAATTTATTGTTGCCATTGCCATCAACTAAAACCGGAAATTGTATAGAGAGGAAAACTTTTCTTTGTGAAAATAATATATTCGCAGGAAACGAAACTTTGTGTTTTTATCAGAAGTTCTCCAAGAATATATTTTGAGCAGCTTTTCTCTCCACATCTCTTGATGGAATATCTTTTCTCATTTGATGCTTGAATGCCAAAGTTGCCAACAAACAAAAAAAAATCGAAGAAAAAAACGTTGTTTTCCGTCACATGGTTATTAACTATGCTCGGCTCATAGCTTCCGGTCTCCTTATCACGTCTCCGTGTTTCTCGCACCCAAGTTACAAGCAGAGAAGGTACACCGACACACCCCCTCAACAAAGTGTCATGACAAGAAAATGTTCTGTTCATTGTTAATTTTTCTGCCCTGCCTTGCCTTGCAAAAAAATTATTAAAAAAAGAAATATCCCTGAACAGATTGGCCTGTCATCGCTTGTCGTAAGGCTGTTAGGCTTGCAAGTAATGGAAATTGGGCATCAGAAAAGCAACCAACCATCATGAACCAAAAGTCCCTGATGTACGAGTATATAGTATATGAGCAATAGCTACTGGTACTGTAACTGTATCTACTCGTTTCAGAGCAAAAGAAAAATGTCACTTTTCCTCTCCCTCATTAATACTCTCGAACTCGGGTTTTCCTTGATACTACATACTGTGTAGTATGTACTTGTACGGGTTTTAGGGGACAAATTTAAAATTAGATATTTTATGATAATTTAGTGTCAAGTACCATCAGGAAGTGGAGAGTTAGAGTGTATGTTGTAAAGAGGAACAACAACTGAATCTGGTTCTGGATGGAAGGAACAATGAGCAAGGAAAAATTAGAAACGTGACATAACTTAAGTCGAGTGATTTAAGGAAATTCTTCATAATTATTATCCTTATCAGCATCATTCAGAAACAACACATCCGTTTACTCAAATACTACTTAACTTATACTTTTCTATAAATGAAATAGTAATATGTTCGAGTTTATGGGGGGGGGTTCCAGAGTTCCACATGAAATATGTATATTTTTTTTGAACAGGGAATACAATTTGCATTTTAATTGTTAAACGGGTGAATTATGTAAATTATGTTACTGTAACTTTTTTACTCTCTGAAGATTAGGCTTACTTTCAGCTTTTTAACTGTAAATATTTGTATGTAAATATGAAGTCAAAAAAATACCCAAGCACATATGACAAGCATTTCCCACTGTATGTCGGTAAAAAACTACTACAAGTGTGATAAAATAAACGCCATTGACAAACAGTTTTTTATACCTACTCGTGCCTTGGTATGACAACCTTCACACTCCAAAATGGCAGCGTCAATGTCACTTTAAGCTGACTACTAGAACATGTGTAAATTCTTTACAAATAAGTCTGGCGCGGCGAGAAGATACGAAATGAGACTTTTAATGGTCTCTTCTAATTCTCTTGAAAAATTAAATGGAACCGTCAAGCTATCGTATAATGTCTCCTTTATTGAAATCTTGCCTTTTCCAGACTTTTCGGAAAGTCCTTTTATCTGAAGCAATGAATTAATAAAAAATTGATTTCGAGATTTAAAAAAAATATGATTTTTCGGAGGATTTTCAAGTTATCTAAGTTGAAAGTTTGTGACTTTGAATATTGACAACGAAATTATATTCTGACATCCCAATAATATTCTGTCTCCAATTTCTCTCTGAAGCTACGAAGTTGGCCTTTTCTGGATTAGAAATTTACTCTAGTCTGCAAAATTTTGATTTTTTACAGCAAAATTTACAATCGACAATTCTAAATTGGAACGATTTCTGAACACATCAATGGAATTTAAAAATATGTATACATATTAACACTCAAAATATTTACATATTCTTTTTAAATTTACAAAACTGATACCGGATGACCGGCAAAGTGGCGAAGGTCTAGTTAAGTATTAGTTCAAAGCTTATAAAGTGGAATCTATATCTAGAGTAGGTATTTTCTAGATAGTATCATCTGTACCTTCAGTACAGGTCTAAAAACAAATCAAACCCTTACCTAGGACCAACAACAATTTTTCTTGATTTCTTTAAGAGGCTATAGAACATGCTTATGAGTTATGATGAAATATAGCATCAAAATTTTCACTTTAAATCAAACTTACTCCAGAAAATTCTAGGAATTGATGCAAAGTCTATTTATCAAACAATGAATTTATATTATTTATGAATTCATATTCACCACGTCTAATTATTCATGTGCCAGACGAATCTGTCACGTTATTCTCGTACATCTACATTCTACACGCAGCCCTCTCCCTAAACTCCTACACACACTCTTCCATAAGTAATGATATGGTTGTTATAGCCGCAAGAAGATAACTTATTTCAGTCTAGTGATTCTATAAATATTTAATAGCGCAAAGTAGGTACTTTCCTTATTTATTCTTCAATAACAATTTAGAAATTTTTTTTTTTGTTTGTTTGTGTTTCACATTTTAACTTTTTCTTCGTGGAAAATTTATGAGTTTTATACGCAAAGTAGCAAGTATTTGTGTACACAAACATAATGCAAGATTGCCACCATGTTGAGCTTGTATGATAATCCCGGAATGGTAAATGCTTTTAAAAGCTTTTCTTTAACAAACACGCATGCATATTTCTTAAAATTAGGATCAGTTTGTAATGTACGAGTACAACGATGTTTTAGTATGTACCGTCGTCATAGTCATCGTCATCATCATCATGAGCATCAGGAGCAACATAGCAGCAAACAGGAGGCGTTAGCATCTCATTCCTCATATCCTCATTAAAAGTGGCGACTTAAAAGATTCACATTGCAGTAGATGAGTTCTTTTCTTCCTTCCTTTAAGCTGCGAAGGATAAAATGTGCGAGTATGTGTACAACTTCTATAGAAACGAAACGATGGAGGAGGATATGCTGCAGTGCAGTGCATCAAAGCAGTGGGGAATGAAGCTACTCATCTAGCTGCACATATTATAGTATATCTGTGCATTTTTTGATTTTTCCCAAAAGAATTTCCTTGGATTTTGTTGGTTCTTCATTTTTTTGTGGAATTTTCCACAAGCAAAATTTCTCGAAGAGGATGATCTTATCAGATTCCAGATACTTACAACACACATCTTGAAGGATTCTAAGAACTGCACTTGTGAAAGGATAAAGCTAGTAGTTGGCATTATAGTTACATTATGGTGACCAGATTTGTAAATTTGTTTACAGTCCATCAGTTCATCGGAGTGATTTAGTGACATCTGTCATTTCAGACTGTGATGTTGTTCTTAAATGTTGGTGTTACTTTGGAACCGACAGATGAGAATAGCTCAGTCTTGAAAACTCAGACTCAAAACAGTGCTTAAGGACCGAAATTATTTTTGAGGAAATTTCGTCTTTAAAAAGAAAAAAATTGTTAGTTATTTTAAATAAGGAGTAAATTTCTCCGAGAAAAAATGGGAATTTTCATAATACTAGAACTAGAAGGAATTCCCCTTAAAAAAGCCCCCTCAGAGCACTGGTTAGGGTTAACTTAGTTTACTCGTCGATTTAACCTTTTGCACATTTTAAAATATGGCCACCGTTATTACACACATAAGAAACTTTGTAAGCGACAAGGTCCTATTGTTGTTGTTGTTCTTTTTGTTGTTGTTTTCTGTTTTCTTTCTTATTCAAACAGAAAATGTCTGATAAATTATTGTAATTCGTCAAGTGGGAGTTATAGAACGTACAGATTGAGTGAAAAAATACATTATATGTATATGATAGATACTCGTTTGTTGTAATTGTTGTTGAATTTTTGTTCCTTTTCCTTCTCGACTCTCGCACTGTTTGGATAGTAGAGAAAGAGAGACAAACACAATAAAAAATGAAATCGCTTGATCTATCTACATTCTACATACATATAAGACGGATGAAAAATTATTCTCTAAGTGCATAGAGAATGCATTATGGCCAGCAAGTTCTTTCAATGCACCAAGAGAAAAATGTAACAGCAGTGATGTGGTGGCAGGAGCAGGAGCATCCAGGAGCAGCAGCATCAGTAGAAGTATCGGCAGGGGGTGAGGCGGCACGGTCGGGGCGGCGCGGCGGCGGGTATACGATGGATGGCAAGATGTGATGTAAATAAGTTTGGTAATCCATCAAGCTGGATGGATAAACAAACATGCTAAGGACTTTACTATCAAGATGAAAGTTTGCAAATCGTCGAAATTGCAGCCAAGATAGATGATGGTTCGGTTGTGAAGTTTTATTAAACAAAATACAAAATAAAATGAAGAAAAAGATGGCAACGCATTGGAGGGGGTTTATTAAATTATGTTTTCAGGGGGAGAAAGTGAATACACAATTTTGTATTACAGTGAGGATTTTTGTACAGTGAAAACAAATATTTTAAGGGTTTCATGCTTAAAAGTGCAAGAAGAAACAAAATTTGGTTTTAAAAGGAACAATAGCCGCGTTTTTTTATGTATGAAGAACCAGATCATCAAGAACTGGATCAGCACTTTTCATGTGTTACAACAACACTGCAAGATCTTGATATTTTTCTGGTTCAATTTTCGTGAACCAAGGTTGATCCCATCATCAAGAAGAAGGGAAATTTTGCATTTGCAAGTGTTCGTGTTTTTGTTCTGACTTGTCAAAACGAGAGTAGGTATTGCCAGAAACCATGTTTGTTTATTTAGGACTTGATTCCAAATCGTTATCGCAACGGCAGAACAGAGACACATCGTTGCCAGACCAAAATATTTTATTGTTGTGAACATAAGCAATTTTCTCAGACCTTCTATATGATGTGTATGCATGCCGACTATTTGCAGTGAATGCCTCTGTATCGTGTATGGGCAAGATGTTTTTTTGGAGTATAATTAAATTTTAAAAATCACAACTGGCAACATCATTAAAAAAAAATGAGAAAATATGATCCGTATTGCTTTATTTTAATAATCTGATCCTGTCATCTCATGTGCATAATAAAACGCGGCTAATATACTTAAGTCAAAAAGATTTCGAGAAAGAAATTTTCGCAGTCTTCTTTAATATTAAAAAAATTTTATTTAAATTTTTCAAATTGTTATGTAATATGCAAATTTTGGTTAATTAATTATTTTTTAAATTAGACGTACACTTTCGTTAATTGAAGAGTGAAATAAACTTAACCTTTCTATTTTCTGATTTGTATCTATGCTAAAAAAATTTTATTTTAAATTTGGCATATTCAAAATTCTTGAAAAACATTGTATTTGAAAAGTTAAAATCAGTTGATTTATGCGAAATCTGAAAGTGTTTCCCTATGATTTCAATTTTTTTTTGGTTCTGTTGTACTTGGTGTTAATTAAAATAATAAAATAAACAACAGTTTTTCATAAACAAATTTTGCGAAGAGTGAAGTTTAGTGAGTTTCTTGAAAAATCTCGCAAATGTTGCCCGCTATATTTTTCTTTCAGTAATTTTAGTCCAACTCTTCTTAATTTGAAAATATGAACAAATTTGCTTTTTTTATATTTTTTATAAATTTAGCAAAGCATGGAAATTGCCACTTTTAAATTGAATTTTCTTTTTTAGCTTTTTCTTTACATAATGACGAAAAAATACTGTTTGTGCAGTTCGATAGAAATTCATGCTATAAAAATAATTTCGCAACTAATAAAGACTTGATCTTAATCAAAACTGCCACAACAATTTGATAGAACAAATTGCCTTACCAGCAACCTTCATCCAGGTATAAATACACGTTCATTCAAAAGGTCGATATTTTCAGGAAGATAACATCTATCTTTTGTGCCTACAACTACCTCCGACTCAATCTTAAGTTTCAATAACTAAAAACTTCCTTCTCATCAGAATAAGCCACATAAATAAATCATTTCAATTTTCTACCAACTATACTCGTTTTTCCAATGATTATATGAAAATGAAGAATGATCATTGACATAAATCCTTTTAAAAAGCCGAGACCTTGTTCCTCGATAAGATTCAACTATCTATATGCAAAAAGCTCAAAGATTTTTGGGTTTTCCATTTTCCCATCGAGCTACCTTGAATGAAACTGAAATTCATCATGAAATCGAGATCAAATAATCTTAATTCATACCCATCCCTGCCATCCACCCTTTCAAGGTATTATCTTCCATCATTGAATGTCTGACCCAATAACCATTTAATCCCAGATATAAAAGATAAATTTGTGAACTACTATATACATAGATATGTATGTGTATCTGTGTCTTAATAAAGGAAACAAAAGGACCAAAAATAAAATATGAGTGTTGTTCATCCACTTGCCCTCGATTAAGAATTAATTACCCCCTCTACCTGCATTCATACCAACACACCAGCAACCATCACATTCACATTGCAAATGAGGTCAGAGTTAAAGTGATTTTGGATACCGAAATCAAATTCGTCTTATGATGGAGAACAAAAGAAATTCATGACACATGTTATTCCGAATTTGTAGACAGATAGATAGATACTCGTATATACAGATAGAAAGATATTCCGAGCGACATGATAGAACTTAATTAAATGGAAGTTCTATATGAATCAGTGTGGCTACAGGCGATATGGCGTGGCGCGGCGCAGGGCGGTTCGGTTCGGTTTAGTTTGGTTGGTTTGGCAGGCTGCCTCTCTAATTGTCTCAAATAGTGGAAATTATTTTGGTTCTTATATCTACGTAAACGAACGGAACACACATCACATATGAATGTTGAAGACTAAATTAGGGACTAAAAATAAAGGTTCGTGACTTATGTCCTGATTTCTTATAGATACGAATTTAATATGGATGACAATGATGAGAAGGTACGAGCAGGAGGTGGGTAAAAATGTGGTAAAATTAATTTTTAGCTTAAAATAAATAATTTATACGAGAGTATAGCACACTAGCACAGAACTACTGGACTTGACTGACATGCAAAGTTGTACGGACATTTTGTGGATTTCAGAAAATGGAAGTTGTGAAAGATTGAATGTGATGATGACTGATGAGTGTGTTTTTGGTTGATCTGTGGAAAAATAAATTAGTTGTGAAATAAGTTTGAGTTGTTATGTGGCATTTTGTTTGCTTTTTTTCAAGTTAATTTAAATTGCCAAATTAAAGAGGGTTTAAAGCAAAGTAAATTTTTTTAAATAATTTTTAATTTGTTGAATATAATTATAACATCACTCACATCATAAAAAAATTGATATGAAAAAAAAAACTGAGGGACTTTGTAAACAATTTTTAGTTTCGCAAAAGTTGCGAAGTATGTTATTTTTTCAATATTTTTTAAGAACACGACAGCTAAGTGAGGGATATTGTAAAGCATTTGTAGAATATTAAATATGACTACGATAACATCAATCACATTAGCAGAAAAGTGAGTTAATTTCGTTGGCAAAATTTGCGAAGTAGCATTGTTGTACTTTTTTAATATTTTTGCAGCACACGACAACAAAAATGAAGGATTTTGTAAAGTACTTATTTCTAATTTGTCAAATATTATTGGTAAGAAATTGAGATAATTTCGTTCTCAAAATTTTTACATTTTTACTTCAATTTTTTCCTATTTGTTTAATCGTTTTCTTCTGAAAAAAATTACAAATTTGCTTTCACATTTTCCAAAGGAAAAAATGAAAAAAGAGAAAAAATCGTTCGCAGAACTTGCGCAAAACAGCAAAACTGGGACTAATGACTATTAGTATAACTAAATTCTAATGAATGAGCGAATATCAACTTTCACAAGGTTTCAAATTTTTTCATCCAAGAGCACCGGAAAGAGCATTGTTCTCAATTTGTTCATATTTTCAAAATTGTAAATTTTCTCTCACTGTTCGCAAAGTTTATTAATTTTGCGATTAGAATTTTTATTCCTCCGAAGAACTTGCAAAACGAGAACGTCACCGATGCAAAATAGAACTTTCAAAATAAATTTTTTTTTTAAATAAGCACTTAAGCACATTTTAGCAACTAATTTACAACTATCTGCGACTCAACTTCTCAGCACAACCTACATTACTTTGAAAATCAAAAACAGCTTTTGTCATACATATAGGGTTAAGTCTCCTGAAATAAATTCCGAACTCCAATTATTATTCGCAGCAATTTTTTGTTACAATTTTGTAATCTCAAAAGATCTTTAGGACTTACATTTTGACACCATTTGTAGAAGAAAGCTTTAGCAACAAGAACAGTTAATAGTATAAGGTCACTGAAAGTGGAGAACTATGCGAGGTAATATTTCAAAACTGAAGAAAGTTAAGTTCTTTTGCTGCCTTAATCATTTTCAAAGTGTCCGTGAAGCACCCGGTCCAAAGGTATACATTCACAAAACTCCAAGCTCATCCTATTTTCTACTTGTCTTTGCTTCAACACTTTAACGAAAATAGCCTTCTTGCAATTACCCTTCTCGATGAACTTTTTCAAATTATGTTTATTTATTTATTTATTTTGTCCTCCCTGTTGCAGCATCCTAAACAGCACTCTAAAATGCTATACAAATCTCTTGTAAAACTCTTGCCTTTTGATATAAATGCACCAACAAAAAATCAAGCATCTTTTTAACTTTATAAAAGATGTCTTCACCATCAAAAGGTTCTGATGATGCGATGCCATGCCAATGCCAAAGACTAAATTTCTTATATAAGCAAAAGAAAATCATACTCATTACAGTTTCATGGATGATTTTTTTTTTTTTTTCCAATTTGCTCTATACATACATAAATACAGAGTTTTGTTCTTTGAAACACCAAATGATAGAAATGATAAGGGATTATGGTGGAAAATACTTCCCTTTGGAAAAATAATAATAAAAAAAAAATTTTAAAATGAAGAAAAAAAACAAGAAAAAATTACGGAAGGCTACAAGACAAACTCAGTGTTCAACCTTCGTGTTAATTATCCTGAATATTAAATTCAAAAGGCAACCAGGCAGGAATCCTTAATTATAGAATTATTTAAGAACTGAAGATGATACAACTTGCTCGTTGAACGTTTCTCCATCGTCATTTTCTTCGTCGTCGTAGTCGTCGTCGTCGTCGTCGTCGTTGGCATAGTCATCAGCAGCAGCATCATCATTATCATCAGCATCATCATCTCTCTGCCATCATCGTCATTGGTCGTTCCGTTTCACCGTCCTGTGCAATCCAGTCCATCCCACACAGAATTTACAGTTTAGACATAGAAAATTTTCCTTATACTTATACAATATACATACATTACATAGTATAGAAAGTTTGTTAAAATTTTTTTTATCACCATTTCCGTTTCCTCTCTATTTTTTTAGTAACACGAAAAAAATGCTGTTGTTGCAGGATTTAACTTTATAATTAGCATTTTAAAGGATCTTTTCTCCTCGAAAAAGAATGAAAGGGGGTCTTCTTCACTCGGCAATGACTTTTGTTCCACACCACTGTTAGGTGATGGGAACCCTTGATTGTGCTTCTCTTTTTTTTTTTGAAAACCTATTTACCAGTCCTCAAGAGGTATCGTCCATGAGTTTTGCCTTTTTGACTTCTTGTTTCTCACACCAATCCAAAAAGGTGTATTTTAGAACAGCAAAAGAGAGAGAGAGAGAGAGAGAGGAAAAGAAAAAGAAAGCGACCTTAGATGCTCTCTAGAATAAATTATGAAATTCTGAAGGAACTTGTTAGTGTTTTGGGTAAACCCGCATCCAACTATCGAGGATCTTTTGGCACTGTTTTCTTTTAGCCGAAATGTTAAAAAAGCTCATAAATATTGTTTGGTATAAATAAAATACCAATTAGCAGCTCCACCGCACCCCGCCTGATAAAAGCAAACAAACAAACAAACAATAAAGAAGAATTGAGGAAAATCGAGAAAAATATGCACAATTTTTGTTTTGTAGACTTTTTGGCACAGGATTAATTTATTCAAATTTATGACATTTTCGCCTGTCTTAATGCAGTTAATTTCATATTCAGGATATTTAAGTTGGTACAAAGGCTCTATATACATTCATGTACATAAATACTTATGTACATCTACATAATACCGAAGAAAATGTTATTAAAATAGATTCGAAAACTCTTCAAGAACGCTGTTGATGTGTTTTTTTTTGTTTTTGGCGTATAAGCAGTGGAATGGTAGTGAAATGACTGAAGTTAAGGACTTTATGCGAGGATATTATGCGGAGAATTAAGGCTGTCAACGGCAAAAGTATCTATGGAAAAGCATTAAAACGTTTATTTGTGTGCCTTTTATGGTGTCACAATAAATAAAATGCCTCTTCTTTCGCATTTCACTATGGCAGCATATTAGTATAGCTTTGCATGAATAAATCACTCAGGAAATATTTGAATGTTCAGCTCATAAAGTAACTATAGGCGACAGCTCTGTGTATTTTTTGGTTGTCTTTGCACAAATCCCTTAATTATTATGATTAAGGAATTTGAATTTTATTCGCGATAGTTATTTTTATGTAAGTATGTATGTAGATTGTAGGTGTTATTGGCCACTGATTTTTTTTTCAAATAAACTAATGACAAAAGTCTAAATTCGTGTTCAGATTCTGGGTTCATTTCGATAAAAGGGAATATTGAAGTAATATCTAATGGTGCAAAATTTTAAACAACCTATTGTTAAGGACTTAACATTTTACTAACTAACAATTTGATAAATATTTAACAGTTTACTAACGACTCAAAAATTTTAAACCCTTGTTTTCGTTTTGCTAACTAATAAATTGCTAACTCCTTTTTATTAAAAAACGGGCATCCGAACATGTCCAAATAGTGACAGTTCGTGAGAATTAGCAAAGCAAACATACTCAAACAGACCCATTAGTTGAAAATTTCCCAACTGTTAACTGAACAATCCCATCCAATCCAATAAGATTAAAGTACACATGAACACAGGTTTATTCTCGTATTCCATCATCTTGATGTAGATTTCTAACAAAAAAATCATTTTTCTGCACAAAATCTTCAAATATGTCGTAATCTTCGTATTCCGATAGCATTTTATTGATTAAAAACAATTTTTAGTTCCCGAATTATGAAAAACACACGAATCAACACTTTTAAGTAAAATTGGAAAGAATTTTTTTCGGGATTTTAACTTTAGCAATATGTTAAGAGATAGTAAAATGTTAAAATCTTTCAAATTTGCAAAACCATCTTCTTAGCTTAGCAAATTGCTAAAAATGGGTTTAACAATTTGCTATTGCCTTGTTATTAATTTTAAAATTCTTATTTATTTCTGAAAAATTAATATAGAAGTACAAAATGCTAATAGCAAAGTTTGACATATTCAGAACTTTGTTTTAAAAGTAAAACTAAAACTCACTTACACATACATACATAGGTACTCACTTATTTTATAAAAATTTTGATTTCAATATTTATAAAATAATACAAGTGTTATTTTGCAATATTTGCCAATTGGATTTTTTGTTTTTGTTATTTAAAATTTGGTTGGAAAACTAATTAAGGTAACATATCTTCTATATATATAAAAGAAAGTCTGTTTTTTTGTGTTCGTTCACTAACCAGCCAAACCGGTTGGCCGATTTTCCTATTTTTTTTTAAATTAAAGAGGAATAAGAGTAGAAGGTTTAGGGGGCAAACTAAATTATAAAAAAATATGTAAAATATGTTAAACAAAGAAATTAAATTTTGGTTGCTTATTTTAACAATATTTAGCAATTTGCGCACACACAAATCAGTAGAGATCGTGGTGTCCTGGTAAGATCTCCGCTTTGGTCGTGAGGGGTCTTAAGTTCGATTCCTGTCGCTGGCAACTTTTTTTTTTTTATAAAAATGCATGGCCTGAACCAAACTTTTGGTACCGAAACGACAAACAATGAATTATATTTGTTTATACTTTTTTATATTTTTTATCCAATTATAGCAACAAAATAGTTATTTCAATCACTGTTTTTATTTAGTTGGAGTCGATATCTCTACCCGTTCTTGAATGACCAAAAAAAACTTAATATAGATGTTATTGATCACAATCTACTTCATATCAATCATTGGAAAAGACTTCTAGTTTCAGTATGGGTTGTAAAAGTGTACTGAAGTTTTGACATTGACATTTGGAGTCACATATGCTCGAAATTATATCTTTTTAAACTGTCATACATTCACAGTGTCATTTTATAGCAACTTTCCGTGAGGTAACGCTTGTAAATTGTAGGTCACACTTACCATTTATTGATTTCTCTTAAACCGAAGTTTTTGAAAGTTTAAAATCATGACGTTTGAACATAACCAACTTTCTGACCAAGCCATATTTTATGAATACAAAAATTAGTGGTATGCCTCCAAACTGATTTATGTAACCTAAAACAAAAATTATCTTTGACAGTGAAAAATTTTTGACTGATGTTCTATTAAGCTGTTTTCTCGTTTTTTGCTTCGGGACAAAAAAAATTAAATTAAATAAAAAAATTACCGTTAAGTGAGAAAATATTGTATAGATACTCAACTGGATTATGTTTATATCCCAGATAGCGTGTTTTATTTTTCTCAGCGAGAGAATTGGTTAATTTTATAACCCCCACTTAAGGAAAAGTGGTTCGCCAGCATTTAAATTCATTGTGGCAATAAAAAAGTGTTAGCGCGGCTAAGGTCATATACCCTATACCTAGTACCTATACACAATGTTTCAGTTTTATTGTGTATACTGTATACCTAACCCACCTACCTATACCTACCCAGATAAATGAGAGGATCTTTATCAAAAGAAAGAAATGAAAAAAAAAGTTTTGTTTTTATATCTTTTTTTTTATTATTTTTATTTAAAAAGGTCGTTTTGTTTTGAATTTATTAGAATAATAATATTGAAACAGGAAGTTTTACGTTCCTACGGTTGTTTGGGTTTTTAGTGCGTGTTTGTTGATGGCTCACTTAGGTGGATGGTCTGCTGACAATACTCATAACTTAGGTTTTACGGAAGTGGTTGATATGATATATGTAAATTTAAGTTACTTTATTTAGGGAGGGAAATGTAATTATTCAACAAAAAAAAGAAGTTTTTTCCATCTATGGACAAAATTGGGATATGTGTGAGTTTGAGAACAATACAAGTTTTTCATGTTGAAGTACTTTTTTGAACTGTTTTTTTTTTTTTAACTGTTTTGAATAATAAAATTTTGTATAAACCGATCAGCCATGAAATGAAATATTACCAATGCCATTACTTTAAAATGTTTACACCAATTTTTGCTCATTTTTTAAATGTTTTAAAAAAGAAAATAACGAAGTTTCTAAAAAAAAAAAGTAAACTGTATTGACATCGGAGGAGAACCTTCATAATTTAAGCTTTAAAGGATGTGCATGTGTCTGAACTTGACTCTCAAGTAAAACCTCAAACTTCAAATGCGATTATCTCCTAAACTACGCGTCCTACTACGCGTCCTAGATACTGCAAACTCATTCGGCAGCGCATATCTCGGCACATGGAAGGCTGAAATTTTAGTCTTGTGATGCTTGAAACCTTCTCTTTCCAACAGTGTGGCCATCTTTGCATGGATATAATTTTATACCCGTGAAAATCTAACCTCAAACTTCAAATGCTAATATCTCCTAAACTACGCGTCCTAGATACTTCAGAGAAACCAGGGTGAGACCAGAGCAAGACATGAGCGAGACCTGATAGAGACCAGGGCGAGACCAGAGCGAGACCTGAGAGAGATCAGGGCGAGACCTGAGAGAAACCGAGGCGAGACCTGAGCGAGACCTGAGAGAGATGAGGGCGAGACCAGAGCGAGACCTGAGAAAAACCAGGGCGCGACCAGAGCAAGACCTGAGATAAACCAAGGCGAGATCATATAGAGACCAGAGCGAAACCTGACCGAGACCATGGTGAGACCAGCCCGAGACCAGAGCGAAAAAAAGAGACCTGAGGGATACCAGAGCAAGACCTGAGCGAGACTAGATTGAGAACCAAACGAGACCCAAAAGAGACCTAAGCGAGACCTAAGCGAGACCAGAGCGAGACCATGGCGAGACCAGAGAGAGAACAAACTGAGACCAGTGCGAGAACAGATCGAGATCAGGGCGAGACCAGAGCGAGACCTGAGCAAGACCAGAGCGAGACCTGTGCGAAATCAAATTGAGACCTGAGCCAGACGTGAGAGAGACCTGAGCGAGACCTGAGCGAGACCAGAGCAAGACCTGAGCGAGACCAGAGCGAGAACCAAGCGCGAACCAAGCGAGACCCGAGCGAGACTAGATTGAGGACCAAACGAGATCTAAAAGAGACCTAAGCGAGACCTGAGCGATAACAGAGCGAGACCAGAGTGAGAACCAAGCGAGACCCATGCGAGACCTGAGCGAGACTAGATTGAGAACCAAATAAGACCCAAAAGAGACCTAAGCGAGACCTAAGCCAGACCAGAGCGAGACCTGAGCTATACCAGAGTGAGACCTGAGCGATACCAGAGCGAGACCAGAGCGAGAAACAGGCGGGACCTGAGCGAGACTAGATTGAGAACCAAATGAGACCCAAAAGAGACCTAAGCGAGACCTAAGCCAGACCAGAGCGAGACCTGAGCGATACCAGAGCGAGAACCAGGCGAGACTTGAGCGAGACTAGATTGAGAACCAAATAAGACCCAAAAGAGACCTAAGCCAGACCTAAGCCAGACCAGAGCGAGACAAGAGCGAGACCAGAGTAAGACCTGAGCGAGACTTGAGATAGACCAGGGCAACTCCAGAGCGAGACCTGAGCGAAACCAGAGCGTGACCAGAGCGAGACCTGAGAGAAGACAGGGCGAGACCTGAGCGAGACCTAAGAGAAGCCAGGGCGAGACCTGAGAGAAACCAAGGCGAGACCATATAGGGACCAGAGCGAGACCTGAGCGAGACCAGAGCGAGACCAATGCGAGACCAATGCGAGATTATGGCGAGACCAGAGTGAGAAAAAACTGAGATTAGAGCGAGACCAGAGCGAGACCTGAGCAAGACCAGAGCGAGACTTGAGAGAGACCTGAGCAAGACCAGAGCGAAGCCTAAGCGAAACCTTAGAGAGACAAGAGAGAACAGGGCGAGACCAGAGCGATACCTGAGCGAAATCAAATTCAGACCTGAGCCAGACGTGAGAGAGACCTGAGCGAGACCGTATAAGACCTGAGCGAGACCAGAGAGAGAACCAAGCGAGACCCATGCGAGACTTGAGCGAGACTAGATTGAGAACCAAATGAGACCCAACAGAGACCTAAGCGAGACCAGAGCGAGACCAGAGCGAGACCTGAGCGATACCAGAGCGAGATCAGAGCTAGAACCAAGCGAGACCCATGCGAGACCTGAGCGAGACTAGATTGAGAACCAAACGAGGCCCAAAAGAGACAGACCTAAGCGAGACCAGAGCGTAACCAG
Organism: Scaeva pyrastri; assembly: GCA_905146935.1. NCBI lineage: Eukaryota > Metazoa > Arthropoda > Insecta > Diptera > Syrphidae > Scaeva > Scaeva pyrastri. The sequence continues at coordinate 40,060,006 of LR989927.1, read as the reverse complement.
AGCGAGACCAGAGCGAGAACCAAGTGAGACCCATGCGAGCCCTGAGCGAGACTAGATTGAGAAGTAAATGATACCCAAAAGAGACCTAAGCGAGACCAGAGCGAGAACCAAGCGAGACCCATGCGAGACCAGAATGAGAACCAAGCGAGACCTTAGAGAGACAAGAGAGACCAGGGCGAGACCAGAGCGAGACCAGAGCGAGACCAGAGCGAGTCCAGAGCGAGACCTGAGCGAGAACCAAGCGAGACCCATGCGAAACCTGAACGAGACTAGATTGAGAACCAAACGAGACCTAAAAGAGACCTAAGCCAGATCAGAGCGAGACCTGAGCGATAACAGAGCGAGACCAGAATGAGAACCAAGCGAGACCCATGCGAGATCTGAGCGAGACTAGATTGAGAACCAAAAGAGACCTAAGTGAGACCTAAGCCAGACCAGAGCGAGACCTGAGCGAGACCAGATCGAGACCAGAGCAAGACCTTAGCGAGACCAGAGCGAGAACCAAGCGAGACCTGAGCGAGACCAGAGCGCGAACCAAGCGAGACCCGAGTGAGACTAGATTGAGAACCAAACGAGACCTAAAAGACACCTAAGCGAGACCTGAGCGATAACAGAGCGAGACCAGAATGAGAACCAAGCGAGACCCATGGGAGACCTGAGCGAGACTAGATTGATAACCAAATAAGACCCAAAAGAGACCTAAGCGAGACCTAAGCCAGACCTAAGCCAGACCAGAGCGAGACCCGAGCGAGACCTGAGCGATACCAGAGCGAGACCTGAGCGAGACGTGAGTGAGACCAGATCCAGACCAGAGCAAGACCTTAGCGAGACCAGAGCGAGAACCAAGCGAGACCTGAGCGAGACCAGAGCGCGAACCAAGCGAGACCCGAGTGAGACTAGATTGAGAACCAAACGAGACCTAAAAGAGACCTAAGCGAGACCTGAGTGATACCAGAGCGAGACCTGAGCGAGACGTGAGTGAGACCAGATCCAGACCAGAGCAAGACCTTAGCGAGACCATGGTGAGACCAGAGTGAGACCTAAGCGATACCAGAGCGAGACCAGAGCGAGAACCAGGCGAGACCTGAGCGAGACTAGATTGAGAACCAAATGAGACCCAAAAGAGACCTAAGCGAGACCTAAGCCAGACCAGAGCGAGACCCGAGCGAGACCTGAGCGATACCAGAGCGAGACCTGAGCGAGACGTGAGTGAGACCAGATCCAGACCAGAGCAAGACCTTAGCGAGACCATGGTGAGACCAGAGTGAGACCTGAGCGATACCAGAGCGATACCAGAGCGAGAACCAGGCGAGACCTGAGCGAGACTAGATTGAGAACCAAAAGAGACCTAAGCGAGACCTGAGCCAGACCAGAGCGAGACCAGATCGAGACCAGAGCAAGACCTTAGCGAGACCAGAGCGAGAACCAAGCGAGACCCATGCGAGACCTGAGCTATACCAGAGCGAGACCTGAGTGATACCAGAGCGAGACCTGAGCGAGACGTGAGTGAGACCAGATCCAGACCAGAGCAAGACCTTAGCGAGACCATGGTGAGACCAGAGTGAGACCTAAGCGATACCAGAGCGAGACCAGAGCGAGAACCAGGCGAGACCCGAGCGAGACTAGATTGAGAACCAAATGAGACCCAAAAGAGACCTAAAAGAGACCTAAGCGAGACCTGAACGATAACAGAGCGAGATTAGAGTGAGAACCAAGCGAGACCCATGCGAGACTAGATTGATAACCAAATAAGACCCAAACGAGACCTAAAAGAGACCTAAGCGTGACCTGAACGATAACAGAGCGAGACTAGAGTGAGAACCAAGCGAGACCCATGCGAGACCTGAGCTATACCAGAGTGAGACCTGAGCGATACCAGAGCGAGACCAGAGCGAGAACCAAGCGAGTCCCATGCGAGACCTGAGCTATATCAGAGTGAGACCTGAGCGATACCAGAGCGAGACCAGAGCAAGACCTTAGCGAGACCAGAGCGAGAAACAAGCGAGACCCATGCGAGACCTGAGCTATACCAGAGTGAGACCTGAGCTATACCAGAGTGAGACCTGAGCGATACCAGAGCGAGACCAGAGCGAGAACCAGGCGAGACCCGAGCGAGACTAGATTGAGAACCAAATGAGACCCAAAAGAGACCTAAAAGAGATCTAAGCGAGACCTGAACGATAACAGAGCGAGACTAGAATGAGAACCAAGCGAGACCCATGCGAGACCTGAGCGAGACTAGATTGATAACCAAATAAGACCCAAACGAGACCTAAGCGAGACCTGAACGATAACAGAGCGAGACTAGAGTGAGAACCAAGCGAGACCCATGCGAGACCTGAGCTATACCAGAGTGAGACCTGAGCGATACCAGAGCGAGACCAGAGCGAGAACCAGGCGAGACCCGAGCGAGACTAGATTGAGAAGCAAATGAGACCCAAAAGAGACCTAAGCGAGACCTAAGCCAGACCAGAGCGAGACCTGAGCGATACCAGAGCGAGAACCAGGCGAGACCTGAGCGAGACTAGATTGAGAACCAAATAAGACCCGAAAGAGACCAAAGCGAGACCTAAGCCAGACCAGAGCGAGACCTGAGCGAGACGTGAGTGAGAGCAGATCCAGACCAGAGCAAGACCTTAGCCAGACCATGGTGAGACCAGAGTGAGACCTGAGCGAGACCAGAGCGATACCAGAGCGAGACCAGAGCGAGACCAGAGCGAGAACCAGGCGAGACCTGAGCGAGACTAGATTGAGAACAAAATAAGACCCAAAAGAGACCTAAGCCAGACCAGAGCGAGACCTGAGCGAAACCAGAGCGAGAACCAGGTGAGACCTGAGCGAGACTAGATTGAGAACCAAATAAGACCCAAAAGAGACCAAAGCGAGACCTAAGCCAGACCAGAGCGAGACCTGAGCGAGACGTGAGTGAGAGCAGATCCAGACCAGAGCAAGACCTTAGCCAGACCATGGTGAGACCAGAGTGAGACCTGAGCGATACCAGAGCGATACCAGAGCGAGACCAGAGCGAGACTAGATTGAGAACCAAATAAGACCCAAAAGAGACCTAAGCGAGACCTAAGCCAGACCAGAGCGAGACCTGAGCTATATCAGAGTGAGACCTGAGCGATACCAGAGTGAGACTTTAGCGAGACCAGAGCGCGAACCAAGCGAGACCCTAGCGAGACTAGATTGAGAACCAAACGAGACCTAAGCGAGACCTGAGCGATAAAAGAGCGAGACCAGAGCGAGAACCAGGCGAGACCTGAGCGAGACTAGATTGAGAACCAAATGAGACCCAAAAGAGACCTAAGCGAGACATAAGCCAGACCAGAGCGAGACCTGAGCGATACCAGAGCGAGACCTGAGCGAAACATGAGTGAGACCAGATCCAGAATGAGAAAAAACTGAGACCAGAGCGAGACCCATGCGAGACTAGATTGAGAACCAAACGAGACCTAAGCTACACCTAAGCGAGACCAGAGCGAGACCTGAGCGAGACCAGAGCGAGACCAGAGCAAGACCAGAGCAAGATCTGAAGGAGACCAGAGCGAGACTTGAGCGAGACCTGAGAGAGACCAGAGCGACACCAGGGCGAGACCAGAGTAAGACCTGAGCGAGACCTGTGATAGACCAGGGCAACACCAGAGCGAGATCTGACCGAGACCTGAGAGAAGACAGGGCGAGACATGAGCGAGACCAGAGTGAGACCTGAGCGAGACTTGAGATAGACCAGGGCAACACCAGACCGAGACCTGAGCGAAACCAGAGCGTGACCAGAGCGAGACCTGAGCGAGACCTAAGAGAAGCCAGGGCGAGACCTGAGAGAAACCAAGGCGAGACCATATAGGGACCAGAGCAAGACCTGAGCGAGACCAGAGCGAGACCTGAGCGATACCAGAGCGAGACCTGAGCGAGACCAGAGCGAGAACCAAGCGAGACCCATGCGAGACCAGAGTGAGAAAAAACTGAGACCAGAGCGAGACTTGAGAGAGAAGTGAGCAAGACCAGAGCGAAGCCTAAGCGAAACCTTAGAGAGACAAGAGAGAGAACAGGGCGAGACCAGAGCGATACCTGAGCGAAATCAAATTCAGACCTGAGCCAGACGTGAGAGACCTGAGCGAGACCTTATAAGACCTGAGCGAGACCAGAGAGAGAACCAAGCGAGACCCATGCGAGACTTGAGCGAGACTAGATTGAGAACCAAATGAGACCCAACAGAGACCTAAGCGAGACCAGAGCGAGACCTGAGCGATACCAGAGCGAGATCAGAGCTAGAACCAAGCGAGACCCATGCGAGACCTGAGCGAGACTAGATTGAGAACCAAACGAGGCCCAAAAGAGACAGACCTAAGCGAGACCAGAGCGAGACCTGAGCGATACCAGAGCGAGAACCAAGCGAGACCCATGCGAGACCTGAGCGAGACTAGATTGAGAACCAAACGAGGCCCAAAAGAGACAGACCTAAGCGAGACCAGAGCGAGACCTGAGCGATACCAGAGCGAGATCAGAGCGAGAACCAAGCGAGACCCATGCGAGACCCATGCGAGACCTGAGCGATACTAGATTGAGAACAAAACGAGGCCCAAAAGAGACAGACCTAAGCGAGACCAGAGCGAGACCTGAGCGATACCAGAGCGAGATCAGAGTTAGAACCAAGCGAGACCCATGCGAGACCTGAGCGAGACTAGATTGAGAACCAAACGAGGCCCAAAAGAGACAGACCTAAGCGAGACCAGAGCGAGACCAGAGCGAGACCAGAGCGAGACCAGAGCGAGAACCAGGCGAGACCTGAGCGAGACTAGATTGAGAACCAAATGAGACCCAAAAGAGACCTAAGCGAGAACTTAGCCAGACCAGAGCGAGACCCGAGCGAGACCCGAGCGATACCAGAGCGATACCTGAGCGAGACGTGAGTGAGACCAGATCCAGAGCAAGACCTTAGCGAGACCATGGTGAGACCAGAGTGAGACCTAAGCGATACCAGAGCGAGAACCAGACGAGACCTGAGCGAGACTAGATTGAGAACCAAATGAGACCCAAAAGAGACCTAAGCGAGACCTAAGCCAGACCAGAGCGAGACCCGAGCGAGACCTGAGCGATACCAGAGCGAGACCTGAGCGAGACGTGAGTGACACCAGATCCAGACCAGATCAAGACCTTAGCAAGACCATGGTGAGACCACAGTGAGACCTGAGCGATACCAGAGCGAGAACCAGGCGAGACCTGAGCGAGACTAGATTGAGAACCAAAAGAGACCTAAGCGAGACCTAAGCCAGACCAGAGCGATAACAGAGCGAGACTAGAGTGAGAACCAAGCGAGACCCATGCGAGACCTGAGCGAGACCTGAGCTATACCAGAGTGAGACCTGAGCGAGAACCAGGCGAGACCAGAGCGAGAACCAGGCGAGACCTGAGCGAGACTAGATTGAGAACCAAATGAGACCCAAAAGAGAACTAAGCGAGACCTAACCCAGACCAGAGCGAGACCTGAGCGATACCAGAGCGAGAACCAGGCGAGAACCAAGCGAGACCTGAGCGAGACCAGAGCGCGAACCAAGCGAGACCTGAGCGAGACTAGATTAAGAACCAAACGAGACCCAAAAGAGAACTAAGCGAGACCAGAGCGAGACCTTAGCGCGACCAGAGCGAGAACCAAGCGAGACCCATGCGAGACCTGAGCGAGACCAGATTGAGAACCAAACGAGACCCAAAAGAGACCCAAGCGAGACCAGAGCGAGAACCAAGGGAGACCCATGCGAGACCAGATTGAGAACCAAACGAGACCCAAAAGAGACCCAAGCGATACCAGAGCGAGACCAGAGCGAGAACCAAGCGAGACCTGAGCGAGACCAGAGCGCGAACCAAGCGAGACTAGATTGAGAACCAAATGAGACCCAAAAGAGACCTAAGCGAGACATAAGCCAGACCAGAGCGAGACCAGAGCGAGACCAGAGCAAGATCTGAAGGAGACCAGAGCGAGACTTGAGCGAGACCTGAGCGATACCAGAGCGAGACCTTAGCGAGACCAGAGCGAGAACCAAGCGAGACCTGAGCGAGACCAGAGCGCGAACCAAGCGAGACCTGAGCGAGACTAGATTAAGAACCAAACGAGACCCAAAAGAGAACTAAGCGAGACCAGAGCGAGACCAGAGCGAGAACCAAGCTTGACCTGAGCGAGACCAGAGCGCGAACCAAGCGAGACCTGAGCGAGACTAGATTAAGAACCAAACGAGACCCAAAAGAGAACTAAGCGAGACCAGAGCGAGACCTTAGCGAGACCAGAGCGAGAACCAAGCGAGACCCATGCGAGACCTGAGCGAGACCAGATTGAGAACCAAACGAGACCCAAAAGAGACCCAAGCGAGACCAGAGCGAGAACCAAGGGAGACCCATGCGAGACCAGATTGAGAACCAAACGAGACCCAAAAGAGACCCAAGCGATACCAGAGCGAGAACCAAGCGAGACCTGAGCGAGACCAGAGCGCGAACCAAGCGAGACCCATGCGAGAACCATGCGAGACCCAAGCGAGACCTGATCGAGACCAGATTGAGAACCAAACGAGACCTAAGCGACACCTAAGCGAGACCAGAGCGAGACCTGAGCGAGACCAGAGCGAGACCTGAGCGAGACCAGAGCGAGACCAGAGCAAGATCTGAAAGAGACCAGAGCGAGACTTGAGCGAGACCTGAGCGATACCAGAGCGAGACCTTAGCGAGACCAGAGCGAGAACCAAGCGAGACCCATGCGAGACCTGAGCGAGACCAGAGCGAGAACCAAGCGAGACCCATGCGAGACCTGAGCGAGACCAGATTGAGAACCAAACGAGACCCAAAAGAGACCCAAGCGAGACCAGAACGAGAACCAAGCGAGACCCATGCGAGACCTGAGCGAGACCAGATTGAGAACCAAACGAGACCCAAAAGAGAACTAAGCGAGACCAGAGCGAGACCTTAGCGAGACCAGAGCGAGAACCAAGCGAGACCCATGCGAGACCTGAGCGAGACCAGATTGAGAACCAAACGAGACCCAAAAGAGACCCAAGCGAGACCAGAGCGAGAACCAAGCGAGACCCATGCGAGACCAGATTGAGAACCAAACGAGACCCAAAAGAGACCCAAGCGATACCAGAGCGAGACCTTAGCGAGACCAGAGCGAGAACCAAGCGAGACCAGAGCGCGAACCAAGCGAGACTAGAGTGAGAACCAAATGAGACCCAAAAGAGACCTAAGCGAGACCACAGCGAGACCTGAGCGATACCAGAGCGAGACCTGAGCGAAACGTGAGTGAGACCAGATCCAGAATGAGAACAAACTGAGCCCAGAGCGAGACACATGCGAGACTAGATTGAGAACCAAACGAGACCTAAGCGACACCTAAGCGAGACCAGAGCGAGACCTGAGCGAGACCAGAGCGAGACCAGAGCAAGATCTGAAGGAGACCAGAGCGAGACTTGAGCGAGACCTGAGCGATACCAGAGCGAGACCTTAGCGAGACCAGAGCGAGAACCAAGCGAGACCTGAGCGAGACCAGAGCGCGAACCAAGCGAGACCTGAGCGAGACTAGATTAAGAACCAAACGAGACCCAAAAGAGAACTAAGCGAGACCAGAGCGAGACCAGAGCGAGAACCAAGCGAGACCCATGCGAGACCTGAGCGAGACCAGAGCGAGAACCAAACGAGACCCAAAAGAGACCCAAGCGAGACCAGAACGAGAACCAAGCGAGACCCATGCGAGACCTGAGCGAGACCAGATTGAGAACCAAACGAGACCCAAAAGAGAACTAAGCGAGACCAGAGCGAGACCTTAGCGAGACCTGAGCGAGAACCAAGCGAGACCCATGCGAGACCTGAGCGAGACCAGATTGAGAACCAAACGAGACCCAAAAGAGACCCAAGCGAGACCAGAGCGAGAACCAAGCGAGACCTGAGCGAGACTAGATTAAGAACCAAACGAGACCCAAAAGAGAACTAAGCGAGACCAGAGCGAGAACCAAGCGAGACCCATGCGAGACCTGAGCGAGACCAGAGCGAGTACCAAGCGAGACCCATGCGAGACCTGAGCGAGACCAGATTGAGAACCAAACGAGACCCAAAAGAGACCCAAGCGAGACCAGAGCGAGAACCAAGCGAGACCCATGCGAGACCTGCGCGAGACCAGATTGAGAACCAAACGAGACCCAAAAGAGACCCAAGCGAGACCAGAGCGAGAACCAAGCGAGACCCATGCGAGACCTGAGCGAGACTAGATTAAGAAGCAAACGAGACCCAAAAGAGAACTTAGCGAGACCAGAGCGAGACCTTAGCGAGACCAGAGCGAGACCAGAGCGAGACCTGAGCGAGACCAGAGCGAGAACCAAGCGAGACCCATGCGAGACCTGAACGGGACTAGATTAAGAACCAAACGAGACCCAAAAGAGAACTAAGCGAGATCAGAGCGAGACCACAGCGAGATCTGAGCGATACCAGAGCGAGACCTGAGCGAAACGTGAGTGAGACCAGATCCAGAATGAGAACAAACTGAGACCAGAGCGAGACACATGCGAGACTAGATTGAGAACCAAACGAGACCTAAGCGACACCTAAGCGAGACCAGAGCGAGACCAGAGCAAGATCTGAAGGAGACCAGAGCGAGACTTGAGCTAGACTTGAGCGAGACCTGAGAGAGACCTGAGAGAGACCAGAGCGACACCAGGGCGAGACCAGAGTAAGACCTGAGCGAGACCTGTGATAGACCAGGGCAACACCAGAGCGAGATCTGACCGAGACCAGAGCGTGACCAGAGCGAGACCTGAGAGAAGACAGGGCGAGACCTGAGCGAGACCAGAGTGAGAACCAAGCGAGGCCCTTGGTTCTCGCTCTGGTCTCGCTCAGGTCTCTCTCTGTTCTCGCTTAGTTCTCTTTTGGGTCTCGTTTGGTTCTTAATCTAGTCTCGCTCAGGTCTCGCATGGGTCTCGCTTGGTTCTCGCTCTGGTCTAGCTTGGGTTTCGCATGGGTCTCGATTGGTTCTCGCTCTGGTCTCGCTCAGGTCTCGCATGGGTCTCGCTTGGTTCTCGCTCTGGTCTCGCTTGGGTCTCTTTTTGGTCGCGTTTGGTTTTCAATCTGGTCTCGCTCAGATCTCGCATGGGTCTCGCTTGGTTCTCGCTCTGGTCTCGCTAAGGTCTCGCTCTGGTCTCGCTAAGGTCTCGCTCTGGTCTCGCTTAGTTCTCTTTTGGGTCTCGTTTGGTTCTTAATCTAGTCTCGCTTGGGTCTCTTTTGGGTCTCGTTTGGTTCTCAATCTGGTCTCGCTCAGATCTCGAATGGGTCTCGCTTGGTTCTCGCTCTGGTCTCGCTCTGGTCTCGCTTAGTTCTCTTTTGGGTCTCGTTTGGTTCTTAATCTAGTCTCGCTCAGGTCTCGCATGGGTCTCGCTTGGTTCTCGCTCTGGTCTCGCTAAGGTCTCGCTCTGGTCTCGCTTAGTTCTCTTTTGGGTCTCGTTTGGTTCTTAATCTAGTCTCGCATGGGTCTCGTTTGGTTCTCAATCTGGTCTCGCTCAGATCTCGCATGGGTCTCTCTTGGTTCTCGCTCTGGTCTCGCTAAGGTCTCGCTCTGGTCTCGCTCTGGTCTCGCTTGGGTCTCTTTTGGGTCTCGTTTGGTTCTCAATCTGGTCTCGCTCAGGTCTCGCTTGGGTCTCGCTTGGTTCTCGCATGGGTCTCGCTTGGTTCTCGCTCTGGTCTCGCTTGGGTCTCTTTTGGGTCTCGTTTGGTTCTCAATCTGGTCTCGCTCAGGTCTCGCTTGGGTCTCGCTTGGTTCTCGCTCTGGTCTCGCTAAGGTCTCGCTCTGGTCTCGCTTAGTTCTCTTTTGGGTCTCGTTTGGTTCTCAATCTGGTCTCGCTCAGGTCTCGCATGGGTCTCGCTTGGTTCTCGCTCTGGTCTCTTTTGGGTCTCGTTTGGTTCTCAATCTGGTCTCGCTCAGGTCTCGCTTGGGTCTCGCTTGGTTCTCGCTCTGGTCTCGCTAAGGTCTCGCTTAGTTCTCGTTTGGGTCTCGTTTGGTTCTCAATCTGGTCTCGCTCAGGTCTCGCTCTGGTCTCGCTTAGTTCTCTTTTGGGTCTCGTTTGGTTCTCAATCTGGTCTCGCTCAGGTCTCGCATGGGTCTCGCTTGGTTCTCGCTCTGGTCTCGCTAAGGTCTCGCTCTGGTCTCGCTTAGTTCTCTTTTGGGTCTCGTTTGGTTCTCAATCTGGTCTCGCTCAGGTCTCGCATGGGTCTCGCTTGGTTCTCGCTCTGGTCTCTTTTGGGTCTCGTTTGGTTCTCAATCTGGTCTCGCTCAGGTCTCGCTTGGGTCTCGCTTGGTTCTCGCTCTGGTCTCGCTAAGGTCTCGCTTAGTTCTCTTTTGGGTCTCGTTTGGTTCTCAATCTGGTCTCGCTCAGGTCTCGCTCTGGTCTCGCTTAGTTCTCTTTTGGGTCTCGTTTGGTTCTCAATCTGGTCTCGCTCAGGTCTCGCATGGGTCTCGCTTGGTTCTCGCTCTGGTCTCGCTTGGGTCTCTTTTGGGTCTCGTTTGGTTCTCAATCTGGTCTCGCTCAGGTCTCGCATGGGTCTCACTTGGTTCTCGCTCTGGTCTCGCTCAGGTCTCTCTCTAGTCTCGCTTAGTTCTCTTTTGGGTCTCGTTTGGTTCTTAATCTTGTCTCGCTCAGGTCTCACATGGGTCTCGCTTGGTTCTCGCTCTGGTCTAGCTTGGGTTTCGTTTGGTTCCCAATCTGGTCTCGCTCAGGTCTCGCATGGGTCTCGCTTGGTTCTCGCTCTGGTCTCGCTAAGGTCTCGCTTGGGTCTCGCTTGGTTCTCGCATGGGTCTCGCTTGGTTCTCGCTCTGGTCTCGCTTGGGTCTCTTTTGGGTCTCGTTTGGTTCTCAATCTGGTCTCGCTCAGGTCTCGCTTGGGTCTCGCTTGGTTCTCGCTCTGGTCTCGCTAACGTCTCGCTCTGGTCTCGCTTAGTTCTCTTTTGGGTCTCGTTTGGTTCTCAATCTGGTCTCGCTCAGGTCTCGCATGGGTCTCGCTTGGTTCTCGCTCTGGTCTCTTTTGGGTCTCGTTTGGTTCTCAATCTGGTCTCGCTCTGGTCTCGCTCAGGTCTCGCTTGGGTCTCGCTTGGTTCTCGCTCTGGTCTCGCTAAGGTCTCGCTTAGTTCTCTTTTGGGTCTCGTTTGGTTCTCAATCTGGTCTCGCTCAGGTCTCGCTCTGGTCTCGCTTAGTTCTCTTTTGGGTCTCGTTTGGTTCTCAATCTGGTCTCGCTCAGGTCTCGCATGGGTCTCGCTTGGTTCTCGCTCTGGTCTCGCTAAGGTCTCGCTCTGGTCTCGCTTAGTTCTCTTTTGGGTCTCGTTTGGTTCTCAATCTGGTCTCGCTCAGGTCTCGCATGGGTCTCGCTTGGTTCTCGCTCTGGTCTCGCTCAGGTCTCGCTCTGGTCTCGCTTAGTTCTCTTTTGGGTCTCGTTTGGTTCTCAATCTGGTCTCGCTCAGGTCTCGCATGGGTCTCGCTTGGTTCTCGCTCTGGTCTCGCTAAGGTCTCGCTCTGGTCTCGCTAAGGTTTCGCTCTGGTCTCGCTTAGTTCTCTTTTGGGTCTCGTTTGGTTCTTAATTTAGTCTCGCTCATATCTCGCATGGGTCTCGCTTGGTTCTCGCTAAGGTCTCGCTCTGGTCTCGCTTAGTTCTCTTTTGGGTCTCGTTTGCTTCTTAATCTAGTCTCTCTCAGGTCTCGCATGGGTCTCGCTTGGTTCTCGCTCTGGTCTCGCTTGGGTCTCGTTTGGTTCTCAATCTGGTCTCGCTCAGGTCTCGCATGGGTCTCGCTTGGTTCTCGCTCTGTTCTCGCTCAGGTCTCGCATGGGTCTCGCTTGGTTCTCATTCTGGTCTCGCTTGGGTCTCTTTTAGGTCTCGTTTGGTTCTCAATCTGGTCTCGCTTGGTTCTCGCTTGGGTCTCTTTTGGGTCTCGTTTGGTTCTCAATCTGGTCTCGCTCAGGTCTCGCAAGGGTCTCACTTGGTTCTCGCTCTGGTCTCGCTAAGGTCTCGCTTTGGTCTCGCTTAGTTCTCTTTTGGGTCTCGTTTGGTTCTTAATCTAGTCTCGCTCAGGTCTCGCATGGGTCTCGCATGGTTCTCGCTCTGGTCTCGCTTGGGTCTTTTGGGTCTCGTTTGGTTCTCAATCTGGTCTCGCTCAGATCTCGCATGGGTCTCGCTTGGTTCTCGCTCAGGTCTCGCATGGGTCTCGCTTGGTTCTCGCTCTGGTCTCGCTAAGGTCTCGCTCTGGTCTCGCTAAGGTCTCGCTCTGGTCTCGCTTAGTTCTCTTTTGGGTCTCGTTTGGTTCTTAATCTAGTCTCGCTCAGGTCTCGCATGGGTCTCGCTTGGGTCTCTTTTGGGTCTCGTTTGGTTCTCGTTTGGTTCTCAATCTGGTCTCGCTCAGATCTCGCATGGGTCTCGCTTGGTTCTCGCTCTGGTCTCGCTAAGGTCTCGCTCTGGTCTCGCTAAGGTCTCGCTCTGGTCTCGCTTAGTTCTCTTTTGGGTCTCGTTTGGTTCTTAATCTAGTCTCGCTCAGGTCTCGCATGGGTCTCGCTTGGTTCTCGCTCTGGTCTCGCTTGGGTCTCTTTTGGGTCTCTTTTGGGTCTCGTTTGGTTCTCAATCTGGTCTCGATCAGGTCTCGCTTGGGTCTCGCATGGTTCTCGCATGGGTCTCGTTTGGTTCTCGCTCTGGTCTCGCTTGGGTCTCTTTTGGGTCTCGTTTGGTTCTCAATCTGGTCTCGCTCAGGTCTCGCTTGGGTCTCGCTTGGTTCTCGCTCTGGTCTCGCTACGTCTCGCTCTGGTCTCGCTTAGTTCTCTTTTGGGTCTCGTTTGGTTCTCAATCTGGTCTCGCTCAGGTCTCGCATGGGTCTGGCTTGGTTCTCGCTTGGTTCTTGCTCTGGTCTCGCTCTGGTCTCGCTAAGGTCTCGCTTAGTTCTCTTTTGGGTCTCGTTTGGTTCTTAATCTAGTCTCGCTCAGGTCTCGCATGGGTCTCGCTTGGGTCTCGTTTGGTTCTCAATCTGGTCTCGCTCAGATCTCGCATGGGTCTCGCTTGGTTCTCGCTCTGGTCTCGCTAAGGTCTCGCTCTGGTCTCGCTAAGGTCTCGCTCTGGTCTCGCTTAGTTCTCTTTTGGGTCTCGTTTGGTTCTTAATCTAGTCTCGCTCAGGTCTCGCATGGGTCTCGCTTGGTTCTCGCTCTGGTCTCGCTTGGGTCTCTTTTGGGTCTCTTTTGGGTCTCGTTTGGTTCTCAATCTGGTCTCGATCAGGTCTCGCTTGGGTCTCGCTTGGTTCTCGCATGGGTCTCGCTTGGTTCTCGCTCTGGTCTCGCTTGGGTCTCGTTTGGTTCTCAATCTGGTCTCGCTCATGTCTCGCTTGGGTCTCGCTTGGTTCTCGCTCTGGTCTCGCTAACGTCTCGCTCTGGTCTCGCTTAGTTCTCTTTTGGGTCTCGTTTGGTTCTCAATCTGGTCTCGCTCAGGTCTCGCAAGGGTCTCGCTTGGTTCTCGCTCTGGTCTCGCTTGGGTCTCTTTTGGGTCTCGTTTGGTTCTCAATCTGGTCTCGCTCAGGTCTCGCACTGGTCTCGCTTAGTTCTCTTTTGGGTCTCGTTTGGTTCTTAATCTAGTCTCGCTCAGGTCTCACATGGGTCTCGCTTGGTTCTCGCTCTGGTCTAGCTTGGGTTTCGTTTGGTTCTCAATCTGGTCTCGCTCAGGTCTCGCATGGGTCTCGTTTGGTTCTCGCTCTGGTCTCGCTTGGGTCTCTTTTGGGTCTCGTTTGGTTCTCAGTCTGGTCTAGCTCAGATCTCGCATGGGTCTCGCTTGGTTCTCGCTCTGGTCTCGCTAAGGTCTCGCTCTGGTCTCGCTAAGAACTCGCTCTGGTCTCGCTTAGTTCTCTTTTGGGTCTCGTTTGGTTCTCAATCTGGTCTCGCTCAGGTCTCGCATGGGTCTCGCTTGGTTCTCGCTCTGTTCTCGCTCAGGTCTCGCTCAGGTCTCGCATGGGTCTCGCTTGGTTCTCGCTCTGGTCTCGCTTAGTTCTCTTTTGGGTCTCGTTTGGTTCTTGATCTAGTCTCGCTCAGGTCTCGCATGGGTCTCGCTTGGTTCTCGCTCTGGTCTCGCTTGGGTCTCTTTTGGGTCTCGTTTGGTTCTCAATCTGGTCTCGCTCAGGTCTCGCATGGGTCTCGCTTGGTTCTCGCTCTGGTCTCGCTTGGGTCTCTTTTGGGTCTCGTTTGGTTCTCAATCTGGTCTCGCTCAGATCTCGCATGGGTCTCGCTTGGTTCTCGCTCTGGTCTCGCTAAGGTCTCGCTCTGGTCTCGCTTAGTTCTCTGTTGGGTCTCGTTTGGTTCTTAATCTAGTCTCGCTCAGGTCTCGCATGGGTCTCGCATGGGTCTCGCTTGGGTCTCTTTTGGGTCTCGTTTGGTTCTCAATCTGGTCTCGCTCAGATCTCGCATGGGTCTCGCTTGGTTCTCGCTCTGGTCTCGCTAAGGTCTCGCTAAGGTCTCGCTCTGGTCTCGCTTAGTTCTCTGTTGGGTCTCGTTTGGTTCTTAATCTAGTCTCGCTCAGGTCTCGCATGGGTCTCGCTTGGGTCTCTTTTGGGTCTCGTTTGGTTCTCAATCTGGTCTCGCTCTGGTCTCGCTAACGTCTCGCTCTGGTCTCGCTCAGGTCTCGCATGGGTCTCGCTTGGTTCTCGCTTGGTTCTCGCTCTGGTCTCGCTTGGGTCTCTTTTGGGTCTCGTTTGGTTCTCAATCTGGTCTCGCTCAGGTCTCGCAAGGGTCTCGCTTGGTTCTCGCTCTGGTCTCGCTTGGGTCTCTTTTGGGTCTCGTTTGGTTCTCAATCTGGTCTCGCTCAGGTCTCGCACTGGTCTCACTTGGTTCTCGCTCTGGTCTCGCTCAGGTCTCTCTCTGGTCTCGCTTAGTTCTCTTTTGGGTCTCGTTTGGTTCTGAATCTAGTCTCGCTCAGGTCTCACATGGGTCTCGCTTGGTTCTCGCTCTGGTCTAGCTTGGGTTTCGTTTGGTTCTCAATCTGGTCTCGCTCAGGTCTCGCATGGGTCTCGCTTGGTTCTCGCTCTGGTCTCGCTTGGGTCTCTTTTGGGTCTCGGTTGGTTCTCAATCTGGTCTCGCTCAGGTCTCGCATGGGTCTCACTTGGTTCTCGCTCTGGTCTCGCTCAGGTCTCTCTGGTCTCGCTTAGTTCTCTTTTGGGTCTCGTTTGGTTCTTAATCTAGTCTCGCTCAGGTCTCACATGGGTCTCGCTTGGTTCTCGCTCTGGTCTAGCTTGGGTTTCGTTTGGTTCCCAATCTGGTCTCACTCAGGTCTCGCATGGGTCTCGCTTGGTTCTCGCTCTGGTCTCGCTTGGGTCTCTTTTGGGTCTCGTTTGGTTCTCAATCTGGTCTCGCTCAGGTCTCGCATGGGTCTCGCTTGGTTCTCGCTCTGGTCTCGCTTGGGTCTCTTTTGGGTCTCGTTTGGTTCTCAATCTGGTCTCGCTCAGGTCTCGCAAGGGTCTCACTTGGTTCTCGCTCTGGTCTCGCTAAGGTCTCGCTTAGTTCTCTTTTGGGTCTCGTTTGGTTCTTAATCTAGTCTCGCTCAGGTCTCGCATGGGTCTCGCATGGTTCTCGCTCTGGTCTCGCTTGGGTCTCTTTTGGGTCCCGTTTGGTTCTCAATCTGGTCTCGCTCAGATCTCGCATGGGTCTCGCTTGGTTCTCGCTCTGGTCTCGCTAAGGTCTCGCTCTGGTCTCGCTAAGGTCTCGCTCTGGTCTCGCTTAGTTCTCTTTTGGGTCTCGTTTGGTTCTTAATTTAGTCTCGCTCATATCTCGCATGGGTTTCGCTTGGTTCTCGCTCTGGTCTCGCTTGGGTCTCTTTTGGGTCTCGTTTGGTTCTCAATCTGGTCTCGCTCAGGTCTCGCATGGGTCTCACTTGGTTCTCGCTCTGGTCTCGCTAAGGTCTCGCTCTGGTCTCGCTTAGTTCTCTTTTGGGTCTCGTTTGGTTCTTAATTTAGTCTCGCTCAGGTCTCGCATGGGTCTCACTTGGTTCTCGCTCTGGTCTCGCTCAGGTCTCTCTCTGGTCTCGCTTAGTTCTCTTTTGGGTCTCGTTTGGTTCTTAATCTAGTCTCGCTCAGGTCTCGCATGGGTCTCGCTTGGTTCTCGCTCTGGTCTAGCTTGGGTTTCGTTTGGTTCCCAATCTGGTCTCACTCAGGTCTCGCATGGGTCTCGCTTGGTTCTCGCTCTGGTCTCGCTTGGGTCTCTTTTGGGTCTCGTTTGGTTCTCAATCTGGTCTCGCATGGGTCTCGCTTGGTTCTCGTTCTGGTCTCGCTTGGGTCTCTTTTGGGTCTCGTTTGGTTCTCAATCTGGTCTCGCTCAGGTCTCGCATGGGTCTCACTTGGTTCTCGCTCTGGTCTCGCTCAGGTCTCTCTCTGGTCTCGCTTAGTTCTCTTTTGGGTCTCGTTTGGTTCTTAATCTAGTCTCGCTCAGGTCTCGCATGGGTCTCGCTTGGTTCTCGCTCTGGTCTAGCTTGGGTTTCGTTTGGTTCCCAATCTGGTCTCACTCAGGTCTCGCATGGGTCTCGCTTGGTTCTCGCTCTGGTCTCGCTCAGGTCTCGCTCTGGTCTCGCTTACTTCTCTTTTGGGTCTCGTTTGCTTCTTAATCTAGTCTCGCTCAGGTCTCGCATGGGTCTCGCTTGGTTCTCGCTCTGGTCTCGCTTGGGTCTCTTTTGGGTCTCGTTTGGTTCTCAATCTGGTCTCGCGCAGGTCTCGCATGGTTCTCGCTCTGGTCTCGCTTGGGTCTCTTTTGGGTCTCGTTTGGTTCTCAATCTGGTCTCGCTCAGGTCTCGCATGGGTCTCGCTTGGTTCTCGCTCTGGTCTCGCTTAGTTCTCTTTTGGGTCTCGTTTGGTTCTCAATCTGGTCTCGCTCAGGTCTCGCATGGGTCTCGCTTGGTTCTCGTTCTGGTCTCGCTTGGGTCTCTTTTGGGTCTCGTTTGGTTCTCAATCTGGTCTCGCTCAGGTCTCGCATGGGTCTCGCTTGGTTCTCGCTCAGGTCTCGCATGGGTCTCGCATGGGTCTCGCTTGGTTCTCGCTCTGGTCTCGCTTAGTTCTCTTTTGGGTCTCGTTTGGTTCTCAATCTGGTCTCGCTCAGGTTTCGCATGGGTCTCGATTGGTTCTCGCTCTGGTCTCGCTCAGGTCTCGCATGGGTCTCGCTTGGTTCTCTTTTGGGTCTCGTTTGGTTCTCAATCTGGTCTCGCTCAGGTCTCGCATGGGTCTCGCTTGGTTCTCGCTCTGGTCTCGCTTGGGTCTCTTTTGGGTCGCGTTTGGTTCTCAATCTGGTCTCGCTCAGATCTCGCATGGGTCTCGCTTGGTTCTCGCTCTGGTCTCGCTAAGGTCTCGCTCTGGTCTCGCTAAGGTCTCGCTCTGGTCTCGCTTAGTTCTCTTTTGGGTCTCGTTTGGTTCTTAATCTAGTCTCGCTTGGGTCTCTTTTGGGTCTCGTTTGGTTCTCAATCTGGTCTCGCTCAGATCTCGCATGGGTCTCGCTTGGTTCTCGCTCTGGTCTCGCTCTGGTCTCGCTTAGTTCTCTTTTGGGTCTCGTTTGGTTCTTAATCTAGTCTCGCTCAGGTCTCTTTTGGGTCTCGCTTGGTTCTCGCTCTGGTCTCGCTAAGGTCTCGCTCTGGTCTCGCTTAGTTCTCTTTTGGGTCTCGTTTGGTTCTTAATCTAGTCTCGCATGGGTCTCGCTTGGGTCTCTTTTGGGTCTCGTTTGGTTCTCAATCTGGTCTCGCTCAGATCTCGCATGGGTCTCTCTTGGTTCTCGCTCTGGTCTCGCTTGGGTCTCTTTTGGGTCTCGTTTGGTTCTCAATCTGGTCTCGCTCAGGTCTCGCTTGGGTCTCGCTTGGTTCTCGCATGGGTCTCGCTTGGTTCTCGCTCTGGTCTCGCTTGGTTCTCGCTCTGGTCTCGCTAAGGTCTCGCTAAGGTCTCGCTCTGGTCTCGCTTAGTTCTCTTTTGGGTCTCGTTTGGTTCTCAATCTGGTCTCGCTCAGGTCTCGCATGGGTCTCGCTTGGTTCTCGCTCTGGTCTCTTTTGGGTCTCGCTTGGGTCTCGCTTGGTTCTCGCTCTGGTCTCGCTAAGGTCTCGCTTAGTTCTCTTTTGGGTCTCGTTTGGTTCTCAATCTGGTCTCGCTCAGGTCTCGCTCAGATCTCGCTCAGGTCTCGCTCTGGTCTCGCTAAGGTCAAGCTCTGGTCTCGCTTAGTTCTCTTTTGGGTCTCGTTTGGTTCTCAATCTGGTCTCGCTCAGGTCTCACATGGGTCTCGCTTGGTTCTCGCTCTGGTCTAGCTTGGGTTTCGTTTGGTTCTCAATCTGGTCTCGCTCAGGTCTCGCATGGGTCTCGCTTGGTTCTCGCTCTGGTCTCGCTTGGGTCTCTTTTGGGTCTCGTTTGGTTCTCAATCTGGTCTCGCTCAGGTCTCGCATGGGTCTCACTTGGTTCTCGCTCTGGTCTCGCTCAGGTCTCTCTCTGGTCTCGCTTAGTTCTCTTTTGGGTCTCGTTTGGTTCTTAATCTAGTCTCGCTCAGGTCTCACATGGGTCTCGCTTGGTTCTCGCTCTGGTCTGGCTTGGGTTTCGTTTGGTTCCCAATCTGGTCTCGCTCAGGTCTCGCATGGGTCTCGCTTGGTTCTCGCTCTGGTCTCGCTTGGGTCTCTTTTGGGTCTCGTTTGGTTCTCAATCTGGTCTCGCTCAGGTCTCACAAGGGTCTCACTTGGATCTCGCTCTGGTCTCGCTAAGGTGTCGCTTTGGTCTCGCTTAGTTCTCTTTTGGGTCTCGTTTGGTTCTTAATCTAGTCTCGCTCAGGTCTCGCATGGGTCTCGCATGGTTCTCGCTCTGGTCTCGCTTGGGTCTCGTTTGGTTCTCAATCTGGTCTCGCTCAGATCTCGCATGGGTCTCGCTTGGTTCTCGCTTGGTTCTCGCTCTGGTCTCGCTAAGGTCTCGCTCTGGTCTCGCTAAGGTTTCGCTCTGGTCTCGCTTAGTTCTCTTTTGGGTCTCGTTTGGTTCTTAATTTAGTCTCGCTCATATCTCGCATGGGTCTCGCTTGGTTCTCGCTAAGGTCTCGCTCTGGTCTCGCTTAGTTCTCTTTTGGGTCTCGTTTGCTTCTTAATATAGTCTCTCTCAGGTCTCGCATGGGTCTCGCTTGGTTCTCGTTCTGGTCTCGCTTGGGTCTCGTTTGGTTCTCAATCTGGTCTCGCTCAGGTCTCGCATGGGTCTCGCTTGGTTCTCGTTCTGGTCTCGCTTGGGTGTCTTTTGGGTCTCGTTTGGTTCTCAATCTGGTCTCGCTCAGGTCTCGCATGGGCCTCGCTTGGTTCTCGCTCTGTTCTCGCTCAGGTCTCGCATGGGTCTCGCTTGGTTCTCGCTCTGGTCTCGCTTGGGTCTCTTTTAGGTCTCGTTTGGTTCTCAATCTGGTCTCGCTCAGGTCTCGCATGGGTCTCGCTTGGTTCTCAATCTGGTCTCGCTTGGGTCTCTTTTGGGTCTCGTTTGGTTCTCAATCTGGTCTCGCTCAGGTCTCGCAAGGGTCTCACTTGGTTCTCGCTCTGGTCTCGCTAAGGTCTCGCTTTGGTCTCGCTTAGTTCTCTTTTGGGTCTCGTTTGGTTCTTAATCTAGTCTCGCTCAGGTCTCGCATGGGTCTCGCATGGTTCTCGCTCTGGTCTCGCTTGGGTCTCGTTTGGTTCTCAATCTGGTCTCGCTCAGATCTCGCATGGGTCTCGCTTGGTTCTCGCTCTGGTCTCGCTAAGGTCTCGCTCTGGTCTCGCTAAGGTTTCGCTCTGGTCTCGCTTAGTTCTCTTTTGGGTCTCGTTTGGTTCTTAATTTAGTCTCGCTCATATCTCGCATGGGTCTCGCTTGGTTCTCGCTAAGGTCTCGCTCTGGTCTCGCTTAGTTCTCTTTTGGGTCTCGTTTGCTTCTTAATCTAGTCTCTCTCAGGTCTCGCATGGGTCTCGCTTGGTTCTCGCTCTGGTCTCGCTTGGGTCTCGTTTGGTTCTCAATCTGGTCTCGCTCAGGTCTCGCATGGGTCTCGCTTGGTTCTCGTTCTGGTCTCGCTTGGGTCTCTTTTGGGTCTCGTTTGGTTCTCAATCTGGTCTCGCTCAGGTCTCGCATGGGTCTCGCTTGGTTCTCGCTCTGTTCTCGCTCAGGTCTCGCATGGGTCTCGCTTGGTTCTCGCTCTGGTCTCGCTTGGGTCTCTTTTGGGTCTTGTTTGGTTCTCAATCTGGTCTCGCTCAGATCTCGCATGGGTCTCGCTTGGTTCTCGCTCTGGTCTCGCTAAGGTCTCGCTCTGGTCTCGCTTAGTTCTCTTTTGGGTCTCGTTTGGTTCTTAATCTAGTCTCGCTCAGGTCTCACATGGGTCTCGCTTGGTTCTCGCTCTGATCTAGCTTGGGTTTCGTTTGGTTCCCAATCTGGTCTCACTCAGGTCTCGCATGGGTCTCGCTTGGTTCTCGCTCTGGTCTCGCTTGGGTCTCTTTTGGGTCTCTTTTGGGTCTCGTTTGGTTCTCAATCTGGTCTCGCTCAGGTCTCGCATGGGTCTCGCTTGGTTCTCGCTCTGGTCTCGCTTGGGTCTCTTTTGGGTCTCGTTTGGTTCTCAATCTGGTCTCGCTCAGGTCTCGCAAGGCTCTCACTTGGTTCTCGCTCTGGTCTCGCTAAGGTCTCGCTTTGGTCTCGCTTAGTTCTCTTTTGGGTCTCGTTTGGTTCTTAATCTAGTCTCGCTCAGGTCTCGCATGGGTCTCGCATGGTTCTCGCTCTGGTCTCGCTTGGGTCTCTTTTGGGTCTCGTTTGGTTCTCAATCTGGTCTCGCTCAGATGTCGCATGGGTCTCGCTTGGTTCTCGCTCTGGTCTCGCTTGGGTCTCTTTTGGTTCTCGTTTGGTTCTCAATCTGGTCTAGCTCAGGTCTCGCACTGGTCTCACTTGGTTCTCACTCTGGTCTCGCTCAGGTCTCTCTCTGGTCTCGCTTAGTTCTGTTTTGGGTCTCGTTTGGTTCTTAATCTAGTCTCGCTCAGGTCTCGCATGGGTCTCGCATGGTTCTCGCTCTGGTCTCGCTTGGGTCTCGTTTGGTTCTCAATCTGGTCTCGCTCAGGTCTCGCATGGGTCTCACTTGGTTCTCGCTCTGGTCTCGCTCAGGTCTCTCTCTGGTCTCGCTTAGTTCTGTTTTGGGTCTCGTTTGGTTCTTAATCTAGTCTCGCTCAGGTCTCACATGGGTCTCGCTTGGTTCTCGCTCTGGTCTAGCTTGGGTTTCGTTTGGTTCCCAATCTGGTCTCACTCAGGTCTCGCATGGGTCTCGCTTGGTTCGCGCTCTGGTCTCGCTTGGGTCTCTTTTGGGTCTCGTTTGGTTCTCAATCTGGTCTCGCTCAGGTCTCGCAAGGGTCTCGCTTGGTTCTCGCTCTGGTCTCGCTTGGGTCTCTTTTGGTTCTCGTTTGGTTCTCAATCTGGTCTAGCTCAGGTCTCGCACTGGTCTCACTTGGTTCTCGCTCTGGTCTCGCTAAGGTCTCGCTTTGGTCTCGCTTAGTTCTCTTTTGGGTCTCGTTTGGTTCTTAATCTAGTCTCGCTCAGGTCTCGCATGGGTCTCGCATGGTTCTCGCTCTGGTCTCGCTTGGGTCTCTTTTGGGTCTCGTTTGGTTCTCAGTCTGGTCTAGCTCAGATCTCGCATGGGTCTCGCTTGGTTCTCGCTCTGGTCTCGCTAAGGTCTCGCTCTGGTCTCGCTTAGTTCTCTTTTGGGTCTCGTTTGGTTCTTAATTTAGTCTCGCTCATATCTCGCATGGGTCTCGCTTGGTTCTCGCTCTGGTCTCGCTAAGGTCTCGCTCTGGTCTCGCTTAGTTCTCTTTTGGGTCTCGTTTGGTTCTTGATCTAGTCTCGCTCAGGTCTCGCATGGGTCTCGCTTGGTTCTCGCTCTGGTCTCGCTTGGGTCTCGTTTGGTTCTCAATCTGGTCTCGCTCAGGTCTCGCATGGGTCTCGCTTGGTTCTCGTTCTGGTCTCGCTTGGGTCTCTTTTGGGTCTCGTTTGGTTCTCAATCTGGTCTCGCTCAGGTCTCGCATGGGTCTCGCTTGGTTCTCGCTCTGTTCTCGCTCAGGTCTCGCATGGGTCTCGCTTGGTTCTCGCTCTGGTCTCGCTTAATTCTCTTTTGGGTCTCGTTTGGTTCTTGATCTAGTCTCGCTCAGGTCTCGCATGGGTCTCGCTTGGTTCTCGCTCTGGTCTCGCTTGGGTCTCTTTTGGGTCTCGTTTGGTTCTCAATCTGGTCTCGCTCAGGTCTCGCATGGGTCTCGCTTGGTTCTCGCTCTGGTCTCGCTTGGGTCTCTTTTGGGTCTCGTTTGGTTCTCAATCTGGTCTCGCTCAGGTCTCGCATGGGTCTCGCTTGGTTCTCGCTCTGGTCTCGCTTGGGTCTCTTTTGGGTCGCGTTTGGTTCTCAATCTGGTCTCGCTCAGATCTCGCATGGGTCTCGCTTGGTTCTCGCTCTGGTCTCGCTAAGGTCTCGCTCTGGTCTCGCTTAGTTCTCTTTTGGGTCTCGTTTGGTTCTTAATCTAGTCTCGCTCAGGTCTCGCATGGGTCTCGCTTGGGTCTCTTTTGGGTCTCGTTTGGTTCTCAATCTGGTCTCGCTCAGATCTCGCATGGGTCTCGCTTGGTTCTCGCTCTGGTCTCGCTAAGGTCTCGCTCTGGTCTCGCTAAGGTCTCGCTCTGGTCTCGCTTAGTTCTCTTTTGGGTCTCGTTTGGTTCTTAATCTAGTCTCGCTCAGGTCTCGCATGGGTCTCGCCTGGTTCTCGCTCTGGTCTCGCTTGGGTCTCTTTTGGGTCTCGTTTGGTTCTCAATCTGGTCTCGATCAGGTCTCGCTTGGTTCTCGCATGGGTCTCGCTTGGTTCTCGC
This sequence comes from Scaeva pyrastri, assembly GCA_905146935.1. NCBI lineage: Eukaryota > Metazoa > Arthropoda > Insecta > Diptera > Syrphidae > Scaeva > Scaeva pyrastri. The sequence continues at coordinate 40,037,152 of LR989927.1, read as the reverse complement.
TCTGGTCTCGCTTGGGTCTCTTTTGGGTCTCGTTTGGTTCTCAATCTGGTCTCGCTCAGGTCTCGCTTGGGTCTCGCTTGGTTCTCGCTTTGGTCTCGCTAACGTCTCGCTCTGGTCTCGCTTAGTTCTCTTTTGGGTCTCGTTTGGTTCTCAATCTGGTCTCGCTCAGGTCTCGCATGGGTCTCGCTTGGTTCTCGCTCTGGTCTCGCTTGGGTCTCTTTTGGGTCTCGTTTGGTTCTCAATCTGGTCTCGCTCAGGTCTCGCACTGGTCTCACTTGGTTCTCGCTCTGGTCTCGCTCAGGTCTCTCGCTGGTCTCGCTTAGTTCTCTTTTGGGTCTCGTTTGGTTCTTAATCTAGTCTCGCTCAGGTCTCACATGGGTCTCGCTTGGTTCTCGCTCTGGTCTAGCTTGGGTTTCGTTTGGTTCTCAATCTGGTCTCGCTCAGGTCTCGCATGGGTCTCGCTTGGTTCTCGCTCTGGTCTCTTTTGGGTCTCGGTTGGTTCTCAATCTGGTCTCGCTCAGGTCTCGCATGGGTCTCACTTGGTTCTCGCTCTGGTCTCGCTCAGGTCTCTCTCTGGTCTCGCTTAGTTCTCTTTTGGGTCTCGTTTGGTTCTTAATCTAGTCTCGCTCAGGTCTCACATGGGTCTCGCTTGGTTCTCGCTCTGGTCTAGCTTGGGTTTCGTTTGGTTCATAATCTGGTCTCGCTCAGGTCTCGCATGGGTCTCGCTTGGTTCTCGCTCTGGTCTCGCTTGGGTCTCTTTTGGGTCTCGTTTGGTTCTCAATCTGGTCTCGCTCAGGTCTCGCATGGGTCTCGCTTGGTTCTCGCTCTGGTCTCGCTTGGGTCTCTTTTGGGTCTCGTTTGGTTCTCAATCTGGTCTCGCTCAGGTCTCGCAAGGGTCTCACTTGGTTCTCGCTCTGGTCTCGCTAAGGTCTCGCTTTGGTCTCGCTTAGTTCTCTTTTGGGTCTCGTTTGGTTCTTAATCTAGTCTCGCTCAGGTCTCGCATGGGTCTCGCATGGTTCTCGCTCTGGTCTCGCTTGGGTCTCTTTTGGGTCTCGTTTGGTTCTCAATCTGGTCTCGCTCAGATCTCGCATGGGTCTCGCTTGGTTCTCGCTCTGGTCTCGCTAAGGTCTCGCTCTGGTCTCGCTAAGGTCTCGCTCTGGTCTCGCTTAGTTCTCTTTTGGGTCTCGTTTGGTTCTCAATCTGGTCTCGCTCAGATCTCGCATGGGTCTCGCTTGGTTCTCGCTCTGGTCTCGCTAAGGTCTCGCTCTGGTCTCGCTCTGGTCTCGCTTAGTTCTCTTTTGGGTCTCGTTTGCTTCTTAATCTAGTCTCGCTCAGGTCTCGCATGGGTCTCGCTTGGTTCTCGCTCTGGTCTCGCTTGGGTCTCGTTTGGTTCTCAATCTGGTCTCGCTCAGGTCTCGCATGGGTCTCGCTTGGTTCTCGTTCTGGTCTCGCTTGGGTCTCTTTTGGGTCTCGTTTGGTTCTCAATCTGGTCTCGCTCAGGTCTCGCATGGGTCTCGCTTGGTTCTCGCTCTGTTCTCGCTCAGGTCTCGCATGGGTCTCGCTTGGTTCTCGCTCTGGTCTCTTTTGGGTCTCGTTTGGTTCTTGATCTAGTCTCGCTCAGGTCCCGCATGGGTCTCGCTTGGTTCTCGCTCTGGTCTCGCTTGGGTCTCTTTTGGGTCTCGTTTGGTTCTCAATCTGGTCTCGCTCAGGTCTCGCATGGGTCTCGCTTGGTTCTCGCTCTGGTCTCGCTTGGGTCTCTTTTGGGTCTCGTTTGGTTCTCAATCTGGTCTCGCTCAGGTCTCGCATGGGTCTCACTTGGTTCTCGCTCTGGTCTCGCTCAGGTCTCTCTCTGGTCTCGCTTAGTTCTCTTTTGGGTCTCGTTTGGTTCTTAATCTAGTCTCGCTCAGGTCTCGCTGGGTTCTCGCTCTGGTCTAGCTTGGGTCTCGTTTGGTTCCCAATCTGGTCTCACTCAGGTCTCGCATGGGTCTCGCTTGGTTCTCGCTCTGGTCTGCTTGGGTCTCTTTTGGGTCTCGCTTGGTTCTCGCTCTGGTCTCGCTCAGGTCTCGCATGGGTCTCGCTTGGTTCTCGCTCTGGTCTCGCTTAGTTCTCTTTTGGGTCTCGTTTGGTTCTTGATCTAGTCTCGCTCAGGTCTCGCATTGGTCTCGCTTGGTTCTCGCTCTGGTCTCGCTCAGGTCTCGCATGGGTCTCGCTTGTTTCTCGCTCTGGTCTCGCTTGGGTCTTGTTTGGTTCTTAATCTAGTCTCGCTCAGGTCTCGCATGGGTCTCGCTTGGTTCTCGCTCTGGTCTCGCTTGGGTTTCTTTTGGGTCTCGTTTGGTTCTCAATCTGGTCTCGCTCAGGTCTCGCATGGGTCTCACTTGGTTCTCGCTCTGGTCTCGCTCAGGTCTCGCTCTGGTCTCGCTTAGTTCTCTTTTGGGTCTCGTTTGGTTCTTAATCTAGTCTCGCTCAGGTCTCGCATGGGTCTCGCTTTGGTTCCCAATCTGGTCTCACTCAGGTCTCGCATGGGTCTCGCTTGGTTCTCGCTCTGGTCTCGCTTGGGTCTCTTTTGGGTCTCGTTTGGTTCTCAATCTGGTCTCGCTCAGGTCTCGCATGGGTCTCGCTTGGTTCTCGCTCTGGTCTCGCTTGGGTCTCTTTTGGGTCTGGTTTGGTTTTCAATCTGGTCTCGCATGTGTCTCGCTTGGTTCTCGCTCTGGTCTCGCTTAGGTCTCTTTTGGGTCTAGTTTGGTTCTCAATCTGGTCTCGCTCAGGTCTCGCTTGGTTCTAGCTCTGGTCTCGCTCAGGTCTCGCTCTAGTCTTGGCCTTGTCTCACCATGGTCTTGGTCTAGTCTCGCGCAGGTCTCTCTTGCTCTGGTCTCGTTCAGGTCTCGCTCTGGTATCGCTAAGGTCTCGCTCTGGTATCGCTCAGGTCTCGCTCTGGTCTCGCTTAGGTCTCGTTTAGGTCTCTTTTGGGTCTCGTTTGGTTCTCAATCTGGTCTCGCTCAGGTTTCGCATGGGTCTCGATTGGTTCTCGCTCTGGTCTCGCTTAGTTCTCTTTTGGGTCTCGTTTGGTTCTCAATCTGGTCTCGCTCAGGTCTCGCATGGGTCTCGCTTGGTTCTCGCTCTGGTCTCGCTTGGGTCTCTTTTGGGTGGCGTTTGGTTCTCAATCTGGTCTCGCTCAGATCTCGCATGGGTCTCGCTTGGTTCTCACTCTGGTCTCGCTAAGGTGTCGCTCTGGTCTCGCTAAGGTCTCGCTCTGGTCTCGCTTAGTTCTCTTTTGGGTCTCGTTTGGTTCTTAATCTAGTCTCGCTCAGGTCTCGCATGGGTCTCGCTTGGGTCTCTTTTGGGTCTCGTTTGGTTCTCAATCTGGTCTCGCTCAGATCTCGCATGGGTCTCGCTTGGTTCTCGCTCTGGTCTCGCTAAGGTCTCGCTCTGGTCTCGCTTAGTTCTCTTTTGGGTCTCGTTTGGTTCTTAATCTAGTCTCGCTCAGGTCTCACATGGGTCTCGCTTGGTTCTCGCTCTGGTCTCTTTTGGGTCTCGTTTGGTTCTCAATCTGGTCTCGCTCAGGTCTCGCTTGGGTCTCGCTTGGTTCTCGCTCTGGTCTCGCTAAGTTCTCTTTTGGGTCTCGTTTGGTTCTTAATCTAGTCTCGCTCAGGTCTCGCAAGGGTCTCGCTTGGGTCTCTTTTGGGTCTCGTTTGGTTCTCAATCTGGTCTCGCTCAGATCTCGCATGGGTCTCGCTTGGTTCTCGCTAAGGTCTCGCTCTGGTCTCGCTAAGGTCTCGCTCTGGTCTCGCTTAGTTCTCTTTTGGGTCTCGTTTGGTTCTTAATCTAGTCTCGCTCTGGTCTCGCTTGGGTCTCTTTTGGGTCTCGTTTGGTTCTCAATCTGGTCTCGCTCAGGTCTCGCATGGGTCTCGCTTGGTTCTCGCTCTGGTCTCGCTAAGGTCTCGCTCTGGTCTCGCTTAGTTCTCTTTTGGGTCTCGTTTGGTTCTCAATCTGGTCTCGCTCAGGTCTCGCATGGGTCTCGCTTGGTTCTCGCTCTGGTCTCGCTTGGGTCTCTTTTGGGTCTCGTTTGGTTCTCAATCTGGTCTCGCTCAGGTCTCTTTCTGGTCTCGCTTAGTTCTCTTTTGGGTCTCGTTTGGTGCTTAATCTAGTCTCGATCAAGTCTCGCTTGGTTCTCGCTCTAGTCTCGCTTGGGTCTCTTTTTGGTCTCGTTTGGTTCTCAATCTGGTCTCGCTCAGGTCTCGCAAGGGTCTCACTTGGTTCTCGCTCTGGTCTCGCTAAGGTCTCGCTCTGGTCTCGCTTAGTTCTCTTTTGGGTCTCGTTTGCTTCTTAATCTAGTCTCGCTCAGGTCTCGCATGGGTCTCGCTCTGGTCTCGCTTGGGTCTCTTTTGGGTCTCGTTTGGTTCTCAATCTGGTCTCGCTCAGGTCTCGCATGGGTCTCGCTTGGTTCTCGCTCTGGTCTCGCTAAGGTCTCGCTCTGGTCTCGCTTAGTTCTCTTTTGGGTCTCGTTTGGTTCTCAATTTGGTCTCGCTCAGGTCTCGCATGGGTCTCGCTTGGTTCTCGCTCTGGTCTCGCTTGGGTCTCTTTTGGGTCTCGTTTGGTTCTCAATCTGGTCTCGCTCAGGTCTCGCATGGGTCTCGCTTGGTTCTCGCTCTGGTCTCGCTCAGGTCTCGCATGGGTCTCGCTTGGTTCTCGCTCTGGTCTCGCTTAGTTCTCGTTTGGTTCTTGATCTCGTCTCGCTCAGGTCTTGCATTGGTCTCGCTTGGTTCTCGCTCAGGTCTCGCTTGGGTCTCTTTTGGGTCTCGTTTGGTTCTCAATCTGGTCTCGCTTAGGTCTCGCATGGGTCTCGCTTGGTTCTCGCACTGGTCTCGCTTGGGTCTCTTTTGGGTCTCGTTTGGTTCTCAATCTGGTCTGGCTCAGGTCTCGCTCAGGTCTCGCTTAGGTCTCTTTTGGGTCTCGTTTGGTTCTCAATCTAGTCTCGCTCACGTCTCGCTTGGTTCTCAAACTGGTCTCATTCAGGTCTCGCTTTTTTCTCAATGTGGTCTCACTCAGCTCTCGCTCATATCTCGCACTGGTCTCGCTCTGGTCTCGCCCTAGTCTCGTTCTGGTCTCGGTTTAGTCTCGATTAAGTCTCGCTTAGGTTTCAATTTAGCCACGCTCTGATCCCGGTCCGTTCTCACTTTGGTCTCGCTAAGGTCTCACTCAGGTTTCGCTCAGGTCTCTCTAGGTTCTCAACCTGGTCTCACTCTGGTCTCGATTTAGTTTCGCTCTTGTCTCCGTCTGCGCTCCCTCTGGTCTCGCCCTTGTCTCGCTCAAGTCTCGCTAATGCTTTACTCAGGTCTCACTCAGATCTCGCTCTGGGTCTCGCTCAGGTTTCGCTACGGTCTCGCTATGGTCTCGATCTGTTCTTGCTCTGGGCTCGCTCTTGTCGCGCACTGGTCTCGCTTTGGTCTCAATCTAGTCCCGCTTTAGTCTTACCCTGGTCTCGTTCTAGCAATAGTCTGGTCTCGCTTTGGTCCACTCTACTGGCGCTCTAGTCTCACCCTGGACTCGTTCTAGTTACACCCTGGTCTACTCGCTCTCTCTCACCCTAGTCTCAGTATTATGACCCGAGAAACCTCCTCTTTCCAAAGGTGTGCCCATTTTGCATGGAAATAATTTTATATCAGTGAAAACCCAACCTCAAACTTAAAATGCGAATATCTCCTAAACTACGCGTCCTAGATACTGCAAACTGAGCGTTTTTTGACAACGCATATCTCGGCACCTGGTACACCTGGAAGGCTGAAATATTGTATTGTGATCCTGGAAACCTCCTCTTTCCAACGGTGTGCCCATCTTTGCATGGAAATAATTTTATACCAGTGATAATCCAACCTCAAACTTCAATTGCGAATATCTTCTAAGCTACGCTTCCTAGATACTGCAAACTCATTGTTTTTCGACAGATCATATCTCGGCACCCGGACCTCCTGGAAGGCTGAAATTTCAGTATTGTGATCCTGGAAACCTCCTCTTTCCAACGATGTGGCATTCTTTGCATGGAAATAATTTTATACCAGTGAAAATCCAACCGCACACTTCAATTGCCAATATCTTCTAAGCTACGCGTCCAAGATACTGCAAACTCAGCGTTTCAGAATATTGGCAGTAATGGCAATCAATATGATGTGGTTGAAAGTTTTCGCAAATCCAAATATTGATCTTGTCTCTAAATATCAGGTCTTCAATGCTACTGTCAAAACTTGTATGTGTTATGAAGTTCAGGCCTTTGTGGTTAGTCCCATTGAAGAATTTGAAGCTGTTCGATGATATTTATTTAAGCGACTATTTCAATTACCGAACTCTACTCCAACCTATGCCATACATGTAGATTGTAGAATCTAGTTTACCTGCTATTTATTGGTAAAATGAAAAGAATTGAAAATAGTCTTCATAGACCAATCGCTTCAAGATCATTGAGAACCAATGCTTCTCCTTTCAGGGAATGGAACTAACTTTCTATCTTTCTATTTATCTATCTAAAGAATGTTCTTTCGTATCAAGATTCTGTTGTAATTTGTTTCGGTGCACGAACATTTGAACCATCAAAACTTTTTCTAAACATTCGAAAACCTTACTAACTTCTGTTACCCTATATCGAATATATTTTGTAAAAGTCAACTGACAACTATTGTATGGATCTATTGTGTAATTTCATATGACAACAGGGTGAAACTTCATCGTTCAAAACCACCAGGGAACCTTTTTTGGAAAATCAGACGATATCACTTTTCTTAAGAATGGATTTCAAAGACAAGAATCCACGATCGATTTCCTCTATATCGTTTACTCTTTTTTGATTCTAGTATTATCAATTGATTTGTATTATTCCAAATAATGAATACAATATTAGCTTAATAAATGTGAGGGTTTTCACCCTTACCAACTTAAAATACAATAGCCTCTACTTCAAAAACTTAATTATTATTGGTATTTGGTTTCCAATAGCCCATATTTTCAATATACATATATTAAAACATAAAAACAAACAAAACATAAATCCACCCTCACTCTCCTAAGAGTACCAAGTACCCTAATAAAAACAAACTGCATATTAACTTGAATAGAGGAATGGCGATGCAACGACACGACGGGTGACCCATAAATGGTTCAATTACGAGTAATGCATTTAATTACCCCATTTAAATTACCCTTTTCCGTTTCTCAGTAGTATTAAATTTCCAATCAACGAACACACACACACCCTTTTCGAAAACTCTTAAAATACCAAAACTTTAGATGTACCATACTCATTACACACTCACTCCCACCAGCTGGGAAAATAAATCAAGAAATTATGTGTAGTGTTTCAGAGTTTCTTTTTTTTTGGAAAGTATCTCGGACTCATTAACGATTAAATTTCACATTTTTTTTTCATATTAACAGGAAAAGGGGTAAAATATATTCCAACTCCAATTCCAAATGGAATGCATCATCATCACCAGGGAGCTAACAATATGATGAATGGCCGGGCCATCTGGTGCTGGGAGTTTATATATTTGTATTTATAGTTTCTAAGTGAATGTTCCGGAACATGGAAGCATTGTGGTACTTAATTTTGTATACTCATTGAAAATACACTCTTAATGCATAATTATTTATTTATCGTCATCAGTTACAAGAGTATTGAATATTTTTTTTAAAGGGAAAACACACTTAAAACATTCCTATTTTTTATTTCAAAATGTAAATAGATATCGGAAATTCTAATTAAGGATCAAAAGTTTTTCGCATTAGGTTATTTTTAGAACTGAATTAATTTTTCCCAGGAAGAGAAAATAATCTGGAATTCACATCGTATTTTTTAATACAAAACCTAATTCAATTAAATTGTAATTTATTCAGAATTCATGTTTTGATTTCAGAAAAATCCTTAAAAAAAAAAGAAATAGGTAAACGCACCAACCTGTCCATAAAATTACAATAAATCCTTAATACCTACAGTGCTTAAATTTTTTTTGGAAATATTTATACATGAATTTAAATGCAAACAGAACTAATCTAATATATTTGATGTTTTACAGACTCAACATAAAAACAACAGGAAATAATTTGTGGGAATAAATTAAAGAAATATAATTATTTTGGTTTTCACAAAACAAGTTACATTGTGGTGACCATGTTAGGATTTTTTAAAGGAAAAAATGCATTTTAAAATTAAATATCTACCAATTCAAATTTGCTCTTGAATTTAAAAAAAAGAAGATTTTGTGGAAAATTTTGTTTAACTACTGGAAATATTAAATTTTAATAGAATTAATTAAAGAACAGAAAAATAAAACTCCGACAGTTAAACATGTTTTTCGAAAAAACAGAAGAAAATCATTTTAGCATTGAAAACGTTTTTATTTAAGATTTAAAAATTTAAATTAAATTGTATTGCAAAAAATAAAATAAAATTTAGAACTTCTTTTATTACAGTGACTACCCGTTTTGTCTTTCTGAGAACAGAGTTTTGTGTTTTTTATTTTTTTTTTTTGGAATGGCCCTAAGTTCTTTAGTTAGTTTTGGAATTCGGGATCTGTCTGTTGGTTGTAACTAAAAGTTCCCTAATTGCTAATGACGATTATGATGAATCACCATCTTCATCTTCTTGATGTTCATAAACTGAACGCGCAACAAACTTTCTCCGACGACGAACGTCAGAAAGTCGCAAAAAATAAAAGTTAGTTTTCTACTTTAACAATCTACTATACAATTTTTTAATAATACCATATGTTAAACATTTTAACAAAGATCATATTTATTTCTCTAATAACTATTTTCTGTATTAAATTTTTCAAATTAAGAATTTTAGAATGAAAGACAATTTGAAGACAATTGACAATCTTTTGTAGTCTATTTTTTTGGATTTTATAGAGTTTTCTTTATTTTTCTACAAAAATGTTTTTTTTTTAAAGTTCCTTTTTTAAGATTTAAAAAATGACATATAAAGCAAACAGTTAATAAAAGATTGTATCGGGTTTTTCAACAAGGACGCTACAAAAGAAGAGCGACAGGAACAGCAAACGACGATTTGCCATTTCATGGTGGAAAGATATAAGAGCCAACAACGAGTCAAAATTATGAAAATTCACTACCGAAATTGGGAGTCAGTGGCCTCAACGTTAAGATCGTCGGGACTTCTGCATTCGTGCCCGTAATGGCCAAGCAAAAGAAATCGAGTTTCATACATAATGGCATTAAACGTACCTTCATCGGAATAAAGAATTTCATTGATATCCAAAACCGTTTTTGTTTTATTTAAAAAAAAAACTTTTATAGCGCTCTTATTGAAAAACCCTTTATTATATTATACTCCGATTGAAATAATGAAATTCAAGGAAGTAAATTCGATTCAAAAATTATATAACCTTCAAAGTTCCTTTTGTATCTATAGATACCTACTTGAGGTATTTTTATCTTGCAACTTGTATAGCAACAATCTTAAAACTTTTTAAACTTTTTCTCTCTCTATGTTGTCATTAAAATTATTTCTTGTATAGGTACTCGTATCTTGTATCTTCTATTTATAAATACGCACGAAAACTGTACTGACTAAGAAAGATTTAAAGTGAACTTCTTATCGAACTCTGACAGAAAATATCTTCAAAGAGTTTCACAGACAGAAACAATTGAGTTAAAAAAAAAAAATCAATTTTAAAACAAGGCCATATGGTTTAACAAGGGCCAACCATATCACAATGGGATTTTGTTCTCATTTAAAGATTGATGTGATTAAGCACGACAGCAACGGGTGACGTAGTAACAATCTTGACAACGACCACGAAGACCAAGACGATGACGATGCATCCTTCAAAAATGATTGTCAGCCATGCTGAGAGGGAACACATTCGACAATTTAGAAAAACAACTTAACTTTCCTGTTTCATTGTTTTCGAAAAATTCGTCGAAATGGACTTCCAACTAATCTATGGTCGGTCGAGGGCTATCGTGCTTATGCATTAAAAATAAAGGGTGGTTAAATTTTAAGGGCCGATGTTGAATGTGAACCACACCGCGAATGATAATTTTCTCCAAAATGAGACCGGTCAGGCAGTTACTGTGAATGGTGTTCTCTATCTTGAGATGATAACGAACTTTTTATGGGCCGAATTGGAAGATATGGATGTGGACGGTGCCGCTTGTCAGACAGCTAACGGAAAATGGCTCTTTTGAGCGACAAATTCAATGGCCGTGCTATCTCACGTGGCGACGATGTCAATTGGCCGCCAAGATTATGTGACTTAACACCGTTGGACTTCTTTCTTTGGGTTATTTGAAAGAAGAGGTATACGCCGAAAAGCCAGCAAAAATTCAAGAGCTACATATATGATGAGATAATTCGGCACATTAACGGAACGGAATTGAACCTCAATTATGCCTCAGAGTCATCGAAAATTTGGACCATCATCGGATGGAGGAGAAATGACAATAATTTCCTTTCCTACTTAATTTGTGTTTTATTCATAATCAACGTCGTCCCTTAAAATTTAACCATCCTTTATCTAAATCTGTACTAATATATAATCTATACTAATATATAAAGCTGAAGAGTTTGTTTGTTTGAACGCGCTAATCTCAGGAACTACTGGTTCGAATTGAAAAATTCTTTTTGTGTTTGATAGTCCATTTGTCGAGCAAGGTTTTAAGCTGTATAAAATTACGCTACGACCAACAGGAGCGAAGAATCAGTGGAAAATGTTGCAAAAGTAAAGAAAATTATTCATCTTAAAGGGCTTCCGTCCAAATGTCAAAATCGGTTAGCAGGGAAAATCCGTATCTTCTTCTGCCATAAGAAAATAAAACTTAAATATCCTTCACGAAGTACTTTAAAATATATATTTTTTTAAAACTTAATCTTAATTGCTATAATAATAAATTGAAGCGGACGAAGTCGCCGGGAACAGCTAGTAATATATATCTTGAGAAGGTCTGAATGTGAACAAGTGCAATTAATCAGCACATATCTGCAATGAAAATTATCTTTTTAAAACCTTATCTTAATTTATAAAAAAAATTACGAGACTAATTTCAAGGCAAACCAAGCTCCGATTAAAAAAAAAATTTAAGATTCCTAAAAAGCTTATTTATTAAAATAACACTGAAAGTCTAAAACAAACAAAAAACTGATGAACAAATTCCACTAAGCAACATCGGATTATTTTATGAACAAGCCAAAAAAAGAAGAATTTAAGCTCCCTTGAAGGATTAAACAGTCCTAATAGAATTCCAGAGAATTTCTCTTGCTGAAGGGTGCACTATGCTGCCATTGAGCCAAAGACATTGACTACGTAGCTACAATGATGTTGATGGGATGGTGATGATAAAGAAGACTTAAAAAAAATAATAGAAAAACCAGGAACAAGGAGTCATCTACAACAAAAACACGGGCATCATCATCATGAAATTCGTTGTCATCTTCATCAGGGAATGACAATGGCGAGATGCAATGCATGGTATCGCCATAGTGTCGTCGAGAGCAATTATTCCAGGAAAATATAAGTAAATATGTATTTTCATTTTATACTTCTAATATTTAGAGTATCCTTTTTTCAACGTTTTGTGTACTGTGTTGTATTGATGGCCGGGTCCCTGCGTTTTGTTTTGAATCTTCCTGTTTTTGTTCTGATGTTGATGTTCTTTGGATTACACAATCCTTCTGGAGTTTACGGATGTTAAATAAAATAAGACCTTAACTGTTCCAAGACTTATGTATGTTGCTGCAGTGCCAGGTAAATCAACTTATGAAGTTGGTAAAATTGTTTTCGCTTTAAAATTTAAGTTAAACTAGATTAAACATCTTGACATAACCTTAAAACTCACTACACAACTTAAGGTTGTTAACTATGCGATAACGATTTGGAATCGAATCCTTAGTGTCTGGCAATACTCTGTTTTGACAACTCAGCACAAAACACTAGCACTTGCAATTAAACAATTGACCCAGAAAAATATCAAGATCTTGTTGTGTTATTGTAATACATGAAAAGTGCTGATCTATAAATTTTCATGATCTGGCTCTTTATGCATAATAAAATGCGGGTAATTTTAAACAATTTTTGACGTTAAAAGTGAAGTCTATTTGAATGACCTTATTGTTTTTGAATCAAGATAAAATCGTTTTTAAAAATTAAAAATATAACAATACATTTATTCAGGTTGCGACACAAAATGTATGCATGAATTTATTTTCAAAAACTAATTGAAATATATTTTGACAGCTTAAAATTGTACCCATTTTCGACTTATATTTTATTTGAAGATTGAAGACCGCTGCAACAATGAAAAATATTAAAAGTTCATAAACCTTTAATTTTCTTCCTTAGAAGTGATCTTTGATCCCTTTGATCTTTGATCGATTTTCGCTTTTGTAAAAAAAAATCTGCATCTTTAAATTCTCGCATCCACATATTTACTATTAAGGTACTTGAGAGAAGTCATGTGAGGTAAAGAGTGTTTTGTTTCCGTCTAAAAATTTCGGCGCAACCCCAATGATTGATAGAAGGTAGATCCAGAAATCCATATTTCTGATTTATTTCCACACAAAAAGCCAACGAACGACTTAAGACCTACTAATAGGTATTAAAATTCTGATACACACAAAATCAAGCTTTCGTTCAAAGCCAAGAAGTCTAAAAAAGATGGAGGCAAATGTCTTTGTATCTCATATGTCTCCCAAAAGTTTTTAATCCTCCCACCTCCCAACATTCAGGGACTCATTTTGATTAAAAGCATCAATCAAGATACTATTTGTGTATTCAAATTCGTAAATGTGAACCCCACAACGACTTGTTTAATTTTTTTCTTTTTGATGAATGATGATATGGCAATGCTTTTTGTAATGCTCACTCCATCACCCCATAGACCTACCTACTACCAATCTACTTTTATCCATTGGGGTATTTGTTTTTCAGTCCGGTTTCAACTCTTTTAATTTTTTACTTTTCTTTTTTTTTGTTTCTTTGTTGTTTCTATTTGGCCTGGTTCTTCCTGTGTGTTAATCCCTTTCACAGTTTCATTTTTATCTCCCAGCCCAAGGATTAAATTACGTATGCTGAACAGGATTCTGTTTCGCTGCATTAATTATGCTAATGCATTTAGTGAGGGAGAAGGCATCACACTATACGGATACGAAGCATTGTATATACATGTGAACATTGAACATTCATGTCCTTACCGCTTTCATACACTCTCGTGCTCGATTGTGTTTCTCTAAAAATGGTTAACTGTGTGAGGGTGTTGTGTGTCTACTGTACATGGACATGGATAGTACAGGAGATGGACAAAGACCATAGAGGACGAGGTTGCTCTGGCTATGGCTAAGGCTCAGGATCAGGCTTCTTCGGTTCAGTGGCATTGTCATTTGGATGCATAATGTCAGAGAGAGATCGGTACGTCGACGTTGTCGCACATACAGATATACGAATTATATTCAAACGCTGCTGAAGGATAATTAGCACTGAAGTCAATTAAAGACGTTAGAGAGTATTTTGAGGGAGTTTGTGGGGATGGAGACAAGCGACGAGTGTTGTGGGTGTTTTTTTTTTGTGTGGGTTTTGTTTTCATTGTTTTTTTTTGTCCGTTATATACGCCTTGAAATGACATGCAATGGATGACAGATCAAAGGAACGAATAGAATTATTTACTTAATGAGAGCAAATGGAATGCGGAAGAAATTGGGCATTGATGGTCGGTTTGGTTGGATGGTCGATTTGGTTGGATGGTCGATGCGAGCGATGCGATGGTTCAATGATGGTAATGTCGCTATTAGGGTGGTATCGACCCTTTAAGAATATCCAAGTCTGAGCAAATTAAGGTTTTAATGGAAGCAATGAGGATGACCTTTTTCTGTTTCGAAGGGATAGGTATATATACGAGTATGATGTGCGTCTTATTTTTCACTCTTTTTTCTGGCTTTGTTTTATTTTATTTTTAGGAAGAGACAATTTTGTTGTGTATACTTGGGTTGAATGTTGATTTCTTTTTTGTTTATTTTTAAGAGACTTGTTTTAGCAAAGTAATTAGTTCATTATAAGTATTAGAGATAAGGAGGCCAAATAAAGGTTAAGGGATTATAATCAAGTTAGACAAAATTTCCTGGGTACCTAAAATTTGTTGATAGGTTGGTATAAGTACTTCAAAAAGACAAAAATGTTAGAACTTACTGAAACAATTAATTCAAAACTAAATACCTACATTCCGAAATAAATGATAGATACAAAATTTAGGAAAAAAAAATTTGGAAGCATTAACATTGACTTTTTGAGTGATATCTAATCTGAGAATGAAAAATATCCCCATAAAGCAAGATTAAAAAACAAACTATCGAGTTTCTAGCGTCTATAGTTATAATCCAGTTACAATAGACTAGTACATCAGAAATTGTGCCAAATCCGGTAGCCTTAATTTCCTTCTAAGCCATTGATAATGTTAATATACTAAATAATTTAAGCAACCTATTCAGCAAAAGCTCAAAACTAGATTTGACGCAAGATTTTCTTTTATTTAAATGACTAAGTTAACATTCAATAATTCCTAGGTTATTGGGTCACGAAGCATTGGTAAATCAATTATTTGTACGCTTACTAGTTTAATCAATTAATCAATATTTCCAGTTCGTAAAATCAATTCCTTACCCACTGATTTTTGCACTGTTCACTTTTTATTAAGCATTGCCATCCTCTATCAATACGCATCAGCTCTGTCGCCGTCGCTTCGCAGAATCAAGGTTTTTCCGAATATTGCCTACAGATGGTGTATCTATATTCCGTATTCACCCTTGGGGGCTGAAACTTTCACACAAAAAAAAAATCCATTGTGCAATTGAGTGCCATCGCCAAATTGGAACTGTCACTTGCAGCAGCAGCAATGAGATGGTCTTTACCCAAGAAAACCGACCAGAAATCACCAAATCACTTCGGCTTTACCGACATTACATACATACTCGTACATACATATACGAGTGAATGCCCCACAAATCGAACACCAAAACCCTTGTGGCAAGCTATAGGTATGTATGCCTATATTTATAGCTAAATGGAGGAACAAGTCAGACAACATCAGGGAGGAATTTATTGACACGATTCCAAGAGTTTTTTGTAAGTTCAAAATAGGTGGGTATGTGTGTAAGGTACATCAGGACACATACTACTCGTATATCTAGGATTGGTAAGCAGCAGCTGTCCTGTGAGTTTTGTCGCTTTCAAGTGATAAAGCGCATTGATTGAAAAATACGTAACCACTGAAGTGTGACATTGAGCTATATACCTGTACATACTTATGTATTTATGTGCACGAGTGTGTATATATGCCATATAAAAGGCCCAGTTCACGGAAACAGGGGTAAGCAAACACAAAAAGGTGGTCAACCAAATGGCACACTTCCGGTGTCAAGCATTGATTTCTCTTGATTTGCATTTTTGAATTGAATATTTTTATTGTTCGTGGGTGATTTTATACATAGAAGAGTATATATGTACATATGTACGGTTATATCATGAAAAAACATAAATTAAACCATTTTAACTCAACATAACCAAATTCATCTGTCTCGCTATCAAAAATTCACACTATCGGCAGTATGATTGGTAAATTGTTAAAGATGTACATATGTATGTACGTTTATTTAATGCTGTGCCAACACTGCAGAGGATATGAGGACATGGTCGTACACTAAAGTTACCTAAATGTTTATTTTTGTAGAATCCTTAATCCTCGGGAAAAATTTTTGTTTTCAAAAAAGGGAAAGGGTGATTTGATTCAGTAACCATTCGGTCGATAATGGATTTGAAAGCCTTAAGAAAAAACAGTCTAGGATTTTATCTCCTGAACCAATATGTTGAATTTAAATCTCAAAACATATGTGCAAAAAGAACCCCTTAAGTTGGAATGTACAAACTTAAACCTAGATTTCCAGTCATCAGAAAACCGTCCAGGTCTAAATTAAAGCCATCGTCCCGTCGTCGCGAGTTCTTTTAGCAACAGATTAATTTTGGTAAATCGAGTAAAAAAAAAACATTACTTTTTGTCATTTGAGAACATAATACTGACTTCGAAATCGTTACGATTTTTCTGAGTCATAACTCAGTAAAGTAAATTTTAAAATAGAAATACTTAAATTAATTTGAAACTCAAAGCACAGTGCATTTCCACTTCTTTTCAAATTGAAATATTGTAAGTGACTTCAGGAAAATATGTTTTAAATTTCCATTTTTCAAACTTTGTTGGTATAAGTGATTTTATTTGAACACCTAAGTGGCGAGTGTTTGTAGAGGTAGACATATGAGTACCCATATCCAAATCTACGATAAACGATTTTACCACCTACTACAAACCGTCAAAAAGACCCATGTCAAAAGTACTTCTCTGATATATGGCGATGATAGAAGGCAGACATAAAACGCAATTATGTGTGTTAACAAAAAAAGAAAAAAACACCACACACACATCCAACATAACATTCTTTATAGTCTCTCGAAAAAAAATGCTTCAGGTCACATAATAAAACAACCCTTAAACCCTTATACACCTCATGCTAAATGAAATTTTCTTGCTTGTCAATCAACCTGTGTGTTTACTACGCACTGGCTGTCCCTCGGGATTATCAAATTTTATTTGACAAACAAAAAAAGAAAAACCTTCACAGTGGAATTTTATTCACTAACTTTAACCTTTGTCGTTTATTCAGGACACCATCAACCTTTCATCAAAAACAACGACAACGACAATGACAATGACAACTTTAACTTACTCACACATAACTCGTAAAGGTGTCAAATATTTATAATTTGCAATTTCATGCCCGTTCCGTTACAACTGCCAACTTTCTTTGCCAATTACCTTAAAAACGAAAACGACGATAAAGATGACGATGACGACGACGACGGGACACATATCGTCCCGTCTGGATCTAGGGGCGAAATAATATACCTTTCACAGACATATGAGATGTTTTTTTTTTTGTATAAAATGATATTGACGGTCCCGGCTTACATACACTTATACATGTTTGATTACGCATATGGAAATTAACATTAAACAAGTCGGCTTAGTTATGTTCGGGTCTTGAGAATTTCACACAAAAGCAATTGAACGTAACCAAACCAGACGACCGGAATAAAGTAAAGTAAAGTAAAGTAATAACAAAAGACAACAACTTCACGAAGACAAGTGAATGGAAAAAAGGAAAAACACCCACATGCCCACGAATTGCAATAATAATACAGTGATAGTGAAATGAAAAATTAGTACCTCCACCCCTGTTTAGTAGTAGTGCCTGGTACTTTTACATTGTCGTTTGTCAAAGGCATCAAGTGACATTTCGACTGACACAAGTAGTTCCCTTTTTCGTCTTCAAAGAAGCAGCAGCATAGTACCCCGTGGCTGGGAATCCAAATCCAAATTTCAAAAGCTATTGGGAACAGAAAAGAAACCGAACCCGAGCTACCCAGCTTTACAGCCAGTTCAGTCAGGTACCTATGTATGTATGTATATAGGTTAGGTATACGAGTACATATGTATGTAGATTAGCCCACCCCTGGTGCGTGACAGGAATGACAATAAACAAGGATTACGAATACCGTTATTTTTGTGTGTTATGAACCTTTTAGCTAAGCCTACGGCGGCGCACGGATGGCAAGGGAAAGGACCAAACGTTCGTTCGAAGCTCTTAAACTCGTGTGCGTAAAGGTATCTATAGAGTTGGTAATATACTGTGTGTGTAGTAATACAAACCACCCAAAAAAGGGTGGTTTGGTCTGGGTTCTGGGATATCCCTCTGCAATATCCTTATTCCCAGTTGTAGGTAATATTCACACAATAAGGTGTTCCAGAGTCGGATAGTTAAGATTTGAAGATGGCAGAAAGGGAAAAAGTTGTGCTAGAAGATTCTGTTTCAATTTTTAAGATTCTGGAAAACTGAATTTAAGTCCATGGTCAGCTTTATCGGTTTTAGGACGGAAAACATTTTGCAAGGGTATTGAGTATATTCATTTTTTCTTTTCTAACCAACTCGGTGTCAAACTAGCTTTCTTCAGTTATGAACTCTAAGATGGTTCAGCTTATACCTCATTTTTACCTACGCACCAATTCAATAGATGTTTGTAGATTTGAGAGCTGCAAAGCTTTTCTTGAGAGTTAAGGTGTGAAAAATGGACTACTTGCTATGGCAAAGAACATTTCCAACGCCACAAAACCCCTCAGGGCACATAACCAGAATTTATTTTTACCAAAACATTGAAGACATTTTTCGGGCTTGCAAATCAAAAATTCTCTCCTTTCCAATTTATTGCCCATTGCTGTCATTTTCAATTTTGACAGATATTTAAAATCAATTTCCGTGACATGTAAAGTGTGAAAAATAAAAATGTCTACACATACTCAAAACTGAAACTAACAGCTAATACAAAATATTAAAAAGTTAAATTTGAAATGTTACTTTGATCTCATTTCTTTTCGACTTTAATAATTCTAATAATGAATATTTTAAGTGAATGTTTATTTATATAAGACGACGAATCAATTTGACG
Organism: Scaeva pyrastri; assembly: GCA_905146935.1. Classification (NCBI taxonomy): domain Eukaryota; kingdom Metazoa; phylum Arthropoda; class Insecta; order Diptera; family Syrphidae; genus Scaeva; species Scaeva pyrastri. Next base: position 40,018,607 of record LR989927.1, on the reverse strand, counting down.
TTAGACTTGCTTAGTTGACAAAGGTTCTAAGTTTGGTCTTAGGGAAAACTCCTAATTCATTTATAACTTACTTCTAGATCCTAATCTGCAACAACCTAAAATATTTTTGTCGTTCGAAAATCAAAAAACCTGTGACACCCTCTAAGGCTAGACAAATTAAACTTTAGTTCACGAAAGTACACATAGAATCAGAAGCAACGTTAAAGTTTATATCCATTGTTATATTATGTTGGATTTTATTTTTGCATGTTAAACTTTAAAATCCTGTGGCTTGTGTTCAAAACTACCTTCATACCTATTCCCATTTTCCCATCATGCCCAACTTCTCGTTTCTAACCTAACAATAGTCGGAACTGCAGGAAGGTGTACAAAGTTCTACACACCGTCCTTAAATAACGTGGGTACAAAGAAGATGATTGTTTGTTTGGCAGAGTGGTTTATACCCACTTGGAAAATATGTTGGTCGCTGAGGAAAATGTCCTCAGTTTATTATTATTATAATTTTTTTTTTAATTTTTTTTTTGTTCGTTCTGCCTCAAACTTCAACTTGTCTATATAAATTCCTTCACTAGCATGTTGTAGATAGATAAATATTCTATATATGTATGTATGTAATGTATGTATGTTGTAGTTGGTGGGTTGGTAGGTAATATGTTGAGTTCATGTTGCTATCGTATAATGATTTTAAATGGAGCGAAAAGATTTTTGTACTTCCGCATGGATAAAGTGTTGAAACTACTCTCGACATAACTTTCCATTATCAAGAGAGTTCCAGACTACTGCACAGAACCACCAACACCACTACCAGAACCAACACCAGCACAAGCAGCAAGCAACAGTAATATTAACAGTAACAGCAGCAACGTACACATCAGTTGCGGTTTGGTGTGGCGGGCGTGGTTCGGGTTGGAAAGTGGCGATGTCTGTAATTGACAGCCCAGTCATTTATGGGTTTTTGTTGCAATCCGATGGATTTTTCTCATTTTTGAAAAATTCAACTTGAACTGCGACGTCGTCGTGTCGGTCGGTGGTAGGTGGGTGGTTGAGTTGTTTTTATAAATGGGGGAAGGGTTGTATAGAGCGTATATGATGTCGGTGAGTAAGGATGGATTAACAACTGACGACTGATGCAGTTGGACATACACGAAGTTTACCGCTACTGACGTTTATGTCGACACTGTGCCCAAAAGATTTGTATTGACTTGTCGGGATTCGACTGTCGAAACTTTGAGATATAAATATATGTCAGAATAAAACTCATTGAAGCCTTTTTGGTTTTCGTCGAAAAACCTATTAAATTGATTCGAATTGCCTTTTTTCTGGATCTAGACGAGCTTTTGCAACAGAATGATTTTTACGACACGTGCAGACATTATTTTCTTCCAAATTGGTAAAACATAAAGCTGAAACTATATAAAAAAAACACCAAATTAAAGAAATTTACTAAAGAAAGTTAACGTATTGTCCATAAAACAAAATAATAAGAAAAGTGCGTATACGCCCCGTGTACATATCAAACTTTGACCTCATGGCATGGTTTGTCTTTTATTTTCACCGTGTTAATTAACAACATTTCAAAGTCTTTTTGGCATGGTAATGATTGAGACCAAATTTGACGACAGTTTTTGACAGTTGTTGACCAAATTTGTTTGTTTACCCATATTTGCAATAAAATAATTTTTATACATTTAATATATTTTAAGATTTCATTCAGTTTACCCAACTTGAGTAATGTCTGATTTCTAACTAAAGAAGAATATCCATTCAACTTGCCAAATTTGGCGTAATCTGTCAATTATGGAAAATGGCATCAAAATTCAACATCATTTTGTATTCGTCAACTTTTGAATCAAAAAAAGGATTTAAAAAATATGAGATAGTTAAAAACAGTACAGTTATTCTTAAGTTATAAATATGATGTAACTAATACAGCTTTGAGCTGTCCATATTTCTGGTTAATGATTAGGGCGCGAAAAAAAAGATTATAATATCTTTCGTCAATTTCGTGAATCAATTTATTTTATTTTCCATAGAATGTGCGAAAATACTACCACCCCGGTTAAAGTAGTACTGACATATAAAATAGTTTATAGAACTTAAAACAGCTGCAGTTCCATAAAAAAAACTGCACACTGCACCACTTTGTATTCCAATTACATATGCAACTGTCACAGACTATTAAATAAATTCCATAACTTAAAAATGGCCATTCCATCTGCCCTCCTTTGCTCAAGTGGATGTTTCAAAAGACATGAATTCCATATCTCTTCACATGTGATGTGCGTTAATCCTTAATTCAAACAGGAAGCCAAATTGTCACGATCGTAAAACTCTTCTTAAAATGCCATCCTTTAGATTTCCCATCCCCATCTCCATACTCCAGACTCGAACATAGCACATCCGTCTGTCGTCATCGGTCGGTCGTTGGTATATTTTAAAAGTCTGTCTCTGTTTTATTTTTGTATTTTATTTGTTTGATGTGTGCCTCCAGTCCCACAAGTCCCAAGTCGCCAGTCGCTAGTTCGCAGTTCCCGGTCCCCATTGCCTGATGAACAACTTTTACTATAATCATTCCACCATTCCTAATTTGTTTTTACTTTTAGAGTCCTCATCCTAATTTTGTCGGTTGGTGACAACAACTTACATTTTCTATTTCATAAATTAATCATATTTTTGGTAAGAGGAATGCATTTTTGGATTCGAGTCCCTTGGGGGATATGGCCACATATAACTGTAACCCTTCGTTTTAGTGATGGAAGTTTTTAAAGCAGCATCATCATATTAAATGGGATATGGATGATGGGGGGATTAGGTGGATGGCATGGTTGTGGTTTTTATTTTTATTCGTTCTATTTTTCAATTAATCCCACCATTTGTTAGTGTTGCCGTCAAAAATGAACATTTTAATAGTCAAATTGTCTGAATATTAAATTTGGTCATGGTAGATTAAAATTAATGTTTCATAAATGCGTGTGGATTGGATACACATACAAATGTGTGTACGGTATGTATATTTAGTTTAAGGTGTCTGCGTGTGTTGTCCTCGTCCGTTTTGTTTCGGTGTTGTATTTCGGAGTGGGGGCGGGTGCCGCGGCGGTGGCGGTGTTGATGGCGAACAAATATGAATGGCTTTGGAATGTTCAAAAGTATTTATTCTCCTCGTTTGATTGTATTTTTTTTTTGATTTCCATATTTTTTTAAATAGAAGAGATTTATTTTATTTTATTTTATTTTGTTTGTTTTTTGATTTTTTTTGGATATGCGATGAGCGCGAATTAAAACACTTGTTTCTTACTTTTAAAATTAAACAATATTTATTTGGAACTATGTCCTTTATTATTGAAATACTTTTTACTAATTCTAAAAGGAGCTTAAGGCTACTATGTAGTTACAATAAGACTATTAATAAATTCATCATACAGTCGTATTTATATACTTTTCTTATCTATCTACAAGGAGACCCAAGCGTACAATCGTCTTGCTTGATAATGAAGAAGAGATAATATTCCAACATTGTATACAAACGATATTATCTCTTTTACATATGTTATCATTGTAGCGTTGTGTGCAAGACTGTACTAGAGACTAAAGATATCATTGAATACAAATAATGTTATCTTTTTTCTCAATATGTTTTGCTATGGATACTTAACTCCCCCCCTTGTTAAACGAAATCGTCTCGATTTTTCGACGCTATTTTTAACATTTCTCTTTCATAAGTTTTGTTATATGCGTCAATCTTTTTTTGTTTTTGACGATCTGTTATACATTGTATAGTTTTTATCATTACGTACGTAAATGCTAGAATAACAATCAGTGTTACAATTGTGTATATAGTTGATAATATCGGTTTTTCTTCAAAAGGAATAATTAGTTTTTTTAAAGTATCTATGTTATCGAATTTGTACATTGTATCTTCTTTAATTATTTGGTCGATGTAAGACTCTGAATTATGATTTCTTAATATAACTTCTTTAATTTGCTTATGCATGTTTTTGTATATTTTATCGTCTAGATTTATAGTATTTTCATAAGTAACTAAGTTTATACCATTAATTGTTTGATTATTTAACTTATGCTTACCGCTTAATAACATAACACCGGATTCAATTTCTAAGTCGTAATCGTATTCTTGTTTAATGTTGCATTTTGAAGTTATATTCTTTAAAAGTGGAATAAGACAATTTTCTTCTTCAAAGTTAATTTCACAAATGTTTTTACTTAGATGATTTTGACAATTTCTTGTTCTTAAATAAGTTTGGTTACATAAGGCAATTGTTTTATCTGTAATGATTTTTCCATGTTTTGAATTTAAAGGTGTTACTTTATACAATTTACATGATTTAATTAGAACTGGATATTTATATATTGTGATGAAGAATTCATCAGTTCTAGCTAATAATATTTTAGAGTACTGAAGTATATTTATTATGGGTACTTGAATTATTTCATGTTGAATAATATTTTTAATGTCATCTAAGTCTAGGCTTTCTGATAAATATTCATTATTTTTTGCTGCATTAATTGTTCTGGTCAATAATAATAATTGTTCGTACACTTGTTCTATTACTAAATGTTCTTTAAGGCTCTGACCTTCGAATTGTTGCAAAATTTGTTCAAATCTAGAATTTATAGTTTTTTGTTTATTATTGTTTTCTATGAGATTATTTATACTCGTTTCTATGTTAACTAAGTCATAATGGTCAGGATTACCAAACACATATTTGAAAGCTGTTCCTAAAAAGTTAATTGATCTAGTATGCCTAGTATGTTCTTGTAATTGGTCTGCTAAATTCTTAATTTTACTTAACCAAATTTTTTCTTCTTGTGTAGGTTGATATTTACTAGTTACGATATTTACGTAAGGTTGAAATATCGAAGTCAGGTTGGTGGCATGTAACAAATAAGTTTGTTCTTTGAATAAATACACGTCATCTGTTTGCGTAAGTATAAACTTCTTGTTTAGTAACTCAGTTATTTGAACGTTTCCTTGCCCTTCTTGACTCTGTACAATTCCTAGTAATGTTAGGAATATTAATATTTTCGTCATCTGAAAAATGATAATTCTTTATGTTATCCTTGTGAATTTTTATTCCTTCTTTAGAGATTACAGTGTCTCCTTTATCTTCTTCTACTATTCTTGTTATGTATCTGGCGTTAGATTTCTTTCTAAGACCTGTGATTCTTACCATTATCTTATCTCCTTTTTTATACTCTCTGTGTCGAGTTCCTTTATTTAGACGTTCGATCACTTTTTTGGATGCTGAGTTTAGTTTATTTATTATAATTTCACTATTGCTATATTTATTTTGATTAAAGAAAATGTCTCTAGGTTTCAAACCGGTAACTGAGTGTATAGAATTATTTAATTCACGCACTGTTCTAAATATTTCTTCGATAAGTCTTGTTTTATTCTGAATTGTGAATATTCTAGACAGTTCAGTTATTGTACCGTTTACACGTTCTACCTGACCGTTCGCTGTCGATCTGTATACTGGAGTTTCTACTTTAGTTATGTTGTATTTCAAACACATTTGGTTCACCATTTCTGTTTTGAATCCCTTCTCGTTATCTGTCATGAGTCGTTCACATTTTGGGAAATAATTAGATAAGACCTCTTCCATAACGTCGTACAGTCTGTTTCGAGTTTCGATTTCCCGAAGGATTGTATATTTAGAATACTTATCTACTGTTACAAGGAAAGTATACTTGTCGTTGAAGTATATGTCCATATGAATGTGTGTTCCCACATGTGTTGGTATTTCTGAATTATTCAGAGGTTCTCTGATAGGTTTTCTTTCATATTTTCCAAATAGACATGCTATGCATTTTTTGTTGAAACTCTTTGCTTGTTTATTTAGATCGGGCCAGTAATATTTCTCTGAGATTTCTTGTATATTGTTACGTAACCCTCGGTGTGCTCTTTCGTGAGTTACCCTTACAAGTTTTAGTTGTTCCTCCAAATTTGTCACGTCTTGAAGTTTTCTTGGTGTGAATATAAATCTTACTAGTGGGAATTCTTTTTTTATGTTTTCACCATATTTGTATATGTTTTCAAATTTCGTATGCAAAGCTACAATCTTTTGGGGTTGTATAACTTCTTTCATCTGCCTTAGTAAAGAGTCTTTGTCCTTAAACTTTATTATGAGTCTTATTTTGTTACTAAAATAGATTTGTGTTTCGATATTATTTGTTATATCTTCAATAAGTTCGAACTGTGCAGCGTATGCATTAAAAGGCTGATTCACAGTTTTTATTATATCATTAGAAGAACTTTCAGCTGAATGTGCTGTTTCTATGGTAGAAGTATTTATGCGTTGACGTGATAATGCGTCAGCTACAAGATTTAGGTTTCCTGGTTTATAAACTAATTTTGCTCCAAAGTCTTCAATGATTCCCTTCCAACGTTTCAGCTTTGTGTTGGGATTTTTTTCTGATACAGAATATATAAGGCTCTGGTGATCGGTATATATGGTTAAGTCTGCTATACCATATATGTAGTTTCTGAGTTTTTGTAAGGACCATATGATCGCTAATAGCTCTTTCTCGTTTGTGCTATAGTTCTCTTCTGTCTTACTCAGTGTTCTTGACAAGAAGTGTATAGGTTGCTTATTCTGACTTAGTACGGCTCCAATAGCTATGTTGGATGCATCAGTAGTAAGCTCGAATGGTTTACTATAATCCGGTTGAAAAAGTTCGACTTGTTCTTTCAAATAATTTTTTAAAATTCTAATCGCTTCTAATGCTGAATCATTCAGATTTAACTTAATATTTTTACTTTGTTTTTTGTTTACTTTACCGTTATCTCCTCGTAAATATAATGTCAGGGGCTTGGCTATGCTTGCGTATCCTTTTATAAACTTACGGTAGTAACCTGTAAGACCTAAAAATCCTCTCAAATCCTTTACCGTTTGTGGGACTGGAAAATTTTCTATAGCTGCTATTTTCTCAGGGTTCGTAGTGATTCTACCATGTCTGATTATGTGACCTAAGTATTCTACTTCTTCTTGAAAAAACTTACTTTTCTCATCAGATATTTTTAATGTGGCTTTATTGAGTACGTCGAATACTTGACTTATGTGCTGTATATGTTCTTCCTCAGATGAAGAATATATCAATACGTCATCAATGTAAACGTGTACGAATTTACCTACAAAGTCTCTCAAAATGTCGTCCACGCATCTCTGAAATATGCTTGGTGCATTTTTGAGCCCGAAAGGCATTCGTTTAAAATGATATTTTGCGCCATTTATAGCAAAAGCTGTTTTTTCTTTATCATCTGTTTTGATTTTAATTTGGTGGAAACCTGACTCCAAATCTAACGTTGTAAAGTACTTGGCTTTACCTAAATTTTGAATTGTCATGTTGACATCCGGAATGGGGTATCTGTCTGTTACAGTGTGAGCGTTAAGTTTTTGGAAATCAACAACCATGCGCCGTTTTGGTTTTCCTTTTTCGTCCAAACCTTTTTTAGGTACTGTCCATATGGGACTGTTATAAGGACTATGGCTTTTTTCTATTATATCGTCATGTAAGAGTTTCTGTATTTCTTTGTTTACGAATTCGTTATCTGCTATGGGATATGGATATTGTTTAACATAAACCGGATTATCATTGGTCGTCCTAATGCTTGCTTCTATAGTATCTGTAAAGGGTAACGGTCCTATGCTGTTATTAATCTTCATCAGTCTATCTATGTCTGCTTTATAAATATTATTTTCCCCAATTATGTAATTAATTTTCTGAATAGATTCGACACTGCTTATGGTAGTTAGAGTCATATTACTGAAATTTATTTCCGCGTTTAGAACTTTAAGTCCTTCATATCCTAATATCATATCAAAAGACTGAATATCCTCTAATTCAAAAAATGTTATATTTTTCTTTAATATCCTAACTACTTTCTTTGTATCTACCATAGAATAACCATGCATTGTTTTTATTTTTATAGGTTTAATTTTAATTTTTTCGCTAGAATCGCATTTTCTATTAATGTAATTATGGGTTGCACCAGTATCAATAAGAATTTTATAAATTTTCTTAGAAATAGTACTAGTTAAATTTAAGCAGGGCAACCCGTCTACTAGTTTAAATGATCTATTCTTATGTTATTATTTACCATACATTCCGTTTCATCTGCTTCTGCATATGTACTGCTGACATCGTCTCTGCGTTGTTGTCGGGAGTTATTTACTCTCTGCTGCTTGAAGTTCTGCTGATAAGATCGTTGCGGTCTGTTGTGTGTGTTGAAACTCCCGCTGTGTTCACGTTTCGCTGGTGGATTATATACATCGGGTTTGTATTGATTCCAATTTTGTCGCTGTGCATGTACAATTTGTCTCGAGTTTATCTCCATCGGCTGTGGTCCGTCATTTCTCTTGAAAGGGTTTAGGCGTGGTCCTTGATTGTGTTGCTGCATATTATCGTATTGCTTCTGGGGTTGATAATTCGTTGTTTGGCTCGAATAATTTGGTCTTCTTTCGTTTCTGCGTTCATGTGGCATATTTTTGTGGTGCTTATCTTGAGTGAGATGTAAATGCCTGTGCACATTATCATGTTCTATTCTGCGAGCAATTGCGAATGCGTGTTCTAGATCATTTATTGTAGCTGAATATAATGATCCTCTTGTAAAGTTGTCACTCATACCATCAATGAATATACGAACTGCGTCGTCGTTAGCATTTTTAATTAGTCTGTCGATTATATTCGGCGGATCACCTGACATAGTGATTTTTGATATTATTAAATTGAGATTTTTATTTATCTCGTCGTGGTATTCAGACAGTGTGCTTCTTTTTTGCGTGATGGCTTTCATCATGTCTTGTAGCACGTATAGAGGTTCTTGATTAGAGTACGTATAATCTAATCTGTTACGTATCGCCTCAAAATTAAAAATTGTGTTATAATTAGTTAACACATTCGCGGCTGCACCCTGTATTTTACTTTTCACTATAGTCAATGCTGCTGCGTACTTACTGTGTGTTTTGAAGTTTTTAATGCTGTCCATTAATCTGGATGCTTCTTCGCGCCACGACCGATAATTTGATTGATCGCCGTTGAAAATAGGTAGGCTTTTAAATGCGTCTAACTGTATTTCACTACCATCTGTATATGTGGTTCTTATTTCCTCTAGCACAGGTATGTTTGGTACTATGCCTAATCCAGATTTTACTTCATTTAGTTTTGTTTCTAAATTAGTGTTTATTTGATTTTGGTTAGTTATTATTGCTGCTAACCTTGCATTCTCTGTGCGTGTGTGCTCTAGGGTTTGTGTTACTGTGTTGCACCTGGTTTCTAAAGCTTCTAATCTTGCCATTAATACTGCGAGTTGTTCCATTTTGAACTCGTGTCTGTTGTCGTCGAATTTGTGTGTTTTTTTCCTCCACATATACACTTTCACTGAATTGCTTTGCTGCTTCGTACGAAGAAGCTATATTTGTACCTGCTATGCTAGGTAATTCTTGTAACCGGTAACGCGAGTGTTCTGTTTATACTAGATTTCACTACTTGTTCCCGAGGTCCGCTCGATTGAAGTTAAAAAGTATATTTAACCTCCTGGCAGGATCGCCAATTAAAACACTTGTTTCTTACTTTTAAAATTAAACAATATTTATTTGGAACTATGTCCTTTATTATTGAAATACTTTTTACTAATTCTAAAAGGAGCTTAAGGCTACTATGTAGTTACAATAAGACTATTAATAAATTCATCATACAGTCGTATTTATATACTTTTCTTATCTATCTACAAGGAGACCCAAGCGTACAATCGTCTTGCTTGATAATGAAGAAGAGATAATATTCCAACATTGTATACAAACGATATTATCTCTTTTACATATGTTATCATTGTAGCGTTGTGTGCAAGACTGTACTAGAGACTAAAGATATCATTGAATACAAATAATGTTATCTTTTTTCTCAATATGTTTTGCTATGGATACTTAACTCGCGTAAATTGGATTATTTATTTATTTTTCGAGTTTTACACAAATATTTTTATTTTATGCATATTTTATTTGTATTTCATTTTGAGCTTGAATACATTTTAATTTATGTATGTTTTTGGGAACTGAGGTTTATACAGGGTACATAGGTATATACATTTAAAATTGAGCGAATGAGCTTTGTGTGTGTAATCATTGCACATCTTTTCGATGGATGAACTGCACTGAACATACACACAAAATCTGCCATGTTATTTTTATGGAGCAAGTTATAAATTATAAATTAGATTTAACTCAATTGATGAATCAATACCATAATTTCATTACTATGGATATTTAAAATAAAAATCGGAATTCCAGCACTTAACTTTGAAGGTACCACTCCTTTAGAGTTTGAGGAATGTGGCTCTAGCTAGGTATGGACTAGTTCAACAGTTCAGTAACAGTAAACTTTGAAATTAATAGCTTCAGAGAGCCCAAACCATGCAAAAACCCACAATTATGACGTTACGTTTACGGAATTATAGCAATTACTAATTAAAAACAAATTTTGGAGTTCCTCAAGGGAGCCAGTTTAGACAACTTCTGTTAGCTTCTTGGTTAAAAAATAAATAAATAGAGAATTCATTCACACTGATAAAATAACAATATACCAAAAATAATTGGTCAATGTTGACAATATTCAAAAAAAATAATAATAATATTAACATACAAATATAAAAATATGTTGATGGAGGTACATTATGTGAAACTGAAAATATCAACATTTAATTTTGAATTTTTATAACTGCCCCGGGTTGGCAACAAATTAAAATGTTTATCTTTAAACTATGATCTCTTTGACCCCGGAACAAAACTCTTTTTGTTTTTTTTTTTTATTCCCATAAAATGCTTTAAAATTATTTTGTGATTCTTCAAAACAAAGTACCCATAATAAAAGTTTTTCATTCTCATATGCGTATAGGGACTTTCATAATGCGGAGTAAGAAACCTACGAGTAAATTAAAATCCTTAAGGCTTGGATATTTAGATATTTTACACACAATAAAAAAGGCCAGAGATACAATTTATATAATCTTTTCCTATTTTTTTTTTTTTTTTTTTTTTTTTTGGAATATTAAAAAAAATACATAAACCTTTACCCAGAGCCAGAAGCTTAAAGATTTCATTTTAGTTTTTCGACGATAACAATATATTTTATAGAGGGTTTATTATTATCAGTTTAACAAAAATCTTTGCATAAAAATGTTGCTTTATTGAGTTCAAACCTCAAACTAGATGTCTTTTATCTCTGGTTTATGTGAATGTATCTTTATTCAAAATCTTAATCCTATCTTAAAGTTAAAGAAAAAAAAAAAAACAACGTACAAAGGAACAATCTCTTAAGGCCAAATAAAAATTATTCTAACGTATCCTTGAGGGACATATGGGTGTACCGGCTTTGGCAATCACACACACACACGAACACACTTAAGAATATACATACATATATCTACCCTTGTTTAGTTTATTCATGTGTTGGGTGTTGTGTGCATCATAAATAATATGAACCATGAACATTATTGACCGTGACATTATGGTATTATCTTTAATTTCACATGATCATACGCATGAAGAATTTGAACATCACGCACCGCACACGGTCCTGAGGTAAAACGAAATCGAAAGACGGAACTACCCTCTTCAAAGAAGATATGGAATGTATAAAATCAACCCCTTGACGGCATCCCCTTCGAACTATGTTATTCTTCCAGAGTTTATAGAATAAAAGGTCCAACGTAGTTTTTCGAACTGGACTGAAATTTCGGAGACTCTGACCGAAATGGTTGGGATATAGGTTAAAGCTAAAGTTTAAAAGTTTAAAATTTCTAATTCTTTGTTTGTATAGTGAAATTTAATAAGAAAACAATTTCTCCTTCACATCCTGCCAGATAGACCTTATCGTTCTGAAGGAAACCCAAGCAAGAAATGACCCCACAGGAGAAGAGTGTCCTTATGATTTTCTTGAGATTGTTTTTGTTTTCGTTTTTTTTTCTTCGCTGTGTATAGAAATAAATCACTTTCACAGTTTGAGCAGCACCGTATGCTTTAGTTACATTAGAGATGCATTAAGATAACAGGCCACCACCATCGGGCATATAAACGATTTATAACCCCACTATAGTCTTCTGCACAGCTTCCACCTTTAAGCTAAGTATAATGTGTAAAAGTATTGATCCTGGATATTCTCATAGATTTCCTGGTACCTATATGTGGAACATAGCAGCTTGATGGTGGCAAAAAGTCTTGATGTATTTTTTTCCCTTTCTATCCCGGTCCTGGCTCTCGGTTTCCCGTATGAAAAAGGATTACCGAGCAACTCTGGGTTACCTAGAGATACACAACTTGGCAGTGCATGGGAGAGAAAAAGAAAGAGAGATAAGGGAAGAATGGTCCAAGACTGTCTGTGCCCTGCCCGTTGTAGGTAGGAGGTATTCCTGTTATCGTATTTTATAAGGAAGAAAAACCAAAACAAAAATAAGCAACCATATTTTTATTTTGTTCTTCAGCTAAAAATTCCTTCGGGAATTTCGTTTCGGCAGCAGTGCAACCAACATGAGGATAAATATAACTATCTAGTAAATTGTATTAAAGCTTAAACGAGATATTAGCTGCAGACAAAAAAAGAAAAAGAAAAAAGAAAGATCTTTAATGTGTCGTATACTCGTATGTTAGATACGATACATTTGTCCTCGTAAGTACTTGTAAAATGGCTTATAAGATAAATGCAGCACTCTTTGCTGTATATGCCTATAAATCCAAAGGAGCTTATTTTTAGTTCTTTTTTTTTGTCTTCTAAGTTGTGCCTTTGTTGGTTTTAATCTTACTTAAGAATGGTTTTTTTTTTTGTTGAGGAAAATTATAGATGATTTACCTTTGAGAAAAGAGAGATTGGTTGGCTTGAAGTTAAAGTCAAAGTTAAAAATAAAGATATTGAGACAGTATAATTGAACTCAGTTTTTGTAAAATTTAAACCAAATTAAAATGAAAAAGTCTCTATTAATACCATTTTTTGCAATTAAATAATTTTCGGAAGTGAAAGCGCCATTGAAAAGGTTTTAAAAGAGAGTAGTAAACACAGAGCAAGTGAAATTAGGGTTTTCGAAGAGCAATTGACGTAAGTTCAATTGTACATACATGTAGTGTTGAAAAACAGAAAGCCCGTAAGATAATACCTACTAGAACCACAGGGAAGATGTTGCACATATAAATACAATAGCGTGAGTGACCCAAAATCCACCTTCAATTGTTTTTTTTTGCATTGAGTTTTGATTTTCTTGCAACTATATTCCAAAGGTCTAAGGATTTTTGCCCAATTCTTCTGGGAGTTTATGTACAAAAGTTCTATTAGAGCAACCTAGCATAGTCCAATTGCTAGAACTTAACTACATCTTTATTTCACTAAGTACAATAATGTCTTTGTTCTGAGTTGGAAGAAGGGGCGTTACAATGAGGAGAAGTCACGAGCGCTGATTTCTTCAACCATCAAATTCTCGACGACAATTGACATTGCTGAACTTCTACATTTCGACAACTTCAGGACTCAGGACTCTGGAGATGCCACAAATGGAATATACCAAGGTCGTAAGATTCTATTACTCAACAATAAAGAGTGTACATTCAAGTTCTTTAAATGTCCATCACCTAACGGCTGTTAAAATTCTGACCGGCAAATTTTACCTCTGGAGTCTATCAAAAGGAGTTTTTTTTTTAATTTTTTTTTTGCTACTTTGAAGTGTCTTTCATTTTGATACCGCCTTTTATTTGCAGTCTGGCAATGGAAAAACAAATTCCTAGCATTTTTCGTCTGGAATTAGTAAGAAATTCCTTAGAGAAATCCAAAATATAAACATTATTAAGTATATTCTTTATGTTATGACATTCCCAAAACTAATTTTCAAGTCTGGCACTAATGAAAAAAAAAACCAAAAAAAAAAAATATAACGAAGTAAATAAATGAACTCTGAAATTCAGGTTTGCATAAAATACCGACTTTGTATACTTTTTACACCCCTTTGAACTTCACTTTGTCCCCGCACATCAGAGTCCAATCGCATCATCATAGACAACTGCCAGACGTTGATGTTTTTTAATATTTTATATTTTCTTAAGTTTGAATATAAAAATGTGCCTTAAATTTTTTTAGGCAGAAATGAATAACAATTTCATTTGATTTAAAAGAAAAAACGAATTTCTATGAACTTTAACATTTAAATTATACCATGGGAAGGTATATTCTTACATTGTGTGGGTAGGGTATACCTTGTCCACCTATACCTACATATGCATATATACCTACCTACCTACTTGTTTTCTGTCAAAAACTCATTTCTTCTAATATTTGTCTTACTGATTAAATTTACTTTCATTTGCCCTTCTCTGGATCTTACACAAAGACCATGATGTTGAACACCTGTATCTAGCTACATTCCATTCGTAATTAATTCATTGTCAGTATATTTTTGCAGAATCTTCCCCCACGCGCCTACCGCCCGCCGCCGCCGCCGCGCCTCCGTCTTGAGACATAAACTTCATTGGGTATATAATCAAACATACTCTGGAATAAAAACACAAAACAACAGGGAAAACAAACAACTTACAACACCACCCACCTCCAAGCCACTGCCGCGGCGGCCTTCGCCGCCACCATCACCTCAAGCAATGCTATACGTAATTATTTGTGCCGTATTTAAGTGTTAGCATCCCAAAGGCGCAATTTCCTTAAACGAAAATCTTTTCCGTTTTTCGTGTGGCTATATTTTCAACAAAAAAAAACAAGGAAGAAGAAAACATCCAAAGGAATCCATGTTCATTAATATGTACATGTATTTATTTGCTCTTTCTATGTACATTACATACACACATATATACGAGAAGTACCTCAGCATAGCAGAAGAAGTCTTGCAGCTGTCACTTGCTTTCTTCCTGCCAGCTTATTATATCAAATTTGATGAATAAAAATGATGGTTCATCTTAGGAAACCGAAACTCCGACAAATAAATATCTACAAGTACAAGTAGGTACGTCTACTTACATTCATATACTTATGTTTGTATTTTACTTTCTCAATATACAACAAGCAAAAACGTCAAAAGGATGAAAAGGCAGCACCGTCATTCACTTTCACTTGCCGCTACCGCCACCACCCCTCCACCAACACAGCCACTTCCTCCCGCGCCGCGCCGCACGCTGTACTTGTTTGCTTGGTTTGAGGCGTTGCTGTTGCTCCTTTTTAATTTCACAAAAAGTTACATAAAATTTTTATGAGTTTCAGCAATCGTTCCACCTGCTTTCTATACATATAAATCAAAAAATAGCAACACGAAAAATTTGATAAAGTCAATTCGATGGCAAATAAAAGCCACCCACACTCCGTCATCAATAAGACCACACACGAGTATATAAACATACATATACATATATCTATGCGTTCTTTTCTTATATATGAGCAATATGTGTGATGTGAATGGGGAGTGGGGTATTTCCAGTATCTATAAATTTTTGTATTCCATATGTCGTGTCCCCTTCTTAATGATGCTGTGGTCAGAGTCGGATTTACGACCAGATTCAAATGGGACATTAGGGCTGAGGGATAAATGTTGGTGTTGGGATGGTGTGGTGACGCAACTTGGTTGACACAATTAAGAAAGAGTCCTTTAATAGATATGTGATTTACAAATGGATACAATCAACAAAAAAAAAGTCTCAGGATGTAGGAACATGGTCCTGAATCCTGGACAGAATGAATCATCATTTCAATTTTTGAGGTCAGTTTGAAAATGTTACATCAAATGGTATAATAACCTGTTGCAGTTGTATGTTCGCGTAAAACAAAAACGAACAAAAAAACTGTCAAAGTTAAATATTGAAACAAAAATTTGTCAATTTAATTATAAATAATTTATGAATTTTAAATCACTTAAGCAAATATGTAGTTTAAATTGTATCTACTAAACAGCAAATTCATTTTGAATTAAGGCATTCCTCAGGGTATCCATTTAGGGCCTATTTGAATCATCTTTTTCTAATAAATGATATCTTCCCAACCCTAAAATAGTATAATTTAAAAAAGTGGAAATTTGTAGGTAATTTCTTGCATCTCTCACAGCCCCAACCGCCTATAAATCCGGCTCTGTATCATTTGTAAATTTGGAAACATATTTGCCGTATGGGTGGGCGAATAAGTGAATAGAATTCGAACTCCTCAATTCACAATAGCTATGTGTTGTTTTTCTGTTTTTCTATTTTTTTTTTTTTATTCTTGGCCAATAAATAAACTTGAAAGGAAATGAGTCCTCCGCAAAATGGCGAAATCCATATGTCTTACCTACACACATACATACGCCCGTAAATAATATAGAGAATGAAATGACGTATTTTTGCGGTATATGGGATTGAGTTCAACTTTTTGTTTTTATTTCCCGTGTAATTGCTGACAGAATAATATAGCAAATTAAGTAAACAAATATTATAGCAAGGTAAAATAAAAGGCAATAAATTTAATGAATTTGTAGACCCAAATATTGACATTTGCGAATTTTATAAAAGAAGATATTCTATAACTCGAACAATATTCGAATCTTTTAGACAATTCGGATATCCAAATAAATGATTTGAAAGAGAAAACTAGCAAATCCGAAGTGTCCGGATAGTGGCTGGTATCTTGAAAATTGAGATTTGAATAGTCTTGGATACCCCAGATTCAGCCATAAATCTTTTGAGGCAAGGCTATCCGGAAAGTTGAAATCCAAACTATATGGGTAGTAGTATTTATGCATCAGATGGTTAAACAAGAAAGTTGAGATCCGAATTTTGTTAGAGTATTAGAAAAGTTGAAATTTGATTTTCCGGATAGTGTCGAATGTCAATTTCCAGGTTTATATTTTTTATGCTATTATCAGACTGAATCTTGTTGTATCCGGATTCGTATTTGATATTCGAATTTGTATCTGAATACTTTGAAGCAATTTGTATTCTTGAAATAAAATTTAAGTGCTATTTCCATATATGCAATAACTTCGTGCCCAGAACTTATGTTTAGTTAATAAAATATGTGCAAACAAATAAAGCAGAAATATTATTTCGAAAATCACATTCCCATTATTATCAATAACCAAAATAAATTGAATATCAGTGCTACTGAAAAGTCCTTGCCTGAATATGATATAAAATTATGCAAAATCACCATCACACGCAGCACCGTTTTTGAAGTCTTCCATATCCGTTCCTTATATATTTTTTTTTATTTTGTTTCGAACAAAAATACAAAATTGAAATAATGTTGTTAATTTGAAATTTCCCACAAATGGCAAAATAAATTGCAACCACCAAAATAAAAGGAAGTGATAATAATACAACAACAACAACAAAAACGTCGACGTAGAGCGACGACAAAAACAAACAACGAAAACGAAAACGACGACGACGTCCTTTTATATTAAATTACCAAAATATAAAGGAAACTCGTAAAACATAGCCTCTATGGCGGGCATCCTCCCCAGCATCCCTCCTCGCTTTTGTGTCTTGCCTGTCTGCTTGAATGTCTTCCTAAAGCTTGCATTTCCTTTACAGCTCCTTTATAAGAATATGTAACCAGTCTTAATTCTACTAAAATTCAATTACCATCAAGCACGATAGCAGTATAACAGCGCAGTAACAGCAGAAGCAGCCGCAGCAGCAGTAAAAAAAAAAAACACCACAAAAACCTCCGGAAATTGAAGAAAGTTTTTTTTTTTTTCTTATTTATTTATGTGTTCGACGCGGATCTTGAATTCGATTGAGAATTTATTTGCTTTGTGGAGTGAAATCTTTAAACGATTTTCCAAATCCTTATAACTTCAACATCAATGTTGTTAAGAAGATTTCAAATCCTCGAAATTGTGTATAAAATCTTTTGCAGATAATTCGGCCGTAAAGAGAGCTAAACAAAAGGATACAGGAATAACTTAGGAGTTCTAAATATATAGGGAAGTTATTCAAAGTGTTTTTATTTTATTTTATTTTCTTTGTTAAATTTATAACTTCTTCTAATGCCAAAAGGCTTTGAAAGACCATTGTCGCATTGAAATTACAAAATTGTCAGAAGCACTTAAACTTAAGCAGATATTAAATTTGAACTTGAGGACAAATACCATCACATAAAAACATCAAGACAATGCAAAGGATCTTAGAACAATTTTGGAGCACTAAAAGTGGCATCAAGTCATTGGGAACATATTTTTTAAACCACTTAACAAGCTATTTTTATAACCATTTTCATTACATTCAAATGCATGTGCCAGAGTAGTTAAAGAATGCATTCATTTGTAAATACAATATTTATATAAATCATAAATTGAAATGATCTTCAGACTGGAACCTCTAATTTAACAGTCTTTTGAGATTTCAATTACTAAAAATTTAATGTAAGGACTTTAAATGAATGCAAAATTTCAAACGAATTCAAATGATTGCATATAATTGAGTCAATGAGTAGAATCAAATGACTAAGAAAGTAGCGATTGCAATCTTTTCTTGGTGATTAAGAAAATAAATATTTTTAATAGCAGTCTTTGATTTGATAATTGATTCCCAAATGATGGCATTGTTTTACAAGACTGCACAAATTCTGCAAGCTGTATATTTGGTCTAATAAACATACGTCAACAATCGTTCATTTTATTGTTCTGTAAAGATTTTTCTCTCCAAAACTAATGTTACAAAATTCAATTTTTTACAAAAAAAAAACATTTTTTATATTAAAAAACTTATTTACCATCACAAAGATATTATTTCATTCAAGGAACTGTGTCAGTCTATTACTGAAAATAGAAAGCAATGAAAACAACCAAAGAAACAAACTTTTTGGTTATCCTACTTACTTATGCGAAAGACGAACAAAGCTAGGGTGACCATTGTTTTGAAAAAAATATACAGGTAAACTTGCAACAAAATTTCTTCCATTAAAACTTTTTACCAATATTTTTTCTTAACAATATATTTTTAATATTTTAAAAGAAATTAGTTTTTATTGTTAATTATTCGAAAAGTCCTTTTTCACCATTGCTTAAATTTTTCAAAATTATCGGTAGGTGTTTTCAAATATCTTTTAAATAAAACAAAGACAGAAAATAGTTGTATTATATTACAGTTTTTGTTAAGGTTTTTTTCCTCCTAAAAAAAAAAACAAACATCTGGTCACCACAATTTAAGTTTGAATGAAAGTTCCGGGGATAAAATGAATTCAATCGATATATCATCCATACACCACACACATCCATATCACAAAGCCGACTTCGTTCTACGTCAAGGGATACGCAAAATGACCTTCTTCGGTTGAAAAACCATCCACCATTGGAAAATTCGATAGAGATTTGTTTTTTCGTGAAATCAGGTGCATTCTAGGAATAAGGACATAGGTATAGGTTACACTTTCACAAGAAGACCTATTAGCCTTAACCCGAATAAGTCTTTTGTGACAAAGTGCAGCCACTAGACTTGACAGAGGAAGTTTTACAGGCTTGGATGTTCTGCCCTCTGCCCTCCTTCTCACACAGCAGGCTGTTGAGGTGATCACCAAGTCTAAATTTATTTGACGACCTCAGGATTAATGGAGAAATTGCCCACACACACCAACGACAACGCACGGTACATTCATTTATGTATTCCAATTATCCAAGAAAAGACATGGAACGGGTAGGCATAAGCCCATAAACCAATATTCATTCCCGGAAGGGTGGAAGCTTAACAAAAACAAAAAATCAGGCTCTATTAATTACCCGCAAGAGATTGAATGCTTTGCCTTTCAAGCTCGAAATGAAACTATACCATCTAGCATTTCGGTACAAAGATAGAGAGAGAGAGAGAGAGAGAGAGGGTAGGAGAGATAAGGAGACAATGAGGCAATAAATCCCAAAAGGTGGCACAGATAATAATGGCGTTGATGGTGATGCTGGTGAATGAGGTCTTCATCTACAACAATCAAATTTATTAGTCTGATGACACAGTGAATTAATTTCCTTCGCTTGGGGTTGTTTTTGTGCGAATGTTGGTACCTACATTACTATACACACAATGACGTGTGAGTCACAATAGTATAGGAAGACAGTAATACCCATCTACAATATCGGTCCGACAACAACAAAATTTGTTTAGAAGTTGGAACTAGGGATTTAATGGAAGTCATTCCTTCTTTTCGCACACAATACAAAACACATTTTGATTTTATTTACTGCCACATTTTTTTGGAAATTCCATTTGATTGGGATGGGGGGGAGGGGGAGACACTGGGGTGGTCTTACGTTCACGCCCATCTAAGCGTCATTAAATCCAAGTGTGAGATATGGATGTGTATAAGAAGATTGAATTGTCTTCATAAACCACAAGAATTCGAATTAACGCACGTAGCAGGATCTAATTATTGTATGTATGTATGTATATACATATGTATGTACACATGTAATATGTATATGTGCGTGATGCTTAAATCTTTTAGTGCTTAATTCAATTTAGCATCAAGGTGGAACATTTATTTGTTGTAAAAGTTTAACTTTTACTTACATTTCATTACAGACAATTAAGGTTCAAAAAAAAAAATTATGTTAAGACTGCTATAAAATGAGATATAAAATTTAAGAACCTTCAAATAACTTCAAGTTAATATTAAAAAAGAAGCAGTAAAATGTATCTAGCTATTAAAAATGCAAAGTGGAGGTATTTAAATCCGCAAGGGCGACAATGAACACCAAGTCATGAAAATTATTCGCTTTGAATTGGAATCAAATTTCATTAGGTAAGGTTTGAATAAGTGACGTATACGTATTAGCAGTAGCTGGAGCATATCACTCGGATCCCCGATCCCATTAGGATGAGGTCTTCTTAAGACAGAACAGATTTCAACAGCTGATCTTTTGTCTTGGCAACTACTTCGGAAAAACTTGAGCTGATAATTTGTTCCAAATAGTGATGTAAAAATCAGTGTTGAGGTTTGGATCAGTTCAAAACAGTATAGTCGCTATTTGGTCAGTTTCTTCCATTGTGCTTTCCTACACGACCACACAACATAGGCTAACTTTGGCTCGTGTTAGTTGTAAAGTCATTTGATTCTTTTTAAAACTTGGAACGATTTTTACACTTTTTTCTTTTCTAAACCAATTTGTTCAAACGTGAGATAGTTCAAATGACACAGAAAAGGAATTGTCCCTGATCTTGCTATATTTTTTTATACTTTAATATGTCAAAATTTAATGCTCAGCTCAGTGATTCAAGCTTCATTGTCACATCAATATCCACTGACTTTGACGAATTTGAGTGTCTCGTTTAATTCATTAAATCATCCAAAGTCTAAATAATCTCAAAATGAGGGGAAAAATCCAAAAAATCAACATGAATCATTCTTAAGGAAATAATAATAAATTATTTTTTCTATTCTCAACCCACCAACTGTATCAGCCTTAGTTCCAACTCTAGCTCCAGCTCATGAAATCATGACATCGACATAAAACGTGACTCCAACAATTACGTGACCCAAACTCCTGCAATTGTACGAAAGTAATTGTACTTTTACGAAAGGTATCCCTATGAGGTAAATAATATTTTACCTTTAGCGAAAATAAAATCGAGAGAGAGAGAGCTAAAATTTTGCCACCATTCCGAGAAAAATAGCAAACCATTGAGTTTTTTTTTTTTGTATGAGAAATATAAAAGTCCCCATCGAATTTTCGGACTTAACGATGAAAAACCATCATGAATCTAACGAAGTTAATCCTGTAAAGGGACCGGGAATAAAGCGTGTTAATAAAAGATGTTCGGTACATGACTCCAGCAGGATAATAATGGCGTGGGAGTTGCTCGTTTTTTTTTTTAGAGTTCGTCCATGCTATGATGGTTATCAGGTTATCACACAAAACGACGTGGACGGACCGAGTTCACGATTTAAAGGTAGCCAAATTAAATGCTTCTCCATTCCTCGACATTACTCGTTATACATTGATATTGTATACCATAATTGAACTCCTATTTTTAATTCCCTGGAAAAGTCAGATCCCAAACCCTTTTGCGCGTAAATTCGTTACACGTGCTGGCGTCTAAGGTCAAACTAACTACGAGTATAACTAAGCTAAAGATAGAAAAGTCCTTAAACGTAACAGAACGCGTGTATAAAGGTTATTTATACAAAATTCATAAGGCAAACGTATGAATGTTTGGTTTTCTTAAACGCTGAAAGCTTTCATTATTCATGAACTTTGAATAAAGCGCAGCGCACATCATCATCGTCGCATTCGTAGTCGTCGAAAAACACAGGAAGGAAATGAGTGCAAAAAGGAAAATGCTTTTATATTATGACGTGTTGTTTTGTGTTTTACTGTGTTGGTGCAAATGTGTTATGTCTTTCTTCTTCTTTAAAAAAAGGGATTCGGGTGAATCCAGGATTCCAGGCCAGGACAGGATAAGAGAAAGACGAGCCAAAGGAAAAGCAAAAGAGACGTCTTTCAAACTGCGTGATATATTAATCCAGACTACAAGGGAAATGGATTAAGTTGAATGTCTTTTGTTTTGAATTTGAGTTTTTCATTTTTTTTTTTTTTTGTAGCTTGTTTCTGCTGCTATGTTTTTTCTTGGGCTTCCTGTATTATTCTCTTTGTCTTAAGCCATCTCCCCGCTACCAACAGGCATTTTATAATGCTAAGTAAAATATTATGAACAAGAGAAGGAACACAATCGGTAAGGGACGGGACGGTTGACGGTAATGGGAGAGGTGGTGATGATAATATAGCTTGCTAAAGAAAATAAACGAAAGTCTGAGTTTTTTTTTCTTAATGAAGTAATGACGTAATGGAAAATGGGTTTTGTTTACAGGAGTAGTTTTTTTTTATTTTTCTTGTAATTTTCTATTTTAAAAACCTTGAAATAAACTGTTAGAATTATTAATTGCAGTGCTAAATTTAAGTGTAAGCCATTGTTATAAGGAAGAAACTACCAACTTCTACTGTAGACGTTATTTTCGTGTGGATTCTATGAAAGCAGGAGTATTTAGATGGAAATGAAAGGCTTTAGCACTCAGGTTTGGCATAAAGAGTTTCTTTTAGTTCAGTAAAATGTTTTTCAAACTTAAATTTAAATAAAGACTATAATTTAAGAAAAGAAATCCCTAAATCGAGAACTCTCAAGAAAAATTGTATTTATTTTTAAGGCTTGCAACGAGACGTGGGACTTGACAAGACTGTTGCTTTAGTCTCGTTTCGAGCTCTAGAATATAAGGCATCTAAAATTGAATCTATCTTTTAATCAAATTAAACAGTTTATAATTTCATTTTCAACGAAAATAATTTTATAAAAAATTACAATAGAGGACGCCGTATTTTAGTGGAATTAAAAAAAATAAATTTTGAAAGTCAAATACCTAATACAAAATTTAGTAAGAAGTATGATGAAATAAAAAAGAGGCTGACTAGAGAAAACTTTGGGTCGAAAATATGAAATCTCCCAAATACCGAAACCTTACATATCAAGTCAACTTTTCATATTTTTTTCTAGGAATAAACTCAAAGACGGTAAACGACAAAATTTAAGTTCGCACAAATGATCAACATTTTAAGGTATTCTGTTTTTGTGATGTTTTAACTTTTTTTCCTAAAAGGCAAAGATAGGTAGGTATAACCCCACAAAATATAATTCCATCTGTTTATACAAATGAACCAAATTCAACTTAAGAGGGATTTAAGGCTTAAATCAACCTTAAAATCTATTTTCAAGTAGGTACCTATCCACCCTTCAAAAACTTAAACAAACAACCACCTAACCCATCACTTAAGACTCCAAAATTGTTTAGGTATAGGTATAGTACTTGTATATCCTGGAAAACATTCTAAACAAACTTTATCCATTCACGTCTACTAAAAGGTTAAAAAACCCATCATTGACTCTCTCAATGTAATGTGATTATTTACTTTTATCTTAAGCACTCCAACATCTAAAAGTCATTAAATTAACCTAAACATCTTCTTTTTTTAAACATAAATTTGTATATGCACTTGAATATAATGTTAAAACAATCTGTCATTGACCTTGTCTCTAACCTACCCACCAAACAAATAACACGTACACACATTTTCTTACGACAGCTCAGTGCTCAATTAATTTTAGAGTATCTAAGTACGGTTTCGAGATAGGAAGGTACTTATTTTCGATAAGCAACCACTCCATTAGGGTTTCTCCTGTTTGCTTTCATCTTCCCAATTATTCTAAAAAAAACCAAGAAAAAAAAAACAAAAAACAAAGAAAATAATAAAGATTTGAAAAACACTCAAAAATACCACATTTTCTTGCAGCCATAAACAAAGCAGAAACCTCAGAGAATCTGTGGATAAATCTCTTCGTCTTCGAGCAGGCTGCAGGCTTATCTGCGCTTCCCCATTTTACAAGAACAAATAATATTTATGTATTAAAATTCCAGAAGAAAAAAAAAATCAACCGAACACACAAATTCCAATATCCGAAAACGACCCCCCAACATCAACAACACGACCGACACCAACTTTATACATACTACACATGGCATACGGTGCGGAGGCGGCGGCGTTGACGATGGAAGCAAAGAGCGGTGACGGCCGGCAGAGGCGTATGTGTTCGTATGTCACTCCAAAATGAGTGAACGCATGTACGCGGTGGC
Organism: Scaeva pyrastri; assembly: GCA_905146935.1. Lineage (NCBI taxonomy): Eukaryota > Metazoa > Arthropoda > Insecta > Diptera > Syrphidae > Scaeva > Scaeva pyrastri. The sequence goes on along the minus strand of LR989927.1, from coordinate 39,993,971 downwards.
TGGTACGCACGTACACTTTGCGGCACGATTGCCATGTTACTTTGTTTATAATCACTGACACTTAACAAAGCGAACGAACGCACCTCTCTTGTCTTTCCACGCCTGGCTTTCGAGTTCCGAAGTTCCGTTCCGATATGATGAGGATGACGCCATGGCTATATGAAAACGCGTCCCCATCAACTTGGACTCCATAAATGGAGAGGACCAAAGAGGCGAGGAGCTCGGCGCCGGCGGGGACATGTAGAGGTGGTTTAATTGAAATTCTAGCGGTGAAAATTGGAACCCGCGGAAACATCACATCGCTGCTTGTGAGTGTGGACTCTATTCACTTGGTTGACATGATGTGGGGGCGTGTGTCGTCATCGTCGTTGTCGGTTCTGGCTGATGGCACATGGCGTGTATGTATATACCTTGCGTATGTGCATGCATGTGGCTTTCCATCTAGGGAGAGATTTATCTCGGAGCAAGCTTTTCATCTCTTTAAGGCATACACACACAATGGACAAACCCTAAGCTAATTGGAAAAAGAAGTTCAAAAATAATTTCACAGCAAAAGAGAACAGCCAACAGTCCAGTCCGGAGCCAGAACTCCCAAGGATACCCAGCTCAGATGAGGAGTCATTCGGGACCTTACATAATATAGAAAAAAAAAATTATACACGAGTCTATGTAATTGAAGATTCAGACGGGAATATAAATTCTTTTAAATGTCACGAGCAAAAACAGGAGACGTGTGTCCTTTTACAACATAAGATGCAACATGGGCTCTGCAATGCTCTACATCGCACAAGGTATGCAAAACAATAGAAAAATTTATTTCATTAAATTCCTGTACCCCGAGACAAGTATACCTTACCTATCTACTTATGCATCTACTTGTACATACATACATACATACATACATATATACAGTTATGTTTAGCGAGACAAAAGAAAAAGCAATATCTCAGAGACAACAACTACTAAAAAGTAGGATCCTAGCTATGGAATTTTATTCATGTCAGCTATTCCTCTGTTCAAACTGACTTTTCTACATTTAAAGGACTATTCGTATTCATCAAGAGAATAGTTTCGAAGATATTGTTTTGAAAACTTTTCATTTAAAATTAAAATAAAGAAAAAAATAATATGGACAAAAGAAGGACACTTAAAAATATTGTTTTTCTTTTAGGATAAAGTGGCTAAAGAGAGAAGTTCACGTGCTCATCTCCTGCTCTAGAAATCAAGGTGTGTTGTATTAAAAGAGACAAATTTTAAATAAAAAATATTTATATTAAAATTACTTAATATGAGTTATACATAGAAAAAAAAAAATAGTTTTACTAAGCTATGTAGAGTCACTTTTTCGACTGCAGTAGTTTTTTGTGTAGGTATGGTTTTCTGAATGAACTTCTTTTGAATTAATGTCTGCCGTAAGGATTGTTTTATGTAATAAAATACCTTGAAAAATAAGTACCGAACCATGAGACGAGAAAAATCTTTAGAAGCACCCGAAAAAAGTAATCGTCCCTCTAAGGCAAATGATAGTCATAGTCACATCATTTACTATACCCTTAAAAAACTTTATTTTTATTCTTAGGCATAAAACTAACTATAACTTTTCTCAGAATTTGTGATCCTTTTTCATTAGACGTAGAATGTCACATGCTTGCTTATATTGTAACAAAATAAATATTTCAATATATTTTTTCAGTGGGGGCGATGTCTGGATACAAATTCTACAGTGGGATTTTGGAGTACTTCGACGAATTAAAATTCTCGCAAGATGAAATCTTCCTCTGTTGGCTGTGGTTACCCAAAATCGCGGGAGAATACGGTGTCTAAGGTTTCTATTTAACACCTATGAGCCTTAAATGCAAGAGGTGTTAGATAGACGTAGTCGCTCGTCAACAAGGGGTTTGGACATGCCTTAACATGTTCACAGAATTGTACTGGGGTAGCTTGCTGCCTTGGGGTGATGGCTAACGTTTTTCTTGGCCCCGGCAGTGTGGGTAGGCCCACCGTGGAAATAAGCCTTGAATGGCAGGTGTCCACGTTAAGTCTATTTCAATTTGTCAAAAATCAACGTACCTATATGTATTTAATCTGTTGCTTTAGACAAGGAAGCAGAAGCTATATACAAAGTATTATATACTCCTTTGATTTTGACTATATAAGCATCTCAGGTCTCGTCTCATGACAGTTCTCAATTCTCCACAAATTCTTTTATTTTTATCCGTTTTATGTTAACTAACACTAGTTATATTTTCAAGTTCAAAAAAGTTGCATGCAATTCAAATGATCCAAGACTTTGAGCTTAAAGGTAGGCAAAAATACTTTTCCGAATTCTCAAAAACAGATAAAACTCACAATTTTTGGAGAGAAAATATAATAGCACTTAATTAAGTCAACATTATGGAAGAGTTAAATAAAAATATTCTTTTACCAATAAAAGGAAAATTGCAATCAGTTTTTTTTTTATTCCGAAGAATTGAAGGGTTTTCCAAGAACTGTGACGTAAAACATCTGATTTATACTTCAAAAACTCGTAAGGATTTAAAAAATGATGTATGATAGTTATTTTGTCAATATAACAAAAAACTCTTTCTATAGTGAAATAAATTTATGAAGGTATTTTGTGATTAAATTTACAGTAATTTTTTTTTTATCTTTTATAGTAAAAAAAAACACACACACATATTGTTTCTTTATTAGCAATTCCATAAGGACTTGCTTCACATCAGCACAAAACAAAATTATTGAGATAACTTAATCCTAACGAGCGACAAAACCTTTTTTATCTGGAGTTGGGAATTGGAGTTCCTCCAGCGAGAAAAGTGTATTTTATCGATGATCCTTGGAAATGTGGGGGCTAAAGAGTATGTCATCATCGTATCTAGCTATAATACAGTCAAAGTCATCTTCATTCAAAAAGATACGACGACACTACTTTGCTATCTCTTTGCTCTGTATACGAGCTTTAAAAATCTATGTACGTATAAAAAGAGTGCAATATACGAGTACCCTGAGTACACAAACAAAGCATTATACTCATACTTACATACCTCTATACTCTACATACTCTATACGCGAGTAAGAGAAGAAAAATGTTCACTGGGTGAATCATATTTTGATTACTTTCTGTGCGGGTTCAAGGGCTCCTATAGGCCATATAGATACGACGGCGCGGCGGCGGAGGGCAATGGGGTTTACGCCTGTACGAGTATCTACCACAACCAGCGGCACTTGAATCGAATGAAGAAAACTACAGTGAAGTCAATGCACTCGAAAAATGTAGCTTTTAGATTTTTTTATTTTCCCAATTAAATTGGAGGGGATTTATTTTAATGAGGTTTATAGAGACTCCACTAAATAATATTATGTTGGTATAGATTCTTAGTTAATTTATTTACCTACTTGCAATTGCGACAGGATTAGATAGTTGAAGTGATAAAAATTCTCTTACAATTTTTTAAGTTAAATTGAAATAGTTAAGGGCTCTCAATGATGGGTTTTGGGTTTTTGGAGGTATGTAAAAGTTTAACAATAGTTGTTCATTGGAGTTGTCAAACATCACAGGTAAATATTTATGCATGTATATGGAGGTGACTCATATAGAAGAAGTTAGATGTGTTACTTCTTCGAAACTAGACAACTATTAACAACATGAATACAATGAATAAGGATGCAACAGAACGTTCAAATATTCTCTTCTACCAGGAAAGTATAGCTGCCACAATAAAAGCCGTCTCAATTATCTCGGGCCTTTGATTTAAAGGGCCTTGAGATCAAGAGGAACTGAAAGAAATGTTCTACTTAAACGAATAATGTCAAATCAATCGCATGAAATTAAGGAAGCCACTTCTTGTATTACCAATTTCTTAACGTATGACTTTGTGGAAACAATTTCAACTAACCAAGTGTGATGTCATCTGATAAAGCCAGTTGGTTGCATTCCCTGAAAGGAGAATCATTGGTTCTTAATGATCTTGAAGCGATTGATCTATGAAGACTATTTTCAGTTCTTTTCATTTTGCAGATAAATGGAAGGTAAACCAGATTCTACATGTATGGCATAGGTTGGAGTAAAGTTCGGTAAATGGAATAGCCGCTTAGAGAAATATCTTTGAACAGCTTCAAATTCTTCAGTGGGACTGACCCCAAACGCCTGCACTCGATAACACATACATGTTTTGACAGTAGCGTTAAAGACTTGATATTAAGAGGCATGGTTAATATTTGGATTTGCAAAAATTTCGACCACATCATGTTGATTGCCAATTAGCTTAAGTGCCTTTTTTCTTTGCAAAGTTTAAGTTTGATGATAGCAATATACCGAGGTATTTGTATTCGGTCATCTGCACATCTACCCGCTCATTATTGAGTCGCCAAGTTTCTTCCCGTAGTCTTCCTGTCAATTCTGTCAATTCTCGAAGATCATGATTTTCGTTTCCAATATGTTAATATGGGGATCCCATGTCTTGAAGTACGTTTGCAATCGGTTTATTTGAAGTTGAAGCGAAAAGGGATTATCTGATATCAGCACCAAGTCATCTGCATAGAGAAAAACCTTTATGAGATTTCCCGCAAAGTTTATGTCCCCCGGTAGAATATCAGCTACATTATCAATGTGCAAGGCGAACAAAATAGGACTCAAAATACATCCCTGTGGTACAACTGCAGACGTATCCAACCATTCTGAAAACTTAGAACCCTCCCATACAGCTGCAATTGATGACGCCAGAAATTCCATGTACAATATTAAAAACTTTGTTGAATCACTGATCGATGCCAGTTTATAAATCAATGCCTGCCTATTAATCATACTATAATCTATCTCTGTGGCAAATTTCATCAAAATCCGTTCAGCTGTTCTGGTGGCATTTAGCAACAAACATCAATAGCTGCATAAAACCTTTCACATTATTTATAACATTCAATTTAAATTTTTCAATTTTCAGTTTGAATATTTTATAAATCAAAGTTTTGTGTCAATTCTATATCTGTTTTCTTAATCACGCATTTAATACGCCAAAGACTTCAGTAAATATAAAAAAATTAAATTATTTACTAGATCTCTACCCGGTATTTTAATTTGACACTTAAAAATTTGGCTGAAATAGGTCAGACAGGAATATATGTAAAAGGGTAAAGTTGTGTGGCATGTTCTTTCCTTGTCCTAAATCCGAACCAAATCATCACATTATCTTTTCAACATTAAAAGTTAATAGAAAAATGCTACCCCGGATCTTACACCATTTCCTCCCGGGGGTAAAACCAATTGATTTTCCACCATTGCAATATTAGGTTTTATTTTGTTGTGGACTTTTTATGTCACAAAAAACTGTCTACGCCAAAATAGCATTTCATAAAAAAAAAAGAAAAACAAATTAAAAATAACTCATAAGAAATCAAGCTTATGCTCACTTTTATGACGTACATCTTCAATAAAGTCCTCTGAGAAATTCATAAAATAAATTAAAAACCATAAAACCTTTTCTTAAGTCTTTGACATGTCTTTATATAATATATTCGACACAAATGTTCACATCATTCACACGCACACATACGTATACATTTACGTATGTACAAATATATAGACACATATTATGCAATAAATCTTTTCTCGACTCAAAACACGCACATTTATAGATATTTAGTTTTCTAAATATGCCTTTTCATTTTGTCAACAAGGACGAACGAAACATGAAACTTTATTGTGTGTGGATATCAATCGTCGATTATAAAACACACGTTTTGTTGTGTCAATTTATATCACTTTCCAATGACACTGACCCATATTAAGAAAGATCAACATAAACATAACGTTATAATAACCAACCTGACCAACTTCATGACCATGACGTCGACTTTTATGTTAGTCAAATGTTAACTTTCGACACGAACCTATAGACAGGATTTGGTATAGTTCCTTTCTACCCACCCGAATATCCTTTCTATACGTATAGTCACACAATACATCGTTATAATATGATGACTTTGAATCTTTGAAGTCCTGCCAACACAACACGTCATCTAATCGTTTTTTAGGGGGTTAACGATGGATATTATATTCATCACGATGATGTCTTGTGTTCTTGTGTAACATGATACGAAAACAAGGTGGACAATTTTCATTAAATTAATCGCTAGCATTAGATATCACTTGATGCAGTGCGGTTTTAAAGGTCCTTCTCTATAAAGAGGAAATTCAACTAATAGCCATATCAAGGTACCAAAGGCGCTCAAGTAGATCGATGTTACCTTGATACGAGCTATCATAAACACACACATGAGTATGTCCGCGAAAGATGGTTTAAACTTTAGATTTAGATTTTGCACAAACAAAACACCAAGAACAACAACAACAAACATTTTTAGACCAATTCTGTCAAGGATCCATTATGTTTTCTATTCCTGGCTAATTCAACTCTTAACTTCAACTGGAATTTTCGGTAGGCAATTGGTGAAAAGAGAAATGTGCGGTTAACACCTGTATCCATTTTTGTTCTTTTAATAAATTTCACAGGGTATTTCGCAGGAAACCTAGATTTTCTAAAACAATTTTTTAAGCGTGGTGTCGTTTAGTTTAAATCTAATTAAATTGAAATAATAAAATGTCTGTGTTCAATTTAAACAAAACTATCAAATGTTCAATTTAAAAATGTACAGGTTGTAAAAAACTTTTGAGTATAAATATGAAATAAAACAGTCCTAAAGCCAATGTCAAAATAGAAATAGATTTAGATTCTAAGGACCTTGAAATTTCGAGATTTGTCAAAATTGTAAATATGTATTTATACCATCCTAAGTTGTATACATACATATATCTCACATTCATACATTTCTTATCTACCTACTTGTTTAATTTTAACTTGCTGCTTATTATTTTTTATTAAATCAATGTCAGAGTAAAAATAGAGAATAAGAAAATCATTAAACAAATTATTATAAAATAAAATATCTGTGAGACGAAACAGTCTTGTTTAAATAAATAAAAATCTTTTAAACCAAGTCATCGTCCACAACTTCAGAAGTGGGCCAGCCCTAAATACCTTCAACGTTTTATTTAATTTTCTTCAATTTTGAAATATAAGCCAAGATATTATGTCATCAACAATGAAGAAACAAGAATTGGTAGATTGGTTAACCGAGCGAAACATACAATTTGCAGCAGATGCAAAAGTTGCTCAGCTACGTGAGCTTTATGAAGAAAATTGTGAAAACAATGATTCCGAAGACCATTTCATCGAAGCAGAAAATATTGAACGTCCTGGTGAGACAATAAATTCTGATTTGTCACAACAGATTCAAGAATCCGTTCCTGGAAATGAAGCTGATATGGATAAAGAAATTCAGATGATTGAAAAGAAACTTAAGCTTATTGAATTGCGTCGTGAACTAGCTCGACAAGAAGAAAATTTTGCAAGTTCTTCGTCGCCTTTGTATCAACCTTCGTTTAAGGACATTCAAAATTCCTTACCACTGTTTTCTGGTGATGATACATACGATGCTAAGAAATGGATCAGCACTTTTGAGCGAGCATGTGATTCCATTCACGGTGATAGTGTGTTCAAATTAAAAAGCATTCGCCGATTGATGAAGCCCGATTCCGCTGCCGAAATATTCTTACAAATTGACGAATCAAGAACCTATTCTGATTTCCGGAGCAATTTTTTGGCCAATTTTGGACACACTTATTCAGTTTCCGAAATTATTGATAAGATGCGAAGTACTCCATTTGTGTCCTCAAACACATCCATTATGGGCTACATTTTAAAAATGCAAGAGCTTGCATCACGTGCTGATATTGACGAAAAACAAATTATTCAATTTATTATTGATGGGTTCCAAGATCGTTCCGCTAGCATCGCCATATTGTACTCAGCACGCACAATCGATGAATTAAAAAAACTGGCACACCGTTATGCTCACCTACGAGGATCAAATTCAACAGTTAACAGACCGACAAATTCCGCATCATATTCAGCGCAAGTTGCAAAGCATCAAAATGAATCGAAACCTAAAGTCAAGTTTTCCGTTGGTGACTCCGAAAAAATGCTTGTTCAATGCTACAATTGCTCTGGCATGGGACATTTTTCCACTTCTTGTCCACATCCCAAACGTCAAAAAGGATCATGCTTCAGATGTGGTTCAACAGTTCATATTCTGAAGGATTGCCCGATGTTACCCCCCAAAAATGCACGCACGGTTGCATTGATTGACGAATTCTGTTCCGGCCCTAATCAAAACCATTCTGATGAAGATGCCTTATCCGATGTCAAGATTTGTAAAGAAGTAAATTCTGTAAGTGTTGTTTTTCCTACTAGTGATTCTGTTCCGCATTGTAACACATATCTTTCTCTTTTTGATACCGGTAGTCCGATAAGTTTAATTAAGCTTTCCGAGATTCCGATCGGATTGCATTGCAATAATCTGAGTCCAACTGGATACTACGGAGTAGGTAGTTTACCTGTTAGTACATATGGAGTTTTTTACGTTAAAATAGGATTTAATGATATTTATAAAAAAATTGAAATTTATGTTGTTCCGGACTCTTGTATTCCTTATCCAGTTCTGTTGGGTCGGAATTTTTTACAATCGTTTCAAATCAAACTTTGTCTTATTCCTAACACTGTACCGAAACCAAAAATTGTAATTAATGTAAATTCAGATTCAAATAAAATAAAAATTAATGATGAAGTGTTACATTGTGTGTACAAGTCATTAGCTAAACATTATCCTGATATGTCGGTCCATTGTTCATTATGCAGTCTGCTTCCGCATACGATTATTGCTTCATGTGATAAGCTAAAACACGTTGAAAATCATCAATTACCTTATGTGTTTGCTATAGATATATTTGAAGAAACGAAAGATAAGTATGACATAAATCCAAATTTAAGTTCCAAAAATAAAGCAAGAATACACGAGATTATTCGTTCCGATTATTTAGATATTGACAATATTCCAGCTATTAAGCACGATTTTTCTATGAAACTTCGTCTTACCTCTAATATGCCGATTAGTTATCCTCCGCGGAGACTATCTTTTTCTGACAAGAAAATTGTTGATAAACAAGTACAAGTTTTACTAGAAAAAGGAATTATAAGACCTAGTGAATCTCCATACGCTTTCCCCTTAGTTTTAGTCCAAAAAAAAGATAATGACAAAAGGCTATGCGTTGATTATCGACCATTAAATAAGATTCTTGTGCGAGATAGTTTTCCTATCCCATTAATAGACGATTGTTTGGGAAGATTGGATGGAAAGAAATATTTTACCATTTTGGATCTAAGAAATGGTTTCCATCATATCCCGATTGACGAAGATTCAATACAAGTTACCGCATTTGTAACGCCTGATGGACATTATGAATACACGAGATTGCCTTTTGGTTTAAAAAAAGGTCCGGCTTATTTTCAGAGGTTTATGATATTTATTTTACGTCAGTTTATTGATGAAGGTTCCGTAGTAGTATATTTTGATGACATTACGTTAGCCACTGCGACTATTGAAGAACATATTGTACTTCTCAAAAGAGTTTTAAGGCGGTTGGCTGAGTTCCGACTAGAGATCAAAACGAGTAAATGCAAATTTTGTTATGAAGAAATTGAATATTTAGGTTTCACTGTAAGTTCAAAAGGCATCCGGCCAAATAATCATCATTTGACTGCAATTAAACATCTTCCGATTCCGAAAAATGTTAAAGAGCTACAAAAATGCTTAGGATTATTTTCTTACTTCCGACGATTTATTCCGTCTTTTTCAGCCATTGCAAAGCCATTAAGAGATTTGACTAAACCAAACATTCCGTTTAATTTCGATGAAAAATGTGTTGACACATTTAAGCTTCTCTGTAGTAAATTGATAACGAGTCCTCTTCTGTCAATTTTTAGTCCAGAAAAAGAAACAGAACTACATTGTGATGCTAGTTCGCTTGGCTACGGTGGAATTCTCATGCAGCGCCAAGATGATGGTATATTCCATCCAGTTGCCTACTTCTCGAAAGCAACTACTGGGTCTGAATATAAATTTCATAGCTATGAATTGGAAACCTTGGCAATAATTTATTCGCTAGAAAAGTTCCATAATTATTTGGATGGCATTCCGTTCCGAATTATCACAGATTGTGATTCTTTAGCATTAACTTTAGAAAGGCAAAAGTCAGTTCCGCGCATAGCTCGATGGGCCCTGAAATTGGAGCAGTATGATTATTCCATAAAACATAGAAGTGGTACATTAATGGGTCATGTGGACGCTTTGAGTCGGCACCATCCAATTTCGATTAAAACTAATGGAGAAAACGAACAAACAATTTGCGTTATCGATTCCGATGACATCGATTTACAGTTGCATCTCACACAAAATAGGGATGAGAGGATTGTACAATTAAGAAACCGATTAGAGATTGCCTCAGTTCCTAATTTCGTACTAGAAAATGGTTTAGTTTATAGAAAAACTCCTGCAGATAGATTACTTTTATATGTTCCGACTGAAATGGAAAATAACGTCATTCGTTCTGCACATGAGAAAATATGTCATTTGGGTATTGACAAATGTGTTAACCAGATTAAATTGCATTATTGGTTTCCGAAAATTAAAGAAAAGGTAGAAAATTTTATTAAGAATTGTTTAAAGTGTATTATGTTTTCCATTCCAGTCCAAAATAGAAACAAAACTCTTCATTCTATTCCGAAAAAAGCAATTCCGTTTGACACAGTCCATATTGACCATTTCGGCCCCCTTCCGAGTATTCGTTCTAAACGAAAACATATTTTAGTAATTGTAGATGCATTTACGAAGCATATTAAATTGTATGCAGTTAATTCAACAAGTTCAAAAGAAGTTTGTGCATGTTTAGCTAAATATTTTGAATATTTTAGTCGGCCTAGGAGAATCGTAAGTGATAGGGGAACTTGTTTCACATCTTTAGAATTCAGCGAATACCTGGTTAAGAATAATATTGAACACGTAAGAATTGCTACTGGTTCAGCTCAAGCTAATGGCCAGGTAGAGAGAGTGAATCGAGTATTGAAATCAATGTTAAGTAAGTTATCTGAACCTATACAACACTCTGATTGGACCAAAATGCTAACGAAAGTTGAGTACGCTGTAAATAATTCCGTTCATTCAGCCACTGGACAGATTCCTTCTAAATTGTTATTTGGTGTACAACAAAGAGGAATAGAAATTGATGCTCTTACTGAATACTTAGATAATAAGTTTGAATCAAGTGATCGAAGTCTTAATAGTATGCGAATAAATGCTTCAAAGAATATTGAATGTTCACAGATTAGAAATTCGGAGATCATTGCCAGAAATAATCGACCCCCAATTGAATTTATAGAAGGAGATTTCGTGGTTATTCGGAATATTGACACTACTATTGGAACGAATAAAAAGTTTGTACCAAAATATAAGGGACCCTATAAAATACATAAGGTTCTTCCGAATGATAGATACGTGGTAAGAGATATAGAGAATTGTCAAATGACACAACTACCATACGATGGTATTATAGAGGCATGTCGTATGCGAAAGTGGGCTGATTGGCGTGATGATCACGGCATGCACTCGGATAATGACCAGGAACATCAACATAAGAATACCATATTATAAGATAATATATTTGAAAAGATCATTATTTATCAAATTAATGCAAATTATAAAGTAATTAAATATATTTATAGAACTGATCGAGACGATCAGATGTCAGGATGGACGAGTTGTAAATATGTATTTATACCATCCTAAGTTGTATACATACATATATCTCACATTCATACATTTCTTATCTACCTACTTGTTTAATTTTAACTTGCTGCTTATTATTTTTTATTAAATCAATGTCAGAGTAAAAATAGAGAATAAGAAAATCATTAAACAAATTATTATAAAATAAAATATCTGTGAGACGAAACAGTCTTGTTTAAATAAATAAAAATCTTTTAAACCAAGTCATCGTCCACAAAATTGTCAATTTTTAATCCAAATCAAAAGAAGACTTAAACTATAAAAAAAAAACCATAAACCCTAATAAATTTTAAACACCCTGTAATGCAGGTGAACTAAGGTTTTACATAAATTGCGGGCAGTTAGTTTGGCCATCACAAAAATGCCACACCGACTACAGCTGCATCCAGATCCAGACATGGCACACAATGTTATGTATACCCCAGTTGTATGAGTGGTCCGAATATTTTGAAACATGATAACGGCTGTAGTCGTCCCTTTGGCCTGAGAACAGTGATGGGCACCTACAATCCTACACATAGTAGAATGAATGTCTATAGATAGCCGCTGAGACTGGCAAGGACACATGAGACGTGCGACAATTGTCGGCTTTTAAACAAATTATCTGCCATTTCGTAGTGACTTTGGTCTACACAAGTCATATCCTTTGTCCAAGTGGACCCAAGCGCCAAGCCACCTCATACGGTGTACGGTATACGGTATACGGCCATTCTGTATTTTCGGGAGAGAATGGATTGGATAGGATATATTCGGAAAGCGGTTGGCGAAACTCGCGTAGGCTTTTGTGGTCGGAAGTGCTTTCACCTTCACTCGCTAAAACCCCCATCATGACAAGCACCTCTATTTTCAAAATTAATATTAATTGAACCGAAAGTAACTGAGCTCTGGTTTTATGTGCGTTGTGTTGCGTCGCGTTGGTCGTCGTCACTGCCGCCGCCGCTCAGAGTAAGTATGTACGTATGTAGATCGTGGAAGTCGAGTCGGATGGTTTTTACTGAAAACCACATTTTGCTATCGCGAAATATTTTCTGACGTGGTGATGGCCCTCCGCCGCTGCGCCGATGAATATCTACGTACGTGGTGATGGTGATTCTGCATACTATATTCCACTCGTATACGAGATATACCTAAATGTTGGAATGTGGATAGATGCGAACCTACAAACACAACAACTGTTTTTTTTTATTGTTGGGAAAAATAGGCTTTTTGGTGTCGGTTTGGGTGTAGGTCGGCCAGGACAATGGCAGTTTGCCTTTGGACAGCCTATTATACCGGAAACAGCATCAGACAGAGAGAAAGAGCAGGAGCGACCCGCATTGCAGTCCTTATCGAGACATTGGATTTGACAGTTGCGATGGCAGCAGAGGATTCATCATCATCACCGGTCCCCCAATTGGCAGTGCTACATAGAGGCTTAGTCCCTTGTCATTGACGACCAGAGATATTCAACGTGATAGTCTTTAAGCATGGGTGCGGAACTATGATGACACCCCATCTGCCTATATGTGACCAACCGACCACTATTCGGTTTGGGGTGTATTCACAAGCCTATATGATGAACCTGTGCGTGTGTGTGTATGTCTGTCTGTATGAATGTGATGTGTGCATGTTTTATCAAAAATTTCAAAAGGGACACCGGAAGTCATGGCGAATAAAAAAAAAAGAATACAAAAAAACTCTTGGAAATAATATATGTGAGAATGTGAAATGAATCATGTTGTCAATCCAGGGTAGATGAACTTTTTCCGGTGGACATGATTTTAAAAGAAGTGATGGATGGAATCCGCATATTTGGACACGGAGAGAATAATTGAGTAGCTACATATATGTATGTATGTATAGGGCTTCGGAAGCCAAATAAGAGACATTAACATTTTGATTATTTCATATCCAAAGTGACTGATGTCGTTTTTGGAGATATATAAACTTAATTAACTTAATTAAGACGATGTTATAGGATATTGCTCCGGAATAGATTTACAAAACCATCAATCTAGTTTAACAGCGGCATGCTGTCAACAAGCAATTTCACAATGTCTGTGGACGCTTGCTGCTGGTTTTGAGAAGACTTTCACTAAAACATTGTACTTACTATTTCCGGAACTTTTTTTGCTGTAATCTCGATAAATAGAGCTCATAGGAAATTCTAGTAGTTATAGACGAAACAACGCACCCAATTTGATCAAGTTTGGCAAGATGTTAAGTTTTAACTCAGAATTTTTCTTACTCTCAACAGAAAAATTCGACTGAAGTCCGGTAGTCTGTTGAAACTAGGGCTGGCCACGAGATGAGAACCGACGAGAACTCTGCTCCGTTTTGTCAAAATCAAAATGTCAATCTCGTATTCCTATCAGTCTCGGTCTATCAGTGCTTAGGTCTTGTAAAACTTGTAAAACTGAAAAAGTTACTTAAATCTATAAGATTTCGAGTTTGCAGTTTGACAAATTTTGTTACAGCAAATTTGATGATATGAATTCAATCCCAAAAATTAGCTTCAGAAATTGTATGACAGATGTAGTCGGGGGTAAAATCGCACCGCGCTGGATCAATTTTTCCAGGCTTAGCTCTCATAAAACGAGTTAAAACAGACATTTTCTCAGAAGTCAGTAATATTTCAGAACATGTTTCTAGGTGCATTTTCTTAGTCATCGAACTTTTAACGGAGGTTTAAAGGTCTCCAGACGGAAATGGTTAAAAAAAGCAAAAAGGATTAAGTATGAATTTAGCCCGTTTTAATATTTTTTTTGAATGGAAATTTAACAATGCGAATGTTCAAGTTTTATTTGGGTTTAGTCCTTTTTTTCATCGTCAACAACGAACCAACCATACTCTATAAAGTCATAAATTTAGGTAACTCCTTCGTCTTTTATGACCAACACTTTACACGTATCCTACACGTACACACGTATGTATACCCACATACCAGCATATAGAAATAGCTTCTTAATTTCAAAGCAAATCCTTTTTTACTCATTCCAATTATAATTCACCCAAAATTCAAAGCAAGTCTATACACTGCAAAGTCCCGGCCAACAACCGGTCAGGACAACCCAATGTGAATGTCCCAATCAAAATTCATTCAACCAATAAATTAGTTTTCCCCCAAAAAGTCATCTAGAAATTCTCTTCTCCCAAACATAAGTATATGGTATACGGTATATGTATGTTATGTAGCTAGTAAAATAGAACTAGCTATATTCCATCTTTCACATGGATAACACAAATTTATGACCAAACGACTGACATTACGAGCAAATTCTATTCATATCCTGAAAATTGAACCTCAATTCCAGTGACGAGCCTATAAAATTGAGAAACTCTTTTACATACATATATGTATGTATGTAGGTACCTACTAACTGTCTATACTAGGCCTAGGGACACCACAACCACATCCATCTATCTATACTTATATCTATTGACACCCCCACTCCTTCATTCCCTCTTTCACTCACTCTTTTGATCGGTTTTGGCTCAGTGAGTGAGATACCACTGCCACAGCATGACTGATTTCACAAAAAGGATTCTAAAGGATGTCGTTCAAACAGATAGAAAGGGAGAGGGAAGGGAGGTAGTAATATAAAACTACACAAAAAAAAGTCTGGACTCTGCCATTGCTCAGAGACTCTCACCAGCATCCTGTGAGGAAAGGAAAGTATTTTGAAATTCAATTATGCTGTTTTCGCAAAAGCCAATCCTTTTCTAGATGTCATAAAATATTTTGTGTCACCAGGTTCATACTCGTATACATACATAAAACAACTTCAAGGTGCAATACCAAACAGAAGCGAGAGTGTCAATGCGCGAGTTGGTGTTGTAGCAACTGCGAACGTGGTTGAATGCGCCGCCGACACTTTGGCGACAGCGACAACGACAACGACGAGGACGACTACGTCATGAGGCCAATAAAGCTAAGTGCTTTTCAAAGGTGGCGTCGTCGTCGTCGTCGTTGTCGTTGGAAACCGCAATACCTACTGTCGCCATGATGCTGCAGCAGAAAAAGTAATAATCATTGCATGTGAGAGTAATGCAGTTAAGAAAGATTTACGATATTCATTTTGTCGTCGTCGTCGCCGTCGTCATGCTACCAACAGGCTACCAAACCCAAATTGAAACCCAAAACAAACCAAGGCCATAACCAACCATGTCGCGTATGTGCTGCTATGGTGTGGTGTTCCGAATTTTTTGCACGTGAATTTTTATTTTGGTTACAATTCACCTTTATGGGATACAATCTACTTGAGAGCCAAAACCCATAGAGAAATTGCATTAAATTAAAGAACTTTACTAACTGGCGCCCGAGTGGAAATGCAAACCACAATGGTCAATTTACAATGAAAATTTACGTCATTGGAAAGTCTGAGAGGACAAATCAAAATCTCATATCAATCTTGCGCTAAAAATAGCTCCACAAACGAACCATTTTACCACCACAAACACACATCAAATCTTCGTGGGCGGGCGGGCGTTTTGTTTAACACTCGAAGTGGTTTTCTCCAAAAATAAATCCACACCCACTATGTAATTCTATACACAGTCAAATTTTTTTTTAAACTTAAGTATATTACAACTTGTATTTCACTATATAGATTTCAATTATACGTTAACTAAACTATTTAACACAACTCACCTAATTAGCACTTGTAATCCCCTCGTTATTTATGTTAAGTCTTGACAGCACACTTGTGGTCCTCAGATTTCACAGTTTTTTTTTTTTTTCATTTTATGTTTTTCTTTTTTCAAATATCTCTACTTGATATACTATACATACTTTTACCTACAGGATTTTCAACGACACCGACAAAGTAGCAATTTGTCATCTTGAATAAAAAATGTCAGGAAAATAAGATCACACAAAAAATATGCAGAAAAGTTTCTTTCAACGGAACGCAGGGTCGTAGCAAAAGGGGGTTTGTTAAGTTGAATTTTTTAAGGAAAACATACGAATTGAAGGGTTGTGCTAACAGGCGCGTTTTATTGCTAAACTTAGGTTAGCTTAGTAATCGGAATCGTAATAAAACGCTATCCTTAGTTTTAAACTGACTTTCGTTTTATATTTAAAAGTTGGATCCCCTTGAGCCAAATTTACAATATTGCTTTGAAATAAAAATAATAAAATGTGTCAAATAGCCGCAACATGTATCCTTAGTAAATTACTGAGCTTGATTACTAACTTGTTTCTCCTCAGTTTTCGTTTGTTGTTGTTTACTATGTTAAATTTTACTAACCTAAGGATAAAATGAACAAAACGCGCCTAACATATGGTCAAACAGGCCAATATAAAAGTCTAACACATACGAAGCCCGTCAAATACGTCAGAAATGTTGGAAATTTAACATAGAAAAAATTCATTCGAAAATCCGTCAGATACGTCCGTCGTGACAAACTAAAAGATCTCCATCTTTAAAGTAAATTAACCGTTCAAATGTCAAACTTGACAGAAAGCCATCAAACGTCAAACAGGGAAATAACACAAGAGTCTGTCAAATACATTAAGAAAAGTCAAGATTTGTTTTATCTATTAGTCCGAGATTTTATAAGTAAGCTGTTAACTTACGTCAAGGGTTATTCAAAATCTATTGGAAACGACGAGAAAAATAATAGTTTACCAACTCGAACGTCAAAGACAGATATCGCTGTTTCCAAATTCTTCTTCTTTCATTTTTTAATATTGTTCCGTTGCTTCCGTCAATATCTAGAATATTCACCTTTCTTTAATTCCCTTCCCTGTATACTTTGTCTTTCAACGACCCTGGCAAAATGTGATCCCTATTTTCACATTTATTTTCTCTGTCATTGCAACCGTTTTAATAGATGAACGAAGAAGACCTCCGTGAGCTAATTACTTATCCCTTAGGAGTTTGGAAAAAAGGCTCATTAGTGATTTTATCCCAATGCATTGCACCACGTTCTAAAGCCAAGATAGAATAGCATTTTTCATCTCGTCGTGTTTTTTTCACTCATTTTCGACTTTGTCGCATCGGATGTGGAATTCCTTCAAAACCAAATGATTGTCGGTTGACAGTTGTATTTTTTCGACACGTCTCCCTGTCATCGTATCGTGTCGTTGTAGGACTTCCAAACGTGTTTTTTTTTTTTGATCTACCCTAAATGATTTACGTCACCATAGCAGGTAGCAGGGCGACTCATACAACGTTTACATATTTAAATTGATGACGAGACAAAGTGCGCTATTAAATCACCGACAAAGCCACCGCTGCCGCTGAAGGACATCCATCCACCAAAATTGGCTATGTAGGTATAAGCCTCCACACATAAACCCACTTGTATTTTTAGAACACCAAGACCAAAAACAAATGAGAATGAGCTGACTGTATCTGCTTCAAGAAACGAGTTGCTGCCATATGAGTGACATGGATTTGTTTTTCAATTTTCAAAACAACATGATTCAACGGAACGGAGTGTCTAATTTTGAAACAATGAACCAGAACACCCCTTCTGGATTTATCTTTTTTCGGGGAGCCTAGCGTAGTCGTCGTCGTCGCGTTGACGGACGAAAGAACTGCGGCATTTATTTTCGCCTGTTCAAAGGAAGCAATTAAATTGTCATAAAATTGGATGCGCTCGTTTAAGTCATGTTAAACATGGTAGTGGTTAATTTTATATAGGTACATAGATATATATTTTCTGTTAGTATTTAGGGTGCCCTTTAAAATTGTAATCCCGCATTCACAAAACACACATCCAATGGTATTGGACGCCTCGTTGTCGTCTGGTGTTGGTGGTAAAACATAATTAAATTCCTTTTTGTGTGTCAGCTGCATTTTTTGGCATTTGGGATATTTTGTGTGGCAAGTTCATTTAATATTGATTTATTTTTGAAGATACAACAATTTTTGACTCAAAGGCAAAACCATTTGAATTCGGATCCGTGTGTGGGCTGTTTCTCTTTTGTCAAGGGATGACTTAAATAATTGTGAGTTTAATAATAAAACGCTAATTTAGAAAATGCACATTACATGTTTTTGATGAAGATGCCTTCAATCAAAGTGGGCAGAGATTTATTTTTGGTTTAAGTTATTCGAAATTTAAAGGGGATTCAAATGTTTTCCATTGAGCAACTGCAATAATTCTTAGGAATACCATTTTGAAATTAAGACTAGAAAAAGGTATTTAAAAAGCATCAAGAAGTTTTCTAAGAATCTATTTTTTTTTATAGAAATTCCAGTCTTGTAAATTTCAAAAACGTAAAAAGATAACGTTGTTTTTATAAATATTGAAAGGGAAAATATATTTTTCATGAAATTTCAATAAACTTAAAGGCTCCGAGAATTCAAATACCAAAGGCACAAGCTTATAATATTTCAAAATTCTAATAAACTATCATCCAGGAAGCCTTTAATATGGGATTTGAGGATTTTGAGTGCTCTGGCATAAATAGGTTTTCTGGAATCTGATTTTAACCTCTTCATCATATTCTCTATTATTTAATTTTTTCGAAATCAAGAAAACCGGAAAGTTAAAGTTAAAAATTCGAAATTTCAAAATACGTACCATAACCTTAAATCCAGAAAAGCTACTTTTTGACTTCAAGTTTTCTACACAGATGTTAGGTATATTTTGGTTTTTTTCTGCACTACGGTTTTGTTACAAAGTAGAACTTGTTTTGAAATCTGAAAAAAAAATAAAAAAATATATTTGGAAAATCGAGATATTTGGATTTTTGGGATTAATCAAAAAATCTTTAAGAGTGTTTGAATTTGCAAAAACAAAACGTCCTTAAAACGACTGAGCTTACAGCAAATCTGAATTTTTTTCTTTTTTGATTTTCAAAAAGAGAGTGTTTCTAACTCCATTCCATTAAAACAAGAAATGTTATATTCTATGGTATCATTCCCTCATACACTCTTTTCCTACAAAATATGCATTCAGCAAAAAAAAAAAATGAAGAAAAAAAATATTATTTTAATTAAATATAAATTGATTTCAATATTTTTCTATATTTGCTTTCGTGTTCATTTATCTCAACATTCACATCTTTCATTCATTTATTTATTTTCCTACAACAATTAAAAAAAAAAAGATGAACAAACAAACATAAGTTTAAATAATGTCAGATGGGAGAAAAAAATATCGAAAAGTAATTATTGTAGGGTTGACCTACATTGCATATTTTCTTTTTTTTTTCAAATGAAAACGTATGACGTAAAAAAAAAAACAAAATATGTAACACAAATAATATTGGAAAAAGTTGACAAACATAAAACAAAAGAGTTGTTTTTTTTTGTGTTTTTCTTTATCTGAATGGGAAAACAAATTTGAGAAGATGTCATCGCTATGATTGTTCTTTGCTCTCCATTGAACAATTTAAGCTTCACTACTTCTAGGTATCTATAAAGGGTTCTGACTTTAATTAAATTGCAAAAAAAGATAGATACAAAAAAGGAATTAAGATAAAGTAAACAGAAAGAATAAATGGAACACAATTAAATAAATAAATTAATTAAAATTTCTGTTAAGATTTTCATTTATTTTTAATCCTTAAACCCTTCGAGTTTTAAAAAATGTAATATTTTTTTTTAATGGTATAAAAATGGTATTTTATTAAAAATATGGTTTTCAATCTGGCACAGTTTGTTTTGCAATTTCATCGCGCACTGCGGTCGACATAATCGCCCAGCAGACTTGGTAATTCGAACAACCATGGATCGGTTAACCATGTTAACGGCACCGCGTTAACTCTAGTAGATAAAAAGCTACACATCCTCAGAGACCTTGTACAGTGTGAACCGAAGACGCTATTGCTGCTGTGGAGCAGAGTATGAAAAATGACCCGAATGAGTCCATCCGCTATTGCTCGAAATAATTCGAGCTATGCGCATCCACTTTATGGTTGATTTTGCTTACAAAATCCACCTCGTCCAAGAATTGAAGCCCAACGACCACTAAGCTCGAAACACGTTCGGCGAATGGGTCCGAAACGAGATGGCCACCGATCCCGATTTTCACAAGAAAATTCAGTGTCACTGTTTGATGTGCTTAATACGGACGGAGGAAATCATTGGTCCATATTTCTTCAAAAATGAAGTCGACCATAATGTTACAGTCACTGGGGAACGCTAGATACAGAACTATGATTAATGACTTTGTCGGGCCTGAATTTGATGTACATAGTTTGGTCGTTCCCAACGAAACAATAAATTTATTGAAGGAAACTTTTGGTGCGGGCATTATTTTGAGCTTGAGATCGTGCGATTTAACACCGCTGGATTATTTTTTGCGGGGTTGTATGAAGTGGCTTGTCTATGCAGATAAGCCCGAGACGATTGACTCCTTGGCAGATATATTAAGAGCGTTATTGCTGACATACGGATCCAATTGCTGCAAAAAGTGGTTGTAAATTGGGCATCTCGGCTGCAATTTTTCGAGCCAGTGGCAGCCACTTGCCCGAAATCATTTTAAAAACATAATCGCAAACCTTTATCTTTTGAATAAATTTAAACTCTATGCCATCAAATTAAATTATATAGGTTTTATTTCTTCATGAAAACCACACACCTTAAATTTTTTCAGTATCTATATTTCTTAACAAATTTATACAGAACACATTTAAGAAAAAATTTTAAATTTCTATGTCAAAAGTTTGATTTTTATATTGTTTCTTTCTAATTTTTTCGTCATTCTATATTTATTGTGATTTTCTCAATATGAGCCCCCTTTATTTAACCATAACTTTGATTTAAGAAAAGAAAATTGCAAAACAAGAAGTAAAGGTTACATCAAACAAATTTGATAAAAACAATTTTTCTACAGCACATCAAAATTGGCCTCCTATTGTTTTTCGATTTATTATTTTTCCAAAAACAGGGAGTTCCTAACTGCTGTTTTTTCACACTCTTGAATTACCAACAAAACCAAAAAGCAAACTTTTATTTGAAATAATAATACTACACAAAATAGGAATGAGAAACCCAACAAAAACTCTTTCAAGTTTAAAGCTAAATTTAAAAAAATATACTACACGAAAAATGTAAACAAATAAAACGGAAGACAAAAATTTGAAGATATTTACATGTATCCGTGAAATAGAATTGTGACACTGATTCAAGAATTCCCAGAAGGAAGGTGGCGTTAAGTAGCATAATTTTGGTGACCTGTTTGCATCACGTCCAAGTCATCCTAAAGAAATCCAAGTCCCAACTTCAACAGGCTCCATCTACTTAAACAGTGACTGAGCTTATTAAGCTGATCCTGCTACAGATCCAAGCCCAAGACAGAGCACAAAAGGTCTCAAATGGTTGTCTTCGAGAGGATAACTTCTTTTGAGCGAAACTTGGAACCTCCTGCACTTTCTCAAGGACATGTTAGCAGTAATGTTTAAGGCAGATCTGGAAATTTGTTGACTGTTGATTGAAAAAGTGAGCTCAAATGTAGTCAACACACTGGGAATAGGTTTCTTGGAAGGACGATTTTAGCTACCGTAAAATGGACGGGGAGAGTGTAACCAAGAGAACACAACTTTTGTTGGTTTTTTGACCAATTTGATAAATACATATAGCTCCAAAACATAGCCACTAACGACTCTCAAGCTTCGGAAGCTACAGTTGTAATATTCTTAAGTTAGGTTTTAAATATCAGAAGACACAAAAGGCCACTGTGGTAGTTATACGACAATTATTATGTCAACTAACTGAGCTCAGAAATTCCACAGAACTCATTTGCCTATGTCATCGAATTTTTCGTTTTTAATATAGAATAGTCTCAGAGTCCTTCCCGAAATTACTAAAACAACAACAATGTTGCCCATAAATCGAAATTCTTCCTGTGGTTAAACATCAAAGCTCAATAGTAAAAGAAAATTTCAATCCGATAGGACTTTATGTCCTTGAACTTTGCTTCTATGTAGGTATGATGTATGGCTTGAGAGAAAATCGAAATTCAGTCTATCTACATCGTCCTAGTTTTCATATCAACCATTATTTTCTGTGTGAAATTTATGCAATATGGAAATGGCCAGACAAATGGAGGTAGATTGATTTCGAATCAATTTTCAATTTGAATGCCCTTGGTTTTAGGTATATCCCCATAGACGGAATTGGAGCATTGAATTTGCAATAATTTATCAAAAAACACGCCGATAGATAGTAACAATTTAAAAAAGTCTCTTTGTTGCATAATACACTTATTTGTTTGGGTAAAATTTAATTTCGATTTGAACAAGGTTTTTTGAGTTAAAAAAAGGGAGCACAACAATAGAAGGTTATGTAGAAAACGCTCATTCCACATAAACGTGTCGAATAACTTAAACACTCGGTAGGTACACTAAAACCAACACTTGAGAATTCGTCAGACAACCATAAAAGTACGCAACATAAATTTACAAGTGAAATTGATACTTTCGCCCGAAAAAATAAAGTTAACTTAAAATAAAAAACAAAATTGATGTCATTTTGTTTTACAAAAGGATTTTATTAGATATTTTTCCCACAAGATCATTAAACCAAAATTCCATCACAAAAGAAGAAAAATATGTAACAAAATTATGTAAAAAATTTACGACCATAACCCAGAATTAAAGAAACCACAGTACAATATCAACTCACACACACACACCATACAAACATATCCTTATTCTATAACTTGAACATCAATGAAGGATATTTTATTTAATGACTTGGACATTTGCCTCTTTAATTTAGTTGAAACCACTTCGAATAAGAGATACGCAATTCATATACCATATATGTATGTATGTACATGTGTTGTATATGTGAAGAAGATACATTTAACCATACAAAGAAATAGAATCCATATATGTGTGGATCCAAGAAGGGCAAACTATGGTCTACAGGACAGTTTGAGCAAAACAACAATTGCAATTTAATTTCAAGAATAATAATTTCCTTTTCACATAATACAAATTTCCGACATAGACAAATAACGGCACAAAACAAGCAAATTGTAGATATCTACTGTAGATACTTAAACTTTACATGTGTAAAATATACTATACCCCTCTACACATACATATGAATGTAAATGAATAAAAATGCCAAGTCTAAATAATTTGCATATTATGAATAAAAGAAAGGGGTTTGGAAAATTGGAAAAACATACTACACACACACAAACACGTACCTACATATCTATAGTTGAGTTTAGTTTTGTTTAGAGATCCTTTTTTGTGATTGTATTTTAAACAAGTACGAGTACCTAACCTACCAAATGACGTCTACGAGGACCGACCGACGAGCGACGAAGACAATCACAATACGACATATACAACTACTTGGCATTTATAACAGTAATTTCGTAAATAATCTAAAATACTCGCACTGGGCAGAGATTTGTAAAATGTTTTCTTCGTCTTGGTATTGGTATTGGTGTTTGTGTTGTGTGTTGTGTGTTTTGTATTTTGTGTTTTATGTTTTGTGTTGCGGTTGTTGAGTTCATAGAGACATAAACTCAAAATGAATGGTCAATTGTCTAGGCTTTAAAGGACGACAACTTTGGGTAAAATTTTACTAGAGAGAAATTTATTTTATTTTCTCTCAATGGCATGGAATAAAGAAATTAAATAAAAAAAAACTTTGTCATTTCTTGATGATTTGCGGTAAAAATATGTATTCTAATAAATTTATTGAATATAATGAACTCGAAATTTGAATGAAACAAACAGTAATTTGTTGAGTTTGTTAAAAACTAATTTCTTTGGTAAATTACTGGAAGAGTGCTTTATATTGGTTGGTTCCAAACTATTCATAAATTAGGTGTCAAAAAAGGAGGAAAGTTTGCCTGACGAGTTTTCTAATAGTTTGATATGTCCAAACTTCAAAAATGGGTACATTATGTCCTGCAAAAGCTACAGAGGCATATCTCTATATCATGTTGTTTGCAAGATACTATCCAACGTACTCTTTTTGAGCTTCCAAGACCTTTTTGCAACACTATGTTCGGCATGGCCTGGCAAATCAACTAGGTATATAAATTTTTGTATTGAAGTGAATGCTGGATTTTCAAGTCAAGACGCACAATTTTTTTAACGACTTTAAAGTAGCATTTGAATGCATAAGTCTTCAAGAGTTCTTATTCTTATTGAAGATGTCGGAACTCGAGATCACGAAAAAAGATCCAGATATGTCGCATGACGTTATAAAATACGAGATCCAACGTACAAATGAGTTACAGTTTATCCGAGCTATTCCTTATAAGGACAAAGCTCAGACAAGAGACAAGAACCTAGTCGTGGAGCAGATAGTGAGCAAGAAAAGTGTTAACCTGAAAGGAACAGGTCTTCCCATGTGCTTAGCTACGCTGACGAAATCGGTCGCTTCAATCGAGCTGTTCCAGTAGTTATAACTCAAAGTAATGGATGATGAACAGTTAAAAAGTGTTGGTCTTGAAGTGAATGAGAACTTCACAAGGAATATGCTATCAACAAACAAAGCCCCATCTATACATAGCCTAGGACAAAATGGCACCAAAACCAGTTTTACGACACCTTGTAGTAGAAATCTGACGCAGAACTACCCTAGAGAACCACTGCTACTTCGGTTTTTTCAAACAAATGGGCAAACTTATTTCGCGAACGCTAATTTTACGTGTTCTTTTCTTGGCAGCAGCAGCGCCCAGTGTTGGACGTCAAAAAAAAAGGGGAATTGGTAATGGAGGAAGGTAAATGAAAAATAGGATACCATCGTGCATTGCTTTACCAAGATGTGGATGTAGTCCAAAGAGCCAAAACACGTCAGCTGCACATCGAGCGAATATAGGCAACAACGCTCTAAACACAAAAAACCAAGCGATTTACAGACGAAAGAGCGGTTGGTTTTGACGGCTTGAGGGAGCTTGCGACTGATGGATAAGATTTCTTATTCCTTTTTATTACAAAATTTGACCTAAGAACTAACATTTTCTACTCTTCAATCTCAATTCCGTTTACCTGAATTAACAATAATTAAAATTTGAAAAACAAATAGTTATATCCTCCTTTCATTTCTTGCTTAACCTTCTTATCCTCACGAGGATGAACAATTAAAAGATTCAAAAGACTTCCATTGAAACAGTGAAATCTAAATCTTCAAAAACCTAAAATAGTAAAATCTAATTGAATATAATAATTCAATAAAAATCCATTTGCGCTATAATCTTATCTCTCTTTTAAACCTCTCAATAAGCCTTTAAGTGCAAATAAAACTCAACTAATAAGCTTGAGCTTAATCTGTCGCTGGCTGATCCAAGATCCAAGCCCAAAGCAAAACTAAACTTCTTCTTTCCATAAAATCTCTGTCATCTCTTTTAATATTTTAACGATTAAAACCAACAAAACAAACATAAAAAGAAAATGCTCTTAAAATCTCTCATTCCATTTTATTATTACACGAGTATTGTTTTAATGAATATTTCATTTTAACCACCACCACCACCGCACCGCTCGCCCGCGTGCCCTCCACCGCACCCTAACAATCTAACAATATAGAAAAACGTATTAAAGCCGATAAAAATCATTGCTTTATTCGTGTGTTTAAAACCGAAAACACAAAGATTTATGGGGGCAAGAAGTCGATAAGGTACTATGTATGTACATAGAATGTATATGGCCCGGTCGCGGTGGCATGGCGGGCGGGTGGAGCGTCGTCGTCGATGGGGGTGGAAGTTTAGAGGTTGGCGTAGAATTTAATCATTGTAGTGCAATTCCCGTCTGGAAATTAAGATTTTCTATCTTCGGAGGAAAATCTTGAAAAGCAATTTTCTTTCCACTTCCTTTTATGACAGTATCAGTGGGGACTTGCCTGGCTGCCATTCACTCTGGGCCACAATTGGAACTGTCCCACAGATCCAAATGAAACATAAGAGCCAAACAGAAAGGACCTGCCCAACAGTAACATTAACAACAACAACAATTACTATCTACTCTACTTACACATCCACATTCCACACACACCAAAAAGGATCGAAACGAAATGAAAATGAGTAAAATGTCAAGAAAGTTTTTCCAAACCATATCTTCCAGAGAGTATGAAAAAAAGAAAAAAGAAGACGGAGGGGGTGCACAAAAGATGCCTAGCTTTGCTGCGACAGTCTGTACTGTAGCTAAATTGTGATTTTAATTTTCACCTCAGGTAAAACGGCGGCGCCATCGCCATAGCCATTCGAAACGACCACGAAATCGCGAATCTTCTGCAGGGAATACGACATGGACGCCAAATTAACTATTCGAACTTTTCTAAACTCCTATAAAAATGACAGTTAGCCATGCGGCTGGGTTGTTAGGATGTTCAAGTACATCGATTGTATAACAAGTGGGCGAAGGGGGTTATTATGAATACAATTTTTTGTGGGTGATGGTAGGTGGTCTGTGAAGGGACTCCCAATAGAGCACCCAAAGCTTCATTAAGGATAAATGAATTGAACTTTCTGCTTATAATTCATTTTCGAATTTTTCCATACCAAACTTTGACCCCCAAACATTCCACGTTCCCTACCTCACCTCGCCGCTTCGGTCGGGTCGCCCCGTGCGTCCCGTCGTCGTCGTCGCCAAGTAAATCTGCAAAAGATTGTCATCCCGGACAGAACTTGTTATCAAATTTGATTATTTTTAGGTATTGTCGCCTTCCTCCTTGTCCTCTGGAATTGGTCATGGCTATGCGAAAATGTGGAAAAAGTTGGTTTGGAAACGAAGAGGACGACTACGACTACGACTACGACTCTCGCTCTTGCTTTCACTATCTTTATTTTGAAAAAGGGAATCCTTTGGGTGAGGACAGCCATTTGGCAGCAGCGATAGCAAAACGTTGCCGTCATTTGCACGTTCCTCATGGACTCGAGGACACAAGGCTCCAAGTTGTAGAAAAATTATGCAGATTAATTATATTTTCGGTAGCAGGAGAATAAACACAACACAGCACAGCAGCAAGCCAAGAATATTACAAAACGACAGCCTTTTGGTTCAAGTTCGATGATGATGACGACGACCGACGGTATGGCTATGACGACTATACCGAGGAGGACCGTCCGTCCGACCCACCGAACGGCATCGGACGACACTACGCGATGGCGACGGTTTGGTGTGGGTGGTGATGGTAATGGTGTTTTGTTGTGGTTTTTGGACCAAATGGTTACTACTGGGCTTGGTTTTGGTCCTGGGCTCAAAAGGGGAGAATGGAGAAAGGCTGTGAATTATAATTAATTGGAGCAGGTTCGATAGGTTTCGTTGGTCGTCAGCAGGTCGTGCTTGTGGTTGGGATTGGTATTTCGGTGGTGGGCATGATGATTCTCAGGGGTATTTGGAAAATCTGCCTGAATTCAGAATATTCTGGTAAATAATTTATGAAGTGCTGGGACCTAGGGCACAGGCAATTTTGTGGTTTAACACAGTACAGGGGTTGTAAGTTCTGTTCCGTTTTTTTTTCTTTTTAATTTTTTCTTTTGTCTATAGCATTACAAGAAACCATGTTTTTCTATCTGTTGTGAAAAGAGTCTTTAATAATTCATTGAGACTTAAGAGCGTGGTAAGCTCCGCTTTTGTATAAGAATATAGATACCTACCTATAGTAAATAGGCAAAGGTATGTATATGTATATATGTCTTTTGTAAAACATTAAACAAAGCTTACCATTGCCAAGGTAGAGGGAGGTATAAGTATTCTTGTTGGGTCTGATGAATAGGTATTTTAGATTTTTCTATTGTTTTTAATTTGTTAATATAATCAGTCAATAAATTGTATTTTAAAACCAGTCTCGACGACTTTCTTGGATGGTCTGGCCTTTTATGGTTGTTTGGCATTGTAAAATGTTCATAAAGATTCCATTTAGGGTTAAAGCTTGGTCAAAGCAAACTTTGTATACAAATTCTTATTTAAAAAATCTATCAAAATGCATTTAGTGAGGTTGGGTTATTAGCCGTGTCGCCGCCGTAAATGGAGGTGGAAGATATAATTTCAGTGATAGAAAACTGTTGGGAGGGCTTTGAACATCTAAGAAAAAGGAATTAGAGGTCTTTAACCTTTCGAACTAATACAACAAACTACATCTTCTAAGGGCAGACAAGAGTGTGAAGTGACTTTGCTGCATAAATGCAAAGCCAGAAAAACACATGGCCGCCTTGAGGCCTGGATGATGTGCGGCCGCTTAGGGTTAAACATTCCCCTTGAGTGGACATATAAGGCTTTATGGTTTGTTTTTGTCAAAACCGTTCTAGATTCAGTTTTTCGGGGGTATGTTAAAGGTGATCTGGTATTTCATAAATGTCCTTTGCATAGTGGTGTTCCTCAAGGTTCAAGTTTGGACTGATTATACTGTTTTGATTGTAAGGTTCTATCAAAAGTTTTGAAATTTTGTATCTATGTTAAAAATGTTGTATCTGTATTAAACCACCTGAAAATTTGATTTAGTCCTTAGACTTTGACCTTGTTAGATTCTCTTTATCTGTTTGGTTAAACTCAAACAAAGTTGGTATATCCGATTTTTTTATATCAAAAATTAAAGATTGATTTCTGTCTTTTCTAAGACTAATAATAATAATCATAAAATTTAAAAAACTTAACACAACTGAACATAAAATGTTTCCCTTTTCGAAAATCGAGCAGATAGTTGCCTTTGGCAATAGTTCAATACCAACCACTTCATAAATTTATTCCCATTTCTTCAAAATTGTATTTCCGATCCAATAAAAGCCTAATTTTTCGATTGTTAAAATAAAAATTACCTCAATAAAACATCTAACAGGAAAAAAGCCCCTACAACTCAACCAAAAAACCCTCTACAAGCCCATTGATCGATGAACTTACAATCACTCTTTGGTTTTCCTAAAGGCATTCGTTCTACAATCGACACGGCCGCCTCAGGACAGACGAATGAGAGGCTCCTTGGGCATTTCCATCAAGGCCGAGTCTCGTTGCGGGTAAAGTCAAAATTTACGCATTAATCATTCAATGGTACGCCATCGCCATCGCCATCGCCATCGCCATGGCATCGCATGGACTGATGGTGAATTCATTTGCAAAAAAAAAATGTAGAAAAGAAAAAAGTTTTTTCTTTTTCCAAAAACCTACCCAAAACAATTTCCATCTTGATTCGTTTTCCATCCGTCTTTTTTGAAATCGGACATTGGCGAATTGTATATGTATGTACGCACACTCGTATAGTCGTATCCCATATCCTTCTGATCCACAGGTTTTGCATCAGGTGCAAATACCAAAAAGGAAAAACGCTTTTCATTTCCCACGAAAAATCAAGGCCATATGTATTGTACATGTACACATGTTTGTATGTATGTAGGTAAAACCCTGTGTATAAGTATTTGATTGGAAAATTGAAAAATTGTCGAATTGTTTTCGATTTATTTTCCATTGAAGCACTGCAAAACGGAATTGTGGGCTTACAATTTTCCAAACCGCACCGCACATGATTCCGTAATATTTACACAATTTTACGTGAATATTTAATTTCTGTTAATTATATTTGCTTGTAAATGAAGTGAAAACGTTTCGTTCATGATGGCGATGGCGGGAGAATTTTCTTTCTTCCATATCAAGCACGCTGCAAGCATATACGAGGAGCAGTATCAGCAGAAATATACAGAGGTAATGTATGTTGGTACTCATACATACATATGTGTGTAGTATAAATGGCGGAGGTTGTTTTTGTTTTTTTTTAATATTTTTTCTTTTGTTTTGTTTGATAAACTACCGTGTCGGTATTGTTTATTGCCACAATAATATATTACATTCATTTGCAGCCACAATATAAATTGCAGATATGAACCTACCTATGTTAACTACGAAGGTATATTTTTGTAGGTAGACATTTTTTGCTTGGCATAAATGAGGATTGGCATATCTCTATACTTGTGACTACATTTTTATATACCTATACATATATACTTATACTTTTGTACATAATATTTCAATCAGTGGTCGAATGGACAAACCAATAAATGACAACAATAATGGAAATTAATGAAAATATTCAATCAAATGAAAACTCCAAATCGCTTGGTATGAGCCGAGGATCCAATTATAAATTTAAAGTTTTAATTCTGAATTTTAAAAAAACATTTAACGTATTTCAAGAATTTTATTAATAACCGTCTATAGTGTTGTGCAATTTAAGCGAAATTAAATCTTCAAACTAATTCAACTATAAATGTTATGATTTAGGCAGTTTTTACAAGGCTTAGTTTGTTCAAAAACTTAAAATGTGAAGACAAAAATATCTGTGACAACCCTGCTTCTTAGTGAATCCAAGGTTTATTACTGTTGAGCTTACTTCGCTTTCGTATTGTCTCTCCTGAAGGAGAAACCGAATTAGACATCGCCAGCCGCATCGGAAAAGCAAAAGCTGCGTTCGGAATGTTGTCCAATGTTTGGAGGAACAAATCTCTCAGCTTGAACACAAAGCTACGACTGTTCAACTCTAACGTCGAATCAGTTCTGCTATATGGCTGCAGCACCTGGAAAATAACAACCACAATAACCAGGAAACTGCAAACCTTCGTTAATAGGTGTCTTCGATACATCTTACGGGTTTTCTGGCCTAATCGTATCTCCAACTATGACCTACATAGACGAACAGGTCAGGAACCCATAGATACCATTATACGAAGGCGCAAGTGGCAGTGGATTGGACACACGTTTCGAAAAGGTAATGTCTGCATTGCAGGCCAAGCAATGCAGTGGAACCCACTCAAACAAGAAGGAAGAAGAGTAGGTAGACCGAGAAGCACGTGGAGAAGAACAGTTGAGTAGGAATCTGCGAGACTGGGAAAGAGCTGGAGGGAGCTAAAATACATCGCTGGAAACCGTACACGATGGCGCGTAGGAGTAGTTGAGGCCCTATGTCCCGCTAGGGAACACCAACGGACTTCGTAGGTCTGAGGACCTAAGTAGTAGTAGTTACTTCGCTTTATAAACATCGCGTCTATACAACTAAGAAATATGATTCTCTCTTATATTACAGGGATTCAAGTGGGAACTCTGTTTAAATAAATGTGTGTGTGTGTAAAATTCGAGATGTTTAAGCTTGGGTTTTAAGAGAATGACAGCACTAGCAAAAATCCAAAAGTATCTGTTTAAATTCTCAGAAATCAGTAAAAATACCTACACTAAATTGAAAATTGTATTTTATCGTGTATTAAATCAAACGACACCGAGTGTAGAAAAAGATCTAGGTTTGTAGGTATTGTGTATTAAACACTAGGATACATTATTCTTCTGTTTGATGAAACATACGTAAGTGAGAAAAATACCAATTATTTATTCGGCACCACCAACTGCTTTATTGTTGAGAGAATAATTTAATATTTTTTTTTTTTTAATTAAAAACAAAACAGCGTAGCGTAAACACATTTTTTTTACGAAAATCGTATAAAAGAAAAAAATGTCATAACATGTGGTTGCAAAGGATTTAGTTACTGATTGAAAACAAAAAAAATATTATTTTAAACCAGAAAAATATTGTTATGGCTCATGTCATTTCTCGGAATGACAAATTTTATAAAGTGCTCAGATTAAAATTTCTGAAAATGCTTTAAGTGGGGACAGAATTTACGTGAATTTAGTCATGAGCAAATTTTTGCAGTTTATACTTGATTTTTTTTTGTATGTAATTTTAAATCTGTCCAAATTCACAGAATTAGTACTAAAGTTTTAAACTTTAAAAATGTAATATACATACGAGTTTGTTAACATGAAAATGTAAATGTACTTTTAAGAAATTTTAGCATTAATGTATCAATCGCTCAATATAACAAAACTCACAAAGCAAGCTTTTTGAAAAACAGACTCTACTAAGTTTCAGTCTGGGATGACAGAAGTAATACCCGTGGGTTCTGAGTTCAACCTGTGCCACCTGAAAGCTTTTATGGTTACTGCCTATAAGAGTAATTCTTGTCATGAAAAGTGCTTTCTTAAAAACTAGCCGTTCGGATTCGGTATAAAAACTGTAGGTGCCATCCAGCCCTGACATTACTCGCACACAGGAATGGTTGAGACTTAAAAGTTGTAAGTAATTTAATTTATATTCATATGATTTATAGCAGAAGTCGCAAACTACTTTAAGATTACAGTGACAGCCTCTAGGTTTTTTTTTTAAAGATTGGATTCCGTGATGAAATCAATGAACTTATTCACACGACCGAGAAAGTACTGCTTGATTTCATGATTCAGAAGACTAAATTTCAGCATTATTCCAAACTAGAGGCTCCGGTGAACTTTGTATCGCCTGGCTGTTAGATTGACCGATATTTCACCAACCGATCAAAATTTTCATTATTCTCGGAACTTAAAAAAAGTGTATCTGTAATAACATTAATTTGAATTGTATTGAGTTGAAGTTCGTCTTTTCCTTGAAGTATACTATACATATTTAAAATTTAATTTATATAATAAACGATAATTGCGCCACCTTAAAGTATACTATATACCTAGATATTGCAAACATCAACTATCGTATAATGAAATCTTAAAAATTAATTTTTTTTTGAAAAAACATTATATAGTTAAACATATAAACCTTCCTCTTCAATCACTATATTTAAAAAATTAACAACATCAAAATCCGTTGCGTAGTCTTAAAGATTTAAGCATACATAGGGACAGAGAAAGCGACTTTGTTTTATACTTTGTATATGTAGTGATTATATGCAGGTATGCATATTATTTCTATCTTAATAGAAGACTGTAGCACAGAAGAAGAAGACCAAAAAGCAGAAAAAACTCATGACAACATTAGAGACCAACAATTTCATTAATAACAGATTTTCGAAAAAAAAAACTAAAAAATCATTTTCTGAAACCATAATTTTCATTTTTGTAAGGGTAACTAGAACAATTTTCAGAATCTGAAAAAAAAAAATAATAAACCTAAAGAGAGGTTCAAAAATTTGGACTAAAATAACCTTCAAACATTCTATTTTCGCAAAATTGGAGCGACTTATATTTAAGAATATTTTTTAAAAGAAAAAACTTCAAACAATGGAATAACTTTCAAAAATATTTAAATCAAAAGAAGGCTTGTTTCTTTAAAGCATTGTGTGATATGTAGTTATTCATCAAAACTTATTTTCCACAATGGTCTTTTTCAAAAAAAAAAAATTGAAAAATTTAGTCTTCTGAAAATTAAGGCCGATGTTAACCCTAAAAAACTGAAAATAGGTTTCAATTCTGTCTAAATTTTTCGATGCTTTTGAATTGTTATTTTCATGAGATGTTATTTGTTTATAAAAATATAATTGTTATTTCAATAATAAATAAAAAGTTAGTTAAGTATTTTTAAGATAGGTATACCTTTTCTAGTTGAGCTATTCAACTAACGAACATTTTTTCAAAAGTTAAGACAAAATTGGCTTCTTAAGATCCATCTTGTTTAGGAACTCGTTTTTATTAAATCGAAACGAAAAATAATTTTTAAAATATCTGAAAGCCTAAAACTCTTTATTTTTTTTGAGCTCAGCTGTATTGGAAAATAATAAATTGTTTGTACATTCGTCAATATGCCATCTATAAAGTGTAATAGATATTGAGTTTTCTATACCTTTTGATAAATGAAATAGGAGAAATTGTGGTAAATTATTTTTTCAAAAAAGTATCTCCTGAGGAAAAATAATACGTAAGTTAGAAAAATAGCCAATAATACACACTTGTAAACTTTTGAAGCTACTATTTTATACATAAAAGTCAAGAATGCTAAAATTAAGGTCTTCGAAATATAATTAATGACTTCTATTTTTCTCAAACAAAAAACATAACCCTTTGCCACTAAAATGTTGCCTTATTTTATGTTCTTCAAAAGTGTATCTTCAGTATTTTTTTTATTTTTAACATCAGTTCTATATTTAATTGCTGTATTCTTAACTTTTTTTTTTTTGGTTTTCACCAGAATAATAATGAAATGAAAATAAACCTTTCTATGAGCTTTTATATTAAATGTGTTTAATATTGTTTGTGTACAAAAATGTACTGGGAATTGGGCCACATGTGCAAATCTCAAATATGTCAAGACGAGCACAACACATCCATCTTCTTAAGGCAAAAAGACTTCCTCGCAATACAGAAAATGTATATATGTATATAGAGATAGAAGAACAAGAACAAAAAATGTTTAACAGTGAAAACTGAAGGATTTTCATCGAATCATCTTCTACTTCTTTGTCGTCGTCAGAGTCCATGGCTATAGGACTGAACCATTTATCACTCAGGACGTTCACTGTACAACTTGGCGTTTTCCCTCTTTTTTTCCTTGTTTTTTTTTACTTATTGGTTGGTTGGCTGATTATTTTTTTTTTCTTAAATATTGGGTTAAAGATTTTTACATTTGGTATTTTAAAGTGCTGAATTTTTTCTTCTATTTATTTTTGTATGTATTTGTATTTGTTTTAAAATAAATTTAAAGGGAAATTCATGTTATTTTGTGTGATTTCATAAATGGCGCCCAACTTGGAATTTGGAGAGATCGGAAAATACATCAACGTGAAACGTGTATTTGTATATAATAGTGAAATTAAAATAATAATTTACAAAGGATGAGTTTCTGCTGAATGGAAGCCACATCTCATGCAGTACTTGCTGATTTATCACAGTAAAATCCAAATACATCAAATGCCGCCAGGAATTCAGTATTTGCTGAATATATCCAAGGCCGTGCAACCTGCGGAAAAAAGCCTTATTTACTGAAAGAAGTCATTAAAGGAATTATTAATATTTTCTGAATAAAAGCTCAAAGGGCTTTGCAAAAACTGACACCTTGCTCAATAGTAACAACATTAAATTCCTGACACACTTTTACAGCTGAAAAATCAATAATGAATGTTTCAAATGCTATTAGTAATTAGTGGTCTTCTACCTGGTTAGCATCAGTCCCGTCAAGACAACGAATAACGAAAGTGTGCTACCTACAGTTTCGACAAGGCTTAGTACTTGTAGAATATAAGCATCTTAACATCTTAAAGCTTGCACAGCCTAAGAATAAAAATATGAGGTTTCAAATGTGGAAAACTGTCAGAATCTTACACCAACCCTATACTTTCCAAGTAGGTACCTTAAATCTTCTGAAGGAGTCAAAAATCTTTTTTAAGGGTGACTTATTCAATACAACATTTCACTAATCAATTCACAGAATTTTTGATCTCGCTTTCCCCCTAAAACTTCAGGAAAACAAGGTAAACTTTTGCACATAGCAAAACATGTATTTTTTTATAATTTTGAATAAAAAAAAAGAAATCATTCGAATAAAATTCGGATAGGTAGAAAATGTTTACATCTTTTAATTCCTTTAATTTCTACATAACCCGAAGCTTACCGAGTGTATGTAATTTTAATATGAAATTCTTTTTCCATTAAAATTTTTCTTCTATACGAGTTGGTACAGATATACATCCAACTTTCTTTCTTTAATTAATTCAAACGAAATCGAATTACATTACAATTTCACTCATAATTAACTCTCTACGAGAAAATTAATATTTACAATATTCCACCTGGTGTCCGTTAACGTATAAGAACGGTATATTCTCGTACATTTATACCAAATTATCATCATGCTCGTGCTTACGTTTGATTGCAATTATTATTCACAAAAAAAAAAAAGAAAAGAAAATCTTCTCTCTTATTGATTACGTATTCCATGCAAGAATTTTCAATTTCCATTTCCAAAACTGCTTCACTGCTTCAATCTACATATATTTCTGGGAATCAACATAAAATTCATCATCATCATCATCACAAAATTGAAAGGTAAAATCACACTGATGGCAACTTTAATTACAAAAAGATATATCTATCTATCTATGCATTGTATTTGTATCTGTATCTATTTGGTGCCCGTGCGCTGGGACATCACGATGAAACTCCTTCAAACTTTTTCATGAAAATTCAAACTAAAATCTCCATTAACAAGCTTCTGGACACGTTCGTTCGTCCTTCTCCATATAACTACTGCTATGTATACAAAAGTTTACAAAAAAAAAAAAAAATATAATAATTAAACAGAGAAGAAAACTTTCAAAAAAAAAATACACTTGACAAGATTCGCGTGACGAACTCTCATGGAAATTGCAATTAAATTTTGGCGCAAAAACACAAGCAGAGCGAGCGAGACCAAGCTTATTGAAAACTTATTTTAGCATTTTTTTTTTAAATCATATCCCTCGTAGGTAAGTTTGTGTATCTTTTCTTTCCCGCCAGTATATCTACCCTTCTATAACTTTTCCTCAATAGTACCTACACCTTTAGCCAAAACCACCCAACTTACAGCAAGGAAAAACTATTAATCTTTTCATTTGCACTGTGCCATGAAAAGGTCAAGAAGTT
Source organism: Scaeva pyrastri (assembly GCA_905146935.1). Lineage (NCBI taxonomy): Eukaryota > Metazoa > Arthropoda > Insecta > Diptera > Syrphidae > Scaeva > Scaeva pyrastri. The sequence continues at coordinate 39,956,968 of LR989927.1, read as the reverse complement.
CCATAATACCTTCACAGTAGGGCTTTTTTTATATTTGGTAGGTAGGTACACTTTGTCCTTGCTCCTTATCGTGGTTGTTGTGTGGGTGCGTTTTTTTTTCTTCTTCTTATTCCATTTGTCACGCTTCTTTTCACAGAGGCTATCAAAGTTTCAGCATCAGAGTACCACTGGTTAAAAAAAAAGAAAAAAAAAGCAACAACAACAACAACAACTCGACAACTCTATTGACCATAAAATTTTAAAAAAAATTTGAAAAGGGACACAAATCCCACTCATTAACTTGCCATATTTTGTTTGCCTTGAACGACTGTGGTTGTTTTTGTTTGTTTGTCTTGACAATTGCAAAATATTTTTTTCTTAATTTTTGTAAAACCCAGAAACGATTAAGTTGACAAATGTGTGAGTTTTTCCATAGCTCACTATTAGTAACCACCTTTTTCTGGTAAACTTATCTGATGTAGACAAAAAGGATACTGAATCTGTCCAGTCCAGAAATTAAAAAATGTCTACGAATGCATTCATTTCAATTGTTGAAGAACTCAATTCTTTTGAGTCAAATTAAAGAATTTCTTCACAGAATTTTGCAGAAGTTCTATATTGACGGCTGAATTGTTAGGCCTTGTAAGAATTTTGTTACAAAATATGTTTTCTTAAATTTGATGAAGTGTTTACACCTCTATAAAATCATCACGAAAAGACAAAGGTTATTAGAAGATTTTAAGAGTTTTAGAAAGTGATATTGTCTTGTAAGCACTCTTCTTCTTTCTTCTAGATTTCTTAAAACTATTTTATAGAAATGTGTGAATAAATTGATAAAACAATTCGAACATGTTTGTTAAGAACTCAAAGAAACTAAAATTGTTATCAGTTGAAATCAGTTTCAGAAAGAGTTGATAAATTTAGTCCTTACTTTTGAAGTTACTTCCTGTTCTGTAACAAGTATAAAACTATTCTCTGGTTCTCAATAGATCTTTTCGAATTCTAGTCCTTGCTTACCGAAACCATTAGGGCCACTAAATTTTATTTTGAAAGCTTTATAGAAGCTGCAACTCATACTCGTCGTACAACGACAACGACAACGACTGAAATACATGTAAGTAAAGACAACATTTATATTGTAAAGTAGAAATCTACATAATCTTTCCCCATTTATCTTAACCATGGCCAGGAAAATCACATTTTGTTCCTTTGTACAAAATAAAGGAGAACCTAAAAGAATATACATACATATGTATGTATGTTTTATAAATTCCTTAATTATAAGCCGCGTTGCTGTTACACAAGGTAGGTTGGCACAAAACAAATTACCAACGACTTTGTTCTTAAGTAAATTACCGGAAGTTGAAAAGCAAAAATCTAATTACAAACTTTCAACATCATCAGCCAACGAATGGAACACCCAATTAACCGGAACACTACGTTCTGCGATGTGTATTCGTTTTTCGACAACAAATTTATCCTCAAACAAACGAAAATTCTCAAGGTACGAGTATAAGGTTTTCTAGGTGTTATTTGAGGTTTGGGACACAAATTTTATTCTTGTATACAAAAGTAGCAGTAGCAAATGTGTTTCGCCAGTGCGGTGTTGTTATGTGTGTGTGTGTGTGCGGAATTACGACGACGACGACATGAGATTGGACAGACGAACTGAGCACCAGGACGATGGTAACTATACCTACTTCATATACAACAACAAGGAGAATGGAAATATCTCCCAAGTTCCAAGCAACAAAGGCTAATTTACATTCTTAATGACTCCAATCAACAGGGTTAGCACAGTGGTCCTTTATTTTGCATATCAGCCGCAGGACTTGCTCTCCCTCAACATGCACACTACACACACAGAACACACACCCATGCACATAACTATATACGTAGAAAGTATGCTCGTATAGCGAAACAAACTCTCAACGCAAAACAGCTTTAAAACAGAATCTATCTATTCAGGACTCTGAGTTGGAACCTCTTTTACTTTGAGCTAACAAAAGATGGTATTGTGTCCTTTACCGTGCCCGTGCCTCGCCACGCCGCCGCAGCCGCCGCCTTAACCGTAACGTACCTAACCCATAGACCGGAAAGTATCCTTCCACCTATCAAAAATTAAAATCTTCTTCAAGTTTATACCTACAAGTTCGAGTCACACTCGGTGTATAATAACTACCACAGGGACAGCCCTCCTAGATCCGAGTATATCTTACATTTTCTGGCCGATTCTTTACCCTTACACCACACCGATTCAAGTTTTCTACTGTATGCACTGAAAATGACCTGGAATAATAGTATCTTGGGTATATTTTTCACAAGAGCTTGGTTTAATTGGTCTTTGGAAGACAGAAAGAGTAAAAGATACTTTATATTCGATAAAGACCAAATGAGAATAGTGAAAGACTTCTAATTGCTATGGATCTGATAGTCATATCCTAAGGGATTGTGTTGAGAGAGAGAGAGAGGGCGAGACAAAGGTTGAAAACATGGGCTTTTTAAGAAATCGAAATCTTATGGAATATTAAGTCGAAGAAATTCGAATAATAGATTTTAAGCTCACCGAAATCAAAAAGGTTAAGAAGTCGGAGATAAAGGTCAATTTTATCTACCAGGTTTTGATTATTTTCAATAGAATTTAAGGAATTATCATTTTCTCAACAAAAGTTGTACACACGTATAGTATTGATATTTTATAAGGATATTTTCAAGTAGAGACAAGAATGGCATCAATGTCTATTAAAGGAAGACTTGTCGTCTTTTTCTGGTCCTATTTGGTCAAGTGCTAAGTGATAGAAGCCAAATTGTAAAACTAAAAGTAGTTGCGAAATGATCAGTCGATATCTGGCCTGAAGTAAAAATAGACATAATCACAGATATCAACTATCTTAAGTCTTAGTAGATCAGCATGGCAATGAAAACCTCGCCTAGAAGACCTCGGAAAACCTTTTTTGCAACTTACAGAAAAAATAACCCACATTTTATCAGTAAAACTTCCTAAAAATTTGGCAATAAGCTCACATTGATTTCAATGCATTCAGCTTCTAGAAGCATCTCTCGTGAATTTTGTTCCTGATTAGAAAGAAGAACATTGATTCCGAAGAACTCAAAGCTAAACTCTTTTATGTTGATGACGAGATCCCTCCATCAAATCATCAATTACAAATGGATGGAAGTTACATGGTCGATAATATAGTTAAACTGTCTTATACTCAGGCTCAGGAAGGCACACATAGAAGTCCTAAATTCACTTAAACACAAAATCGAAAAAGATCAACAAATTTCAACTCAGAACTGAACTTCTTTGCGCAGCACTATGAACTTTTTAACTCTGATCCACCTTTTGCTCAAAAAGGTGATTCTAAAAACGAGAGAAAAAAGACAGCAAATTTCTATTTTCAAGTACATATTGAAGATCCCTACAAATTTAAAGTTGACGCCTCCGTTTCATTCCGTTCTCATCAAATCAATCATGAAGCCCCTTATACAATCGCATGTGACTAACCTCGGAATTATAAAAGAATTTTCTTGGTGATTGATAATGGCAGAAACTATCATTCGGGAAGAATAAAAAAATGCATATGAACTAAATGTCAAAATCAGTTTCAGAAAAGCCTTCCAAGTATAGGTATGCTAAGACACTAAGTATTCTGAAAGCAAGAAAGCAATATTTTTTGGGTCAAGACCATCGAAAGTTGAGACTTTCCAATGAGATCCTTTACTTATTTGAAGTTGAAGGGATCTGGAGGACCAAGTTCGATAAGCAAATAAATGTACAATCCTTGGACTTAAAAGTATAGAAAGTGAAAAGTATCAATGAAAAGCATTCTAAGCCCTATATTTCTGAGGATAAAATTGTTTTTAAGATATCCTAAAATTGTCAAGGATTTTTTTTTTTAAATCCACTTTTCCCTATGTTCTTCAATAGAAGTCTTTTCCAACTTTAATAGAATTCAATAGGAACTTATGTAAACTGTTATTTCGTTTTGAGCTTGTAATCATTTCTATTAAATGAAGAATCTTTCAACTACAGATAAAATCAATTTGAAGGAAGAATAGGAATTCAAAGAAATATAATAAAAACAAGTCAAATAAAGAACACTAAAAAAAAAAAACAACAACAAACAAACTTCCTGCAAAACCACAGGTGATATCTTCATTATAGAAAAAGACAAACATTCTCTTCCTTCCATGTGGAAATCTGGAAGCTGGAAGCTCCCATTAAAAATCTCTCAAGGAATTGACATTTTTCAAAACAAAACATAAAGTGCTCAGGAAAACTTAACCAGTTTGTTTTGAATTGAATGAAAAACTATATAGTGAATAGAAATACGTACTCTCTCATAGTAAACCCTCAAAAATTCGACAAATTATGTCAAAAAAATAAGGCTTCCTGAAAATTCTATAGTCGAGTCGAGTCGTTTCGAATTTGAAAAGGATCTTCTTGTTTTTTTTTTTTTTCCTTTACTCTTCCAAAGCTGTATTGTGTGTCTGTCTCTCTGTAGTTGTTCGTGTATGTTTGTAGGTTTATGTGTACATTTTTAGTTCTTCAACTAATCCACTCTGGCATTGAAGTCCCCAGAATACAAAACATAGAGAAGGTATCAAGCAGTGTTCCCATTGTATGGGTACCTATGGGTTACAAATAATGTTCATCGCCTCCTTTTGTATCCTTTTGCTTGCGGTTGGCGATAGCGATGGCGATGGCAGGCGGCCCGATCCAGAGGCAGTGGGTGGCTGTGTGTCTAGTGACTGCTGCGGTGCTGCTGGATCCTGTCTCTCAAGCCGAGCCATTGTGTGTTGAAGTTGAGTTCACTTTTAAGTGAACGTGTTGACGACAACTACGAGTATAAGAAAAAGAAAAAAACCTTTTGTGTATCTATGTATAGTATCTGGAAGTAAAAGTTCCCTAACATTTATCCACAACTTCAAGGATATACATACATACATGTGTAGCTATGTAGATGTACCGTACCTTACTGCTGATGGTTAGTTGGTTGCTACCCGAAACTATTCAAAACATGAAGACAAGAGGGCAAAAGATAAAATTAGATATATCGAGTGATAACTCTAGAAAAGGATGACTTTCTACTAATTGTAGGTCAGAGTTGAAGTTTTTTTGTATTCTTATTTTTGTTATGTGAGAGACAAAGTCAGTTCGGTTGAATTTAGAACACACACACAAACACACACACACAGAGTTTAGGGAAGAAAGTCTTATTAGGGCGGTTAGGGCAGATGTGATAAGAATATAAACCTTAATGTTGGGTTGGGTGGTGGTTGCTGGATGAAGTGGGTTTTTCACCATGATGATGGTAAACGGACAAGAATAGACTTACAACAAGTAGTGTACTGTAGTGTAGTGAAGTTTAGTTTAGTGTAGTTTAGTCGCTTTGCAAAATTAAATGGGTCTCCTCGTATATCTGTGGACAAAGCGAAGGAAGTCAAGTAAATACATACATAGCTATATGTTATTTGGTGCACATTCTTCGTTGAGATATTCACAACACACACACACAGTCAAGAAAAAAAAAGGATTGTAACTTCTCGTAGGATCTCGAACCTAGTGTGCTCTACATCTACATCGTTTTAGTTGCTTCGTTCAAAGTTGGATCAACATTATATGTATTGGTTGTTTCCCTACACGACGACGATGCCAATTGTGATGACGACGACAACGATGATAAGATAGATAAGTTGCATCACATCTTTGCATAACTTGATGAAATGAACATTTTGTCAATTTCGAATTTTTGCCACAAGAACAGAAAATTTGAAATTTAGAAAACAGTTGACCTATTTTATTCGTCCATACCTATGTAACAAAAAAGGATTAGATGACATTAAATATCAAAATACATAGATTTTGGTTTAATTGGTCATATATGGAAGTTTGTAGGACGACATGAAATTAAGTTAGGACAAAACGATTATGTTTCTATTTAGAAAAGCTGAGAATTTCAAAATTGAAACATCCTTACGTAATCAATATTAAGTTAAAATTAAATCGATTTAGTATGAATTTTGTGTAGAGATAGGGTACTCGTAAAACGACTCGTTAAAGGATTCGTACTAAAGGATTAGATATTATTGAAAATCGGTATAGATTGAAAAACAATTTTTTTTTTTTTAAATTCGACACAAGGATACACATCTAAAAAAGGGGTTCCTTAATTTGTTTCTTTTTGATGAATAAACAATAATTAATTAAGAAAATATGAGAGTCAAATTACACTGTATACGTATTTACACAAAATATGGGGCAAGGATAAAGGTAATATTTTAAAAGCTTTTAAAATGTTGAAAATGGTACGTTCATTTAAAAATCGCGTATTATGGAAACAAATGCACAAATGTACCTTCCCTAATATTTAAGCATTAACCCAATTGTCCATAACTTGAAATTTATTTCTTTTAAAGGTACGACATAGGCTCAATTTTAATGTATAAAATCACCTAAGCCAGTGAACTCATGTCATCGAAGTATCGGAAGATATAGCTAGTAATTAACTGTCATCCCAACACAAAGTTTCAAATTTCATAAAACTTTACGGTCTAGTCTAGATATTTCTAAAAAACCCGCTGTTTAAGTTTTTCTATGAAAATTAGAATTACTGAAATTTTTCTAAAAATTACAAAATATAATATTGAATTTCCTTTTTCGCTTTTGTATATCTATCCACGTGTATTTTTTTAAGTATCAACAAAATTCTTAATCCGATTTAATAGGAAACTTGGCACAAGTTGAAAATAGAATGAAATCAAGAGTGTATCAATTTACCTATAAAAAAGTTCATTAATTTAAGAAATTCTGTTTTGAATAAAAATTTTAGTTTAATTTTGTTTTTCCGTGCAAAAATAAATCTATGAAATAGTACACATTTTTTATTTGGAAATTGATAAATTTCCAAAGGGAGTTTTTTAATTTCAAAAATATTAACCAAGAGCGGACTGGCTGACAAGCAATTCTAATGGGATCTCTTTTCGATTTTAAGGGGGCTATTTTTAGGACAGGAAGCAACTAATTAATTATTATTATTTATTAATGATATAACCAGAATAGTGTAGCATGAAGGGAATCATTACAATCCTTCTAATAGCTTGATCTGCTGCATAAGAACACTGAAAAAAAATCTTTAATGTATTATCTTCTTAACTGCTGCTGTAGAGGATCATAGTCTCATCCGAACAAATGGATTGCCAGACTTGGGTGAGAGATTTGGCTACGTATGTTAAAAAGTTTTATTTTCGAAAGACCCTATAATAAAGCACGTATAAAAGAAAGAGCTAAAATAAAAAAACTGAAATGAATATAAAGAAAAAAAGGGCCTTCTTCAGAAGTTCTTTAAGTGCGGCACTGGTGGTGATTTTTAAAAATAGAAAATGACAAGAAACATAATATTTTATTTGTTCTTTCACTTGGGATATAAAATATATCAATTGCCTATGATAATATTATGATGTCTTCGTCTCGGGGAATTCCCGTTGCCACGGTTTATATAATTTTCGATTCGATTGAAAAAAAGTCCCTTGACAATTTATACAAAATTATTTTCCTATACGTCGAAATGAAATTCCCTCAAAAGACCGAAGCGTAACGAAACGTGACAACAGAAGACGGAGTGGTTTGGAAAGGACGGTCTAGAAAAGACAAGACGAAGCAGAATAACTTCGCTTGCTTCTATAACTTATCACTATCGCTCTCTCCAACGCCAAAGCCAACGCTACATAAGCACACTCACTGTGTAAAATCTCCAAAAAACCATGAAGAACAAGAGGTTTGCTACATTCATTCATTCCAATCCAATCCAATTCCATGATCCATGGCATGGTTGAAGAACTTTCAAGACTTCTTGGTGATGAATGTTGAAGAAAGAATAAGTGAAGGCATTTTTATTATGTCATGAAAGGGCAGAGGAAAGTTCCATGGAACTGGATAGTGGGTTGCGTTGGATAGGATAGGGTAGGTTAGGGTAGATGATGGGCTTAGGTTGTTATGGTATACCAAAGTACGAGTATACGAGTATAAGAGGGGACATAGTAGTTCGCCCTGGTTTGTTCTTGAGAAAACTTATGCACTTCTAAGTGTTGTAAGTTGAGTTCAAGAATTTTTATGTGTGTTTATAACTCTATACAGACACACTAACAAAAGCATCCAATACTCGTATATAAGGCAAACGTGCAAAGTAAATTATTACATACGTAGTTGCAAAGTTTATGGAACGTTGGTTTTGCACTAGCATATCAAAGGAAAGAAGCAGAGAGGGGGAGAAGGAGAAGCAGTAGAAGAAGGAGAAGCAGTAGAAGAAGGAGAAGCAGTAGAAGAAGCAGTAACAGCAGCAGGAATATGAATGGTTCGAGAAAATGATAAGTGGCTTTGAAGTTTCCTCTTGGGACCGACAAAAGTGGTCACAAGAGGAACCCAGAGGAATTTTTTTTTATTTTTTTGAAGATTTCTTGAGGATTAAGGTAGCTAGTATAGCTCCCTCTCTCTTTCTATGATGTGTAGCTGGTTAGGTTTTAGAAAATCTGCGTATAAGTAGGAAGGTATACGAGCAGAGTAGTTGAAGAATGGATTTGGTGTTTTCTCCTGGAGAAAGTTACAGAAAAGATGGCATGGGTATGAGATGTATCTTGTTTGATGTATTCGAGCCTTCTGGGAATTGCCATTAAATAAGAATTTATAATAATAGTGAACGTCATGATAGGTACGGTATTATAAGTCATTGTACATAGATACATATATTCGTACAAATATAATTTTTATGAGAGTGATGAAAAGGTGTATATGTATTTATCTACACACAAATTCTTGAGTTCATTCCTTTATTTAGATCAAATGATGTTACAGAATTTTGCATTTTGAGTATGTTCTTCCGGATTTAAAGCTTGTTTCAGAAAATGTTCGAGGATAAAGACATTTTCCTTGAAAACTGTGATTTTTGTCAAGCATGATATCAGAATCTTCAAATGCAAAATGAAGTGACTAGATGGAAAAAATGCGTTAAGTATGATTCTTTTGAAGTTACAAAATTTCGAGAAATGCTTTGTTCAAAAACCTACAAACTATGTAAACTCGATGAGGCATCCTCGGAAGATACTAAGATAGATAATGTGGTATGCTTTTCAAAAGAAGCATAATCAAGACTTTTTCGAAGCTGTGCCGAGTAAAAACTTTTGATCTCCTATTGCAATTTGACCTATCAAATAAGACTATAGCTAGGTACAGACGATTGTCAGATCTGTCAGTGCTCTGAAAATAGCCAAATAGCTTCCAATGAAAAATTGTCTACACAAAAACTTAAAACAAATTCGATTTAACGTTCGGGCAGATAGATTTAGTATATGAAAATACAGAAATTGTCAGCAATTGTAAGATGTCTTAAACAAAGAGATCTGACAATGTTCTAATCGTCCGACAATGATAAGAATTGTGTGTTAAGACGATTATAAGACATTTGGGACAGTTTTTTCAATGACATATCTGACAATATTGTAAGATCTGACAATTGTCTGTACTTAGCTTATGTTTGGAGATAGCATTAACATTAAAGTAATGCCAGATTGTACATATACTGACTTATCAATAAAAATGTACTCTCATTATGATAAAGGACCAAGCGTTTTTGACAACTTTGTAATATTTAAAAATAAATTTAAGCAGTTCTGATTCGAGGTTCTACAAATAGATGTTTCAAGCTTTCTAAGATAAACCTAAGAATCTTAAATTTGAAACTTTAAAAAATTCTAAAGATCTATGTCAACAGAAAAAATGCAATTTTGCTAAAAGCAGTTTATGTTTTTGAAACTTTTAACTTAACTATCATTCTTATGGGTATTTGCGTAACAGAAAACTTGCAACAAAAAAAAAAACCAATAAAGGTAGAAAAAGTGTGAAACTCTAAAGAAGCCATCAAACATTTAACAACATAAAAAAGGTAACAAGAAAAAAAAACTTAAATCTATAAAAACAAATACTTAAAACTGAACTGTTTTTAAAAAAATAAAAAAAAATAAGAAAAAAAAAAAACAAAACAATTTTATTGGAAAATAGATTCATTCCCCAAGATACCCAAACTCAAGTGTTCTTTTTGCTTTGCCTCATTGGTTAGCTATAAAAATTGGTCATTTTATTTGTATCAGCAACTGGCTGATGTACCTCCTGTATTGCTACTATACATTTATTCAGTCTTGGCTCCTGTTATACCTTGGCTTAGTTTTTATGGCTTTTAAATGTGAATTGTTCAACGTTTGCTGAATTTATTTTATTTTTCTTAAGGTAATGTTGACTTTTCGTCGGTTTTGAAGATGGAGAGCTTTAAAAAAGAACAAAAAAAAATTTTGTAAATAATGAGGTCGATGAAATTTAAAATGTTTCGACATGACCTGAATTGAATGAAATAAAAGGAATGAAAAAAAAGTAAAGGTCGAGACATAAAAACAGGTTACATACTTTGAGTATAGGTATCAAAATTTTACTCAAAGAGTTAAAGCTCAACTACAACTGTCACGGGAGTACTTAAAAACAAAATAAATAAATATATTATGTATATAGCCCGAAGAGAGAAGGGTAAAAGTGACTTTGAAAGAACAACAAATCGAGGATAAGATACTCCAGTGTTGAGAAGGTTGATAAAATTCAACCAAAGTGGTGAACTATGTTACATTTAACTGAGAAAGTAAAATCATATGTAAGTTGATAAATGATATGGAGCTTAGCTTATTAGTCGTAAGGGCAAAGTTGTCTTAGTTCTCCAATGGATTGGCCAATTTATGCCAGTTTCCACTAACTTCAACCAAATAGGTTGGCTCATTTCAACCAAGTTCAATTGCATCAAGTATGATAAATAGTTTTAACAAAGTAGATATGATAACTACAGTCAATTTACTTGATTCAAATCAACTGAGTACGGTGGTAAATTATTTTTTTTATAATTCAGTCAAGTATCAAGTAATTTAGCTTAGGTCAAACCGCCAGAAGGTAATCTAGTAATTTGAATTGGCTAAATTTATAAGAATTGGATGGCTAATTTGAAGAGAATGAGTTTGATGATTTATCAATTATTGAATAACTCTCTCGAAAATCACGCCGAAGATAAACGATATTCCAATTTTAAGGTTGAACATTTTCAACCGCCCTTCAACCATTTTTTCTAATCCAAGTACAAAGTTCAACCTTATTCAAGCAAGAAGATTCCCTGTTTGTAACCAAATAGATTGTTCATAAGTAAATAGAGTTAGATGGCTGAATTAATTATTAGATCACCTAATTCCAATTTTAATGAACTAAGTTATGAAAAAAAAGTCTAAAAAAACGGAGAAAGTTGGTTGAGTAAAATTAAGTCACCCAGCTCAATCCACTTAAAAGATAAAACAAATTTCAAAGATTAATTAAAAAAAGGTTAAATTTATAATTTTTCATATGACAAAAATAATTAAGTTTTTTACTAGCTTTTACCCACTACTTCATCCGCATAAGTTTTTTTGTTTTCTTCCTGCTGTAAGTCCCCCCTGCAACAATGTCCCACTATAGTGTTCCGGTCCTCAACTTTACATCAAAATTTGTTCAAAAGCAACCTAATCAACCTCACACGATCACACTAGATTTTCGGGGGAATGAGGTAAACTTAAATACAAACGATTAAAAATCACTAATTTAATTAGTTGAATGAATATTAATAGCTCATATTCTTTTCTAGGTTACTATCTGTCACCTAACTAAATTTCATCAAAATCCGTTCAGCCGTTTAGGCATGATAGAGCAAAACTCTCAGCAAAAACAATAAAAAAAATCACTAACTCAATTCAGTTTTCTGCCTACTTTCTACCCCCTAAGTACGATGACGTCATCATTTTGATTTGATTTTTAGCTAACCATCTATTACCGTACTAAATTTCATCGAAACCCGTTCAGCCGTTTAGACGTGGAAGAGCAAAAGTCTCAACAAAAACGACTAAAAATCACTGCCTCAATTAAGTTATCTGCCTAAGAACGATGGCGTGATTATTTATAGCCTATGATCATTTCTAGGTTATCATCTATCACCATACCAAATTTCAACAAAATCCGTTCAGCCGTTTAGGCGTGAAAGAGTAACAGACATACAGAGTTACTTTCGCATTTATAATATTAATATAAAAATAATATAAAATATAAATATAAATATATAAATAATAAATAATAAATATTAATTAATAATAATATTAATAAGTATGGAATATGGATTAATTCAAAACAAATACATAGAAGTCTTACACAACGGAATATAATATCTTATGTTCAAAATATGAAAATAATCTTAATTACTATGTTTTTAAAGAGAACAAGTTTTAAGTGTTTAGGAAAAAAAAGGAAAATGTTTTAGTAAAAGTGCAATGGACGGAACATTTCCTTTGGCAATTTCATATGGATCTAATAATTTTAAGTATCCAGTTTTGTCGTCATTTTTTAAATTAAATCTTTCAGAGAATTGCTCACACAGTTTTACGTAATATTGGCATAGTTGACATTTTGATTTTTTCTTAAGAATTATTAGACGTTTTTCTTTTTTAGCTCTGAGTAGAGCACTGAGCAGAGCCTGAGCACGTCGTGTATGCTCTGAGCAAAGTTTGATCAGAGCTCTCCGATATATGTATTTATGAAACACACTTAAGCACTGAACTGCCAAAAGCAGTCTGTCTCTTTCATACCGCCTGAAAAAAATTGAGTTAGCAGCGCTCATCTTTTTACTCCATTCCCGAGATCTATTTTTGACAGTTCAGTTCTCTGCTCTGAACTTAAAAAGAAAACCTACTGTCAATGTTTGAGTTGGAAAAAAATTCTTCAAATTTCAATCCAATAACTATTGTTTGAGCTCGTTGAGTTGTCAAATTATCTGGCAAAAAATTTTTGAGCTTAAAGCGTAAACACAATCTTCGATGCAAATAAAACTTTTTCTGAAATTTTGATATTGAATATTTTTTACGAATACTTACAGATTATACGTAGTGATTTTCTTTGGCAAAATAATGTATTAGAAACGCTACAATTGTAATAGGGGGGCAACACTGGAACATGAAAATCAATCTGCACTCACATTATAATGAAAAAGACTTTAAATAGTTTTTGAAAATCGAAAAGAAAACGATTATAAACTATTAGAGCTTTAATTCAAAAACAATTAAAAAGAAATAACTTTAATTTCAATTTGCCAGTTTATATGAATTGAAATTTAGTGCGAAGCCATTGTTGGCTATATAAATGCAAGTGTATTTACATATCTATGTTATGTATATAATGAGAAGAAATATGAATTTCATCATCTACCCCGCAAGCATCAGTTTTGTGGCGCACAATTGAAAATACGAGAAACTCTCCTCGTCTACATACATACATACATACAAAGGTACATGATTGTGGTTGTGCGCTATGGCAATTAATTGCCTCGTTTACCTCTTTTGTATATCAATTATGTAGAACAGTTTTTGGTTAATAACCGGTGGTTAGTGCAAAGTGTTTGCCAAGAGCTCTGTGAAAATTACTGGAGCGATTTAATTTCAGGGTCAAAATGAAAAAAAAAAAAAAAATTGTTCAAGAGACATTAAAAAAATATAAACGACTACAAAAGAGGTTTTTGTTTAAAACAAAAAATTATAACCAGGATCTTTCGCAATCAATTTGATTTTGATTAAAATATTTTATGACTTACTGTTAACATTCAAAACCTCGTTTTATTGAGTATGCAAATTTCCGAATCACAAAGAACGAGAAAAGATACAAAAATTGACTTGAGTTCGAAGGATGGAGGCTTTTTTTTCGAAAGTGACAAGTTTGCAATTTCCTGGCTAAGACCAAGGCTTTGACGATAAACTTCCGTCAACACCCCACAAACTGACAAAAAACATCTCTCAAATACCAATATACTCGTTTGTAAGTGTGTGTCTGTGTGTGCTGAGCCAATACGAGTACACTATGGATTAAAACCATTTTGTATTTGCTTAGCTCTTAAAACAATATAAATGTAAAGGACCTCCTTGTTTTTGAGATGTTTTCAAAATAAAAGTGTTTTTCAAATCGAAGCATCGAATGGATGTACATTTTATAACTCAAATGTGATGTGCTGGCTAGCTGCAGGCATAGGCAAACTGATGTGCTATTGGAATCCTTTTTAAGTATGCTTAGGCAAATCAGGACACACTATACTATCTGAGGTCAGTCATCACCATCACCATCGCCATCAGCAGGCAAGGCACTATGGAGGATAGGGTTATGTAAATAATCGATTTCGAGGCTGTACTCCCTAAATGCACTGATATCTAAAGTATTGTGTTAGCATATATAGAAATATAGAGGCAAATGCAATTGACAGAACCATGTCCAGTCAGTTTAGTCCAGTCCAGTGTTCAGTGTTCTGTGTCCAGTCCATATTCAAACAAACAATCGTCCTTTATACCCACAGAAAACGTATAAACACTTGGTGTGCGGTTGCACTGGACAAATATATGCACAAAATACTGTGGTGCAGTGCATCCTTACCGCACCATCAGCACTCAGTACTCACCATCACCATCACCAGCTGCATTCGTATTTCTTTTATGTGCGGTGTGATTGTGAAAATTGGAAAGTTTATAGAGAGAAAGGACTAATGACTTTGCAAATGCCTGCCTCGACTCGACTCGACGAAATTTGTATGAGTTTTTGTGTGAGTATATTTTAAAAATGCTTTAAGTCATAAAACCCAAAAAAACGAGGCAACTTTTCTGATGATGCCTCGCAACAAAATGTTGTAAGATAAATAGTGGAATATTTGATTAAGTTGTTGCGATTACAAACATTTTTTCATTCTTCATTTTTCTTTTTTAGGACACAAATGAAAATAGGGCACCATGTCGATGTTTTTTTCAGAGTGAAGATGAAATGTGCAGTTAGTTTGATGTAACACACATCCATGTTGGGGGTCCTCTTGAATCGCAAACAGACTAAAAGTCACGTTTTCATCTTAGACATACGAGTACGTGATGATGATTTGTTTCTGCTGAAATAAATAATGAACAACAGTATGAACTGCGAATGTAGTAGTTATTATTTAATGAGACAAATTAGGAAAAGCTTGCATTTCGAAACAAAGTTTAACATCAGGCAGAAGGAAGTCAGCAAGAAGGAAGATCAAATTTCTGAAATACTTTTGGGATTCAGTTCAGATTCGGATTGAAAATTGTGAAATTTTTTAACCTTGTACGTTTAGTTTTTTGAAGACAATTGAAAACTTGACGTCATTTAAAGTTTTTACATAAAAATCATACGATAACTGATAAATTTATCAAAGATGATAAACGCTCTGTTAGGCTCTGGATTAAGTGTTCCGAGTCAGTTTTGAATTCCACAAAGTATCAAATTTTGCAAAGATAAAAAATAGAATTTAACTCAAAAAGTAACCTTATAGTACACAAGAATCTATTTTGTGTACAATAAGGTCTAACAACCATACTGTGAACAACTTGGATAGAACGATGGGCAAAGAAATGTGGTTCTCATCAATAAAGAAGCTTAGCCAAATTTCTTTTTTACAAAAAGCAATACATACATAATTACATAGATATTGGTGATTCTCCTCGAGTTCTCGTATTTGTGCAACAAATCGCTTCGCCTGTTAATATGCCTGCAATCTAAGTACCTATACATTTATGCCCTCTAAAGATAATAACGAGGTAAAAAACTTTTCAAAAGCTCTTCTTTTTAAATTTCGGAATTTTCGATTTTTCAGAAACCCAAGCGCGATTATATTCTTTATCAGAATTCTTGGCCTAGACAAATCAGAATTATTCATTTCATTGGAAAGGTTCGAATTTTTTTCAATATGACAAACGGACGTTAAAATAGATGCCTCTAATTTGAGAATTGCAATAGCTTTGAAAACTTCTTGATACTTTTAATACCGAAATTTAAAGTTTATCAATCAAAAATACAGTATGAACTCGATTAACGCAACCCTCGATTCATGCAACTAATCGATTTTCACAATACTTAAAATGCTACCTCGTGTTTATTCATCTGTTTTCTATTTTCATGCTCTCCTTTTGATTCTGCATTCCTGCCGTTAATTTACAGATAGTTTTGCTGAACAAAATTCCATGTAAAAATAATACACAAATAGAAAAAATAAAAGAGAGGGCAGTTTAAAAAAAAAAAAACATAAATTCACAAAAAAACTGAATCTAAGAAATCTAACTTCTTAATATTCTGTATGTATCACATATTAATTTTTGGGTAAATTTCGAACATTTCTTTTCCGTATTTAATAAAAATAAATAAATCTTTTTAAAATAATTGTGTTTTGGTTTCACTAAATTTTTTTAGGAAAATAAGCTATTTTAACTACAATTTGTATACAAAAAAAATAAATATAGTTTGAAAAAACTAAAAAACACGCTTTTAAAACCCATCATACTAAAAAAGCGGAAAATAATTTTTAATATAAGCTGAAAACAATAATGAACTAAAAATACAAGTGTTATTGTGAAAAAGCGTTGGGCGCATTTTCCATTTTTTTTTTTTTTCATATATCGAGCGCCCCACGCTTATTCACAATAACACTTGTATTTTTAGTTCATTATTGTTTTCAGCTTATATTAAAAATTATTTTCCGCTTTTTTAGTATGATGGGTTTTAAAAGCGTGTTTTTTAGTTTTTTCAAACTATATTTATTTTTAACTTTTTAGTTTAACGTGCTTTAAAAGCGTGTTTTTTAGTTTTTTTTAAACTGTATTTATTTTGTGATTTAAGAAAACATTGAAACATTTCATTGACCCATTTAGTTGATTGAAATTGTAAATGAAATTGGAATTATTTATTTATTATTTAAAATCTCGTAATTTTAATTAAAAAAAAAAGTCACCCCTAACTAGGATTTGATCCCACGACCCTCGACGCTCAATCTGAAACATGACCGTGCTTTAACCAACTGAGCCACCGCAGCACTTAAAATGAGGGAGTCTATTAATATTTATAAGCGCATAATAAAATCAGGAAAAATCAGGAGCTGTTTGATTAAAATATTTAATAATGGTAATCCTGATAAGGATATTGAGATAAACTTATGAAATTATTGTTTTGCCACCGGTTCTTGATATGTGTACAAAATTTTATTAAAATCGGTTCGTGTAAAGTGGGTCAAAATCGAGTGTAAAGGTGTCGGTTACATACATACATACATACATACATACATACATACATACATACATACAAGTGAAGCTAATATAAGCGTGTTAAAAAATACAACCTAGTAAATCCAACAACCACAATTTTTAGTAGTTGAATAAATCGAGCATGTACTGTAGTTTGGTTATTGAAGTGTCGTAATTTAATCAAATAAACTATCAACTGTCTAATATTAAAGACTTTACTCGGCTTTTTACGAAAGAGGCAAATAATGCAGGTTTTGTTTTGAATTATTATAACTTAAATAACAGATTTATATTGATATACCCCACATACGGTTCTAAGAGAAGACAATAATTATTCTGGTCCAGATGAAATTCCACTCATATCACTATCGTATTAAAAAAATGCTCGACAGTTTTTTCTGTAGTTTTGATTTTTATCAGTTTGACAGTTCCTTGACATATGGAGAATTTTTACTATAATGGAAAACGTCTTTTCTTACGCCTATTCACAAATTTGGTTTAAAACTGGAAATAACAAACTACCGTCTCCATCAGCAAACTAAACTCAATACCTAAGGTTTTTGAAAAAATTATTTGCGGTAAATTGAAATTCTTATTAAATTGTATTTAAATTTTAAGGGCCAATGTTGATTTTGAATAAAACATAAATTATTTAGGAAATCTAATCTAGGTATCTCATCCTTTAGCTCTTGAATTTTAGTTGACTTATCGATGTACAATACCTCTTCTTTCAAATAGTCCCAAAGAAATAAGTTCAAAGGTGTCAAATCATATGATCTTGGCGGCCAATTGACATCGCCACCACGTGAGATAACACGGCCATTAAATTTGTCGCTCAAAAGAGCCATTGTTTCGTAAGCGATGTGGCAAGTGGCCCCGTCCTGTTGTCCACATGCGTATCCTCTATTGGTTTTTCAACAATTACTCCTGGATTATCCACTGGGGTTAAAATGTGCCTCATCATCATCACTGAAGAAGATTTTCTTCGAATTGAACATCCACTGTTGCCACTTCTTGCCACCATTCTGTTCATTTACGACTCTTGAAATGGTCAAAAGGCTTTAGTTCTTGAGTCAATTGCTCCTTGGAAGCGTGTGAATGCAAGTCGTTATGCATAATGCACGACGACGAGTTGAGATGGACGTCTCTATAGCCACACTATCGCGAACAGCATGAACATCATCTGCAGTATGAGCTGTACGAGCATGCACCGGTGTTTTCACATCTCCTATACAGACCCGCACATTTGGACAATTAAATTGACCGAAAAAATGACGAAGTGCACGATATGCATTTTGATTTGAAAGCCCATTTTCATAATAAGCCTGCATAATTTTAACGCGTTGCTCGATTGTGTATCTTTCCATGGTTCAAATTGAGTTAGTCTGAAATTGAGAAATGTCAAATGAAATGCAGAATAACGTTTAGGTATGGTGCACATTGAACATCGGCCCTTAAAATTTAACCACCCTTTAAAAGAAACCATATCCCGTTATCAACACGGTTTTGTAGCACGTAGATCAACTTCCAATAAGGTTACCAAGTTGATTTTATCCATACAGATTTCGGAAAAGCGTTTGATAGAGTGCCATAAAATTTTATTAGAAAAAATTGAAGAACAAAGGTTTTTATTCATTCGTTCATTCATTTCAAAATGTATAAATGGTTGACTGCTTATTTGATAGGACGAAGCTTAAAAGTTTCTATTGACTCAATTAAATCTTCCACAGAGGAGTCATTTTAGTCCAATCTTTTTCTCGTTTTTATAAATGACCTACCCAGGGCCCTATTTCACAAAAAACTGGTCAACTTTTCAGTTTGCACTTATCAAATTGATTTTTTTGGCAAAGTGATGTGTTTCTGTTTCACAATATTCTTTGCAAATTGCACTTTGCACAAACCAAAAATTATTGCAAACACTTTGCACTTAATGCAACTCATCTGCAAATTGAGAGTGCAAAGTGTTCCACAAAGCATTTAATCATCTTTGCATTTTTGTCTTATCACTTTTCACTTTGCATTAATTTGTAAAATGAAAATTGGTGATAAAACATGCAGTGTTGTGTTTGATTAAGGAATTTTAAGTAATTTTATTTAGCAAGTATTGTTTCATAAAATTATTGTTTGTGTTGATGATATTATATAAGTATTGTGCACTTATTTTTTTTTTTAATTTTGCTTAAAAGAAAATTAACCTGAATTCCATTTGAACGAAAAAACTCATTAAAATTATAATTTGGCAGTCCGAAAATTAATACGGTCTTGTTACACGCGTGGCTTCACCATAGTCAAATAAAAAACTTCACTGATAATACCAATATGTGCATTTGCAAAGCGATCGTTTATCGTTTTCTTTGCAAAATTTTGATAAAAATAGAATTTTAAGTTTTTGTGGAACGAAGCAGCATAATTTTTGCAAAGTCTTTGCAAATTACACTTTTTAATATACTAACTTTGCACTTTACACAAAAGAACATACGTGCAACAGAAATTGCAAAAACTCTGCGAATTAAACACTTCTTTTATTTAACTTTTCCCTTATCAGATTTTATAGTTCTGTGGAACAGAATGTCTTGCAAATTAACGATTATCCCAGATATCCTTCAAAACTCGATATGTGTTGATGAAATTTTTTAGACGTGTACAAAATTTTACAGACTGCAAGCTTTTCCATTATCAATTATTGTAACATCTGTTCAAGAAAATTAATTTCTATTTTGTGTCAGAAATTTATAAATGTAAAAAGTGCGTATACGCCTGAGAGTACTTATTTAAAATCGGAACAATTTGGAACTTTTTCTAAAGATTTTTTCGCCTTTCCATAGATATTTGGAATTGATTTTGTGGTTTTCTTAATAAATTTCTGAAATTTGGTGGATGGTTATAAAAAGAGAACCCAGAAATAACCCGACTGTCTGTTTTAAAGAACTTTACTCTTTGCTAAAATTGTAAATGTTCTAAGTCTAAAACACTATGTTATCTAATCGTTATGATTTTATAAATTTTTACCAACTTTTTGAGTTAGCCCAGCAGTCAGAAACCTACAAATGTGCACTTGTCTTAAAGGAAGTTGAAGAAAAAGGACGTACATATTTACACATGTACATATATTTTCTTCGGTAATTTTGTATCCCAGAAATATGTACACTTTGTAATTCAATCACAAAAGATGCACCACATAATCAAAACAGAATACTCTCCATTGCTTAACATACTGTAAGCTCAAATACACACACACAGTAAATCATGCTGCACCCTCATGGGTGGCGTTTGACGATGAAAATAGAAATGTTACAAGGAAGACAGTTTTAATTTTTTTTTTTTTGAATTTTCTTTATTTTATGAGAATAAAGCAAATGTGTGATTTTCGCCTACACTAACGTCTCTTTTACAACCACGATGATGCATGAGTGTGTTTCTTTAGTTAAATGAATATTTACTTTGGATCCTTTATAATGCCTCTGATGTGCTGATGGTGATACTGAGCCAATGTTCATGCCCATGTGTGCATTTTAGTGTAACAATGTATGCATGCGAGTGTGAGTGGTGTGTGTGTGTGAATTTTAGTCTGTCTGTTTGTCAATATATGTAAAGGATTTTCATTTTATTTGTGCAGTTTCTATGGCACTCTGTTATAGTTTGAAATTTATTCGTATATTTTCCCTCTGTCTACACAGAATCCCAAAAAAAAAAGAAGTCCTGAAAAAAGGCACATGCATCAACTCCTACGACATCACAGAAGCAGTTCCACAAGAGTCCTCTTCTATGCCATAATACACAGGATCTTTTGTTGTGAAGTGATTTGTGGCTGCAGTCGGTTGACTAATTAGAATCTGAGTGAATGATGAAAGGAAATTAAAGTTGTTACAAGATGAAATGGGGAGTTTTTTCTTTTCAAAAAAAAAAAACACCACAAACAAAAAACAAGTACAAATTAATAAATGTCCTTCGTTTGTTGAAAAGGATGTCGTTTGGTTTTTGTTTTCTTGTAAATGAAATAGTTTTGACTATGTTGTTGGTTGGTGTTTACCTACGGGTTTTTCCAGTTAACAAAAAAAAAAAAAACAGTCGAAAACTCTATATTCTCAAAATGAAAAATAATTAGCTATAAAATGGGAAAAAAAACTATTTATTTTTTTCTTAAGAATTAATCTGCTTTGAAAAGTTTTTTGTTTTGACATTTATTTCACAACTCTGATGGACAAAGTTAACATTGAAACCCGGTTTAGATGCAACCATGACAATTTGCTAAAGTCAAAATGCTTCGTTGTCCCACACACTCATTTAAAATATTCAGATTCTTTTCATTACACTTTTTTTGTAAGCTCACATGCAAACGAGGTAAATTCAGAGGGTAAAAAAGTACATATAAGTACACAATAAGCTCCATGGAACAATTGTGAAGTTGTCAAAAGGATTTGTTTTGTATTTCAACAAGTATTTTTTGTCCCATCAAATGTTCAATTAATATTTCTATAGAGCAGAAAATGTCTATAATACTTTGACATTTGTAAAGTTTACAAAAAATGGCTTTATTCCTACTGAACATTCGTCCATAGTTAAAAAGTCAAGTAACATTAATTGGAAGTAGTGCTGTCCTTTTAAATACCTTTCGTCAATAGTAGCAGCCGGTAGATTAAGGAAGAAGTAAATAGAGTCTACTTAAGTCTGTCAAAGCTCTTTAAATCCAATCATGAACTGTACGCAATCTACCTAAAGGTCCTCAATCAGATATCTTGAAGAAAAAATCTGTTAGGAAGGTCAACTAGCTCTTATTTTTGCAGACCATGGTTATGCTATTAAGAGGAGGCGTAGATTAAAGCACTCGAATTCTTGGATGGAGTGTGTCGGCCTAGATCGGTTGCCAATTGTCAAGCCCATGATGATGTGATGATAAATTTCAATATTAAGTCTATAAACTTTCACTCTCTTTATTTTCAAACACATTTCAGAGCTAATTTTCGACAGAAGAAATCAAAACATCACAATATTTCCCTTCCAAAAACTTATCACAGTTTCTCAATACACTAATTACTTTATTTTTAAACTTAACTTAAAAACTTAACTAGAGGTAATTTAATACGAATACAAACTTCCACCCAGAAACTATAGATTTCTATTTCTGAAAATTATAAATTCAATCTAATTTTGAAAAGTTTATTTCATAATTAACTGAATTTTAAATTTAAATTTTGAAATAAGGTCATTCGAGGAAACGAAGGTGATGATGAAGATGAGTAAGAGTAATTTTCAAAAACTAATGTTTTTCCAGTTAACATGCAAATCAATCATCATCATCAGCAGCAGCAAGAACGAGCATTATTATAGATTGAAATGTTTCCTTTCTAGACCTTCCCCACACCTATACAACTTTATGTATAGATATACATACATATAAATAGAGAGAAGTATAAGTTTTCAAATCCATTTCAAACTAAATCGTTATAAAATCATCAACTTTTAAATAACTTCGGTGTACAAAAATAGAAAATAAAAAAAATATATGTGTGTATGTATGTGTATGTAGGAAAGAAAAGTTGAACTTTAATACCATTAGCCAAAGACTATACACATGTATGTATGTATGTGTGTACATATTTATTTGTTATTTTCATGCCAAAAACGTGTCCATTTTCAATAGCACTCCTTGAGGATCTTCTATATTTGTATACAAGGCAGTATACTTATATTAAATTAATATCTAATTCCTAGAATTTTAACTACCTACTCGTATATTTGTAATTAAAAACTCCTTCAAAGTATTTTGCTCTATAATTTCAAAGGGAATCCTTAAGGAACAAGACACACATAGATACTAGCTTACAACGACTTCGCTATCAAACCAACTGTAGCCAACAAACGCCAACGCAGAATGCCTGTATATGTTTGTGTGTGTGTGTGTTTGTATGTATAACTTTAATGCTATTTTATCCTGCCTTTTACACAACGATATTTCATTTTGGCAATTACAACTGACACAAAACGAAATGACTATTTGCCAGAAAAGTAAAGAGTCCAGCAAACAATACTTTTACTTTGGCTCTAAACTCCTTGCCAAATAATAATGAAATGAATGAATGAAAACAAAAAATATATACATACATACATACATACATACATAATGTATGTATATGCATATAAAAATATTGAAAACAATGTATTACCTTCCTATTGTATTTTTTGATCTCAAAGTTTGAATTCCGAGCACGAAATTCTTTATAAATTTACTTGAAAATCATTTAAGTTCGACTTATAACCAACAACAACAATATGACGTATCTAAATGCGAAAGTAGCTGAAATTTTATTTCAATTTTGATGGTACAGATTCCAGGATTTTATTATTATGAAACACAAAAAAAAAAAAACCAAACCGAAACACATTTGACATTATGAACGAGTCCACAAAAAAAAAGAAGCAGATAAAGAAAAATATAAAATTGAATACACATTGTACAGGGCTTAAATTTCTTGAAAGGAAATAATTGAAATATTAAGCAAGTTTATTAAATGTAAATATACTTAAATGGAATATGAATTTGTCAGAGTTGTTGCAAACATATTTTGATTTTAAGTACAAGTATTTAATATTTCGTGTTTAGTTGTTCTTATGTCATCCAACATCCATTATGAGTATACATTAGGTATTGGATTCTTATGAAACATATATTTTATCTACGGTTACATGAAAAAGGGTAGAATTTATATTATATACTATCTTTCGGATTTTCGATGTAACAGTTTTTCGTTACATAGTCCTGTGTTGGACTTTTGAAGTCTCTAGGGGCTAGAATGGTTACTTGAATTATAAAATGAATTCATTAGAAAAATATTTAAGTATTACAGACAAATTTTGGAAGAAAAATCATTATTAATTTATAGAAGTCTTTTGAAGGGTAACGTTTAAAGATAAATGATATTTAATTCCCATACCCTTTTTTTATTAAAAAAAAAAAATTCAGTCTTCGGTCTCAAGTTTTTATTTTTTTAAATATATTTTAATATGGGTTAAAACAAAAATCTATATAAATAAAAAAGGATCTTCGAAATGTAAGTACGCCCATAACTTTCGAACGACTGAACCAAACTGGATGATTCGCATATTCTGTACCGCCGTATTTTTTAACTAATTAACTGACAGTTGATAGTCATAGTTGACATTAAACTTAAATATTTATTATTATCAAAAAGAAAATTCAAAAAGTGTCCTCGTGGAACTGAGATCAAGACATAGGGTTGCCACTTTTCAAATTTGAATTTATATATGGGATGTCTCAAAAGGACTTTCGAATTTAGACTTGCCAAATAGCACAATTTACAAAACAGACATAACATTGAAGATTGAAGTTTCGAATTGTCGAATTGAATTTTTGACAAAAGGACCACAATACCTAAATCCATTGTTTCTCGAAAGATTTGGTAAAATTTCTAGATCTACTGAACGGATTTTGAAAATTCTTTTACCAATAGAAAGCTACATACGTAAAAGGAGTCTCGAAATCTTACTGTATTCTGGTAAATTCTTACGAAAAATTATTGATCCTGAAGTGAAGAGAAAAGATTTAGGAGACACTATTATTTTGCAAACTTAAAATCAATTGCGTTTTTATTTTTTTAATAAAATAATTAGAGTTCCTAAATATTTAGCATTCCTATGTGTTGAAAAGTTATAAGAAAATTAAATATAGATATAGACTTGAAAGATCAATACGGATTTGTCAGAAAAGTCTGTCTGCTAAATTTATCGAAGTTTTTCTCTTTCGCTTATTTAAATATTACATTTAGAAAGTTGTATCACAAAGCTATTATTTAAAAAAGTTCAGCTCAAGAAATTCTCTTTTTTTTTAATGCATAACATCGTATCTACTAAAAAGACGCATTCCATTGCATGTTCTGTGTAGCATGTATGAAATTTCTGAATCAATTTGAATCACATACAAAAATAAAAAAAAAAACTTTCAATGTTCTCTCATCAAAAAATCATTTAAGATTTAATACCTTTAAACTTTTAACAAAAACTTAGATGATGTTATTAAAAAGAGTAAATAAAACAATAAAATTTATTGAACATTTCTCTTGAGGATCTTACAGTTTCAAAATTTCTCTTTTTTTTTTTTGTTTATAAGAACCATTCTTGAATACTCCGGTCTGGGTACCTTAAGGTTTTACGGTTTCCCCCTTGTCATAGGAATTATTAATTTCCTTGTGTTGGTATAGTTAGGTTTTGATAAATCTTCCATTACTTGACTGACTGAATTTTTACTTGAGCCTATAACAGGGAGAAGATTGTTGCAACTTTTTGTCAAGTTTTTAGTCGGATTTTAAGAAGTATTTTACTAAATTGGTCGTGAGAGAAAACCAGCCGTTTTGCTCAAAAATAATTACTTTACATTACAGATAACTTTGAAATTCCATTTGGAAAACAAACGTGCATATTTTATCAGGACTTTTGATATCAAATTTGTATTGTATTCGTTTTGACCATGGTAAAAATGATACCTGTTTAAGTTTCATTCTTGGATGACAAACAATTGTTGTTGTCTTTCAAATTTTTTGTATTTTATTTTCATCAACAAAATAATAAATGTAAGTAACCAACTAAGCAATGTTTGCAAATATCCCGAAGGACATACACTCACTCAAATCCATGTACCTGGGTGTACACAAAATTTCCTAAGAAGCTTATGAATCTGTAAACTTCATTAAGACTTTCCGCAAGCCTTTTTTTGTTCTTATTTTAAATATACCTACCGCGCCGCCTCGTCATCACGCAAAGACTCCCATAAACGTAATTATGCTAATTTCTATATAAACACACAGAGAGAATCTAAAGTGCTTCAAGGAGGAGAAGGACGACGAATGATGAGGGTAACGAGGAGTGACTCGTTCACGTGAAGACTTCTCTAAAGCACCACGGACTGTTTCAAAGAAAAAGAAAAAAAAGAAGGTTTCTGTGTTCCAAGCTTCCAAGAAGATGACGATGAGGTTTTTTTTCTTGGTTTTGTGTGTTTTTGACTACAAGCAATCAACACGCGTGCCGCTATGTAGGTAGGTATAAAGTCTTTGACGTTAGGCGCACTAGGTTAATTTGAAAGAGTTTGGAAAAGCTTGGTTTTCCTCTTCCTTCTTTTCTTCGTGTTTTATTTTTCCATTATCCAAGAAGGTCTTGAGGAGATAATCCACTTGTGATAGGAGTTTTAATTGTAAGCAATAACTTTGGCTTAAGAACTCCAAGGAAGAGGTTTATTTTCGGAGAGAAAATTTCACAGGATAAATCAAAAAGAAAAAAACACAAACAAATGTGTGAAGGCATACATGAAAATTTAATGATGTAATTTATTGTTTTAAGGCTTTGAACTTAATTGTAAACAACAAAAGACCATCAAAAAACGTTTTTTATATTGTTGGCAAAGACCAAAAAATATTTAAGTAAACACTAAAATTATTTTAACGAGTTTGTTTTCGGAATTTAAATTCTCGTCAATTCAAAAGGACTCCCTATTTAATTCAAAGTCTTAATTATAATATAATAGCCCAAAAATGTTGATGAATTTCAAATTATAAAATAAGAACATCCATTTATGGTATTTTGAGTAAGAAATTAAGACTGATAGGTCAAAAATGAGCCGTTAAAGCCAATTCATTAGAAAGTTATTTTGAACAAATAATTTTCAGTAGATTGTCTAAAATATTGCAATTTTATTGGATCATTATCTCATTGTAAATTTAATTTTGGAGTAGTCCAAGGCTGTAATCTTAGACCTCTACTTTTTGCAATTTTAAATGAAATATTCGTCAAATGGTTGATCATCGCATATTTTTGTCTTCTACAGTAAAAGGATAATTGAATTGACTTCAATTGATGAGAAGGTCTTGAGTTGTTAATTTTAACTATCAAAACGATATGGTTTAATTAATAGTTAAAAACATTAATTTTATGAAAGAGGTTAATTGAGGTTAAATCGTCATTATTGTGGTAAGGGACTTAAATTAAGTATCTATTGGTAATTGCTTTATAAATTTTTCAATGTAATTTGTCGTAATTTTCTTGAAAACATTTCGAAGGTCAAAAGCATACTTTCGATTTGAAGTCTTTTGAACACTTGCTGAAATTATTTTGCAGAGGTACTTACCTGTTTCATCCTCAAAGCCATTTACATATACATACAAGAATTCTATCTCCCATCAGCTCACGACATCAACTCTCAAGTCAATAAATTGTTTACAAAAAACAAAACTTATTTAGAAACGGAACTTCAAAAACACATCGTCTAAGATAAAACAAATACTGCACCCTTGCTTGCAAAAATATTCCCTTCTTTATATTTAAATTACGACTTCCATAAGTCAAATGTTATTTAAAATTCATTTAAATCTAAAGATCCATATCTTGCTCCATAAATGTTGATCTGAAGCTCCAGACGTATCCAAGGAAATGCAACACAATACGCTTTCATAGCATATTGCATTCTGCATCACAATTCTCAATGTCTTCACTTGTTTGTATATTTATCTATGTATAAATATTCTGTATGTATGCAGAGCTTCTGAACACAGAGAACTTCTAACCCTTGCGTGACATGACCAGACCAGACCATACCATACCAATACCATATACCAGACCATCAACCACCCATTTTTTGCACCAAAAGGAGCACCTAAAAGTAATGGAATTTTCTCACCAGATGCACATTGGGAGATTATTCAATTTTCAAACGTAATCCAGAGGGATTGTGTCTTGTGCGGTGACACTGAGTGTAATGAAATTCATACTATAGTGTAATCCAATCGTCGTCGTCCTCACGAAAGTGTTAAAAGTGTCATTCTTCTTTCCTCATTTCCACATTTCCACATCTCTCCTTCTTTCGTTCTTCCTCGTTCAGTATACATATATCTTTGCACTTGAGGGTCTGTATATATAAGCTTGCCCGCTCCCCTCCCCTTTCATTCAACACTTCCTTTATTTTATTCATCCTGCCACAAAATGGGCGTCAGGTGTAGTTTGTTGCAATTA
Source organism: Scaeva pyrastri (assembly GCA_905146935.1). Classification (NCBI taxonomy): domain Eukaryota; kingdom Metazoa; phylum Arthropoda; class Insecta; order Diptera; family Syrphidae; genus Scaeva; species Scaeva pyrastri. The sequence goes on along the minus strand of LR989927.1, from coordinate 39,928,810 downwards.
GATTTGCATAGGATTAACAAAGATTTGGTTTTGCGGTCATGTTACCGATATGAGATGCTTTAACCTAAGCATTCATAAGATTGCCCTTCCTCTTCTATTCCTCAAACCAAACCGACCGACATTTAAGCTGCGAAAATACAAACAACACTTAAATCAATTCCAAAGGCCAAGGGTCAGAATTATTAAGTGAATATTTTACGCCTCACACTTTCAATCTGAAGTTCATTCATGTAATTTTTAACAATTCCCTCGCCGTCCTCCCCCAAGGGTCGAGGGAAAAGCAGAGCAACTTCCTTCCTTTTTAACCGTCCGAAATCATCTGCACCAGCACTATGTAATGTTCTGCTTGCTGAACAATACAAACAAAACATTTTCACAATTGCCAAAACAACATTTCATTGTATTTCTCTCATTTCAACGAATTCCGCTTAATTTTTGTGCTATGATGACATCGAAAAATGGCCACTTCTTCAAATATTGGCATCCGCTCTGGCAAACGCTGCCATTTCCGTAAACACACAAAAACTAAAAATAAAAATGACAAAAAATAAAAAATAAAAAAAAAAACAATCTCCAGAACTCAAAAACCCGAACAATATCCCCTTCATATTCATATCACGTTAACGAACTGCAATTTCTAACATACGTTATTTGGCTGGATTCCCTTGAGAGTGCGGGTGGGGGTCGGGGGAACGAGGACTGGCCCAGTCCATCCTGATCTCATCCCAAAGCGTATCCCTATCCATATCCTATACGGATGGATATGAGGGAAAAAAATCTTTTTCGTCCTAGTATTTGGCAATTTTTCGGAGATAAATTGCTTTTCGTCGGTTCCTTTTGTTGTTTTCCCCGCTTCCCTCTCGAATCGGGTATCCGTATATCGAAACGCCACAACCGACGGCCGTCGCCAGTGGCGCTGGAGGCAGTGGTTCGTTAGCCTTCATTTTATTGACGGTATAGTGGTGCCATTTCGGACACAACTGTCTGGAATTGTAATGACAGCTTTTTCCAAGGCTCCCCGGTCCCCACAGTCCACCTCTCGTCTTCGCCCATCCAACACAGAGCACACACTATATCCACGTACACATACATATACAGAAGAAGCAACATCCATACATTTATAAGAATTGAAAAATCTAATAGAGAACTCCTCATCAGATTGGTATTCCGTATGGAACGTTTAAAAGAAGCCAAATAAATTTTAGGCTTGAGTTTAATTGAATGGACTATGTTCAATGGTTTGAAGTTGGACATTTTTTCAGTTTTTTTTTTTTTATTTTTCCACGCAATGTCCTTTAATGAATTTCCAAGAGAAAAGGAATACAAAAAAATTTAAAGAAATGTCGAAATAATATTTTGTTACAATTAAACTTGATTGTGTTCTTGCTTAAGAATCTTTGGACAAAGGTTTTAAAAATTTCTTCTGTATAAGCTTGTTAGTGTGTCACACTTTGAAGTCCCGAGGGTGTAATTTAGAGGGTGACATTTTTTTTTTTTTTTTTTTTTTGGGTGGCGCTGTGGAAAAAGGGAATACTTATTATTGTTTGTTAGAAGACATCTAGAAATAGAATTATCTGCAATAAAATATGTTCTTGATTTTTATTTCGTTTGACAAAATTAATTTACACACCTTAAAATATTTAACTCAATTAAAGAACCAGAAAAAATTATTTGAGCCACAAAAAGACGTGATTTATTTTTTACACGAGACTCCTGAGAATGACCAATTTTGACAGAATTAAATATAAATATTCCGAAAATGAAACATACTTATTTTTAAGCGTTTTTTTCTTTTTTTATTTTATTATAGTAAATTTGTACAATTTTTCATATACTAACATTGAAGCTGACAAAATTCACATTTTAGAAAAAAGAAATACAATTTTGACATACTAAATATCGAAATGAAAGGAAAAGGCAGAGTAAGGCAGTATGTCTAAAATTTAGCTCAGCTGTTAACTGACAATCATTTTTTGAAAAAGGAGTATTGTTCAATCGCTTTCAACCAACGTACTACTAATTTACTACTTTTTATGTTTTATCGATTTTTAATACTATTTTAATCTTACTACCTCTGAAAATACAGTCCACAATTCCTATGTATCAAGACGTTAAAAGGATAGCACACGAATTTTGAACCCTCGAAGTTCGAAATAAATTAAAAAGAGTTAAATAAATATTGGTGTTTTGTGTTTCTTTTTTTTTCTAATTTTGACTTAACAAGTACTAAATTAGAATTTAAGTCCAATTCTTACAAAACGAAATGCCTCCCAACTTTTGACAGTTCTATTTCCTATAGTTTTTGAAACTCTGTTTTATATTCTTGCCCTTAGTAGTGAGGGTTGTAATTTTGGGCAAAGAAAGACAAAAATCAAAAAAACACTCCAGAAGTATTTTTGGCCTTGTCAAATTTTTAATCTTGTTATCATTTAGAGAATCTAAGACAAAACGACGGCCAACAAAACTTATATTAAACAGTCCTAAAATTAATTTCGAGCCTTACAAGAAAGAGATTTATCGATTTTATAAAAATGTTCTCAAAATTGATCAAATTCTTTCGAAATCTCAATTCGAATAACTTGACTTTAACCTAGACAATAGAAGTTATTCCAATGTGCGTTAAGAAATAGTGTGAGACGTTTAAGACTGCTTGAATTTGATATACCACTCAATTCTCCATCATATCGTTGCTTAGTTTAGTAAAATTCGCATTTGTTAAATACTATATAAATAAACCATTAAATATTAAAAATACAAAAAAATACTTGGAAATACTTGGAAGAAATGTCACATGAGAATCAACTACAACAACTATCAAATTTAAACTTTTGTTTGAAAATAATAAAATTACAAATACTGATATCTCCTTATCATCTCTGGATCTCTAACTTTACATTTTCACTTCAAAACAGAGGACGTTTTATTAAAAGAAACTCCATATCAGTCTTCTAAACGAATTACTTGTTGCCTTTAACAACTTTTTCTTAAAGTTCTATACTTTCACAGCATGAAATTGTTTCTCTATGTAACCAAATCCTCCAAATTTGAAAGTCCTGTGTTATTTTGACAGTTTTCAAACTCAAACAAAAAATTTCGTCTATCAAATACAATACCAACAAAGACACTCTTTGCCCGCTATAAACGAACATTTTGAAACTATTTCCTAAGTATAATAAGTTTCCGTATTTGAAAAAAAAAAAAAGAAAACAAAGACCAAGACGAAGATGAAGAAAAGAAAAAAGAAGTCAAAACTCAATGTTATAACAATAACTTTTTATTCCCTTGCAACACCGTGTATTGCAGCTTGTTGGTTAAAGCTTGTTGTAAAAGAAAGCAAGGTAAACTTTTTCGTTCTAGGGCAAACTATCACAAAAAAATAAAACAGAACAAAAACAAAGTTCTAACCCTTTTTTTGTATTCCTTTTGTTATTGGAATAGGTTAGGTACACGGTACACCCTCCATAATATCGAAGATACTGCTTTGATGCATAAGGAAGCACTTCACTTCTAACGGATGTGTTACCCTTTTTTTCCGTTCAGCCATACGAGCATGGCAAACTCATGCAAGGGCTCATGAAGGAAGTGTGCAAGCATTAACAGGAAGTTTCTGTAAACTTTTCTTAAAGACTTAATTTACCTAACTGGTGCAATGGGCTTACGTCAACACATTTTCATATTATCCCAGTTCGAGAACATTTCGGATAGCGTGTTTTGAGTTTTTGTCCTAAACGAAGAAAAACAAAAACAGGAAAATATGTTTTTGATGCCTTCGTTTCGTCTGGGTCGGAAAAACTAGAACGCTAATATTTACATAGGCTGCAGGTACATACGTGAAAAAAGGGGGTAATTCCAAAATTTGTAAAATAATTTGTGGTGTCAAAGTTGTTGGGGCCGTGAGACTTGACAGTTGATAGGAATTTGACAGCATGGAAATGTGAAGTTTCCACGCGAATTCTTATTTTGATTTCCTAATGCAGTTCTCATGTACCTTTTAGAAAATGAATGTTCAAGTTCAAATTTATTTATAGTTTGAAGGTTTTGTTTTTTTTTTTTTTTTGTGGTAACATTTAAGAATTTTTTTTCACTTCTAGAATGTATAATGAGAAATAATAAATGTTCATGTAACAATATTTAGGAATTGGATTCGGTAGAGAACTGGTGTATCTTGGAGTCGAGCAGTTCATAGATCAGAAAATCATTGGCAAAAAAAAACTTTTTTCAATATTGAAAATAATAAAGCTAAGTGCAGAACCTTGTGGAACTTCAAGAAAACCTCTTGAATGGTTAACATTTCGAACTCAGTAGACGGAAGAAAATTTTCATTTTTCGAAGAATAATAATACGGAAGTCAGGAGAACTTAACAAAATTATTCTGTCGAAAACAAATATTCTTCAATGTCTGAACACTTAAAAGGATAAATTAACTGTCCAAGAATCGTGCTCTGATACCAAATTTCTCAACGGGATCAATTTTATTCTTTAAGAACCAATCTTTTAAACTTTTGACATCTTTGAAGATTTCGTTTAAAGGTCTTAGGATCATAGATTCTTGGGCCGGCCTTGACAATTGAATGTGTCTTTAGATTAAACCAATGAACATGAACCTAATGTTACATTGATACATTTCAAAAACAATCGAATTTAAACTATACATACATATATGTATAAACATGTATCATTCCGTGTAACAGTTTTCCCAAAGTAATGAGCAAAGTACGAGTAGGTAGAAAATTTAATGACATCTCGCGCAATGATTTTAATTTCAATTTAGATTTGCATTTAAATTTCTCAATTTGTTGCGAATTGTTTTCAATATAAACTTCTCAAAGGATATGAAGTACCTTTAGGTACAAAATATAATCCTGAAAATAGGTTAAAGTTAGCTTTCTATAGATACACACATATGTACGAGTATGTACAGGTACACATATCAAAGTTAAAGTGATAAAATTAGAACTCATTATTTATCCGAAATAAATGCAATTTGTGAGATAATTTAAATGAACTTCTGCAGATGAGACTGTTATTCGCTTATATACATATTATATTATTATATCTTCAATTCAATTTTCGGTAGAAAGTTGCATCATTGGTAAATAGAATGATGATATGACATAACCTAATGGATATTGTTGAAGTTTTAATCACAATAAATTGGACATATTTGAATTGCTAATTTTAACAAAAAATATTTCTTTTTCATATACATACATATACATATATGTTTGTATTACGTAACATAGTAAAAGTAAATTTATAAAACGTTTACAGAGAAAAATGAAGAAAAATGTCTGTTAAATTCAATCAAATATAAAAGTGAGCATACGCCTCAGTGAACTAATCTTGTCGTTAAATTTAACTATGGATAGTTTTTGTTTTATGTTCTTAAGATGTTACTAGTTGTTAAATGCGGTAAGAATAAGAATGTGTAGGAAACCTCGGGTAACGATAATAACTAATAAACTTAATAATAATACTCAATATATAATAATACTACATTATGATACTTATACTTAATAATAAAACCTACTTATAATACATAATGATACTTATAATATTATCTTAACCTAATAAAACCTAAAAGTAACACATAATAATAATACATGATAATACTAAAACATGCTAATAATACCTATTAATAATACATAAATTACCTATAATAAAACCTGTTATAATAAAACATAATTATAATACTAATAGTTAATATAATACTAATACCTTATAACAAAACCTAAGGATAATACAAATGCCTAATAATACCCAATACATAATAATAATACTTATAATAATATCTTAACCTAATAAAAATACTTATTAAGAATACATAAAATGCATATAATAATACCTAAACATAATATAAATACCTAATAATATAACATAAAATAATATATAATAATACTTAAAACTTAATAATACCAAAAAAACTTAATAATACCATATAATAACATATAATAATAATAATAAACATTATAATCATACCTAAAATAATAATATCAATACTTAATATAACATTACAATAATCCATAAAAAATAATGATACCTATAATAATATTAATACCTTATAATATAACATAAAAATAATACATAACAATACCTATAATAATCCCTAAATATAATACTAATTATACCTAAACATAATAATATACAAGTATAATATTACCTAACTTATAAGATAATCTATTATTAATAAATAATAACACTTAATAAATATATAACCCAATAATTCTACGATTATAATAACGCCTAATAATAATAATAATAATAATTATAATAACGCATAATAATAATAATAATAATAATAATAATAATAATAATAATAATAATAATAATAATAATAATAATAATAATAATAATAATAATAATAATAATAATAATAATAATAATAATAATAATAATAACAACCATAATAATAATAAAGACATAATCTCGCGATCCCGAGTGTACCTAGAAAAACAGAAAATGCAAAATAGCGATCGTAACTGGCCATCACACCACCCGACGACGACGTACGCATGAAAGTACATACATAAGTACATACATACCAGATGGTCAGTTACATCGCTAAATCTGCATAGAAACCGAACACCCAAATCTAACTGACCACCGTGTCATCCGATGTGTGTGCAACATACGTAGGCACATACATGCAGGGTGGTCAGTTACATAGCTAATCATCCGATCATCGATCCCGCTGATCGATGTGAGGTGATTAGCTATGTAATGATGCGGGTGTAGGTATGGAACGTTGGCGAAAAATATAAAATAGAAAAAATAACAATTGGTCTAAAGGAGGAGGAGTCAAACTAGGCCAAGGCTAAATGGGTTGAAGGAAAATGCGAAGTAGGTCAGTTGGTGTTCAGATTTCAAAAGGTGCGGGTCGAAAAAATAAAGTCACTACGTGATGCAAACGAACTTAAAAATAAAATAAAAAAAGGAAAAAGAAAAAAAAAATAATTGAAAGACAATAAAAAAAAAAGCAAAACCCGGGTATACTCGCAAAGTATATAGGTTTTACTGACAGATAAAAAGGAAGAGTGTTTTTTTTAATTTTTTATGCAAAAAAAAAAAAACAAAAACCAAACAAAAAAAAAAGAATTAAAAAATTTTTGTACAAACCATTTTTGTGAAAACCAGACATAACCAAGAAAAAAAAAAATATTGGTTGGGTAAAATAAAAAAAAAAAAAAAAAATATTTGTTAACTAGTGATCCAGTGCACCCCCCCCTTTATCCCTAAGAGAAAAAAAAAAATTACACCAACATAAAAATAAAAATGAAAAAACAAAAATAAAGAAGAAATAAAAAAAAAAAAAAAGAAATACACCACTATAAAAGTCATCATCATCCTCATCATCATCATCATCCTTATCATCATCATCATCATCCTTATCATCATCATCATCATCATCATCATCATCATCATCATCATCATCATCATCATCATCATCATCATCATCAATCCTTAAACATAATCGTGTCCTTAGTGGTTCCCTCCCCAAAATCCGATCGCGCTCCCCATTCCTATTAATTTACCCTATAATATCATTCTGTGTTTTCAAATCCCAGTACCAAGTGTTGTGCAAGTTTTAGTGTGTAAGTTATTTGTTAGGCATAACAATAATTTTATTTCTCCTTTTAAGATTTGTTTTTTTTTTAATTGTGCAAAATAATAATAATAAATATAATAATAAATATAAAAAAAAAAAAAAGAAAAAAGAAATAAATATACATAGTATATAAATTTTTAACTGAAAAAAAAAAAAAAATAAGAGTAAGGCAAGGTATAAAAAAAAAAGGTAAAACTACTATAAAAATATAAAAAAAAAAAAGGAAACAAGCAAATCAAAAAATAATCAAAAAAAAAAAAATTTTTTTTAGTGTAATAAATAATCAAAGTGTTTAGATAAAAGCAACAGACCAACGGAGTTCCAGTCGTGGTGCACTACAGCTGATCCAGCGGTAAGTCATTTTGAAAAAAATTCAATTCTTTTTATATTAAGATTACTCTTAATTAAAATTTCTTTTTTTAATTGATTTATTTTCGGTTTGCGAATTTTATTATTTTTCAAAATATATATGTAAATATATACTTATATATATACAAATACCTACACTGAAAAAAAAAAAAATATTTATAATTCTACCTGAAATAACATAAGTAAAGAAAAAAAAAAAATAACAAATATATATAAATAAATAACAAAATTTAAAAAAAAATAATAATATACGGAAACTTACCTTTTTTTTTGATTTAAAACATTTCTACCTGAAAAAAAAAACATACTTACCTAGAGATAATAAACCTAAAGAAAACTTTTAATTTATACTTACCTAAATACTTACTTTAAAACCTATAGTAAATTACCTAAATACTTACCTTAAAACCTATATTAAAGGAGACATTACACTTACTTAAATATTTGCCACACTATACTTACCTTAATACTTAGCTTAAAACTCTTTAAAATTAATATTAATATTCTTATAATATATTATTGTAATTTTAATACAACATAACAGTATATAAAAATAATATAAATATAATAAATATGTAATACAATACCAACCTAAGAATTTATATACATACCTGATTGATATAATAATTATTTGTAATTTAGATTTTTAATTTTTTTTTGTAATAAAAATTACATACATTTTTATAACGTAGATGAAAACAAAACAAAAAATCTTTTATTTGGATATGGAATGATCTCGGAAAATTGTTTATGGGAAGACAGTTGAGAAATTTTTAGGATTCCTTTTTTTTCAGTCGATCCAACCATGGTGGCGTAAAAGGACCTCCAAGAGGTGGAGGTGAGGAAACAATGTAAGGGTATGGTATAGGAGGGTGCAAGGTCGAGTAAGGGACTACTGCAGGTAAATGGAGGTTGCAGTAGTCAAGGTGGTATCTTCAAGATACATGGGCGGGCAAATCCTCCGAGGGTCAATACCATCTTCGACCCTCATCCCTCTATGGAGATCACTCTCCCCCCTCACACTGCTGGACATTTCGGGTCCCCTCTCTCTTCGAATATTTATTTTTTTATGGCATGAAGTCGTAACACCGTCCAGTGCAGCGGTAGCAAGAACCCCCCCTCCGGCGAGCTAGGTCGTGCCTATGCAAGCATGCCAAGCTGCCGTTGCCTGGACACCCTCACCTTCCTGCTGCCAGGATCAGCCTCTAGTGCCTGTAGCTAGGGGTTATAATGGTGGTAAGGGAAGGTGAGGCATAACACCTCGTGGTAGTTTTGTTACAGGTGGCGCCCAACGTGGGGCCCGATTTTTTCCAGCCTTTTTTTTCATCTTTTGAGGGGAAGGCTGATCAGACTGCACATATGTTGCTGCATTCTTCGATCGTACTATAAATGTGTTTTGATTTTGTACTGGTATTTCCTTGGCAATTATTTGTTTGACAACATTTTTTTTACTTTTCGTTTGTCTTGCTTAGGTGGAACGTCCGCTAGATAGGTGGTCCATCCTGTTTAGGCTGTTGCGGTTCCATCCTAAGCAGATCACTAACAGTATCTTCTTTTGATCAGTGTTTATAAATCCGAAGTTTTGCTATTTAAATTAGTGCATACTTTCGCTGTTGATATTCATTGGTTAAAGATTTGTGTTTTTTAAACTTCAAATGTAGCTTGGCTGTCTACTCGATCATTGCAAGCTCAAATCGAATACGCCAGGAATCCAGTATCCTAAATACAGTGTCGATCAAGCAGTCCATATTAGTGACCTGATCAGTCTTAAGTGTTCCATAGAGGGTTCTCGACTTGCACCTTTGATGTCCTATCCCTGCGATCCCTTTTATATCACCTTCACCTCAACTTAATGAACTGTATAGTTTTCTTTTCTCTCGAAATCCGAAATCAATATTTTTCAATTCCATTGAAATTTTTGGTTTTCAGTTATATATTTTTTTTAATTGGTTTTTTTTGAAAAAAAAAAAACTTTGTACATTCAATTTGGTTTTTAATTTCGATGTTTATTTCTTCGGAAATCTGTTTTCTTTTGAATTTTTATTCTTTATGAACTATTTTTTTTGAAGTTCATTTACATTTTTTTTTAATTGGTTTTTTTTTGGAAAAAAAAAAAAACTCTGCACTATTAGCTATTGATTTTTCTATTTTGAATTAATTTTTTTTTTACATTTGTAAAAAAAAAAAAATTTATATATATCTTGATTATAATTATTATTATCTATTTCTTGTTTAGATTTTTTTTTATTTATTCAATTCTATTGTAATTGAAATTTTTATTAATTTTTTTTTCCCTTTTTTTTACTTAATTTTAACTGGTCAGACATTTTTTTTTGTCTTTCATTTTTGAAATTTTTTTTTCTCATTACGTTTATTTTTTTTACAACTTTTTACAAATATAATTTTGTATATCTTTTATTTTTTTTATTTTTGAATTTTTTTTGAAATTCAATTGTTTATTTTTTTTTCAAATTTAAAACAATTGTAAATTGTTCATTTTTTTTGAATTTTTTTATTTTGAAAGTTAAAATTTTAAGTTCTATACGAACATCCTTTTTTTTTAATTGATTTTTTTTTTGAAAAAAAAAATTTGTACATTTATTTATTTTTTTTTTTTTTCTCGCTAAGGAAACTTTCTTAGCCATCTTTATTTAATATCTCTTTTTTTTCCCGGACCTACTACACTTTTTTTTCCAAAAATGAGTAAGCGGCTGACGAGGTCGAAAAGCAAAGCTTCCCTGCGAAGCCTAGGTCAAAGGTCACAGTTCTTGACCGATTCCTTTGCAGACCTAGATGTCCCTCAAGCCGCCGCTCAAGTACCACCTTCCACAGAACAGACAGGTAATACGGAAGGAGCAGCTTCCCTGTTAGCCCAGGCCCCAACTCCAAAACCTCGGGAATCCCTAGGGCGAAAAGATGAAGAGCTCACTTGCTACATCCAGGAAGTGGTCACTGCTGCTGTTGGAGCTAGTCGAGCGGAGGATTTTCGTTTTTTCACTGGGGAGATGGAGCGCACCAGATCGGCTCTCCGCGAAGAAATGGTAAGCGTGCTTCGAGAGACGCTTTCAGCTCAAATTCCGGTTGTGAGAAGTTCAAGCCAGTCCAACCCGGTTGAAGCACCCTGCCATTTCTCGACGTCTCGGGAGCCACCTCGTTTACCACCAAGATCTTCCTCCCCTCCTCCTCCAGTACGGCCTCCCTCTCGACAAAACCCAGCAGCAGCTGACACCTCGAACATGGATGAGTTTTTAAGACGATTACATGATCTTACCGTCAGTGACCCTGACGACCACCGCCATGCTCCATCCCGTTCCACCAGCTATCGCCCTTCAAATTTCCACAAGTGGGGGCTTAAATTTGATCCTAAGAAAATGACGATTGATGAATTTTTATTCCGATTGGAAAGGCTGAAGTCCAGTAACAGAGTTACGTGGGACGAAGTTGTTCTCAACTTCCACCACTTTGTTACTGGACCAGCGGAAACATGGTTTTGGGTGTACTTAAAAGGAAATCCAGAAGTTCCATGGTTAGTTTTAAAGGATGCCCTCATCGAGCAGTTTCGGAGCCTGGAATCGGACTCCGAGCTATCAAGGAAACTCTACGACAGACATATGGGTCCCAACGAGTCCTTCGATGATTTCTATGCTGCTGTCCAGAAACTGAACAGCATGCTTAGGGTACCCAAAACAGACATAGAGATCATCGAACTTCTGAAGACCAATGTCCGGCGTGAGATGGGATTACTCCTCATCACTTACGATACCCGGACACTGACCCATATGGTCTACGTCTGTAGAAAAGTAGAGAAGTACCTCCTTGATCGCCAAGCCGGAGCCCTAAAACCAAGACCCGGGACGATTCCACCACCTCGCCGAAATGTTTCCGAGCTGCTCGTTGAGGAAGATAAACGAGAAGAGTTTCCACCTGAAATAGAGGCCTTCCAACAAAGACCAAAGGAAAGAGATACCCGAAACTACACCTGTTGGAACTGTAAAGGTAAGGGTCATTCCTTCTTTGAATGCCCTGACCCTCAGAGGTCACTTTTTTGTTTCAAATGTGGGTGGGACAACACAACCTCTCCTCAATGTCCTCGGTGTTCGGGAAACGAGTCGAAGAGCAGTTTGAAGACCCGGGGGAATTGCTCTCTGGAGAAGAACCCGGAGTCTCAATAAAACACTCAGCCGACTCACCACCCACACCCAACATCGTCTTACCTGGCCCTTCCACTACACCATCCGATCCAGTTCCAGCCCCCAGAATCCTATCCATACCAACACCTCCGATTCCTGCTGTCCGAATTCTATCCCGACCAACCACCTCCACTCCTCCTTCGACGGAAAACATACAACCTGTTGTTCCCAAGAAGCCGCTCAAAAGCCTGCATGAAAGGCTCCAAAATTATATTGAAGTCCGAAAGAGAATTTTCGGAAACCAAAGCCCGGTTGTCTCGGAAAAGGTTGCGAAGCTGAGGAGGAAGTTTCGAGAAAAGAAAGCATCCTACAAAGCCATTGAAGCCACCACGCTCTGCAGTTCAGACGATCCCCGTCCTTATGCTAAGGTCCACATCTTCGGGAAACCCCTTTTAGGATTACTGGATAGTGGAGCCAGCATAAGCTGCTTAGGAGCGGATGGGATGGATTTCCTTCAAAAGCACGGCCAACAGTTCTCGAAACTTACCTCCATAGTGAAGACGGCCGACGGGAAACAACAACCTATTGTGGGCAGAATCAGCGTGGAGATTACTTATAAAGGGATGACGAAAAAAATTCCCCTCTATTTGGTTCCTTCTTTACAGCAAAACTTGTACCTGGGAGTCGATTTCTGGAAAGAGTTTCAGATTGCACCTCAGTTGATCTCTGAAATTTCTTCAGTTCCTAGTCTGGATGTAGCTGAGCCAAATGCGCATGTGCTAAACGAGCAGCAATCAAAAAAGTTGCAAGATGCCATCAGCCTGTTTCCTTCCTCTGCTGTACAAGGCTTGGGAAAAACTACGCTAGAGGTACATACCATCGACACAGGTGATGCTGAGCCCATTAAACAACGTCATTATCCGATTTCACCAGCGGTACAGAAACTGCTATATGAGGAATTGGATCGTATGCTTAAACTCGGAGTTATCGAGGAAAGTACCAGCGCATGGAGCTCTCCTGTGGTCTTAGTACGAAAACCCGGCAAAAATCGTTTGTGCTTAGACTACAGGAAAGTCAATGCCAAGACAAAGAAAGATGCGTATCCACTTTCTCATATAGAAGGATTGCTATCACGTCTGCCAGATACACATTTTATTTCAAGTGTAGATCTGAAGGATGCCTTCTGGCAGATCCCTCTGGAGAAAAGTTCTCGGGAAAAGACAGCGTTTACTGTGCCCGGCATGCCCCTGTTGCAGTTCACCGTAATGCCATTTGGTCTCTGCAATGCTCCACAACGCATGGTCAGATTAATGGACAAAGTGGTACCTCATGAACTGCGAGAAAAAATCTTTCCATACTTGGATGATTTGCTGGTCGTTTCAAGCACGTTTGAAGAGCACATCGAACTGTTGAAGATTTTGGCCGGTCGACTGAGGGAAGCAGGACTTACGATGAACGTCCAGAAGTCGAAATTCTGTTTCAAGGAATTGAAATACCTGGGATACATAGTTGGAGATGGCTGTTTAAAGACGGATCCAGATAAAGTGACGGCCATTGCTGATTTTCCCACCCCTACTACTCCGAAACAAGTGAGACGATTCTTGGGAATGGCAGGTTGGTATCGTCGATTTGTAAGAGACTTTTCCTCTCTTGCAGCACCAATCACCGACACGTTGAAGAAAGGGAAGAAATTTGTCTTCAACGAAGAAGCAGTGGAAGCCTTCAATCTACTTAAAACTGCCCTAACCTCCGCTCCGCTCCTGGTGAATCCGGATTTTTCAAAAGAGTTTATCATACTTTGTGACGCTTCAAACACAGGAATTGGTTGTGTGCTTAGCCAGCTGGACGAAAGTGGTAATGAGCGTCCTATTTACTACCACTCTCAGAAGCTCAACTCGGCTCAGCGCAATTACAATGTGACGGAACGTGAATGCCTAGCTGCTGTCATGGGAGTTCAGAAGTTTCGAGCATATGTAGAAGGACATCCGTTTAAGATTGTGACCGATCATGCGAGTTTGAAGTGGTTGATGAATCAGAAAGATCTCTGCGGTCGTTTAGCAAGATGGAGCTTAAAACTTCAGGGATATGACTTCACCATAGAGCACCGAAAAGGATCTCAAAACGTCGTACCAGATGCGCTTTCGCGAGTACATGGGGTCGACGCTCTGATTTCCGAGGTCTCTGTGTTGAAGGATTCCTGCGATGTGTTGCACATTGATCTTGAGGATCCTAGTTTTAAATCTATGGAATACCGCAAGCTCATAGACAGCATCGAAGAACAAAAAGATAAGCTACCTGATCTTCAAGTGTCGAACAATTTCGTCTATAAGAAGGTCAAACATTGCACAGGGAATCCTGTAGAGGATGACCTCGTTTGGAAGCTTTGGGTTCCTCAAGTGCTGACCGAACGCTTAATCGCTCTGGCTCACCAACCACCAAAAGCTTCGCATGGAGGTATCGCAAAAACATTGTTCCGACTGCAGCATCAATTCTTCTGGCCGAACATGGCAGCCCAGGTGAAAGCATTCATCGGTAGATGCGACATCTGCAAAACGACGAAAGCCCCTAACGTCACCCTGAGGCCTCCGATGGGCAAGGCATTTTTGGCCGAGAGACCCTTTCAGATGTTGTACATCGATTTTCTGGGTCCATATCCCCGCTCAAAGGAAGGCAACACCCATATTGTAATTGCGTTGGACCAGTTGACCAAGTTTGTGGTAGTAAAAGCTCTGCGTAAGGCCACAACCGAAACCGCCTTGAAGTTTTTGCAGGAACAGGTGTTCTGCATTTTTGGTATACCGGAAACACTCCTCTCCGACAACGGCAAACAATTCACAAGTCGTGAGTTTGAGAAGAGGATGTCAATGCTGGGGATTAACCACGTCAGGACAGCTGTTTACTCACCGCAAGCGAACGCCAGTGAGAGAGTGAACAGATCTATACTTGCTGCAATTAGATCCTACATAGACCCTGATCAAAAGAATTGGGACAGCAACTTACAGTCCATAGCCAGCGCTCTCCGAACAACCATTCATTCAGCGATTCACATGTCACCCTACGAAGCCTTGTTCGGACAGCGCTGCATAGAGCATGGCTCGGACTATAAGTTGCTTCGTAAGTTGAACGGGTTAAACAACTCCAATGTAGAAGTGGTGTCGAAAGCTGCCCAAATGAACATCCTGCACTCTTATATTAAAAACGCCTTAGCGGACGCCCATACCCAGTATGAAAACACCTATAACTTGAGAAGTAAGGATGTGAAATTTGCTGTCGGAGAGGAAGTGTTTCGCAGGAACTATGCCTTAAGCGACGCTTCAAAGAGGTTTTGTGCAAAACTTGGACCGAAATTCGTCAAAATGAAAATCGCAAAAATAGTAGGAAACAACTTGTACGAATTGGAGGATTTAAATGGGAAAAAAGTTGGCATCTTCCACTGCAAGGACCTAAAGAAATAACACCATTATACGCCCGGCTACAGTCTGTGCATGAGACAGAAAGAGAAGGAAAGGTTTCTTTTCTTCTTCTTTCAATGCGATGGATCTGTGGAAAGAAGAAGCTTTGTAGGAAACCTCGGGTAACGATAATAACTAATAAACTTAATAATAATACTCAATATATAATAATACTACATTATGATACTTATACTTAATAATAAAACCTACTTATAATACATAATGATACTTATAATATTATCTTAACCTAATAAAACCTAAAAGTAACACATAATAATAATACATGATAATACTAAAACATGCTAATAATACCTATTAATAATACATAAATTACCTATAATAAAACCTGTTATAATAAAACATAATTATAATACTAATAGTTAATATAATACTAATACCTTATAACAAAACCTAAGGATAATACAAATGCCTAATAATACCCAATACATAATAATAATACTTATAATAATATCTTAACCTAATAAAAATACTTATTAAGAATACATAAAATGCATATAATAATACCTAAACATAATATAAATACCTAATAATATAACATAAAATAATATATAATAATACTTAAAACTTAATAATACCAAAAAAACTTAATAATACCATATAATAACATATAATAATAATAATAAACATTATAATCATACCTAAAATAATAATATCAATACTTAATATAACATTACAATAATCCATAAAAAATAATGATACCTATAATAATATTAATACCTTATAATATAACATAAAAATAATACATAACAATACCTATAATAATCCCTAAATATAATACTAATTATACCTAAACATAATAATATACAAGTATAATATTACCTAACTTATAAGATAATCTATTATTAATAAATAATAACACTTAATAAATATATAACCCAATAATTCTACGATTATAATAACGCCTAATAATAATAATAATAATAATTATAATAACGCATAATAATAATAATAATAATAATAATAATAATAATAATAATAATAATAATAATAATAATAATAATAATAATAATAATAATAATAATAATAATAATAATAATAATAATAATAATAATAATAATAATAATAATAATAATAATAACAACCATAATAATAATAAAGACATAATCTCGCGATCCCGAGTGTACCTAGAAAAACAGAAAATGCAAAATAGCGATCGTAACTGGCCATCACACCACCCGACGACGACGTACGCATGAAAGTACATACATAAGTACATACATACCAGATGGTCAGTTACATCGCTAAATCTGCATAGAAACCGAACACCCAAATCTAACTGACCACCGTGTCATCCGATGTGTGTGCAACATACGTAGGCACATACATGCAGGGTGGTCAGTTACATAGCTAATCATCCGATCATCGATCCCGCTGATCGATGTGAGGTGATTAGCTATGTAATGATGCGGGTGTAGGTATGGAACGTTGGCGAAAAATATAAAATAGAAAAAATAACAATTGGTCTAAAGGAGGAGGAGTCAAACTAGGCCAAGGCTAAATGGGTTGAAGGAAAATGCGAAGTAGGTCAGTTGGTGTTCAGATTTCAAAAGGTGCGGGTCGAAAAAATAAAGTCACTACGTGATGCAAACGAACTTAAAAATAAAATAAAAAAAGGAAAAAGAAAAAAAAAATAATTGAAAGACAATAAAAAAAAAAGCAAAACCCGGGTATACTCGCAAAGTATATAGGTTTTACTGACAGATAAAAAGGAAGAGTGTTTTTTTTAATTTTTTATGCAAAAAAAAAAAAACAAAAACCAAACAAAAAAAAAAGAATTAAAAAATTTTTGTACAAACCATTTTTGTGAAAACCAGACATAACCAAGAAAAAAAAAAATATTGGTTGGGTAAAATAAAAAAAAAAAAAAAAAATATTTGTTAACTAGTGATCCAGTGCACCCCCCCCTTTATCCCTAAGAGAAAAAAAAAAATTACACCAACATAAAAATAAAAATGAAAAAACAAAAATAAAGAAGAAATAAAAAAAAAAAAAAAAGAAATACACCACTATAAAAGTCATCATCATCCTCATCATCATCATCATCCTTATCATCATCATCATCATCCTTATCATCATCATCATCATCATCATCATCATCATCATCATCATCATCATCATCATCATCATCATCATCAATCCTTAAACATAATCGTGTCCTTAGTGGTTCCCTCCCCAAAATCCGATCGCGCTCCCCATTCCTATTAATTTACCCTATAATATCATTCTGTGTTTTCAAATCCCAGTACCAAGTGTTGTGCAAGTTTTAGTGTGTAAGTTATTTGTTAGGCATAACAATAATTTTATTTCTCCTTTTAAGATTTGTTTTTTTTTTAATTGTGCAAAATAATAATAATAAATATAATAATAAATATAAAAAAAAAAAAAAGAAAAAAGAAATAAATATACATAGTATATAAATTTTTAACTGAAAAAAAAAAAAAAAAAAGAGTAAGGCAAGGTATAAAAAAAAAAAGGTAAAACTACTATAAAAATATAAAAAAAAAAAAGGAAACAAGCAAATCAAAAAATAATCAAAAAAAAAAAAATTTTTTTTAGTGTAATAAATAATCAAAGTGTTTAGATAAAAGCAACAGACCAACGGAGTTCCAGTCGTGGTGCACTACAGCTGATCCAGCGGTAAGTCATTTTGAAAAAAATTCAATTCTTTTTATATTAAGATTACTCTTAATTAAAATTTCTTTTTTTAATTGATTTATTTTCGGTTTGCGAATTTTATTATTTTTCAAAATATATATGTAAATATATACTTATATATATACAAATACCTACACTGAAAAAAAAAAAAATATTTATAATTCTACCTGAAATAACATAAGTAAAGAAAAAAAAAAAATAACAAATATATATAAATAAATAACAAAATTTAAAAAAAAATAATAATATACGGAAACTTACCTTTTTTTTTGATTTAAAACATTTCTACCTGAAAAAAAAAACATACTTACCTAGAGATAATAAACCTAAAGAAAACTTTTAATTTATACTTACCTAAATACTTACTTTAAAACCTATAGTAAATTACCTAAATACTTACCTTAAAACCTATATTAAAGGAGACATTACACTTACTTAAATATTTGCCACACTATACTTACCTTAATACTTAGCTTAAAACTCTTTAAAATTAATATTAATATTCTTATAATATATTATTGTAATTTTAATACAACATAACAGTATATAAAAATAATATAAATATAATAAATATGTAATACAATACCAACCTAAGAATTTATATACATACCTGATTGATATAATAATTATTTGTAATTTAGATTTTTAATTTTTTTTTGTAATAAAAATTACATACATTTTTATAACGTAGATGAAAACAAAACAAAAAATCTTTTATTTGGATATGGAATGATCTCGGAAAATTGTTTATGGGAAGACAGTTGAGAAATTTTTAGGATTCCTTTTTTTTCAGTCGATCCAACCATGGTGGCGTAAAAGGACCTCCAAGAGGTGGAGGTGAGGAAACAATGTAAGGGTATGGTATAGGAGGGTGCAAGGTCGAGTAAGGGACTACTGCAGGTAAATGGAGGTTGCAGTAGTCAAGGTGGTATCTTCAAGATACATGGGCGGGCAAATCCTCCGAGGGTCAATACCATCTTCGACCCTCATCCCTCTATGGAGATCACTCTCCCCCCTCACACTGCTGGACATTTCGGGTCCCCTCTCTCTTCGAGCTAGGTCGTGCCTATGCAAGCATGCCAAGCTGCCGTTGCCTGGACACCCTCACCTTCCTGCTGCCAGGATCAGCCTCTAGTGCCTGTAGCTAGGGGTTATAATGGTGGTAAGGGAAGGTGAGGCATAACACCTCGTGGTAGTTTTGTTACAAATGATTAACAGGTATCGTTAATGAATTTTAAGTATATTTACCATCATTTAGTTTTGAAATGAAACTTACAATAAAATTAATTTTGGAAATGTTTGATGCTAAAAGATCAAATTTGGTATTGAATTGAATATTAGCTCCGTTCTAGGTGCCCTCAATGAACGCTGTCTATATAATGCAGGCATGTTTTAAGACTTGAAGTTACATGGATGAAGAAGATTCAATTCCTCACCTCATCACAAAGACGAAGACTTCACCTGGTTCCGACATTTATTGGCACACTTTACTGACATAAAAAAGGACTACTGACAAGACTTAAAAACTTGTACAGACGGCTTACAGACCCACACGACTTGTAGATTAGGACGCTGAAGACATCCATAAAAAAATATCAACCAGTTAATTAAAGAAAACAAGATTCGGTCAGTTAATTCGAACGACCCAAGTATGTTTCCTAAAATTAATAAGGTATTTAGAAACAAAAACCAGAACGACTTTCCGTGTCTTAAACTCCAGTGAACAAGTCAGAACAGAGACCTACTCTTGACAGTGCAAATAAACTCAGAAGAAACCGTTTTTGACGATGAACTCTATATAATCGAAGATCCGCAAGAGAAAGTGGAGACGATGGTTGCTACTATTCAGCAAGTGTATAATATGAATGCTAGCACTCGCTCGAACCACGACCTGCAAAACAGTGCCTCTTTATCACTTGTACGTCTTCGAAATGAAATGACGCAATGGCGATCTGATAAGCGCTGTTTTATAAGCTTCAATGACAAATGCCTTTTTTGGGAAATGCCATAATCGCCGAGCAAACAGGAGGAAGTTCTCTGTTAATGACGAAGGCGAAACTCCAGCTTATCTTCAATTCAATACAACGTTGTACTTAGACACTTACCAATTGAGGCAATAGACATTTATTCCACAATCTTCAACAATGCGCTGAATAATGCATATTATCCAGGTCATTCGAAGACACCTGTGGTACATCCTCTCCCAAAAAAGGAAAGGACAGCTCCAATTCGTGAAATCTTCAGTAGATAAGTCTGCTTCCGAGCATTCGAAAAGATAATAAATAGGGCTCTGACTTCGCGGACTGCGGACAAAAATTATCCCAGATAATCAATTCGGATTTAAAGCGGGACATGACATAATTCTCTTAACTCGTTTCTGATATTCAATGGTATATGGTTAGAGGGTCTTTTTCTGAAACTAACCAGACTTGGCATAAAAAAGCCATTGTTGTATATGATTTATGACATGCTCAACGGTAGAAAGTTTGTTGTCAAAAATTGTAACGTAACTTCTACCACAACGTTTGAGATTAAAAATGGTCTTTAGCAGGGAGGGGTGAATTCGCCAATTGTCTTCAGCATTTACATCAGCGATTTTATAGGTAGTTTAACTCAGGCAACTGCGTATCCCAACGATCTAATCGCATACAGAACGGCCTGAAAGGTCAAAGTAATTAGAACCCTGCACTGGAAACTGAAAATAAACGTCCAAAAGTCAGGAATAATTCTATTCTGGACTACGCTGGCTATGGCCTCAAGGGATACGAGCAAGAATTGGTGCATTGGTTATCGTTGGGCCTAACGGACAGGGATTAACTGACAAAAATGTAGTGAAGCACCTTGATATCTGGTTAGATCAGTATTTGTATTTGACAGGGCCAGGGGAGTCTTTAATCTGATGACAGGGGAGTCTTTAATCTGGTGGCTTTAATCGACGGTAGATAATGAACAATCGGGATAGGGATTTTATTTTGTTTAGCTGGTTAGCTTACATCGGCTTTTTAGTCTAAGAGTTTAGGTAAATAGTAGCCATGGTAGCACAAAAAAAATCATTGTGAGCTTTATCGACTACATCTGCCTAAATCTTACTTGATCTTACTTTGACTTATGTAAATCCTATACACATGAAATGGTGACTATCATAATTTTTGTTCAAGGAATTAATCAAGAAATCTTAAAAGATAAATTAATTTTCCCACAAAGGCAACTAATAATTTATATTATACATTTCCACCACCACTTTAAATGTCCTCTGATGCGTGTTAATTAGTCACTTTATAGTTACAAAAGGACATCTTTCTATTTCTATCAAAATGAGCGAACTGCATTTGCATATTGCGTCCTCCTACAAATCACTTATTTCTTCACTCACTATAACAACTACATATACATTTAACACTACACATACAAGTGTGCACAACTTTGGCTTGGTATTTTCTGAAAACAATGAACAACAAAACTTCAAAGAAAAACCCTGCAAAACATTATTTACATATATAATTTTCCTTGAATGTCAGAGATCATCCTATAAAAGAACTTCTGTATGCCAGCATCAATGTTGATGATGATGATGATGGCAAAACATACATACATCTGTACATACGTTACACATCACATCCATCTAGGTATGAAGGTCCTAAGATAGTACAGATATGCTTTTCTTCAAGGACAAACCGTTGCCTTCATCATAAAAATATGGCGGGTTATAAATGAGATTCTTCTTTGCTAACATTTGCAGAAAAGAAAACTTTTTCATTATTATAATAATAAAAATATAAAAGATAAAAAAAAAGAAAAAAGAAAAAAGAAAAACTATGAAAAAATTAAGAACTGAGATAGAAAACATCAACAAAGGGAAGAAGAAAAAAATATGTGATAATTCAAGCCAAATTTTGAAACAACCAAGAGGGTACAGCAGCGAGTGCATGACATGGAACACACCATATTAACAAGGACGAACTTATAGCTGGCGGAAAATAAACTTTCACAAAAGTCAAATACACGCACTAACACCACCACCACCATCATTACCACCCTTACCGACACGACACCACTACCATCATCTGCTCTATCATCGTCGTCTTCGTCGTCGTTGTTGTTGTCATTGCCACACATTGCCGCTGTTTCCGGCACCGCCAGTGCCGTCACAGTCGTCGACGCCGCCCCCGCCCCCGCCATCATCATCGTCGTCGTCGTCGGCTTCGTCATGAATGAAGGGAAATACTCATCATCTTCAGTTTATATCACAGAGTTCCCACTCAACGAGCACAAAAAATATAGTTCACTGAAAAACAGTGCTGACATAGAAATGAAACAGTTTCCTTGACACAAGAACCGAAAGTGCTTATCCGAGATCGTCGTTGTGTCCTACCGATATGTGGATGTGGATGCCTTTTCCAACCCCCTTCTAAATATGTAGGTAGTATAAAAACCCCTCCCAGTTGAAGCCAAGCGACAAAGCCTAATACACTGGAAATAAATTGCAATTGTAATGAGTGGGCTTTTGAAACTCGAGTCTTAGAGGCCTCAGCCTCAGTCGCAGCCCAAGCTCGAACCCGCACCCGCACCATCACAAGCTTGACATACCATACCTACCAACCAGTAGGTACGGTACAGTCAGAGTATACATCAAGGACGGAGTGAAGCGGAGGCTGGAAATCATTTAATGAAGTTCCCTTCGTCTCTTCACGTCTCGTCTTGTCGACGTTTTCGTTTTCGTTATCGTTAGTTGGTCCGTTCGTGCGTCGTGTCGGTCGGTCCGACTATTCGACTAGTTGTAAGTTCACTCGTTTATTCGTCCTTATGCCAGTCTCGGGCAGGATATAAGTTATAACCATTCCCCGCATATCAGCACAGGATATGGGTAGGATTTTTTGTTGCCTTCCTCTTTCTGAATTGCATAGCGGCTTTGAAAAGTCGCTTCAGAAACAATACGGCCAGCACGAAGAGGTCGAAAGTACCCTAAGTCTTCACCAGCTTACACAATATTTGTGGGCGCCAAACTGGGTCATAGGGTTAAGTGTAATTCCATACCTCTCTTACTCTTGTGCATGTGTGAATTCTGAATCTGATGATGGTTGGCGACGACGATGATGGTGGCGCGGGCGGACGGTTGTCAGAGTCGTATATGTATATGTTTGATATGGTACCGTTAGAAAAGCGAAACCCTAACGGAGAATAAGGTAAAAACTTTGAATGCTGTGTATGTGTAGTTACAACGTTTAATTAAACAGACAAAGAAGGTCGTGCTGAGTTTAAATTTAGTAAGGGTACGGTACACCTTATATGTATCTATACCGACTTGTTTAGAAAAGGGCTGTAGAGGAGCACGGGACTAGTGGATTAAACAAGGTGACAACTTGATGAGCTTGTGGAATTTTGTGCTGACATTTTGGTTTTTTGAGAGTGCTATGCGGTACGGTGCGGTGCGGTACGGCATGTCTCCCTTATTTCCCGGTAGCAGATACAAAAACTCGAACGTATACGAATATAGGTAAGCTAGGATAAATAAAGACAATACAAAAAGAGGGAACAGGGTACATTTCAGTTTACCTACCTCGCATGTACCTAATTTTTTGTTCTTGTATGTTGGCTTTTTTATGGATTAGCTTCAGTCAGAGATTATCAAAGTTTAAACTAATCTGATAGCTTTAAATTGGTTGTTTTGCGGTCGAAGTTCCGTAAAATTGTTGTAATTTTAGATAGAACTTGTTTGCTAATGGCTGATGCCACAAAATCAAGGTTTGACTAGTGGGTGGCGGGAGTAGTCACAATTAAGAGGAACAATAATTTATCATCCGAAAAACTTCAAAGTTCCTAATCGGAATCAAAGAAGATCCGGATTATCCTTTTTTGTTTGTGAATTTATGCTTTTTGTAATGATTTTCAGGGATAAGCGTTTTATTTCTTTTCTTTAATGTTCTACACAATTAGCCGGGCTTATTCAATATTTGACTTGAGTAAGACCAGCTTATGTAAGCTCACCTTGACCATGACTTAAGCCATAATAAGGAGGATAATTAAAAGTTGTTATCTGCAAATCTGTTTCGTGATGAAAGTACCAAAAATCCAAGAGTCCTTATTTAGAACTTGGCAATCTAGATTGGTAGTTTTTTATTGGACAAAGTTAAAAGTTTCTTGAACCTGATGTTTTAAACAATTTGATATTCAGTTATCAAGTTACTTCATGCTTTAAGTACCTTTTCAGCTGTTAGAACGTCAAATCCAAAATGATTGCAGTTAAGAAATGGAATAGCTTCTTCCATCACATTCACATTTAAAACATTTCTCGACAACTCTTTTTTGCTTTAACAACATGATTTAAAGTTTAATATAGAAGCTCTGATATTTGAAAGGGAATTTTGGTTACCATCTTTTTTCTCAAATAGAAAAATTTGAGGATGCATTATTAATAACTAAATTGAAAAGAAGTGGCCCCTAATGACTGCCATAAGGAACCCCGATTTGACAATGAACTTCATTGAAGAAGGGCTCCGGATTAAATCTCCTAAATTCTTTTTTGAAGAAAGATGTGATACAAGAGTTTTTGACTTGACTCAGATTTTCAATCAGATTTTTTAAATACAAAATCCAATCTGATTGCTTCCATCAATTTGATAGTGATCCAGTCTTGAAGAACTCCATTTCTTGCCTTGTCAATATTTGACTGACTAAAGAACCAATAAATCTTACATGATTCCAAAAATCATAAAAATAACTTCACCAAATTCATCAATTTTAACACCTGGTGATCAAGCCAACCAAAAGTCTTCATTTGATTCCAAATACCAAAGTACTCCGTATTCAAAAGCTGAAGATTCAATTTACCAGGAATGCAACATCATCTTTATGTCATTTTAATTTACCTCAGATAAAGCTAAAAGCACTTAGGTATATACTAACAATGTCATTATAGACCCACATGAAAATTTCACCCCCAATCACAATATTGTTTCTTCTCGAAGAAACTTTTTTAACGAAAAACAAAGAAAAGTAGGTTGGCATATCTACCTATAGATACTTGCTCCAACTCTTTCAACCATTCCAATCCAATGATGATGTTCTATCCATTTACCATCAATTTTATTCGTTTAACGGTTCATTAATTTCAAACAAATTTGGCAACACAACATGATATTCCTGAAACAACCATCTTGTTCGTCGTCATCCTGGTTGTCTTTGTCGACGTCGTCCTTGTCGTCGTCGTCGTCGTTGTCATGATGAGCACAACGACGACGACGACGACGACGGGTACAGAGAAGAGCGAACAACGCACAAAGTTTTGAAACCACTTCAATCGTTTTGGCCCCATAACAATCCTGGTGTATATGTATCTCTAGTCTATCGCTTTTCAAAATGGGGGATAGGAAGGTATAACTCTCGGATTTCTTTATCCTGTCCTGAAGGTTTTTGCATTGGCAAAGTAGGTATCTACATACATACAAACGCATACACATACACATACTTATGTACGTTTTGTGAAAAGTTTCAATATTTTTCTTCCAATTTTCGAAACACAAAAGAACTTTCGCTGTTACGCCTCGTCGAGCTAATAGCTACAACATTCAAATAATCGGAAAAATCATCAGTTCATTTAACATCGTGTCCTTCAGTCACTTTGGCACATTTTTTTCTGTTTGCTATTGTTTCAGAAGTTGGAGAGCGGGCCTGACACAGCATAGCATAGCATAGCATATCAAGCTAGACATGCTCGCTGAAGACAATACGAACAAAGAAAAAAAAAAAAACAACTTGTTTTTGTCTATAGTCGACAAAATGGTGTATTCATTTTTAACGGTTAATGATATTTTAAGTGGTATTCGAGGTTGAATTTGTTTAGTTCCAAATCAAAACGTAGACAGGTAAGCCTCGAGAGTCGAGAACCCTACAAAGCTACCAAGCAGTAGTCACTATGGTAACCTGGTGTTTATTTCTCTGTTTGTGGATGAATTCTAGAGGTAATAAAATTGGAGTACCAAAACGTTTAAATGGAATAAAAATTTACAACACAAGCAGTGTTTTTTTTTTTTTTGTTTTTTGCATCTATTAAAGTTTTTAACTTTTCACTTTGTATAACTTAACCATGAAATGTGTACGTTTACGACAATTTTAAGCCAAGAACTCAGGGTTTACCGAGAAGACTCCCTAACTACCTTAAAGAAGCCAATCATGGTCGATTTAATTGAAGTGACAATAAAGGGTGTCTAAAAGAAGGGACGGGCGATTAAAGCCTTAAATATTGAGGGAAATAAATTGTGTGTGACGATTTCTGGTTAAATTGTGAGGGAGCCTATTTAGAAATCTATGTCCACTGTGTCGACTTTCATTCTGGTGCAACAAACATTAAGTATAATTTTATGAATACAAAAGGCTTGAGTTTCAATATCAACCTCTTTTAAGACTTTTGATAGTAAGAGAAAGGTTATTCATCTGATTAAGGCACCTTATCGATAAATCCTCAATGAAAGTAGAGAAGCTGGAAGTTATTGAAGTATTCGTTTAAAAATCTAGAGATACCTTTACCTCAAATTCAATCCTCTCCTGCAAAAGGTACGACGAAAAAGCAACCATTGTTATCTATCCTACTATCATTCCCTAAGTACGATGAATAAACTGTCTGATGCGCCCACTCTCTTCTCCATAATAACTCATAACCTCCAAAGTTGGGCTGGATCTAAGGTGTTATACGACCCGTGCCGATGATCAGCATGGCTGTGGGCCCAATCAAAAACTAGCTCAGTCGATAATGGAATATCAGGATACCTGCGGCGGCGATCTCCAGATTAACTAACCTTATTTGTATATACGGATCTCTGTACAGATAGACCACTACTTCTCCGATACTCGTCGGAATATATGAGAAGTATTTAAGACGAAACAGAGGAAGCAATGGGAAACTCCGGGTCTTTAAGATAGGCCAGAATTAGCAGTGCGAAATTGAAAAATCGTCTGTTGTTTCTCCTGCATGCGCTGGAGGTAGAAGAGCAAGGACACAGTGGTTATTAAACCTACCTTATGTAATGTTAGGACTGTGAATAATGGCCCTCTCACTACTAATACACTCACTTCGGTACCAAGTGGTGGAAAGACTGTGAATAATAGCCCTTCCATCTCTAAGGGTTCCAATATTCCGAAAGAAGGGCCTAAAAGGAGCAGGAGAAAACCTACTCCCCCTAAGAGATCACACGATCTGTTATCCTTGGCTATTAGCCGGTTGGGGGAGGTGTGGCCTGGTGCAAAGCTCGAGGTTGTTGCGAAGGAGAACATCCCATGCAAGCCAAAAGCCGAACTCTCCAGCTTGGACGTAATACTCCAAATGATCCGGGCTATCGAATCCATCCCTTCCCACTCACGATTAGAAAGTTGCGAAACTGGAGGAGAAAAAGGCGATCTATAGAGGTGCTATTATAGTCATCAATAAAGAGTTCCTCGCTCCTCTGGCGCAAAATCCAAAGGAATACTACAAATATTCCCAAATTGTGCTACTATCTGTCACAAAGTTTACGTTCACTAT
The DNA here is from genome assembly GCA_905146935.1 of Scaeva pyrastri. Lineage (NCBI taxonomy): Eukaryota > Metazoa > Arthropoda > Insecta > Diptera > Syrphidae > Scaeva > Scaeva pyrastri. The sequence goes on along the minus strand of LR989927.1, from coordinate 39,901,063 downwards.
GTTTAAGATATTCTGAAGACCGAATCGACAATATCATTCCAAAACTTAAAAAATTTCTAACGACACCTTATTAAAATATTTTTAATTTACACTTCTTTGCGTTGATCGAAATCGAAATTCTTCCCCTAAAATTCCATTATTTTCCATTATTCATTCATCAATCAATCATGAAATAAAATCCTTTCAAATTGAACAACAACTTTTGTATGTTGCCTAAATTATCCAACAGATTGACAATTTTCAACTTCAAGTTCTTACATCACTCAATCAAACCAATCCAATTGGAGAAAACTACTTCGATTTCAATAAGTTGAAAACGAAAAAAAAAAAAACTAATTTACAAGTCAGGTTCATGCTCCTAAAGATGTCCCCTAACACCTTTACCTTTTGGAAAAAAAAAGATAAGTGCAGTTTTTATATGCCTGCCAAAAAGAGTCCCACCATTCTACACCCTAAGCTGGGTATGAGCACCCTTAAAAAAAAAAAAAAAATATCCTTCCAATGTTGACTTAATGTGTCCCTTCTCTGAATTGGTTGGTCGGTTGTCCTTAAAACATCCTTCTACTCTGATGGCTTCCAAACCAAATCCCAAGAAGATCCACCTACATATACATATATACATAGAGGTAAATAATCCTCCTGACTTGTTCATGTTCATCCTTTTGAATTCCACAAATCTCCCTCTCCATGCTTCTTCTCGTTTTTCTTAAATCAAATCTCTCGTTAGCACCTGTTCTTCGTTGGTAAAGTGCATTTTTATTAGCTGGGGTACAATTGGACAGACAAGAGATTTTTCCCAGTGATATTCAAATTTCCAATCCGAATCTGAATCCGAATCCGTGAATACCTGGTTAGCTTCTCCAACATGTACATCACGGTCTTATCCTTTGCTTCATTCAACTACATAATATTCCAGCTGCAAAATAACAAAAAAAAAAAAAAACAAAGGAACAAAAAGAAGAAGAAGAACCCAAAAAATAAAACTTCTTTCTTCCTCACATCATCTTCTTTTTTTTATATTTCGTCCTTATTCTTTGCGCTCGCTGATGGCAATGTGCGGAAAACTGGGAATTTATAAAAAAGTGTTTCCTTTGGCTTCATTCATGCATGAAGAACTGAACTTCTATCGTTCAATAAAATTTTTGTGTTTTCTTTTGACCTTTTTTCAATTTTTTTGTTTTTGTTTTTCTATACAAAAAAAAAAGAAAAAGATAGGAAATTCAGTCATTTTCTTTAAGAAAAAAAAAATACAACTTCAAGTTGTTTAGTTGTTTGAAGCTTCCATTGTTTTTTTTTTGATCCGTTTTCTTCTGTTTTTTAGCGGAAGAGATACACAGAAGGAGCTGAGTTACTTTTTTGAATATTTTTGTATGAAACAAAGTCTTGCCTATGGTCTCTCTCTATAGCCTCTATAACATTGCACTGCTTTTCTTTCTTTTAGTCTTTCTATGGATACAAGTACAATGAAAGTTGTTCTCGCTGAGTGCCTGTTTCTTATTTTCGTCACAAAAAGCGAACATACACTTTTTAAAATTCTTCTCGGGAAAAACTTACGTTTTGCTTTTAAAACAAAATGCAAAAGTTTTGTCCTTTTTTAAGCACTTTATAGTTTTTTTTTTTTTTTTTTTGCAATGAGGGCAGAAAAAATAAAGTAAGTGAGATACTCTATTCTTATCTTTTTAAAGTGGGGGCGCTATATAGTACCTACACAAGGTGGCGCAAAACTAATCAACCTTACTTACGTCAATCGTATTTGACATTATGTGAACTTGAGAGCAATGGAGTGCTTGTGAATAATTGACAAGCCAACTCGACAACGAAGAGGACGATTTTGTGTCCGGAATCATCAATCATTATAAAACAAACAACCAGTTACGTCAAAGTCACTGTGTGGTATGGCGTTCACCAGGGGGAAGTCTTGGGCCGTATTTTGTTCAATGTTACTGCCAAATTCTACAGATTTATGATAAACGACTTCTTCCTTTAAAAATTGAGTAAAGCATTTCTTGGGATCGTAGTCCCCAGTTTTGGAAACATCAAGATCATCTGATTTAGACACTCAGTCTCAGACTTCTTTCTTTGAGGCTGCTTAGAATCGAAGCTCTTATGATTATGAAGGTGAATACTTGACACCGGGAATCATTTGGAAAATCATGAATAAAACGGAAAAAAATTATTTATCAACTATTTGACAAATGCCATCTTTTTCATCACTCAAAATCATTTATTTAGAATCCAAAATTGGACGATAAATTTTGCTCCACCTTGTAATTAAAAAGGCTAAGGGCGGCTAGAGCTGTTTCTGTGTGTCAATTTGAATTCAAAGAGACATGTTTGAGCCGTGCTTAGCAAACGTGATGTCTAAACGATATTGAATTCAAAAATAGTCTTGAGGGGAAAGTTGGTCTACTCTAAAGTCATTTAAGTTAATATGCCCTAAAAAATTTCAAGATGAAATGGGGTATTGGAAAATCTCTGATGTTTGATAGTGAAAAATTTAACCTTGTACATTATTATCATGCTGTGTAAGGGTTTTTTTTTGTCACAGGTCGGGTCAGAGAAATGTCTCTCAAAATTTTGGAATAAACTTTCGTCATATTGTTTTGTTCTTAAAGTGTGGATTTATGGTACATAGGTGTCTATACATAGGTAGCATCTTAAGAATATGAATATTACGTTGGAACATTCAAGGCACCTATAGAAGAAGGTACCGATGACGAGGAAGAGCAGGAGCAACGCACGGTCCTCCTTGTCGTTCGTTGTCGTGGATATTATGCTCGTAAATATAAAACACATATGCCTGTGGGTAATAGTTTAATATTATGCGTGTCAAAAGTGTGTCAACAATGACACATTGCTGGCGTAACTTTGTCATTGCCTTCGGGATAATGTATACGCCACAAAGTATAGTCAAGTAGACGGAGCGCAGATAGAAAGAGAGAGAAAGGGAGAATAGAATAGTGCTGTGAGGCTTTTGGTACCACGAAGTTAAACATGAGTTCAGGATATGTTGTTGAGGTCGTCGTTGTTGTTGTATAGAAATTATATGAACCTAGGTACCCACACATGTACCTAGATGAAATGCAAAGTTTTGTGTCTTCGTGATGGTTGTCATGGATATCTGCGTCTTCTATCTTTTATGTATTATGTAAAACGTTATATGAGAAAACGTGTTTATAGAGAAATTAAAGTGTCTTTTATATGATTATGATGAACTTTTAGACTTGCGAATCATCAACTTCAAAAAGAACACACACACACACTTTACATCATACATACACTTATTTTACATGTAGTGCAAGGTTACAAAGTTAACGTTCCGTCAATGTTTACATTGTGAAAAGTTTCACAAATGATGCTTAGTACTTTAGAATGAACGCATGAAATAAGATGCTTCATGCTTCAAACGAGATTAAACAGTTTTGCATTGTTGAGTTCTTGATGCGTATTTCATGAGAATGATCGCGAAGAAGGTATAAATTAAATGCTAAATCTAATTTATTCTTTAGGCGAGTATGGACGGGTTAAATATTCACTTTAAGCCAAGGTTAGTACAATGGATTCCAGGAATAATAATGCTGGCTTAATTCAGGTGCTGGAGGATTTGCATATATAGAGACCCAAGGCAATATATATAGGTCATCATATGGGCAGTTGAAGAGTAAGTAATTAGAAACGTTTACAGAGCTTGTCTAACTAACAGTGATTTAAGTAGACCAAGAACAACTTAAAATTAGCGATAGATTAACTAAACTTTTGAATAACATTGTGCAATGTCCGCGGCGTTGTTCTGTCTTTTGCGAGGAATTGTCAAATATAGTTTGTCATTAGAAGGGACTAGTCTCTAAATTATTCAGATCAGATTTATCATCATTCAAAATAAGACATTAATACGATATAAAAGAGAAAAGCAAAACCAAAAAATGACAACACATCAATTTAAAACTAATTCAGGTGTACCTCAAGGGAGTCACCTTGGTCCATTGCTGTTTATTTTATTAAATATTTTTCTCATTCATGAATGATTTTTAAACATTTATCAAAACATAAAAGTTGAAATTTCATTAGAAAAATAATTTTGTAGGTTATTTAAAAATATTCGAAAATTTGTTTGACTTCAAAACTGATAAGAAATCCAATATGTTTTCAATTGCTCGCAGATCTTCTTTCGATAGAGATTTCCGGTTTCCCTAATTAGTTTTCAAAACGGTTTTATATATATACATTTACATAAACATATGTATAGTTGAACTATTTTCTTATGAAAATAAAAATAATAATAGGAACAATACGATTTTTTGTTAAATATTCTATTTCTTTTTCCAGAAAAAAATCACACAAAATTTTGTAAAATATCAGTGATCATTAAAATTCACTGAGCTTACCCTCATGGAGAAAAAATGAAAAACAAAAGAAGTTACGAGTGTTCAAACATGCTCTGGGGTACTTTTGGACCCCATGACGTAAAGGAGGGTTAAAAAATGCTTTTTTAGAATCTACTTAGATTGGTTTTTCGTTGATTCTGAGACTTTTTTAAAAATAGAAACATTCAAAAATCTTCTGGAAAAACCTTTCATAAAACAAAGTTTCATTGTCAATGAGGAGGGGGCTTATTCAAATTCAAAGCTTCGCTCACAACCAAAAAGATGTGGTACCTACTTCTTTTATTTATTTATTAAAAATAAGAAAAAATCATGCACTAAATCAATTTAATTCTTAAGAGCAGTAACCTTTTGCGTAGATGTTTGTAATTTCCAGGAAAACAAAAAATACAGAAACATCTTTTGTACGTTCCCAGCTTAATCTTCCTGCAAAACTATTAACTTTTATGAATTGTATTCCCAATAGACGCACCATCATTTGGTTACATAACGCAAAGGTTTCTTCTTCCTGCATCAGATGACTGATCCGCAGCAGCAGTAATCTGCTTTTGTTGCAAATATTTTTCAAAGTAAAATTTTACAAGGCAAAATGTTTAACCTATACTCGTACACTCACTTATGTAGGTATACATGGCAGGCAGCAGTATAACAATTCTTTTGCGAAAAAATAGCTGTAGCAGGTTCCTAAAGCTCCATGAAGATAATATGTACATTGTAGAGCGGCAAAAGGGAGTGACAAACAAATTCACATTTATTTGCTGACCTCCACTTGGCGTGTATAGTGCGGTCCCAGTTGTAATCCATCCGCTTTATCCAGATTCAGGAACCCAACTCAACCCTGCAGGAATAACACTCACTATACTCAGTAGTGCGAATTCATAAAACAAAAACTAGAAAATTATCCTTGCAACAAATTAAATGTACATCTTCTTTTGACGGGAGAGCTGCTGCATTTGGCTTCCCCTGGTGTATTCCGACATATATTTGAACTCTTCCTTTTTGCCGCTACCGAGTTCGTATAAGAGTGGGAATGCCATATACCAACCTTAGAGCTATCTAAGTATATCAATGGATGTGTATATGTATGTATTTGCATTTGTGCCTTGAGGGACCGTGTTGTGGCGGATTCGTGGAATTGCAGTACCGTAATAATTTTTTTTTTGTTTTTTGCCCGCCAATTCCCAGCTGGCCGTGGATGTTCAAATGGTCGCAAAAATTATCTAGGTAAAGTATCACTATCTACCTGGGAGGTACACTCTGTCACAATAGCTTTAGGAATAATTCTTTTAATTTGAAAAATCCTTTTAGGTTCAAAAATGTTTGATACAAAATAAATACTTTTCTGAAATATTTTTTTTGACAATTTGAAAATAAATTAACTTTTATTTCGAAACTCAGTAGACGATTTAAGGAAGAGTCAAAAGTTCGCAGTGAAAAATTTGACACTGGATAACCATAACAAAAAAAAATATTACGTATACGCCCAAGTGTACATTGTTGTTTTATTATAGGATTAAAAACTTCGGCAGTTAGAATCTTTGTGGATTTTTAAAAGTTATACCTTGAACAACTTGTAGTTCTTCCAGTTGATCACCGAACTCAGAATTGTGAATCAGTGAAAATATGGGGGACCATCACAAGAGTTGTTTTCTTTTGTTTTTTATTTCTTCTCTTTCAATTTCAAATAGGGTGAAAGGAAGGTTTGATTTTACAGTTTTAAGGAGTTATGTTTAAGAAACTTGACATGAAGGACAAACTACAAAGATGCATCAATTCAGGACAGCAAATTGGTATTTCGTATAAAGAAGCCCAATATAAATTTCTAGTCGAAAATCTGTCCCTAAGCAAACAACACTGAGTGTATGAAAGCATGTTAAGGAAAACATAGTTGCAGTATGACATCCTGCTAACAGAGCACAGGTGTAAAACTTAATTTTGTTTTCTGCCAAGTACAGAGATGTTTCCACTTGTTATATTTTATGCACTTTTTGCAACGGCAGCAGCAGCAACACAGCACGGTCTAGAAAGAAAAAGAATAAGAAAGTTCACGGAAGTTGTGTTCGTTTTAGAAAATATATACTCGTTTATAAAGGATATACTGGCAGAGCAGTCCCAACATGGCGAGGCAGGTGGAATTGATACTTGAATTAATTAATTTAACCAAACGAAACACAATATATAACCGTCACTGCATTTTTTTAATATCGGGAAGAGAAATCTTGAAGACAAAATTGTATTGATATTACTTTTCCATAAATATTTATAAAGTCAATTTAGAACCTATCTGAAATCCTATTGACAAACAAATCTTTATTGATACCAATTTAGAAATTAAGGATAAACTATGGCAATACAATAAACTTCGACAAATAACTTTGTTTTTCAACGAAATCCAATCCGTTCTTCTATCTTCAAGCCACTCAATTTAATAAAATATTGTTTTGACCCAGTTTATTTATGCTCGAATAGAGACAACTTCCATCAATAACTCATTTTCCAATTATAGTCTTATACTCATGTTACTAGAAATCCGAAAACGAATCAAATTACCAAAATACACTAATTGCCAAAACTATATTCGGTTAATCAATTCAATCGTCCTTCGTTCGCTTTGGTGCCAGTCTTGCGGTATACCTATAAATGTATGTACATAAACGTTATACCGTCACAAATAAGGGAATAGGAAAATGGAAAAACAATTTTCTCCCCTTTTTTCTGACTTTGCGATTTATTTGAGCTCGAATAAAGATTGCAGAGTTGCAATTATTAGAATCGAAGTAAGACACAGGGTGGTTTTTGAGTGAAGGAATACTGTTAGTGTTGAAGTTAATCTTTGACTACATTCATGTCAATCATTTTGTGGTGAGGGTCCTTTTGAGGAACTCAATACTTTTCAATACAAATCATTAATTTATGAATTTCATACTTTTTTACTTCCCTTTGTCATGCGAAAAGGGGGGTTTTTTGAGACTAACAATATTCAACTCATAAATTCTCTCCAGTAAAAAAAACATCTCTTCCCTGTAGCACGAACGAGATATTTTGTGGGAAAAATTAAATTTTGTACATGCGTTTAACAAGTGCCACACGACATTGGTGTTCTGTATTGCCAGGGGCTCGAAACTTGACACAAATATTTACTCTCATTCCAGTTACAATGACAGAACAATTATTATTAAATTTAAATTTTTGGGAACTTTTGACGAAGAAATTTTAATAATTTATGTTAGGTTGGTTATAAAAAAGTTTATCTGAATTTAACAAATTCAAAACCGGAAGACTAGAGTCTAGAGTCTAGAAACTAGAAACTAGAAACTAGAAACTAGAAACTAGAAACTAGAAACTAGAAACTAGAAACTAGATTGAGACTGAGATTGAGATTGAGATTGAGACTGAGACTGAGATTGAGACTGAGACTGAGACTGAGATTGAGATTGAGATTGAGATTGAGATTGAGATTGAGATTGAGATTGAGATTGAGATTGAGATTGAGACTGAGATTGAGATTAAGATTAAGATTGAGATTGAGATTGAGGTTGAGGTTGAGATTGAGATTGAGATTGAGATTGAGATTGAGATTGAGATTGAGATTGAGATTGAGATTGAGATTGAGGTTGAGGTTGAGATTGAGATTGAGATTGAAATTGAGACTGAAATTGAGACTGAGAAAGTTCACGGTTTGCATTTCTTAGGTAACTTTTGTTACAACAATTAAAATAACGGTATCTTTTCACTCTTAAACCAAAAGTAACACATGTTTATAAAGTTGTATGTTAATTAAGGCAAAGTATTTATTCAAATTACGGCGCTTATTTCCAGAAATAACTTTTTTACTTTGACATCGTTGAGAGAACTTTACCGATATCACATCAAAGCATCACTTTACAAAACTTACAGACTTTTATGAAGAAAATAAAACACCCTGTCTTCTTGTTCTTTTTTTTGGTGTGTGCAAATAAGTTCAAACTATTTCATTTCCACTGATGTGTTGTCCTGGGCGTGTTGTTCTGGAACTTTTTTTTCATCCGTCACAATTAGGGGACACAAAAGATATGTCTAGAGAGATAAACCCACATGTGCTCCCCTTTCGGGTTAAATGTCTAGAGACTAAAAATACTCGTACATAGTGAATGCACATTCATACGAGTACACACAGTGACAATAAGGCTTACGTGTGGGTAATGTGAAAAGTTTATTTTTTTGCAAAGGGAAAACTTTTTCATTATCAAAATTCAAACTGAATCACGTCGTTTGGTTTCGTTTGTCGACCGACCGACACGAGAAAGAAAACTAAATATTTGCTTTGGATACTTCATCTTCTTTGTAACATCCCAAAAAAATAGTTCCATATTTGGATCCATCTCTTTGTTTGCGGTTTAGGCAGGAGATCGCAAAAGGCTTGTGATACTATATATTTGAAGTTTGCGCCCAAAAGGAAGTAATAAGTTTGTAGTCTGTGGGTTAATTGTTTTTTCCCTCTTTATGTTCGGGTTGTGGTGGTTTGTCTTTTGTTATTCGAAACTTCCTAATTAGGAGGGAAAAAAAATAATATTAAAAAAAAAAACAAAGATGGAGCATTGTTTTTTGTTGATGGTAGTTGAACGCTCTCGACTTGAGTTATCCAAACCTACGCAGAGCTTGATGTTGAAAAAATAATTAGATGCTTAAGAATAGTTCTACGTTTAAATATCAAAAAAATCTTCTTCTTTTTTGCTAATGGAACTCTACTCCCCTAACTGCATAAAACTTAATTCATCTCATTTTTGAGCAAACAAACAAAACGCCCTTGTGCCGTCAAATCACCACCAAGCATCAAAATTCAAGCACAAGGGAAATGCACCAGATGCATCATCATCATCATAACCATCGCCATCAACATCAACATCACCACCGCCTAAAATCACTTTCCTCCTTGAATATTTTCACTGGCGCGTAATTAAATCTCACACCAAGTCCTGGAAGTGTATACAGAATATAGTAGTCTTTCACAAGGATCTCTCTCGCTCATTATGAGCATTAACGCTCATGAAAATTCAGCGAAAAATTAAAATAAAAATGAAAAAAAAAAAAAAATATTTTTAAAACTACTATATACAGAATGGAAAAATGTAAAAACCCCAAAAATGTAGAATTATACCCTTAATTACTATTATCAGATGGCGGCTTAGCCCATATTTTCCTCTCCCGTCCATTACTTGCATTTATCCCGTTGAATTTACAAAAAACAAAAAATATGTATTTAAAGAAAAATAACTGGAACATCACTGATTAAACGCGCAGTGTTGAATTTAATTAAAAATGTTGAGTTTGAATTTGATTTTTTCGTTTTTGAAATGCCTTGTCATTTCACCATTCGAGCTTTTCATCTGCAGTCAAAGTGACGAGTGGACAAAAAGACTTACACCAGGGAAATTGTGTTGAAACCACAAGGTAGCATGTGTCATTTATTTGTTTTTCATTTTTTTTTTTCAAGTTTTTTCAATTTTATTCATCATCATCATGAGATTGCATCCCCCAGTTGACGACCAGTGCAGCCAATACTCAGCAATAATCGGGCGTTTTTTCTACAAGGTGACCCAGAACTAGTCAACCTATCAACCTACGTCAATTATATTTGACATTTGCGATCTAGACAGCTGTATTACATTGGTTCCGTTAGTCTGCTATTACACGACGACTCATGAGTGGTGACTCATCTGCGAATTCTACTTTGAAATTTTATCCTTTGAGTCGAACACTATTACACCTTGACTCTTAAGTCAAATTTGACAATTCTCTTTAATTCAAATTTCGTTGTTTGGGAAATCTTATATTCTGTCTCGCTCTTTCAACTATAAGGGTATACATGTGAACTCGAACACGTCGAAAAAAAAATAAAGAGGAAAAGCAAAATAACAAATGAGTGAAAATAAAATGTCAAAAATGAGTCGTGGAAAATTTGCCTGCGACTCACACGGCAAATTTTTTTCCGTTTCATTTTTACGAATTTTGTATCTCTCTTTGACCAACGTAGTTCCAAAAGAGTCGTCGTGTAATAGCAGACTAACTAAGCAAAATCATTGATTCTGTCTTCTGGCTTTTGTGGACTCCCCGAGAGTGAAGTTATTGGGCCGCATTTCTTTCATTCTTAGTACGGCTGGCCAAGACACAGGACTCACTACGAGACTTTTTCTTGTCTCCTATCGGTTTCATCAAAATCGGTTGGGATCCCATAAAATGGGTATCGTCTCGTTCTCGGTTTATTGTTTAATTTGAAATCTTCTTTCGAAACTTTAAAATCGGCAAGACATAGAAAAAATCTAGAAAACTATGAGTTTTTAGTAACCAATACAAATTTTTGAATGAGTTTTAACAATATTTAGAATTCTGTTAGATGACGAGTTGTTTAAATTTAAAATTTAAATTCAATGATTACTTTTGCGTCACCCTGCATCCCACGAGCTTTTTCGTCTCCGACTTTCAAATTCAAATCACAAATGACAAGGATTCATTTCAATTCCTTTGAAGCCCTTGAACTACCCACTAAAAGTCCAAATCTTTTCTGCATACATCAATAACCATTGAATCTTGTAAATCTTATCCTTATGTCCTTACCGCTATCCTCGTCGTCATCGTTGTAGTCGTCGTCGATTAAACACAACAACACAGAGTAACAGAGTAACGGAATCGTAATCATAGTATAGTAAAACAAAGTTCAATGTCATTTTTGCTGACATCTACACGAGCCTGTGTGCCTTCTCCGAGAAATTATTTTGTAGTCATCCGTTATATTAATATTGACAAGCTACCTTTCGTATGAGATTCATGTTAATTACTTTCTGAAGTGCAGATTGTTTTGCCTGCAAATATAATAATGGTATCAGTCTCAAGGACTTATAAAATAACAAAAACAACATTGATGACAGAGCCATTCATCATCCATTGATGGTCTGGGTAATGGGAAGAAGAGGTCATCTGAGGTACACTTGATGGCTGTTGGATGGATGAAAATGATTGCCTAGATATATTTTTTTTTTATTCGTATCTTATATGTTCATCTTGTGAGTTAGATTGATTTATTTAATTTATACTGACATGACAACAAAAGTGGAATCTCATGTGCAGAGACTTTGGCCAGACTTATTCGTATTGCTTATAAGAGATACACATGTGTGTGTGTGTTTGTATCTTGATTTAATATCAATTGACTTTGGATCAATGAATATGCTAATTTGATAGGAATAATTTTAATAATAGTATTATTGATGGTCTTGGTTGACCATATAAGAGTGTGCTTCTGCTTGTACTCCTGTTGAGGTCCTTCACCTTTCATGGAAAAGTTGACTTGAGCTCCATCTCCATCTGTTGGAATTTTTGTAAAACTTCACAAAGAATCGGAAAGTCTGATTACTAATGGTCGAGTGGGTTTTGTTTTATGGGGGATAAGGTCTCTACTTTTTAGACAGACCACAGTTCAAGGACATAAGGAATTTTTCATGATGTGAAGTTTTAGTTTGTTTTTTGGGGTTTGTTTTTCTACTTAAACTGCTTTGAAAAATACATTTTTTGTTAAGTCTCAGAAGCAAAATTTAAGAAGAAATCGATTAGTTTTTTGAGTTTAATCAAATTAAATTTTTTGTAAATTTTTCGCTTTAAAATGGTGATTAGATGTTTCAGTTTAAATATTTGAGAACTATTAAATGGAACAAGTATAATTTGTAATTTATATATGACTTAACATTTAACATTTTTTCTTTTTAATTTTGAACTTGGACTAGCTAATTTTGAGTTTACTGTCAGTCACGTCTCAGTGGTATCTGACTCATGGTTTAAATTAATTAATTTGCAGTATATTTTTTTTTTTGACCCAAAATGTTCAAACATTTCCATTTATTTTGGAATAAACAAAATTATGAATTTAGTTTTAGAGTCAAAATTATTTTCAAAATTGTATGAATATTCATATAAAATACTGAACAAAAACTGTAGAATTTCGAATACAAATAAAATCGCCCAAAAACAATAAAGCAACAAAATTTGTTTGATTTCAAATATACCTATACCTATTCATTCATGTAAAATTGATAAAAAAACCGTTTCTTTTTTTGTTGAAATTAATTCTTTAACCATGGGTCAGAAGATTTTTCAAACATAAATATGATTTCATTCATTTAGGGTACATCACATTTGCATAAGAGAAAAAAAAACAGTTAACCCTCAAAAGTTTTGGCTCTTCCAACCTTTTGGTTCATAAAATTGAAAAACCGTGTATTGAAGAGTTCCAAAAAACAATATATTGAAAAGAACCACCTCCACCAAAACGAAAAAAAAATAAATACAAACAAATAAACATCAATTTGTTCTTTACAAAGGAATGGCTGGATGGCCTTTGAACTTTTTCCCACACACAAAAAATAAGATGAAAAAGTTTTCCAGCGAAAAAATAAATGCAACTTTCACTGTTTTTTTTTTTTCGAGAACAGATTTTAATTTCAATACCTTTCACCAGGTTACCCAGGTTTAAGGTTCGAGTTCGATCGCCCATCCGCACCTGTTCGTTCTAAGAGAACTCATCAATCAGAATCAAAATCCGAAACAATTAAACAAAATATCTACTCCCAGGTTCGTGTTGGTGGAAAATTTAGAAAGTGCAATAAACTCGGGTCTAAACCCATTTTTGGCCATGATTTTCAGATCCACCTTTTAGAAACCTCGAGTCATAATCGTCAGGTGGGGTTGGCTCAAATGAATCTACAGATACTTTTCTTAACTCGTATCTTTGTTCTAAGAAATTTCTTGTAGAACAACAACTGGTTTTTTTTTTTCATTGTTTTTCACATTTCTTTCGGCATCACAAAGCAAGGCAAATAATTTTCGCCTTGATAACCCAAAATAAAAACGAGAAAATAAAAATAAGAGAACCGATTGATAGAAAACAAAAGAAATGGGGTTGTAAATTTGTCGATTTAAAGCAACTCTTTTTCGTTTTCTTTTTTGTTTTCTTTTTTCCAAGTCCCAAGCAAAGAGCGAGATAGGACCCTTTATATCTTTGCCTGGCACCCCATTGTCTTCAAATCGGGGTTCCTCTTTTGTTTCCGCTTACAATGTGATGGGGAGGAAAGGGGAGATTTTGTATATAACCATAACCATGGCAAAACAACATCAGGAGCCAAGGATGGGCGTTGGTAATAAATTGCAGTTCGTTAGCGTGAAAGACAAAATAAGAAACGGAAATATAATACTTCTTATGCCAAAAATATAAGAACCATAAAGAAAATATCATCTAAAAATACATTTTTGCTATGCGGAAGATATTGTCATGGATTGCGCGCGAGATGGTAGTTTCCTTTTGTGGAATGGGGGTATGGGGGCGGTTGTATGGTACATTGTGATCAAGGATATATAGAAATAAGATTCTTTGTAAACAATTTTTGAAAAGTTATGAAGGTTAATGTTTTGATTGTGAAAATAGGAGTATATGACGTATAGAAAATTTACAATGACGCCAAATTTTATGGAATTTGACAAAAGAATCACACTGAGATTGGTTTTTGAAAGAAGTATATCCTAAGACGTAACTTTTCTTTAAATAGTTGAACCTTAAGATTATACTACAGTTTGGCTACAAACCAATACTAAAACGAAAAATATAGTAATTAAGAAAATTGCGAATACGCCTCAGTGCACTATTCTTGTCTTTGCTTTAATAGGAGTTGTAGTAATCGGTTTAAATTGACAATTTCACCATTTAAAGTTCTCTTGAATCTTAATCCAATGTTTTAGAACAAATTTATTTCCCCCTTTCCCTGCCTCTCCAGTAATATTTTCAAAAATGATGTTAAAAAAGTTGTGTGTAAATAAAAATTAACACATTATATGTACGCATTTTGAATTTTTCTAAAAATTAATATTATTAAATAAATTCCATTTATATATAAACATTGTTTAATTTAAAACAATTAACCTCAATATTTTGTATCTTTGTTTATTTTATTTATTTTCTATTTATTCAATCTAATGACAAATTTATCAAACGGAAATAATATGTTTCCTTGTTTGCATTTTATAACTAATTCTAGAATATTGTGTTCAATGATTGTAATTAAAATTCAATGAATTTGTAGTTTCACACATACATTTGTAGATGCATTCAAGCATTTAAGCATAAAGTATGTGTGAGTGTTTGAATTGTATACCATTTTGGGGATAAATCCGTTCAAAATCAAGTCCAAACAACCGAACTGTTCAAATTGTCGCGTCGTCGTGAATAAATTCGTGGTCTTGCAATATTGACCTTTATATCGATTGATATGTATGTGAGCGAATTTTAGAAAATACACTGTAAATAAATGTTGACAACAATTTGGGTGAATATTGGAATAGTCATTTGCATAAATTGAATAAATTAAATAAAAGAATCAGAACTTAAATTGCCTAAATTTGATAGTTTATTTTGGTGTCCAATTTGTAAGTAAAGATGTGATTTTTTGAACTTTGAAGTTTCTCGAGCAAGCCTTGGGATTACTTCAACATAGGCCTTAAAATAATTACATCCAAATCAATATGATGCAGGTTTGATATCCAAAGCTTGTCTTTATGCTCCTAAACACAACCTAGAAACTTTTTTTTTATTACTTTTTAAAACGTAGAATACTAAATGTAGATATTTAAGAGGCAGAAAGTAAGAAACGTTGTTGGCACCATACAGCTTCCATCTAAAAAAAGGACTCATATAATTTTGCAACTAGTACACCCATTGACCCTTTCTGGACTTCTATTACATTCTGGTAGTACTAAACTACTCAACTGTCGCATAATATGTTAATATCTTCTTAAAATATCACAAATCAAAAAAATCGGCGTCATAACACATACAAAACAATGCATTTTCGACGAATAAAACGCTAAATGTGTTTAAAACTAAAAGTATAGGACTAAAGTGGCTTTCTTGTGGGACCCCATAAGAAACTAATGATAGAAGATATAAAACAACATTTAAGCAGCCGTTTTTAAAGTCTCAAGCAATCCTTACCATGGAAACAATTTGGTTTAAGTGTAGTATGCCTATAGGCTCATATACTCGTCGTCGTCGCACATTATTGAAAATTGAGTAAATCTAGCTATAAATCATAGAAAGTTTAACCCCATGTGTGCTCGTGTGCTTGCACTCAGAGTGAAACAATTTCCGACCATATAAAACAGTTCATATTCGATGAAACACAAATACATCCCCCCCCCCCATTATTATATGTTTAAAACAGCCAGTCACCTCTAATTATGGGCAAATGTTATGCCCTAGGTCATCTGTTTTCAACTTCAGGCATTAATTGAAACGTGAAATTTTGTTTGCAAAATTTACGCAATGTGATTTCAAAATTCGATTGACATTTTCGTATAAAGTCTGAAATTTTATTTAAGCCAAAGCGAGCAGCCGTCAACACCACCCCGCCACCACATTTACATTAGCAATTCACGATATTTTAGATTCTACATTGAAGCAATGTTCTCATATACCATAGCAATCATTTGTAGATACATGTATCTTAAATAAAGTATCTTTTAAATATATCCGGAACATGCATTTGAGCCATGGAACACACACAACTTCAGCGTTACCTTATACCAAATTGTTGCTTTGCAACTATCTATACATTTGATGTGCTTGTATTTCGAATATAAAAAAAAATTGACATTCGTGTTTTTTTGATCGAAAGGAAGGCGAAAAAGTTCACACGTTATGGGTATACTCCTGATGATGATAGATACATTAAGAAGTCGTCAATAATCCATCAAATTGTGACATTACGCATTCTGTAACGACTGCTGTTGGCACACCGGAAACGGATGTAATGGCAATTTGTGTGAGAAAAAGCTAAAACGAAACGAAAATTGACAGACAGGTCTTGGATTTCAAATTTAGGTGTCTATACTCTATATATATTGTATATGTAGGTATGTTCGACTTTTTTGTTGTTGTATTTATATTTGTTTGGTTGGGTTTGGTTTTATGTGAGCGGAAGCATTATACCTCGTTATTTATATATCAAAGTATCTCCTCCTACGAATATATGTTTTGGAATATCTCCTCTGATTGCCTTACAAACGAAGGATATTTATTTAAAAAGAAAAAAAAAATAAGTAAATAAATTCCAAAAAAAGAATACGTCGACATTCGATACAGTGAAAAATTTGGGTGCAGACGAATTGGAGAACGAAGAAAAACGAGTGAGATCATTAAGTTTTATTTCTTGGTGAGTGATTGAATTTATATAAATTGAGTTTCTAATGGCAATACCTATAAAAGGAAATATATATGTATGTATATTATTATATTTGCACTTGAAAGAAAGTTTATTCATTAATTATTGTTATATCCGCGCACTAAAATATGGAAGTCTATAGGTATACAATTGGTTGCAGAAGAATTTCTACGCCGTCGAATTTATGTTAGAATATTTTAAGATATTTTAGGGTGGCGTAAATTTTGCAATAGTCAGTTGAATACTGAATTGGGACGAAAAAGACTTTTGAAAGGCATTCAAAATTTAGGGTCTACATTTTCAAGGCGAAAAGTTCGGACGGATAATATTTTTAAGGTTTAAAAATGAATGACTCGGTTACTTTCAAAAATAAATACATGGTAACAAATGTTCAAAACGAAACGAAATATGTTTGTATGTATAAACTAATAAGAGCTAATAAGACTTGGTCAAAAGCAAGTGGTTGGTCTATGTTTGACTAAGTTATTGTTGTAGTGTTTAGAGACGTAGACTTCGCTATGGTGAATGAAGGGCGAGGTAGACAGTCTCGACAAAAAGCTGATGAGACTTAGCTTAATACGTTGATAGTGGGAGCGGAAAAATTGACGGGTTGCAAATGAATCTGAGTTTGAAAATTTATCAAGGACTGTCGATGGGATAGGCAAGGACATTAACGTGTGAAATGTATGGCTAGAAATTTCTTAACTTGTTTTTAAGTTTATTTTTAAAAGCCTATACTTAGGTCGCGGGAAAGAAGATGATATTGACTTAACTGAGATGGCTAACACATGAACTTAATGAACACTAATTCCGTAACTTTGATAATCCTGAAATCTATCATAAAAAAAGACTGCAACTTCGGATTCGACTGTCCATAGAAATAGAGTCTTAGCGCTTAGTATCCCCCGATACTACTTTATCACTCTGACTTTGAGGTAAAAATTAGGGTTGCTAGACGAGCATGCATCAACTTTTATGCTGGAGAAGTCATTAGCTTTGAAGTTTGTGATTACGAAAGCTTCATTCGTAAACCAAAGTGTAATGTCAAGTTTTAAAAAAACATGTAAACTGTCTAAAAATCACTTTAAGATCATGACATTTAAACGTAGCACAATTGAATCAAGTTCTTGTTTTAAATCAAACTATGATAGACATTTTAAGTCTAAAGGTTTTCCAAATTTAATTTAAACTGATTTATTACAAACTGACAGTTATTCAGGGCTAAAGTGATTAAAGTATTTTAATATTTATAAAATTTTCAGAACAAATGTTAACAAAAGAAATTAATACTTAAAAAACTTTTATTAAAAAAAGTTTATTAAGAAATCTTAATTTTTTATTTTGCTATAGAATTGAATTCGTTCTGAAAAATTGCCATTTTTTGACTTCTGATATTTTCTTACTTGTCCCACTATGCAAATCAAATTTTGAAGTGAAATTATAATTTTGTATTCACAAAACAAACTATAATTTCTTTGGTCTTTCAAAAACCAATTAATTTACCTCAGAAACGCTTCGTTAGTGTTTTGAATAGTAAATCACAATTTCAAAGCATTAACTATTTAACTTGTGTAGTTTTTGGCAATCTCCCCATATGAAATACATTTCCTTTGTTATCCCCTTTATTATAATGTTAACTTCATTTTTGCTTAAATGTTAAGTCTTTGCCATATTTTTCGAGGACATTTTCTTATACAAGTAAACCAATCCCATGTATGTATACATACGAGAATTTAGTTAGAAACTAATTTTCTTCATCTAAATTGACCTAGACCAAGCTCTTTTTTCAATTACCCGTCCCTTTTGACAACAACAACAAAAAAAAATTCAAACAATTTGTTTTTCAAGGTAAAAGTATCTTCTTCGAACTTCATCCACCTCCCATCTACCATCTACCATCTCTCGGTCGACAGGATCTTCTTCCTTTAGCTGCTTATAACTTCTCAACAAATTATTTTGGGTTCGTTGGTTACGTTCCTGATAAATTCTAGGCACATTATGAACATCCAAAGTATGTAATTCTTTTTAGACTCTGATGTAAGCAGAAGATTATTTTTCATATGTTATGTGTTTATGTTTTCCAATTAACACTGAGATTTTCTCTTAATGCTCAAATATACTTAACTTCTATGTATCCAAATGAAAATCCTTTTTTTTTTTGTTTTTTGTTGTCATTCTTCTTTGGGAAAAATAGAACAATTGGATGGAAACAAATAACACAAATCCTTGACCTCTACAATTCTACATGGCAGATGATTTTTCTTTTACGAAAATTTTCCTCATCATAAAATTATTATACGAAATGACGTTATTGTTCTGCAGCAAACTATGTGCCTTTCAATGAAAAACTCAATTAAAAACTTTTACTTCCAGGCATTTACCGAAATTAAATCCGTTTAAGTTGGATTATTAGTTTTGTGCCAAGTCCAGATAATATACTGGATTCCGTAACTAACCACACACAAACACACTCTTATACACACACACAGACACACACTCATATAAACCCTGAAGTAAAATTAACTATCTCTCCAAATTGCATAGAGACGACTCACAACTACTTGAGTCCTTTATGACGAGAGCATCGAAAATACCCCTGTGTATGTGTGTGTTGATGTTGGCTTGGCAGGATAATTTCTCTACAGATATGGAATAAAATTTTCACCATTTTTATGGACACTTGGATTTTGGCAAAAATGAGAATTTTCATTTACGAAAATCAATTGAAAAAAAGCCACCTTGCCAAATTTCCAAGGATTAAACTCAAAGTGTTTGTGTTTTGACCCCATTTTGAGGAAAAACAAAAAAAGGGAAAGTACTCTTCGAGTAATTAGTCAAAGGTTAATTTAAGAGAAACATTTTAAGTGCTTGTGGTATCATCATCAAGAGATATAGAGGTGGGCCAAGAAAGTCTGGTCATTAAAATATTACGCTTGACCTTCCATCACATAAAAATGGCTTATTATGAACAATGACGAACAAAACCGACAAAAAAATGTCCTCCGAGAGAATTTTTTTTTTCCTTTCATTTTCTTGTGTATCCTTAAAAATTAAATATGTATTATAAAGAAAACTTTCTTAGGAAAACCTTAATGATGAGGTGAGGACAAAAAAAAAAGACTCATAAATTATTATGCTGGTCGTTAGAGTTAAATGTCATTTAATTTAAAACAAATTCACGCTTATTATTGTTGTTGTTGTTGCTGTTGTTGTTCTTCCTGTTATGCTGGAAAA
Source organism: Scaeva pyrastri (assembly GCA_905146935.1). Taxonomy (NCBI): domain Eukaryota; kingdom Metazoa; phylum Arthropoda; class Insecta; order Diptera; family Syrphidae; genus Scaeva; species Scaeva pyrastri. Next base: position 39,881,208 of record LR989927.1, on the reverse strand, counting down.
GAACCATCAGGTTCAGTGTCATAAATTAAGTCTAAAGTCTAACCTTTACCTTCTTTTAGAGGAGCATTTAAAAAAAAAAAAAAAAAACAAAAAAAAAATAACTTTCATTGTAGGTTATGGTCGGTCTGCCATTTTCATAGTCTTGTTTTTCTTAAGACTATGGCGCCCTTATAAAAATTATTAAAATTAATTGCGCTCTCAACAGGTGCTTCTTATGTTATGTTTATATTTATGTACCTATTTAGTTTTTTAAATATACCATGCAACCCCCAATCACCTCACCATGCCCCGTAGTCAGAGACAGGTTAAGAAAGGGAGCAAGAATGAGGAAGTTAGTGAAGAGGGACAAAATTTAAAAAGGGAAATGTACCCTTGAGGTGAGTGGAGTATAATAATTTATTTTTGTTTGATTTGTCAGTAATTGTTGTTTTTCACTTCTTTTTTTTTTTTTTTTTTTTTTAATTAAGTTATTAAGATTAAAATTAAAAAAAAAACATTTAATATACTTCGGGTTCTTTTTTTAAGATTTTGCCATGTCAATGTTATATGAAAAATTACAATTAGATATATTTAATTTTAAATTTCGTTCTTTCAACAAGTCTTAAGGAGAGGTATTAATATTTAACGGCATTATTTGCTTTCTAAATATTTCAATATTCAATATATATGTTCTATTAAAATAAGTTCAAGTATTGTTTGTAAGTCTTGAATTACCATTAACTCATTTTTGTTGGCTAATTACCTAATAAATATTTCAAAGTGTTCCGGCACTTGAGTTCAAAAACAAAACTGTAAAATTAAAAGCATTCTGAGTGACCACGAGCTGGAACGAGTGGCAAATATCCAGATACAATTTCTACAAATTCATCAAAAACTTTAAACCATGTTCATTTTGACTAAGTTAAGAGTAGTTTAAAAAAGTCCCAAAAATGTTCTCTTTAAATTTTTTTTAGCTAAAATAAAAACGTACATCAAGGTAGCACTACACTTTTCGAAATTAAAAAAACTAAGTATACAGTTAATTGTAGTGTTCTGTAAGTGTTGTAAATTAGTTGTGGAAAAAAACAAATTCCAAAAAATTTCGTTGCCGTGATTTTTTAAAAAAACGGAGTATTTAGTGCTAACTTGACGTACGTAAAATAAAACCTTAAAAAGTTATTTAAAAAAAATTGAGCTCGAAATCAATACTTTTGAAAAATGGTAATAACGAAGAGTACAACTTCAGAGGAACTTCTCTATAAGAAAATACTTGATATTGGTACTAAGATCGTTTTTCAATAAATAAAGCAACATTGCAAAGTTTGGATTTTTTAAAATATCAAAAAAAATCAGCTTTTCAGATTTCTATTTTTTTAATTTGTTTACAAAACTCGGTTTTTCAAAATTCTCTGCCAGATTTTCTTATTTGGCATCATGTATCTATTTATTTTGAAAATAAACAGTTTTTAAGTTTCATGTTTTAAGAAGAAAAATAAATAAAAGAAGTTTAAACAAAAAATTTAAACATAAGGAGTCTAATCTGACGAATTATTTAAAAGAAAATTTTACAAGAAAACACTTACATTTTTTAAAATTTTCATTTCAAATCAGGAATTCCAAAAATTTTAACTTGATTATATCTCTTTGAAAAAAGGCTTTAAAACGGGTTATAAAATGGCTAGCGTACCATTAAAATAATTACTTTTTATCAGTCCTGAATTGAAAATGTAAAATTTTAAGTTTGAAAAACTGAACTTCGAGACAGAATATATTTTCGATTATTTTGTATTTTGCCCCAAACTATTTTTTACATATGGTACATTTTTGACAAGTATCGAACTGACAGTTACAGTCGTCAATCATTTCAACTTGGAATTTATTTTATTTTTTGCATAATACAACCGTTAACATATGGTACCTTTTTTGAAAATATTATTGACAGTTTTACGAAAAATAGAAATCTAAAATTAAATTTTACCAAAATGTGTCAAAAATAGTTTTCTGGCTTAAATATCTTCACAGCAATCAAAAATATTGACTTCAAATGTATTTTATTTTCATTATAATGCATTTTTCAATACCTAAATTATATTTTTTTTTACAAATATCAAATTACCTTTTTTTAAATAAAAACTACAAAAAGTTTTACCAAAAATTAGTGGAATTGGTTTTAAGTCTGATATTTTTTTTTGTTACTAAAACTGTTTTCAATCAACATCAAAATTAAATCCATTAATATCACCAATGACAAGTTTTCAAAGTATGTGTAATAGGAAGTTATTAGTGTGGTTCGAACCCAGCCTCTTTTTTTTAAATTCTGCAATGAATTATTTTTTCTCAGTGTAGGAGTATAACTTTTTATATCGTTTATGCCATTTTTTGAACAAATTATAATTTGTATTCAATTTCATGAGTCAAAAAGTAAATTCCCTTCCATAAAATCTCAAGCACTTTGAAGCAAAAGGCTTAAGAAGTTGCTGTAGATAAAATTACAAATAGTGATCAGAATCATCATATTCCTAACGCCGAGCTATTTTTAATATTCTTTTACAAAGAATGTATAAACGTATAAAAATTCTTATTTGAATATTACCTATGCAGACTCCACCATTTGAATTTGAAACATGAATTGAAATGACACAAAGGATAACTCTTGCCAATCTTCTCCATCAGGCTTCTATATGCAAGCATTTAACTGCCAAGAACCTTATTTTATCTTTGTCTCAAACTTCGTAAAATTAACATTGGCGCCACAACTTTGTCTCGTCGTCGTTGTTCTCGTTTTCGTCGTATTTCAAAGCAAATATTTCAATAAAAAAAATTCTTATTTATGCAGCAATCAAAACCAATCTACATGCGACAAATGCCAAATTTAGTTTACTTTAGTCGAAAGAATTTATAATAAAAATTATTTTATCATAAAAATCTCTGCGATACACGACATTATGATAAAGCGTAAACATACGCTATTTAAGTAGATGACATACAAGCAAAACATTTTGACGAGGACGAGGACAAATGTCAGCAAAAATAGAACCACCATGCCTCGTCCTCATGTATACAAAATACTCGTAAAGACTCGTGGGTATATCCTTTTTGGAACTTTGATGCAATAAAATTATGCAGCCGCCGCGTCGTCGTCGGTCGGTCGGTCGATGATGGCAATGGCGACGGCAACGCAGCGAAAAATCAGGACTCAAAAAATGTATACAAAATAAGAAAAGAGAGAAAAACTCTTTGAATAACATTTTCTTCATCAGAGATTAAGGATACAGTTTGGTGTGGAACAAGAAGACTGCTCCTTGTGATGATATTTTTATACGTCTATAGTCGACTACTGCCTCAAACCACGGGGACCGCCTCCCCATCATCGCCAGTCTGGATACGCAGAGGAATAATGCTAGGATCGGGATGCTCCTACCATCATAGGGGAGTTTTCTTATTCCTATTATGGGGCAGGAGGCGGTATTATCAGTGTTGTAATCATCATAGATTGTGCGATGTATAATATCCATCCATATAGAATGTGGATGGAGAAGAAGGATTTAAGTTTTGTATCTTTATTTTGTATCCGTTTTTTGTTTGTCTTCGTTATTGCGTTAAAACAGCAAAGACTGCAAAATTCTTTGGCATAAAATGCAACATGAATACTTTTTATCTATTTCAGTCATCGCTCCGTACAACGGTATGTGAGTGCATGTCCTTTGGGTTGTATGAATATTTTTTAGTTCGTTTTCTGCCATGGATATGGATACAGTATTTGACCTTAGAGACAGAAACGTCTTAACACATTATGTAGCTTCCAAGAACAAGCTCAAAGTGCATACTTTTCTGATAAAAAACAAAAGATCATAATGAAATATTTCCAACAATTTTTTTTTTCTTATTTTTCAAATCAACCTGCCATCCAATTTTGTTCTGCTGTAGTATAAAATTTGGCTATGAAATGAAATACTGAAATAGTTAATTTGGTAAGAAGTCTTAGATATGACTGGCTGGTCATAAAAAAATACTGTCGGAGATAGAGCGGTGCCCTGAGGGACATCAGTATTACTTTTGTAGATGTAAAACTTGAACACATCTAATTCTACGAGTTTTTATACGTCCAAAAATTACAGTCTTGGATTTGTACTAAGTCTCACTTTTTAAGCTGTCTCTAAAATACCTGAGTAATAGTTAATATTTGGGAAAAAATTACGGACAAATATTATACCTATATTATATTAAAAGTTGGGTTTCCAGAGACCACCATATTATGGGACTCAGATCAAGAACGATTAGTTAAAGGTTATTTTCAGTACAGTTAAACGAAACATTTCACAAGAGGAGTACCGCCGTCGGCGTTTGAAATGTGCACTGAGGCGTATACGCATTTTTCTTAAATCTTCAAATAAATGGTGTCCAAAATTAATACATAATTTAAAATTGCTGCCATAAGCTTATGCGAAACCGTGGTAGTATTTTTTCTATGTGTTAACCCATAAATAATCCAATAGATAGAAAACAGTCAAAAGACTATAACAACTGTGTTTTCTCTTTAATTCAAATCTTGCGTTAATTTTGGGACACCCTTTATAAATATGTCTACTTTTTAACATGAAAGAGATAGAACAGCATTATTTTTATTTAACTAACTTATTTATCACTACATAGTATAAAACAGAGTCGCTTCCCGCGCTGTCTGTCTGTCCGTATGTATGCTTTGATCTTTTAAACTACTCAACGGATTTTGATTCGTATACTTCAAGGCGGTGCAATAATCTTCTTTCTATATATAAAAATCAATTTTTGTTTATTTGTATCGCTGAAACTCTAGAACGACTTGACCGATTTAACTGATTTTGGATCTGAAATGTTTCTAGTGATGTGAGAAAATATGAAAAAATTGCAAGGATGACAGTAAACAAAAAAAAACTTCATTTTCTAATAACATTTGTTCCACCTGCAAAATAAATAAATATTTTTGAAAGTCAGTGGTTGTCAAGTTTTTATGTTTCAGACGTCTCTCCAGCATTAACGAAAAGTTATAAAGTTGCCTGACATTCTGTCATTATTGTACAACTATTCAAAATCTTTGTCATCAGTTTGTGGGTGCCAAAGATTTATTGGTCTTAAATTGCCAAGGAAAAGAATTCAAATAATTTCATTATTGTTAAACTTTTTTTTAAGTTCCGAGAGTAATGAAAATTTTGATCGGTTGGTACAGCCAGGCTCAATTGGGGCCGGACAAAGTTCGCCGGGTCTTCTAGTTTATTATGTTTGTGAGAGAAAATTGGTAGAATCGTAATTTGTGATTTACAAGGATTTTCATACTGCTTCGTTTTCTTCATAAGAATTTATTTGCCTACGAGTATTTTAGAAAATATATTTTAAAGCTCAATACATACTACGAACAAAGACAAAATTTCTTTTAATATTTGAATATCCATAATTCTTCTAGCGAAACATCCAAGTAATTTTAATTTCAAAGATAATTGAAAGAACATAAACTTTGTGCCAGTCAAAGTACCCCAACTTGAATTCCTCTATCTTATTTTATGACTATTAATAAATACTCCCGAATTCATTTAAATTCTATCCCGAAATTCCTTCAACATTACAGTATACTTGGAAACGTTACACAAAAACTGTCCCGGTTCCACATGTTGTTTACTCGTAGTTTTTGTGTGTAGTGGCCATTTTTGTTTGTCTCCTGCAAAAAACAAAAGCCTCCACCATAAACCGACTTATTATCCTCTAATGACAATTTTGTGAACTTTCAAAAACAATTTAATCTCGCCAAAAACAATTTTAATTAGTTTGCATCGCAGTTGTTGTTGTTGTTTTTGTTGTATCCAACGCAACGGGCATCAACATCCTGCAGCAAAACGGCAAGGCAAGTCGTTATTTTCATGGCCTCATTAGCGGACATTCTAATGGATTTTCCGTGGTCTTTTATAGAAATTTGCATCACACGCATGCATAGCATAACATGACGAGTATGTGCTTTAAAACCTCTGCTAAAGCAAGGCTTGAAGATAATTTAAATTCCTATCCGTATCTAACCAAATTCTGAACAATATGACAATCCGGATACGGATAACTTGTCTTTGCCTATGACGGGCGGAAGCAAACAGAGGCAGCTCCAAAATGTGTATGTGACTACAAATCATCCGGATATATAAAAGTTTGCATACTTAATGGCGATGTGTTTTGGTGACTGGTTGTGGCGGGACAACCAAACGCCCGCCCGCCATTGCTGACGGCCAATATGTCTGTCACGGTGACATTAAAATCTGTGACTAACAACAATACTGGCAAAATGTGTTGCGCTCGTCAATGGCAGAAAGTTTTATTTTCTTATTTATTGGTCTTTAAAACTTCATCATACACAAAGAGAAAAAAAAATAAAAATGTGAAGGGAAAAAAATAGAAGATATAAATCCTGGATTAAAACTCATTCAATCGATCTAATTCAGAGAGTTGACTATAACGCAATATACGAGTAGACAGACCATCATATGAACGGTTTTGTACGGTCTCTTTTTTAAGGCTTTATCTATCCAATAATCACAATTAATCATCGAATGTAATTCAATACCCTTTCTAGTTTTGTGTGTAAAGATAAATACACTGCGAAAAAATGTTTCACACAGTTTGGTTACAAATTTTCAATTTAAAACGCTTGCTACATCAAATATTTATCTGTTGAATTAAATTTTTATAGAATTTCGAAATCTGCTATAAAGTCTCGCAAGTTATGTTTTAGGCAAAAAATATTTTTCTTATAAAATTTCAAAAATTTGGATATCTCGCAAATAACATAACTTTCAATTAAATGAGCACAACGTCGCATCGAATGAAGCTCAACAACTTTGAAATTGACATGTTTCATTTTTGTTAATTCTTCTCAAAAATTGAATTATATTTTCGCAATTTTTACTGAATTTAAATGTTCAATGTTTTAGGTTGCGAATGGGAACCTAATGTAGATAGAGAGATTTTCAATTTTTTTTTTCGCTATCACTTTCATCCTTTCGCAACTTCGCAATCTTAATTTTTCAAACTTACAAATTTTTCGATATCGTTTTCCTTAAATGATTTGAAGTTTGTTTAGGCATGCAAGTTAGAGCAGGATTAAGTCAAAAAGGGTTTCATGTAAGGTTTTCAACAACACCAGACAGTTGCGAAGTGTGTTGCTGACATTTAAAAAACTGAAGTTAATCTTTGTTGAAACTTAAAAGTAGTTCGCATCTGATGTCACTTTGATATTTTGTTCTTTACTTCAATGAAATAAAATTTGCTGTATTAGTTTAGTATGAGTTCAGGTTGACCCCTGGTCTGAAAAATACTGAAAAATTAGCTTTCTCGAGTGCATTAATTTTTAAACATAAAAATCTTTGGGCTTATTCCTTTGAACTAAAGAAAAAAAAAACTTGTTTTCAGATAAAGAATTTAGAAATATGTACCCTGGTTTTTAATATGATACTGAAGTATGGGATCTATTTCAAAAAATTCAATTTTTTTTTTCAGTGTACCAACATAACCCAAAGCGCGAATCGATACGCTTTTTGATTCAATAAAAATCCTTCTAATGTCCTCTATCCTATCCGATTCTTTTATTGGATGGTGTCTGGCCGTAACCCATTGATGTCATTTTATGGGAAATATCCTATTTCGAGTGTGCAAACATATACATACATATATATTCTATTCACATAGACACATAGATACTACACCAATACCATATTATTCTATGCCCTTTTGGGATAATAATAAAGTCCCTATACTGCGGGTATAACGTTTCTACACTCGCATATCGTATATGAATCAATTGAATTGGTTATAAAAAAGGACATCACACTTGGTGTTGCTGGTATCTATGCTATGTGTGTGGTGTGTGTCCTTAAATACGCTGTGTTTAGTGCCAATAGCAGTAAATTTCATTAATGGAGTTCAAGCATTTATGGCTATTAGAGAGTTCGTGTAGAGAGATCAAAATTGAATTATGAAATTAATTGTTTATATCATAAGGGGAGGGACAATAATTGTATTATTATGTAGGTACATTCTATATAAAAAAGATGAGGACTTTTGGCTAATGACAAAGCATATAAGAAAAAAAAAATAAAACAAAACGAGCAAAAGGTTATAATTTTGAGTGAAACCTAAAAGGGAAACAAAAATAAATTATGATGAATTTTGTTAATTTACGAGACCATTTAATTTAATTGAATGATTTGTTTATTTTTATTGCCACATTAAAGTCTTATAGATTTTTTTGAGAGAGTTTAACACTAATTTTGTTAGACTTAATGAAGTTAGAATAAGTTCGTATATACCATAAGCAAGGGGCTGAGATAAATTAGGGTTTTTTTGGTAGAAAATATAAGTCTAAAAAAGGAACATCTAAAAGTCCTACCAATCTTTCCGAAACATGTCTAAATTCACTTCATACTTCACACTCCACATACAAATTCGATCACTAACCCTGAAAGCGATCATAAAGGACGAAATACGTTAAGAATATCCTATACTTTAACTGCCTTGGTTACAAGAAGTGCAGAGAGCAGTAAGTTGGATTAAAAGGAATGAACGTGTCGATGTCAAAAATTTCCCAAAAAGTCTCATATGCCAAAAGTTTGAGTTTTATTATGAGACTCGAAAAAAAAAGAATTCTAGTAGTTTTTTGAGTTAAAAATTTTAATACCTTAACACTTGACGGCAAAAGAGTAATTCTTGTATCAGAACAAAAGCTTAGAATTTTGTTCAGAAAAGGCTAAATTTTCTAAATGTTGAGTATTTGAGTTGAGAGCTTTTAAGACCTTTGGAAAAAATGTTGTTTAAGTGTGCTATTTTTGATTCTGCGTTACCAAAAAAAAAGGTAACTTCCAAAAAAATAATCCATTCTAATGATTTATAGCTAGAACCAGATCCTAAATCCAACTTGTTCGGGAGACATTCGACAAGATCATTGGTCAAAAAATTGGTGTGGTATTTATAGATCTAGAGTTTAAGATATCAATAGGTTACATTGACTTCAATTTCTTCTTTTCTCGTACCTTAAAAAAAGACGATTCAAAGCAGGAGTTTTAACAAGAAATTGAATTCTATAAAATCATGTATAGCACACTTTATAAAAGTCTTCAGGCGTGCAACTGTCAAGGCCATGATGACAACGGTTACTGACCCCCGATGGATGAGACAATTTCGTCAGAGAAAAAAAAATTCAATGTTGCTCAAGTGAATCTATCAAACACACATTAGATCTTGAATAATGTTGGTCCTATTCCACTTCAAACAAGGTTATAAGGTCAAATACCTAAATTTGCCCCCCCCCCCCCATTTCAAAAGCCACAACAAGTGACAAGAAGAACTGTACCTTATATGTATCTACAATTAATATGAAAAAATGAAGTTCAAAAATCGATTTTGAAAATTTCAAGATGAGAAAAGTTATGCCCATTTTAAATAATATAATTATTTTATTCTCAAGAGTTCGCCATAGCCACCCCAAGTTTTCAAAACCAAAATAAACCAGTCCTTGATGTAGCTTATGATAACCTCATAAACCCACACGTGGTGGATAAAATAAATATCTATAACTTTAGATATCAATATTGTGTTTATGTTGTAAGATATTATATTCTTTTTTGAAGTTGAAAATAATAATTTACGATTCAATAACATTCTGGCAATATTCGTGTCAGCGCAAATATTCTCTTTTTAAAACCCACAATGGCCGCCGCCGCCGTCGCTGTTGAGTTCGTCGTCGTAGTCGTCGGCGTCCTCCTCCCCCTCCCCCTCGACTTTTTTTACACTTCTCGTATTCGAGCCAAATGATTGATCTCACTCGATAAATCCTCTCGGGTTTCCATTGGCAAGACGTGTGTTTGAAAGTGTAGGTATACATACAAACCTACTTACTTTTTCCAAATTTGTCAATTTTCACTGGTAATGTGTCGGTGTGTTTATGTGTTCTTTCAAGCGACGACGACGAGGCACATTTCAAGTACCTACTATTGTCAGCCTCATATAATATGAGTTTTCATCCAATACGAAATGTACTTACACCAGCTGCTGGTGAGAACTTGACAAACGAAAACGAACACGAAAGAAAAAACACACTCAAAAGAGATGCGCAAAACCCTCACCCCACCCCTCCTTTTTCCCAATTCCTATAGATATCGCAATATCACCATCGCCACATCAAATGCCCCCTCCCAACTTTCCTTGAATTTGCTGCCAAGCACTTGAAATTCCATCTAACTCTCATTCGTTTTGGCTTTTGACTTTTACTGACTTTTTACGACACTGGCATCATTCCACACTCCCTCCTTTCCCAATTCATATTACAAGCCATAGCACCCACACTCCCACATCGCCCCACGTCGCACAGTGGCGCCTTTTGTATGGAGAAGTGGAAATAATTCAATAATTCCTGAACCACTCAACCGATTTCAATGAAATTTTCAAGTAAGACAAAGAATGTCGTTAGTAATCGACTTCAGTAGTTTCTACCTACCGTTACGCTCTACAGTGGACAAAAATTGCTTTTTTTTTGGAAAAAAAATTAAAAAAAATTGTTTTATGCGGCAATTTATTGAATTCAACACAAAATAGCGTAAATTACTTTTTGCAATTTTAGCCAAAATTGAAATGATTTAAGAAAATACGATTATTGATAAGAATTGATTCTTAAACTACCTTTTCATACATACATTGTACATATTATATACATATACATATGTATGTATATGTACATACATGGATGTGTGGATATATTATTAAAAAAAAAAATTATTTATTCGCATTATCAGACACCAATGGCCATTTTTGAGGTTTAAGAGAATTATTGTAAAATTTGCCGAGTATAGAAATTAAAAAATCGGGCAAGAGTACGGCATTTTTTACTTTTCGGAAAAACTATAACACATAAATTGATAAAGTTTTCAGTGTTTAATTAAGAATTATTAAGAGCAACGAATTCTTAATCCAAAAATTTGTGCATTTCATTAAAATTTTGAAAAATCACACTTCGAACTACCTATTTTTTAAACTTTGTTTTATTTATTTATTTAATTTAGTTACTCAATTTTAAAATTTAAATCTTTTTAATAACCAAGCATTACAATGATCGATAAACCAATTTAAAATAAAAAAATGATAATTATACAATATTTGGAAAAGGATAAAAAAATATAAGAAGTTACCAAATTTTAATTACAACAATTAGTAAAATTTTAACTTTATATTTATTTTTTTCGAAAACTATGACTTTATTTGACTTAATTTAAAAACAGGCTGATAGAACAGACTGTTAGCTTTTTAAAAAAAATACAATTCTTAATTTTAAATGTTACCGTTATTTAAAACAAAAATCTTTTTAAATTAAAGTATTTTAAATTTAAACTGCCCCTCCCGTCTAAACGGGGGGAGATAGAGCCCCTTCCATAGTGAAAAATGCTTCTTAAGAACTGTTTTATAGAAACCCGTTATAAAATCTTATCGGCTTATTTATCGTAGTCTGCTCAAAGACAGTAACAGTATTTTTGTTTTGTTTTAAACGTAACACTTTTTTACTTAAAATTGGTCTGGAAGGCGCATCCGGACGGTTCCGGATACGATTTTTGCAGCAAATTGTAGCTAAGAGTCTACACTATTTGTCTATATAAAAAAGACAACAGCGGCAAATGGCGATAAAACTCAAAACATTATGAGAAGAAAAATATAACACAAACATTGATTTTTTTTTTGTTCATACCAAGTACTGTTATCACCGACCAATTTTTTATTTTTTTTAATTTTTTCTACAGATTTATTGATTTATTAAAAAAAAATTATTTCAATTGGATCTGATTTCAGCTGTTGCGGATCGTTTAAAAATGAACCAATTTTCATACATATTTATGAATTTTCGACTTTAAGCTTAAAATTCTCAGGTAAACTAGTACTTATTTCAAAAAAAGTTATAACATATCATTCTTACAACTAATTAACTATACGAATCCATTATCAGATCTTAAAAAACACCACTTTCAGAAAATGACTTATTTCCATGTTTGCCCCACTGTGCGTCGTCGTGTCGCACTTTTTAGCCAACATTAGTCGCCCGAAATTGGTATTCCCCATCCGCTTATCGGATCAATGTGATATCTTTATTATAATCCCCCCTCCAAACCCTGCCTCGGTGGCTGATGCTTGCTACAAGAAGCTGTTTCAGGGAAATGTTGTCATTTTAAAGGAAGCAAAAAGAAATTTATTTTTTGAAAAAAAGAAAGAAAGAACAACGTCAAAATATTTGATTTTGATTTATTTTTCTAGGCTCTGGCTCTGGCTCTGGGAATGGGAATCCACACGCAACTCATATGCCAGCCCACAAAAGAATCCCAGGGATATCTATAATATTTAAGGAGCACAGGAGCAAAGTTGTCTTTCTATTTTCCCAGCTATAGACCTACTCTCTTCTCCTAAGAATGGAGCAGATTATTTATACATTCTTTTTTTGTTTTGGTTTCATTGAGATAAAAATAAAAAAAAAAAAAAATTGGGGGAAACCGAATAATTTGCATATCATATTTCATTTGGAATAATAAGCTCGGAAGTATAAAAGAAGCTAGTGAGGAAGGACTCTACGACTAGGAGTCTTGGAGAAGAGAAGAGACCAAGACAATGGTACATAATTTGTTCATATCTATGATTGAAATTTTTATACAAGTATTCTTTTAAAAGATTAGAAGAATGAATTCAAATGAGTAGAAGAGACGAGATATCATTCATTAATATGAGCTGTTTAGTGCTCTGAATAAACTCTGAATTATTTTGGTGTAATAAATTTGCAAAAGTAGAAGATGATGGAAATTCTTATTTTAAGTATAAAGCCCTGAGCATGTATTAGACTTTACATAAGTCAAATGATTTTCATAAACTGAACAAAGTGAAAACCGAAAAACAAAGTGAAGAATTCGGGCCTCAAAATAACCTTTAACTTCCAATAAATTAACAGGGTATTTCTTACTAGTCTTCAAAACCTTATTCCTCATTACCACCACGACATTTGGATGTAATTAGTGGGACAGAGTTCTCCGGTTTTGTTGATAGCAATGGCACCAAGTATTTTGAATGCTAAGACGCTAACTTAAGTTTTCAGTCTTTGTCGAAAGTCAAGGCACAAACTACTGATGAAGTATTCACAAACATTGATAAAACTCATTTCCAGACCTCAAAGTATACTTCCAGGTTCATTGCTGTGGAATAAAACTAAGCATCATGTGTACAATCTTTCTAAAGGGAATGTTCTTAAAATACCCTAGCCTCAGATGCATATGATGCTAATTTCTAGAACCGATTAACAGTAACAGTTTTTATACAAAAAAGGATCATAATATTTTAAGCTTAAGGGAAGAAAAGTCTTAAGGCTGATGAGTGTCCCAGATCGGCAAACTCAAACTTCATGTATATGACTTTATTTGTGTTAGTGAGCTTTTTGGTCATGCATTTCAACGCATCGCCATATATATTCGGGAATTTTGAATTTTTGTTACTCTTTCTCTCTCTACGCTCTTTTTGAACAAGAAGAGAAGAGTGGGACAAGTAATGAAATAAAAGTAGTGAGGAAGCCTTAATATATGAAAAAAACTCGATCGACTGCGTTTTAAATTTTGTCGCCTTTCTGTTTCACCTTAGTTTGGTTGCATATACATATGTAAAACATGACACCTCAAAAAGTGCAGCAAAGTGTAAAAGTGCAAACACTCAGTGACAAATGTAAAATGTTGAACAAAAACAACTTATCACACAAAAGTTATCAATCGTATCAACATTTTTATTCGAGACCTGAACAAACGTCATAATTCTATGCGTTGTGGGATCCTACTTTTACTTCTATTGGCAGTGAGGTTGGTGTTTTTGTAATGCGAGTAAAATCTGTCTTCACTACGGATAGCATTGCCAAAAAAACACACCTAATATTGTTCTGTATAATTCCTACTGTGCGAATTCGACGTACACTTGCCATATTCAACCCATTAGGGGGTTCACATTATCAAATATGTATGACAAACTTGTTTGATTGACTCGAATTCGAGAATATGAACTCTCTATCAAACGGCTTCTCAAACATGCTTGATGAAAATCAATTTGTTTAGTGGTTTGGCAAACATATTTGATAACGTAAAGGCATGCTTGTCAAACTAGGAGGAAATTTCATTTTTTATTTTCGATAAGTGTGGATCTAGAACAAGAAAACAAATAAATAAAAATAAAGTGGTGAATAAGTTGAAGGAAGAATATTATGGGTATTTTTTATCAATTTTTTTTTTTATATTCCTTTTCTTTTATTTTTTGCCTTTGTTTTTCTTCTTCTTCGTCTATTTCTATAACAATGAGAACTGCTAATTGTACGTCCACCATAACCAAAATTCTAAAGAGAAATGATGTTTGGCAACATGTTTGACAAAGGTAAACGCTAAGGCTTCAAACCATCAAATTATCAACAAGCAAATGTCATACATATTTGATAGTGTGAACCCCCCTATTGAAAAAAAAACTGGTTTGTCATTATATATTCCTCCTGTTGCAACAATTAGTTTTTTTATTGCATTTGCTGTTCTCGATACAAAAAGAGAGAAACAATTTGCAAGAAACCAACAACAACAAAAAATATTTGAGAACGGATGGGCTCAGCATATATGTATCTTTTCCAAGAGAAAAACATTCTCTCGAAGCGATAATTTTACAGTGGATTTTCTGGGAACTAAAATTTCTATGTGTTCGTGTGAAAAGGAAATTTCAAAGAGAAAACCTCAATTTAAACACTTTTTCAAGAATTTATTAAAAACAAAAACCATCACCGCAATTAGAATTTTTGAATTGGAAATTAATAGGAAAAATTAAAAAAAAAAATAAAATTAAAAAATTTAGAAAATTATGCAAAAGCATTATTTTCTTTGAAAAGCTGATTGTTATTTGGTCTTTTTCAATGAACATTTAAAGTGTTAATAATTTTTTTTTCGAAAATGTCCATCCGTCACTCCTAAGGTAATAAACTAAGCTATTCAATTAAATAGAGAAAAAAAATAAAGTTCAAAAGACTAAATAAACAACCGATGAAATGTAAAAGTGTTCAAAAAATACGTTTTTTTGTGTTTTTAAACAGACTATTTAATTAAATTAAAAATTGTTTGTTTACTTGTGGTACAAATGATGGAGACTGGCTTTAAAATATTTTTTGATTCGATGAAATATGTTGTAGATTAAAGAAGTTGTACCTGTTTAAACACGACGAAATCAATAAAAATTACATCAGTTTCGACAATTTTTTTCCACAAAAAAAAAATTAAATAAATTATAGTCTATCCGTGAATCCTTTTATTAACTTAATCTGCCAAAAAGAAATGTTAAATTTTAAACGAAGGTGAAAATAACTACAAAATGATAGTTTATTTCACTCGCAAAATTACTGTACTATAATATATAATATAATATATATCACTTACAAATTATAATGAAGCAATGTAGTTAGTAGCCTTGTTTATTTATTATACATAGATTTTTATTTCAAACAATTACCATTCGAAACCTGAAAGTTATCGCCTTATTTGTAAAATTCTGGCGGTTTTTTTTGCTGGCCACCTAGCCTTAAACTGATCTAAATTAAATATCCACTTTACGTACGTAAAAGATTCAAAGGAGCCAACATACTTTTCATGGATTTTAAGTCCTCCACCGAGAATACCTAGTTGAGACAAGCTACAAGCACTTCCCGGACGACATAGCCTCCACGCCTCCACCAATGACTGGTGTATGTAAGATCTCGTTTATTTTTTCATGGAATAATTCTTTTCTTCATAGTCTGGTCACCATGACTCTTTTTTTTTATTCTCTCTTCATATATTTTTTCTCTGAGTGTGTGTGATTGACGTGGGAAAGAAAAGCTCTTATAACAATACTCTAGCATGTGTATTCGTATTGGCAAAAAATCGAAGTAAATAAATAACTTATTGGCCCCTCTGCTTCTTCATGGTCGCCTGGTAAAAATGCCAATTTTATAAGAAAATTATTAAAAATCGACCTTCCTCATTTTATTTCATTATAAATTAAACAAATTTCTAGACGATCTACCAGGCGATCATGTCTATGATCAGGAGTTATCATTTACACTTTTTGCTTTTGTTAGGAGGACTCAATATCTTTCGTTTTCCCCCGCTTTCTTGTCATCATCATGCGATAAATGAATAGTGGGATATTTGTTCTGCAATAATTGAAAAAATTACAAATATTTAAATTATTCTGCCTTAAATTATCGAAGGTTATCGTAAATAAATTTATAGGCATTAAATTTTCTTCTTTAATTTCCTTTTCTTTTTTTAATGAAACAATGATTGATCATTGAATTCAATTTAACATTCTTATTTTTTCTTTAAATTAAGTACTAGAGTGAGGAGAATGAAACAGAAACAAAAACTGTGTTAATTAAATAGAAAAAGATTATCCATCTCGGGCCAGTAGGGTTGCTAAGTACTTGGAATCACTTAAGACCATATACCAAAGTTTCTTTTGAAAGAAGACATTTAAGACAATAATACTAATTAGATTTAAAATTTGAATCTGATGAAATTTAAGACATTTTACTTAAAGAAGCATAATTTTTGATATTATTTGACAACAACTCAGAGTATGCAAAGACACCTCCTTCAATCGAAGATAGTAAATAGTCATGATAAAAAACGAGGTTCTGTAATCATTTTAATCTCTAATAAAGTTTCCAAGCACATGCCGTCCTTCAAAAGGTGGCAACTCTATAAGTTTATTTTCGTTGCAAATTTATAATTCATTTGACATTTTCATTTTATCAATTCTTATGAGTGGTAAGACAAAACTGCATCCGAAATGATCCATGTGACCAGAATTGTATTTAAATTCCTTAAACATTTTTCTGTCTGAGTAATGCGACGCGACTCTCGGTTCTAGTTTCTGTAAGGAACTTTGTTCATGTTGAAGTCAGCACGTCTCATGTATCAAACATTTCGTCACAAGTCGACAAACATTTTAAAATCCACGCAACCAATACCAGACATAAGTAATTCCATGAATCATCGAAATTTCGAAAATATTGAACCCCTCTACGGCCTCCCTACTTACATCTGCACCGAACAATGTACTGACAGTTCAAGGCGAAAAACCCAAGGAATTTAGATCTTACCTAGATTTATGCCCATTCTAGTGTCAACATACACAACTATTTGTTTCTAAGCAAGCAGCAAGTAGGAAGCAAACATCGGAACATAACACGTTTAAACTTCCCAGCCAGCAGCCAGCAGCGCCAGCGCAGCGGCATAATCCGACAGTAAAAAAATGTAACTCTAAACAATTGCCAATGATTGCTTAAGGTCTGTTATCACCTGTGTGACCTTAACGCATCATTTTTTTAAATTATTGAAAATTTTATTTACCCTTATTCCATTATTTGTACATATTTTGTTTTTATAGCTCACAACTCAAATATTTATGTTTAGTCATGTCATTGAAAATTGACAAGTCTAATAGTTTGTTTTTATTCAAAACCCGACAAAGCCGATAAGATCGAGGTTGAGGCGGTACGGCGGCAGCAGCAGCAGAAGCAGCAGCAGCAGTGCGGCACCAGCTGGATTTTCAATTAAAGTTAAATTTTCTAACCCCCGCATTCGATAAGTAGGTTAAATATTAGGGTCGCACGTTTTTTCTTTTGTTTAATAGTTAATTACATTTTTTAACAGCTCTTGTTATTTATTTTTCCGAGACAGAGACATAATTGCGAACTTATCGGAATATATAGTCTACTGGAAGTAATATAAAAATCTAACCTTGCATTCCTTCATACTCGTATAGGAGCTGCTAAAAAGTGTATAAATATGAAATTCAAAAGGGTGTATCTTTTCAAATATTATTTGAATTTCATATAAGTTACTCGTATACTTGAAAATATGATTAAGCTACGGGGTTTGTTTTTGGTGACTTTTTTGATATTGGGCATCAGTGGAATAGTTGATTCTTATTCGGTGAAGGCAGTACAACAATCAGTTGATAAGGATGAGGTAGGAACGGTATTAAGGACTAAGGAATTTCTATAGTTTTGTAATTTTTGTTTTTTTAATATAATTTTTCTTAGAAATCTGGAGTTTTCAGTATTTTTGATGACTTATTGGAGTATTTTTACGGTGAAGAGGATGAAGACGAAGAAGATGACGAAGAATTGAAGGAAGATAAGGAAGTTTGTAAGTTAGAAAGGTCATTTCTATGAATTTAAGAACTTAGAAGCGTTTTTTTCTTTAGTGATCTGTCGAAATTGTACAATCATCATAAACCGACAAAATGACACTATGTCTGTTGTAACAAATGGTGGGTCAGGAAGTGGTGCAACGTCCAACGGCTCAAATGGATCACAATCAAATGGAGGGGGAGCCCCGTCAAATGGAGCAGCAGTATCGTCGAATGGTGGAGCAGCAGCACCTTCAAATGGAGCTGCAGCACCTTCAAATGGAGCCGCAGCACCTTCCAATGGAGCAGCAGCACCTTCAAATGGTGGAGCAGCACCCCCTTCAAATGGAGCCGCAGCACCATCAAATGGAGCAGCAGCACCTTCAAATGGTGGAGCAGCACCCCCTTCAAATGGAGCCCCAGCACCTTCCAATGGAGCAGCAGCACCTTCAAATGGTGGAGCAGCACCCCCTTCAAATGGAGCAGCACCCCCTTCAAATGGAGCCCCAGCACCTTCAAATGGAGGAACATCCCCTTCAAATGGAGCTGCAGCACCTTCAAATGGTGGAGCAGCACCCCCTTCAAATGGTGGAGCAGCACCCCCTTCAAATGGAGCCGCAGCACCTTCAAATGGTGGAGCAGCACCCCCTTCAAACGGAGCTGCAGCACCTTCCAATGGAGCAGCAGCACCTTCAAATGGTGGAGCAGCACCCCCTTCAAATGGAGCTGCACCACCTTCAAATGGAGCAGCAGCACCTTCAGATGCTGGAAACACTGCAGATCAAGCAGCAGCACCTGCAAATGACGCAGGTACAAACGGAGGAACTGCTAATGCTGCCGCAGCAGATGGAGGTGGACGCTGAACCTCTTCAATTGAATAATCAAAAATTAAAAATATAAATTTTAAGATTTAATTTAAGATCGTTAAAATATGTAAAAAGAAGAAATAAATACGATAAGAATGGAAAGGTTAACAAATACTATTTTTTTTTTTAAACCGAGAAAATCGTTTTTGAGTGCATTTCTCTTGAATTTAGCGCTTCTAAAACCGAACGGCAAACATATATTTATGTAGTAAGTTTTCAGAAACTTTGAGATATATAGTTATAAAATATGCTGATTCCTATAAATTAAAAAAGTTGTCGATACTTTGAAATTTCTGTAAGAGGTTCCAGCTAAGCTACATATGTCTTGAAAGGGGAGGTTTTTAAGCTATTACTGCAGTTGGACTTCAGTGCGGTACTTGATTGTATTATTCCTTAACATTTGAATATGGGGATTGCATCAGTATAAGTTGCAGACTTATTTTGTTGGCTCAATTGATGGTCTTAATGTTTTCCTTCGTTCTTGAGGTCTTAAACCCTACAACAAACGTGTTACGTTATTGGAAGCTAAAGTTCAACTGCATATAATGTACATAACTTTTAATCAGAAAACTGATATTAAACTTTGTTAAATGTAACCTTAAATCCACTTCAAAATTCTTAAACATTCTTGATTTAAGCATAACGTTAAACTTTAAACTTTAAACCTTCTTTTCAACACAAAAACAATTTAGGAGAAAAACTTTTACCAAAATTTTCACGTCAAACTATTAAAATTGCGGTGTGTCAAGAAGAAACAAAACATTACAAAAAATGAACTCTCAAAAGTTTTGTCTTCCCATTTAACTTAACGTCAAAATTTCCGTTCAAACTGTCATAACTCATACATCAGATTTCTCTCTCATTTTTTTTTTTTTTTTTGTTATTCAAAACTATTTCCATGTAAGGTAAAAATAAAAATATTAAAGGCGAATAAAATTCAGCCCTTCTCGACGACGACGACGCGACGCCCAAGAAGGGTAAAAAACGAAAATCTCAGCATTTGCCATTTTATTGACATTCTCAAAAAAAAAAAAAAAAAAAAGAAGGAAAAAGGTAGAAAGTCTCATCCTATATAACAATCAAAAAACAAATTCATCTGAATTGAGGAAATTAAATTTAACTTTATCAGTCTCCAGCGAAGACGGTAATATACAACTTTCAGTCAAAGAAATTTTATGCCAGATGGTGGCAAACCTAGGATAACACAGTGCAAGTTTGAAAGTTTTCCAGTTCAATGGTAGAATAAACATCACAGGAGGTAGGTATATAGACATAAATGCATATATGTATGTATATTAAAGTGTTATCTTTTTCTTACTCTCGAGGCAAAATTCAAGACAACATAAACAATAACGAAAATCATCAATCATTCAGGAAGGAAACAACACGAACAAAGCGGGATCGGTGCTGCAGGTGACGCAAGGATGCAAGGAAAAGCGAAAATGGATTTTTTTTAAAGGAAACAATTTAATTCAAGGTCTTATAAAATTGCTTATAATTCAGAAAAAAATACACATCTAAGACCAACATTTAAAAATATCCTCAATGTCATTCTTCATCAGGGAACCATCTCGGCCAAAAACTGTGAGTGGTAATTTGGAAATATCAACATTTGACTTGAATATAGTTTCAGCACACAAGCCAAAAGGATTGATTTCGAGATGTTTTAAATACCACCAAGTGCAACAAGTACTTCAGCAAAACATTTGAATTTTGTTCAGAAGAATCCATTTTCAACTACATACACCATGAAATTCAAGAAATTCCCTGTTTAATAAGACAAGAAACGCCATAGCCAGCGTAATAGGTCCACCTGATGGAGAAAGGGGCGATAAAGTGTACACAAACTTAAGTCAGTTCGCAGTTTGTCGAAATTGTAATTGTGAAAAAATAAAAGTAATTTCTTAAGTGCTGTTGTCCATTTGACAGAATATGTAAATAATGACAGCTGAACTCAGAACAAATATTGGAAGATGCTATCTTGACGACCTTGATTGAGTCAGGAATTGTCTTTCGGATTTAGATAGACTTTATGACAGAAGATCTATCCTTTTTTAACTGGTTGAAGTGGAATAAAATGTTGGAAAATCACGCTCGAAGAAGAATTTGATATTGGTTAAAGTAACTGCTGTACCAGGAACTGGTTTGGCCCAAAATGGCAAAATTAAGACTCTAAGCTATAAGGAAGATATTTATCATCCATAACAATAAATTAAGTGGTTAATTCGGAAAGCACAAACAACTGATAACAGATTTAGGGTAATTAATATTACGACAAGGATAATGTGGAAGATTTAAGGCTGTTTTCAAACCTTATAAGCCTAAGAGCTTCTATATTTATCACGACAACCATTATGAAATCTGTCGTTTGAATAAAAATCTGAAGAAGATTCTTAAGCTTAACAAGAAACATACCAAGAACAGCACGCAGAAGGAAGCTATGACGACACTTTTCAGATTCTGAAGGTTCACCTAGTGACAGAGACAAGGTCACATCCCGAACACTGGAGTTCACAAAAGTATTGGAGTAGAAATATTTATTTTATTTCATTAATACTATTCTCAAAAATCTTCCAAAAATTTTAAGCCTTTTGCTTCACTTTAAGTTGAACATAATTTGAGGTTATTTAAAATTAAAAGTTGAAAAATTCAAGTTCGAATTTTCGGCTCAGATTTAGAAACTTAAAACTTTCACAATTTTCAGAAATGTACAAGTTGATATTTTCGATCACAATTAATATTTGTAAGAGACTGTGTTCAAATTCCTCTCTTTCTCATCATAACATCATAATCCTCCATAGTACCAAAGGATAATGCTTCCAGTAGGTGAAAATTGTTTGGGAAAGTAATTTTCCTTTTCACTATTTTGAAATAAAATTTCATGAAACCAATATTTGCTACTAACCATTTTTCCAAAAACCCACCAAGTTAAAAGTGTCTTGGCATTTTTCAGACTTCCCACCCTCCTAAGAAGAAGCTTATAGAGACGAGAAAAAAAACATTGAAAATAAGAAGAAAAAAACTTTTGATAGCTGTTTGATGATGATGGTTAGGTACAGCTCACGATGCAACGAAGACGGTGCTGTGGTGACGCGACATTCCAAAAACTACGTACCCTAACACCTCCAGGATGATGAAACTAACGATAAATCTGTTCAAATGTGGGCGTGTGGACTGAAGCATGATACCTGCATCTGCATTCTACGTCTAAACAACACAACTGCAGTGCATTTTAAAGTGCAAGAGAATGGAATTAAGGGAAGACCAAAAAGTTGGAAGGATACGAATCGACTTCTACGAGGGAGACACTACCGACGACGCACTACATCGACATCTGATTTTTCAACCGTTTCAGTCTTTTTTTTTTTTTTTTGGTCTTATTTTCATGTCTAATGGATTAGACTAAATGAACATTCTTAGCCCTGCATATACTCGAACCCAGTTAAAACACAATACACTCTTATTGCCAGAAGCGACGTGATTTTAACGTCTAGTGAGCAAGCATATCGATGACTATCACATGGAACCGAAAAAAAAAATAGAAAATCAACAGCAATCGGTGCCGGATCAGGACGAGGACATTCAACATAGTCACCTCACCTACTACGTATACCTTCAGTGTACAGTTTGAATCATTACGGACCGAAATTAACACACATTGAACATAAATTAGGAAACATTTACAATCCGGTCTGAAAGTCGTGTGATTCCAGAATATTGACGATAAGAAACGGAGCTCTGAGGTGCCACGTTCGAGAATTTCTGATCTATTTCATTAGAAAACCTAACTAATTTGCTAGAACTTCAAAGCTCACAATCATAGTCTGGATTTTTGGGGAAAGAGCTTGTCTAAAAACATGATAATTGGAAAACTTTTGACGAATTCATGTTATGAATTTAATATCTCTAACAACTATTTCATTTGAAAAGTATCCGTTTTGTCCTGATTGATTAAACCTTAGAACTTCCTCATCAGAGAGTGCATAAAGCATAATGTCGATGGAAACTCGAAACTTGATGGCTTTATTCTTGGTAAAGCTATTCTCCAAATAGGTTTGGTTTTTCCACTACAATATTAGCTTATAGGATTTCACTAAACACATATTTGCCAAAGCTCAGGTCACCTGAATGAAATGAATATACATTGTCGGAACCATCAATTATGGTCTTCGGGTCTTCCAGAGAAAAATTGTTCATTACACAGTTTGAATCTAAGCCAAATTGAACATAAAGTTGAAAGGTATTTTCTTATTTTTTTTTTTTTGTTGGTACTTGTTTTGATCCTTTACCTGTCTGATCCCAATAAAGCACAGAACAAAGTCAAATCCAGCCATAATATAATCCTTTAAGCACTTAAGTCCAGCCCTGATGATGATACGATACGATACGATAACAAAATGTTATTTCTTTTTAAATTGGAGTCTGATGATGCAAAGTTGACAATTGTTTCAGAAAAACAGAAGAACAAAAAATAAAAACTTAAGCAACGACCAACAAAAAAAAAAGAGAATAAATTTGGAAAATGTTAAGTAGGTAAAAATACTCTCTTCTAGGTCTTTTATTTTTCTTGTGAAAGTTTATATCTGTTGACAGACATTTTCATTAAGTTGGTATGTATGTATTTGTATGTTTGATTTATGCATGTTCAGATGGAAGGCTAATTTGATTGAAAATGTGAGGATTATTTTTGTGCCATTTTTGTGACGCATCGAATGAATGAGATGTTTAACAGTGCTCTCATATTATTCTTGGAAAGGAACAATCTTTTGTCTGGGAATATAAATAAAACTTTTTATAAGACAATGATCCAGGGCACCAGACAGACAGCGGCAGTTTTTTATGGATGACATGTTGTGGGTAGTGTGTGATTTGCATATGATGGTAGGTGTATGAATGTACTTTTGGGTAAGACCATAATCGAGTGAAGTTTATATTTGTTTAAAGAACATTTATCAATTTAAATAACTATTATATGGGTGCTCCAAAATCTAGACCAAATTTGAATTTAAAGCCATGTGCTTAGGAAATCGTGGGCATCACTTAAGTGACCGATTTTGGTTAGTTCGAAGGGAGTATTCTAACCCTTTTCTGCATGAATTATTGTTTATACAGAAAAAACAAATACACATTTCATTTGAGTTCAATTAAACAAAATTATATAAAAAAGTAAGAACGATAGCAACAGTCATTTTGACAAATTTGCGGTTTTATTTAATTTCAAGAAAATGACCGACGTTGTCAAATCAAACTGATAACAATGGAAACTCTTGGTGTCTTTCAGGACGTTTCCAGGACTCCAAGCTCAATTTTACCCCATCTACGAT
Source organism: Scaeva pyrastri (assembly GCA_905146935.1). Lineage (NCBI taxonomy): Eukaryota > Metazoa > Arthropoda > Insecta > Diptera > Syrphidae > Scaeva > Scaeva pyrastri. The sequence continues at coordinate 39,856,823 of LR989927.1, read as the reverse complement.
TGCAACTTTTTCAATCATGCTTCCACGTCCCTGCTTTTTTAGTTGTTCTTTCGGAATTCTAGAATTTGGAACTCGATTTGGTCTAACAGTTCCTAGTGGCAATAACCTATTTTTGAATAAATAGACCTACAAATTTGGACTATTATATACCAATTATCAAAGAAAATCTTGTGGTGAACATTTTTTGAAACTGTTGACGTCAGAAAACTTATTGCTCTGGTGTCCAGCAAATAAGTCGAAGTCGTAACTAAACCCAGAAATTCCACTTAGAACTTGGTTCTTATAGCCCCATTTAGGTGGCTTAACTGGGTTGTATTGTTTCAGCTTTGGAATCAATAGCAAACGTTTCCTTATTTTTTTCCTCTTGATTTCGTCAAAATCGAAAAAATATCAATCTTGTCTCGGTATCGGATCGTGACTTGCTCTCGTATAGCTCCGTCTCAATCTAATATATTTTCTGCTGAATACGATTTCCAATCATTAATAACACGCCCAAATTTTACAATGTTATATTTTGAAAGCCAATAAAGCATTTTCAAATACATTCGTCTTAATATTTTGAAAAAGTAATCATTAAATTGAAGTTTTTAACATTACATTTTCAATAACTCGCATTTTTGTGCTGAAACTTCAAGACCTGAAAAGACTGGCGGGCCCGAGAGAGGCGAAAAGCCTTGATACATTTTATTAAGTATGTCAAACTATTGAAAGTAAAAATTCACACTTCTTCCCTGGGAATTTTTTCTCTCACAATTTAGTTACGGAAATATTTGTATACAAATAAGGAGAAAGTTCCCAGGAAACAGTTGTTTACGATATCAAAGTTCCCAAAATGAGGAATATTTATTCGTGATAAGGCAGATAGTGTTTTCAAAAGGAAGGCGTTAACTTCACAACATCCCGCAAAGTATATTTTTCACAAACTATTTCCTAACACGTGTAGTGTACCTCACACAGACGCGAAGTGAACTGGTCTACCAAGTTCTGCGATTTGGCTCAGCTTGATTTCTTTCAGGTCATTAAACCAAAAACAACCACTGCCCTGAAAGTCGCCATCATAATCAATGCCATATATGTATGTCAAATTTATTCCAACTCATGCCACAAAACTGAAAATTTCAAAATTTATTACCTACTTTATTAAATAAACTCACTTGATAAGCACATTTTTTCGTCAAACCTAAACTCAAAATGCAACCAAGTGTGTATTGATATTGTTTGTCAAAATTCAAAATCAATTTCGAAACAACAAACACTCAATTATGAAAATTGAATTTATTACTCTTGCGGACTCTCCCAACACCAACACCCACATCCAGCACCAATATACGAGTTATTTAGTGACCATGTGTGAAGACCATATACCAATACCAACACTAGCTTAAAAATACCTTTAGGAAACAATAGCGCTAAATATCCTTCCTCTTTCTAGTTGTTGTAATCAAATTAAATTGGTCGGTCATTGAAATTCGACTGCTCCCGCCATCATCGCCATTCCCCTTTATAGCAACCCCCACAGCAGCCTCTCCTTTACTTTGCCTTTGCCATGGTGAACACACAGAAAAGAAAGCCTGATGGCTGCAACAGCAACATCTCTCCTTCCGCCATTCAAATCACAGTTTCGGGAAATGACCCAAAATGATGTTGATGAGGTCCAGTAAAAATTAATTGTCCTCACTATTCACACACAGAAGAGAGGCGAGTTCGGCTCATGCAATGGAAACGGCCATAACACTTCCGGCATGGCGCGGAGAAGCACTCACCCAGTATAGCACCAACAGTAGGTACTAAACATTTCCAGGCCTGAAAAGCATCGATGGTGCGTGACATGGGTCACTATGGGTCACAATACATACACACACTTTAATGTGACCATTTGCAAAAAACCATCATGTCCTTTATTGACACAGGGTGCTCCATGAAGAACTATATAATAAAACAAAAATAATTGGTTAGGCTTAACTTTTTGACAAATATTATCAATCAACATTCACTTTCTTGACATTTTAAGCGGAAATTGTAATTATAATTAATACCACTTAATAAGAAACATTTTACGAGATGATTGATTAATTAATTTTGGTTAAGTGATTGATTAATTGTAGTCAATGTTGTATCTACAAGTGTGTTGACATAAGAGCAGAAATACTCGTAATTATGTCTTATGTATTTTCTTTTTTCTTTTCCAACGAAATTAACTTAAGAAAAAGGAAACTTAATCCAAGCAATCTATTTAAAGTGACGTTACATGTTACTTTGACACACTGAGACTGACAGATGGAGCTTACAGTCAGACTATTGGATGACAAGCAGTGACTTTCGTGGTTTGCTTGTTCTTAGTTCTTAAAGAATGTTGCAAAGTGTTTATATTTCGACCTAAGATTTAATCTAGCGAGTGTGACGTCATAAAAAAGTTATCTGTTTTGAATTTGATTGACAAGAAATTTTATTGACAACTGGTATTGGAAGGTATTAAATTAAAATTTGAAATCTATTTCGCTCATCTCTGAGCGGTTTAATTCTTGAATTACCAATTTGAAAGGAGTTTTAAAGTACCAAAACAATGAGTTCACAGTTGTTTAGATAAATGATACAAAGACTGAAGACATTCTTTCACTAATATGTAAGCTCTCATAATATTCAAACGTTAGCCCCTCAAAATGTCTACACACTTTTATTTTAAGCACTTTGAATTTGAAGTGGGACTTTTGTATTGACGTTTTATTATCTTCCAATCTGACGTACAAGAAAAATGCTTTGATATCTACTAGGACCCTAACTTTAGAAACCAAGTATTATTGAATAAGCTGCAAGCTTCTGCTTAGTTCTTCAATCTGTTGTCATTCATGTGAGTTTAATTCGCTTGGGGAAGGTTTTTCAGTGCCAAACCAGAACTGGAGAGGGAAATTCGGCTATGGTGCATTCAGCTTTACAGAGAAAACATTGAATACAGTTTTGACGAAAAACTTCATCTTTTTTAGAAGACCTAGAACTACAAATCGCTACTTCTGAATCAATATTTGATAACACTTATAATATAGAAGTTATTGCAACGGACTCAAATGCAAAATTGAACATTTCCCAAATTTTTCTTTGAAAATCATCAAAAGTTCTTGCGAGGTGTTTCAGAGTTAAGCTTTTTGAAAATTGCATTCCCCTAAGAAACGCAGAAGTAATTACAACTTTTAATTGAACTCTTCATTCTACAATCCCACAAAGCTAGTCTTGGGTACTTCAGATTTTCTAACCTAATTTTTAAGAATCAAGCTTTATCTTCTGATTTTATTAACCAATATCTTTCTTTCCAACTACGATGTCGAATTTGGCTCACAATGCAGTTGGAAGAATTGACTATTTCGAAGTTAAAATACCGCCGGCCGTTTTAATTTTGTTAATCAATAGCCTATTTCCAAGACTGTACTGATTCAATATTCTGGTGGTGACGAATTTGTTTTCTTAAATCATTAGACCCCAATGTTTTCATCAACCCGAACCCACGATTGCTGACAACAAAGATTCGAATGATTAGCTGGCAAAATTGTCTTGTTGCCCAAATTGTCTACCGATTGAATCTGTAAATTTAAATCAAGTTAACTGCACACACCCGTTTCGCAGTTAAAACAGTTAAACGAGTAATTAGGAAAACATATGATCAATTTGAAACCAAAGTGACTCCGAACTATTAAAAGAAAACTATTGGACTTTTCAACGAAATCCACTCGACCACTGACCAATTATTTGCTATGTTCCTGCTACTCTTTCATCCAGTTTTGGACCGTCTTCGACTCATGGGACACGGACCGGGACACATTTCAAATCGTTTACGTTGTAATTCATCATCAGCGTTTGGTAACCAGCAGGACATTCCTCAGGAATTGTGGACAATTCCCCAAAAATATAAATGACTCGTATAGTAAACCGTTCGGTTCCGAGGCTCGAAGTTTGCCTGTGTCGATGCCGTGCCCGTGCAATTTCTCGTTTGGCTTAAATGCATTTGATTTGAGCTTTTTCCCATTTAATGAGCCTGATACCTTAATTGGTTTTGTATTCCTCCCTGAGCTGTGCCCAATCGAAAGAGGCATGATATTATGTACTAGTGTGCCTGTATATATGGAATGGAGTAAGGACTTGGCCAACATGGCGTAGGAGTTTAATGAGTGAGGAATTTTAGTGAATGGCGGAGTTTCTTTGGAATTGGAAGCTCTTGCTCGGCATCAGAAGTGGAACTGGCTTGGTTGTGGCGGTCTATATACTCGTCCTTTCATACTCGTACATTTCCTCCGTTTATCGTATACCACCCCACCACTCACTTATACATTTACCTATAGAATTTGGTTGAATGGCGGACTCACTTTGCCATTGAACCATATAATATGCAGGAGTAGAGAAATATTGGTATTGGTATTTGTAGGGTTGTGTACGAGTACGAGAGAGAACACTATAAGAGAATACTACGGTTGGGAATAATTAATGAATCGTCATCAGTCAGTGGCACAAGTAGTTAAGTGCTGCCGAGATTTCTGTCAATATTTATTGCGTAATTACCGGAAGACGAGTGTAATCAATTAAAGTGTGGAGATTTGTGATGTGTAATGAAAGTGGATAGGTAAAGAAGTAATGTGGTCGTTATAAAACTCTGATTTGATTTTATTTTATTTCATTCGTCCTCTTTTTTTTTAATGATTCATTCAGAATAAATTGTAATTGATTCATTGAAATCTGATGAGATTCCGAACGAGAGCAGTGCGTGGCGGTGGAAGTGGCGGAGGTGCGGGCGATTTGTGGGTGGGTTGTTCGTTGGCGATGAAACACATTTCAATACACTCGTCCATCATTAATGGTTTATCATGTTGTATAAGAACATTTAAATACATGCACATAAATTTATGGAAAAGCACTTGGACAAAAGGGGAGATGTAAAGAGTTCAAATGAGTGTTTTTGAACAGAAAAAAAGCGAAGATATTTTACAAGATTTATTCCAGAACATTCCAAAAATGATGCAACAAAAAAACGATTTTTATTCCGTTTAAAAACTATGTCATTTAAAGTTTTTTTTTTATAGTTCAAAAGCATTCACTATCGAATAGTTAAACTTTCTTGGTCATTTCTTCTGTAGTTGAATAAACGATTGAATGTCAGAACTATTGATTAATAAAAAGTCATCCGATTATGCCTAAATAAATTATCATGTCTTACAATTTAGTTTTTCTGACCTCGAATGTCTTTAGACTATGAAGTTAAACGTCAAAACGAGGCCAAACAAATGATGGAATATAAGGTTCCCCACTTTAAATTCGTTGAATGAATCACACAGCCAAAAACCAACAATGGGTATCAAAAAAGTAAGATTGCGTTCATACTGAACTTCGTCAGAAATGATGGATCCAATTCAGTATCGTTTTGGAAAATAGTTTTCCTTTTTTAAGTAACGGGTGTTGAGGCTTAGTCGATTGAAAACTTTAGAAAAGGGAAACTTCTCTTCATCTCAATTACCGTTGTTAAAAAGGTTTTGTAGCTGACAATCAAATTACATATATTTTTTCGAAGGTTTTTGTTGGCCTGAATTTTAATCCGACTTTAAAATCACTCTATCACCTCAGGTTTTTGAGATATCACCTTTTAAAATTAAAAAAAAACAAAAACACCATAAATTAGGCTTTTTGAGGCTATGTACGTAAATTCGTGAAGTACTTTTAAAAAAAAATTGTGATGATTTCTGAAAATCTATAATTCCGTCTTCAATATTCAGTTTAGATATTTTTAGTATCTCATTTACTTTTAGAAAAATTCTCATTAATTGGAAGTCTTCACCTGTCCCGCATTGACTTTCGAGAAACGTTTAACCATATGCTAAAATGGTTCTTAACAGAAAAAATGGTTTGAAACGATTTTATTTGTCCTGAATTTTAATTTGAACAATTTAAATCACATTAAGCTTTTGAAATATATTTCAAAAATATAAAAATAATGTTAAAAAAGAGTATTTTTTAAATGTCAGCTGATAGCTTAAATCAGATTCAAAATCATCGGCAAAAATTAACTTTAAAACGTGTTTTTCAAACCCATGAAATCATAAGATTCTTCTTTTTTTCAAAACTTCATATAGAATCAAATGAACACTCATAAGTCATAAGCCATTCAAAATTAATGATGTTTTTCAAGAACTCAATGAGATACTCAAAAGATTTAAATTGTACATCGAACACATCATAAAATTTATTGTTAGAAACTATGTTCTGTTATCGTATTATGGATTTTTTTTTCATTTTTAAAGAGGTATTTTTAAAAAACCTGACTTGATGGAAAAAATATAAAGTGAGATTCGAATTCAGGACAAAAAAATATTTGGAAAAGTATTGTTTGATTTAGCGACATGAAACAAATGTGAATTTTGTGGACCAGTGTTATTAATAAAGTATTCGTCTGAACTAGCAAACACGTTAGTGACTTACTAAGGTTTTATAGAAGTGCTTTCATGGCACAGTGTGAGGGTTTTTTAAAAAAGAACAATAATCCAACAACGATTCTAGAAGACTTTTTTTTCAACATTGATTTTTCTCCAAATACTTTTTGTTAAAAGAGATCAGCAACACCGAATGTTTGAAACTTGAAAATCTTTCAACTACTTATCTTAAACTTAAAAATATTTTAACACAGTGCTGCCTAAATCATTTTGTTAGTTAAAGTAAAAAAAAAATAGTTTCAAAAGTATAAAACAGATCCCAAAAATTGATTGGTAAAGTAGATTTCGAATAAGTCTTTAAACAGAAATACATTTAATTTCATATCAGTAGGACTTGACTTCCGATGGATAATTTTTTAATTTAAATTGGAATATTTCAAATGTGCCTTTGTTTATTTGAAGTTTAGGCACAGATATGTGCTAATTCTCTGACCAATTACTAATCTCGCAGATAAAAGGAACGAAGAAAGGGCAACATACAAAAATTTTCTTAAATAAAAATACAATTAATACAATAACAGAAAATATTTAACCACAAATTTACAACAAAAAATCGTTAAATATTTAAAGTTAAGCAATTAAAACATTTATTTTTATGACACTTTTGCGCAAATTGTTTTCTACTAATGATTAAACACTAAAGTCAATATGTCCTCCGATTCGACATCTTGAATATGGTAACTTTATACGATGGGCACCAAATAGTATTACAATACTCAAGCTCAAGAGTTGATCTAACAAATGAATTAAACAGACATTTCAAAGTGAATTTCACAAAAAAAAACCCAACATTGAGTTACCATTTGCGACCAAAAAAATCTAAATGTTTAAAAAAAATCAAGTTTTTGGTCAAAGATTACACCAAGCTCCTTTTTAGAAGTAACTATCAAAAGAAATCAATTGTTAATTTTATAAGAAAAGTTAATGGGCGAACGATTTCGAAAAAATGTTAAACTTTGACATCCTGCAATATTTAAGTGTAAGGACTTAATCAAACACTAATTCGAAAGATCTTCTTGAAATAAAATGCAATTCTGTTTTGTTTGTATACAACGAAAGACTTTGAAATCATCCGCATACATGAGGCACTTTGAATTCAAAATAACGTTTGGAGTGTCATTGACAAATAATAAGAAAAAAAGGGGACCGAGATGGTTTCCCTGAGGTACTCCCGAAGTAGCAGTAATAGTTGAAGAGAGAATGTTATTAATACAAACAAATTAAATACGATTCTTTAAGAAGTCAGAGTGGAAATCTTTTATTTTAAATTTTAATAAGTAATAAATAATTTTTAACCCGATAAAATACTTTAGAGAAATCCTATACACAACATCAAATTGATACCCTTTCTCAAATCCATTTAATACATCATCGTTAGACAAAATTTTAAGGTTTGTGGTATTAGATCTACCAGTAAGAAAACCATGTTGACATGGAGAGAATTACAGTTAATCTTTCATAAATTAATTTTTCAAAAACTTTTAGAATTGTAGTTATCTAATAAATAGGGCGATACTAGGGAACTTCTTGCCTACTGCCTGATTTACAAACTGGTGTAATATAAAGAACTTTTCCATATATTTAAAACCTAACCACTTTCAAGGGAGCGATAAAAAATAAATTTCAATGCTTTTGCACACCTCAGTAAATTAATTGGAGCGATTTTATCAATGTCAAGTCGTGTGTCAACTTGGATTTCAGATAAGCCTTTTTTAATTTCCGAAGTTGAAGGGTTTAAATTTCCAATATTTAAATAGTTATATGAGTAATTAAATTGATCACATTGAAGGTAAATTCGGAGTAGTAATTAAGTTAACAGATTGAAAATGACTGGCAAAAAAGTTAGATACAACTGAGAGATTAAAAACAATACTTTTGAAGTAGAAATATAGTAGATACGAATTTTACTAAAATTGGACTTCAAATTGAACATAAAATTGTAACTAAATTCACTATCGAAACAGTAGAACAGGGTTTCCTACGGTTAACAGGGTAGCAACATATGGCAACCCTTTTTCAATACAAAAATATAGAAAATCACTATTTTTGAAGCTGCTTACATTCTTCGTCTAAAAAATATTAATTTTATACTCTTACTAGGACACAAGTACATACATAGTTACAGATAAGGCATATCTCCTGATAAATTTAGAAGAAATAAATTAAGAACTCTACCTATTGACCACAATGGCCAGAATGAGATTCCCACTAACATATTTTTTGAATTTGTGTTTACTTCTTTATTTCATGCTTGATTTAATGAATTAATTTTGGTTTTATATTAAACTTTATATTTAAAATTAAATATTTGAGCAAATTTCGTGTGAAAAATGGAGGCAGTTGACAGGTGTAGTTGTATTTTGATCGATTTTCAGCATTGTTCACTAATTTAATTATGCTCGAAAAGGAAATACCATAATTAATGAACAAAAAGCCATCAAACTTTTTTTTTTTTTTATTTGGTATTATTTGTAAGTCATTAAACTGATTAAATCCAATCTAGAAGCTACCGAATCCAATTTATGACCTATAATGTTCCAATTATGTAAAAATAAAATAATTAAATTTTTATGTATTCAATTTTTTTTTCTTTAATCATTTAACAGACAAAGAAAAAAAACACAATTATTTACCATTTAGTTTACACTTTTATTCGTTTATATTGTTAACTTTTGAATCAAAATATTCCAGTAACTTATTTCACTGTCCTAATTGATTTTAATGTTTACAACACTAATTGGATTGTAATTCAATTAATTTACAAAAAATAAAAAAAAATAAATTAACCTTAAATGATTTAACGTTAATATTCATCGTTTTCGTTTGCTATATATGCGACTGCGGCTTTGTGCAGAATATTATAGGAGGTCATAAAGGGGATTATGATTTAAGGTCGTTTAAGTAGGATGTGCTTAAAATATTACACAGAATTCCTTAAGTACTGGTAACTAACAATGATGCAATGCGGTTCGGTGCGGTGCGGTGGTGGTTAATTCATTAAATTCACTTAAAGCGGTACGGTGCGGCTGCGGCGCTCGGCATCTTAATTGCACTCTCATGTGGTGCATAACTATTTTTGAGAATAAATATATAATTCGGTATTAATTATTGATTCATGATTGTGCAAAATCAAGAATCTCAGAAGACCGTCTTCAACTCGAAAATCATTAAAGTCAAGTTCTGAAAGGCAAATTACAAAAACAAAAATTAATAAAAGGCAGCAAAAAGGCATCAAGTAGATACCCTGCACCTTTCTAGTACACAAAGTTTTCTAAGTTAAATTTTATTGACTTTCCCCTTGACTGCTGTTTGATATGAAATTTTTCTTTCTTATCCAAATTCTAGACACTTAAACACACATACACCCACACATGGAAAAGTAATTAATTTTTTTTTTGGTATTCCGTATCCCCTTGTTGGAAAGGAAAACTCTCTCTCACATCCTTTTCGGTCAATGATTTCCTTCCGGTCGTTAATTTCCAATCTTTACACAATTTCTTGGTGTGTGCGATGGTCGTGGTCTGGCAGCTCTGCTCAGTGCTCATTGAGTGGGCCAATTCAACCCGCACATCCTCTGTTCCGACTGAACGTCGTCGTCATCGTCATCGTCGTCCCGTTCTCGTTCTCATCCCTTTCGTCGTTGGTCGACGTTTGACGTTGAACGCTCGACGCTCGACGCTCAGAAGTAGACGTAGTGCGTGTAATTATTTGCTCAACATTTTCCACTTTTTGTTTGCGAGCTTCCGAACAGGATCTCTACACTCATTACGTCTTTGGCAGCTACTTTTTGTTGCTGCACCTCCTTCGTGTGTATACGCTAGACCAAGAACGGAAAATAATAATAATAAAAAAATAAGGACGAAAGTCCAACAAACCGTTAGCAGTTGCATACCCACTGTGCAAGCGGTTTTAAGGATTTAACGTTCAAGATTTTTTTTATTTTTTTGTTATTGTTTTCCTTATTTTTTTACAACCAGCTCCGGTTGAGCTTGCGTGGCAAGTTGGGAAGACCGAACCCTAGGGAGCGGTAGCGGCAGTGGCAGAGGGAGAGGGAGAGAGGTTGTATATTCTTATAGTCAAATTGCTAATGACGATGATGGGTTGAAAATTCGTGTGTAGGGCTGCAGGTTGCGCGTTAACGGAATAAATATTTCATGACTTTGATAAAGTACCATCGCGAGGCGACACACAATCTAAGAAAAGCATGAAACGCTGCTGGCTGATGGCATGGCGGGCGTGAAAAGAAACTGACTGCAGAATAAGTCTACTCGTAAAATGTGGACTACCGTTATAGATAAAAGGGCGGAAAGTAGGTGGAAGTGTACAAGAAGTATCCTTATCGCTGCTGCAGCAACTAACTAAACAATTTGGCATCAGAGTTGTCGAAAGTACTTTTTTTTTTCTTAAATTTGTTTTATATAAAATAGATTTCTGACTTTAGATAAAATAGTGTGGTTACTTTCAAACGAGAACTTGGAAGCCCTATAGTTTAGCAGATTTTTGGGCAGCTCTGGTTTGATCTTAAGATATAGAGTGCCGGGCTAAAGGCAAGGACTAGCGACATAAAGACTTTTCCAGTTTTTAAATGTCTTTTAAGCTGAATAACTGAAAATTTGGAAGGTATGCAAAATACTCAAATCTGATTCAAACAAAAACTGGTACATGGCTTTATTTTGCAGATAGCTAGGCAGGACTTAAAAGTTCAAAACTAAACTGAAAACCCAACAAAAACTACAAAAAGTTTCCCAATGTAGTTTAACGGAAAGTTAAAGAAATCTACGGTTTTTCATTTAAATTTTCATTCCTTGAAATTTTGAAAAAGAACGTATTTATGTACATACTTATTTATTATTTAATATGAAGAATTTATTCAAAAACTGTTGCAAGTATTTTAATAAAATATGCGAAAACACCGTTTTATGCCTTTTTTACAAACAACAAAAAAAAATTGAAATACAAAGACGAAGTTTAATCAAAATCCCTAGAGTTGTTTTTGAGAACATTTAATAATTGCTTTAATTGTTGCAAAGTAACTTCAAACCGTTTGCCTGGAGAATTAGAAAATTAATGATTTGTATTTGATTTCAAGAAAATTGCTTAACTTTGGAGAACTTTACTTTAAGTGAAAAAAAAAAAAACCGATGAAAAGGTTGCTGAAATCTAACAATATTGATGCCAAAAAAAACCAAACCCACTAAAAAATTTACAATTTTCAGTGCCTAAACTTCTTCAACTCAAATTATTATTACAGCTGTCAAAACACGAAACACAGAAACGTACACCTCTAAAAAATACTACTATTGAATTTTGTACACAAATGACAGCGCTGTTCTTTAGATGCTTCACACTCAACACTCTTCTTTCTATATGTTTTAAGTTTCTTGGTGAAAAATTAAAATCTAATGAGCCCGACAGTTGTAGTTCGTTGTTCCTTTCGTATTTAGTGGAATTCCAGCGCCAGCTTTCGAGTTGAGATTGTGGGTGGCGATGAATAAGTTTTTGGTTAATTTATTTATTCTTATAGCGCCATCAGCTCCTCCGACGCATTATTTGTCCTTTCCCATTTTGGCCATTTGCCAGAATTAATTATTCGTATATGCGTAAGATACAAAGATACACACCTAGCTGATGGGGTCCGGGGTCTTGTGTGTTCTTTCCTTTGGTCTATAAGTTACTATCGTTCGTTGGTAGATACTTAGAGGCGTCGACGGACGATGACGACGACGACGACGCACGGACAGACCGACACGGGCGCCGGGTGTGTTCTGGTTGCATTTAGATAACACTCGGAAGAGAAATGAGTATTTGCTTATTTGTTTTTTGTTTTCTTTTTTTTTTGATTTTTATTTAAGTGTATATTCTATAGATTCTCAAAATATATGTATATGCATGTGTATGTAAGTGGGTAGGTACGAGGAGTAAAAGGATTGAGAACGCGGTAATTGTTTGCATTTTGTTACTATGTACAGTACGGTATGAGTGTGTGGGAAAAGTGAATTGATGACCTGACATTAAGTTTAAATAATGGAAGCATTTTATATATGTATGAATGTACATTTAAAGCGAATGGACTTGACAAATAATGCAGAGGATAGCAGCATAGTTTTATGTAATAAATTCACTTAAAGTTTTACACAAATGTGAGGGTGAGGGTAAGAGTGTGCGTGGATTTATTTATGTACGAAATGTTCATTGTGGGTTTAATTCGTCAAGAATGAAAGTTTAGCAAAAACTACATTTGTTTTGAATTTCAAGCATTTGCTAATATTATTTTCATTGATTTTTATGTTGTTATGAAATCTTCTCAATTTATTTTTTTCATAATTTATAGAACACAGTGAACTCTAAAATTCGAGTATGTACTAATTTTGACTTTAGAAAACACTTGCCTTTTATATTTCGTTTCTCATTCTGTCCAATTGACCAATAGTGAATGTGAATTATATGATTGATTTATTAAAAATCACTCAATTGACTTAGAATCGTTTTTCAGAATGAGATTTTTATGATTCGCAGTTAACATAGAGTTTTAGAGTTTTTCGACTTAAGTCATTATATTTTTATCTTCAGGAAGGAAAAAAAAATTATTTAGAAACTTTTATTATTAGAAATTTAATTTTAATAAATTAATTTCTAGCAAAATTTAGAAGAACCCGAGAGCGACCTAAAATAAGTTTTGAAATTTTGAATTTCAGAAAAAAGGGGGGCTAGAAGTTTAACAGAAAAGGCTATAATAAGGTTAACAGAATGTTTCACTTTTAAGTGTAATTTAAGCCCTAAATCTTTTTTTTTAAATATTTTTGAGACGTTTTTTATTTATGAAAATCTGTTGGTGTATTTTGAAATTATGTTCTTATGTTCCAAATTTATTTACAACGTTAAAAGGAGAAGGATTCTGAAATTTACATGTTTAAGTTGTTAGATTTATCAAAATTTATTATTATTTTTTTTTTTTCAAATTACTGGCTTTGAAAAAATTCAGAGGTCCGTTTTTTTAACTAAAAATATCTCAATCGGTCTTGAAATTGGCCGATATCATTTAAAATTCCAGAAATCAGGAACAAAGTTCAAATATTAAACTTTCAAACAATGGGACTAAGATAGAAAATGGGTTTTGAGATCCTAAACCTCTATTTTCAGGTATTTTCAAGAAAATAAAATCAAAATAAAGTATATAAGTAACAATCCAGGGACAGTTTGGGACAGCTCTAAAAAAAATAGGAAAATAAAATAAAAATGTCTTGATTTAAATTTAAGATTAAGTAAATAAGTTAGGAAAATTTATTTTTTTGTTTTTTAACATAAAATTTTATTGAACGCGTCAAAATTGACATATTTTAAATGTTTTAGACACTTTCGCAACAGGATAAGACTCTTTAAAATTTTATATTCCCTTGAAACCAACTTAACCAAGAAAGTTGAAGTAATAAAAAGTAACATAATTATGCTTTTCAATCTCGTTTAAACTATTAACACACCTTGATAGCAATTAAGACTTGGTTGCCTGAAAAATGCAAGTCCCCATATCTTTACTGTCTTATCTGTCAGGAGTAGTTCTTCATCCATGGATTCCCTTTGTTTGCTTTTTAACTCTACTTCAAAATTATTTTCGAGGTCAAATCTCTTTTATCAAAAAATCTATTCAAATATTCAGAAGCCAAAAGTTAAACAACAACAACAAGAAAATGAATCAAAATACCAATTTTTCGGAGAAAAACACGAAATTAAGCAACTAATGGGCCAACTTAATTTCAAAATGAAATCTAATTCCAAAACATTATAAATTCTAGAACACTTTTTGTGGAATAGTGAATTAAGGGAATAAATCATTTCGGCATGAATGAAACCGTATAATGTTTTCAACGAAATGAGAGACGAAAAATGTTCTCCTTTAGTCCTTTGGCATTCCAACAAAGCCTTAATAGAGATCGCCCGTCTAAACTTCAAATAATGTTTATCTGTTTGCACAAAGTTGCCGATAATAAACATCACGAAGTTTATACACGCCACGAGCACACGAGTCTAGGTACACTGACGGATTTGCGCACCTCCACCACCGTGCATCGCCCACCATAGCTGGACCTTATGCGTCCAAATTGTATTTGCAAATGGTGAAATGACGAACTTAATCCTCATCAAAACCCACACAATGGTAGTGTCAATGAATTTCTAATTCCCTTCTGCAGTTGCAACACAAATTCAACTTGAGCAGTGAGCATCTCTCTTCCTTTTGTCCTTATGCATGGAACTACTGTCCGCTTCACCCGTTGATGTCGTGTGTTGGCTGCTATATCAATGTATAAATTGAAGTAACCACTTCCCAGCTGCAGCGAGTAGGTCGGGTTCGGTTTACTCCTCAGCATCATCGTCAGCGACCCCCTGAAGTACAATTGGCATCAATGCAGCGCAGCGTCAACCTCGAAGGCAGCAGAAACAGGAGCAGCACAAGCAGCAGCAGGAACAGTTGCGGTTTAGTTAATTATGCAACTGAAAAATACAAGACTCATGCAGCTGTGAACACAAAAATACAGCTTCAATGGGCAAGCATCACAGAAAGCAGTTCCAATTCCAGAATCCGATCCGATGCGATGCGATGCGATCCGAACCCCGAATCAGAGTCCTGGTCCTGCAGAGAACGCATTGACATAAAAGGTATGCGGATGCATGTACGCTCACTATACCTACATATACATATATACGAGTACGTTTCTACAAAACCAACCCACGAAACGCCAACTCCGACGAACCAAACCAACCAACCGAACCCATCAGCAAGGCCAATCTGCTGAAATATGTAAGCTGGTGCTGGAGTCGATCCGCAAGAGATTACACTGCGTCGCATTGGTGCGGGAGTATGTAGTCCCGTCCCATCCCGACTCGACTACTGCGAGTAAATATGTATGCGCGCTCAGGATAATAATGGCAATAAAACAACAATCATCCTGCAAAAATGGATTAAAATGTTGACCCACGGAAATGTTTATTCATCGACGATGGACAGCGCACGTTGCAATGGCGGACAGAGAATGGAGCTGGAGCTGGAGCACGAATGCATAAGGCAGCAAGCAGCTATAGTTACTCGGGATCGGGATGTGGACAAAATCAGATTACCGAGGGGCTTATTGCACGAGAATAACGACGCGAATTGAGATGCCTCGGCGACATGACGACGAATGGATGGCGCGGCGGTGATGACGACGACGCGACGAGGTTCGGCGGCGGCCGGCGATGCCACTTGGTGAACTTTCGAGTTATCTGTGATTTCAGTTCAGCAAAAGAGTAAGTACTTACATCTCTCAGCGCGAATAACCAATCTCCAGCCACAGCCCCACTCCCACTTCCACTTCCAATCCCAATCCCAATTCCATCCCCAAACGCGCTACCAACGACGACGACGACGCGACGCGACCATGAAGGTTACATAATATTTTGTTTCCACATTGTTGTTGTTGTTGTAATTGTAAATTGTTCCGATAAAACTGTCACGCGAGGTCGAGGATACGCGCGGAAAGCTTATGGCATAAAGAATGGCTTGTTTTTATTAAAATACCCGCGCTGAGTTAAAGGACGAAACATTTTATTAAGTTTCGCTGGGAATTGCGGTTGCTGTTTACAAAGGTGTGTGCGCGCATTCTTCTTCATGGATTTTAATATGTTTTTGTATTTTCCTGGGAGATGGAGAATTACAATTATTATCTACGGAAGTATTTCTTTCATTTTGTTTTTTATTTTTTTTACTAAGAAATCATATTAATTGGTCATGAAATACTTGGGTCAGTCATTACAAAAATATGACGAAAATGACAATGAGGAATTTTAAGCTAAGTGAATGGGATAACAAGTTTGACAAATGAGCATTTGAAGGAAAGCAAGGTTTCAATTCGTTCACAATAAAACTTGGAGCTATTGGTGAAATGTAATGAACCTTTTTTTTGCCAAGCAATATGGGATCCTCTGTTTTTTTAAGTTGAAAAGGGATTTTTGAAGCACTTTTTCTAAGTATCGAGTTTGTCGAGCATCGTCATTTGAAGTTATTGACCAAGCACACTGCAACTTTAAAGGTGATAAAAATAAAAACTATTTGCCTCGACTTGAAATTGCTTGGACTTTTACAGGATTGAATAAAATCCTCAAATCATTGTAGGAAGAACACAAAATAAATATAGTTCACTTATGTGATTGTAGTTAAATCTCACAATTATATTCCAGATTTTCGGAAGACTTAAATAATTGTGGAATCAAGTATAACAGTTAAGTGAAACTTTAATCTGCTCGAAGTTCAGGAAGATATTCCAAATAAACCTCCTCAGAAAATAGAAAAAAATCCTCTATTTTGATTACATTATTCTTACAACTTTTACTAAATCATTCATCCCTTTAAAATGAATTAAGGAAATATTAACTTTTGAAATTCTAAGAAGAATACAATATTAAAATTGTATTGTATTCTATGAATTTTGTACAAATCGTTTTCCTCTAGCTGTCTGATGGCAGAATAAAGCTTATTACGAGAACTTTTAAGATGAGAAAAGATGAGAGTAAAATCATATAAACTTAACTGATACAAGCTAAATATTTTAAATTAAGTTTGTTTCAACAAATTCGGGTGAAACTAAAGAAACTTAAATTAATTAAAATGTTTTTTAATTTGTTTAAATAGAATACTTTTTTGGTTCTTTGTATTGACAGTTTCATTTTAAAATTAGATGTTAGGCAATGGACAACTAAGTGGCTAGATAGACAAATTTAATTCACTTTTCGGAACTTTTGTTTTTAGTTGTTACATAAAGCAAAGTTTCTCCTTAAAGTTGCATACAACTTAGTTGCGTAAATCAATAGATTTGGATAACAAGCAACTCGAACTTGTATTTTATTATCTCCCAAGAAATTAAAAATGCCAAAAATTCTGAAACTTACTTAAAGAATATTGCTGACATTGAATCGTACACCGTTAACGCACAGTGGGACCAAAAATCTCATTTATTATTTTATTAATGAAATACATAGTTAAAAGTTATTTCTATCACTAATTGTGACTTAAGTAAAAGTTTAGTGAAACTTTAGTCTGCTCAAAGTTCAGGAAGATATTCCAAATAAACTCCCTTTTTAAAAAGACTATATTTTATGATCTTAATTGAATGAATCCTTTGAAAAAAAAAGGAAAAAATTACTTTATTTTGACAAAATAATTCTAGACTTGAAAATACATTTTCCATCTTTCAAAAGTACCGGAAATTTAATATTGAATTGGTCTTCTGAACCTAAACAAGTCACCTTGAGAACATTGTGTCAGCTCAAGACACAAGTCGATTAAAGTTGTTAAAAATTTTATTTTTCAATTTAAATATACATACATAGGTAGTCCATTTCGACACTTTAAAATATTTTGTTGTCGAAAAATGTTTCAATATCTGATGGAAAATAATGGAAAAAATCACTTCTATTCAAAAACCTTTCTCAGAATTAGTAGCAGCAAATCAATTGCAGACAAGTTTTTGAGGAAAAAAAAATAATATTAAATTTAGTATAGAGGTTTCTTTAATTCCACAAACTCAACATTTCTGAAAAAAATGTTTTCTGATAAGAAAAACTTTATCTAAATTTTTGAAAATATCAACAAAAACCGCATAAAATAAAAAAACATGTTTTTGAAATTTGTGCCGTCGTAAATCTTTTCCGTGACGTGTGCTGTCAAAAACAGTTTTCATGAAGTGTCGTACAACATTCAATAAACTAATAGACATACCAGAAAAGGTCATAAAAAATACGAAATAAATACGATTTTCAATTTGGTCAAGTGAGGCCAGCTGATGCCGTACCTGTCTGTAATCGACATAAAAATTGCATTTGACTCAAAATTGTTATACATTTGTATACTATATTACAACAGGCAAAGTGTTTGCCACGGTAAGAGGAGGCAATCCCCTCCCCCCCCAGGTCAACTGAAATTTGCTTTCTTTTATTATTTTTGTTAACTAACCCTAAACCGTAATTTGATTTAATACAATAAAAAAACTTTTCAATTTGGTTTTAGAAAATAAAATACATGAAAACCAAAAGACCCCAACTCACAAAATGTTGCTTCTGTTTTTATTGTTTTTATCTACTTGAACAACAATGACAAAATATAATAATTATTATAATTCAAAATTTTGCATCAAATAATTATTTTGCATATGCCTCAGATTTTACTATTTTTTAATTCACTTCGATATTTTCGTGCGTATCTATAAAATCTCTATGTACCTAATTATCTTTTATTAAAAGCTAAATTGTTTATTGAACATTGGTATTATTGCTATGTAGTGGGTGTTTTGTATTCGTATATATGTATTGTTTGTTTATATTTGAAAATATTAAATTCAAATTCCAATGCATTTTATAGCACCTAGTATTTAAATGCCCACCACATATTGCAGCAGTACACATTTGGCAATCTAGATGAAAAAAATATATGCATACAAAATTTGAGTACATTTTGGCTAACCATTTTAATTTCAAACCGTTTAAATTGGATCTACCATACTTATATATATACATATATAAGAGTTTGCACATATGTATGTGTGAAATATAATATTCAACATTGAATTTAGCATTTAGAAATCCATGTTTGGATCCCGAAGCACTTTCGAAATGAAAATTTTCATTCAAAATTAAAATTTGCATTTCTAAACCAATGCCAATCCAATACTCGTATGTTCATATGTATGTATGGTATGGTATGTAGATATATTATAAAACATAATGTTGTACAAATAATAATATAAATTTAAACAAATATGTTCGGTGGCCAGCTATAGTTACACAAATATCAGTTGGAAATTGTATATCATTAGGTTTTTGGAATATAAATTTAGAATTATTATTAAAATTATTTAAATTTTATAGAAGACTAGCGAAACCCCCGCCCGCTTTGCAGGGCGTTAAAAAAAATAGTCTTACGTTTTCCTACGTTAGTACGTTCGAGAAATATTTTTCTTCGGCAGGTGGAGATATCGACTCCAACTAAATATTTTGGACAGGTTATAACTTCTGAAATACTAAATAGAAAAACCGAAAAACAATGTATTGGTCAAATATACAATGACCGATAAATGATATAAACTTCAAAATATTTTATTACGGAGTAAAATAACGTTTTTGACATTTGGTAAAATTTTTGAAAAAAAAATAAAAAAACCTACATCAAAAATTTACCAAAAAGTGTCAAATATTGTTTTTCAACTTGAATATTCGAGGGCTGAACATGACATTGATTTTGACTTAGTTTTATGTTTCAAAAATAATAAAATTTCTTATTATTATTATATACCCTTATTCCTCTTTAATTAAAAAAAAAAATAAGAAAATCGGTCAACCGGTTTGGGTTGTTAGTGAGCGAACACAAAAAAACAGACTTTCTTTTATATATATAGATGCTAATCATTTCAAATGGATTAAGGATTATTCCAAAGGGTTTAAATAAGTTTTAGAAAAAGAAAAACCCACCAGCAGAGATTTTCTCAAGTATCAAATGTTTTTTTTTTTTTTTTTTTGGGGGGGGAGGAATAGAATTTCCGATAGATACAGCTGTCGAACTAGTTATCATACTCATGTAATTTTTGTTACTATTTTTCCACTTGCTCTGGCAAATCACCATGCCAGGACTTACACCAGAACAATTGTTAAGAAATCGTGGGAGTTAGGTTCCAAAATTCTCTAAACTTAAGGCCAAACTTCATCAGTTAACGGGGGGTAAACTCGTCATTCACTTGATTGGATAATATTCATTTAAATCAACCCCGACGACATTAGAGTGATAGAGGGGCCGAATTTATAGCTCGGATGCCGTCAACTTTTATTGTAAAATTATTTATTAAATACGTTAAATGCTAACGCTCAGATTGTATTGTACACTTAAATCTAAACTTAAAACTAACATAACTTCAACTACTCATAGCAAAAAAATTAAATTTAAATCTTGCAGATTTGACATTGTCATTTGTAGAGTCCATAAGTAAAGAGAAGTTATTAAATTTACAAATTAATTGATTAAGAGGACTGTTAGTGCCATAGTTTGATCTGCTAAAGATAGTTCTAAGGTGTAAATTTCTTCTTTAGCTAGCCTGACTCAAATTGAAATTCAAACTACAAAGAATAGATGGACATGAAATCGTTTCTTTCAGTAAACCAGTTATAAATCAGAACTGCAAAAAATACTAAAAGGGATGGGAGATTTATCAAGGGGAGCTTTAGAGTGTCTTGTAGCTCCTTACAGTCGTTGATGGAGTTGATAATTCGGAATATTTTAACGTCATCTGCATATATTAGCGACATAGAATTATTTAAAACAGGATGCAAATCATTAACAAATAAAATAAATAGCAATGGACCAAGGTGACTCCCTTGAGGTACACCTGAATTATCTTTAAACTGATATGAAGGGTTATTCTTGGACATTACACTATAATATCTATCTTCAAGGTATGCCGAAATCCACATAACAAAACAGTCGTTTAGTCCAATTTTACTTAATTTACTAAGAAGAATTTCATGAATTAATTTGTCGAATAACTAACTAAAGTCTTGAGCCTTCAACCATAAAAGATGAAGAAAGAACACCTTTAAACTGTTTTTTATGGTAATCATTAAATGTCTTATTCATGATATAAGATCTATTACGCTATAGATACAGTGGTGTAAAGTTGGACAGACAAGATGGTGTTCAAAAAACCCATTTACAAAACCTATATGCCAAAAATTATATTTAAACATTAATTTTCATTATATTGTCTGTGTTCTAGGAAAAAAAAAACACGTGTTATATAAAGATAGAAATGAATGTAAGTTCGAGACTGTGACTTTAATATTTAAGTTTGTCGTAGATACAAGCTCTAAAACTCTACTTTTGAGCAAACAGAGATCTAAATTTAGGGAAGTAGATTTCCTGAACAACAGAGACAATTTGTACAAAATTAGAAATGAAGAAATGGTTCAAAACTCCATAATTTTGAATTATATTTTTGTTTAATTGTATCTTAATCTGATCAAAATTTTAGAAGATGATTTTGAAAAAAAGAGAATTTTTTTTGACTAATTCCTTTTATACAATGTTTAAAAAAAGATATTTTATTGAAATTTTATAAGAAATAATTATAAATAAATAAAAATTGATAGTTTGAAATCCTCTTATAGAATTTTTTTTTTTTTGATTTTAAATTTTGAATATTTTCTTCCCAACAAACACAAAATCACAATAAATAACTCTGAAAACAACAAATACAATGAGCAACAGAGCATGACATAGGTATGCTTATATGACAACTGCCAAATAACATTCCACTGCTGCCAAATCAACTCATACATTTTGATGAATTCACTCAAAAACTGATTCAAGAGTTAACTCCGGTGTCAGGATTAAATAACCTCAGAGTTAACTCACTCAAGACTTTAAAAACACGTGTTCTCTATAAACTTGACATCAAAATGTTGTTAAACTTCAAAATTTAAAAAAAAATCGGCAATGTAAAAATAAGACCGTTTTTTGAAAGCAAAATATCAGCTCTAAAAGATTTTATCATATAATAAAAATGCTATAAACGACCTTGAAAAACCAACTCTTGGCAAAGCCACTGTCTAAATTCAGGTATAGGATTTTCAGATCCTAATCTCGATTTAGAATATTACTAACCACAACATCTTATAATTTATTTAAATTTTATTAATTAACTCCTCTAAACTGCAATAATACCTTGCGGTATATATACATAGGTACTCGTCAGAAAATCAATGTGTGCGTTATTTAGGAATACAACTTTCAAAAGCATACCTACCTACGTATTGTACATTATTTACTACCTATTCAATCCATACACATACACACACATAGAAGTTGGTATATAATGTATGCACATCCTTAGAGCTCTTCTTAACATAGTGAAGTATAGTATTAAATTCTCAAGGACTTCTTGAAAAGAGAAGGCTTATAATATAAGCTCCTTGCTTGATGGTTCCTATCAATGCTGTACATTAAGATAGAAGGTATGGTAAGGTAAGGTAAGGAATACATAAGTACAGAAAAGCACTTCATATACGAGAGAGAGAGTATACAGAGTATATGTGTATGTATCTATGTAGATAAACTTGAAATACCTTTCTCCTAATACAATACGATATTATTTCAAATTCTAGATTCAAAGAAAATTTCCTTCTATAAGTTTGTATGTACTTTAGCGTCAAATTGGAAAAGTTTTCCATTTTACTTATGATGTAAGTGCTTACTTAACCGTTTATATATGAACATACATATACTCTCACATACACACACACACATTTTTGTACTTAGCACAACTACTTTCTCACTCTACTTGTGGGCAAAATTGTATACTTGAATGTTTGACTTCAACTTGGATTAGGAGTTGATTTTAGCTGTCAATGTCTTGAAAAAAAAACTTACGTTTTCCACTGGTAAATTCGTTTGGAGAGGTAAAGTTCCAGAAATCAGTATACATACATATGTACAAATATTGGTGTTCCAAAAAGTGTATACTCGAATCTTTAAGCCACCACAGATCTGATATTAAAAACCAGTCCTTCCACCATCAGGTTTGTGGAAGAGCAGCCTCGATTTTTTGAATTAAAATTCAAAATTGAAAAAAAAATAAAATCAAAACCCATAGATTTGGCAAATTTACTTTGATACCATATCTTGGTTCGGATTTTTCTTTGATCATTTTTTTATATCAAACGAATCTGGATGTAAAGAGAGAAAGGATTGTTTTGTGGGGCTTGCCTTCAAGCACTTAGCAACAAACTGACCTAGATAAAAATGGGAGAGGACAGAGGGTGTTCCATGTGATTGTTCTCTTCATTTTTATGACTAAAAATGTCCTAGGCATCTACATATAGCCGATTTATTCACATACGATTCAACTTTCGCATCCGCATCCACAATTCCATATATCCTCATCCACTTCCACTTCCATTTCCACATCCTTCCAAATCCATATGACCCATCATCATCATCATCGTGCAATCCATAAGCGCAAGAATGTGTGCTTCAAATGCAAGGACCTATTAGTTTTTATTGAAGGGTTTTAGTTTGAGTTTGGGTTAGAGTTTGGAGTTTGGACTTTAAGCTTTGGTTTGAGTTGGACGCAACCATAGCAAAAATGGTCATTTCAGTTGAAAATATTTTTCAATGTGTACTGTGTGTGTGTGTGTGAGAGAGTGTGTTGTATCACAGGGAACGTTATCGTTATATTCGTTATATGACTTCTGTCCTGTGTGCTTGCTTGGACTTGGATATCGCTTGGGTCTTCCTAATGGCCACCTCTCGATAGAAACCAGTGGGAATAACGATGGCTATTCCATCCATTCCGTCCATGCCAATGCCAATGTGAAATCATAAGAGAAATGTCCTTTGATTGCAACATTTTCGTTTCGTTTCGATGATGACGATGACGTTCTTGGTCTTATGCCATCATCATCGTCATTGCCAATGGGATATCTACAACTGGTGTTGTATACCTTCCTACATACATACCATACCAGTGAATAGTTCGGTCAGAGGAATTTGAGTCAAAGCAATCCTTTTGATGTTTTTTTTCTTTTTTTTTTTCTATTTTTGAAATTTGGAATCAAGGCAAGGGTGAGATAAAATTTTGTTCCTCACAAGTGGACGTTATTGTTAAAGGTCTACCGATATACCATGGACTCAGATACTCTGGTGTGTAATTGAAGTTTGTCCCAAAAATCGAAGCATAAAAATGTTGCTCTGTATCAACTCGAGGGAAAATACTAGAGAAGGAAAGATTCTATGCCATCACTGCCACAGTCCGAGTCGAGATGAAATGTCTTTGACTAATGGAATTGAAAATACTTGATTTTGATGGCAACGGCAACAGCAACAGCAACAGCAATGGCAATCCTTAATTCCATAGAACATTTTTTTTTTTTCTAAGCTCACACATGTACTCGTATATCATGTCCTGTGGTAAAAAAGAATCCTGTATGTAGATTGTAGATGTTTAAACTTTATTTAATGGTTAGGTGTGATGAATTGTAAATAAGACTCCTTTGAAACTTTTAATAATTAAAGGAATGATTAAAGAAAAAGCATCACATTGACTATCGAGATGATGATGTTTGATGAAAATCAATTGAAGAAGTATTGCAGTGGAAAATGAAAGAAAGGATTATCCCACAGGGGAATATATATGTATATGTATTTGAAACATCGGTGTTATCATCATGGAATGAAATAACGATCCCACAAGGTTAATGGAGATTGGAAGAGTCAGTCTACAGAGAAACACAAATTTATCAAAGTTATCAAAGATTCAATTCGATTATCAAATGTGGTTTTAATATAAATATCAAAATTTAAGACTCTGAATATAAAATCAACAAGAGAAGTTCCGTTGTCCAAAACTGCCAAAGGTGTACTTCTTATATTATCACCAATGAAGAGGGCTCTGGTATCGATACATAGATGTTTTCATTTGTGTAGAGAATTTACTAATTCAGACAAATAAGACAACTTGGTCATATCAGAATTCAGAAGTCAGAAGTATTGGTAAAATATTTTTGTTGCATCCTTAGCAGAATTATTTTTTGATATTCATGAGTTGGTGAAGAGAGACTTGCTGCAGAAAATATATCTGAGTTCTGGCTAAAGTACAATGTCCCGGGTGATTTTTGTTTTGATCGAATGTAATTTGTCAAAATATTGTTTTCTGCTTTACAATGATGCTTTTCATAATTCTGTTATTTAAAACACTGCTAGTTCTTCTTTTGTAAAAAAATAAGTTGAAAATTGATTAAAGCAAGTTTTAAAATATCGTATCTTAAGCTCAATTTATGATTAATCGAAGACTTTCATTTTGAGTAGCTAGCAGCTATTTGGGTAAATGTCACTTTTGAAGATGTCATCTATTGACATTTGACAAATTATGGCACTATTAAAAAATGGAAAAATCCCCTTTTCCACAACACTTTCAACAACTTAGCAATCACAGTTCGTCAAGCACCTTCTTGGCCAGAAAGAGTAAAACTGATGGAAAAATATATGTTGTACTAAACGCTTGTCGATTTTTCGTCTTCATCTTTGGAATTATACATGGTTCGACAAACGACATAACGCCCTATTTTGAATAAGAACTTCGGTCTTAAGGCTTTTATTAAGGTTCATCAACGTCTAACCATTGCTAAACGGATCATCAATATGATCCGGATTTTAATCAAAAAATTATCTTCAGTACTGAGGCCAATTTTCACTTCGGAAGGTTACGTTAATAAGCAGAACAGAACTATTTCTTTTGGGACTCGGA
Organism: Scaeva pyrastri; assembly: GCA_905146935.1. Lineage (NCBI taxonomy): Eukaryota > Metazoa > Arthropoda > Insecta > Diptera > Syrphidae > Scaeva > Scaeva pyrastri. The sequence goes on along the minus strand of LR989927.1, from coordinate 39,831,046 downwards.
AAATCCCAGAATCATTTATGAAAAGCTTCTTAATCCTCAACGTGTCACTGTTTGGTGCAGTTTTGGGAAAGAAGTTGTGATATGACCTTTAAAAAACGAGTGCTTCGTGCCACAAAAATATCAAAACAATTAAAAAATTTGTTGAATATGTTTTCTGACAATTTATTTTCTTTTTTAACAAGTAAAGACTTTTTTATAGCCACGTAAGAGATGAGGTCTATTCTAATGCCTTACTAGCAATTCAAGACCATTGAAGATGGAAATCCTTAACTAATAATTCTGTAGAGGAAACGATGTGGTACTGCGATTCGAAGTTTTCAGGAGATTTCTGAAATTTGTCCTATATTATTTTTCAAAGGTTAAAACAGAATTCTGACAAAAGAACTTTGCCTTAGACAGAATTTGAATGGCTTAACCTTCTTTTCAATCCAAATTTCAACCCTGTTCTGTATATAAAAAAAAAATAAATCAAATCAAAACGTGGCTAAGGCTTTTTTTTGATAACCTTGAATAACAATTTACCTCAAAAAATCGTTTGAAAATTAAATCACATTCGCTGCACGGAAACGAATAAATTTGTTTTTCGTTTCATATTTGATTATCTTTTATGGTATGAGAGAGAAAAATAAGAGCATTTTCCACACACACACACACACACACACACATAGACACAGAAGAAAAGTTGAACCAATAAATGTTTTATTATACAAGTCTTTTGTCAAATTTTCCCTAAACAGTCTCTCAATAAAGAATTTATTCATGTTCGCGTTCCGCCCAATTACTTTGGTAATTTATTTGAAAAGACCAAAACCCAATATGGCTCGACTCAAATAATAATAAAAGGAACCCGAAAAGATTCCCTCTCTCCTTAGTTCCGTTGTGTTCTTAGTCATTTTTGAAGGATTTACTTTTTTTTCCCCAATTGTTATGTAATATAATTCTGCAGGAAGTATTTATGATGGAGGACATAACCAACATCAGAATGTGTATCTTTATACATATACCATCAACCGACCGACCGACATGACATAAGGCTCAGGATAGGTGAGGCTCGGAAGGTTTGAAACGATGTTTATACAACACCAACAGGACGAAAAAGAAAAAAAAAACAAGGAGGGGCGGTGTCTGGCACGGAGCCCAAACCAATTTGAATTCGCAATTTAACTTCGATGAGTTATCGAATAAAGAATTGGTTTCATTTTTCGCGATGATGATAAGTTCCAGATTCCGATTCCGATTCAGGTTCAGATTCCGATTGCGATTGTGATTGCGATTGCCAGAGAAGAAGAAGAAGTTGGCAGGAACTATAAAATTGTACTAATTAACATTTGCATTGCAAATGATTTCTACACGTTCAATTTGTTCCATGCTCTCTGGCACTGACTTGGGGTTTTATTATGGAATCTCATTAGTGGAGGTTTTTCTTTTTGGGTTTTTGAATGTTCGTGTTGAATTAATTGACTTTTCCGAAAGTTGACTTTTGGAAATGGTATTTCACCACCCGTATATACCATCAGTACCAGTGCCTGGAGGCGCAATGTTTTCAACAGAAGAGAAATTTTCCGAGTGACAGAAATTTGTACGAGTAGATATATGAACTATTTATGATTGCAAAGTTAATAAGGCGAAAAAAATTCAATTGGAATATAGTTACATAATAAATTATTATTCTTGATAATGAACAATCAAGGTTATATTATTATGATTATTAGAAACAGATAGTTTGCTGTCAATTACGACGACGCAGTTTATAATCGTGATAAGTAGTAATCAAGGTCATGTCATTTCAGGTCATTTCGGGGAATTTATGTGAAGGGAGAGTGACATATGCAAAGGCATATGCTTAACAATTATATGGGACCTCTGTTTAAACGTGCTAGACAGATGCCAAGGTTTTTCAACATACAGACCTACAAATAAGACAAGAAATGAACAAGCTATGTTCAAGTTTTTATAAAGTGAAAAAATGTAAACAATTTGGAAATTAAAATACCAACTTTTTGAAAATGTCTTGAAAAGTGATTTTTTTTTTGTTTTTGTTAATATGATAAAATTTTTTGACAATGTACATTTTTAAACAATCTTGTTTTTATCAAACATCGTAAAGTCTTTTTCATGGATTAAATGTAATATAATTTTACTAAGTGCGGAAACAGGAGAGGAACCTTAGTCATAGTTTGGAATACGAAAATTCTGGAAACTTATGTTAGTCACTAAATTTATTTAAATGGAGTTACTTAGTTTTAAGATTGAAATAATGTTATAAATAAAAAAATGTGAAAAAAATATTATTGAAACACTTACAGTTTGCATTATTCGTAATATTATTCGAAGCTGAAATAGAAAAAGTAAATAAATTTTGTAAGTAATGTTTAAAATTATCATTTCATTACTACATTGTAAGTTTTTAAAATATAATTAAATAATATAAATAAATTAAAGAAAGTGCATAAAATTTATTAGATTTGTAGAAAATAAGGTTAGCCAGTTTCAAAACGAGTTTGCAGTAGAGTGGCTAGGTGCTATAGTGACTAGCGAGTACTTTACTCGCCAGTTTCAATGGAACGCACAAAAATGGCTTCGCATTTATCCAATTACAAACTTCAAAAAGAGGCTGGTTTCGACTCACACTGATAACTACCTTGTTAGAAGTTTTTGTAGTAAAAAATGTCAATTTAAATTTCGTCAATATTTTATCATGTAGGTTTTGAAAAATGCATTACGCATACTGTGAAGGTATTTGAGCCAAAAACTATTTTTGACACTTTTTGGTAAATTGTCATAAATAAAGTGTCAAAGCGATATTTGTCAGAAATGTAGTATATGTTCACAGTTATATTGTTCGTAAAATAAATTTGAAGTGAAAATGGTTGACAACTCTCGATAAATTTAAGTCAAAAAACAACTTTTGACATTTTTTGGTAATTTTTTATTAAAGCTTTTTATTTTTCGTAAATAAATTGTCCGTTCGATATTCGTTAAAATTTTATCATATGTTAATAGTTGTATTATATATAAAATAAAATTATTATGAGGTCAAGTTGCCCACTCTAGAGATATTTGAGTCAAAAAACATTTTTTACCAATTTTCTGTTGAATTTTGTGTACTTTTTTAATTTTTGGAAAAAAAACTGTCAATTCAATTTTTTCCAAAATTCTACCGGATGTCAAAAACGTCATTTAAATATAGCAGAAAATTGTTTTGAAGATAATGTCATTTTTCCTTCATTGTATATTTGAATGCCAAACATTTGTTTTTTAGTTTTTCTATTTTATAAAAATAACAGATTGTTTAAATTTTTCTAAATTTATACCAGTCCTGTATCACATCACAATGTACATAGGTATGCAATACAATTTATTTGAAGTCAATAGCATTATCCGTTCTTCAGATATATATTTTTATTTAATTGCTTTAGTGAAAAAAACACTCTACAAATTTTTATAAAAGTCCTTTCTGTATCTTTTGAAGTTATAACCCGTTGAACAAAATTTAATTGGAGTCGATATCTCTACTCGTTCTTGAGATACTGTAAAAAAGGGTGTCTCGAACGTATGAACGCACGAACGTACAAACATATGAACGTACGAACGTACATATAAACGTACGATAGTACGTACGAACGCATACACAGACATTTCTCTATAAATGACGGATATAGATTCTAGGAACATGGAAACATCCAGATTTGTCAAAAATTTCAATTTGATTACAATAACTCCCGATGGAAGTTGAAAAGACGTCATTTTCCGAAAATGGGTGTAAAAGTTAAAATGTAATTCGAATTGACGATTTGAAGTAGGAGAATTTTTTAAGGACTGATGGTATGGAACTATGTTATCTTTCCTAAACCAATTCGTTTTTGCAGCAGCAACAAAAGAAGTTTTAGCTATCTTATTTAAGTAGCTCATGGTTTTATACATATTATTTAAGTATACATAGGGTTCTTATGAAAAACGCTGTCGAGAAATCTAAAACTAACCAAAGTCTGCCAACAGACCCTTTGACTTTTGTTTTGATATCTGTCAAAAAAAACACAAAACAATAATAAAGCTAAATGCACAACTGTGTATATGATTTTTTGGAAATATCTACTTCACTGCGGATATTTTCCCCAAAAAAAACACACCTCACATCAACTGAATTCAGAAAAAGACAGTTGCGAGTGACAATTAAAGATTGATAGTTGATAAATACTTGATTTTATAATTTTTATTTTTCAACCAAATTGATTAAACTTTAGATCCAAAACATTAAAATTCATTATTGTTAACGATATTTATTAATATTTTTAATTGATAAATACATATTAACATTTTTAAGATAAAATTCACGATGGAACTGAAGACTTTTTTCTTTCTGTTCTATAAATAGCTTAGTTCTTCAATAGAAGGAACATCTTAAAAACCCGCAAAGTAGAGGTTCGAATAAATGAACAATTACAAATACACATATTTAACATTGTTCAAAAATCTAAATATCTTTTTCCTTGATCTAATTAAAATCTTTATGATTTAAAAGTAATTTTAAGTAAAATTTCCTGAATCAATCTTAAATTCTATTTAACTTATAAAAAAAAGATTTCAAGCATTCTGTTTTTTTTTAAGAGTAGGCACAGATTAAATTTGCCTTTTTGTTTGACCTTTTATAGACCGAAGAAATACATATAGCCCAAATCATTATATTATTTTAAGTAAAATTTAAATCCCTTTTAAAATGTTCTGAAAATATTTAGCAAATTGTTCACAGCATAAGTCGCTTAAAACATCTACACAAAATACAAGAGTATCTTCTACATGATAAATACATTTTTATATACACACATTTTAGAATGGTCTTATAAATATCTCATAAATTATGGGCATGATTGATTTCCAAAATACATACATATATACAATAAAAAGAATGTGCTATTAGGAAAAATACACAAACTCAAAATATCAAATTAAATTTACCATGTAATCGATTTCTATGGATTTTATATTTACAAAAAAAAACTACGTCTGTATTTGTATCTCTCGTATTTTAATCAAACGACTTCCCGGAGGATACATCGAACTCTGATTCGAAAATATCCTATTTCATTCAAATTCAAATTCAAATTATTTGTATTTGTTTTTAAATCCAACAAATGTGCATTATCCCTTGATTTTAATCCTTTTCTCTGGATTTATTTATGTTTTGATTTTGAGCAGGAATTTACGGTTGGAGTCGGAGATGAGATTGTGCATAAAATTTTTGGCCATTTGTAAAGTTGCACGCCCCAGCAATTATATCCTATATACACAGCAAACAAGAAACTTGTGTATTTCTGGAAGAATTCATCATTATTAGGAATCCTATTTACAAAATAAAAAAAAAATCCATTTATATGCATGCACGAGTCGGCTATACATAAATCAAAGGAGGCCTCTTTCTTGTCCGCCTGTGTGCAGGTACATCCACTCTACTTACATACATACACCCAGGACACACGTATTTATATAGCAACTAAATTCTTGGAATACATCCTCAATATACCTATACAGAGGTTATGTTGGTTATTCCTGGTTCTTATAGATGGCAGCACATAAATCATCTTACAGTACCTTCCGACCCACCGACCAACAAGATTTTTTCTTGTCTTCCATATTTTTTTGTTTTTTATTTTGTTTTGTTTTTGATGATCGAAGGAGACAAGGGGGAGCACTAACTTACCTTCCTCCTACATACGTCATTTTCCAGTTTTTTGAATTATAATTTTCGGGGCGATCGGAGATGGGAAATGGGAGAATCGTTTAGCCCAGTCTAACATTGTAAAAATTCTCTGGGTGGCCTCAGATATACTTTAGTGTATTTATTTTTCATTAATCATACAAAATGAATACCAAGGGAAATTTCAATTGAATTTAAATTCCCTTTTTTCGGTTCGTTCTTTGCAAAATCCAAGGATACTAGATGATGTGAGAAGGAGAGGAAGTTCTTATATTTCAAGAGTACCTTTCTAGCTAAGCTAGCCTACCCACCCACCCACACAGGATGTTATGATGGTAGGGCTACACTCGTCTCAGTATATGTATGTATGTGAAGTGGAGGGGATGGGGTTGGATTAAAAACTAAAATTAAATTCAGATCCTAGATGGCCATGGGGGATTTAAGGACAGGTCATTTGGGTATGTTGTTATTTTTTGAACTCTCGTGCTGGAAGCCTATTATAAATCAATTTTTATTCAAAGAGCAACAACAAAAAAAAAAACATTTTTGAATTTTAAATTAATTCCTGGTATTTTGATTTTCGTCCTTCGAAGTCCTTTTAAGTCATTTGTTTTCGTTATCAGGTTGAAATAATCGTGCAATAATGGTTGGAGTTGGGCTGTTGGTTGATTTTAGTTTGACAAGTTGAAAGACATGAAACTGTTTTAGAGGTAGAATGATTTTGTTTTTTTTTTTTTTTTGTTTTTGGTAGGAAACTTCAGGATTATTTCGATGATATGCTGGGTTGATAATAGTTTCGAGAAAATGGGTGGATACCCACGTCCATTGAATTGATATAAGATTATACTAAGTTCCCGCGATATTGATAACCAAAAACCAAAACCCTTCAAATACCCTGACTTAGAAGGACAAACCCCTCCGGATACTCTAATTTAGAAGAGCTAAACAAGGAGAGCTTTCTTCAGCATTGGGAGTTAAATGCCAAGACGCATTTGCATAGATTTTCTTTCTTGGATGCAAGCAACGATGAGCCTCGTTTTCGCTTTTGAACAATAATTGCTGTTACTTCCGAGAGAAAAGAAAATCTTCTTAAGAAGCCTTTAATGGTTTGATTGAGTAAGAAAGTCTCTAGATTCATGCGGCATCACATTGGATACCAAAATGGCCTTAACATCCCCTTCAACTGCACATAAACTATCATATTTCAAGAATCATTCAATCTTAAGCTAAGTACAGATGATTGTCAGTGGTTTGAAAATAATTGCCAATAAGCTGACTATTTCAAAATATTTTCTAACGAGAAGTTGTCTCCTCGCATCGGTGATACGTTGACAAATGTTTGTCCTATAATATCTTACAATTTCATTGTCGATTGTTAGCTAACAATTCTTGGACAATGACATTTCTGAAAAAATTGACTGTAGGAAAATAATCACTTCACAAGGCTAGCAGATATTGGTCGATTTGTTGACAGATATTGTCAGTCAAAATACGAACTATAGGAAATGTGCGAATTTTGTGGGAATCAGTATTGGTAGTTCAACGTGCATTACTCAAAGTCCGCTCCTGTATCTGGAACTTAATTTGTCAGCTTTTCTTCAACGAGAAAGAGAACCGCAATTATTGTGGTCATAACTTCTGTTTAATTTACGTCTCAAATGTTTGACGTTGATATTTTTAATGTTCAATAATTAAATATCCTAAAAAATTGATACAACTTCAAAGAAAAGAAGTTTTTAATGTCATACAAACGGGATTGACAATTTTAGATGAGTCTGACAATATTCTTATTTTCCGGCAATAACATAATTCGTCTGACAATTGCTAACAATGAAATCTCTTGCAGTATTGTCACTCAAAACTTTTTACACCATTGTTTAACATTTCGAAACATTTTTTTTTACTGACAAATGTGACAATATTGTAATATCTGACAATCTTTAGTGCTAAATTAAGCAGTTTTGTCCATATACATGACTTTGGGATGTAAAGGTTTGGTTTGTTAAAGTTGATTGGATTACTTATGGGTCCTTAAATCGATGTCAAGAACGTTTGAAATGGTTAACTAGTTTATGCAATTTTTAAACTTACTCATACCTGACTGGTTGTCTGTTTGAAAGTTTTCTAATTTTCTTTCGCTCCGATAGCATTTTCCGTCAAATTAATCGAATTGGAAAATCAAAATCATTTCGTTTAGACGTTCGCAAATCTTTTATTTAGTTCGATGTCACTTATCCAATGACCACAAGCCGCAGTGTTAAATACCCACAATAACCTATTTTCTCCCTACCTCGGCCTCAGCTTTGGTCTCTCTCTATCTCTATCGCTATGTATATTTTCCAAAAACGAGAAGAACTCTAAAACCAATTGAATGAAAATCCGAAACATTTGTGCAACACTACTCGTATGTCGTATCTCCCTGCCATCATCAAGGATGTGCTTTAGCAAATGGCTGGTAATCTCATGGCCATGAGGCACAATGATAGTGTGTTGTGTATAGCTGTGCCAATATCCCGGATTTAATTGTGTCATTAAGGTGGGAAATGGCTATTTTATATGTCCTGTTGGGGATTTAAGCAGCGCATTGCATTGTAAAATCAAATTCAACTTTAACCGGATAAAACCAATTCCAAAGGTATCCGCGTATTCGTGTATCGTATCGTGTATCCATATCCATACACATGTCCTGTATTCCATTCCTCGCGTATAAAATGAGTATTTCAAAAAATGAAGCAACCAACGACGAATGCAAGGATAATACCTTAATGACTTTGAAAATCCCAGAAAAAAAAAACCGAAGCTTGCCTTACACTACACATCCCGTACGTCGTCGTGGTACCTTTTGCAGTGTTTTTTTCCAGGACCAGGACGACGACGGAAGGACGTCGAATGTTTTGTATTGTTTGAAGGATCGAAGGATAATAATATGGTGGATAGATATTGTGATATTGTACTCACAGATAGCTCTGTTCATTTTATACATTCCCGTGCGTCATATAACTGTGAATCGTCGAGAAAAAAAAAAGAAGAAAACAAAAATAAGCAGAGAAAACATAAATGCGGACGTGAAAGCTCTTTGAGGTTATTATTATGGTATCCTTTGGATGTTGGGATGCATCTGAATTGTTTTAATGAAACGTTAAGTATTTTCATGGAAACTTTAGCTTTTAGCAACAGCCACATTTTTTTAATGACACAAAATAATGACAAACAATTTTTTAATTTCTCTTTTTATCTCTGGGGATTAAATTTATTTAATTTATAATTAATGTTAAGTTTTTGTCGTGTTTAAACTTGAGGAAATCTTTTAAAGGAATTTCATCAAAATTCACGAGAAAAAATCTGCGTTAAAAATACGATAAAGCACAAAGTGTAAAATGTCAATTGCAAACTTGCGAAATGATAAATGTTAAGTGCAAAACAAAAGTTGGAAAGTGCGAAAGTGCGAAACGTCGAGCGTAAACTCTGAAAAGTGAAGTGTAAAATGTTAACTGCAAGCTTAGAAGTGTAAAAAGAGATATGTTAATTGTAAATACGAAATTGCGAAATGCTAACGCAAAACAAAAGTTGTAAAGTGCGAAACATCAAGCGTAATCTCTGAAAATTGAAGTGTAAAATGTTAACTGCAAACTTAAAAGTGTAAAAAGCTATATGTTATGTGTAAAATACGAAATTGCGAAATGCTAAGTGCAAAACAAAAGTTGTATAGTGCGAAACGTCAAGCGTAAATTCTGAAAAGTGAACTGTAAAGTGTAAAATGTCAACTGCAAACTTAGAAGTGTAAAAAGCGATACGTTGAGTGTAAAATACGAATTTAAGAAATGATAAATGCTAAACTCTGAAAAGGGAAGTGTAAGATGTGAAATGTCAACTGCAAACTTAGAAGTGTAAATAGCGTTATGTTAAGTGTAAAATATAAAATTGCGACATGCTAAGCGCAAAACAAAAGCTTTAAAGTGCGAAACGTCAAGCGTAAACTCTGAAAAGTGAAGTGTAAAATGTCAACTGCAAACTTAGAAGTTTAAAAAGCGACATGTTAAGTGCAAAACAAGTGTGAAACGTCAAGTGTAAACTCTGAAAAATGAAGTGAAGTTTGAATTGAGGATTGCGAAGTGCGAAGATCGAAGAGTAAACTATGAAATGTTGAAGCTTAAAAACGAAAATTTGAAATGAGATGTTAGAAGTACGACATGGTTAACGTATATTGCGATGTGTGAAATGTGGATTGTGTGAATTGAAAGTTTTTGGAAAATAAATTGTAAAATGCAAAGTCTGAAGTGAACAATCAGAGTTTCGAATTGCAAAATGTGAATTGTGTAGTAGGTATATTTAAAATACGAAAATGGAAGTAATAACTGCGATTTATGAAGTGCGAAACGTTAATCAAAAACTGCCAAGTGTGACATGTGAAAAGTAAAGAGTAAATTGTGAGGTGTGAATTGAAAATTTTGCGAAAATGAAGTGCACAATACAAGTGTAAATTAAATATTCAACTACGAAATTTTAAGCATTAAATGCGAAATGTGGAGTGAACTGTGTAAATTTTTGAAAAGTTTGAAATGCAGAAATTGAAGTGTCGACTGCGAAATGTTTTGTACAAGGTTAAATGTAGTGAGGAATGCAATATAGACAGATTGAATTGCTTACTTTGTAGTAAAAGTTGAGGATTGCGAATATGTAAAGTGCGAAATTTTAAATTTGAGGTGCGAAATGTTTAAAGTAAAATTGAGGGTTTGAGTGAAGTTCAAAGTGTGAAGTGTATGTATAGTTCGGAAAACAGAATATATAGTTGCATTATTTTGTGTTTATAAATAAATGCAATTTAAATAAATTTGCGTTTCTGCTACGTTTTCCTATTAATTATTTCTTTTTTTAGCTCATTCTAACGGGAAAAAGAATAACAGAAAGTAATATCAAAGTCCTAAAATTACGAATTTTAGAAAATGTTTCTATTAAAGACTCTTTTTCCATCCAGGACCTATCTACCTTCCTTGCATCTAGGTAACTAAGTTCAAAAGGAATATTTCCTTATATTTTTTTTTCTTTTTTAAAATTCTTTAACTCAAATGATTTCATTGTTCATGTAAAGACCAAAATATGTATGTATGTATGTATAATAAAAGGGAAAAAAAAACTTCGCACGAATAAAGTTAAGTATAACAATTACGTTAAAATGTATCCTAAGTTTCAAATTTATTTTCTCGTGGTAATCGCAATTCAAAACCCAAGCACCTAAACATTTCCCTTAAGTGCGCAGCGAGTGTGTAAATTAACGAACTTTCAAGTTTTGCATGAATTTTTCATGAAACAGGTAAACGGAAGGGAATTTTTTCTTTATATTATAAATAGGTACATATATAATATATAAATACATGTATATATTCAAGGGTATTTAAATAAACAGGGCTGGATTTGGTGTCTGAGAAAAGTTTTAATTTAATGGATTGAAAGTTGTACAAGTTTTCTAAGTTTTGATTCCCTAGAAAAGGACAATTTAAAAACCGAGGCTTGGAACTTTAAACGGAAAATTGAATTAAAATTTATGGATGCCAAAATATGGTTTTTCGTTATCTTTGTCAATATACATTGAAAAATAGTTTTCGATAATTTATGAAGATCATCACTGAGCAATCAGAATTTTTGATATGTAACAGCTTTCTTTTTAAATCTTTTTCTCCACAAAGTCATTAACTGTCAATTTTTTAAAGGGTATTAATGTTTTAAATGAATTAAAGACACTCACTAAAAAATCAGAATTTTTTGTTCTAGAAATTATTTCTACGGCAACACTGGTTACAGTTTGATAGGTCGAGTTTATTTACTGCTGAGCTTCTCCCCAAACATTTCCACAAGCTCATAATCCACTTCTTCAGAATTTTCTAATTTCAGAATTTTAGGAAAAAATCAGCCAAGAAGCAAGTGTTCTTGGAGTACCATATCAGATTTTGACTCCATTGGTTCTGAATAAAAGGAGTCTTTAATTAAAGTCTGAATCCTGTATCGCCTTAAAACTTGGCTAGACCCTACAAGGGCCTTCGATAATTTCAGTCAAACCGATCGTGACATTAGTGACATAGTGAATAGCAAGTCAACCCAGAACAAACCCTTCTTGGACCCATCAACTCACTCCAATCCAGCACTGTTTATAGTGAAATAGGATAAAAAGACAGTCTCCTTTTACTCATCTGCACCTTCACTGTTGTTTGTAAGTCTCATCGTTCGTCGTAGTAGTCGTCGTCCTAACAACTCTATAATTTAATTTTATTTTTATTTTTTACATTTTTGTTGCAAGTAAAAAATAAAATCCAAAAAAAAAAAACCAAAACGAAACGAAACGAAAGTAAATTTAAGATTTTTTGGAGAGTAGCGTAGTGTTAACACCCACTTCAACCATGGCGCGGGAAAAAAGGTAAACCAAAGGATCCCCTGAGCTTTGTAATGCTAATTGCTTAGCGGTAAAAAGTCAAAAACTTTATTTTCGCTAAAGAAAAACCTTTTTTTTCATCTTCGTTGTTCGTTATTCGTTATTCGTTATAACTGGCGAACAGGAAAGATGAGTTCTCTAAGTTTTGGACGGGGACGGCGACGACGACGACGACGCATGGCGAGGACTGAGTGTGGGTGTGGGGCAGCAAGCAGGATTCTTTTCTTCTTTTTTTTTCATTTACAATTTATTTCACTTTGCTGCGAGAAAAAGACTCGACTGATAGAGAGTATAATATGAAATTATGAAAATGAAGGCGCAAAGTACCGTTCCGTACAGTAATATAAGCATATTTGGCCGGAAGTCTGTTATTTGACGTTAGAGGATTTAAAAAAAAGACCTAGAGAGAGTGAAGGTAAAGGTAGGGTAAGTTGTATATGTATAAAAGTTTATATTTGAAAAAAAAAAGAATTACAAAAAAAGGTTTATAGCTAGGTACAGACCTAGGAAGGTGTGCAAAGTATGAAGGATAATCTTTTTGGTACTTTTTAGGCTAAAAATACTTTCTGGGGAGTTTTTTTTTTTTTTCTTTTTCCTTGTGGTGTTATTCATATTTATTTCAAAATATACATACAAACATACATTTTCCATCCCCGAAAATGAAAATGGGAAAACTTTACCAAAAATAAACGAATATTATGAATTTAATGATTCTGTTAGGCACAAGATTCTTAAGTTACCTCGCCCTGCCAACTCCTATTCTATAGAAGACTATTACAGGTTTGCTGATAATGATGATGATGAAAACTATTTACAATAACGGGAGATATCTACAAGGTGGGGCAAAACGTCAATAGTATTTGGCATTTGTGAACTAGATAGCTGTAGTATACAATCAAAAAAATAAATGGAAAATGGAGCCCGTGTGCACTACTATAAAAGCGTAGTTCAATCTCAACAAAAAAAAGAGGACGATTCTGTACCAAAAATCGTCGTGAGCGACGAACTGCATTTCCAATTATAACCTGTATCAGCAATAAGCTAAATCTTCGTTTTGGGAGCCCAAGGAACTATTACACGATTCAAACTACGCACTGTTTGTAATGGCGTCTCTTCGGGAGAAGTCGTTGGGCCGTTTTTTTTATTTCCTCGTTACTATGGAACGTTACAGCGCTCTGATATACGACTTATTACTGCTAGCATTTTATAAGCGGGGCTTAGTTGACATGTAGTTTTTACAAGACAGTGCATCAGCAATATATGTATTCACGAGTCACAACTAATATTAGTTTTGAGATATGGCATGGCCAAAAAGATAGCTTGACTTAACATTCACAGACTTTTTCCTTGGCTTCTCGAGAAAAGTTTTTCCACTCTTATTCATTCGATAGGGATGGATCATACTCGTATACCTTTTTAATGGTTGTGAATGAATCAAGTTTAGAACTTACTCTGGAATGTCTTATTCTTTTAAGTCCTAGCCCGCAATTCAGTCATTACCTTTTCGAAGCATGTTTCCAATCCACTGCCACTTGCCTATATAAGTCCTTGTTACAGATACAATTAGGCTAGAAAACCCGTAAGATGTTTCGAAGACACCTATTAACGAAGGTTTGCAGTTTCCTGGTTATTGTTGTTGTTATTTTTCAGGTGCTGCAACCACATACTATAGCAGAACTGATTAAACGTTAGAGTTAAACAGTCGTAGCTTTGTGTTTAAGCTGAGAGATTTGTTCCTCCAAACATTGGACAACATCCCGAACGCAGCCTTAGCTTTTCCGATACGACTGACGATTTCTAGTTCTAGATTCAGTAGAAACGATACTTCAAAGGTATTGGAAGCTCTCTTTCTGTACTTTCTCTACAGCTTGTTGAGGAATTCGAGTTCCCGAGGCGGAACAGCTTTGTTTTTCCCGTATTGATTTTTAGCCTCACGATTGTTGCTTCTCTCTCCATCCTTGTTGCCATTTGATGGAGATCCATGATCCTATGGGAAAGTAAGCTTACATCGTCTAGGTAGTCAAGATGTTTAAAATAAGTTGTCAGAGTACATCTTATTCCTCCGCTTCTTGTCAAAGCCATCCGCAGTACATCACTTATCACCAATAAAAACAGGATTGGTGACAGTATGCAGCCCTGTCTGATCCCGCTTTGGACTTCAAATGTAAGACGTGACATTTGGACCCATCATAAGTCGCTTTTATAATAGCAATGAGTTTCTCCGGTATACCGCTCCTTCGCAAAGCAAGCCAGATAAACTCTCTATTGACGCTGTCGAAAGCCTTCTCGAAATCAATGAATAGCAGGTGGATATTCGATGCACTGTTCGATTATGATCCTCAAGGTGTTGATGTGGTCAATGCAGGAGGACCCAGTTGCGGAAACCTGCTTGTTCAGCGTCGAGTGATGCTTCGGGATGTTCTTTAATGCGTTCTAAAACAATCTTTGCTACTATTTTGGCGACTGCAGGCAAAACGCAGATACCCGTCCAGTTTTCGCACTTCATCAAGTCTCCTTTTTTTGGGAGCTTGACAATCATTCCCTTTTTCCACTCTTTGGGAAAGCATTCGGAGACGCACACTGTGGTGCGTAATCGGGAACTGGTTGTATCGGACAACTTAGAATATGTCATTTGCATGTTACTATCAAAAACATGATTTAAGACTATAGAGCAAAATGCTGCTTTCACCTTCTGAGTTAGTTCTACTCACTTAAAAGATATTATTTATATACAATTTGCTGCCGGTCTGAAGACTTCTAAGAGCATCATTGAAAACGATGTTACAATCTTCGAAACTGACACTTGTTAGGTCCCATAAGCTCAGAATAGAACTGGTGCAACAAGAGTTCCTGAAATTAGCGCTTAAGGGGATATTATATGATAATCCCTAGATCTTTCACCTTAAAAACCACCTTCCACAGACAAACGTATTGACTTTGCCTTCTCTATCTCGTGTTCACTTTAAGGCTTATAACGAATTTTTGGGGGGAATTTTGGCTTATACAGAATATTCAACTAGTGGCAACCACTTTACGGATGTCAGCTAAACTCCACTGAAAATCATTATCCAAAATTACTCAAAACCAATTCAAAAACAAATTTAGATGATTAGTTTTGCACCACCTTCTATGCCCTTGCACGGAGAGGTGAAAATATAAAATATTTATTCAAAATATGCAACAATAATTTGATTTGATTAAACCACAAAAGTTATTTTATTTTAACCTCAAAAGTCTTGAAAAGCTGATTCGAAATTGGTATACAATGTAAATGTAAATACTTTAGCAGCACTTATTTACATTTGTTTAAGCATTTGAAATCCAATAAATTCTATATTCAAGTAATGCATCATCTCTCCTCCGTACAGGAGTATCTACATTTCTACAAGTATCTATAGATACTTCCCTGATGAATAATTTGTCCTCAATAAGGCCACTATCTAACTATCTGTTTGTGTGTAATTCTGTGTAAGTGTGTTTATCAAACCAAATAATTGTCTCTGCTTCTTCTTGATGATGGTTAGGAAGGATAAACAATACAATAGCATCAAAGCTATAAGTTAGAAGACAATGTTTCCAGAAGTAAACAGAATGTATCTACATATCTAGAGTTAGAGGTCCTATAGCAATTGTTGTGATTGTCTTGCCTTGACTCCTATACTTTAAGTTGGGCAATTTGAAAATCATTTTACAACCAAAATTGAAATAATGCGCAAACATAAGGTTTAAATTTATATCTAGGTATTGCATAGCCATCGGTTAGATACCAAATGTATCCATGTTTATATATGCAAAACGATTTGAATTGGCCCCACATAGAGATCGAAAAGACAGATACGAGTTGTTCGACTTCTTTAAGGAACTTTCCATAGATATCTATATCATTTCCTAAGACACAAATGGATGTGTAGGCTATCCTAGTCCATGATGGCTTTGGCATGGCACACATACATCACAAAGCAAAGATAATGACTTTACTTACCGAAAACCTACTGGGTTTTCAATGTATCTAAATATAGGTAACTACATAATATGTGTATGGAACATACTCGTATTTGTAGAAAATAGATACAAAGATATCCTCTTGTGAGATATTATTTTGAGTGCCATAATCCTCTATGGAATTCAATATTTTCTAACGAAAGGTAATCATGTTATCTGGAACATTGTTTCAGGCATGATTTGTTATACCTTGTTCCTGACCAGATACACCACATATTTTGTAGATAGATAGATAGGTACACGAGTTGTAATTGTGTAAGCAATCATAAATATTGTTTCCTTTTATTTCAGTTTGAAGAAACTTTACAAATCCATAATCGATTGCACTGAAAAAAAAAACAATCAAATTTAGTTCCTTAATCTCAAACTTATACCCTTATTACGGTTGTCAAAGATCAATACGATATTTGATATTTATCAATAAAATTAATAAATCGGTATTATCGTTGTCAAAAATCAAAATTTTTGATAAACTGTGAACGCTCTTCAGACATTAGATCTATTGTGAATGATTTAAATTGAAAGTCTTGGTATTATGGTTGTCAAAATGTTTGTTGATTATCAAATTTTCAGTCAATCACAAATTCCTTGTTGATAAAATATTTTACGGATCGCAAAAGCCATAAGCATGTCTACTATAGAACTATTTTTTGGTGAAAATGAAATTGAAGACGAAAATACTTTGGAGCAAGCAAAGATTCGAAGAATATTACGCGATGCTTCAAATCCGATGGATTTGGCTGAACATATGTATGTAGATAAATGATCTTTTTTAATTACATTACAAAAACTAATTTGGCTCGCTTCTAGATTCATTCAAAACTTTAGACTTTCAAAAGAAACCTTCCTCAATGTATTTCTAGATATCAACGACAAGTTAAAGCCAACGAAAAGGCAAAAATCCATTCCAAATATACTAAAATTTGCAGCTGTCGTTAAGTAAATAGGCACTATTCACAATAGATTTTTGATCTTTGTTCACAATGGATCAAAAAATGATCAACTCGGGTTCATAATACCGATGTATCAATTGATTGACAAAATATTTCAAATGTCAATTAATTGATCTTTGACAACCGTAATAATACTGTTAATTATATATTGATTCTACTTGTTGGAGAGATCAAAAGAACATGGTAATGATATGAAAGTTGTAAGGCACTGAACCCTTTTTACAGAAACAAGTAAAGCACCTCACAAATGTTCAGCATTATAGCACAATTGGTTCCTGAGATACACCTTTTTAAAAAACCCAAAAACAACGTAACTGAGTGCGATCGATTGACTAGATTTTAACTGCTGGCAATCAGATTTCAACTACCTTGACTAATCTTTAACTTTTATCAATTAAATAAGCCAATTTTTACCCATAGGATAATTTGCGTTTATTTTTTTTTTTACTAATAAAATAACCAAGACATGAACACCATCGACCAAACCAACGTCCAATAATTTCTAAGCCATGGTTAATATTGATATTGAATAAGAATTGTTAAAAATACTAATAAGAAATAAAAGAGGACTTAGTACTGAACCTTGGGGCACTCCTATTTAAATACTCTTATATTTGACTCTGCTTAATATGTTATCCATTTTTATCATTTGTTTTAATTTGCATGGTCAATTCTAAAGAAAGTTTTTTAAGACAATATCAAGAGCACTAGTAAATGGTAGAACGGAATATGTAAAATTTGATAAAATTACCTTTGAACTTTTTATTATTAAGGGGTTAATGAAAAAGGGCAATTTGATGTTGAAATGAAATATGACAGGACACAAACGGCCTGGTCTATGGTGGATCTTAAACGGGTATTAGCCTTAATCTTGACCCGAAATTCTACAGAAATCAAAGTTCAGCCTTTCTAGAGCACCTGTCGTTACGACTTAATTCCCCGGCGGGCCGACCCGCAATACCGGTCCCAAGAAAAGCGTTGGATACGCCCCAGTTTGGTATGATTTTTTGTACCGAAGTATTTGTTTTCGTTTACTAAGTTTTAATAGAACAAAGCAAACCGTCAAATCTTACCGCCTCAGTACTCTTTGTTAAGGCATAGAAGACTCCCCTTGCGAGGTCTATCTAACACCTCTTACGACAATGGATTGGATGGTCGCTATTCATTGAAGCCATATTCCCACGAACTCTGGGATAACCACAGCCACTACGATGCTCCCACGGCCTACCTAATAGATAGCTTATGGGCACCACACATGCACGGACAAGCACAGGCATGTGTGGCTATTCAGCGGGAACTATCTCCCGTAGTACCAGTTCTGCCCCTGGTTAGGCTCTCAAACCTGTTTAGTTCTAGGTTCCTTTAAACAAAGGGACTACGCAATCGTTTTACAGCCATGCACCACCAATTATTAACCAAGGCAGAAACTAACATCAATGATGTATGACCACAGCCTTTGGTTTAGCCAAATAAGATCATTTGTTGCCACGTCGAGACACCAAATAAGCGCATCCATCATCTTAAAGTTCTGCGCCAAAAGTTAAAAAGAAAAAGACCAAAAAGTCGTCATTCTAGAAAACATACGGATGGCAGTTGCCGAGAAGAATAACCTTCAGGCGGCCCTAGAGGCCTAGACCCATTTCCGTATTTGTCGTACTGCACCCGAAATTCGACAAGTAGAACGCTAAGGCAAGTTTTTGTGAACGTTGAAAAACCAACTGCTTCCGGTTCTGACGTATACCTTCACGGACCACGTCAGAGAATGCGTATCTTGAATATAAAGTTTGACCGTTTACCGAAATGGTCATCTCTATTTTGGCTACCAAACGTTGATAGAGAGAGAGAGAAAGAGTAGAAAATCTAGGTCCACCACGTCAACCTCTAAAGGGGCGCAACAAAAGCAAGATACAAAATTTGGCTGATGTAACCAAATCAAAATGGTCGCTAAGCCCTGCAGAAAAAGACCAGTGCCAATTGGACAACCCTTTTGCTTTATCAATATCAATACTTTGGCGGTAAGTGCTATATCATCTAAAAGATCTATTGGGTCCCCTTCTAGAACTGGAACAGTACTTTTATTGGAACTATTTGAATTATCCAGAAGAAATTCATTCTTTAAAGCAAGCTTCTTAACACTCAACTCCTGATTTATTAATTCCACCAGAGAATCGCATCATTAGCCAGTCTTTTTGTCTTGTATTGTATCACCTGATAGACTAAGTCAAGTGCCGTAAGTTTCAGTGTCTCTTCTCCGGGGATTTATCTCAGAAGAGTATTTTATTTCAGTGTGTTATCATTTTAATTTAAAATTAATAGCCAACATATTTGCGTAAGGATTTTCCTTGTGCTTGTATTCCTTTTAAATTTCTAAAAAACATTAACCAAAATCTTCAAATCAATTCCAAATAACCAACAAATCTTAGTTTTGTGTGGTTAACTAGCAAACATTAAATAATAAATATAATATTCTAACCTTTCCATTTCCTAAGCCCCAATACGAGAATATGTACACACTACACATGTATGTACACATGTTATGAAAAGGTCAAAATATTATTTAACAAATATTAAATCCAACCTAAATTCAAAAAATAAATACACATAGTTTTGAAAAACAGAAAATACAACAACAACAAAAACAAAAACAAAAACACCACACAAAAATTATATTCCCACATTCGATGTGGATGAAATGAAATTAATATTCAAAGGGAAACCCCTTTAGGGGCCGTCGTCGTTTTTGGTGAGATGGTTTATTGGAAAACGGATAAAGGAGGCGAACCAAAGCGAAGGTAGGTATAAAATGGAAATTCTCTCGATTAAATTTCATGATTTTGATGCAGGTCACGAATTTCTTATTTATACAATACATTCATTGTGTATAATGGTCTTTTTGTGAGTAAAAAGTTAAACCTTACCTTCCCTAAGTCCGCTCCCCTAAACTAAAAACCATTGGAATGCTGGAGAAAAAAAGGGATTAGGATTTGTTTCCTTCGTTTCCTGTTCCTGTGTGTGCGTCCGTCGTCGTCGTGCGGGTAACCTCTGGTCTGGTTGTTGGGGAATGTCATTGAAGAAGGTGAAAAGTCTTGTTTCTTTACATCTAAACGTAAAATTTTTTATATCAAAAATGAAACCTAAGACGTTTTCTGGCTTAGCTAAGGGAATTTTTCTAGAGGAAGTTTAATGGGCCTGTTTACTTATTTTTCCACTTCTATAAACTTACGATACCTTAACATTAAAAAAAAAAGAAAAAAAAAAGGGATAAGAAAGGAAAGGAAAGTCGTGCGGATTGGTATACAATTTTTAATTCGCTTAATAGCCTTGTGGCACATTCTGTGTCGATAACTGTTTGTCAATATTGAAATGGGCCAAAAGAAACGTTTGCAAATTTTATTGTTAATTTGTATAGAGAAAAATTATTTCCATAGGTTCATACTCGTGTGAATGAGGAAATAGGGATTCAGTTTCGTTCAGGAGGACCTTTCGGGCTCTTTCGACAGACTACCTGTCAGACTCCTTGTAAGCCGAAGAAAAAAAAACAAAAGAACAATTGAAAACTCTCGAAAACAGAAAAGTTTAAAAACTCTGTGTTTTAACCAAGTTTTATTTATGTACAAAGACAAAGGACCTTTATTGAAAACACTTCAATAACTTACTCATATTCATGGAACTTCAGCTCTATCAACTACAAGAGTTTCTTTTACCATACATGAATATCTCGTATACGAACGAGTGTACCAAGTATGCCGCATAACTCTGTAAACGTCAAAGTCCTTCCTCCGAATACACACACACACACACCCCTCCCTCCCTTCTACCATCGTTGTATACTTCTGTCGGTTTGGGTTTTATTATGGCCAAAGCTGATATGTATATGGTTGATGGTCTTTCGAAATTGACTCACTCCATTAATTCATTGACTTCTGTTTGACAGACCTGAAAATATGTTCGTTTTATTCACTGACGATGACGAGCGACGCGACGGACGACGAATGGTCTGACGATGTGGATATATTGGTAATGGTGATGGTGATGTGCTTTGTGTAGTAGTTGTTGTATTCTGAATAGTGGGAGTAAAGGATATAAGTTAGGACTTCGACTACGTATATGAGTATGTAAATGCGGTAACTGGATGTGGAGCTATCGCAAGGAACTCCGTTTGTTTGGAAGCAGCAGTATAGTCGGCATAAGAACAAGCACACTTGACTATGTTCGTTTCCACGCACAACCGTTTACTAACCTTACATTTCAGAAACTTCACCAACATCATGTTTCCGAAACAAAGCCAAAAATCACCACTTGAACAATTTTGCATCATATAATTTCGAAACAACAATATAACTACCGACTATAAACTCGTACGAGTTCGGGTAAAGGCTTACGGGTACGAGTTTGGGTAAATGTAGACTTTGTGCATAAATAAGGAAGAGGATGTCCTATTTTTCATTTTTTTTTTTTTTTTTTTCAAAAGTATAGATTGTTATGACTTTGTGCCTAGACTCTGCTTTTGCATTTGCAATTTAATGTATTTGAGTTAATGGCAGGTAATTTTTTAAGGGCTTTTTGTTTTTGGAAAAAAGAACAGAAAATGTTATTGATCTGGAAATCAACGAAACTACGGCAGAACAGGGATGTTAATTAGTCTCTTTTAGAATCAGTTTAAGTGGCAAACCTCGAACCAGTAGTCTTTATTTTGAGTCTAGAGATTTTAATATCACCCATTGATAGATTTGTCACTGTATAGAAGTAAGTAAACGTAAGGTCCCATTCTTTTTTTTTTTAAGTCGATCTCAAATGATCTCAGCCTTGCTAAGTAAAATGAAAGTCGTGGCATATTACGATCAGCGAACTCTTGCAAGTAAATATAAATTTTAGCAAGCTACTGAACTGGGTAATTAATGAAGGACTTAAGGTTAACTTTCTTAAGATCCTCATCAAATTGCCTTACCTGACAGTTTAAACTCTGCTATAAATGGACATTTTAATAGTCTACTAAAGCCAGAGACCTGCATAGATTTTAAACAAGTGGTCTTAGCAGATATTACAAAGGAGATGTGGAACAGAAAACACAGTAATAAAACATAGACCTTCTGAAACTATGGAATCTATAAATCTTTAATTTACTCTTAACTCTGAACACAGTTAAATTGACATTGTGAAAGATCGTGTTTAATATAATCGTTATTATAAATGTTATGTGTTCCTGCGAAAATGTCTTCTCAAAGAATTCTCACTGTTACCGTTTTCAATTTTAAGTTTATTTTGATCCGAACTACTCAACTGTTCATTTCTAGACTTGATTTGAAAATTTTAAGAAAGATTTACCTCTTTGTAGTTTCCTTCTTAAGTGATAAGCTCTAAAATGAGTGACAAAAGAAAAGGCTGGATTTAGTGGTTCTGCAAATCAAGTGAAGATAAAAACGAAGTTACATATAGGTTATGTTTGTGGCAGTTAAATTTTTTACAATCATTCCCCGTCATGTTAAGTACATATGAAAATGAACGATTTGTTCACAAAAATAAAGAGTTATCCGATCCTATTAAAAAAAAGTAAAATTGACTACTTTGTTACTCTTTCTGAGAAAAGAAGTCAAAATACTTCTAGTAAAAAGTTGCAAGATACAACAGATATACATACCTAAGTCTCTTCCAAATAACATTTATGTTGACTAATCAACGAGGATTTGATACAAAAATTTTAGCATCTTACGAAATTTTGGAGTATTGCGAGTACCTTTTCGAGGCAGAAGGATTTTACAGAAAATCTCCAAAATCGGAACTTGTTAATGAAATTAAAAATAATTATGAATGTAGTACAAACACGTAGCAAGAAGTTTTAAATTTACAAACTCTAAAAGTTTATATTTTTGATGGTATGACACTTGTTCATCGAATCCAATTAAAAAATTTCCATACAATTTTGCAACCAAATGTAAAACAAGTAAATATTGTGTTTGACAGATGTGATAATATTTTTAAAACATACATATTTGGAATCAACTTTACGGAGCAAAGGTCAAATTATTAAAAATTTTATAATTTCAAACGACCACACTAAAATTTCAACTAATTCAATGACAATCAAAATAATAAATATACTTCAAAGAAGTAAATATGGTTTATAATTCCCGAATCTCCGGGTAGCCGGGTACGAGTACATGATTATTACGGATATTTAACGGGTGAAATCAAGAGCCATATTTACTGACAGTAAAAAAATAGGATCAATATGAAATTATCTGTTTGTGAAGATGAAAAACAAGTCTTAGTTTGATAAGATAACTTGCCTTATATCAAAATTCAAAATTTCACTTTCTAAAAACGTCCGAGCATTATCTGAAGCTTTGGGAAGAGTTTTGGTTTCACTTGAGACAATTGAAAAATGCTTTCAAACAAATTACATACATGTATATAATCAATTGTTAGAACTATATCAAGTTAAAGACGTTATTAAGCTAATGGGTCCGCAACTAATTAAGGTAACACCAGGTTAGCTGTACAATTGCCTTTCAACTTGTATGTACTTTGTTAATTTTTATAAACAAAAATCAAACAAAAAAAATTACAAAAAACTTTCATTAAAAAGACCCAAATTCCATTAACTCTAATTGAATTTGTTTTATTTGTGAGTGAGTCCATGATTTTCAATCCTCACAGGACTTAAATTGAATAATAATTTATAACGAAAAGTCCCTTCCCTATTATACTCGTACTTACATATGCACTATGTATATTGAAACAAATATGTAAATGTACACATACAATACATACATACATACATAGAAAAGGTATACCTGTATGGTAGTTATTTAGTTTTGCATAAATCATAATAATAATGGTTTATCCATTAAGCTCGACTGTTGAGATTGAAATTGAAGGCAACAAATAAAAAATGCAGCACGCAAATAATCAACATCATCTGCATCTGCATCAACATCGACATAAATATCGCCATCATCATCATCATCACCATCGTCATCATCATGATTATAATAATATCTATTGTTCCTTAATTCTGAAATGGCTGTAATCTTTGTCCAGTTTGTGCGGTGATCCTGATTTTACTTAAATACTCTCTCGGGAACAATAAACTAAAGTGATGCACTCATGTAAACAACAATGCTTTGGTTTGAAAAAATATTTTCATTCAAAAAAAAAAAATAATTAAGGATGCATTATAATTTGACAAAGGTGTAGTCCATGCTGCAGTTTGTATTAACTCGGAGGGATAAAGGAGCTTAGATGTATGAAAAGGGTGGGTCCAACAAAAGTAATGGACATTATCATGGAATTTTTTTGTGTCTTCGATTTTAATCTTGCATCAGTGTAATTAGCAGAAATGTTTTTCAAATCAACAATAGAAAACGCACAATAAAAACTTAACTTGTCTATTGTTAAATTTAAATAATGGTTTACGAAGACTTTAAAAGGATTTAGGGATTTTGCATTTACCCGCGCTAAAGAACCTGGAATACTACCCATAAATCGTTGATTTCTCATTGGTGGTTTTGAAAACTTGATAACAAAATTCGTCACTCAAAAAATTCAATATCTCAATATTCAAAACAAACAATTGATGACAACTAAATGGAAAACATTATCTTCATCGCAGTCCCAGTCAATATCATTGCACAGTTTCAAGATATCTTGGTGGCAAAACTATTTTTTTGTTATAAACCTGTCAATTCGATATTTGTCAAAATTTCACCACTAAATTAACAATTGTATTTTAAAGTGAAATATGAAAAGTTTTCATCAGTAAACTGAAACTGAAATTATTGGATTATGGAGTCGAGAAAAGTAAGTTGCTCATCATCGCCCAATAGGCAACTTAGAGCAACTCTCCGAAATTTTTACTTTGCGTGCTTCTTTTTTTGTTGTAATTTTAAGTTGACTTTTGTCTAGGTACTAATATGTTTTACTCCCTTAAATAATATCAAGACAATATTGAACCACGATTAAGCAACTGGCCCTTAGAGTTGCAGGCAACTTATTTTAATGTAATTAATCTATTAATTGGTCGGATTAGCAACTTTAAGTTTTTTGCACCATGCCTTATAACTAAAACTGTAAAATTAAGTTGTGAACAAAATTCCAAACCAAAAACGATCTATATTTTCATGAATCATAAACTCGATCTACATTTTCATGCATTTTTCAACTCGAAAATTGTAATGTATTAAATATGTTACCAATTTTGTGAGTAAGATTTAAAAAGGGTGAATAAAGTATTTTTTGCAACATGTATTACTGTGCTGGCTAAAAATTAGACACCAATAAAACACGGCTTATAGAAAATTAATAAATTTTGTTCATTCGAGTGGAAAACAAATTTTTAATTTTTTTTGAAAAAAGTTGTCAATTCTTTTTTTAAACTCTCAGGTTATATTAAAATTTAAAAAATTCAACCAGACACGAATACCTCCAAAGGTAAATTAATTAAACATCGATAGAGTCAGAGACGATCTGTCCAAATCCAACTTAGACAAATGATTTTTTTGAACTCCTAAACTCATCAAATGAAAGAAAGAAATCTACAGAAATCTGGGCAGGGTAACCAATTTTATCAACTTCCTCAGGGTCTACTTAAATTCATATTCCTCTCACTCTCGATTCTTGACCAAGTTATCAACTGCCAATACAATGAAAACTTTATACCAGAAATTAAGTTCATTCTGCAAAGACTATACCCAAGGAAATAAGAGTGTAGATGCCAGTACAATTCTGGACCATGTACGAGGAGCATATGAACTAAAGCTAAACCAAAGTCGAGGTACACAAATATGAAAACACTTTCTATTTGCCACCAAGCAGTCGAAAGTTTACCCCCCCCCCAAACACCAACAACTGCCTTAAAACCTCTTTTTATCCCATTCCTAAAAAACCTTTGTAAGCTATTCATTCAAAAGCATAACATTTTCCAAAGCTATACGAGTACAACTCGCTCCTTAATCTATGTTCCTTCTTATATGAATGTAAAATGTAAAGGATATTTATTTATTTTTTGAATTTGTATTTTCAAAGAAAGTTATTGCAGAAAATATTGTGTTTCCATTTTTATATCCCCATCTCCGACGAGTTACAGATCATATATGAAGACAGAGAGAGAAAGAGAGAGTGGGCCTGGAGGAGCTTAAGCTCAAACTTGGACAAGCTATACCCACTTTGGAGAAGACGATATAATTTTGAAAATTGTATTTCTGTTTTCACAAATTGCCCGAAGCCATTTCTTGATGCTGGCTGGCTGGCTGGTGGTTCTGGATGACTCTGACTGGCAATGGACGGTTTTGGCTCCGGCTCTGGCTCTGGATCTGGCTGATGGTTTCTCGAGTTGCTTGTTGGTTTTATAGTTAAGTTGGTGTTGGCTATGGTTGATGGCCGTATATTTATGGAACAAGTTTATGATGTGTTCGTCTCAACTCTTGCATACATATATACCATATGTATATAGTGTGTGGTATATAGAGTGGATATAATGCGGTTCTGGGGATATCCTTCCCGAAAATTGAAATTTAAAACTTGTGCTCGAGTGGAGTGGATGGAATGAGGATGAGGGTGAGGGAAGGAAGAGTTAAAAAGGTAGATTTTGTGGATTTATGCTTCATTTGTAAGTCGGACAGAAAATAAAACACAAACGAAAAACAAGAAGAAGAATAAAGAAAGTTGAAAAATATTATTTCAATGTTGAACAACAACAACAAAGTACGTTTCCAAGTTGGAAGGAAAATTCAATTTGAAAATCACTCACCGTTCATATCCCAGACGATAGGGAGTCGGATCGGATCCTATGTACATATGTAAGTATGTGTGTATGTTAATAAAAGTTACCTACCATGGACAGAAGTCATTTAATTTATACATACATAGGTAGGTATTGAAATGACAGTGAATAAAAAGGTATTTCAAATCAATTTTCTTGAATATTGTAGCTAAGCTTTGAGAAATTCATAGAACTTATAAAACATTTTGAACGTCCCATATAATAAATCTTTTACGTTACCCGGCGATGTGTCCACTTAATCCTCTACTTTTACCGAATCGTGCTTGTCTTGACTCTTTTCTAGATGCTTCTCTGTCTCTGAACTCATCTGCCTTTTTAATCTGATTCTTATTTCTCTTCTCTGAAACTTTTGATTAACATTAAATTCTATAAGTTAGTTCCGGACTCTTTTGCCTGAAATACTTCAAATGTTAAGAGACCTCTCATTAAAGGCTTACAATTTCCTAGAAACGTTGAATGTGGCTTTCTAGGTGCTGAATCTTGAATGAAGTGATTGAAGAATTTACAACGAAGCCTTCGGTTTCCCGATACGACTAACCATCAGCCTTATCACGAAAATAAATTCCCCGGAATTGTTTCCCATTTTGGGAACTTTGCTATCATGGATAATTTTTTCCAGTGAACTTTTGAACTTATTGGTATACAAAAAATGTCCATACAAACATTTTGGGGAGAAAAGTTCTGTGGGAAAAGAAGTTTCCATAAAATTGGTGATAGGGCTGAATAGCTTTGGGTATCTTTAATAAAATAATTCGATCCTCAGACTTAAGTTACTTCTATTTTAATAAAACCCAAGACAAATTTTCTTCGGAGCGAATTGAAAGGAGTCTAGTTTAGTTTGGAAAATCACTTTGACCTCATGAGCGAAGCAAAACAAGCTGAGAAAGTCCTTGGAAAAACATTCTTTGGCGGGCAAAAGTGTAGCACACCAAACTTGCTTGTCGTAGACTAGGATGCCCGAAAGGTATTCGAAGGGACTTCTTTGGGTTTGTTGATGATACCTATTTCAAGATCAAGGCCAGTATCGGAGCCCGTTTTTCAAGATGCTTTTTGATTTATTAGTAAAATCAGGTTAAGTCAAATAAATATTCTCTTACACCTTTTGCTTTATTAAAAATTAAATATAAATTAAGTAACAAAAAAAAAGTTTAATAAAAATATTACAAATACGCCTAAGTGCACCAAAGTTAATATCGAGCTTCGTTGTTTTTTTTTAGACATAAATTTGAGGTCGACCATGAAATATTTAATGGGAATATTCATATTGTTGCAACTAGAATGCCAAAAACCAAAATTACCAATTCAAAAACGTCAAAACTTCAATTTCTAAAACCTTGGGCATTTTGACATTTTTTCTGATGACGTTTAGATCTATTGATTTCGTTTTTCAGGGAAACTCTTCAGTAGAGACACTGCACCTTAGCTTTTAAGGCTATCAGATGATAAGACACAAGACAATAAATAGCGATAACAATTACCAGAAGGGACAGATGACACAACCAACGATAGGTTTAAGAAGATTACCCATTTCTTTACTCATGGCACCATTAACTGAGCTTCACCTTTACGAAAGACTAAACCCGACAGCCTAAGTTAAAAAATTGGTTCAAGAAGTTTTTTTTTCAGATGCAAGTTAAGATAAATTCATAAATCCATGTGCCGCAGCTGGATACGTTTTCCACCAAGAAAATGTGATATTTTTTCCTTCACTAGACACGTTTAACTGTCATTATGTATATCAAACAAAACTCACAGTTGGACAAAAAATTACAAAAACAACAACAACAAAAACATTCAAAAGAAACGAAGAAAGCATGAACAGATTTTTCAGGTCGTACATTATGTCTCATGTTTGTGACTTATGGCGATATGACCTGCAAGGCAAAGAAACAAAAAAAAAAATACGCCAGGCAAACGTGTGGGTGACACATTCTCTCCCAGAGTTTTGATGTCCATCACGAGCAATGGTCACATACGAGGGACTCTACGAGTATCTATTTAGTTTTGGAACCTTTTTCTATCATCATCATCTGAAAAAGTGACACAATGACAGAACCAATTGACCCAATTTCAATTTCATAAATATATACAAGAAAAATACGAGTATAACAACAACACAAAAGTATACATGTACATATAACATATGTATGTATTGAATTCCCCAATCAATTTGAATCTATGTAATAATTTATGAGCCTATATTTATATCGATTTTCCAGCTTAGTCATGTCGACATATACATATGTATATCTATCTATATGAACGGAACGATTTATCTAAGTATCTTTTTATGATAATAAATAAAATGGAGCAGAAATTTGTTCGTGGTCAGTCATCAAATGCAGATTGTCATATAAACAGTAGACCAAGATCGATTCAAATTAAAGATAAATTGGTTTTAATGATGTCTGTTGTCACATACTGTCAACGCCTACTAACAAGAAGTGGACAAAAATTGATCCTTGTGGTATTCCACTCGAAAGTTGTAAAAAATTAACGAAAAACTGCTCGTGTCAAATTGAAAGATTCTATGGAATCAGTTGGACTCACAGAGTGAACATAAGTTTATGTAGTATATCTAATTTGAAGGTTTTGAAAAAAATGTCAAAAATGCCATTTTATAAAAAAAATCGGCAGTAGATGGTTGAAATTGACCTTAAATCGTTTCTTTACATTGTTTGCAATCACCTTAACAATTTGACATTGAAGAAGACACACGTAACACTTTGTTTGAATTGAGTTGAATTTAAAAATTTATGTAAAAGAACAGCAATTCGTAAAATTTTGGTTTATCCAATTCAAAAATTACAAAAGAAAGTTTAAATTAGCATCAAATTTATATACAAAACGAAAAATAAAAGGAGAACTTTCATTATTAACAAAAAAAAAAACAAATAGTGGTCCCAAAGCTGATCCTTGCGGAACTCCATTTGAATAGTTCGGGAGAACCATGTCTAGCTAACTCAGTTCTACAGCAGTTGTAAAATTTCTTTAAAATATTTCATCGCCTCAAAAAAATGTCAAGTAGGGTAAAAAATATAACTTCTTTGATTTTTTTCTTCAGAATAAAATTTATAATGATTTGATAAGACACAATTATCTGAAATTGTATTAATTTCAATTTTTTATGAACTTAAAAAAGAATTCAAAAATTCTTTAAAAAATCTATTTCGCTTTATAGTTATTGATTCACATGGCAGTTCAAAGTCAAAATATAAAGGTCGTCGATCATTTTGAGTGTAATTTTATAAACAACGATGCGTGGCTTTTATCATAAAATATTCAACAGAAAATTACGTCTATATTCTCATTGTCATCATTATT
Organism: Scaeva pyrastri; assembly: GCA_905146935.1. Taxonomy (NCBI): domain Eukaryota; kingdom Metazoa; phylum Arthropoda; class Insecta; order Diptera; family Syrphidae; genus Scaeva; species Scaeva pyrastri. Next base: position 39,800,867 of record LR989927.1, on the reverse strand, counting down.
TATAAATAAAAAAACGTACATATATAAAACAAATTATTCAATTTCATACAAAATTACATACAAACGAGTATTATTACATTTGATGCGACAAATGTCGTGACTTTTGAATGACATGTAGCTTGAGATTATTGAATTTTTCAACCATCAAGTGGCTTGTTAAATGTGCCTACAGCAATTTACCTCGGGGTCAATTTTAACATAGGCCCTTTTTGTGAAAGTAATCACATGGAAGAGTTCTTACGTGTGTTTTTCCGTGGGATTTCCTAAGCAAGCAGAATTATTTATGATGTTGAATTTTTTATCGCATTTGGGAAATATAAGAATTTTCATTTTTGTGTAAAATTCTTGGCGTAATTTTTCTAATAATTTTCCATAATTAACAGACTAAAATTTCATCTGGCATTACTTACTTTCTGCTAATCCCATTTCTGATAAATGTTATATATAACCCCAAGCAAACGGGGTACATCCATACCCCCAAAAAAAACACTCTAGAACTGTTTTCTCTAACTTCTTCTGGAATACCTCTTCAATTTATGTGCATAAATTTTACCTTTAAGACATATTAAAAACAAGACGCTAATAATAATTAAAAATTACTCTCTCAAATGACCTTCTATCATCCCCCCCCCCCTAGGACTGTCATACATCTTACATTTTTAATAATGTTATTAAATTTTTATTCTTTTATATTTTATTTCAAACTTCTGAGAAAATCTTCTCATAAACTGTAAACTTCAACAGCAACACCACACACACACATATACATATATACCGATATTTTTGGTATAATATTAACTTTGTTTTTTTGGAAAAATATCTGTTTATGAAATTAACGCCCCCATAAAAAATTTAATGAATTCACAAAGAATTTTGAGCTCGGGGCTTATAATTAAGTGCACAAGCTTTGAAAAGTTTTTCTTCTTTTTTTTTTTTGAAAAAGTATCTGAAAACATTTACACTCGTGTTGTTGTTGTTGGTGTTGGTTCTTATACACAAGAGTATATGTTTACATAAAGTTTTGTCAAGGCTTCTGAACCAGGGGGCGGGGTGGGACAGTCGACAACATCGACAGTGTAAGGGGATGGGGGGGGAATCAATGTTAAACAGAGATTTCCTTTTTTTTTATTTATTTACTTTAAGTTTTTTTCTGTTTTTCCATTCAATAGGAATCTCAAAGTATTTTGTAACAAGTGGCAATAAGAACGCCTTAAGGTTGTTTTGTCAATGAGGTTATTGATACAAAAACACTCCTCGATATATACATACCTACTTATTTTTTTGTATTTTCAATAATACTTTTTCTTTTGTATATTGACATCAATTATTTTTTTTGTTTTGTTTGTTAATTTTTTTGTCGAGGGAAAATTATTGAGCGCAAATGGAATTGAGTCCGTAATTTAGATTTTTAAAAAATGGAGTTTTAAGTTTTGGAGGACGAGAGAGGCATATTCACTTAGTCAAGGCTTTTGTGACTTTCAGGTTTGTCCCAAATTGAAAGTGGAGAGTATGTATAAAGACTTTATAATAATTGTGGAAACATATTTTAGACATTAAATAAATAGCTTATAACGACTTGCATGCATTGAATATTCAATACATGCACCTTACAGTATCGTTATAGATGTAAGTGAAAAACTGAAGTAAGTTTGGTGTAAAAGTAAAGTAAATAGAAGACGATTTTTGACTACTAAAGTTTTAGATTTCTTCTTGGCATCAATTTATTTCCATTTTTAGTATTGAGTCATTTCTCTTCAAGATTGTAACCAGGGGAATCTCAAGGCTCCGATTTCTCTAAACTTTTTCACAAGGCGACAAACTTTTCTACTGAAATACGAAATTTTGATAAAATGTATGTATGAGATACTAGGTTGAAATAAGAATGATAGCTTAACTCCATTGTATATCTTAAAACAAAGTTAAAGTGTTAATAGAAAAAAATGACATTTTGAAATGAAGCATCACCTAAAAAAAGCATATTATGTCGATCCCTTAATAGCTCCGTTATAGGCAAACATGATTTTGGACTTGGAGCTCCGGCAAACGATTCATGGATGAAGAGGAGTCGATTTCTCACATAATTTTGTTACTGCTCTGCCCTATCACACATACGAAGACTTCACCTGGAAACTTCTATACTATAATGATCCTAGTGATCTAAAAGATTCCGACATTAACTGTCTCAAATACTAAATTGCGAGCTCCAAATGGTTTAATAATTGGGAGGATCTTTTAATCCATGATGTGGTATCGCAATAGAAAATGTTTGATTCAACCAATAAGAAAACACTTAACTATTGCTACTTTAATCTCGTTCGTCCTGTTCAACAATTTAAGTGTCCTTTCTAAAGTTCAATATAATATCACTATAATACAGTCAAATATACCTCATTCATTCTTTGTGGATTTCCTGAAACAAATATTAAAGGAATAGTGACACCATTATGAATTCTCAACCATGAGGAAAAACGTCAGTCTATAGTCAAACTTCTCAATTTTTGTGTACCCATATTCTATTTAAAAATTAACTATTAAAATTAATCAATTTTTAACAATGTTCAGTTCTATTGTTTTAAACGTTTAAAAATATATTTTTCCTTGAAAAAGGCTTTGAGAAAAAAACCTTTACCCTTAAAGAAGGCGATATTACTTTTAGTATCAGTATTTTCTCGGTAAAGCTGCTCGGAGCTACAAAATAGGTCATTGCCGAAGTAAAAATTCTTTAATTTTGACCTTTTTAAGTTTTGTGTGGTAATACTGTACTATACCCAAGAGATGGACAAGATAAACCCGACTGACAAGTCTAGGAAAATATTGCTCTAAATTACTCATTCTTGTCTCGGTTTTGTCTGCCGTTCTTTTTCGGTTGGTATCGTTTCTTCTAACCTTGTCTTGTACTCTTGCGAGTACGATACGTTTTCACCAAAAATTTAATTTCATCTAGAATTCTAGACCATGATCGGCATTTCAAGAGTTATGAAGAGCTGAAAATTCATTCAAAAACGAATCTTTTGATATTGATTACACTGTTGCCAGGATGACCAAAATGACTTCAATAAGACTGGTTTCATGTTTTGACTTTTCAATTTGTCAGTTTTCTATGAACACACCTCCTAAAAACAAAACAACTGTATTCTAGTTTTCCTTGAGATGTAAAAAAAAATTCTTTCATACAGAAAACGCCCAAATACTTCTACTCAAACATTTAAAATCTGAAACACCCTGTGGATACACTAACCCATTTCAATATCAATACCCCAATTCCAACGAGCGTCTATAAACCTCTTTAAGTGCTTGACAATTTAATGATTTCATCTGAAAATTGTTAAAAAGGGAAAAAAACACAGAAATCCAGGAAAATTCTACAAATCGAAGACTTATTTCTGCTATTAAGCCCCACGATTTTTTTTTGTCTATTCCGTCTCGAGTTCTGTATTGTAGGTGCGTAACTTCTTCGTGATTAAATACACATTGCGTGTATATAATGTTCATAGATATTTTGGGGGTGTTTCCTTCCTCCAAAACATCTGCCACCACCCGATACAAATCAATATACAAATCCAAACCTTCTCTCCTCGGCATACGAGTAAGTCTGCTCATTTTTTTCTCGAATCAAGTGCTTGTATCTTATAAGCATCAACCAAACGACACAAAATCTATTCTACACGTGTGCATCTTAAACACACACACACACTCACACACACACATCCTCGGCTTCGTATTTACCCTCTTAATAAAAATAACATCACCAATCAGCCTCAAGGCCGTCCATTATTATCATTATACTCCTACCTACCTACCTACAAAAATTTGCTCCTCTTCATTTGGCATTCGTGCGCTAAAAATTAATTGTTATGAGCTTTGCTCGGCTTTATACGCCGCCCGCCACCGCGCAGCCAGTCCGCCATAGGCTCATAGGACGGCACCAGTATACCATAAGTACAGCAATTTATTTTAACATTGCTCATAAAACCATTTCTTTTCTATATTAAATGTTATGTTATGTTACGTTACGTTATGTTATGTACATAGCATTTATTACATTATAAATTTAACAAACAAATATTGTACTTAAAGTCAAACAAATTAAATTTTATGCAAGACAAATTTCCCCAGCCCAGAGTAAGTAAAGTAAAAAAAAAAATTAATAAAAATATTTATTTCAATAAAAATGTAATCAAATTGTGTAAAGGTACGAGTGTATGATTAATTAAATTATCAAAACATCACATCTCGAGGGTCCATCGTCGTCGTCATCATCGTCGTCGTTGTAGTCGTCCTTGTTCAAGGAAGGAGCCATCATCATCGTCATCGTCATCGGTCGTCCAAATTGAAGTACCTTCCTTGGTATTATCTGCACCTTGAAACGAAATCCTTATAATACATACAAACTTGATACTGCCTCTGTACTAGAGTTTACCTAAGACTCCTTCAAAAGTCCAAGGATCCTCTGAACCAGTTTTTTTTTTTTTCTTTTTTTTGGAATACATATTTTTAATAAAGCTCATGCTGTCTGTAGAATTTCAAAACAAGCAATCACCCACTTCTTCGTCAAAAGCAGATTTTCTTCTTTTTTTTTCTGTTTTGCTCTTTGACAGGATATAGGTAGGTGTTGTATAGAATGATGTCTTGATTGCTTTATAATTGTAATAGGAAACATTTCTTTTAAATAAAAACTCTCACAATATCCGTAATGTGTATGTCTGTGTCTATATGGATCCAATCCAATTGAAAATACCAACCTACTTTTAAGGATTCTCCAAGTCACTTGGTTGAAATAGAATCATAAATTATACGCTACTGTCTTCATCTACGAGTTCGGGTACGAGTACGAGTAAGGATATTCCCAGGTGATGTCGACCTCCCTTGTATGTAGGTACTCCTACTAGTACCTACCTACCTACCTGCCTACCTTCCCAGCTTTGCATGTAGAATAGAGAGAATATAATAAATTCAAGGTGAAATCAAGTTGTATAGCCTTTGAAATTCGTTTCATTAAATCTCCTACACACATACACACAGCGAGCGCCAAAAAGGTACCTTCAGAATTGTGTATAATTCTATAATCCATATAAGCCTACGTCTACTTGTTTATATGCCTAAACCAATACCTATACATATGTATATCTATAACTTATCCCAAACCTACATATATATCGAAGGAAACTTTTTAAACTTTTTGTTACTTTGTCAACATCAAGAATGTTGAGCTTAGACATTTTTATGTAAATTGATTTGATAGCAAACTCATCAAATAATTCTTCTTTTAGCTTTCGGGTGAATTTGTGTGTTGGGTTTGGCGTGGCACATTTTTGGGCATTTTATTCTCTTTTTTATTTAAGAAAACTATACGCGTTTAAGAGAAACAATTGACAGCTTTCCAGAATCAGATATGATTTTCCAGGCTATGTGCTCTTTCTCTTTTCTGAAAATTTCAATTTTCCATCGGGAAAAAGAACATTTAAGAGAAATTAATTTCTTTGATCTCTTTATTGCTTAATTTTGAATTCTCTTTCGAATTATGTTCGAAGTGGGCAAAGAGAATAGACATTTTATGAGGATTAAATGTATGAAGTGCAAGAGAAAGCAGCGTTGTTATATATATTCTTAAATTTGAGATAATTTTTATTTCATTAGAAATTTGTTTGCAATAAAATGTGGTTTAGGTCATCTTCCACAAAATGGCGTTTTAATTTCAAAACTGCGTTTGGACTATTTGCCCAAGTAGAAAGATGGAGGCCGTTCTGAACACGTGCCTTTGTAAGTTGTTAGCTCTATCTCCACTGGATTGAATGTCCTTGTTGTATCACCTGATAGCTTTAGTCACTAAGAAGTGGTGTAGATTTATGTGCAAGGTAAACTTGTCATTTGTTGTATATTTTTTTAAGTAACATTCATAGCTTCATGAGGCTTGGTTTATCTTAGTGTTCAAAAATCATTATGAAATTTTTTGCAATTTTAAAAGATTTTTGTTTTTTTTTATGTGCAAAAGTTCTCAAATTTTTTCGACAGAATTTTCTTTTTATCTTTTCTATTATTTTTCATTTAGACTATACTTGCCAAGGTATTATTGGCAGTGCTAGTTTTAGGCACAATTTCAATACTTATAAGAGCTGGAACATTGTTAAACTTTTCGTTCAAAAAGACTTCGATATTAGTATTTTAATTTCAATTTGTTATGATCTTTTTTAAAAATTGTAGGGATTAACAAAATTCAAAAAAGTACATCAATTTTTTTTCGAGAAATCATAATTTTTCTAAATGAATTTTTAATCATAAGGAATTAATCTGGCACCCACATTGCAGTATCATCAGCAAAGCCTTGTTTTCATATTAAATTTATATTGAAACCAGAGTTGATCCTAACACCCTTCCTTGGGGTACTCCGACTTCAGAATGAAGATTTAATTATTAATGGTTATCAAAGTCTTGGAGACCTTTCAAAATTTAAGTTTTACATACTTCTTTTCTCAAAATTGGATGATTTGTTATGATTTTTTAAATCAAATTGAAGGATCGAGATATGTTTTTTTTCCTTCCTCAAAAAACTTTCTATATTTTGATGGATCGCTTAGGTATGCATAAAAAAATAGCTTAAGTCATTTTCCAATGATCAACACATAAGTTTCATGTTTTATTATGAAAAATTGACTGAACTTATAATTTTTTTAAATTCAGATCATCAGATCTATTTTTAAACTTAAGTGACTTGACAATTTTCTTTTTGGTCCTTCCAGGGTCCTTAGAAGATCTCTTGGAGGTGCATTTGAATGCTAATTAGGAATATTTCATTTCTTTTATCTGATCAGAGGACCTCTCTTTTCTCAATTCATTGTTAAGACAGTTAAATATTACCTATTGTATCATGTCAGCTTTTTTATGTTAAATTTTTGATTTCGACAAGACATTTTTGTCAATGATTATCTCCACCTTGACCACGATGTTTTCTTTATTTTAAAAACATTTTTCAATAATAAAAACAAGAGAATGGAAATATTCATTTGTATGTACTTTTGACTGCTTTCGTTTTTTTTAAGGTTTGACAATTGACAAAACTTTACTAGACATAGACAAGGGGCGGAAAAAATTCAAGCCTTGTGTACGTTGAAGAAACAATTTTTCTTTGTATTTTAATTCTTTCTAAGAACTATGTTTTTTAATAATAACAATGGTACACTCTGGCGTATAAGCATTTTTTTCTCTACAGCATTTCAAATTAGTTTTTCTCAGTTACATATGTGTGAAAGGTTTATTTATCTCAATATTTATTTATTTTTTAACAGTTCAATTAGCTATTAATAAGATCATTAATTAACAATTCCATTCGATTTGTAACAATTTAATTAATTTTATTATTTTTCAATTTAAAAATCAAAACCCCAAAAAAACACTTAAGCTACCACATTCACCATAAAATTTTAATTAGTTTTTAAACAAAATTAAAAATCCTCAATATCCTTAAAAACTTAACTCAAACTTAATATTGTTTATTATTGACAAAATGATTATTATCATTTTCTATTTTTACACACGTTCAAATTTATTTCACAACAACACTATACTCGTATTAATGAAGCTCTGTTTACCTATCTACATACATATACATATATTTAATTAGCAGTTTTTAATAATACAACAACTATGTACATTCATAGGTAGGTATTTCTTTTTTCTTTTTTTCTTGTACCACACTTGTTTTTTATATCAATTAAATATTTATAGATACTTATCAGTGTTGCTGTTTATGTTTGACACTATAGCTAACTATTATGATGTTTGTTAACCAAACAAATAAATAATAATTTATTGGCTAACATAAACCTGCTTATATTCGTATGTGTGTGTAATTATACTTTACATTATGAATAGCATTGCATAATGATTAATTTTATTATGTTTTCACAGGCAATCAATATCAAAGTGCTCTCGTTTGTGTGTATATAGTTGTTTAGTGGATAGGCATTAATTAAAAACAAATGTTTGTGATTTATAAGGATAATGAGCTGGTTGTGGGTGAGCGTGAAATTCCTAGTGTAAATTTTTCACTTTAAATTATTTTTTTTTTTTATGTGAAAATTTTGTTAGTGAGATGAATAAACAGCTACAAAAGGTATAACTACATATATCTAAAGCAGGCATTAGCCTTTCGGCGAATGCCTATCGATGTGATGTCTGTTTTCGAAACTCAACTACATACTATATTCACTTGAGTGGGTATAAAAAATTCAAGCTAGTGAGTAAGTGAAGCCAATCAATATTGTCCTCCCATCAGATAAAATTACATACACACATTACATATATGATAGTGTATTCTATCCCACACACACGCATATGCTTACATCAACATCAATCTCAATACAAACATAATAAAATATGTAAACTGATGTGAACGTTAATCCAATTGTCCTTTGTATTTTGTATTTAGTTCAGCGAACCGCATTTAAGCGGAATAAAAATAATTTATTTATTGTTTATTTGTTGTTGGAATTATCCTTTAAAGGGTCTTGTTTTTTTTTTTTTTTGGTGAACTCAGTCAAATAAACAGACAAAAAATGAAAAGGGCCATCCTTCCCCATCCTTTTGCGGCAGCAGCCTATCCCATCCATTTACCACATTTCCCCGTACTCTAAGGTGGGTGTTTGTGTGTGGGTGCATAATTCAAGGATGATATAAAAGCCAATTGACATGATATTATGGTTCTTAGAGCATATTTTTTGTATTGAATATATTCACACATTTAAATTCACATCTTACATGTGTATATACATTACATACATACATACATAGTCATAGGTGGTATTTAAACCTATTTCAAAATCAAGGATATAAAATTTGAATTTAAATAGACATGCCGAATTATAGGCTCAAAGAATTTTCTTATATTCAAATTATCCTAGTTGTATGGCATTGTTAAAATCATTCAGTTGGAGCGATGGGATTTTCAGATGAATATGGTTTGATATTATTGTATCCTATGTATGTCGTATAAGCTTTGAATTTATATTTACAATCTTTTGAATGGGAAAATACTCTTTAAAGGTTATATCTACCAAAACGTTCACATGTATTTCCGGGTTGAAAGGATTTTTGGGGGGAAAGTCCCTTTTGTATTTACGAAACTTTATACAAAATTCTTTGGAAATATTTTCTACATTGGATTATGTAGTTTAATAAAATATAAAATTAAGTGAAATAAAGTTTTCGTAAGTTCTATGATAAGTAACAAACAAAATGTGACGAAACAAGGGAGGAAATTATGTAGAACTTCAAATCCTGCACAAAAAAAAGTGCGCATACGCCTAGGTGAACAAAGAATTTTTTGTTAATATTTATACGTGTACGAAAATACTCTAAGAAAAGGCAAAACTTGTCCAAAGACTCCTTATACTCGTAGTCTATTTAAATTAGTAATTTATACCTTTTACAAATCGGAAGTAGTGTTTGATAGCTGTTTTGTTAAGATCACCATTTGAATAGCCTAATTCTAATTCAAAAGTTTTGAGAAATAAATGTTTGTGTGATGCGCCATGTACTATACATCTTTTCTCTTGGCAAAAGCTGTGAAATGAATTTGTCAAGAAAAAGATGATGAAATTGAATCCAAGGAAGGTGATTTTTAAAAATAGTGAAGGCAGTGTTAAAATTCCAAGAACTTTCGAGTTAAGACTCTCCAAAAGGATTGTTTGTTCAATTTTTATTGGACTTTTATTATTATTTATTAAAATGCTCTCGAAAATATATATTTATCGGTTAAGCAAGCTTCTATTAATAAAAGTTGGGGAGCTAGAAGTGCCATCTGTCCCAAAAGCCGCATAGAATTATACCTTAAACAAATATGCTACTGGTATAAGCAATATTAATGAAGCTTAAAAGAAATTAATTCAAGTGTCTATGTCATTATTAATTTCAAGTCGAACAATCAACGCTCTCATCGATGAATTCGATATCAAAAACGGTATTCGACAAGACAATGTACTTTCATGTTACTTCTTTAATATCATTCTGGGTGGAATTGTGCAAAATTCACTCGTCAACACTAGAGGAACAATCTTCCGATGGTTCGTCCAATGTGGATACTCCGGTATTGATATTGATAAAATTTGGGGATCAAAACACGATGTTTGAGAGTTTTTAAGTATTGCGAGGGAAGCCAAGAAGATGGGTGGCAAGACTAAGTATACATGCTGTCACCAAAAAAGGAAACTTAACGACGAAGTCTTGAATAAAACGTCACCATTGATAGCTACAACCTTCAGCCCAAGGTTGAGGGCTTTGTGTACCTAGGCTATTAAATTCAGAGAAAAACTGATAAGACGCGTATCAGTCTAGTTCCTTTGTAGGGCGCTGAAGCTTGAACCTCTTAAGGGCAGGATGAGCATGTTTTAGGATGCTGCCAAAAGAAAATTCTTAGGGTGAATTTTGGTCCCGTCTGCATAGATGGAGAGCTGAGGAGAAGATACAACCACGAGCTGTACGGGCTTAGATGGCTGCGTCATGTAAAGAATGAACACCAACACCGACTCCAATCCCGAGGGACGGGAGCAGCAGATGTAATCGAATCAGGTGGCATAAACAGGTTTGAGAGAACCTCAATCGACTTCAAGCGTGCGAAACTAGAGACGCATGTTGATTGAAGCCCAGGTTCGTCCCGAACTGTAGCCCCACCTTTAAATATTCAAATACTTATCCACGTCGACTCCGATCTCTAGGGAAGGTGTTTTCATTTTATTTTTGTATCTTTGGTCTCGTTTAGATTGTTTCAAAATCAGTCATAGCTTGTATAATGTTTTAACTTAAAGCTGATTTTTTTTTTGTAAGTAGGTAAGGCGTAACTTAAGTTAAGATGTTGTAGAAAAAATTCTAACCAGTCTTTGACTAATTTTCAAAACCAATTAATTATAAATTTAGACTTTTCAATTCCGAACAGATGTTACTGTTGCTGATGAAATAACAATGATTAAATTCTATATTTGTTTATTACTTTAAAAAAAAAGGCCCATTAAAAATGCTAACAATTATTATATAAAAACGTTTTTTTCAATTTTTAATTTCAAAACTCATTAGGTTACGTTAAAGTGCCATCTTCTATATTCATCATTTTATTTCCATAAAAACTCATACACGAGTATCGTGACCACTTTAGTGTTATTATAATAATCAACATAAATACACATACATATATGTATTTACTCGTACATTCGAAGGTACGCATGCAGGTAAGGGTATACTAAAGGTCATTTATATTAAATTCCATTTAATCGATTTATGTGCACACTTTCAGCCATACAAAACGCATGTATACGTACGAACAACAACTACAACAACAACCGTCTACATATACATATAGAATAGATTCCTTTAAGGCTCCGATAGTATTTCACTCAACATTAATTAATAATTTTCATATAGTGCTTGTCATTCAGCGAGGTCATTTGATATTATGCGAGTGCCTAGTGCTAGATGTCTAATATATTATTTCAACATACATTCATCTATGTACATTGTACATACATATGTAGATACATTATAGCCTAAATGTAGATACCTTGTGAGTGTCTTAATTGAAGTGTTCTCTGCATCGTATACGCGAGTATAGGTATTTTGATATCGATTCTTATTCATAAGTAAATGTATATTCGCTGCCGCTGCCATTGCTACTGCCGGCCGCCATGCGGCATAAACTAAAGGTATTGAAGTTTTGTGTCTTAATTGAAATTAACTGCGTGTTTTAGTCATAGATGATGATAATCAATCGAAATTATATTAATTGATGATCGAAATTTAATGAATATGTAAGCTCGGAAGGTAATATAAAGAAGGAGTTAATGGGTATTGGCTATTGGGTAAAGGAGAGGTTCATATTAACATGACTCTGGCATTAAATTAACAATGTAAAATTTATAAAACATTTTAGTTTACTTTAAAGGGATTTTCGAATGGTCGAACTTTAAAGAACGTACTCGTAATAAATTAAAGAACTTAATAGTTTTATTTTGTTTACTTTTCAAGACTTTTAAATGCTCCATGGTGACCCGATGTGTATTCGAATTTATTACATGTAATATTTCTAAAATAGATTCATGTCTGAATTTAAACTTATTAGTTTTTTAATGGTAAATCACTTAGTTTAAGGAATAACAAAAAACACCAAATTTGATGACTTGCAAGAACTTCCAGAACAAAACGTAAGACCATTAAGTGTTGTTTCTAAATAACTGGCCCTAAAGTGACATTAAACTTGACTTTGAGTGTAGCGTTAATTAGCAGCAGTTATAGTGATTATCCTGTACAGTGACATTTTTACAAATGATGCAACTGAAGCCTGACAAACTTATTATTCTAAATTTTATTCACAATTGTATCGACTTTTTTAACCAATCTTAGTCATCCTTACTCATCCTTACTCAATCCAACTCATCCCAACTCATCCCAACTCATCCCAACTCATCCCAACTCATCCCAAATCATCCCAACTCATCTCTACTCATCCCAAATCATTTCACGTCATCTCAACTCATCCCAACTCAATTAACTCATCTCAAATTATCTCAACTCAACTGAACTCGATTCATCTCAACTCAACTCAACCCAATTCATCCTAAATCAACCCAACTCATCCCAACTCATCCCAACTCATCTCAACTCATCCCATATCATTTCACGTCTTCTCAACTCGTCCCAACTCATTTAACTCATCTCAAATTTTCTGAACTCAACTCAAGTCAACTCATCTCAACTCGAACCGACTCATTACAACTCAACCCAACTAAACCCAACTCATTCCAACTCATCCCATATCATTTCACGTCTTCTCAACTCGTCCCAACTCATTTAACTCATTTCCTGAACTCAACTCAACTCAAGTCAACTCATCTCAACTCGAACCGACTCAGTACAAATCAACCCAACTCAACCCAACTCAACCCAACTCATCCCAACTCAATCCAACTCATCTCAAATCAATCTCATCTAAAATTATGTCAACTCAACTGAACTCGATTCATCTCAACTCAACTCAACCCAACTCATCCCAACTCAACCCATCTCATCCCAAATCATTTCACGTCTTCTCAACTCGTCCCAACTCATTTAATTCATCTTACCTCATCCAAAATCATCTCAACTCATTTGTAACTCATCCCAATCTCAACTTATTTAAACTCATCTCAATTAATCCAAACTTTAAGTGTAAAGTGCTTTACCAACTAAATTATCTAAGACTTCCCGTGGAATCTTGACACCAGTTTAGAAGAACCACTTAGCCTTTTGGTTTATTACACTCTCAAAACTGAAAACCGTCAAGAGTATCTTTTTCCACGAAAGGACATGAATTTAAACCATCAAATTACAGCGCATGCCAGCATCATTTGCCTTCAAAATAGTTTAATCAAAAGCTTTAACTTCACTACAGGTAGATAAAACACACATCGAATCAATCAAATTGTTTTGTTACCCATAACCAAAACACTATAAAATGTCAACTTAATTTCAACTCACCACGGCGAGTACATGCCACGGTGCAATAATCAACAACAATATTATACACATGTAGAGTATAAATACATAAACATAACTGTGTAGATAGGAAACACATTTATCAATGCTTAATTAGCATTGGATAATAGCGCAAAACACATCCTTGACATCGAGTACTTATAGCCTCACATATGTATCTTTATATATGAAGATACAATAGTTTAGATGACTTTATAAAATACTACATACACTACATCACTATACAGACACCACGTCAATAGCTGTGTTTTGCCTGTCCCTGCTCTCTAGTTTCTAACCTAACCTAACCTATTTTCATATAAAGACCCGGAAATTGACCTTACCTCAAAATAAACCTCTCTCAATCTCAACAACAAAAACAACGGGACGCAATCGACGACGACACGGGGACAAGAACAAACAACAACAAACACAACATTGTGTGGGTTTGTTATTGCTCCTGGATCAGCTTCCTGTTTCTGGCGGTCCGGTCGGTGGGAAAGGAATTGGTGGTAATGGTGGAACTGTGCTGCTGGATACTGGATGCTTCTGTGCTGCTGTTGCTGCATCACTTCATTTATTTCCGATCAAGAACAACAACTATTTGGATTTCCTCTTTGGAGGTTCCCTTATGAACAGATACGAGTCGTTGTCTAGCAGTCGTAGTCGTAGACCACAAAAACAATAAAAACAACACGAGTCCTAGGGACACTACACCAATACCAATATACTCCTACCAAACATTGAGGTGTACACGTTCGAGTCATCATTGCTAGATTCCAATTCCAAATAGGCACTTACCTATACCTACACATCTACTATCTAGCTATGTGCCTACTAGTATCTAAGTTCGAGTATAGAACCATTAAAGTTGGGAATGGAAAATTAACTGGTTAACTGAACACGTAACAAGAGATACATTCACTTAAACCAGTGCAAGTTGTGCAATTAATTAAGAATGTAATTAGGGGTGAGAATTGAAAATTTCATGTGCACTATCAAGCACCTAATGCGCTGCTGTTTGTATCGCGAGTCGAATAGTGAATAGTATAGACTATAGAGGGTCACATGAGTGTGTTGTGTATGTGGAATGTTTTCCGTTGAAAGTGCATACTTGAAAAGGGAACAGCAGGGTATATCGCTGCAGTGCTAGCGACCGACCATCGGGATTCCCAAAAAACCGGCTCTTATACCTCGATGCGATGCAACTTCCCAACATAGAAATTCCATAAAAGGTTGTTTTGTTTCGAACGAACTTCATGGCATTTTGGCAAAAGGGGGTATTTGGCAGTGGAGGGAATTTTGAAGGGGGCTGGGCGTAGGCATATAAGGCAACCTTTTACAAATAAGTTCAATTAATTGGAAATATAGGATTGTACTTAACGCATTTATTATTTTCCAATTCTTTTGATTAAGAACTCTTATATTTTTACTGTCAGTTAAGTGAGCTGTCAACAGAATAAGCTTTAATTTTCAGGAACTACTCTAATCTACCAAGAAAGACACTCAAAATAATCCATAGAACAATTTGGTAAAAGAGAATGCAATCATTCTCAAATGAATTCTTTTATAAATTCAATTTAGATTGAAAAGATTGCAATCATTTGTTTCTCATCAATTGATTGTTAATAATTAAAATTTTAAACTTTCTCTGCATAAAAAACCTACATAAAGATTTGTTTAATTTTTTTTGGAAAGATATAAATAAAGACACATTTCAAAATGTTTTAAATGAAAAAAAAAAAACAAAGGTTTCAAGTGAAAGCATCAATTGAATAAATGAATCAATTGATGGCAATGCGATAATTGCGAATTGTAATCTTTTCAGTGTCGAATGATTGTTCATTGCAAAATTTGCAGTCAAATTGTTTAAATTCCCAAAGTTGCTACAATCAATGCAATCTTTTGAATTAGTTCAATCAATGATTTATAGTGATTGATTTGGATTCAAATTCTCTTATAATATTCGGATTAAGAAAGCAGTCGAATAACTTGAAATAGTGGTCCTTAATTACCTTCTCTACAAGAACCCTAGCGAAGCAAACATAAGCTGACATAAGTTTAATCGAGTCGGCCAATGGCTTAAAGGATAGAAAAAGCCAGAAAATATGAAATGTTCATTTCCGACTTATTTCCTGGGACAAAAACTGTTTTTACTGGAGTTATTAACTCGATTATAATTGCCATTTGAATGTCAACTGTTTCATTTATTTTAAAGCTCGAGTGATCTTATCTTTATTTGGATCAAAAAATACACTATCAAGGTCAAAACAAAACATAATTACAAGCTCAATTCAAAATTTACCGACAAACCCCCTGTCTGGTTAAATAAAAAAAATTAAAACCAAAGGTGTCCAAACAAGATGAAAGTAATAAAGATTATCCCTAGCTTAAGTCGAGGAAATTGTAAAAACCATTATTCCTTAAAGCAAACAACAACAATACGAGAAAAACACAAAAATTAATTTAACAGAACATCATTATCGGAACATCAATTTGACAGCTACGGTGGCAGTTTCAAACCTCGATGGTCAGCCAACACATAAAAACCGACAATCAAACTCCGAGCCCATTGAACAACATCAGAGCTCATAATATCTACACCATATCGTTTTTCTATTTCACCAACCGAACCCGGCAACCCCAATCCATATACCGTATCCTTCTATATCCCAGCCAAACCGAACAGGAACGCCTACAACAATAAGACAGAACTCCCTCCCCACCCCCCTCTTAAAAGAACAAAAAAAAAAGATTCACTTGTTGTGCTCTAATTCATGTGACTATCACTATCACACAAAACGAAGTCGTAAAACCATTTCTAAGGATGAAGTCAACCTGCACAGTCCAAGATACCACTTTAACGACCGGAATTTAATGGTATTTTTTTTTTTTGTATTTTTTTTTTGTGCTTTGTCATGTGATATAAATTTTTATATCCCTTGTTTGCCGTTGTCTTCATCGTCATCATCATCGTAGTCGTCAACGACGGCGGCTTCTATACTCGTATAAGGAAGTATGGTCCCTGATAATTCTTTTATTACAAAAATAGGTCTCCCTCTATGAAGTCGTGAGGTTTTAATGAGTCCGGGCCAGGGGTTACAGTTCTATGTAATTTGTCCTTATCAGCCAATAATTGTTTAATCACTTTCACCACATTTTATATATTCTATAGTTCTGTGTATAGATATTACTATAATTTGTTGTTGTGTTGATACATTTATGTATGTGTGTTGTACGTGTTGGATGACGACTTCGAGCGACCAAGTGACCTACAGGACGAAACTAAACGGTGGCAACGACGCACGACGACGACGAAGACGTATAAAATATACAGCACGTGTTTGTGAATTAAGGATTGATTATAATTATACTTTAGTTGTCGCATATGATGTTGTTAGAGCCTTATGTGTCATAATTGTTAAGAAAAAGTTTCACTTTTAGGCCAGAAACTTGTCACATTAAGCCGAAGCGAAAAAGCACAAGTGTCACGCAGAAAACACAAAAAGATTAATTAATATAATAAACGATTGTATTATGTTTTATATATATACACTGAGACAAAAAAACTTATCATTATTAAGGATGGATTAAAGTTTGTAATCATACATCATGTATATCTGTCAAATTGCGACCTTGACATTTTTCTAGCTCTGTGTTCAAGCACTCTCAGAATCGGGCTAACTACCAGAAGAGACCCAACAAGAATTTTGACAGTCTCGTCTCGGTCTCATCAAAATCGAAGTAAAGGAAGTTTGACAGTTGATGACTTCAAATATGAACAAGAAAATAAATTTTGTCATCTTTATAATAATCTGTTGGAAATGTCACTCCGATACAATAAAATTGCTCTTTCCGGAGAAAGAAATTACCTACAAATGTTCACTTACTTTCTTAGGTATTTTTACAAAAGTGAAGTTTAAAAGCTTGTATTTTGACAGTTGGCACATAAAATTTTATATTATTTATATTATAAAATTTTATATATATATAATTCAAGAATGACAAGACCGAAAGGGACTAGAGAGAGTCTCGGAAATTATGGCTCATAATGTAGTCTCTTCTAGGAATCTTTTAGGCAGCATCATCAAGTGAAACAGGACAGATAAAAGTCTGGGGACGATCTTGACAAACGAGAAAAAATGTTTCCTTTAAGAAAGAATCTTCCTTGGACTCCACTGAATTCACCGAGAGGAATCAGGAAACACGAATACCCTCTTGAGGGACCTTGAGAATCAGCCTGTGATTGTGGTTATTCTTCTAAAATCAGACATCTGAAAGCTCTACAAGTCTCAGTTAGGGAACAAAAATTCTAAATCATTCTTAGAGAACGTCAAGAAGACCCAGTTCGCTTCTGGTGTTTTCCAAATTAAAATATAGAAACTTGAGCATGAAGAGCGAATTTGAAACTCAAACAATAACGCAGTTGTTAAAGTAGACCAATTCAACTTTTGAGACTATAACAAAAAAGACCTCAAAAACTTTAAACTATGGTTTAAACTTTCTAAAACTCAATAGTCTTCTAGGTTAAAAATGCATAAAAGTCGTTAAATCGGAGGATATTGGAGTATAAACAATATGCATTCTAAAATTAAGATTATTCATATTTTAATATGTCCTTTCCTGACATACACTCTTAGTTCCATCTTAGCAAAGTTTTGTTGTCCAAAATTGGGGACAACTTTAAACATTATATCCTAGAATAATACGCTTTCAAAATAATGAATCGAAAATATCAGAAAATTGACACTTGCTTTTTCGAAAGCTCAGTTTAAGAATAACTTGAACAGTAACTTAGCCACATAACTTATTTAGTTTACAGTTCTGTCACTAGTGTACCTTAGGGATCCATATTTGGACCACTCTTGTTTATCAACGATCTTCTGTAACTAAAAATTGAACTTTTCAATACGTTACTAGGTTCTAAGATCTAACAAATCTTAGGCTTATTTTCTACCAATAAATTAGTGGGTTAAATTAGTTCCAAGTTGATGATGGATTTTTTTGAACAGTGCATTTGTCCACATTAGCTTAAGTTTGAATAGAACAAAAAAAGAAAAGAACTAAATAAATAAATAGTCTCTTTCATGGAAACATGAAAGTCTACAACAAGTGTCTGAGATAAAAGTTTAGCTACTTTATTAATGTCTAGCCATTAATATTCGTATGATTACACAATGCCGGTGGCGACGCGCTTGGCGGCAGTGGCAGGCTTAGTGCCAATGCGGCACCTGTTCTATATACATTCATATACAATACACACATTTTTATATTCTACATTCATCACAAAACACACTATAAATATCCTTAAAGAAGGATAAAACATTTTTCATAAGTTCTTGTTCATAGATATATTATGTATGTATGTATGTATGTAAGAGTAAAATATGCTACCGAAATTCATTTATCAAAACAACTAAAACAACAAACTTTTAATAGCTTAATACTTTGTATAAGATAAGGAATATAATAGCTTAACATATTACCTACATTCTACTACTTATAATAATTCGTATTATAACATCTTTGAAGTTGAATGATGAAAATGAAAAAAAAAAAAAAGTAAAAGGTCATTTAACTATTAAATGGCTTGTTAGAGAGATCAGATAAAATTGACGAGCTTAGGTTAGATTTGAGGTTAACAGGTATAATAAACAAAAATGTTTTTCATAATATTTCACTTTTTGAAAAAGAAAAAAAAAAATTATTAACATGAATCTATCTCAGGATGAGGTATTAAATTTGAAGAAAATTAGCCCGGAGGACTAAGAGTTCAGGGTCTTTCTTACATAATAGAAGGTGGACAGACGTAATACATTCACAGATGGTTAATTAGGTTAAAATTTATATCATTGTCCATAAAAACTTGGACGTGTTTCGTAGACATTGTAAGGTAAGAATTGAATTGTCACAAATTAAAACAAGGATTGCCAAAAGTTTTTCTAAATCGCCAAAAAGTGGTCATCAGGAAAAAAGATTTGGTTTACGTTCTACATGGTATCATCTGTCAATCAGGTCAGAAAATATTTGTTTAAAGTCATTCAAATCTTACAGACACACTTATTTTTAAAAAAATGCTTTGAAGTTTAAACAAATCAGTTACAGGGTGATCCATGATAAAAAGTTAAAGTAAAATGAAAAGTGATGTCCAAGTAGAGTTTGACAAATTTTCGAAATTTTAAAAATTTTACATTTTACATTGAGTCTTATAAATGTGTTAATTGTGAGTCCTGATGCCAGGCGGTATTACCAAAATGGGGAGAAAACTATCATTTTAACAATTCAAGGGTATAGAACTGTTAATTTTGTGCCTTCGAATAATTTTCAAGACTTCGTTCACTTGTCACAAAGAAATGCTTCGATAAGGGATCAATTAAAAAAAAAACTTTTAACTATAAACTGCGACTAAGAGTTTCAGTTCAACTGGCTAAGGATATAAAGTTGAAGAATTTTTACCATACATGTACATGTGTTATCAAGATGGGATTCAACTAAACTCAGATCATGGATCAGGTGCTAGGTCTTGACAGTTTTTTTTTTTTTCATTAAAGTTTAACCTTAAGGAATGCGATTGAATAAATTATTTGATCATTTTGTGATTTGTTTACTATTAAGAAACTTGATATATTTTTTATCATCTACGTTTTGGCTTTGTGAAAAGAAATTCTAACGAGGAATTGTCAATTTGTCATACTTTCCAGACCTCTTGAAGGCATAGTATGTAACAGACCCCAAGTCGACAAATAATAAATTGTTTGGATGCTACTATGATGCTTGAAATACGTATGGTTTTTCGATTCGTATATTTCGCATATAATCTTCTTGTAGATAAAACTACCATTATTTGTTAAGCTTCTTTCATAAGGCCTTCAACTTGATAAAGATTATGTTATTACAGAACAGTTTTTTTATTGGTTTACAGTACATTATCTTGCTTGAACTCCCATATTTTTTGAGATACGTTAATAATAAACGTATATCTGACGGATATCCAGATAATATGACCTTTCACCTCTTATCCCTCCTAACACACAAGAATACAGTCATCTTACATCATTGTTTCTTCTTTTTAACGAGTCTCAGAAATGTTCGAAGTTCCCAGATCTTTGGAAATTTACATACGCAAGTTCATAAAAAAGGATCTAATTATTTAGTTACGAATTATCGTCCTATCGCGAAATTGTCTGCTATTGTTAAATTATTCGAATCCCTTGTCTCTGACATACTTTCGTTTAATAGTTCTTCTGTTATATGTGAAAATCAACATGGTGTTGTGAAAAGGAAATCTACAATTACTAACTTATTACAATTTTCTACTTTTTGTTTGGATGCATTCAAAAATCACTCTCAAGTCGGTTGCATCCTTAAAGTCTTATTGAGTCATGAAATTCTTCTTAGTAAATTACGTAAAATTGGACTAAAGGACTGTTTTATGTGGATTTCGGCATACCTTGAAGATAGATATTATAGTGTCATGTTGAAGAATAACCCTTCATATCAATTTATAGTTAATTCAGGTGTACCTCAAGGGAGTCATCTTGGTCCATTGCTGTTTATTTTATTTATTAATGATTTTCCTCCTGTTATAAATATTTCTATGCCGCTAATCTATGCAGATGATGTTAAAATATTCCGAATTATCAACTCCGTCAAGGACTGTAGGAAGCTACAAGAAGATCTAAATAAATTTTGGTAATGGTGCAATAACAATCGGTTGATTTCAAATATTGAAAAATGTTAGACAAACAAAATACTTGGTTTCGTCAAAAGATTTTCCAGAGGATTCCGTGATCCATATATTATATTAAAATTCTGTATGTTTCTTTTGTGAGGCTAATTCTTATTTAACGAAGATTTTTAAGTTTTTTTTTTGTTTTTTGCCCTGGCCTGATGGACTTTTATTATCTCCATAGACTCAAAGGCTTCACTTGATAAAGTTCCCATCTCTTTTAGGTCACAGAGAGTATTTTCAGTTCTGCTTTATAACTGGTGTAATGAATGGACGATTTTTCATGTCCATTTATTTTTTGTCGATTGATAGTTCAATTTGAGTCAAGCTAGCTTAAGAATAAATTTATCCCTTAGAACTATTTTTAGTAGATTTAACTATGGCGCTAACAGTCCTCTTAATCAATGACAATTTCAAATTTAAATTAAATTTTTTTGCTATGAGTAGTTGAAGCTATATATTAGTTCTGAGTTTAGATTTAAGTATACATTACAATCTGAGCGTTAGTATTTACCGTATTTAATAAATGAATAAATTAAACTGCTGTTCAGATTTAAAAAAATATATTTTCATTAAAAAAAACTCAACTCTCTAAATTTAAATTCCCAAAAGTAACCAAATTCCAAAGTTCCCAAAAGAATAATAGACGACTTTTCTTCTTAGACATGTCTGCTTAAATGTTTTATATTCTTAGAACTTAAGTTTCCGAAATATCTAAAAACCCTTTTTTAAGTTTACTGTTTTGTTAAAATTCTAAAATTAAATATTCACAAACACAATACATACCTACAGATTTCATGTTTTTCCCACTTTCACACTTTTATCTATAATTTTGAATCTTCATGCCAACCCGTGCCTCATACCTTAATTACTATTTTTAACGAAGTCAATATTGTTTTGAAGCATAAAAAGGTTTGTACATCGGGGTTGAATGGGAGGGAGGTAGATTTTGTGAGGATGGTGGCCGGTGGACGGTGGGTGAAGTATGAAACGTAAACCCATAATACATAATACCCTGCTCATGTTTTTTCTCACTATAATAAATTTAATTTATCATTTCAATCTCGCTCTTTCTATATAGGTACACAGATACAATTAATGAAATAAACTCGCCCACGGAAGAAAAAACAAACAACAAATTATTTTCCACTTAAATGATTTCCAAGAGCAAATTGGCCACACTCATAGCCTCCCTCCCAATTGTGGTCCAAACCATCCGCGTCCCAAACTCCCAACTCCACAAATTTCCGCCTTTTTATTTTTAAACCAACAACAACATCACAAAAAAAAAACAAACTAAGAAAAAGGTTTTCCTGGAAGATGCCTCCTAGATAGTAGGTACCGCAATTTCCTAAACCACCATCAGAAGTCCTGTAGACCAACAGGGATACCTCGGATTGTTGATATTTGTTAATGGATTTTGTTTAACTAATTTGGGGGTGTTCGGTGGGTCTGTGCAGAGCCTTAAAATATGTTTCAACATCTGCGGAGGTGACTAATTTGGGCACAGGTTATGGTGACAGCGGCGGCGGCGGTGATGGCCCAAAATAAATTCAAAACACCAGAAGCAAGAACAAAAAATCAGGATATTCATAAATAATAATAATTTTCATCACAGGGAAGGCGGGAGGAGTGTATTTGCAAATCAATTCTTTTCGGTCTGGCTGATTTCACACCGAGAGAAGCGGTGGGTGGTGCCGGGACGGTGTGAAAAATCTGTCAAAATGACAGAGTCAAAGACCATTATCTGGCGGAATTATTCATCAATCAGGACTGTGGCAACAATTAGGGGTGTGGATTGGCCAAATTCATTGACCTTTTATTTTTAAGGGAGTATTAATCAATTCATGTTCAAGATTCAAAGTAAAGACAAATGGAAACAAATTGTGACCAAATTCACAAATTGTATAAAGATCGATCTGCCAAGAGACTGTGATACACCTTAACTCACGATAAATGCACAGGCACACACACTAAACTTGACTTCATTACGTGCCATTACCATTATTTAATTAGGCCACGTATCGTCCGTATACAAACGTTATTCAACTCTTAAATGCCTAAGAGAAGTTTTTTTTTTTTTGGAAACAATTTATTACCACACTACAACCACAAATATGTCACTTTTGACCATTTGTTGGATTAGAAAACAAAAAATATTGCATCCTCCTTAGGGACTGTTTATATTTAGATATGCATACAAAGATATCTATGGAGTACTCCTCAGATGCGAGTAGGTACTTTTGCCTCTTTAAGCAAAAAAAAAAACGAGAGAGATAATTTCCTCCGCCGCCGCCGCAGTTTTTGTTCCCATAGAAATTTTTATATAAAGTGGGAATATGGGAAGAAAAACGAGATGGAAATAAATTAGAATAAAAAAGATTTCGTATGCCAAGAGCAGAAAATAAAATGCACTACCATGTAGGTCCTTGGAAACTTCCTCCAACCCCTCTCCACAGAACACCACAATCCGACCAACTGACGACTACGAAGAAGAAGACGACGACGCGACGCCTACAGCGATAAAAAATGATGCAACTTTATTTTATTTTATTTTTTTTTTTGCTTAATGTTGTTTTGTTGACCCGGTTTTAAGAAGCGAAATCGGCTTATTCCTTACGATTAAGCAGCACACAGCTAATCCAGCTTTAGATCACAAGGACTAGAATTCCAATTTGACTTACTTCCTTAAATCGTTAATTAACTTTTAGTTGACTTAAATTTGTATTGCATACGGTGTTTTATTGTGAAATTATGTTCAGTAATGCAACCTATTTCTGACTCATTGGATACGTTAATAAATAAAAATTGCCGTAGGCTACTGTGATGAACAACCCGAAGAACTACCATAGCCATCATTAAAATCAACGGTATAGAGTGGTTGATGTGGACCGGTGGAATCATTGGTCAATATTTGTTCAAAAATGAAGCAAATCTAAATGTTATCGTCAATAGAAAGCGTCATCGCTCCATGTTAGTAGACTATGTTCTTACTGAAATTCAAGCCCATGGTATCGCTAAGACCTGATTTCAACAAAACTTGTTGAGATATCAGACCTTTGGACTATTTTCTCGGATGGGGGATATGTAAGTCTCAAGTCTTCAGGAATAAGGCAGATACTATTGACGCCTTGGAAGCCAACATCGATATCTTAAAAACTTCGGTGTAAAGAAATTTTGATTTCAAAAATATCGAGAACCAGAAAAAGTGCTGCCAAATTACCAAGTGAATACCAAATAATAAGTTGACATTGTAAGTCTTTATTTAAAGGAGCAGTAATTTGATCAGTTGAAAATCAATTTTCTTCTTTCTTTATCCGGCTGCCGATCTATGAGGGTCTCAGCCTGAGATATTGCGTTCTTCCATCATTTGCGTGACCAAGCGCCCTTGCACCAGCAACCGCCTGGTCTTTGTAGCGGAGGTTCGGTCTTCCACTTCGTCTCGAACCTGGGGATTGGGTTTCAAATGTTTCCTTTGCTGGAGCGTTGTTGTTAGCTCGATGTGGCCGCCACAGTGTAGTCGGCGTGTTTTAGTCTTTTGGACTACATCTCATACATATGCAGCTCATACTAATTGAATCTTCTCCTCCATTCATCCAATTTTAGTTTTTGTTTTTAGTTAAGAAACATAATGTTAAGCCTAGTACATTTTCAACTATAAGAATTGGCCATATTGTAAAGAATAAGTGATGCCAAACATATCAATATAAAAAGAATAAATGCTGCCAAATTCAAATAAAATTAACTCTAATACGAAAGCAGTCTAAATAAGACTTTTCACGAATTATTTTAAGTTTCTTGCGGAAGTTTCAAAATTACTGCCATCAAAATAAGTGATGCCGAAAAAAGAATTCTCCGTTTCTTTAAAATTGGCAACTTTTTACTGCCAAAATTTTGGCAAACAAATTTAAAAAATCGTTAAAAAAATGTATTACATTTTTAACATTTTTAACTGCCCACAAAGAGTTTTATTTCTTCTTAAATTTATTTATCGGAATCTGATTTAAAACAACACCAAAGCTTTTAAAATTAATTCCTTAACTATGACATTTTACTGTCGGCATTATCCCAACGGGGCTCTTAGTTTAATGCAATTTTTATTAATACAACAAAATTATTTTGTGATTTTTACGTTTGCATTTTTCTCCTGCTTGCATTTTGTATATTTATTTATTTTTTAATTTTTTTCCGCATCAATTTTGGCTTATAAAAATTAACTCTGATGATGTCCCTTCGTTTTATTGTTGGCATCATGAAATTAATTCGATTTTTGTCCATCTATACTCTTATGTGGATGTAATGTATTGAATATAATATTGACAGGATGTGTTCCCTTTTGTTATTATCACAACTTGAGTTTAATATTTAAAAACAAAATAAACATCGTTAAAGAATTTAAAAAATTCAACACAAAAAAAAAATTAAATGAAAATAAAATAAACATGAACATGAACACATTTCATAAAGCCATTATTTTAATGATAATTTTATTGGTTTATCCGCAGTTATAATATGTTGAAAGATAAAAAGCTTTAAGTGCTAGGATATTGAAATTATACGACATGCTGTGCAGAAAATTATGATGAAAGTTTATTCCTTTATATTTTTATTTTTTTTTGTTTTTTTCGAACATAAATTCTTCGAAAAACTGCAAAATATTAAAGAGATGCATTGGGAAACAAAAAAACAAATTACGAAGGATTTGAAAAGCGTCCTTGAGTTTTTAAAATTCTTATTCTATTTTAAAATCATAACTAAAAAAATATATACAATTTTTAAGTGATAATAGTGATGGCTTTCAAAAAGAAAGAGTACGGTAGTACCCAGCACAGTTCTCAGGCGCTACGCCCTTATTTTACGAACAAACTGAGCTAATTTTTGACCACAATCCTATATTAGAACAAGGAGTCAGTAACACCGAATTGAAGACATTGCTAGGCTAGTCGAATTCATACATAAGACTAGTCAAAAATGAACTCTATAGGTTAAGTGATTAATGAGATACATTACATAGAAAATTATAAAAACCTAAACACTGACACATTTTTCAATCTCTTTAGTACTTATACTCCTGAGGCAGGACTTGTGATAAAAACAAAAGCAAAAGTCAAATTAGTAGGCGTGGTATCCACCCACTTTCTTAAAATTGGTATCAACTAAAACGTGCTCTTCTATTCCATTTAAATGATGAGATTCGGTAGAACGTTAGGTTTTGAACTGTATATAAGGGAAAAAATTGAAAATTGGAAATTTTCTACTGAGGTGGGGTGACTCCCACAGACAAATTTTAAGTTGACATGAACTCCATAACTGCGTTATTTTAAAAATGTTACATCAACAAATAAAATTTATGAAGTGTAAGAAAAGTTTTTAAAATACCAATACGAATTATATTAAGTAGCATCAAGTAACATCACTAAAAATATCTGTGTCATTGGTGTTCCTCAAGGAAGTCACTTTGGACCTTTACTTTTATTACTTTTCGTTAATGACATCTTATAAATCATTATCCCTGGGTCTGGTGCTTAAAATTAAAATGGAGAAATGCATTTAAGTGAAAACCCGTGGCATGATGGTTAGTACGTTGGACTGTCATACCAAAGGTCTGGGTTCGATCCCTGCCTTTGCAACCTGAAAGTTTTTACGGGTACTGCCTCTTGCGTGGAATTGACAAATCATCCAAGAGTAGTTCCTGTCATGAAAAGTGCTTTCTCAAAAATTTAGCCGTTCGGATTTGGCATAAGAACTGTATGTCCTCTCTATCCTTGCCTTTACTCGCCACAGGAATGGTTGACAGTTGTAAGTCACTAGGCCCTGCTTCTCTACAAACTGTAGCGCCACAAAAAATGTATCCAATTGAACTTGAAAATGATTTAAATAATTTAGTTATCGGAGGTTTGTCTTAGTAATTTTTAATAAAAATTTTCTGTGCTGTAAGTTTTTTCAATGTATAAATTTTGAAGTTATTTAATTAAAAGTTAAGAGTTATTAAAAAGCGTATACTGACTTTCGATCGATTTCTAAAAAGCTTCTTTAACTAGTTAACGACGAAGTTATCAAATTCCTATTGTATCACAAAATATTTTAAAGGCAAACTTTTTTTTTTGATCAATAATAATTCACTTTGTGTACTTCCAAGAAATAATAATTTAATGAGATAACTCTTCAAACTCTTGTCGGAGTAGGTATACAAATGCTAAGAAAAGCCTATAACTTCATACATCAATAAGATGGAAATAATTTCCATTAAAGATGAAAAATAAATTCCCATGTGCAGTTAATATTATTCAAGCTGCAAAGTTGATGTTTGTTCTTCTTCTTTTGGTTCTTTACTTTCTTGTTCTTGTTCTTTTTCTTCTTTGTATATTCTGTTGCCGGGTTAATAAGCCATTAACTTGAGAATAAAGCTACAAATTTCCATTATATTATTCACTGCGAAAATAAAATAAAATAAAATAAAATATAAAAAAAAACTTTCATATTGCTTTGGAAGAAGTTGAAGGCTGAAAGAGTACCCCGAAGGCTGAAGGCTAAAAGGCATAGAGGCATGAACTAAATTCAACTCGCTGCCTGCTGCTCCTGATGATGACGAGGACGATGACGAAGACGATGAAGCAGGCCTAACTCATCGACGATGAGGAAGAGGAATAGGAAGAGAGAGAATGGTTATGGGTGGTTTTGCTAAACTTAATTCAAATCGACAGAGTTTATTGCTGAACTTTTGTTTGCGTATAATAAGGTTTGCTATAGGTTAGAATTGTATTTAGGTTAGGTACTTTGGCACCCTCTTCAAACGCTTAGCCTTAAGGGGAAGATTGGGGAAGGGGGCAGTAGGGACGGGTGGGGAATTCCATCATTATGATAACCTTCGTCGTATTTATACATAGATATTTTTATCTTCTGTGGTTCGTTTATGAAAATAAATAAGATATCTCTTGTCGATAAGTCGTGAAATTCGAAGAGTTCCGGGGGAGGGAGGGAGTGGGGAGAGGACAACTTTTGCCTGTGTTCACTTGAGGAATAGATTTTACATACAACACACCGCGATAGTAAAAATCTACGACGTGCGGATAGAGTGGAAAATAGGTTATTATAAGTATCTATTTGCGGATCAGATTTGAGGTTGTCGAAAAAAAAACTTCAATTGAGGTTGATTCGGGCTGTATAATTTTTGATAATAAGCTGATTATACGAACGTCGTTCGTCAAGAGCCTTTTCAAGAAAGTGATAAGTGGTGATTAGGTTCTGATTGAGTTCTACCCTTAAAAACCTACAAAAATCATAATATTCAGATTTATAGATTCAGAGAAGAAAACTTAGATTTCCTTAGAATTATATGGGAATTGGTGTTGCCTTAAATCTAACTTGAATAAATTTCGGACAAAAGATACACGTGTCCTCGATTGAGAAGAACAGAAGTTTCTTTGCATTGAGTTCTTACACAAACTTGGGGAAAAAAATCATTACTCATATAAAAGGTTCTTATTTAATAGACGACAAATGACACGCATATGTATGTACCTCCCAGTCTTTGATGTGATAAAGAAGAGACCTTGAATATTTTGCCAATCAAATTCTTCAATAATAACAATTCAACAATTTATCTCCCTCACGAATTGTCCAAGATTCATAGATACTGCTGAGAGTTTAATGTGATAGAAAATTCATATTTAATTCTCAATGCCTTCAATGTTCGATCCATAAAACAAATCACATTTCTAATTTCGTATACATATGTATATGTACATATGTATGTAGGTACAAATTAATAAATATTAGATTTGGATATTGTCAATCAATTTAAATGAATTCAAATTAGATCAATTAATTTTGAATAACTTACGAGTTTGTTATGAATGATTTATCAAATTTAAAGGCAAATTTTATTCAAGAACTTTCGATAAGATTTTCAAAATCTTCGAATTTTGTTTAAAGTCTCTTCATCTTTCTGATTTTCTCTGTCTACTGCAGGTATAGAAAAACACAAATCCAAGCTGCCATATAATGTGTCAAGTCATTCAAAAGAGAGACTTCGTATTTGTTGATTCAAATTTAATTAAATGAAGAGCTTATCGGACTTGCATATATACATATATACTATATTGAATGTATATGCATGCACAAGAGTCGATATTGATATTCTGGAAAGTATCCAGAAAATCTATCATGACTTCATTAAATTCTTGACCAAACTTTACCTTAACTTTCAAAATGTATTGAAAATTAATTTTATAAGGTAGAGGTAGATTATGAAGATGCCACAAATTCAGTTCGAATGAGAATTTAAAACTTTTGGTTCATGTTTCATTAAATTTTTGTTTTTTTTTTACCAAATTCACAAGCGAAGAAATCTTTAGATTAACAAAATTCTACAAGAATAAGTTAAGTCTATACAATTGTTATAAAAAAGGGTGTATGCCCCGCCCTCTAAGTAAAAAATTTAAAGTTTTAAATAAATTCTTCGACAAATTCATTCAAGTATTTACAATTATTAAAAATGATAGAAAAGTGGGTGAATGCCACGCCCATTGTGCTTAGTGGTGATTGCGATTTTTTAACTGACACCTCTTAATGTTAAATATTGTAAATTTGAAGTTCTTGACTCTATTGGCTGTGAAGTGAGATGAAGTTGGAAATCTGCTAAGTTTTTTTTCAGCAAAAAGCGATAGGTGCTCGTGCCTTGGAACTTGGCGATGAAGAACACCAATGCACTCGTAGGCAGATTAAACTATTAAACGTTGACCAATACAAGGTATTGACAAAGTAAAAATATCGACAACTTAACTCAAGTCGATTAAAGATGATGGAATTGATGGACTTCCCAGCAAACTCTCCAAATCAGTAGGCGATGAATTAGTCAAATGAGTTGACACCAGATTATCTGCTTAATATGAACAAAGGAAAGCATACCCGATCAGAGGGGAGTCTCTACTGAGTACAACCAATCATTGACAACTTAAACTCTTTGACTGCCACACCAGAAATACCCAGAAACTACACATCGACATCTTTCACCAATTCATCCAATTCACCAAATAAGTCAAAGTATGACAGAATTTTTGGAGCCCAGGAATAAACAGCAACATCCAGTTCTATTATTCGAAATTCTTCTGTTTGTGCAGGATGAAGGTGGAGTATACACTATGCGCTCCATCAAGGTCGAGAAAGGCCTCAACGATACTTTTAATGTCAATGTCATGTAACTTATTTAACATCTAACAAGATCACAAGATTAACACCAAACACCAAGGTCTTGGATAGAGCATTACCATAGACAGCAATAGCTTACTTAAAGACTTAGCCATGAAGACGCAAAGTACGCAAGAATAATTCTTGGCAACAGCTTCTTCACAGAACTTAGATTGCAGAGAGCTCTCTGTCCCTTTCTTTTTACTTTTCCTTTTTTTACTTCTAATACGGAAGGCACAATCTTCAACAGATCGATCCAAATATTGGGGCATGCGGATGACATAGACATCATCGGCCGCTCCCAACGTGCCGTTATTGAGGCCTTTGCGGCAATTGAAAAAATGCGAAACTAATTGGTCTTGAAATTAACGAGGACAAGACGAAATACCTGCTATCAACAAACAAAAACACATCCATCCACCGGATTGGACACAATGTCACTATTGATAGCAGTAACTTCGAAGTAGTTAAGGAGTTCATCTACATCGGAGTCAACATCACCTCCACGATCGACACATTAGTTGAGATTATGCGAAGAATTACCCTAGAAAACCGCTGCTTCTTCGGTTTGGCAAAAGAAATGGGTTCTAAACTCCTCTCTCGAGAGACAAAATGCTTGCTCTACAAAACTCTCTTACTGTCCGTCCTGCTTTATGGTGCTGAGTGCTGGATGAAAAGCAGAAATGGAGAGCTGTTATTGGGCTCTTTCGAGAGAAAAATTCTTCGTCGCATATTTGGTCCTGTGTGGAAGGGCGAATTATCTAGGAGAAGATACAACCGCGAGCTCTATGAGCTGTACAAAGATGTGGACACTGTCAAAAAAGTTAAAACACGTCGACTTTACTGGCTCGACCACATCGAGCGAATGGACAACAACTCTCCAGCTAAAAGAATCTTCAAATTCCCGCCACTAAGTTCGAGGCGGCAAGGAAGACCGAACCTCCGGTATAAAAACCAAGCCATCGCGAATGCCAGAACGCATGGTCTGGAAGACTGGAAGCAACGTGCTCGGGATCGCAGAGGATGGAAAACCATCGTGTCTCTGGCACAAATCCAACATGGATCCAGAGCCTGATAAAGTAAATGTTGTCGAAAAAATTAACGACCAATGACTGAGATGGCTTGGTCAGGTAGGTACAGCAAATAGTCAGAATTTACCAGCTCTGAGAAGTGAACGATTATAATCTGAAGAAGTGGAGTAATAGAGTAAGATTACGGCTCAAATGGAGCTCACCGGTGCGTGAGAACATCAAGGACCTAGTCCTAATCTGAACCATCTTGCATTGGTACAAAAAACATACTAACTTCAAAAGAAACCAACAACAAGAATACCCTTATGTTTCAAGGCTTTATGTGATTCTATTCTTATCCCTGAAATCTCATCAAATCATCCCTAACATAACTCAAAATGGAAATTAATAAAACGATTACAATAATTACTGAAGACAACCGGAAATATTTCCATTCAACGTATAAAGTTGATTATACAAATCAAAGCCTAATTTGAATGTTAAGAAAACTCAAATCGATATTCTTTTGAATTCGAACATCCTTCTTCGATAGAATAATATTCTTCTTTAAAGAAACATAGTTTTTTCTCAGATAGAAAATTTTTACTTTCCATCTTATAAACCTACGTTTTCTATCACTCAATCAGATTTATTTAAGTTCACATCGTTTATGCGAACACAAAAATGGTAAAACGAATAATTTTCTCATCGTTTGCATCTTATAGGAATTCTAGATAGATAGATAGATGGATAGGAATAATATGGTTCGGAATGCAGACAAGAGTTCCGTTACTATTTAATGAACTGTAAAATCTATCTTTGCCTGCATATTCGAACACGTTCAGTGTATTGAAAAAAAATTCTCTCTTCTCTCAAGACGTTGGAATTTTCTTTTGCTTTTCTTCAAGTCTTTGTGTTCTTCTTTTTTTTTATGCTGATGGCAAAGACCAAGACCAACCTGTACCACCACGACAAGTAAAAGATTGCACTAAGAGAGATCAAAAAAGTTCGATAAGAAAAACGTGCATAATGGCATTAGAATCACTTTGATCCTTGGAGTAAATATCCTATGTAAGTGCTGGTCCTGGAGAGGTTGTTCCGGTACTGGCTGGGGGAAAGAATTTGGGTTGGAAGAGAAAAAATTTAAATCCTTGCATGAATATTCCTTTGGTCGGGGCAGTCCGTCGTCCGTCGTCGGTTGGTGGGTTCTATATTTATCCGGTACGGTAGGAAGGTAGGTTTGGCTGGCAAGGATAATCTCAACAACCAACACCAAGGACGAGGACCAGGACCACGACCAGGACTAGGACGAGGAGTGATGATTGTGCTCTCCGAATATTAAGCGCGTTAATATGTGAACTTAAGCACAGAATGGGGTTTCCTTAAGAAGAAAGACGGTAAAATGTTGTTAAAGCTTTGCTGATTCATTTTATGTCTAGGCAATGATGTTTCTTGTTTTTTTTTTTTTTTTTTTTTTTTTTTTGACTTTTTCCACATGACACATGTTGGTTTTCTTTAAGGGAGTTAAGTTTTAGTGTGAGGAAATATAGATGAAATATTTCCTATAGCTTTCAAAGGACACAATCAATAGTAATCAAATTTCAATTTTTGGACTTAGGAATAAGTAACAAAGTGACGAAGACGTAAGTGAGTTATTAATTAAGTAAGTAAATAACTGAGTAAGTGAGAGAATAAGTAAGAAAATTACCAAAAGTATGTAAGTAAGTGATTAAACGAGTTGATAGATGAGTAAGTAAGTAAATACACAAAATAAGCAAATCAGTAAGTCAGTAAGTAAGTAAGTAAGTTAGTGACGAAGGAAATAAGTAACAATATAACCAAATAACTTGCTTAATAAATGAGTAACTGATTAAGTAAGCAAGCAAGTTAGTAAGTAATAATTAAGAAAAGGTCTGGTCAAGAGACGAAAATCAGTGAACTTAATAAATTTTGCGGACAATACAATTTTCAAATCTTTTGGAATATCACTCCGGAGCTATAAAATCCTCTATTTGCTATACAAAATAACATATGGAGATCCTAATGATTTTGATTTTGTAGAACAGAATTTATATTTCTTTAGAAAACTTCCCTTTAAAAACGTTGCTTTCGAATGAATAGAATGGAAGTTTCGTGAAATTTCGGTCCAAAATAAAAGGGTTTAAGATGGGTTAGACGGACCGAACTGTTAGGCCATCATTGTTAAAAAAAAGTCAAATCTAATTAAACAATATCACATTATTTTTTTTCATAAGCTAAAGACAAAACAAACAAAGTTAACATCCCTTAAAAAATAATAATACAAAACTTTGCCTTAGAATTTCTTTAATATGAAGCTAGATATACTTTGATGTTGTTAAGGATATTTTCTTTTGATCAAAAGGATGTCAAAGATACTGCTGGCATGAGTATAGGAAGGTATGTTCAAAGTATCTCTGCCTAAGTATATTCCTACTAATTGAAACATTAAAATGATACGACAAAGAAAAGAAAAAAAAACTTAAACAACGTATCTTCAAAAGTAGGTATGTATTTTAAGACTTAAGTATACCAGTAACATAATCACTTTACTTATTGAGACTTGCGGGTATACTTTGTATTATACTTAACTTCAAGTATATATACTTGGTTATTGTCTACAAAAATTTGTTTTTATGATAATATTCATGTTGTTAAAAAATATTAGACAAGTAAGGATGAATCCCTTTTTTAGCATCAAACTTCCTGGAATTCTTTAAGTTTAAACTCAAGGAATCGTATGTGTAACGTTAATTAATATGTTACACATGCTCAGCGCATATTAAAAAATTATTAGATGTAAATAAATTGCCGTTACTAATACGTTAATTAGTTGTGAGAATTTGTCAAAATTTTCGTTAAAAGTTTTCTATGTTTATTTTTGTGTTGATGTTTTCTTGGAAGCCAATCGGATTTAAGCTTTTTAATAAGTCTTTAAATACTATAGCTATTTAGTTCTTAAAGTCTCAAGATTTCTAACTTAACTTATCGAGCTTAATAGTCCAGAAATTCTAGTTCTATGTTTTCTTTTTTTTAACTCATTCATGCGGTTTATTGCTTAAATCATTTTGCTTGTTTTGAAGCGCTATTAAGTCATTACAATTTCAAATTCTATGTTTTCTATGTTTTTTTTCCAACGCCTGAAAAAAATGAATACTTTTAAAATTTAATACTTTTGAATGACTTAGAGATGCAACCTTATAAATCATGAATAAATCAAGAATCTTATTCACTTTTGAGATAAAATATATTTTCTATGTTTTTTTAAACTCATTTTCAAGATTGATACTAGCTCACAAACTTTTCACTTTATGTGGTTTATTGCTTTGTTAAATTTTCTGGTCTTAAAGATTTCCAAGTGATTACAATTTTAAATGCTATGTTTTCTATGTTTTTTACAAACACATTAAAAACTTGTAAAAACTTTTATAAATTAATAGCATTGAATTGCCTTTTTATTTAATTATTTTATTTATCATGAATGAGTTAAGTATATTTCAATTTTGTAATCAGCTATATTCTATGTTTTTTCTATTTGGCAAATTTAAAACTTTTCGCTCATCCTTAAATTAAGCATTTGGCATTTTTAAAACATATTGCTCACTAATTCAAAGTTAATTAAACACCTATTAGCGTGAAAGCATGACATTTTTTCTATGTTTTCGTTCTGGTGCTTTTTAGTCAAATGATGAGAAGAAACAAAGCTGAATTCTTTTAGAAAAAAATCAAATTTCACCTTTGAAAATGTAGCCACTTAATTAATTAATTAATTCTTAATAGGTGAGTTTTTCTTAGCGAGCTTGACAGTCATGATGAAAAACATGGAAATTTGTCAAAAACATTAAAATAAATGTGTATCAAAAGTTCAAAGCAACAAAAAAAAAAAACAACAATCACATCCCTATGTGATTGTTTCCCTGCTTCGTTTCATTCGCTTATATTTTACAAATCAAAAATAATGCTACCAATTTTTCTTTATTGACAAAACGACGATATTTTTCTATTTTTCCATTACAGTTGGCTTTCCTTTTGTTTTTGTTTTTGTTTTTTTATTCGCCGCCATGGCATGTACTGTGTAAATGTATGTGTTTTCTTTTATTGAATTTTATTTCGAAATCAAATCACGAAAAATATCTTTGAAACCAAGCATAAGAAAGAAATTTTACACCTTTAAGTTGTAAATAACTGAAATTGCTCTACTTTCAACAGCTACCATTTTTTTATATTATTTTCTGAAAATAAAATATAAAAATAATACACGAATAAAAAACAAAAAAAAAAACAATTCACTTTCAAAAGAAATGATACAAGTGTTTCGCCTTCATATGACATCACGTGTTTTTCAACACACAAAGCGATAAAAACATAAGAAAACAACAAAAGTTACTTTCAAGGCCAGAGGCACACCGCTTTACTTCATAAGGGTTTGGAAATATTCGAAACTCCATAAAAAAAAAATAAGACGGTGGCAAGGAAAGAAAACATGAATTAATGTTTGTGTTTTCACACACTGTTTTACCATTTCCATATTTAGAAAAACCACCAGAACCCCATTATTTACAACAGAATCAGCATTGGGTTGAGTGGCGCCCGGGAGAGAAGTAGTACCAATTTTTGGAGATATTATTAAAAATTTGTATAAAAGGCTCAAAATTGAAATTTGTTCATTGATTCATCTTCAAGTCATTTCCTCATTTTTAGGTGTAAACTTGATGGTTTCCCTAGTTTGACAGTTCATTTTAACGCTTAAAAGACGTAAACGTACACAAAAAGTGACGCACATTCTGTATTAATAATTAATTGGTTGTACACCAAGGGAAATACATAGTTGAAAGCTGAAACCATTGTAACTTCTCTTGCCTGCTTTATTAACACGACACTGACCTTGATTCTAAGAATCGATTAGACTTGGCTGGAATTTGGTCAGCATAAACGTCACATCATCGATTTAACACAAACGTAATCCAATCCCATCCTCCATCCGCAAATGTCTCCCCAGATCCTGCTAGCAACTGACGTTAACCAGTTGCGCATTCCAAGACTTTGAGACTGGAGTCCTCATCCACGTCTTTTCTCCAACATAAGGATAATATGCCGTGATTTTGTCTTTGAATGCTTCAGTAAATCATTGACATTGAATCTTTAGAAGTGATATTAAAAAAAAGTTATAGTAGACGATAATGAAGATGTTCCCTGATCGGCCCTGATTATTGTATGTGCCATGGATATCAACTTAGACTGGCTGATTAAAAAAACTTTCCAAAAAACATCAGACTGACCTTGCTATCTTCGTTAAACCTTCCGAAAAATCCCTTAACAAGACATTGATCGCAGTGAACATCGCGAGTTTGTGATTCACACAAGAAACTAAAAGAATAGTCACGACTTGACAAAGAACGCATGTCACGTTAAAGGTTTATATTTGCTCGTCGTCTATAGGATCTCGAAGCCAAAGCAGTTAAAACTGCTGCTATTAACTTGAGTTTGTATTCAATCTAAGATGACATCCTTTGTAAAACTAAAAAAAATCAAATCAACGCCTTGCCCAACATCCCACGTCATTCCCCAACCGCTCCTGTTAACCTGCTTCAACATCAACGCAATAGAAAAGAGAAATATTTCTTTCGGGTAAAAAATACTGAATGAAACCACAAAACAAAAAATGATATTTCTTACAACATTTCATCTCTTATCCTTCGCAAAAAAAAGAAGAAAAATAAAAGAAAAATGAAGACAAAAAACACATCAACACACTTATGTATGTCTCTGTATATGTATTTGTGTAGAACAATATTCGCATGTGTTTTATGTGTCCTTCTTTACGCGGAAAACTTTATCCTCTTTTGCTGTCAGGAGAATTTTACTTTTTTTTTGTTTTCTTTGTAAAATGTTATTTTCTTGTTTTTTGAAGATTTTACATTACTTCTGTTTTTTGTTTGCGTTTGTTTCGTTTGTTCATTTCAAACAAAAAATAATAAAACAAAAATACCAGAAGACATGAATATAAAATTCATTTTTCTCAAAATCTGCAATGTCCCGAATTTGTGTTTCCTTTTTTTTTCTTCTTCTTCTACCAATTCCAATGGTTTTGGTTTTGGTTATTTGGTTGGAATTTTACCGACAGGATAAATGTAGGTATACATAGGTACCTACATTTGTAACTGAGGGCAGGACAAAAAACGAAAGAAAAAAATAAAACAATTTTTAACACTCATGTAGAATTTGCAATTTTGCAAATTTGTCCCTATATCGGATCGCTGGGTCCGCATATAATAAGTGTCAAAGTGTCACCACAAATAAAAGGACTTAAGATTTGGCAAAACAATACACAGAGTAAAATTCCATACAAAGCTCTCTACGTACTCGTGTATAGTGTCACAGGAAATAACAGGAGTGCGGTAGGAATAAAAAAAAAAAAAAAAAAAAAAAAAAAGAAAATGAATGTGTCGTGTGCGATTACAATATATATTACCCCCCACCCCTTCCAATCCGCCCCCCCCCCTTTACCCATATCAAACAATCCTCTCACCAATCCCCTCAAACGCCAAAAAGGAATGTGTCGCAATGGATATTGAAATTTTGTGGTTTAGTTGCGTGATGAGAATATTGAAATATATATTTTATATTTTTTTCCATATTACCTACACGTATACAAATCTACATACCATACGACATATGTACATACTTCATATATTTATATGTCTATGTACATAAGATTTTGTGTATATAACGTACATTGAAACAGAGAAACGCATTTCATATTGAATTTCACACATGATATATGGAAAAATCGATTTGAGTTTAATATGTGCACAGCACAGGGAAATGTATAAATGTCGTCTACGTGTAAATATGTATGAAGGATTTTTCAATTTAATGTTGTGTTAGATGTGAAAATATTATTTTTCATCACGTACTAACTACCAACATACATACATACAGACATATCTATGCATATGTGTGACCTTGTTTTATGATGGAAAGGTTACCATGTGATGTTTAGTTTTCATTATTCTTTTATACACATTAGATTTTAAATGAAGGCAACTATTGGAAGGTTAAAATATATAAAAAAAAATTAATCAATTTTTTATTTAAAATTTGTAATCTCAGAATAAGTTGAAACATCAAATTACAATCAAAATGTCGTTCTTTTTCAAATATAAGCCATAAATTCTGAATTTGGTAAAACAAAAAGTGTTTTATTCGAAAAAACCTCCCTTAATTTTAAAACAGGCCCTTAATCATGCCAGTCAATAAAGATAAAGCGGAACGAACTGTCTCCCTTCACATTTTTGCCCCTTCGTCGTCGTAATTGGTCATTGAATGATTTTTGATTTTTATGAGGCTTTCCAAATTTCTGTGAGGAGTCTTGCCATTTTGTTCAGTGCTGACCACAAAAAAGTTATCCTACAAATTCAAATCTGGGTTTGAAATCAGTGGCGTAGCTATCGTAGGGCGCGGTTGTGTAGTGCACCAGGGCCCCGGACCTCAGGGGGCATTTTTGGGGTATGAATATTCCAAAAAATTTGCTTAGCATGAATGAAATGATTTTACTAACGAAATGTGATCAGTTCCAGATGAAATAATTGGACCCAATTTGTTAATCTATACCATCTGGTCCTTTCTCAATTGACGGAGACGTGGTCCATTCGCCAGCTTCGCAAAGAAATGGTAACAAAATTTGGCGTGCTTGAATGTGACCTTACGGAAGTGCTTTCAATGTTAATGTTTCATACAATTCCTGTTACTTCCGCGGCAGCAGAAAAAATTATTAAAGAAAAAGCGATAGAAAATAAGGCGGCATCAAACTAGGATTTGAGTGACGTTATAGGTAGATGAATTCGCAAAAATAAAATCGCGCAAGAGGTTGTGAACTGGACGAAGAAGTCTGTAAAAATCGTTTTTTTTTTTTTCATTTATTTCATTTGTGTAATAAATATTTTATACTGTCAAGTGCATCGATGCTTATTTATTCCTACATAATTATTTTCTTTTATCAAAAACACAGCGATTCTGCCCCTCATAGAGATAACGTTTGGATTTAGCCAACTAATGATAAGTTCTACCCACTGTATCCAGTAGCCCATTATTATTCCTATCTATAATTTTGAAGGACAATAAAAGTTCAAGCTATGTACGTGAAAAGAGGGGGTGAGGGCCCGATTATTTCTCTATGCACCGGGGCCCTTGACCACTTAGCTACGCCACTGGCTTAAAGAATTTTAAACAACTCCTTAAAGCTAAAAGCTCCTTAAAAACAGTGTGACCAGTCCAGAAATTATCATTTACATCGAGCTCTTTTATACTTTACATTACACAAGGCGGGAGGCGCTACAGTTCGTAGGAAACCAGGGCCTAGTGACTTGCAATTCTCAACCATTCCTGTGTGAGGGTAATGCCAGGGATGGCG
The DNA here is from genome assembly GCA_905146935.1 of Scaeva pyrastri. NCBI lineage: Eukaryota > Metazoa > Arthropoda > Insecta > Diptera > Syrphidae > Scaeva > Scaeva pyrastri. The sequence continues at coordinate 39,761,014 of LR989927.1, read as the reverse complement.
GGGACCAACAGTTTTTATGCCGAAAACGAACGGCTAAATTTTTGAGAAAGCACTTTTCATGACAAGATTTACTCTTGGAGGATTTGTCAATTCCACGCAAGAGGCAGTACCCTTAAAAACTTTCATGTGGCACAGGCAGGGATCGAACCCAGACCTTTGGTATGACAGTCCTACGCACTAACCCATCACGAAACGGGTACTACTCTTTTATACTTTAAATTATTTATCGACTTCACTGATGTGAAATTCGAATTCTTTTTTTTAAGGATGAAAATACTGAAAATACGTATCCCACCCCCTTTCGTTTTTTTAGTTTTATTTCACTGCAAATTCAATATTTTCGAATAAAATGTTTCCAAATATTTTTCATCGAAACTAAATCTAATCATTGAATGGAATTTTTGAATTTTTTTGTAAATTAATTCCTACAACCCGATTGAATTTCAAAGATACACAAATCAGTAATGAATATTTATCAATGAAGAATACAAAAAAAAAAAGGAAATGTGTGTGTGAAACTTCCACTCATGAATATAAAATGTTTATGATTATTTTTGTATTATTATTATTTTTTATTCAACTAAATAGTATGTACAATTGTATATGTACATTGTACATACATATATAATATATAAACTGCCTTCATCAGGCTGGAAAATCAAATAACCCGTTTCTAGCCTCCTTTTGTGCAAATGATTTTGATACCGGGGGACATAGAATCCATATTTCGTACATACAATACATACCGACTATTTTTTTATATTTTTTTAAATTTAATTCTTTTCTTTTTTCGTTTCGTTTGGTTGCGTTGAGTACATAACGATTTACGATTAGAAATGATATTCAGTTTACTCGAGTTTGTGTTTTTTTTTTTGCATTTTTGTATTTTTGTATTTTTGTATTTTTGTGTGTGTTCAATGACGAGCTTCTCAAAAAATTATTCAGCTGGATATTCTATTTGATTAAATTTCCTCTTAAATAATGGAAATTGCGATTGATTCTGTTGGATATACAAATACATCCATACATACATTTCCCAAATATTATGGGAAGTATTTTCCTGTTTTCCCATTTTTTTTTTTTTTTTTTTTTTTGAGGAAAATAAAAATTGGTAATATTATCTGTTGTTGAATAAAAATATGTTATGTCGAGTAATCTGACAGAGGGTAATACAAGTAACAGATGATTGAAAATATTAGCGGAAAGGATGGAAATAATCTTGTTGCTTGAGGGAAATTTCAATTTTTAGTTTAATTGGTTTTTATAGGTCAATGGGGGGCAATAGATTAAATAGGATAAGCCAATGAATCATTTGTTAATTTTTTACACTTTCTGTTAAGTCATAAAGACCACAATGCAAGCATGAAGTAAAAAGTTAATTTTGAATGTCTTTTAGTAGGGTGAAAGTCGACAAAATTTACTCAATCTTCTGGAACATAATTCCACAATTGATTATACTATGTACACAACACATATATTATTTATTTATGTAATATATAAAGAAGGCTGTAAGTCCACAATGTTTTATTTTATACAATAGTTTTTTGATTGGGCTAGTCCCCTGTTTCCCTTCGGATAATGTAATATGAAGTCATATATTTTATGAATTTTCTGGAACAATGAAAAGCTGATACCGAAATTCAGTAAGGGCCTCACTTCACAGATAATTTTCGGATAAAGACGTTGGTAACTTCCTGATTTTGTATGAGGATAAGAATATGGATATACAGATATGTATATGATATAGATATAGATATAGATATAGATATAGATATAGATATAGATATAGATATAGATATAGATATAGATATAGATATAGATATAGATATAGATATAGATATAGATATAGATATAGATATAGATATAGATATAGATATAGATATAGATATAGATATAGATATAGATATAGATATAGATATAGATATAGATATAGATATAGATATAGATATAGATATAGATATAGATATAGATATAGATATAGATATAGATATAGATATAGATATAGATATAGATATAGATATAGATATAGATATAGATATAGATATAGATATAGATATAGATATAGATATAGATATAGATATAGATATAGATATAGATATAGATATAGATATAGATATAGATATAGATATAGATATAGATATAGATATAGATATAGATATAGATATAGATATAGATATAGATATAGATATAGATATAGATATAGATATAGATATAGATATAGATATAGATATAGATATAGATATAGATATAGATATAGATATAGATATAGATATAGATATAGATATAGATATAGATATAGATATAGATATAGATATAGATATAGATATAGATATAGATATAGATATAGATATAGATATAGATATAGATATAGATATAGATATAGATATAGATATAGATATAGATATAGATATAGATATAGATATAGATATAGATATAGATATAGATATAGATATAGATATAGATATAGATATAGATATAGATATAGATATAGATATAGATATAGATATAGATATAGATATAGATATAGATATAGATATAGATATAGATATAGATATAGATATAGATATAGATATAGATATAGATATAGATATAGATATAGATATAGATATAGATATAGATATAGATATAGATATAGATATAGATATAGATATAGATATAGATATAGATATAGATATAGATATAGATATAGATATAGATATAGATATAGATATAGATATAGATATAGATATAGATATAGATATAGATATAGATATAGATATAGATATAGATATAGATATAGATATAGATATAGATATAGATATAGAACAGATATATATATAGATATAGAACTGTGTGAAGTAAATTCTAATTATATTTTAAATTATAAACCCATTTACTTCTCTTAATTATTAATTTCAACAAAAATCAATTTTTAAATCAATTTTTTATACTGCATGAAATGTGTTTTTTATACTATTTAACTATTTTTTAAGCAGATCTGCTCGTATGCAACTATTTTCCAATTAAATTTCACATTCCATTTATCGAAAACTTAAATGAGTTCTAAGAGCTTTTGCTGAAGCCATCAAGACAAGAAAAAATCAAAAGAACTACTTTTTGAGTATAGAAATAGATGTATGTATATACATTGTACATAAAAAGTCTCTCTTGATAATAAAGTTAAGTTAAATAAACTAACAAATTCTTTCTCGGCATTGTTTGTATGTATATCTTTATATGAATTACTTAAGATGTATCTTAGTGTGAAGAATGTTATCTTACATAAGAGAAGAAGACGTAAATTGAGCCCTAATGGACTTGCTATATACTTAAAACAAGGATGGATTTTCCAACTAATCCAAATGAACATGATTCCAGACGAGGAGCTAATGAAGTTAGCAAACATCCAATATAAGTGATTCCTTGTATAAAAACTACATAGTATCTGTCTTCTATGGAAACTGTAACATTCCATATCCAGGATGAGGATAGGATGCTCTCGAAAACTTCTTTTTTTCACTTGATTTTCATTTTATTTTTTTTTAAAGAACTTCGAAGCGAAGGAAAAGTTTGTTATACCCAAAGATTTTTCGAATTTCAAAACTTTCGTCTTCTGTGTATAGTGTTAATATTATTAATGGTAAATTCAATTTAAAATACATTTATGTAAGTACCTATCTAGTATACCTAACCTATACTGCAGGGCGTTCCTATAAACTCGTATATATACTTTGATGTAAAGTCAGGCGGAAATAAAAGACCCATTATGCTGGACAAGGAAGACCGGCCAGGTCCTTTTGTCCATTGAACCGTTTTAAATATTTCATATCAACCTTTGTCCAACAATGAGCAAACTTTAAGTTGGAAGTTTTTTTTTTTTTTTTTTGTTCAGATCCCTTCTATCAGGAATGCTTTGAATATTTTTGTTTTCATCTGAAAATGTATTTCCTTTTTCGAAACTAAAATTCCATAGAATGCAATACCTCAAATAAATAGTATATGTTTATACGAGTGTATGACTTTTCGAGGCTCTGGAAGGTCTGACTCTGATTTATTTTATTTTACAAAAACTAAATATGATGAGAAAAGTCAGCAGAAATCAAGAATTGTAAATATTTGATTTTCAATTTAATTTTAATCAAAAATAATTTCAATTTGTGTATTCGTCTGAATGTGTATGTTAGCTACGAGAATTGTAAATTCAAATAGGTAGTAATAAAAAAAATACCCACGTTATACACAAAGGCATGATGCAGAAATAAAGTTAAAACATAAAACATGTGTGATGTAAAGAGCAGATGCAAACCACAAAACTAACACATTGTAACATTAATTTAATTATATTGAATGCAGTTGTAAAATAACATTTACCTGAGTTCAGGAATAAGGATATCAAAATGGGTGTGTGGCGCGGCGGCGACGTAAGGCAGTATAGTGGGGAAAAAAAAAACACGAAAAGTATTCCCACTGTTGGCTGACGGCTTTACTATATTTCCATCTGGTGTTGCGGCAGTTGCACCACCACCAGCTCCAGGACTTACTTCAGCATCAGTACCAAGAGGAGGAATATGGTTAATGTAATTTTATATTATTGAGTTCGCTTGTTCCTTGTTTTACTGCAGACAAACCAAAAAACGGGTTCAATTTTTATTTGTTTGCAAGTTTGTATACAGGTCTTAATGTTATTGGAACAATGCATCAGTGGTGATTATTTTGAAATAATCAATTTATAGATGCAGGATGTTTTCCAGGCTAATGCGTGCTCCAATATTTGTTGTTTAAGTTTCGAAATTATTAGACCATAAAACAAACAAAATCATTACTTTTCCCTGGAAAAATATGCTTTGTTTTCACTTTTCATTTTTTCAACGAAAATTTTCATTTCAATTCTGGTATTTATATAAAATTAACTGGCCCGGTGGATATCGTCTCAATTGTTAAAAAAAAAAACACCTATACGCCATGGTGTAACATTGTAGGTGCGTTTCGTTTGTTGAAGAAAGTGTCTGAACGGGTTAACAAATTCGTTTTATTAAGTATTGAATACAACTTGGTTCAAGTGTCCACCGTGTTTTTTCTGAAATGTCTAAGCCTGTGGCTTATCGAATTGCGATTAAATATTGTAACACAGTTAAATGGTCCCAATTCGGTTAAATCTCCACAATGTGATAACTGACCATGATCTTGAATCGTTGGTGCATAGTTTTAAATATTTCGTCGCCTGTTTGGAACGTTTGGAACTATACTTGTGTTAATATCATACAATTCAGGTCAAATGTTGAATGAAATGTTTAAAGTGCAGCTAAGAGAATCTTCGAATCACCTGGTTCGTGGTGGTAAGGAAAATCAAACCTTCGGTTTAAAGGCCAAGCCATCGCGGATTCCAGAACACCTGGTCTGGGATGACTGGCAGCAGCGTGCTCTAGATCATAGATGATGGAAGACCATCGTGTCTCAGGCAGAGATTCGACATGGACAATACTTAATACACTTTATCCAATAGTAACACTCTAACTAAAGTACCATTGTTTTATGTAACCAAAACCGAGATAAGACTTCAAAATAGCCGTCTTTTACACGTATAAGGCATTAATTAGGTTAATTACCATAATAACTTTTATGAAAATATGTCACTTAAAGTTTTTTTTTTCCTCACTCTTAAGTTCAAAATACTCTCCTTATCAGCAACGATTTTAAAACGAGAAATGAGCTCTCTCCCTTAACCAAATTTTCCAATAAAAAGTGATATCTTTATCTAACAATTTCGAAAGCCACCATTTTTACAACCATATGACAATATGTATCGGAAGGAGAACAGTTGAAAAAAAAGAACATTTTTGACACTTCAAGTTTATCTTTTTATTTAGAAAACCTCAAAGTCATTAAGAGCCATAACCACCAAATGACAAGCAAAAAAAAAAAAACACTAAAAGTAAAACATAAAATAAAATATGTTGCGTATACGCCTGAGTGTACATATCGAACAAATATTCAATACACATATTCGTCGTCTATGTATGTATGTCTGTGTATCCTTTTAGGTAAACTGATGATTGCCATGCATCGTCGCAAATATACATTGAATTTTTCATCTTCTATTGAATTTGTTCCACTTCCCCTGCCCCCTTTTCCGTTGTACATAGTAGAATACACAACAACTGATGTTTTCAACACGGATATAAGTGTTATGACTAGATGTCGATGGGAGGCGAAGAGGACGACAATGAAAGCGTGGGGTTGACGATAAAGATGAGGATGAGAATGAGAATGAATGTCTGTTATGCACATAAGTGACATTCTCATGGAATAAACATTTATTTTATCATTCTGATCGAATTTGAGAGCAGAACAGAGATTTCGGATAATCATCCTCTCAGGATGATGTTAAACAAATTATTAAATAAGACATAAACTTAAGTGTTTCCCATTCACAACAACACACATGGAAGAACATTAATGTACCGAGAAGCGACACAAAACATTGCCATCCAAATTACTCGTACTCGTAGGTATATGAGTACTCATACTCGTACTCGTATTCGTATAAGGAAACAGATTTGATATGCATTTTGCATAAAACACACTTTCAGATAATATGGAAGAGAGATGCTATCTTAACAAAAGCAAAGCAGTATTTTCCTTGCAAAACAGCTTTTATTTAACCCATAACCTTAAAATTATCAAGATGACATTTCAACTCTCTCTTTCTCATCTAAAAGATGAAGAAGAAGGAGAAGACAAGTAGATAGTAGCATCTAGATAAACTATGATATTGGGGAAAGGACAGCAAAATCCTGCATAACTGCTTTTCCCAGTGCCACCAACGATATGGGGACAGATGAAATAGGGAGCGTTCGGGACATCGTTTGCTTGCATTATACTGCACACAATCACCATCAGACAAAAACGAAAGAGCCGGAATAATTCCGCAGTATAAATTATATCGATTCATCACAACGGCTCATGGTCTGAATGGTAATTTCTTGGAATGCCCTTGTTCTTGTTCCTGTTTGGGAATATGCACAGGAAGAGGAACAGGCAGGCGAGAGAAATGTTATTATTCTCGGGGAAAGCCATCACCTTCCTCATCTACCCACCTCTCTTCGACTTCTTCCTTTTCGCTTTGCAACCGCAACCCTTTTCTATTCGTTTATGAACGACGACGACGACTACTACGACGATGATGATGATGATGATGATGATACCACTCCGACTCCAAGGACCATATATAGTGAGAGAATGATAGTTATCAGCATCATGCAATACTCAGTGAAGAGAGATTTCCATTTTAAATTAAGCACAACTTACATTTGTCATTTTGGGTCTTGTTTTTTTTTTTGTTTTTTTTTTTGCATTTTATTGGCTCTTGGTTAGGTCTTTGGCTCTGGAGGTTTTGATATATAAGGTCGCGAGGCGGTATGTATGTACTCGTAGATACCTTACCAACAAACTAGTGATGGGTATGTAAATTGAGTTAAATTGCCAATGCAATTGGGTGATCAAAAGGTAGACGACAAATGGCTCAAGTATTTTATAAGGGATTTGAAATTTCCAGAACGTGCAGAATATAAATCAAATGCTTTGATTTTATTCATTTCGGTTAATATTTTAAGATGCGATGGCAGCGGCAGATGGTAGATGGTAAATAGAGATGAAGACTTCAGGTAGAGAGAATTTGAATTTTAGGTAAGATTAAATGATCACAATACTTCAAGTAATCACCTTAGAATGCTTGGCACTTATACATCAACAATAAATATATAAATAAATGAATAAATTGAGTCATGAACTAGAGGCTATTGTCGAAGAAGAAAGGTTGAGAATCTCCAAACCAGGAATGGAAGGAATCTCCAGCAATGTGGAAGAAAATGTGTGGTGAAACTGGTGATGGGGGAATCTGAGGCGAAAGCAACAATCGTGTGCGATATTAGAAATTAGTTTCGGATATAAAAGTCTATGTTTTTGTTTAAAGAATTTCAAGAACTAATAAAAACAATATATTTTTAAAAACCTCAGGTATTTTAAGGGGAAAATGGGGTAGCAAATTTTTGTTCTCATTCCATTTCATAATAAAGGGTGGTTAAATTTTAAGGGTTGATGTTGAATGTGAACCACACCTAAACGTCAAGTTCTTTTCTGCATTTCATTTGACATTTCTCAATTTCAGACTAACTCAAATTGAACCATGGAAAGATACACAATCAAGCAACGTGTTAAAGTAATTAAGTCTATTATGAAAATGGGCGATCAAATCAAATTGCATGTCGTGCAATGTTCGTAGAAAATCATCTTCAGTGATGAGGCACATTTTCACCTCAGTGGATTCTTCAATAAGCAGAATTGCCGCATTTGGGCGAATGTTAATCCAAGAGTGATTGTCGAAAAACCAATGCACCCACTGACTGGTGGTGGTGCGGTTTATGGGCTGGTGGCATCATTGGGCCGTATTTTTTCCAAAATGGGCCGATCAGGCACTCACTATCGTGAGATTAACTTTTTATGGCCCGAATTGGAAGATATGGTTGTGGACGATATGTGGTTTCAACAGGACGGTGTCACTTGCCACAAAACTAACGAAACAATGATTCTTTTGCGCAACAAATTCAATGGCCGTGTTATCTCACATGGTGGCAATATCAATTGACCACCAAGATCTTGTGATTTGACACCCTTGGACTTCTTTCTTTGGGGTTATTTGAAAGAAAAGGTGTACGTCGATAAGCCAGCAACAATTCAAGAGCTAAAGGATGAGATAATTCGGCACATTAACGGCATAGAATCTCAATTATGCTTCAGCGTCATCGAAAATTTGGACCATCGGATAAAGGTGTGCCGCCGCCGAAGTCGCAGCGGCCATGTGGCCGATATTTTGTTCCATACATAATTGAACAATACCAATTTTAACATAATAAAAATAAGTGACAGTAATTTCCTAAATAAGTCGTGTTTTATTCAAAATTAACATGGGCCGTTTAAATTTAACCACCCTTTATTTTTATTTTTTTGCTTTCTTATAAATCGGTCAAAAGTCATCCAGTTATTCATCCCAAGGATTCGGGAGTCCTGTTTTACGCTATCTCTCCAGCAGCGTAAGTATGATCTTTAATGCTGTCTTCTACATACCATAAAATGTACTACAAAGGACTTTCCGAGCTAGTTCCCTTTCGATCATGAGAGCAAAGTGCCGGATTCTATCAAGCTTTAGTTTTTTACAATATCTACTTCGAGGTAGATTGCATAGAGTTCATGATTGTAACGTCTCCGAAATCGTCCTTCCTCACATACGGGGACAACAATCCTCCGTAAGACTTTCCTCTTAAACTCGACTTAGAGGTTGGTGTGTCTTTTGCTAAGCAATAAGGCAGAACGCGTCGTGTAGTGCAAAACTAAGGAGAAACTAAGCAAGTTCGACAAATTTCGATAAACTTAAGGAACTAAACAAAAATGTAGACCAATAGTTGGTCAATTGTGATACCATATATGGATCTAAAGATGTTCCTTACATGTGTTTGAGGAAATAGATGTCAAAATCACTAAGATCAACGAGGATCATTCTAGTTAAAGTCTTCCAGGTTGAGTAGTTGTCTTTGTGATAGAACTGGACTGGAACATAGAAGGTGAGGAATTGACTTCTCTTATTCTTCATTCAATATATACAGCTTCTGCAAAAATCATGCCGGATTCGGCAAAGTCTATAGTGGAGGAGATCTTATAACGAAGCTAATGTAAAATCTACCCAAAATACAGAATATAACCTCATTTTTTATTAACATGTAAAACAAGCCATTCTACGAATTATCAAAAGCAAAAAATTGGCGATTCTCAAGAATCCAATAATGCCGTAACCAAGAAACCATCCCAGGGGTAATGGACATGGTTCCTTCGGAAGTTATCATAAATGCGAATATCTGATGGATGAGCAGAACATTTTATATATCACCCATTTCAACTTAAAATTACATACCCAAAGAATACACAAAATTACTTGAATCAAATAAAACAAGTCAAACAACAACAACAACAACACAACCAACAAAAAGTCCATTCCTTTGTCCTGAACCATGCTACTTCGACAGTAAGTTTAACATAAATTCCAGTTGGCCTTGTTGCGATGCGAGATGTTAAAACCTAATCTACGTAAATTTATGTCAAAGCCAATGCTCCCCGGGCTTAACTTAAAGAGATTAAATCCTATTTATACAAAGTGTATAAATGTTTAGAAAGTAAGAGCGAGAGAGAGAGAAGTTTCTGATGTCAGGATACCACTTTGCTGTCATGTTCACTGATTTATGCCAATTACCTGGCGGCAATCATCTCAAGAATGTTGTTTTTTTTTCTTGTTGTTTTTTTTTTTATTTAAATATTAATTCAGTCACTTAATAAGCAAACACCAGCCAGCAGTGTAGTACCCCTCGCAGGTAGACATACGAGCTTATATTCCGACTTTATTCGCATATACTCGTCCTCGTATATGCCCAGAATCATCATCATATGCCTCTGCCGGAATAGTACAACTGTCGATGACGGGGTATGCGTATAAAGCGTATGCGAGTAGTCGAGTACTCGTACAGGTACTGGTACTGGGACTGGTGTCCTATGGAATAGGCCCCGACGGGCTTGATCCAAATATTTATCATTTTGTGCACAAGACAGGCATAATAAATAAACGATTTCAAGAGACTTAAGTGTGCGTGAGTTATTGATAAAGTTTAGTGGAAAGCAAAATTATGCCTAGCAGGTGGAACTCTAAACAAGTACGAGTGCGAGTGCGAGTACGTCAGGTTTAAGGATGTGTGTTGTGTGTTGTGTGTGTGAATGTGTTAGTTGTTTTTAGTGTGAATTGTGTAAAGTGTTTTTATTTTGTACCATTTATGATGTTCATTATATAGGATTGGCAATATGAAGAAAACATTAAAACGATAAGCGATAAGAATTGGGAATTATGACAAATTATTACCTTTCTTGGGAACAAATTTTTGCTGAACAATATTCATGTGGGTAGATATTTTGTAAAAGTTAAATAGATACTTAATTTTAATTAAAACGAAAATGGGTAAATTTGATTTAGTTACACAAATTAACCATGGTTTAAAGTGATCCAAATTAATAACAACATACATTAGAAGATAAAGTTACAATAAGGGATTTGGGTAAGTTAAAGGTATTTATTAATCAATTATCTAATGAACGGACACATTTAATTAAAATTAAAACAAGGTAGGCAAACAATCTAAACTAACACTAAGTATTCAAGGAAGCACATGTTTTATGTGTTATTTTCAAGGTTTAGGCTAATTAGGTGGGCTTGTGGGCTTGGGAAGCTTTAATTTGCTTAAAGAAAATAAAATTAAGCTTGTTAAAAAATCGATATTCAAAAAAGTTCTTATACGCCCCAGTGTACTTTTTATCAATTCTTTGTTTTTTGGTATTTTCTGTCTGATATCTTTAAATTACAGAAAGAATCTTCAAACGCAAATAAAACGTGGTTATTTTGACTTGAACAGCCAGGGCAGAACTATTACAAAGCCATGACAGAATTCGACATTTTTAACGGATTCTGATAAGGAGATAGACTAACCTGCCATGTTTCTACTTTTACTACTGCTTTTTTGCTTCAAATAGTGTCTTAAAAATGTGCGAACTGCGACCAGGGAATCTACTTTTATAACTATGGATGAGAACTTCCTACTAAAAGCTATCTTTTCATCAAAAATCATTTAAGGCGCATAGTTTCCTATTTTGGAAACATTATAGGAAAAACATTCTTAAAGGCTTTTTTGTAAAAAAAAAATTACCTTATTCCAAACTCCTGAAAGGCGTGAAAAGGCAGGGATTGGACCCAGACCACTGGCATGACAGTCTTACATTTGCCCTAACAAACAAATCACGCTTTTACTGCAAATATTATTAAATGTTTTTCGAACTTAAAGAAGACATTTTGCTTTAGTGAGTTTATGAATTGCGTTTCGTATTTGAATTGAATACGATTTTTTTCTAATTCAAATGTGAATCGTTAGGTTAAGGTGGCTGCTGGAAAGAAGGCCAGCACACCTAGACCATCAATAGTCCATTGTGATACCACATATGTAGATCATTAGATCCTCCTATTCGTTGAACTATTTGGAGCTAAAGCGTTTGAGACTGTAAATGTCTACGTTATTTAGATCACTGGGATCACAGTAGTAGAAGTCTCCGAGGTGTAGTTTACGTTTTTGCGAAAGTGCAGAACAATAGCAAAGATGAGAAATTGACTCTCCTTCTTCCTCATCCAAACAGCTTCTACAGAAATAGTATGCGTAGGTCCAAGGCATATCTGCCTATTAAGCAGTGACCAGTAAGGAGACCTTTTACATAGCTAATGTGCAATCTACCAATCGAGATGAGTTGTTTTGAGTGTTTAACATCAAGCTTTGGCCAGATTAATTTAGTTGCCAAACAGTTTAGTGAATTGGACCACCTGTGATTCACTTTCTCAATGGTATCTTGCTTTAGCATGAGTTTACATATAGGTAGTGGTATACCAATACTAGATTTATTATTTAATAAAGGAAGTGCTGTTCCATTTATTGCAAGTTCGTCTGCTTTGCAAATACCTGGAATGTCTCGATGGCCCGGCATTTAGATTAGGTGAATATTGAATTGATCAGCTATCTTCACCAGAGATGATCTACAATTTTGGGCTACTTTAGAATTAGTGGAGACTGATTCTAAGGATTTAATGGCAGCTTGACTATGCGAAAAGATGTGTATATCAGTCGACGATATCACGTTTTCCTTGAGCCAAGATAGGACTTCTTTGATGGCCAGAAGTTCTGCCCTGAACACGCTACAGTGTTTTTGTGTAAACGAAAGGAGAGACTTAAGTTTAGTCTGTCTGAGTATACGTCGCCTCCAACTCCCTCATCTGTTTTGGATCCATCAGTGTAGAAGTCGATGGCTTCTCTTGCCCAAGGTGACTCGATCTCCCATAAGAATCTACACCCTTGAAGTTTTTATCTAAACGAGGATAAAGGGTGATGTAATCGACGTTGCAAGTTATTGATCTGAATGAGTTCAGAATTTTTGAGTGGCCAATGTCGTTATTAATCCACTGTGCGGTGGCTTTGAGCCGGATTGCCGTGTTAGCGTGGTAGCTATTTCTAGTGCAGTCTACAATACCGCTACACCATAAGTAAGAATAGGTCTGATGACCGATAAGTATATCCAGTGTGTTATGTGGGTTTGTAGACCCCATTTGGTACCTAGAGCTACTGTAGCTTTATTAATTATCTCTTGTATATTAGGTTTCCAGCTTAATTTGTTATCTATAGAATAAGGCCTTTGAAACGTTCTTACCTAACTTTGTGAATACGTTTCGTGTTTCCATTAAATTGAACTGCGTAATTCAAAAACGTTTGCGCATTTGATTTGAATACGAACGCCTTAAAATCAAGGTCGCTGTTTTTCTCTTGGTGATATTACTTTAGTCCGTAATAAATTTATTCAAATTCCAGAAATCAGTCTAAGTTCACAACTTCAGAATCTCGAAATGAAGGAACAATGGAACTGTTAGGTAGATTTAAGCATAGTCTTTTTTATTTTGTGTCTATTTTAAATTTACGATTTTGGACTAATTGCCACTAGAATTTAATAAATTCTTGCACCAACCTTTCAAAAGGCGAAAGTTTCCTCTTGATTTGAGACTACTTCACCTTTATTAGCAAAAAAAAAGAAAAACGAACCCCAAAGCTTTTCTACAGCAAAATTTCATTGTGTGTTCGCTGTTTTTTTGGCATTGGCATTTTAACAGTTTAAAAGTTTTTGTTGAGAATTTTGTTCTATAACTTTCATTCAGAAGATTCCTCTAACTATGCCCCAAGTGATATGAAGAAGAATTTAAGCAAACAGATAAACAAAATGAAAACTAACGCACTAACGAAAATCTAGATTCTTCAGTCATAACCCCACAACTTTATTGACAAATTCCATAATATGCACCAGCACATCCAAAATGTCAAAACTCTAAACTCAAATTTAACTTTCTTCGAATTAATTTAATAATGACAGTTTTAATCGAGTAACTTTTTGACTGCATAAATATTGACTTCAAGTTGGTTGTGGTGCAAATAAAAACACCGAACAAACTTTCACTAAAAAGCTACCTAATTGTTGATTTTGTTGTGCACATTGCATCCGTTTTGTTGTTCATATCTTCAAACACTTATGATGATGATGACGGTTATGATGTGGATCCGGGAATGTTAACTTTGTCTACTTAACCAAGCTCAAATGAAAACCCCAACTATAACAACACTGCACAAACTCAGACTCAATGTAACGAATTGAAAAAGTAAAAGAAGCAGCAGCAGCAGCCGTGAAGTGAACTTGAATGTTGTGTACCATCAGTGAACACCTTCATTCGTATATTATATCAACCACAAAAGTAAAAGCTTCTCTTGGGGAGAACCAGAAGCTGAAGTAGGAAAAAATGATCCTAGAGAAGGTCTAAAATATCTGATATACTAGTACCTACCTGGCTACCTTAACTAGATAGGTTCGTTGTTAAGGATATACAAGGATAGGATACATCATCATAACCTACCCAAAAGCAATTTCAGTCCTTATCACTGCTCATTGTTTTTCAATCAGGACTGCATGCATAAGTTATTTTCCATTTGGTTAACTTTCTCCAATGGTATAACGGAACCCAACAAAAGTACAAAACAACATTTGTTTATGGACTTCCTATCCCATCAAAAAGGATACCCCATCGTCATCATATATACATATGTACATACATGCACATGTTGGTCCAACACATGTATGGTAATACATATACAGATACATATTTAAGAGAATATGAAGGAAGCCCAAGGCACGATATGATGGGCAATTGAATGAGCTTACATGTTTTTGCATACTAAGGCGTTGAAGTGCGTCCCAGGATATCCTGTATTCGATAGAGATTTTGATATCAGTTTTATGAAATCGGATTGCGGGATGGGGCTGGCAAAGGGGGATTGAGTTGTGGGTGAGGTTGTAAGTTTAGAATTACATTGTTAGGACATAGAATATGTGTAACATCAATAAATATACATATGTATGTAACATTGTATACGTATGGTATATGTATATGGGGATGGGCAGACCTATTTTATTGAGATGCTCATAGATATTATTTATCATAGGAGAGGAGTAGGAGAGTTGTTAGTTTTAGTTGGTTTTCTTTTGCAGTTGTTCTAACAAAATTATGAGCCATGTAAATTATGATTTTTTAGATAGCAAGATGTGTTTTGTGACAGTTCAGTGAGCTCTGATAACTTTTGAGTGCATATAGCTTTGAGATCTTGAGCCTACCTACGAGAGTTAACTCACTGACTCTTAGAATGCGTGTTAATTTCGTGTTTTAAGGAGACCATCCTGAGTTTTTGGTTTCCTTGATTTATAGAAGACTCGAATTTTGTAAAAAACAGTGTCTTGTAATTTTCACTTTTTTGTTTAAATCATATGGAATAAGATCTTAAAGAACTTGACTCATAGTTTGAAGCTTTACCTCAAATCCAATTCCTAATCCGCGAAATAAATGTTATTTAATAATGTCTATCTACATCACATCGTAGTTTAATGACTCTGTTATCTGAGAGTATAACCAGGCCAATATGATGGATAACCCAGTCTTAAATTAAGTCACTCTGTTATTTTGGATTGTAAATTAGTTTACTCTCAATTATTCAGTGACCTGTGCTAATATACATATACAATCTCAATTATTTTGTGGTGGACAACTAAATAGGAACAAATTCAAAATTTGTATCTAATTTAATATTTAAATGATAAGCCTCTTCGCTTGAGAATTTTGCCTGAAGCGCTTCAGGGGTATATCCTTCCAAACGACTTCATTTGTTGCAAAAAGAACACCAAAATGGATGTTTTTTTTTTAGTGTAAATGTTAATTTTACATCCTCCCAGAGATGTGCATTAAGGTTATGGTTTCAGCATGTCAATTTCTAACCAAGTACCAGTGATAGAACCAACACTGGAAAATTGTAATGTTTTTTAGCGATGTCTTTGTGGCCATTTTAGTGTTTAAACTTCTATCTGTATATTACTGGCATATTTTTATCAGCCCAGTTCAATAGTCATTCCTTTAGAATGCCTAAGTATTTTAATCCTGCACAGCTAACCATTGATTCTGATTTATCGGACCAACAAAGTACCAGGAATAGCAACCCAAAACGTTTTCCAACTTCGTAATCGAGTACCATTTCAATTTCAGTGTTTGTGGCACAAGACAGAAAAAGTATGGAGCTCATATTCAATAAGAGAGGAATCATGTATTGACACATGACGTAATGGTTTCCAAAATCTCGGGTCCTCAGTGTAAAGTGAGGTTGGGGATTATTTTGCAATCATTTCCATATTGTTAATGGTTGTAACAAAATACCCCGAGGTGTGAGGGTCGAAGATGTTGTTGACCTTCGGAGGATTTGCCAACCAATGTATCCTAAAGATACCACCTTGACTACTGAATGGTAAGAATGAAAAGGAGAGTAACTAACGTCGGGAACACTGGGGAGAAAATACACTTGAAAAGTATGCTTCCACTGTACAGCCTTGAACAAAAACCAAAATCAATAGATTCATTTTCGTCTTCATTTTACAATAAGAACTATTTCAAATCCAACCAAACTTGAATTTTCATCACAAATTGCGAAATGTTTTATAATTGCTTTTTTTTTTAACAAATATCTCTTATAACTTTGAATGCAAACCTACTCATATTCCTATTTATATGTATGTATAGTAAAATTATCAAAATGGTTTCTAACCATACAGAAGAGTATTTGAAGACATGCCTACATATTTTATTATTATTATAATTAAAACTGCACAGCTCCGAAAGAAGTACTCATAGATATACCTTCCTTAAAATATAGGCTCATAAAATACATTTAAGTTTGATAAATTGCAAAACTTTTTGCATTTTCAATTAAGTTTCTTATTCCAAGAACCATGAAGAAATATAGAAGGCATAGCATATTTTTGAGAGAAGTTTTCATTTCAAGTTGGCAAAACAAAAAGTGATTTTACTTTTAATCAGCATGACTACAACGAAAGAGGGCCGAGGACGAATAATGATACAAATGTTCGAAATGAACATAAATTTGGGAAATATTTACTTTACTCACTGTCAGTACATACTATGGTAGGTAGGCATATTTTCATTTGACAAGAGCCTTGTACCTTTCTCACGGTTAATCCCGGTGATTCACTCTCGAGTAATAATTTTGTTTTTCTTCCACAAAAAAAAGTCAAAAAAAAAACATCCATACTGATACACACTTTCATCATCAACCGATCGTTTAAGTGGACATTTTGACATTTTCCTAATTTACTTCAAATTAATCCGGCTCATCTTTATTTCGTGTGATGCGAAAATGGAATCCCCAGAAGCTCTCAAATGTCTTACTCAGAGTATAGCCAACCACTCTAACCGTCTGTCAAGAATATTAAACACCCAGACTTACATCATCTTATAGCCATTTCCTTTTTTCGTCAAATCTTTTGTCGGGTATTATTTTTCTTTAGACATACAACTTGTATACTCATACATAGGTATGGTAGTATATCCTCTCTAAATGGGATTACACAAAAACACTTTTCCCCCAAAAAATAAGTGTTTATCCTGTCGTCTGTCAAAGGATTCAATTTCGCAACAACTATAAGCGCCATGTAATCTCTAGCTCATTAGTTTTGCTCGTGCTAGGTGGTAGACGACAGGCGTATATGTATATGTATGTATTCTTGAAAGAGAGAGGAAAGATGGAAGAAAACAGAGTTTTGCGACAGGTCTGTAAAACATAGGACATTAATCCTGCTAATTAATAAGAAAACTCCTCCAGGAACCAACTAGTATAGGTAGTGGTAGTACAACAAAACAGCAACTTGGCAACAACGACCCACGAGCAATGCCAAAGACGCGACGACCGACGCACGACGGAGACACGAAGACGACTGAGCAGCAGGGTGGCTTTGGCCAGCTCTTCTGGACGACAGCTGGGTTATATGTATGTACTCTTAAACACACGATATCCTATAAACTCGTATATGTATACGAGTATAGGTAGAATCATGGAGACTGCGTTCCAGAGGACGGGATTTAATGAGACCAAAGTATCATTAGAGCTAAATTGTTTGATTAATTAGAAGAAGACGAACGGGTGTACACATAATGACCTTGCGTGTTTCTTTGGACTAATCTTTGGACTAACAGATGTCTTACATTGTTTTCCTTCGTGAAGTTTTGCGTTTATCGAAAATGAATGGTAATCATTTTTGAAGTGTTGTTGACATGAAATTCAAGAATAATTTCCATCCAACAAAAAAAGAAGCAATTTCATTTACGTTTTCATCGTGGATTGAAATATAAGTCGGAAAAGGAGTGAGTCAAAAACTTGAGATATGAAGGCGAGATTCAGAGGCAGAGATAAGGATGCGTAAATGAAAAAAAAGACTGACTCAGTGACACGAGATTATAGGTGTTTTTTTTTTGTTCAATTGGGATTGGAAAATCTCAGTGATTTACGTTGACTATTGAAGAGGTAGAAAAAAAGAGGGGAACAATTTTCAGATATTAAAATATGTTTATAAACTTCTAATAAATTTACCAATTTAAAATTCAATCTGAAATTTTTTTGGAAGTTGATTTTTTATCCAAATGAAAGTTTTAATAATTGTAACCCTACTCACATTATACAAAGTTAACAAAAATGGACTTTATGGTTACAAAAATATGTATTTTCAAGAAAACAGCATATTAATGTCATTTAAAATATCAGGTAAAATTAACAATGTTGATCATGTTATTTCAACCAGAATATTTTGATTCAAATTGGTTAAATCTCTAGAGTGAATATTCTAGAGTTGAATATTCGATGCTACTGTGTTCAGATCAACTCAACACTCATTAGATTACAGCAAAGATTAGGTTGGTACAATTTGTCTATTAAAAACAACCAAATTATTTGATTGATTGGGAGACTAATTAATTCTTCTTCTAGTGGAAATTTTTAATGAATTTTTAAGAATATTGTTTTGTTAGTAAAAACATTTTAAACTGCGGCTTGTTGTTGAGCTATGATATAGCAAATCTTGTCAATTACTTGAGAAGCGTTAAAATAACATTATGCTTTCTTTATTAATTCTTATAATATTCTCATATTCTCAAATTTCATGAATATGTATACCTAATATTCACATACAAGTTTTCACAATTTTATTTCTATTACAGGATAGAAAAACTGTTTCTCCAGAATAGACTATTATCACATAGCACTATGTAAATATAGGGTTTTTGAAGAGGATACAGAAACCATTATGTTCTTTTTGAAAAACCATCGAAAACACCCAACTATGTACTTGTACAGATGTATGTGCTAATGCTCGAAATTGATCTATCACCACTTTTCATTAAGATACTTAAGCTCCAAATCGATTTATACTAGACGAGCAACCTAGGTCCCGAAGAAGCAGGAAGTTCCCTGCAGAGCAATATTTTAATATTAGCTGAATCAAATAATTATTTCAATCCAGAATATAAAGTTTGTACATTATTCAGCAGAACCAGAAAAGTCAATTTTATGATGACTGGAACAAATTTTTCTAAATAATAGTCAAACTACGATATTGAGATCATTTCATTTACCTACATTTATTTTACGAAATAAAAAACTTAAAATATATTTCCTACTAAATGTTAATTGTTTAATACGGCTAGGTATGTTAGTGTTACTGCATTTGAATTGTGTGATAGAAAAAAATTTAGAAATCAAATTCAAATATTCTATGTCCAAAGATTTAATAGAAAATACATAATATATTATGAAAAAAGACATTGTGCAAATTGAGAATTATAAACTGCAAGATTCATTCAATATTGTATGACATCACTTTTAGAATGTATGATTGTTTCAACATTAGCTACAAGTTAACTATTTTAAAGATACAAACAAAAAATAAGCTTCTTATTATTGCTTCTAATAAAAGAGAAACAAGGTAATTCTTCTACATTTTATAAAAAAATTCACTTTAAGACTCTAAAAAATATTCTAAAGCTTCATAAATATAATACTCAATCAAATCCGTGTACCTATCTGCCTTAATCCTTGAATTTAAAATTATCAAAAATGTTTTGATTCATTTTTTGACATTGGAAAAGAAATGTTAGGTTGCAAGTAGGAAGAGAGCAACATCTTCAAGAAGCTGTGAAGAATTCAAGCATTTACCTATACTTATAACAAACAAATGGGGCACAGAACAAACGTAGCCAAAATTCACTTCTTTTGCATGAAATATGACAACAAAGATTAAGAAATTTTTCTGAGGAACCTTGAAACCGTGATTACCGAGATGTTTGAAATCTAATTTTCTTAACCGTGCCTGTTCTGTTTATAGTATAAAAACAAACGCAAAAAAGAATTCATAAAAAATAAACTTTTGGTCACTGAAATATTAAATACATATATACATACATAGCTTAACAAAATAAAATAAGAACAATTTATTATTATTTATAAAGAGGTATACCTATTTGATTAAAAACATAATGTAAAATTACCTTACTCTGATGATTGTTTGCATAATCTTCGCTTCATGTTGCACCGAATTGATTTAAATCACAAACCACATACACGATTTAAGTTATATTTTTTTATTGAAAAGCTTATTTAACACTGAAAAGAACACTCATTTCAGAGTTTCACCTTTTAACAAGGAAACATTAACATTGCAATCGATTTTATTAACCGAAATTAAATTTGAAACCCTGATTTAAAAATTTAAATTACACGGATTTTCTTTAACCGACAAATCGAGCAAAAAAAATACCACCACACACCAACACTAACAATATTGCACCGCACAAACCACACGCACACACAACAAAGGAGGAGCCGACGACGAAGACGACCGCTGACGCCATCATTGAAAATGAAACACAAATTTTATTTTGTTAAATAAAAACATTTAAATAACGGAAACTAATGAATGATTATTTCATGGAAAAACGATCACAACACATTAATGAACAAATATTTTACAAATTTAGGTACTACAGAATTTCACAAACTAATAGGGATAGAGAGAGACACGGACCGAACAAGACCACCGACGAACGACTCCATTATTAAAAACAAAACGAAACACAAATCGAAATTTAATTTTCAGGAAATAACAAATATTACAAGGAAAATTGATGAATTTTTTCACAGAAAAACGATCACAACACATTTAATAACAAGTACTTAATAATTTTACAACTTAATTCTGCAAATTCACAGTGAAATAAATATTTTTACACGACACGATCGCGAACCAATTGTAATTGTAACCAAGAAATCTGAGAAATTAACTGTTTGCTAACCCGAAGCCGAACTCTATTGGAAAAATTGAACTAATAAAGTGGGGAAGTAGATAGCTTTGTTGCAAATGCAGGTGGTAGGGGTATTATGTGTGCAAGAATAACATGGCGGATTTTGTGTATTTACTTTAAAAGGTGGTGGGTGATTAGGTGTGGGTTGTCAATTGATAAAAAAAAGTACTAAAAAGGTACTTAATTTATTAGTAGCAATAGAGGGAGAAGAATTTTATAGGAATAATTAAATATGATGGGTGTTATTGTTTTTTTCCTGCGTTCTAATTTACCACTCATAGATGAATAAAAACATCTTTGAATCTATTTGAAACTTAAAAGGTGCATTTTAATAATTACCTTTTAAATTAAAATATAATATATAAACATTTTATATTTGATTATCCTTTTTTGTAGAACAATTCTGCACTCTGTAAGTCGGTACACATATAAATCTATAAATAAATCTATCTATCTATCTATCTATATCTATAAATGAGACGAATGAGTTATACAAAATTAAATTTTGATGTAAGTTCTGATCAATACTAAAATGTCTCAACATTACCAAAATGCCATTATTAAATAGCGTAAAGTCCTGGTAGCTATCGCTAATTAATTATTGATAATGTAATTTAGTTTATATTTCAATAAAGTTATAATAATAATAATAATAAAATATTTAATTTAATTTTACAAAATTTGGTTAAGAAGTGGAGTTTGTTCCGTACAGAGTTTTACCTTTGAAACAACCATATCTATGTTCTATTTTAAATTTAAGAAATTTTTACATAAAATCCTTAAAATACGTTAATAGAAAAATTAATTCTTTTTTTTTTTGGTAAATTAAGTAAATTTGGAAAAAGGTACTTTAATATTGAATTGAATACTCAAGTATCATACACTAAGGACTACTTATTTGATATAATTTCGTTTATGAATTGTTTTAGAATCTCTTAGTTGATATTTGTTAATTGTTATATATTATATAGGTATGTAATTGTATTAGAAGATTTAAAAACTTAAAAATATAGTTTTAAGTAAAAAATTCATATTTTAAAATTCCAGAATAATTTTCTTGGAAACAAGAATAAACCAAAATTTCATCGAATATAAAAATCAGTTGTTGAGTACTTTTTGAGTTAATTAAGCGTTTTAAATATTCGAACTATGTACATTAAAAATCTAAGCATGTGGCAAAATTAATTTTGATCTATATAAGCACATATTTCAATTTTCGTGAAGCCACGTACAGATTTTAAGATTGGTATATCTAATGTTTAGCGTTTTTAAAACACATATAAATTAATTTAAAATATGCCTGTTTAGTAACCAGGGGCCGAATTACCGCATCAGTTGACGAGTAATACGTGACTGAATTAAGTTAAGTGGGCATTCCCTCTCACGTTAACGAGCGATCTAGTACTTCAATTTGGAATTCTGTGATCAACTATCGAACGAGATTTCACTCGACAGACTAAAAGTTAACTGATGGTATGTTTTTGCAGCAAATTGTGGACTAAAATGTAACAATTATAGTATTTATTATTTTATTTTTGTTTTTTAAACAAAACTTTTCCTTCAAGTTCATAAACAATATTAATCAGAACAAAAAAATTCAATGGAAAATTATATGTCCCCGATTTGGCCAAACATTAATAAGATTTTGGCCTGCGCTCTATTGCTTCGTACTTTTCATCGTCTGAAATATTTAAGTTTCGTTAAAAATACTTCACAAAGGTTGTTTTTATTCTCACCTTTAGTATCACTTGATAAGAACAAAATACCCATTATTAATTATTCACAATTTCTTTTCTTTTTCAACCTATTCACAATTCACATAAACACAGATGTTATCTGTAGTATAACAACTGTAGAGAGAGAGAGACTCGATTAAAATTAAAGAGGAGTTGCTGTAGTAGATTATAACTACTACAATTATAAAAATCTAAACGATACTTCCCACTATCATGAATCATGAAAATATAAAAGCTGTCTTAGCATCTGCATCGTCAACATCATGATTTAAGACTTTGAACAAATGACGTTTAAGTTCCGTAATCGTGAATTTTGAAATATGTATTGTATGTATTTGTAAGGTATTATTTAGAAGAGTAAAGCTAAGTACAGACGATTGTCAGATCTTACAATATTGTCAGATCCGTCAGTGCTCTGACAATAGCTGCCAATGAGCTGAAAATAGCCAAATAGCTTCCAACGAAAAATTGTCTGTTCACACGATTGGCAGTTTTTGTCCCAAAGTCATACAATTTCATTGTCAGATAGTTACCTGACAATTCTCTGGCAATGACGTTTCTGAAAATATTGTCAGGGTGAAAATTGTCACTTCACACGGTTAAAATATATTTGTTTCCGAAAAACTGGTCGATCCGTTGGCAGACATTGTCAGACAAATTAAAAGTTTTTCTTAGTGGTCGGTGTAGAAATTTTGTATGAAAATAATTTTAATAAATAATATGGAAAATATTGTCATTGTAACTATTCTAACGGCCTACTTGTTCGAAGACAGCGAGGAAGAGGAATTGCCACAAAAAAGACGAAGTGCTTGGACGAAGGATTGGGTGGCTCGTCTACGGCAGGAAGGTTTATATTCTAAATTGCTTATCGAATTGCGAAATGAGGAACCAGAGTTGTATCGGAATTTTCTGCTAATGAATTCTAAGCAATTTGACGATCCTCTTGCTTTGGTGAGTCCACACATTCAAAAGCAAGACACGAATATGCGCGCAAGCATTTCAGCGGGTAAACGGCTTGCATTGACATTGCGCTACCAATCTACTGGCTTTTCTTTTCGGTCTCTTCAGTTCCTGTTCCGAATTCCTGTTTCTATGATCTCGTCCATTATTCCAGCAGTTTTAGATGCCATTTACAAAGTGCTCGTGGACGAATCTGCAGGTAAATTTTATTTCACTACTAAATGCAGTGTGCAGACGAATATACTGAAATCTGGGGCCGAATTACCGCATCAGTCATCGAGTGAGTAAATTCCATCAGTTATCGAACGAACGAGTGACTACATTGGGATGATGGCATACTCCCACTACGTATGCCATCATCCCAATGTATCGTATCGTTTAGATTTTTATAATTGTAGTAGTTATAATCTACTACATCAACTCCTCTTTAATTTTAATCGAGTCTCTCTCTCTCTCTACAGTTGTTATACGACAGATAACATCTGTGTTGATGTGAATTGTGAATAGGTTGAAAAAAAAGAAATTATGAATAATTTATAATGGGTATTTTGTTCTTATCAAGTGATACTAAAGGTGAGAATAAAAACAACCTTTGTGAAGTATTTTTAACGAAACTTAAATATTTCAGACGATGAAAAGTACGAAGCAATAGAGCGCAGGCTAAAATCTTATTAATGTTTGGCCAAATCGGGGACATATAATTTTCCATTGAATTTTTTTGTTCTGATTAATATTGTTTATGAACTTGAAGGACAAGTTTTGTTTAAAAAACAAAAATAAAATAATAAATACTATAATTGTTACATTTTAATCCACAATTTGCTGCAAAAACATACCATCAGTTAACTTTTAGTCTGTCGAGTGAGAATTCCAAATTGAAGTACTAGATCGCTCGTTAACGTGAGAGGGAATGCCCAATTGACATAATTCGGCCCCTGTATTCAATTCTAGACGGCAAGAACACCAGAAGCTTGGGATGATGTTGCCAGAAAATTGAATGTACTTTGCCAATTTCCGAACTGCATGGGAGCAGTCGATGGTAAGCATGTGGTAATGATTGCACCACCTAATTCTGGCAGCATCTTCTACAACTACAAAGGCAGCATTGTATCGATTTTCCGTTCGGGCAGATAGATTTAGTATATGAAAATACAGAAATTGTCAGCAATTGTAAGATGTCTTAAACAAAGAGATCTGACAATGACCAATGAGTCTGACAATGTCCTAATCGTCTGACAATGATAAGAATTGTGTGTTCAGACGATTGTATGATACGTGATAATTTGCTCTCAGATTGTCGTCTGACAATTACCTGACAATGACGTTTCTTCCAATATTGCCAGACAAAATTGTGTGTTCAGACGATTGTCAGACATTTTATACAGTTTTTTCAATGACAGATCTGACAATTTTGTAAGATCTGACAATCGTCTGTACCTAGCTTAATAAAAATGACGTTTCCCATCAGACAATGACATCTTAAAACTCTTCTGCTGAGGCCATAATAAGACCGTTATTCTTCCATAAAGAGACGGGGGGGGGCGGTAATATCTCTTTGAACTTTATATCGAAACCGGGGGGCTAATGGAAAACAGTAAACTAGGAACATAAATACAAAATAAATGTATTAAAAAACTACTTTTTAATCCCACTACAATTTTCTACATTTCTGAAATTTCCTATTATTACACTCAATGACCACGATAACGATGATGGCCAGGCCATGTAGCATATCTATCTAACACCCAGAACTACTTGAACCTATAATGCTCCTTCTAAATTTGTATACCCACATTTATGTATGTATACATAAGTATGTATGTAGATGTTTAGGTGGATGTGTATCAGGGAACATACATTGGGCAAATAGTTCATCAAATCCTTGTTAGTGCGGTAATTGATGCAATTGCACGCACTACCCGTATATAGGATCCATCAATTCTAATTTCTGCTCCTTTGAGTTGCCTATACATGTATTATGTTTAACATGTGTGTGTGTGTGCATGTGTGTGTAGAGTGCATACGTGTTTGTATTCTTGGCCCTCTCTCCCTCATGAATGAAAAACGTCTACATGATGTTGATCAAAGGAATTAACCTCGTTTTCTATTGTTCTTCGTAGATCGTAGGTATAGGTTATACCGTTGTATCATTATACCGTTATACAATTGTATATCCACCTCCAGGGTGCATTCTAAAATCTGGTATAGGTAGGTACTAAGCCAGATGGATGTCTGCATATCAAGGAAGTATTTCATTAGCAAGCAGCCCAGATTACAGTTAAATCGATGTTTGCTTTACTCGTTTGATTCAGCCAAGTCAATATAAGGATTACTTTGCTTATATGTACACATATACAATACACTACATACACACCTAATACATGCATTTGCAAATGTACATATGTAGGTAGGTACAATGTACATGGGTACAGTTGTGTTAGCTTGGAGCAATACGTGAAAATAGTTGTTTGATAGTAAACGACAAGTGTACAGGCGAGAACCTTTTACCAAAGTATGTACTCTTATCTACAACATGACCGACCATGTCGGTAATAGAATTTTCATGACAGATGTTCAAGTTTTCGCCAAATCCTTGATGATGGTGTTATGGTTGAGTAGTTTTTAAGGTTAAATTCACTTGGCCACATCAAAAGTCAAAGATATTACATAAGGGATAAACTTCTGAGAAATTTATGAAAGTAAAGTTGTTATGACACTTTATAGTGTCAGACTTTAGGATTTGCCCGAATTGTGTCGGATTTTAGACAAAACGTCAAGTTTAAAGCCGGTGTAGGTAGTAAGTTTTCGTAGATTGAAACACAAATTCACCTTTGTCATTAACAATTAAAAATTAGATTTCGCTCGTATGCCTTATTTTTATAATGTTTTCCTGTAATATCTACATAAGTGTAGAGATTTTGGGTACGTTCAGTGAACGTTCCAATAATAAAAATGATCCCTTGTCTCAAAGGTATGTTCGATTATCTTCCCATTCAAATATTCTTTAATCCAAATGACAAATTATTATTTATATTATTGAACTTGAGATTTTGAAGTTGGGGATCTCATTTTATAACCAGGAAATTGTGGAATCTGGGTTTATAATTTATTTTTCTTTAACTTTGTGGGGAATTTTTCTCTGCAGCCAGCTACCACAATGCAAAGATTTTGGTTTTGCTATACGCGTATAGGAAGATGACTTCTGGTAAATAAAGGGGTTGACATCGTTCGTACCCAGGATTAAATCCCGCACAGAGAAGGGTTTAAGTTTTATTTTTTATTTTAATTTTTATTTTTATTTTTATCTTTTGCTTTAGTTTCTGATCCTGGATGTTGTGTGCGAATTTGCTATTTTACCCGAACCACAAATTGAAAATACTGAGCGACATTTATTTCGCATTTCCGGAACTGAAAAGATTCTTAGGGATTTGTGCCATACCGCAGCGTACAGGCGGCGCACATCCTGCTTATATACCTTCATAGATACCATTTCCATTCCCATACCCGTCCCATCATCACCCTAACTCCCTCTCTCCCGCATTCATCCCTCTTTGGCTGGGTCGTTCGTCGCCGTCGTCGTAGTCGAAGTCGTTTTTCGTTCGTTTTGTTAAAATGTTAAAAGGATGGCATCCATAATTCACATGTTCTTGAAGTAAATATGCATTAGAGAAGCGATGGTTGTGGAAACAAGTGTGTGGGGGGGAGGAGGAGGGAGCGGCAGTTGAGCGTCTTGACACAAAGTATAATAATTGCCAACTAGGGATTAAGGGAGAGAGGTTTTCGTTTTCTTGGCGCTTGGCTTGGAGCACACAACAACTGGCAACGGCAACGGGATGGCAATGGCAAAGGCAAAGAAATATAAGAAACTAAAATCCCAAACTAAAATAGAAGGAAAAGGAAAAGGACGAGCGACGAGCTACTCAACTTTTGTATATGGTGTCGTTTCGGTATGCCATGCTCTTTCCTAAAACCCAGGAATTTATTACCCCGATGACACTCGGAGTAAAATTAATTTCTTGGCAAGTGAGCTCGCTCAATCGTCGACAAACCGAAACGAACGAAAAATGGCGGTAGCTGGAAATGGAATTGGAACTGGAAGTTCTGAGGCTCTGAGCTGAATCGACCCCACCCACCGTCCTACCGACAGACGCGACCGACCGACCAAAGACTACGACGACGACGAGTTAAAGAGGGATGCGTCTTTATGATGATGAACACTGAACACAAAAACACTGAGACAGAAAGAGAAAGAAGAAGATATTCAGATTTAATGGTTGTCGCTTTTATGTGCTGCATTTGATTTAATTTAGTTTGGATTATGTGAAGCAAACAAGGAGGGAGATGGAGTTTGGCACGTTTTTGTTGTTAGAGCAAGAAAGGTGGTAAATTCCTCAAGAAATCACTGAAATAAACCGTGTGAAAAGGGAACACCCAAGAAGATTTATTTGTGCTGTGAGTGTGAGTGTGAGTTCTTACCTAGTTTGCTTTTGGAAAATAGTTTAAGTACTTTTTGTTGTTTGTTTGAAAGCAAATTTTGATACAAATTCTTGAATGGAATAAAAGTTGGTTGTTATTTTATTACTCAAGTTAAAAACTAGTTTTATTTATAATCTGTGACCATTTTTCTACTTTGTCTAATCATTTTATCATACCTACATACTCGTACGTAGCAACAAAGTTTGGATTTCAGAACTCACAAAGAAGGTCCGTTTAAAACGTGAGAATTGCGCAGAGAATAAGATCAACAAACAACTGAGTAAGTACATACAAAATTTTACTTGATCCTAGATATCAATTAAGTCCGAACTAAATCTCGCAAGATATTTTTAAAGAGTCACATTTGATTTACCTAATATTTTATTCTACATCAATAATTTTACTTTACTAACCAGTAAGTGTTGCCATTTCTTGTTATTTCTGCTCCGATTTGACTGAATTAATAAGCCTTTAGCAAACAAAAACACGTGAAAATTGGTCCGAGTTATAACGATGTGTAGATGAGTTTTATGTAGGGTACTTTAAGAGCACATTCTATTTTTTCTGACATTTACTTCTGAATCAAATGTCATAGTGGCAGAAGGCGGGTTTTATTGGGGAATAAATACATGTCAGGGAACAGGGACTTCAAAGAACAGCAATTTCGATTCGGCAAGATATGGCGCTGTCCATCTCCACTGCTGTCATTACTACACTTCTCCTAACCGTATGGAATGGTTGACAGTTCTAAGACACAAGTCGAACGTTCTTTTTAAACCGCTCTTCCAACAAATGCATTTTTTATTACCGTTAATTTCGATAGATCATAGAATTACTGCTGGTATTTAACGTTTAAGAGTTTATAAAGCAAGGAATAGAGTTCCAATTCACCGACATCTTTGAAAGAAACGTCATTTTAAAAATTAAAAGCCTTTTATGTTTTTGAAAGGGAGACAACGTAAAGTCCAACGGGCTCCCATTGATCACCGAAGTCCAGCATGAATGTGTTCAGTCTGTAAGAACTAATGTCTTTGTTGTTTTTTCTTCTATGTCTCTCTGTTTTGTAATATTGTCTTATATTAATGTTTGAATTGTTTCATCTGATATCCGCAATAACTGTTTCAGTGTTTCTACTGCGTGTGAAATGTAAAGTATTTGGAAGAGCTTTAGGGGCAAGTTACAGCTATCATTGGTTTTCTATCTTTGAAACCAATCATTGGAATTTTTTTGACAAGTTGGTTATCTTAAAGCTATATAAATAATCTTTCATTGAAATAAAAAACAGTTCTACTGTTTGGAAATGGAACAAATTAAAATCTTAACAACCATGGTAATTAATAGATTTATATAATTTTCTTTAAAATACTGCACAATTGAAAAGAATACAAACAATTTCCAAGCATTTGAGGTTAGAGTTGATCATTGAAAGAAAAACTGACAGGTGGGAATACCAAGAAAATGGAATGCTTTCATTGGAACGATTTTATTCCAAATCATCAGCTGTTCATTAAAAATGATTTCATCATTGAAAAAGTAAAATTGAACTTACCAGAAAAATTTTGTTTTAAAATAAGTATTTTCTTTTCCAACTCGTTACCTTCATTTTGATACCAAATATAATAAATTTAACTTTCTCTATATTGCTTTTAAATAGCGAAATAAAATGTTCAATGATGAAAATCAATGATAGCTATAACTGGCTGGTTAATTAATCCTTCAAGTTTTCAAGTGATCGCTTAACTGTTCCAAAGTCAATACAAATTCAGTCACATTCAAATTAAAGTTATCTAAATTATGTCTATACCGACAACAAGGGAGGAATTCAGGAATACCGAGCTTTGTTTAAGGTCTCAATTGTCAATTCCCAAATCCAAATCTCCCACAAAGTATCTTAAAATCAAGACTGCACAGTGTATATCATCGTTGTAACTCTCTATTTCAATTTAGATATTTTAAGCAGCATACAAGGATACCTAAATCTAACCTAACTATGATGGTGCAATCAGGATTAACTCTTAGAGGATGAACGAACATATTATAATAGTCTTGTATTCATCCTGCTTAAGGATAATTATTGTTTTCTATAACCCTTACTGCCAGGATATACGAGTCAATACATACATATGTACCTAATGCTATACCTACACATACATATGCATAGGTACGCATTATTATCTGGTTTTTGGTATATAATACCTGGTAATTTTCTTCTTGTTTGCTTTGTTATTATTATTATACTTATTATCTATGTACTTATATGTACTCTCGTATGTGTTTATATGAAACATGTGTGGATATAATAATTTTGTATGCCTCTAACCACAAAACTTCCTGGGAAGAGTTTGTTGAGGTGGGTCAACTTGTCCTTTATTATTGGCTTTTGTCTTATATACATACATTCACTTATGCCTATTCGAATAAGGACCACCAAAATTATATTCTAGCTGAAAATTTCTAAGTTACCTAAATACAATATCAATGGAAAATGGATGTGGTATCGTATATCCCTTAGGGTTTTGACCGTAATAATCGTTGTGCTTCCCGGTAAACATCATATACGGCTAAGGCAGTAAGACGAAGGCCCAAAGGTGTATGTTGTATTATGGGACTCAAATTTTGGGTATAATTTTGATTAAAGGAGTCTTCATTTACTTGTACCTACTTTAATTTGACTCAATCACTGAAGTGGAAAATTCTGTTTTAACAAAAATACATAGAGATAACTTTTTAGGACGGGGAAGATATCTTCAAAGAGTTCTTAGTCGAACAAAATAGGTTCTTCGAAGAAAGTATTATCTAACTCTTTGAGGCTTAGGTAGAATCAATAGTTTGTTTTTGAACTAAAATAAAGTATTGGAAAATTTTAGGAAATAATTATCTTAATCCTGTTACTATAATATTTTGAATGTGAATGTTTTGATGCATGAATGTTTGTAGCTAAATAGCACCAGAACGACTGAACAGATTTGAATGAAATTTACCAAAAAGTTAGATTATAGTCTGGAATAGGACATAGGCTACTTTTTATCCCGGTAAAATGAATGTTTGCCGTGGGAAAGATTTCTTTAAACTTTTCCAATCACGCCACATTGGCTGAACGGATCGAGATGAAATTTGACACAGAAATATTATAAATGAACAGACTTGACGCAACACAAGAACCACTATTAATGTGCGAAGCCGGGACTAGCCGCTAGTATAGTATAAATAAAAGAGGACTACCTTGAAAAATACTAGAAAACCTCAAATGACAGATGTGAAAAGCCTCATCATTTTACTTTTAGTTTAGATTAAGGTTAAAGACATGATTTGGCTAGTCAACGTTATACACCGCAGAGCAAATAATAAATTTGAACTAAAAACAATCTGGCTGCCAAGTTAAGACTTATGTTTGGACTCTAGAGGCCAACGGATGAGTCTTGTTTTGTGTCAGTTTGTATAAATATTAGAAAAAAAAACTTTGAAATAAGGCGAAACGTAGAAGGCAATTTTAACCGAAATCGAAACAATCTGAATGCCACTTTTGACATCCAGTAGTTAAATAAGTAAACCAATAAACACTACGGTCAACAAATTTTTCACTACACTTTTGTGTACCTATACTATTTTACAGCTTTTTTACTTCTGTTTCTTCTTTTTTTTAGTATGTAATTTGAAGTTATTTAAATAAAATGGCTTCTTGATAGATTTGTAATGCCAAACTATCTTCTTCTTTTGGAAATAATGTAAATTATTGACATACTAGCTGACCCGACAGACGTTGTGTCGATGGAAAAATGTTTGGAATTGTTCCATAATTGGTCTTTTCACCGAATTGTTGTGTACAACACAGCGCTGATTGACTTGTCTTGCTGAATGGCATATAAAATAAATTTACAAAAATTTGTAGTCACTATCCGGCGACGTTGTCAATAAGGAGTATAATATATTTGACCTTAAATCTGCAAGGGTAAACAGATGTAATAAAGGTAATGTACATTGTACAAACTTTTTGTTTAAAAAATACTTTCACAGGACTGTCATATACCCCTATCAAATAAATAAATACAATTACCTTAAAACTACTAACGTACACTTCACCATTTAAATTTAAAACTGACACCTAGTATTGGAATTAAAGGTGATTGCCATTTTATAATTAAATATAGCTCGTTTTGGATCAAATGCAAACATTCGATTCGATCTTTTTTGGTTAACTGCATTTCGGGCTTCGAGTTGCTCGTTAGTTTAAATTTCTCTAATAAATCTTGTAGCCTTGGGAGTTCAGCGACCCAAGCTTATGCGCTTGGTTGGTGGCATTTTTAAGAACCCAAATTTAAATGAAAATAAAAATATTTCATACGACTTACAATTATTTCAAACGCTCTAAGTTTTTTTCCCTAAAATAACTTAATTCTTACATGGTCTAATTTAGTGCTCAACTTTTTGTTGTTTTTTTTTTTTTTTGTAAGAACTTTCTCCAATGTATCAGAAAACCTTTAAAAAAATATGGATGAAATCGGTAAAGTCGTTCTCAAGTTATGGCATGACAGAGGAATAAGGGCTTCATTTTTATATATGTATACACATATCATATTCTTTGGTTCATTGATATTAGATTAGATTGAAGTGTGTCACTCCCTTATTTTACCTGGAAACCAAAATTTCCAAGCCGATTACGAAATTCTCAGGGCATAATTATTTTATTTTTGTTATTTTATAGTTCGCACTTGATGGCTTCATCTTCAAAAAAATGAGCAGCCCAGGAATTCATGAAAATCTGTTTACAGCCTAATGTTGCATGACATCTATATTCCAAAATTCTTCCAAAAACTTCTTCTGTTTCCAGCTTTTGAGTAAACGAGTCAACTATATTTACGAATTTATTTCATTAATACTATGAAAAACTATAACAAACTAAGTGAACATAAATTATAGTAGATATGTTAAAATATTCATATTCATAACATCTTCTGAAATATTAGCTTCTAATAAAATAATTGCTTAAATAATTCATAGCCATATGAGAACGTTATATAGACTTTATTAGAAACTACAATATACCGATGTTTGGGCCGTTCTCAACAAAAATATTCATAACAAATCTATCTTTTTCGTACACGAAGAAAGTTACACTCATTTGTATCTTTTTCAATACAAATTAAAACATAACCATTCCACATAATGTACATTAATTATATGATTCAAATTAATAAAATCGATTACACTTGTCATTTTCTAATAAAACCAAATCCTCATTGGGTCTTTAGAGCTAAAAGATTTGTGTTCCACATTTTTGAAGAATTCAAATCATTAAACGATGCTTGGAAATTTCTATAAAGTATATACATCCTTTAAAATAATTAAAAATTATCTAATCTAAATTGTTTTTATCTATTTAACACCGCATCTAAAACGGCACCAATATAAAACACCTCAAAAGGATATAACAATCCTAAAAGCCATACTAAATAGCCCTCAAATTGCATATTATCTTCTAATGTTATCAATATTCTCTCTAAGACTCAATTTTGTTCGCCAAAGTTAAATATACACTTAGATACTTTGTATGTATCTATGTGTATGTAGATACGCATTCTCAATTACTCTTTGATGGTTATACTGAAAATGAACGTCAAGGACTTCAACAGCCTCAGCGTCAGCACGAGCACCACCATACTCTTCCTTTTTTCCCTTTTTCACCCGCATCGGCTTTCAATACTTCGTGTACCTACTCTTTAGTCTTCACAGCCTGGTTGCTGGTTGGCTGGTTGGATTTGGATGGCTGCTATTCTGCACATTTCAACAACACTATGCTCCATAACAATGAAAACTGGCCAAAATGTGAAAACGGAGAGACCTAGGTACCTACACAATCACAATCACAAGCTACTCGTATCTGAGATGAAATTTTCTAGTTAATGGGTTTTCTCGGCCCAAAAGATACTCGTTTCGCATCATGCCTTCATTTCATGCGATGGCTATGGCGATGGTGATGGCATGGTCTGAGCCGAGTTGGATAAAAGAGGTTTTCAGCTTGGCTTTTGGTATCCGGATAAATGTTTCGGTGTGGGATTTATACTTTCAGTACAAAACGATGATTATGAATTCATATCGTATCTTTGAAGTCACTTTGGGATGAAATGAATTTTTGGCGTAGCTGGAGCTGGAAACTGTGCGCGGGATAAAATTCAATTGTTATTTTCTTACGGATGTGTGTGTGTGTGTTAAAATGTGCGAAATAGAAATGGAAGAAAAAAATGCTTGCCCTTTGCCCTATGGAATATGAGTGTAAAAATTGAAAATCATTTTACAGACGACGACGACGTTGAATTTTTTTTTATGAAAAAAGGTTACAAATTATGATATTTATCACTTGATTGATGTGCAAGTTTGAGTTCGAGGCTTGAACATTTGGCCTTCAAAAACACAGATTGTCATGAACTTAGGTTTTTGTATTTTTTTATTTTTGGGAGGCAGGTATATGACCCTAAAGACACCAGGGCCTTGAGAACATACGTGTACCATAATAACAGGTTTCACTAGCCTGCCAACCCAAACCCACATAAGATTATCCTGGTTAATAAATAAGGGATCTGTATAAAGTAAATGTACATACATATGTATATGGTAGTATCTTAAGAAAATGACCGAAAGGGAGAGAGCTTTAACCTTCACAAAGAACCCAGTGCATATAAAACAGGTTTTGAAGGTCAAAATCTAGAAATCCGAAATCCCTATTACAACCATAATAAAACATCATAAATTAAAGTTACCACATAAATATTTATTAATATTAAACGAAACAGAAAGTCCTAACAAAGCTTTTGGTTCATAACATATTAAGGTTTTTTTTTTTTTTTGCTTTCCATGTTCAACCTCGCCTTTATGCCATTCCAACTGAAAATGTTGGTTTATTTTTTTTTTGGAAAAAGCAAAGAAAAGAAATCAAAATGCAAACAATAATATTACAAAGCCAACAAAAGTATTTATTTTCCTATTTCCTTAGACATCCTTTAAAATTCAACACATCAAGTTTTAAATTTTTGTAAAAGGTATATGAAGGTAGATCTATTCTTTATAAGGGGAAATGGGGCACGGGTGGTGTGTGAATCTAGAAAACAATCCAGTTAAATGAAATTTTTGCAACTATTCAATAAAAATAGATTTAAATAAAAAAACATGCAGATGTAGTTTTTGAAAAAAAGACTAGTTATAAGCAAAGTGTCAGAATCTTGTTGATCATTGTCAGACCAGTTCGATGCAATCGCTCTTCACTTACATAAATTACCTAGAACAGTTTGTTCTCTGTCCAGTCGCAAATCGGAGTCTGAATTCAAAATTCTTTTATTGTGGGATTTTAAAATAACGTTGGCTAAGAAACTATCAAAGAAATAACAACAAAGTTTGATGTTTATAGAGGTATTGCATAATACAGCAGCTGTCAAAACACAATTTTTCGTAATCGAAATCTTTGCATATTGCACAATTTTTATTTAATAAAAAAGAAGGAAGTCATATGACTTCTAAGTGAAAAAATTCGGTTTATTTTTCTGACAGAGGAAGTTTTCAAATGTTATAAACGAAAAAAAGATAAACTTAACGGACATACCTTGAGAATTACCTATACATACAAGTTTAAGTAAGTTTTGAAAAATCAACTTTTGATTTATATTGAATCATTTGAGGGCAGAATTTGATCAGAGCTCTCTGCTTATTTTATGAAACACACTCTAGCACTGAACTCTCCAAAGCAACCTGTCTCTGTCATACCAAACGAAGACAAAAATGAAGTTAGATGAGCACAGTTCTTTACTCCATTAGTTCGGTCATCTTATTCCGAGCTCATAGGGTGCATTCTGAGCTAGCTCCAATTGAAGTACAACGTGCCTAAGTCTGAGTTAAGAAAGAAAAACAGATCTTTTTTGACAGATCATTTTCTTGTTCTGAGAAAGAATAATGTAACTACTTTTTCTTAATAAACTTTTGGTATAAACTTTTTTAAATTTGAAAACTCAAATAATTTTGTTGAAGTCATTGCGTAATGTCATTTCGCAATGTCATCACGTTCATGACATTTGGAAATTCATTAAAAATTTAGATATCACCAGAGAGAAGACATTTTTCGACTAATGTACTTAATTTTGTATCTAATATCACTTTTTTTACATAAAAACTTTTCAAAATTGTGAAGAGTTTTTTTTGACGTCTTAAGCTACTTATCAATCAGAAATTATTTTGGGCTTGTTTCATTATCATTACCATCTTGTACAAAAATTCATAAGCTGTCATAATTCCCAATAATATGGCTACCTTAGTGTCATGCTACTTATTTTGACATTAGATGATGATGGTGATAAAAATTAAGATGATTTCAGTAAATTATGAGATTTTTTTTTTTTAACAAGAATTTAAATGGAAAATATTTAAAGCGTTTTATTCAATTAAATTTATCAAATTTTTAAACCAAAACCATCTTGTTACCCCATGTACCACCAGTCTCCCCTACTCAAGTCCTACCTTCTTTATACCCAAGAGGGTATCCCCTAAGTCTCGTTTCTTATAGTGTTTATTTAGGTTAATATAAATAAATATTTTAGGAAAATTCTAAATTCACATCCCTAAAAACATATATGTACATATGTATGTATATATTTTCGAGAAAAAAAATCCTTTTTACAAAACATACCGTTCTTTATTTGTTTGTTGTATATACATACATACATATGTAGGTATGCAAAGAAAAAAAAAAACACCTAAACAATGTTGTATTTGAATTTGCATTTAAATTGTATTCAACAGGTTGGTATATATGCACACAATCAAAGCAAAATACTAACAAATAAAACACACAAATACAAAGGTATACAATTAATATCAAAGTATTTCCATTTAAATTGTTGAAATAGATACTTGCCACGTGTCTAAGACCGTATTATCCCCCTGCTCCCCCTAGACAGATACATATACGAGTAAAAGGTCATTTTGCTCTAGGTTAAATTTGAATCTAACAAACAAACAAACAAACATAAGGGTCAACCTCTCTTATTCAAATCCCTCGATTCAGCTTGCAGCTAATCTCTCAACGAATTAAGGATATACTCGTACATACTCGTCCTCGTATAGAGTTTGAATAATGCATGGAAATATATTTTATTTCTTGAGAAAAGATCCAATTTAAAGGAACATAAATATAAAAATAAAATGTATTGTAAGTATGTAGGAAAGGAATATAGGAATCCATTCCACTCGTAGGTTATAAAGGTATCTACAAGGGTAAGAGTATAAGGTATGTAAGTTCCGAAACATTGAATGTTCGTGCGGTATTTTAACCTAAAGTGGGATATAAAAGTTAATAAATCAAAATGCTGTGGTCAGGTTGATTTTGGTTTTATATTTGAGGCGGCTCGGTGGCGGCGGGGTGAAGAAGGTGGCTTTCGTCTAGTGAAAATATTAGGCAAGCCTGAGGGTATTAAAGTCAAAATGTAACATAATGCGACGGGTCCTGTTCACATATGTGGAAAGAATAACTAACTTCATTACATGATTTATTGTGTGA
Organism: Scaeva pyrastri; assembly: GCA_905146935.1. Classification (NCBI taxonomy): domain Eukaryota; kingdom Metazoa; phylum Arthropoda; class Insecta; order Diptera; family Syrphidae; genus Scaeva; species Scaeva pyrastri. The sequence continues at coordinate 39,722,916 of LR989927.1, read as the reverse complement.
TATGAACCGTATAAAGGTACATAATATAAAGTACACATATACATATTTATATACATACATTAAATCATATATATGTATGTATGTACCTATGCATGTAGCTAAGTATATGATTTATTGAATTCCTTAAGGATAATTTAGAAAAGTATGAATTGAGTTAATATTGGGTCAAAGGGTCGTTACAGAAATATGCTTTGTTAACATTTTCAAATTACATACATACACACATACTTGTATATATCATGTTGATTTTTGTGTATAGGGGGAGGAAAGAAAGTTTGTTGGTTATTGTGACGATCAAATTATTTTGATGAGATAGATGGACTAGTCTAAACATTGATAATAATAATATATACTCTTGAATTGTTTTTTTTTTTTAATAAGTTTTATTTTCACACACAATTGGGCAGAGACAAGAAAGACTTATTTTGATGAGGCTGGCAATGACATGATGCTGACATCTGTAAAATCAATTGAACATAAGATTCAATTTCAGTCTTTGAAGGAATGGAACAAGTTAGTTTTTCAGATGCCATCAACATCAAAAATAGAACTTTATCACAAAAATTCAGCTTTAATTAGATTTTAATTTGACACAAGTGAACTTGATTTGATTGTAAAGGAAGCCATTCGTGTTTAAGAATCCCTTCAACTTTCCAAAAAAGGTAATTTAACCAAAAGCAATTTTCTGACAGCTGACTAACAACCGACACGCACAGATTGAAGTACAGAAAGTTTAAACCAAAGCTGTAGGTGCACTTGCTGTAAAAAATTCCATGTACAGAATTTTGACACAATTAAATGTCACAAGACGTCAAAATGAGTCACCTCAAATGAGTCTTACGAAAAAAAAAAAAAAAACACTCAACGAATTACTATAATTTCCAAAACAGAGGTAGTTACATGTGCACATAAAAAAAAACAAAATTTTATGTGTCAAAATATACAAAATTAATGAAAGAAGTTTGATTTCATCTTTTGGAAACTTTATCAATTTAAATTTATTATTATGGTTCGGTATGTCATCTATAACTATACACGCATTGTACCTCTGATATAACCTTGAACTTTCATAACATTTTAGAAGAACAAGAAGGAATAATCTCACCTCGAGGCGCACAAGATTTTCAACACCATCATCATCGGCAAGACGAAGAAATGCTCGTAGACCAACAAGAAAACCAATTAAAGAATCAAAACTCGACAATCTCATGAGACGTTATGTACAAAAATTGGGAAAAAATTTTCGTCTTCGATGAGATATCGAACCCCAAACATTTATTCTGTCCAAACGTTCTTCGCATTGTGTATGTACTATGTATGTAAATAAATTAAAATTCGAACAGTCTTATTTTAACCTTATACATGTTTGTCCTCTTTTTTAAGATACACATAATTTGAAAAATAAGAAAAAAATATTCATACATATATTAAAGCATCTTTGTTCGCTTTAGCATTCTCATTCGCAACTTATCCAATTCAATTGACTTTTCAAACAATCGATTGTTGCAAATCCCTCTTATTTCATGCCATAATCGATAGCTTGAATTGTCTGATTTAGCAACTGAATGAAAGGATCTCTCACTACCGCACCACCCCGTCCCCCTCCCGACATCATCAGTATCTAAGTAAGTAATGTTTGTCCTTATTTTCAATTGGAAATTGAATTCCCAGTCATGGCTTCATATTTTCTTCTTCTATAGATATTACTTGCTTCTCTTTCTATCTTATATTTTTCTCTGTATCCGAGTATCTTTTTTCATCATCATCAGAATGATAATTCTTTTCATTTCACCGACAAACCATTTCCTTCTGTGCAATGAATCCCTCAGATGGTTTATCCTTTTGGAAAATGTTGGATGAACACAGGGAGCACACACAAAAAATCAATTACCTTTCTTGATTCCCAGTTTATAGAAATCTCTCGTGGATTCTCCGATTTTCATTTTTGAAATAACAAAAAAAATTACGTTTAAAAAAAAAAAAAAAAAACTAAGCTGTCCACGGAAGTTGAAAAGTTTTCATCTTGATAATGTGTGGGATAGTTACAAAAAAGAAAACAAACAAAAAAAAAAAGAAATCAAGTTTAATTTAAAAACTTCCAAATCCGTTTTCAGTATAGGAGAGGAGAGGTGAGGTGAGTTTGTGTGTTTCTGACAAGACAGACAGCAGATGTGCCGCATTTTGAAAATAAAAATACAAATATATTTTATTAAATGGTTTAGAGAGATCGTTCCTAAAGAAAACAAAAAAACATAAGTATATCTATTGATAAATAAATCGATTACTAACTTGTAAATTTTGTGTAGGTATATGCAACTAAATAACGGACATAGAGGGTACCAGACGGAGGAAACGTGTGTCGTTTTCTTGGACAACACGAGCTATTAGTATGAAAATCATAATGAACATGAGGCTAAGATAATAGAAATCCAAATTAGCTAAAAGCCATGCAGAAATAAAGCGATGGTCACATCACTTATTTGACAATTGAAAACAGAGACGGATCTCTTCTTTCTTTTCTACTGCATACGAAATACAGTAAAAGAAAAGTGTGAAAAGCAACTAAATTGTCAAATGGTGCATTTGACATTTGCATTTAAATGTGTAAGTGTCAACACTGTTTGAAATTTTAAGTTTTGACAGGTTTGCTAACATATCACACATTTAGCAGAAACCCTGAAGTATGTTTCAAGCTGGCAAGCCTTTTATAAATCAGTGTTTAGTTGAACTGATCTTGATTCGAAAAGATCATTCTGGGGAAGCAGAGTTGGAAAATGAAGGCTCGGTTTGACATACAATCCATAATACACATGCCGCTCTACGTATTTGTTTATGTATGTATGTAGGTAATATTTATAATATAAATTTTCTGTTCGTGTGTTAGTGATTAAACTCCAATTAAACAGCTGGACCGATTTTGATGAAATTTTTTGTGTGTTTTCAAGTATGTTCAAGAATGGTTTAGATTCACAATATCTAATATACATACATAAATTAAGTGTCACGTTGTTTGTTCGCGATGGACTCCTAAACACCTAACCGATATTAATCATATTTGTACACCGTGTAAAGTTTGATTCAATTTGAAAGATAGGACAGCTTACATCTCAATTTATGATCGCAATATTATTTTATTGCAAATTATTTGTCTATTATTTGACAGTCACAATTATCTGTTAGCTCCAAACGATTTTAACAGATGGCGACATCTGTTGACTGGATTGAGTGAGTATTCAATAGATGGCGCTATGTCAAACGTCTAAAGGTTTAATAGATGACGCTATGTCAAACGTTTCATGTATGCAACAATTTAATAGCATAACCACCACATGTTGCTGAGACTAAAGTATAGGTTAAATTTATTTTGTAGTAAACCGAAATAGATAGCTACAGTGAATTTTACTTTAACAATTTTTGGTGTTAGCGTTATAAGTATTACGAAATAGTTATATTTGAACAAACCCTGAAAGTGCATAGACTGTACTTTAACTTTTCCTTATTCTTAAATTTAAAAAATAGGCTGGGTGCGACCCGCATTGATAAGGATAACTTCCCATTATAAATACTTTGAAAACTTGGCATTTATGAAATTAATTGATTTACTTTTGATGTTGATTGATAACAATTTTATTAACAAAAAAATTATCAGACTTGTAATGGAAAAACACTATGTACCAATATTTTTTGGAACTTTTTATAATTTGTATTTATTTTAAGTAAATGTCCATTTGATATTTGTCAAAAGTGTACCTTGTGTTTAAAATTGTATTATTCGTTAACGTTAAAATGATTGACCACATGTGACACTTTCAAGTCAAGTTTTTTTTAGTTTTTCTATTTAAAAAAAATAACGGTAAGTTGAAAATTTTCCAAATTTATACCAAATCTGTATCACATTACAATGTGTATAATACAATTTATTTGAAGTCGATTGCACTATCAATTCCTGAGATATTTGCTACCAACTAAGATTTTGACTTTAAAAAAGTTATAACGACGAAAAAGGTTATCTCGAACGTACAAACGTACACGCACGCACAGATATCTCTCTACAAATGACGAATCTAGATTCTGGGGACCTTGAAACGGCCAGATTTGTCAAAAATTTCAATTTGACAAATCGGACCGATTACAATAATTCCCTTATGGGAAATTAAAAAAGGACCCTAAAAGGTTTTGTATATTTTTATATCTATGTGTATGTATTTATTTATTCATGATTGCTCAATGCTGTACCAACCAAAAACCCAAATCCACTTACAATTCTTGTCCTCTCCAAAAAACTAAGACAATACGATTAAACTGTAGTTTTATGTCACTTTTACTTGTTTTCGCCACAAGTCCTTAGCGATGACTACAACAGACAACATCCTGTCTTCTAGCTAAATTCCAAAAACAAAAGTTGAATTGTCAAAAACAAGACAAAATTAATTTTAAAACATTTGGAAATTTATTTTACTCTCGAGGAAAGAGTATCCTTTTCTTTTCTTTTATTTTGTTGTTGTTTTGTTTTCCTACACTATACTGATGTCATATTTGAAATCCCTTTTGTTTGTTCACTGACTTCTTGTGTTTTTGGCGAATCGCAACAAAGTATTTAAGAGTAGGTACCTATATAGTTAACTCTCTTGTTCGTATATGCTGCCCATCGTCTAAGTCAGCTATATCCTTTTGCGGAAGGACGATGACGTGTACCAACACGACCGCCAGAATAAAAGTAGGTATGTATAAGTACGAGTTGGATTTCTAACATCTTGGAAATATTATTTTCGTTAATTTTGTTTTTTGTTTTGTGTGTTTGGCATCCTTCCATTTAGGTATTATATAGAAAGAGAGTTAAATGTATGACTGCCGCCTCTTCCATTAGAGAAATTAAGAAAATGAACAAAACTCTGTTTAATAGGCAAAGTTTCTGCTCCATTCCAAGATAGAATCATAAGAAAGGGCGCGGCGGCGGCGGGGAAAATGGATCAATTTAAATAATCTTATGTTGATTGCTTGTGAATTTGTTGAAAAAAGTTTAATCCTTTCTTTTTTTCAAAAATTAAAAAAAAAGTCCGAACCGTACAACCTTAAGGACCTTTTGTATGTTGAAGACGAAAGCAGCATGACCGACAAGCTCCGAGCTTCAAGCGCCAAGGAACTTCCAGAGTCTTGGATATAATTGAAGGAAGGGAAACAGCACCATCTTTATTCTATATGTACAAGTTCTACCGTATGCTATACACACCGGTTAATTTTTGCGGCAGTTTAGGGATAATGGTATGGTTGGTAGTTAAAGTAATGTTTATTCTTAAAACTTAATTACTTAAGTCAATTTAGCGAATTAAATACATTGTTCTAGGTATAGGTACTTGTCTATATAATTCTGATGATGATGGGGAAACTTTTCGACACTAAACAAGGTCATGAGATGAGAAGCCATTTTGTTAAATTTTTGTTTGTTTTTAGAAATTTTTTTTTAAAAAAAGTTATCCAAATGGAAATTTTTTTAATAGATAATAATGAATTCATTTTTGGGTTGTCTACTTTAAGTCATGAAGTCAATCTTCTAATTATTTAAGGCTACAATGTATTTACCTACACATAAAATAACTTGAGACTTCCAAAAGCCAAAAAAAAAATATTGTTTTTGGTTCTTCTTGAAAATATATTAGTTTGGAGATCTTTTAAATGCAATTTATCTGTAACCCTTCAAGCAACCCATTTTGTGTAAAAAAAGACCAAAACCTACCAAAAATATGTCAAAATTAATAACTTTGCATTATATAACATCTAAGAATTTATAAATAAGGAGTTGTCCAACTGTTTAAATAGTGTGTTACATGACAAGAACATCCCTTGTTTGGTAACTAGAAATGTTCACCAAGTTTCGGAGGGCTTAGGAATCTTGTTCGATTCAAATTAATTAAAATTAAATTTTTTCTGAAGGCAGAACAATAAAATTAAGCTTAAAAGAATTTAAATCCGAAGAAAAATCAACTTAAGCTTAACAAAATTCCATTGAAATTTGAAACAAAAATATAATCAACATACAAACCAATCCGACCGACAAAATCGGTTCATGTTATCCATTCACAAAGTTAAGATGCCAGAATTCCTAAGCGAATTATTTTCCGAGATTAAAATCAATTGCAACCAAATTGGTGGCCAAACTTTATCACTTCCTACCTCCACCGCACCTCTCACGCTTCCACCCTAAAACAATCTGTTAAGATTTAATTTCAATTCGAACTTAATTAGATAAGCTGCACGAGAGCATGTAAGATAAAAAAAAAAAAGTACACCTCCAACGCTTTATGGCTGTGCCAAATACGTTTAGCTCTTATGTAGGTCCCAAAGTTATGTACAACAATTATTCAAAACACCCATGCACACACTTACACACCCACACACATCATACATGTATGTAAGTTCTTAGCGAAGTAAAACTTTTTTTCGTCCTTTTTAATAAAGCACAACATGAATTTAAGCTGAAATACAAGAACAAAAATAAAAAAAAAGAAATCAAGAAAACTCGCATTGAAATCAAGGAGCAATTATCCTAAGTGGCTGTGCTATTGTTGCCGCGCACGACCTACTTCAAAATGGAAAAAAATCTTTACTCCTGCTAGCCTTAATTCAACGATATATTCGTACTGCATGATGATTTTTTCCTGGGAAAAAATAAGGTGAATTTCACACTCTTGTTACCACACTGTTTCCATTTTTTATTCAGTTAAATATCATTTAAATGTCATGTGTGTCTCATGTCATCGTCCACCTTAGAGTGTAAAACAAGTCACTCATTTTTTCGCACTTTCAAAATAAAAGTGTTCTGAATTTTGTATACATACTTAGTTAAAGTAAAAAGCCAAAGTGGTACTAGGAATGTTAAAACACTTAAATATTACGAATGCAGAAGAATTTTGACATTTCATTCATATCAGAGTTCAGCATCATCTGCTATTGTTATCTATATATACAAAAGAAAGTCTGTTTTTTTGTGTTCGTTCACTAACCAGCCAAACCGGTTGACCGATTTTCTTATTTTTTTTTTTTTAAATTAAAGATAAATAAGAGTAGAAGGTTTAGGGCGCAAAAAAAATTATAAAAAAATATGGAAAATATGTTAAACAAAGAAATTAAATTTTGGTCGCTTATTTTAACAATATTTAGCAATTTGCGCACACCTAAATCAGTAGAGTTCGTGGTGTCCTGGTAAGATCTCCGCTCTCTAAGTATCATTAAGTAGGCTTGTTTATTAAATTTTGTCTAGTATGTAAGTAGTTTTAAGTTAATAATGAATAAAAATTTGAATTTAAAAAAAAAAAAAAAAGATCTCCGCTCTAGACGTGAGGGGTCTTAAGTTCGATTCCTGTCGCTGGCAACTTTTTTTTTTATAAAAATGCATGGCCTGAACCAAAGTTTTAGTAAGGAAACGACAAACAATGAATTATATTATACTTTTTTATATTTTTTATAAAATTATAGAAACAAAATAGTTAAAAATATCCAGTCTTAGTCTTTTAGTGTTTTCATTTTTTTTTTGTAACCGCATACGTCGAGTATGGGTCATTTCTTATAAGATTAATAAGAAAGATATATTTGTTTATAAAAAGGCATTGGTATGCAAAAATATAAAACAAATAAAAAAGAGCCTAAGTGCGACCCACAATGATAACTTTCCATTTACTTTGAATATTTGGCAGTTATTGAATTACACATCGTCTTTTAACAAAATAATTTTCTGTTAAATTTAACTTCTGATAGGAGATATTGTTATCGGTCTGGTTTGTCAAATTGAAATTTTGATCTATTTTTGTAACTATCTATTCGATTTATTTTTGATTTTTCTAATTAATAACAATTTTAGTAAAAATAAATTGAAAAATAAAATTAAGTCAAAATCAATGTCATGTTAAGCCCTCGGATATTCAAGTTGAAAAACAATATTTGACACTTTTTGGTTAATTTTGTTGTAGTTTTTTTTTTATTTTTTTTTTTCAAAAATTTTACCAAATGTCAAAAACGTTATTTTACGCCGTAATAAAATATTTTGAAGTTTATATCATTTATCGGTCATTGTATATTTGACCAATACATTGTTTTTCGGTTTTTCTATTTAGTATTTCAGAAGAACCTGTCGAAAATATTTAGTTGGAGTCGATATCTCTACCCGCCGAAAAAAAATATTTCTCGAACGTACGAAAGTAGGAAAACGTACGTACACTCATACACACAGACATCTCTCTAAAAATGACAGATATATAAGTATTGTAAGACCTTAAAACGTCCAGATATATCAAAAATTTCAGTTTGACAAATCGGACCGTTAACAATAACCTCCTATGGGAAGTTAAAAAACTATTTTTGTAACGCCCTGCAAAGCGGGCGGGGGTCTCGCTAGTACATTATAAACTTTGGGAACACGCGCATTGGGTATTGAAAATTATATTTGATAAATTGTCAATTAATATTTGACAGATTCATTTTGGACAGAATTCATATTTGACGATTTAATGACAGTATTTTCTATTAAAGTTTGTTCTAAAAATGGAGATCTTCACTTCATATAAGACTCTTTTGAGGCAGCGTATTTTGAAGTTTGCCGTTTCGATTAACTGCAAGTGCAAGCGCTTGTTCTTTTCGGTTTTATAAAATTACAGTGGGTAACAGCTTAAATGATCCAGTTTAATTTGGAAAATTTAAAGCTCAGTATCTTCGAACCTAAATAAGTTATCTACTGAGTTAAAACTATATCTCATAAGTTATAATATTATATTAAACACGTATGCTACTTTACAATGTATCATGGGATCATGGACAAAACTCTGTACTTGAGAAGTTGGGAGTAATCAATATAGTTTTCGATGGTATCAACTCAACGATTCGAAGCACTAATCGGTTATTGAGTGCTCCTTTCTCATATGGCACTGTTCTCATTTATTGAAACCTTAAACACAAACACTGGATATGAATATCATCGAGAATATGTGGTCACTGCTAGGCGGGAACATAAGGAAGCACAAGCTTTCCATTAGAAATTACCTGAAGAAAACTATTCTGGATGGAAGATAACCCCACAACCCACCCAAAAATTGGTGGAATCGATGACGAAAAGGCTCAAAGCAATGATAGATAACAAGGGCTGTTAAACAAAATTTTAGTTTTGTTAATTTGTTGGAAAATAATTGTCAATTTTGAAGTTGTTCTTCTTTTTCTTAAAAGTGATTCAAATATTCTGTAATATTAAATTTTAGTGTATTTTTAGAAAATGCTATTTGTAAAGTGGCAAATTTGTAGAATACAAGTTTAGTAGTATTATGTAAGTTTAATATCGACGATACATTTTTGAATTTGGCGTTACAGCGGTTTAAATATTTTTAGATTCGCTGGATCATTTAAGCTGTTACCCACTGTATATTTAACTACCGACTCGTCCTGGCATCGCAAGGGATAGATAAATATGTAATATGTATCTAATAATAGAAAAGCCCATTATATTAATATGTAGCAGTTTTTGAGTTGAGTCAAAGGTCTGTTTTATTTATAACATCTCTGTGCTAAATTTCATCGCGATCAGTTCAGCCATTCTGGCGTGAAATTTAACTTTTAACTCTGGGTAGTTTTTGTTTGTTTTTATTTTAAACTTTTCTGATTGTTTTTTTATGTTAAAATTAATATCTGTTTGTTTTTTTTACTTTTATCGTTGCCTTGGTCTTGGTAATATTTAAAAATTAAAATATATTTGCATAGATGATTTGTTTGACATCTCTCTCACTTTAAAAAGAAACTTTGACAATTTTCTTGTTTTTTTCAAGAAAATGTTATAACTGAAACTAAAAGAAAATGTCAAAAGTTCTCCATGTTGTTTTCCTTATATCAAAGAGGATTTTTAACACTTTAAGATATATCCTCCGTTCCATCCTACTATATCACTCGCAATTGACTGTCAAAAAGACATAAGAATATGAAATGGAATAAAAACTGGAAATAGAAATGAAATTATGAAACGTCAAAAGATTGAAAAGAGCTGAACTAGAAAACCGTCTAATAAACTGGTGAAATTTCTTGTCTTTTATGTCGTAAGCGGTCGAGCATACTAAGTTAAGTCATTTTTTCTCACTCTCGCACTCTTTTTCTTTTATTTCTGTTTTCCTTATTTCTGTTTATGTATGTTGCTCCCATTTCTATCATCATCGTGACTTATGCAATTAAAAGCGGAGGTATAATTGGACTAAGTGCGTACCAAGGGCTCTTAACAATGACTTCGAAGACAAGGCGACATTGAATTATACTAAGTGTCCAATTGGGGCCTTTTCCTGTTTTCAAGTGTGAAGCGACAGATTTTGATTTTAAGGATAACGAATAAGCCGAAGCTAAAACCGAAGCCGAAGGCACAGCCAACAAGTCAATTCAGTCTTTTGCCCTACATAGTTAGCCAAGCAGCAGAGAGCCATCAACACGAAGAATAGAACAATAAATTGTATGGATATCCATTCGAGGCTATTAAAGTTGTTTCTAGGATTTATATAGGAGCTAGGTACGCTTCGGAGAGTAGGTAGAGAGGTCCTTACATACATATATTTTAATTAATAGCTATCGGGAAACAACATTGAAATAATAATGGTTTGCGTGCAACAACCAAATTGTAATTAGACCATTGGACTATATTGTTGTCACATGATTATCATAAATGAGAGAACTTACCAATGTGTGTATGTACGTATAGTACATTGTACATACATATGCCGACAAAGTTGTTAACAAACGGATATATACGCAGGTTTGATCGTCGTCGTCGTTATGACTTACATAACCTATATGTAGGTCCTTGTGCATGATGTGTTTGAGATTTCTAATTAGCAGCGAGATAGGTATAATATTTCACCCGCATTCCCCCATAAACACATAATTGGGTGATGGTTTAAGATACTTATTTATGAAGAAAATATGCACCAACACCAACAACAACACCATGCATATTAGATGCACAAAACGCACAATGTTTAACGGACAAAACTACTCGCGTATACATGGATATTTTTGTATATTAAGTTTCATGCAACCACATGGGAAAGATAAACGACACATAAAATGTTCCTTATGAAAACCAGTCACCCGAAGGAAATGCAGTTTTTTATGTGCGACATTGCTTAAGGATATATTCAGCGAAACGTACTCTCGTCAGTTTATTGTTAATGAAAACCAAGTAGATCCGGGGTCTGTTTCTGCTTCTGCTGCTCTTGCTGCTGCTCTTGCTGCTCCTGCTGCCAATGCCGCTGCCGCAACACTTTTGCAGTACAGTGGCAAGCTGCTGTGTTAAATAAAACGTTTTTTTGTTGATTGTTTTTGGTTGTTGTTGTTTTTTTTTTTTATTTTTATATTTTTTTTTTTATTTTTCATAAACAGTACTGCCATTGTTTCGCTTCCAAAAAGGATATCCGTTGTCACAAACATTACTGCTGCTGTTGCAGCAGCTGTGACTGACTTTAGTGTGTGCAGTAAAAAGGGGTTCTTCCTGTTGCAGCAGTACTAGGTATTTCATCACTTCAATTCAGCAGTTCAGTTCGGTCACAATGGGGTAACTATACAACTTAATACATGCTACTTGTACTAGATAAAATTGAGAGAAAAAAAGCAACTTATGAAATGAAAAACGGGAGCTTTGATGGTGAATGGAATGAAAAATTGTATACAAAAAGAAAAGTTGGCAACAAGGAAATGCATAGTGTTCTCGAGGAAGCAATGAGTGTTTCGTTAATCATTATAAATTTAAAACTCTTTTTTTATTTTTGTTTATTTAAAATAAAACAATGTGTATTGTAGTGTTGATGTTATGCTGTTGTTGGGTGTTTAAATGTGGATGACTTGTGATACAGGATAATCGAATTTTTATGACAATTCGTAGAAACTTTTTTTGGGGTAATTGAAGAGTCCGTCTGTGAATGGGTGTCAGAAGACTTATGATCCATTAAATATCTCTCTCAAACCTTTTGATCGTCTAGGTACTAGGTATACCTATTCACAATAAATTTATTTCGTAAACTTTTTTTCCAAGCTTTTGGCATAAGTTAAACATTCATGAAATATGAGTGGTTATCAAGAGTTAAAGAAGAGACTTTCTTGTAACTTAATGAAACCAATTGAAGTTCCACAGTTAGTCAGATTTTTGTTTGTTGTATGTCGGATGACAATTTGTATGCCCTCAAATAGTTCACACGTAGCGATTGGAATAGCATAAGCAAGCCGCTTTGGCTATAGTTGATCAGTTTTACATGTCCATGTATCTCAACTAATGTACTATCCCCATAAACGATGATTGACACATTTGGACTGTTTGGAGTTTGGAGTTTACGGTGACAGATTCCACATCTGAGAAGACCCGGATATCAGCTGTTGATATCACGTTTTGACGTTTTCACAACTTCTTTTCTCACCAAAAGTTTTTTCTTAGTAGTTAAGAAGGAACAAGATGTTCTGTTTAAGCCGTTCTGAGTACGGGTATCATCGATCAACTCTTCTCTATACCTTACCAGAAAGATCTAGTCTCATGGAATTAAAGGGATGAAAAATTCCAGAATTTTTAAACTATCGAATTCTTTAATGGCATGAAATAAAATTTAATATCCAGTGATAGTATTTATCTATCCTTTTATATTCCATTAGCGGAATTAACTTAACTACTGGTATTGGTATACCTTTATATGTAGTTCAACTAATTCACTTCATTTAAAATGTTCCATTAATGTCCTCATACAAATAAAATCAAACTATCTTTAATCTATATTTGTTTTTTTTTTTTTATAATATGGGTCTACCACAATATAAAAATAAACTCCATTATGAAGTTTCGTAAATAAATATAGCAATTGACCGTTTTCTGGGTAATTTAGTTTTATTAAATTCAAAAGGTCTTAACATTTAATTAAAAACATACCAATACACCTACCTATGTACATACTAACTACTTCCACATAAATACCTTTAATATTTAAGTTAAAATTTTATTGCTATCCTACACAATTTTAGGTTTCTGTTTTCTTTTTATTGCTCAGCTCCTGAAAGCCAAACTTAATACCAGAAAAATAAAAATATATATCTACTCTACATATGTAGTTATACTATGCATATAAAAAAAATAGAAATAATTCGCACACACATCAGGGATGGCAATAATTGGAATTTAAAAGGGCCCATAGAGCAAACACGCCGTTTTAAGTCGACGTGCTGACGTTGCTCAATTGATATCCGATTCAATTTACAGGCTTTTTTTCTAGCTTTAGGTAGTTGTCTCGTTAGCTACTCTATAACGTAACGGTGGTGGTATCTAATAGGAAATAAAATAACTCATATCCTCGTAGGTATATACGAGGTTTGTAAAGGTATATATGGAATCATAGCGCAGAGCTCTTGCATAGCATGCGTGTTTAAATTTCCCAAAGGATATAGAATTTCCAAAGAGCACAGGGTGTTTCGATGCAATTCAATTTTTATATTGATTTGGTTAAAGAATTTCATCGTATTATCAAATTCACAGAAATTAATTAGTTTTTTATTTGTCTCTTACAAAGTCATATTTTCAAAAAAAAATCATCGTAGGTACCCAACCCCTCAAAATAATTCAATGTTTCTTTCGTTTCTGAACATATGTACATATGTGCTATCGAAAACATACAATTTTTCAATACTGTCCATAATCTTCTTCATTCACCCATCTAAATATGTAACTAAACTTTAATGAAACTATATACAAATTTATATAATAAATATAGAAACAGTACGATTTCCAATAAAGTACACGAACAGAAGAGTCACCTAAAAAGAGTCAGTTACATTATGAACATCGTAAATAGGGACTTGAGTGTAAACTGTCAAATGCTCATGTTTATATTTTTGAAATAAATGTTCTAAAGTCCCTTTTTGATCCGTAGGAATACAAACATTGGCAAATTTCGAAAAATTTTGGTTAATTTTAACCAACTGTTACACGGAGCCTCGAAGTCTCACTTGATTTTTCTCCAACTATTCATACCTTTTGAGTTTTTTTTTTTTTTAAAGTTATCTTTGACACTCATAACTTCGTTCGGCCATCTTAGTTTTATGAACATAAATTTGGATTTACTTGCTTACTTTCAAATTTGTGAGATCTTATGGCAAAGTCGTGGTTCAGTATTCAACTCGTGGTTCAGCAATTCCAAATTGGTCGTAAAATTTAATTTATTTACTTTAACCTTTGTTGAACCTTAAAAGCTCTCGAACTGTTAAAGACTAATGTATGATTGTCACTTCTATGTTTAAAAACTTGCAAATTAAAACGCAATTCAAGGACAATATTATCATAGATATTTTAAAAATGTTCTGGAGTGAAATTCCATGTGATGTCAAAATATAAAATTCCAAGTTATTATTCATCATTTCATAACCTTAAGTATATGTAAGCTCCATCAACAGTATATTGTTTTCAGTTAACAACTTCGAACCAGATTTGGAATCTAAAAATAGGCCACCCATTATGCATTGAAAATTTGTATTCTGATTTTTTAATTCGTGGAAATCGAATAAAATAAGTTTTCTCATATTAATATGTAAATACATATGTAGATCGTACACGCATTCATGAATGTGTATGTTTATATTTCAATTCAGCTTTTAGGATAAATATATTCAAATTGCAAATTTGTTCAACATGAAAAAAAAAAATATATATACATACATATACTCGTATATGAGCCATCTCGAGTTTTCACATTTTCCACATGCCTGACTTAAGTTGGTATTGGCCATTAGATAAACCTACACACATTTAACGACATTTAACGAATAACTCACGTTTGAAAAGCAAAAATTAATGTTTCATTGCACGGAATGGTTTACCTCGTATTTAATATAAAAAACCAAGTTTTTGGATTAAAAAAAAAAAACAAAATTTCAAATTTAAGTTGAAGCTTCATAACAAGAACAGGACACTAAAGACTGCTGATTTTTCAGCCCTTAAAGATGTATTTTTGCTGATTATTAAACTTTCTTTAAGACTCACTCAGTCTTAAAGTTAATCCTTTGAAGAATTGAATTTCTCAAAGCCCCCTCGACGCAAATTACAGTTGAAAATCTTAAGTTTTTAAGTGCTATAGAAAATATAAACAAAAACAACATCGTTGATTGAAATACACAAACAACAAAAGCGAAAAGAATTTCCAAGATGAAAATTGTGACAAGTTCTTCATTTAAGATAATGATTGAAAAAAAAAATGAAGAAATACAATTGGGTAGCCAAGGTAGAAGCTTCATAGGTAGGAATTCTTCCCTTCTTCGGAAACTCTCAGTTAGATAGAAGCAAAAGATACAAGGGATCCCTTTTGTAGAACATCAGGACCGAGGGTTGTTGCTATGGTTTTTAAAGCGGATGACTAGACAGACATCCTATTTATCGTTTGCAATTGATTCTTTTTTTGTATAGTCAGCTTGATGGGGCTTATTGTTGTTGTTTCCTGTTTAGAAAGCGTAGAATGGGGGTTATTTTTTTAAGGGACTAGAGAACATTTTTTAAGTTGTTTGGTTGGTTCCCTTAAGGAAGAAAACTGACCCATTACATACGTTAGAAGTTTTTTTTTCTTTTTTGTTAAATACTTTATTTGAAGAATTGGCAATGAAATAAAAAGAAATATGCATTGTTTGTTAATTATATATGTATGTTTATGTTCATAGTTAAGTGCTAAAGGAGGGCATCCACTTTTAGGATGGACAAACTTGAAACAAAATCTTCTTATTCTTTTTAGAATAGAAATGAACACAACATTAAACATGAGGTTATAGTGTATAATGAAAATATGTACATAGGTTTTTCAAAGAAATATGTTATATGATAAAGTACAGTTCATGATGGAAGTGTCTCCCGAATCCGGTGGTTTTTTCTTTTCTCACATACGTGGCCAAAAAGTTTCCGTAAGACTATCCTCTGGAATGCGCCAAAGAGTTCAGAGTGATTTTTATTAAGCAATCCAGGTCTCGGATCCATATGTGAGTATTGGCAGAAACGTCGTCCTGCAAAGCAGATGCTTAGAAGTTATGGTAAAGTTTCTGGATCTTAAGACTTTTGATAGACTACTATATAGTGGGCTGTGTCGGTTTCGAGCCTCGGTCTGCGTATTTCTTCTTCTTCGTTCTTATCGGCTACCACTATCGATCCAAGATTTTTGGAGGCTTCTTTTAATTTATCGTCGTCGGCTACCTTGATTGTTTGAACCGATGTGGTTTGCTTTTCCCTCAATAAGTGAGCCGCAGATTTTTCGTTTCTTCCGATGATATCGATGTAGTCTGTGTAAGTCAGTATCGGGCTGGATCTGGTAACGATGAAGAGGATGAAATACTACGGCTTCAAAGACATGTTCCAATAAGGATTCTTCAAAAAAGGCTCGTCTTATCGAACGAACTTGCTTCTATTTTTTGTTTAATGTATGTATGTATAACACTTTATTCGGATATTTATATTAACATACGCTAACATTGTACATCGTGAATTCTAAAATAAAAACACCACTTCTCTTAATTAATCAGATACCCTTTTATCATGTCATCAGAATCAAATTATAGAAAATCATTGATGGTTTTTCTACGAATCAAGGAAATTCCATTTGTAAGTGTGACAAAATAATCATGCCAATAATATTTCAAATGACGTAAGGGCAACAGCAAATAAACAAGAAAAATTAATGAAAATTTTTATTAAGAATTTGATAATTAAAATATAAAAAAAATCACGTATACGCCAGAGTGTTCAATTTGTATATGGATAATTTTTAATAGAATTTTATCAAGATTGTTATTTCGGGGTGATTCGTTTTGAGTGGAAAAAGTGTCTTCAAAAACGGTAAACAAATACGTCATAGAGTTTCAATAGGCTTTCTATACAATTTTGTGACTCTTTTTTTCATTGGGTTAGCTTACATATATCAACTTTTTTATATTTCAAATAAAATTGAATGGGTTTGTCGGGTAAAATTGAAGTTTAAAATTAAGTAAATAATAGATTCGAATCGAGTGACAAGGAAACCAACACAAACTATTAAAACCACAATATGCGACTATGCATTTATTCGATTGTAGTATAATGACAATTGCCTCTTTTAACTCTACTTACTTAACCATGAACTCTAGAGTGTATAAAGTTTCATATTATATAATATTATCTGTCAAATATTCCTATGCAAAATAAGTTCCACTTAAAATATTAAGAACAAAAGGATCTAAAAATACATTTCTAAATTCCCAAACACAATTGATCTATTTAGGTTGCATTTTCCACGTACTTGTATCTACAGATTGTAATTCTATTAAATATTTTGTGTAGCGACCCCTTTATGTGTGGATTCCCGATTCTGTTTTAAAAAATATATATATATATATATATATATGAAATAGAGTTACCCATAGACAATTTCATGGGAATTATATTATTAAAAACGGAATCTTTATATGTATACATTCGTAGATGTGTACGAATTCAAAACCTCCAATACGTGTGATGTGGTTATGCCTCATGAATATGTTTAAATTTTTTCATTCAATGTATATCCCTATCCCTGCATACATACATACTCGTACGTATATAAATACGGGCAACCAAAAACTATTCGTGCGAGTTTTATTTAATAACCACACCAGCTTTTATATGTATTTAACACTCTCTCTCTCTCTATAGAAATATATATGTATGTTAATATTGAAAAGCATATCAAGGATAGAAAAGTGTTTAAAATTCAATTTTATACGAAAAACTATAGAAAATCGTACGAACCAAAAACTAAACTGAACCTCTAAACCGACAAAAGAGATATTCCCTGGACATGGTGTAACATGGCCATAAATTACACAATGGTTGACTGAATTTGAATTATGTATGCGAAATGAAAATTGTATTTGCATATAATGAAATACATAATAAAATATATACATATATACTATAAGTATATATATGTATGTATATAGACATACGTATCCGTATCCGCATATAATGTTCATATTTGAATCGTACACAAGAGTCCTTATAGACCACTAAGCGTTTTCGTCTGGAAATTCAATTATATCAATGTGATTCCGTATGAATACCCTTTTGGCTTAGAGCAAGTTAGGCCTCTACGAGTAGGTACTAGTATATCTACATATCTATGTTTTGGATGATCTGATGAAGGTTTTTATATTATTTAAATGCTGGATTAAATTGTCAAGTTCTATTTCCAGTTGTTGTACTTTGTATTTCAATTTAATTTAATTATAAATGCCAAATCGTGCTTGTAAGACAATTACCTAACTGGTGTTTCATTGAAGTAATATTGATGTTCATTTAGATTAATATGGTACTACCTATGTAATAACTTGGAATTATACTCGCACCTAATCAACCAAAACCACCATCCTGTAGATAATATTAAATGGAATACACTCTTACATACTTACATTCAAACAAACATATTTGCATACTTTGAATAAAAAGCATAAATTATACATCATAGTAAATGGTAATTAATTAGAAAAAGTGGGTCCCGCAATTACGTCCTGCAATATGAGAGTCAAAATAGCGGAACGGAAATTCACCTGTCATTCAGTCGTTAATTAGTTGTAACAGATTAGATTTTATTGTTTGATGTTTTCTATGTTTTTCTTTTTCTAACTTACTTCCACTAAATTATATCAATGCTGGGAAGCACACTCAGGAAACGGTTTAAAACTCCTTTTACTGAATAATTTACCAATACACTGGTCGACAAAATTCAGATTTTTTTCGAGCCCTTAAATCAAACAATACTTTTTCAAATGATTTTTTTGTCCTGAATTCGAATCTTACTTTATATTTTTTCCATATTTCTAATTTCTAACAATAAATTTTTTGATGTCTTCGAGATACAATTTAAATCTTTTGAGTATCTCATTGAGTTTTTGAAAAATATCATTAGTTTTGATTGGCTTATGAGTGTTTATTTGATTCTATATGAAGTTTTGAAAAACCCCGAATCTTATGATTTAATGGGTTTGAAAAACACGCTTTAAATTTATTTTTTTTACGATGATTTTGAATCCGAACTTTGATTTTAGCTATCAGCTGAAATTTGAAAAAATACCCATTTTCAACATTATTTTTATATTTTTTAAATATTTTCAAAAACTTGATATTATGGAAAATTGACAAATTAAAATTCGAATTCAGGACAAAAAACTCGTTTCAATTTTTGCCTTTTTCTGTTAAGAACCGTTTAAGCAATCAATTTGGGACATGTGAAGACCTCCAATTAATGACAATTTTTCTAATAGTAAATGAGATACTGCAAATATTTAAACTGAATATTAAAGGTGGGATTATAGATTTTTAAAAATCATCACAAATAAAAAAAAAAGTACTTCAAGAATTCTCATAGCTTCAAAAAGCCTAATGTATGGTGTTTTTCAAATTTTAAAACCTGACTTGATACAGTGATTTTGAAGTCGGATTCAAATTCAGGCCAAGAAAAAACCTTCTGAAAAATATAATTTGATTGTCATTTACAAAACCTTGTTGACCAATATAATGATCCGTGGATTAGTTACTATTGGGCTCAAAATTGTGGTCTACTATTTTCTATGTTTATAATTTCGATTTGGTATCAATATTCAACAGATTATTACTCAATAATTTGCTGTTAATCTTTCATATTTTTCTTAACAAGATTTGATTTGCTTTTTTTTTTTAAGCATGGCATAAAGTTATTAATAAATTTGTAGACTATTCAAATATGACAGATTATTTCTTTTTTATAGAGAGAGATGGCAATTTAAACGGCGGCGGCGCTCAAAAGTAGAAGTAAGCTTCTCGACAAACTAAAGATGATATTAAGGACGAAAGAATGTCAAGTCAAAGACCAAGTTCAATCTTTGCCACTGCCACCTAAATTTCTTCACTGTCCATATATTTAATTAGAAATCTTTTAAGAGTAAGTAACATTTAACATTAGCTTTCCGGTTTCGGTATAAGATTGTATAATGTATAGGACCCTTCCATTCAATCCATAATGTGCTTGGCTTTTATGTAGTTGCTCTTAGGGTAGGTTCTCCTGAGCTTCTCTTTATTTGTTCTTTGATTCCTAAGAACTTACTTTTACATAATGTACATAAGTAGGTGTCGAAGGACAGAATATGGAATTAAACATTTGAGTGTTGGGTTTTTTTTTTTTTTTGATCCAGAAGGCTCTACGTACTTATATGGTTTTGATTGCTTATTTGTGAAATCAAGATGAGAAGACAAATCAAACTTCCCTATCATTGCAAAATGTTCAAAAATTCAAAACCAATGCAAACCGACAACTCCTTTCTAATCCCTCCTTTCCATCATAATGCTCACACTGTTTCATATGAAAAAAACCTTTAAGTGTGAGCTAATTAAAAAAAGGAAAATCTGAAAAACCTGAACAGTTCTCGATACATTAATTTAATGAGATCAATAATATCAAACTTTAATGCATAATTACAATATTTGCGGTAGGTGTCTAATTCGTATCATATAACGGTGTATTTGAATTAAGCTAAAAGAGGTAAGACCAACTATCATGAATAATCATAGTTTCACACATAAAATATATTGCATCACATTAAACTTTAAACAAAAGCATTTATATAATCCATTCACAATAGGAATTAATTTGAAATCATCTAAACTACCAACTAGTATAGATATATACTCGTATCTTTTATAGAATTCTAAATAAACAAACAAATTACACACCTGCTACGTGTTGTATTTTATTTTTAGCTTTAGCTCTAACAAATCAACACTCTTATCTATAGGTTTATCCCTTAATAGCAATTTAAACTCCATTTCCACATCGATTATGTTTAACAATAAAAGCCTCAAAGCCTAATTTCTAAAAACAAAATGCATCAACATTTTGCCTAAGCCTATATGGTATATCTGGTCTTCATCAGCCCTCGCCCTCTCAACAGTCAACACCCAGGAACACAATTAATCGCACTCATTAAAGTGATCATACAAAGTGCAAATCCAATCGCACATAATGTCGTATTTCATCAATTAATTAAAATTCCCCAATTTTATTTGTACATACACATAATGTATGTACGTACACATAGTATGTACATTTACAATAACACAAACAAGCTAAAAGTTCGATCCATGAACAAAGTCCTCACATCCTAGTACACAAAAAAAAAAAATAGAGTTAAATAAAATGTCCTTGTGATTTATTCCAATGCAATTAAATGCATCCACAGACAAACACAATTTAAACGCACAATAGGATTCAATTTGAATTTTAATCGATTGGAGTGCGTCCACTTAAACAAAAAAAAAAGAAAGACAAAAAACAACGACTAACGACGACGGACGCCCAGAAAAAACACACCACCTTCCGAATTGGCAGGAAAGTGGTCTGCATTTGGTTTCTACACCCATTAACTGAATAAACTATGGAACATGCTTATAGGTGCAGATAATCTGGAGCACAAATCAAATTTGAATTGATCCTATAGAATGGTCATTAATTTATTTTATTTTAAGGGGATTCCACTGTTTATGGTTATATATATATGTACATACATATATATATTTTATTTTATTTTTTTCATTTTGAATATCTACATATTTTAGTTTAATCACAATGTTTGCATAGGGTCGGCGGCGAAGCCACATTGTTTGTTTTATATTTATTTTATTTTTTAGTGAACACATTGATAACCTTCAAAGGATTAACCCTTTTTAGCAACGAATTTGCTTTTCAACATTGTGTTTTATTTTGATAACTGTGAATTATTTGAAATAGGTAGATACATACATATATAAATATACATACATATATTGTTGATTTATTTTTTGTGTCCATCAGCAGAAAATTTTAAAGCTTTTTTAAAGCTGCCAACCTAAATTATTGCCTTTTGTATCACACAACAATCATCAGCAATTTTCTAAAAAAAATCAAAAAGAATTTACACTTCGTTGACAGATTTTGATTGCTATACTTGAGATAGCAACAACAAGAACAAAAATGAGAATTAGACAGACAATTAAATTAATTTATATTAAATCAATTCTGTTGTACTATTATTTTAAAAATATTATATTTTAAATTGTTTATAACATAGTTATGGTACAATTATTACGAATGGCAATAATTCAGTTGATGAAGTGCTTGATTATTAATCTAGAGACTGTGAGTTCAAGCCCAGCTCTAGGCAGAGTATTTTTATATTGCCTTTTATTTTTTACAGTGCCGTCCTATCGATATATAATAAGACATCCTTTTAATTTTCTAAAGTACAAGTAATGGAGTTAAGAGGGCAAACTATTAGATTTAATAAGACTCACCTAATTTTTTTCTCTGAGTGTGTCTGTCTGTCTAGCTGACACTCCAGTGAGGTCAAATGACAATTTTTGTCTAGGTTTTGAGACACGTGTACATTGTACCCTCTTGGCGCCTATACGAGGTACAATTCAACTTCATCATGTTTGCAGTACCTTAAGGAGATGTACAGGCATAGTGTCATTCGCTTAAACTTAAATAGAATTGAAAATGTAAATTTCATTATCTACATCCCTGTTATTACTTTCGATGCTCGACATCACGTCAATTTTATGTGACGAAATTCTTTCTCATGGCGCGGTGGCGGTGGGTGGAAATTCGAAGCTAACCTGTCATTACTTTTCACGCTTCAACATTTCTTTTCAGTTTTGTTTGCCGAGTACGAGCATTCGTCTTCTCATCTCCATAAAAGTTTTTTTTGTGACTGAATTGATTGACAATTGACACTTGACGTTTAAGGAAATCGACAAATCAACCAGCTTCTGACCATAAATTCAATCAAGCCAAAGAAAAATCTGTCAAACTTTTCTGCTTAGTCCAAGACAGCACGATTGTATTTTCTACAACGTCCTTCCACAAAATTATTTATTAGTTTGGATTCCTTCTTTTAGATGTGAAAATAAGAGTGGTGATAAGGCTGAATTTTATTTTTGGTACAGTCATAGCTTTTTAGTGGGATTATGGAGCCTAAAAGCTCAAACGAGTGATCTTCGAGCGCTCCACCACATGCTGAGATCGCACACTGCTTTAACTTCCCGATTTACTTTGGTATACATTTAGTCGTTGAATATATCGATCACTCTCGCAGCGAACGATACAAGGCCACCTCCTCGTCGATCGAGCGATCTTTTCGATCGTCAGCATTTCTCGTAAGCCGTCGAACCAAGGTAAACCTAGCGAGTAGCAAACCACCTCAGTATCCCATACGTTCTGGATCAAAACTAAACCACAATTGAGATTAGTGCTCACCCTCAGCGTCCATCTCTGCTACTCACCTTTTTAACTTTGGCTTACCAATTCAGCAACTTTACAACAACAACTAAACCTAATAAAGTATCGGACTTATCAAACGATCAACCAATCGATCTGCAGACGAAACCACTTGATTTATCACTGCTTTTTCATCAAACCTCATCTTTAAACCCAGCTTAGTATTTACGAATATTTATTTATAGTAAAACTAAAATCATCCATGGAAATATGTATGCTCTCATTCCCTCAGTTAAGTAAAATTTACAAACAACATCAACCATTAGATAATCACCAACTAACAAAGGAGTGGAAGGATCTATAAAAAAATAAAACAAACATGTTCAAATCGGTGTTGATATGTAAGAGTATGTAAGATCTCATCAATTTGAACCATGTGACAAAATAAATTTTATCTCGAGAATGAATATAAATATAAATAATGTATATGATTTTAAAACACAGTTATTTTTCGTGCTTCCGTCATGACAGAATGAATTTTGAAATCCTAAGGGAGGGTGTTTAAATTGAGACACGTCAACGAAGAGGATATGGGAGGGCAGTAGGCCCATAAGTTAAACCCAATTTAGGGGTTATCAAGAGTCAAAAAAATTGAGTGGTGCGGAAACCATGGCGTTTAATCTAGTAGAGAATAAACTGTGGGAGTTTACACTCCTTAAACAAAAACACCTGTTTCCAAATTAAGAGTACGATCAATATTAACAACCTCGTGTAATGAAGGATTTCTCTTTCGCCAAAATGAATGAATGAATCGTTAAAAGAACGAAAGTGTTTTGACATTTTTCTAATAGACACCAAATATGTATTTACAGTTCCGAAAATCTCTAAATATGTACGTAAGGTAAACCACAAATTGTTAAAGTTATATCAACTGCAGAACTCTTGTCACTTTAATTTTATAGTTGAAGACCAGAAATTGATTCTGCTTGGAAAATTTTATTCTTTGTCTTAGTCGTGAATCCTTCTGTACAAAACAGTTTAGGCTTAACTTTTGGATGACAACCGAAATGGATTGAGACAATTCTTGCAAGATCCAAGGACAAGCGCCCGACTGTTGAGCAGATGAAGATTGAAATCAAACAAATTTTACTAAAAAGGTAATTTATCTGCTTAAAATAAAACAAGATAAATATAAATACATATACAAGAAAATTGAAGTATACGGACCTCTTTTATTTCCTTAGACGACCGACGAACGACCACGCGACGATGATGAAGTACTATATTGAAATCCATTTCGAATGAAGACATTAACGAATTCCTTAACAATCAATTCCTTTTATTTATGATAAGAAATTAACCTTTCCAAAAAGTTTCCTTTCACATGGAATTGAAATTATATCCAGCCTTCCATTATAGACGATGTTAAATATGTATGAACGAATAAAGCAGTCTTTATAAATAAGGTGTAATGTATTCACAGCGATATATTAATAGGTCTACCTATAAAAAGGCCTCCTTTAATGTATCTTTACTTAACAAGATTTTATTGGGCCTCGTTAACATTATCCTTAAGAATTGAATCATTAAGTGATTGATTAATGAGTTAATGTCTCCGACGTATAGGAGTCCTCATTGAACGCGAAAAAAGCCAAAACCAAATTCTATATTATTGGTTTATATATACGAGTATATCTTTTGTCTATGTATGAAAAAATTTCCAAAAGAAATCCTTATTGATCCTTAATCAAAGATAATAATTAAAGTACATATATATTATACAAACTTCCGTCTTAATAAATGCTACCATAAATGATATTGATTTGTTTATCATAAAGATTTATATTTTACAGCTTTCTTAATAAGGCACGAATGATGCATGAGGCAAGAAATAAATGAAACAAAATTTTAAAACTCTCAAACACTTCTTGGAATATTTTAATAATTTTTCCCAAGGCTAAATTTACTCATTCTTCTTCCTGCAACTACTAAGTCTGATGTGTTTTTTTTTTTTTTTTCATTTTTCCTAATCTTGCTTAAGTGGTTCTAAACTTGAAACTTTCTCTTTCCCAACTTGTTTGTCCAATTTCCGAAGAATGTCCTTAAGTATTGATTCTGCTCGCATAATAAAAGCTGTTGTTTACGTCCTCGTTGCACCAACATCGTATCGTCGTCCTCCCAACAAGAAGTAGGTACACAAAATGGAACACAAGTACAAATCTTCGATTCGATAATTTTCTTAGCACACTTCTTCGTTTTTGCCATAATTTTCATCTTCAATGTGGCTTAAATAGTTTTCTTATAAATTTTGCAAATATTTAACAAAAGCATGAAATTATTGTTCATGGGGAATTATCCCACATAATTCACTTAAATGCATTTCAATTAAAAATTCACAGCTTCTTTATGGAACATGGACTGCGTCAGAGCTTAGAGCTGCAGAAGAGGTCCAGACAGAGCACCGAACCGCACAGAGCGTCATGCTTGTGCTTCAGATGCTGAACGCTGAACCTGGTCGTAATTTCGTTTTCTTTTTTTTCTTTATTTTCTTTCTCTCCCTCTCTCTTCTTCTCTCTCTCTCTCTCTCTGTCACATACATATACTTCTTTAAATTTGAAGGAAAGGATAAACTTTTTGGAGGAAAGTTTCTGGATGTGGTCGAAACAAAAGCGCTTAGCATTTCATAGTTGGATGTACCGACTCTTGCACACACAGATATACACTGGTAACCTACTAGAAAAGCGGAAGGATCTAGCTCTTGAAAGTGGTGACCCGTCTATCGGATATCAAAATTCCAAACTAAAGGAAGATTGTTGCGGAAACTTTTGTGCATAGATTTTGTGGTATAACCAATTAGAAGATTTATGACTTGGATAAACCATCATACTGTGTGCGAAGTTGGCGATTTTATATACCTGCGAGGAGGCTACGGCTGCTGCACTTCCAATATTGCAGGTTTGCAGTTTGTTGGTTTTTTTGTTTTGCGTTTTTTTTTTTTTTTTTTTTACTAAATCGTTGAACAGATTGCCGATGATGCCGATGATGCCGATGTTGATGCTGGTGCTGATTCTGGTGAAAAGTTTTCCAGGCAAAAAAGTTTAACATCAAGTTGAAAATGAGTATTATAACTGATGTGCGTAATCTAATGTTTATATTAATCAAAAATGGACTTAAATTAAAGTTTGAAAGTTTAAATTAAAATAAATCTTTAGAGTTAATTAAATATTTAATCTAAATTGAATACATAAATTAATTCCTCCTTTGAAGTTGGAAAACTATAGAAAAAACGACGACGACGACGCGGCGGGAAATTATTGTGCTCATTTACATATGTAGTGGAATGGTGTGTGCTTTACAATGAATACACTCCAAATAAATGGATATTTTTGCAAAATTAGCGAATCATGTTTGTTCCATTGAAGTGCGCTAATCAATTTTGATTAGATTTATTTATAGATAATATACATATGTATGTGCATACATATATTTAGAGACTACTTGCGCCTGAGTAGCTATTATCAGTAATTGCATAAGGTCTTCAAATATTTCAAATGAGTTGACACAATAACAATTCATTGCATTAAGCATAGATGTGTGTTCGCTAAATAAAGCTGTGTTATTTAGTCGTATCTTTAAACTTTTACTAGTAACTACGATAAAGTAAGACTCCAAATCCAGGTATACACACCATATATGTCAGCAAGAACAGTTTAATCAGAATAAATTATATTTTCAAAAGTGTTACTTTGAAATAAGCCAAGTACAAGAATCACACTTCAAAACCTCTATGGACACCTTTTTCATATTTTTAATTATAAAAGTGACACTAGCATAAATCGGAAAAAGTGTCACATTCGATTTATATATTTCAAGAATTCAAATGATTGCAATCAATTGATTTAGGGCCAGTTTTTCAGTTCGAGATCATCCTAGAGAAAGAGTTAACTCTGGTTTTACTCTTCATTTCAGTTTTTCGATTCAATTTAGTCCCAAAGTTTACGCTGGATATTATGTGAGTTAACTCTGGGAATAAAAAAATATTTTGACAGCTTAACAAACAGATGTTTTGCAAACAAAAATTCAACGAGTGAAGTGAAGTTATTTTATTGAAATTTTATAAGAAATAGGTAATTATAAATAAATAGAAATGAATAATTTGAAAATCTCTTTACTTTAAATAATTTCTTTCCAACAAAGATCACAATAGGCGTTTTTCTTTTTAAGCTCAGAGCAGAGAACTGAGTTGTCAAAAAAAGATCTGTGTTTCTTTTTTAGCTCAGACACATCAGAGCGCTCAGCTTGTGTTTCTTTTTTCAATCGGAGCTAGCTCGGAGCGCGCTCTACGAGCTCTAAATAAAATGACCGAGCGAATAGAGTAAAAAGATGAGCGCGACTATGTCACTTTTTTGTTCATGTGGTATGACAGAGACAGACTGCTTTTGGCAGTTCAGTGCTTAAGTGTGTTTCTTAAATATATCGGAGAGCTCTGATCAAACTCTGCTCAGAGCATACTCGACGTGCTCAGGCTCTGCTCAGTGCTCTGTTCAGAGCTAAAAAAGAAAAACGCCTAATAAATAACTCTGAAAACAACAAACACAATGAGCAACACAGCAAGATACCGGTATATATACAAAGATGGCAACTGACAAAAGACATTTCAGTGATGCCAAACCAACTTATACATTTTGATGATAAAAGCCGCGTTTTATTATACACATGACATGAACTGGTTCAGATCACTAAAATAAAACGATACGGATCATATTTTCCCACCCGTTGTGATTATTGGAATTTAATTATACTCCGAAAAAACATCTTGCCCGTACACTACACAGAGATGTTATCGGAGACGAAGAAAATAAAAATAAATGAATTCCCACAGGCTTTCACTGCAAATAGTCGACATGCATACACACCACACAGGAGGGCTGAGCAAATTATGTTCACAACAATAAAATATTTTGGTCTGTAGCGACGATGTGTCTCAGTGTCTGTGTCGTGCCGTTCACTACGCAACTGAAGATTTTAAACTTTGCCATAACTATTCGGAATC